>CM057229.1:29358380-30613380 GCA_029891385.1 Erythroxylum novogranatense | reverse complement strand
ACCTATTTTTAATCAGTTTTAGACATTTTAATAATTTAATTAAAATAAAACATTAAATGCAATTAAATTTTAATTAAAATTTTAATTAATTCTAATTAATTACCAATTGTGTCCAAATAAAATTCAATATCTCATATTAATCCTTATTTATTAAATATCTTATCTTTAATCATAAAGTTTATCAAATTATGCAATAAATTTCAAATTGATTGAAACAACTTTTCTCCTTCAACTCTATCTTTATGTATGACTTTGTAGGTTTCTAAATATGTTAGTAATAAATATAATTTATAACCTTAAATTATATTTATATCTATAATTTATAACCTTAAATTAATAAAATTATTTATATCTATAAATCATTATGACCACCCAAATATTTAAAATGTTGAAGTAGTTTTGACTAGTCTTTTAGTGTATGATTTTTATATAATTATATCATTTTATCATACAATATTTCAATTGAACATAAAGCATGGAAATAATGTTTACTTTATCTGAGCCAAATCATGGCACTTCTCTACCATTAGCAGTTGATTTAATTAATGATGATTGAAGATTATTTTCAAAGTGTCATTTAAAATTAGTCAAAGATTTCTAGAATCAATACTAATTGAGAACAATGAAGATTCTTCCTAATCACTTCAGGATGATGAATCTTACATTGATCACTCAAATATTTTTATATAATTTATGTTAATATTTAATGACTACGGAATAAGCCACTCTTGATTAGAATATGTCCTAAGTAATAAAAATACATAGTAATCATTATATGAGATACTTTGATAATCTTAAGTCAAAGGATCTTTTATAAAATCGTTATAATGAGAATTTACTTAGAAATATAAGTAATGTTCTAAATAAAATTCTTATATGAGGTCAATTCGGTGACTGAAAAGTGTTGGTTGGTTAAATGCGAGGGAATGGTAATAGGAATGAGAATGAATATAGTAAGAAATGAGAATTGATATTATCATTATAATTATGATGGTTGATTAAGAGGAAAAAATGATTACCATTATCATTGATAGTGGTTGATTTGTAAAACACTAAGAAATAAAATTTTATTATAATTAATTAATTAATTATATTATATTATATTATATTATAATTAATTATATTGAAATTAATTAATTACAATATAATTATTAATTAATAAATGAACTATATTTTAATTAATTATATTGTAACTAATTAATAATATTTTAATTACAAATTTTAATTAATGAATAATTATATTTTAATTACTTATATTGTAATCTAATTAATTATATTTTAATTAACTAATTAATTATATTTTAATTAACTAATTCATTATATTTTGATTAATTAATTCATTATATTTTAATTAGTTAATTCCTTATATTTTAATTAATTAATTAATTAAAATATTTTAATAAATAATAATAATATTTTAATTAATTATATTGTAATTAATTAATCACAATATTTTAATTAATGAATGAATTATATTTTAATTAATTATATTGTAGTTAAATTAATTACAATATTTTAATTAATAAATAATAATAATATTTTAATTAATTATATTGTAATTAATTAATTACAATATTTTAATTAATGAATGAATTATATTTTAATTAATTATATTGTAGTTAAATTAATTACAATATTTTAATTAATTAATAATTATATATTGAATTAGTTATATTTTAATTAATTATAACAACCATACCCTTACATAACAATGATACTCATTCCTCTATATTAGGAGGGAATGACGTATTACCCAAAAATGGGTAATGAAAATAATAACTTTATAATGATACCTCCTTACCAAAATTAATTTTTCATTCCATACCCATTCTCTTTTTTTCATACCCACCAAACAAGCATCCCCTTAATGTGAGTAGAAATCAAACTCATTCCTTCTACACATAGAGGGTATGAATCATTACTAAAAACTTGGTTATGAAAAAATTATTCAATCAATCATAATAGCCAACCAACCATTACCATTCATTCCATTCCCATTTATTTATTCTCCTACCCCTTCACCAAGCACCCTTACGTAGTGTATGGTTTCTCTCTCCATTAGTGGAGACAGATGACAAAACAAAAAAATCCTATCTTTTTGTATGTTTGGTTGCTGTCTTAACTAATTTTTATTCTGTCTCTGGATGACAAAAAGATAAATTTTTGTTTCTTTCAAAACTGAAGGACAAAATTTCTTGTCTCCGTCTCCGAAACAAAACACACAAGTAACTTTCAGAAATATTCCTTCTCCCACATAAGCAATTTTTTATTCTTAATTATATCATTAATTTTTTTTATTATAAATTTTGTACTTATTATTATTATACGAAATTAATTATCTTATTATTATTATTATTATTATTATTATTGTTACAAATTTTTACTTATTATTATTATTGTTAATTTATTATACAAAATTAATTATCTTATTATTATTATTATTAATTTTATATTTACGAAATTAATTATCTTATTATTATTATCATTATTAAAATTATTAATTTATTATTATTACTATTATTAATTATTAATTATTGTTATTATTATTATTATCAATTTGGTGCTTATTATTATTATTATTGTCATTATTATTAATTATTGTTATAAATTTTTAATTATTATTATTCTTTTATTATTAATAATATTATTTTATTATTAATTTTAATATACGAGATAATTATCTTATTATTATTATTATTATTATAAATTTTGTACTTATTATTATTCTTTTTATTTTATTTTATTATTAATTTTATTATACTAAATTAATTATCTTATTATTTTTATTATTATAAATTTTGTAATTATTATTATTATTATTATTATTATTGTTGTTATTATTATACAAGATTAATTTTCTTATTATTATTTTAATTATTAAATTCTTTATTATTATTAATTTTCTTCTTCTTCTTCTATTATTATTATTATACTAAATTAATTTCTTATTATTGTTATTATTATTATTTGTTAATTTTTATTAATAAAATTATTTATTTTAAAATAATCAATGATTTATATATTTCAATTATATTATGCTATAAGAATACTTTAGTTATTGACACTATTTTTTATGTTCAGTTAATTACAATCAAACACTTTTGTCTTTGAGATAATTACAATTTTATCTGTTTGTGTATATCGCAACTAAATAACTTCTTATCTTTAAATTTTTGTTTTGATTTGTCTGTAAGCAGGAAAGGCAGCAACCTAAAGTAGCGTAATTGAGATGCCCAGAGCCGCGTCTGAAACTTTATTAACCGTGCGTGTACGGAAAAGTTCTTATACAACACGGTACACTAGTTCTTTATCCTGGGTATTAAATTGGCTTTCAATGGATTCTTCATCACCGTGGTGAACTGTTGCTTCTCAGATAGATCCACTTCATCTCCATCCACAGCTTTCCACTCAAATTTCCATATCAAATTGGCCACGAAATATTCCAAATGAAGCATCGCCAAGACATAACCTGGACAAATTCTCCTTCCAACTCCAAAGGGCATCATCTTTATCTCTTTGCTACCTGTTATGTCCACTGCTTCACCTTCACCACCACTCATAAACCTTTCAGGCTTGAATGACATGGGATCTTCCCACACTTCTGGATCCCAACCCATGTCTGCTACCATGAAATTGATTGTTCCATTTTTGGGTACTACATGTCCACCCAATTCTATATCTTCAGTCACTGCATGTGGTACCACAAAATGCCCAGGTGGGTGTCGTCTTAAACCTTCCAAAATGACAGCTTTCAGATATGGCGTCTTTTGCAAAACTTCTTCTTTGACTTCTTCTTCTTCTTCTTCGCTTTCCATAACCCCTTCGATTTCAGTAAAAAGCTTCCCCTGTATGTGTGGGTACTTGACCAAGTTTGCTAAGATCCACTCCAAAGCCGTGGAAGTAGTATCCGTTCCTGCGTTGAGGAATTCATCGCACAAAGACACAATTTCATCTTCAGTGAGCTTCGTTTTCTCGTCAGGCAGTTGCAGATCTAACAAGGTATCAACGTAACACAAAACAAGTTTGTCCTTTTCATTGTCAAAGTCCTCCTTGGCCTTACTCTGTCTCTCTTCATATATCTTCTTCCTTGCTCTTATCAGAGGAATCAGCACATCTTCTTGGTCTTTCCGCAACTGCAAAAACTCCGCCCATCTTTTTCGTAACAAGATTTTGGTCACACTCGGCCAAAAATTCAGGGCATTTAACTTGCCAGAATTCAACAGCAGAGCACGCTCCACTCTCTCTATTTCCTTCACTTGATTTTGATCAAGTTTATCTCCAAAGCACATAAACACTAACAGGCAAAACATGGCGTACTGAAACTCTTCCACAACTTTAACATGATTTCCAGATTTGGACACCGATTCCAGCCGATTCTCAAGCGTCTGCAGAACCCAATTACGGGCATGAGAGTAGGCCTTAACCCTAGAAGGATGAAGAATTTGTGAGGTAAGATTTCGGCGAAGGATGCGCCAAGTAGGCCCATAATGTGCGGAATTAATGGTATGTTGGTTTGCAGACAAAATCCTGGCTATGGGACCAGCTTTAAGACGGTCAGCGAATACAGCTCCGTTGTGGATTAAGGCCTGGTAGGCGAGACAGCGGTCGGCCACGAAGATGGCCGGGAGAGACCCAATGTGGAGGGCGATCATAGGGCCGAATTTGGCGTGTAAACTGCGAATGATGGGCTCGATATCGGAGAAGGACTTGCGAAGCCATAGGAAGTTGCCGATGACAGGGAACGCAGGAGGGCCCGGAGGGAGTCTGAGGGGTGGTTTGTTGGAGTGGAAAATTAGGGTAGAGATGGTTTTGACAAGCAATGAGAGTGCGACAGAGATTAGGATAAGGTGTATGGTTTCCATTAATCTTCAGGTGATAAGAGATGGATTTAGCGATCTGCCTTTTATTCTCATTCTATTCTTGATTGGCACGCCGTGATTGGACGTTTTGGGTGTGGACCACATATTTCACTGTTCATCGGATTTGTATTTTGTTTCCCTTTGTTTTCCATTAATCCAAACAAGGGTTGCAAAGACCATGAATTGGGCATTAAATAGAACGAAAGGAAAAGAGACGTACATTGGCAGCATCAAGGTAATCGATACCAATTATTATGTACAGGAAGACTCTAATCTGTTTGTCTCATTTAAATGCCTTGTTCTTTAACACAGTATTCTACGCTGGAGATACTGAAGCCCATCTTTGATATAATAACATATTTTAGGCGGCGTTTAGTTTGAGGGTTTGGGAATGAAAGAATGGAATAATAGTAAAAAATAGTGTTTGCTTTGGGGTTTTCAATTCCAAGGGAATGGATTTATTCCATTAAATTTGGGAATCTACTAAACCCTCCAAATGAAAGTGTCAGTTTTCATTCCAATCTAGTAGTTCTTATTTATACCCTCCCCACATAAGTAATTTTATTTTTAATTATATTACTCATCACTCATCATCATCATCTTCATTATTATTATTATAAATTTTGTAATAATAATAATAAATATGATATGAAAAAATGGTATTATATTATCTTTCATTCCCATTAATGCAATAAATCAAACAACATTATTGATATTAATACAGAAACCCAAGTTACAAACCAAACATCATTTTTTATTTTTCTTACTCATTCCCATTCTCATTCCCTTATACTATTATACCCATATCCATGCCCAATCCCGTGCTCAAACCAAACGCCCCCTTAAATTATCTTTCAAGGATATTTCAATATAAAACCTAAACAAAGAAACTCCTCCAACCTTCGATTAAGGTGACTTGAATAGAACACAACAAACAAGTTTAATGCAAACTGTCGCTTCCAAGCAAGACAAACGGGCGTGCTTCCATTTGGAAAGGAAGTGAAAGTTTCTTGTTATCCAACATTTAATCACCACAATATCGTTTTCAACTAATTGAGTAGATGTGTGATTAACTAAGTAATTATTGTAACATGAGAAAATAACTAATTCTCTCATCTTATTTGTTTTGGAGGTTCTCGTAAGATTGATGAGTTGAATAGGTTCTCAGTGAGTTTAAGAGCTACTCTTATGAAAGGTTTTAATTATGGTTCCTCTTTAAAAGCTTCTGATCGGTGGAGTGTGGATCAATCGCAATCTAGTAAATGTGGAGTGTGGAATCTAGTGTTCTTTGCCTAGCTGCTTATTCTGGAAATAATGGTGACAACAGGAAATGTGTGTTTCAGTTCAAGTTGAGAGAGATGGGTCTTTTTGACTGTCTCAGTGAACATCAGTGGAAGTAATAAAAGAGTTGGCTCAAAGCATCATTAATAGGTCGCCAGAGATTGTCAAGATGTTATTGGCAAATATCAGCTACTAACTCTTTGAGTTCAGGTCGATCAAGGAGCATAAGAGTTCTGGACAAAAGGAAAAGTGTGGGAGGAAGCTCTAGCATGGCGGAATTATATTGCCAGAAAGATTCTCATTTTGAGGTTTCAGAGTTGAGTGGGGAGAGTCATAGGAAATTCTTTGGCTAAATTTTGTAATTGAAGTTGACTCTGGTTAAAGATTTACAGTTCTGTAACGTTGTGTTTAGTTGGTAGAGGCGTCGGAGAATAGAAGGGTTTTTTTTTTCCTGCACATCTAAATAAAAACGAAATTTTTTTGTTTTGATTTTTCAAAATCTAAAACCACTTAAAATTATATAACATAAATAAAATCAAAGATATGAATTTTGTACCGTTCCGACCGGTTCTGTACCGGTCAGAAATTGGTACCGGAACGGCCATCAATGGTATCGGGTATGAATTCCGGTCGGTACCACCAATACCCGTATATTTCGGGACCATTCCCTAAAATTAAAATTTTTGAGGGACTAAATTGAAAGTAAAAAAAATTAACCTAATTTTGTCTACCCCCACCCGACGTTTCTGGATCTGGAATCTTCTACTATCTTCTTCGGTTTCTCCTTCCTCTCCTTTCCTCGTCGCTGCTCCTCCCTCTTCGGATCTCGTCTCGCCGCCGCCTCTTCATCGCCCCCTCTTCGTCGTCGCCGTCCCCTCAGCTCAGCCCAGCCCGCTCCTCCTCGTCGTCACTTCTGGATTCTTCTTCGGTCTCCTCTCTCCCACGCCGCACGCTTACTCTCTTCTCTGGTGTCTCTCTCGGTGTCTCGCCTCGCCGTCACGGTCTCCTCCTCGTCGTCGACGTCTCGTCCAGTTCTCCAGTCCTCCACTCCTTCTCCTTCAAGTCTTCGACTTTTCTCCCTTCGAGGCTTTGACGGATCGGTCTCATCGCCGCTCCTCGCCGCCTTCTCTTCTGTCCTCCTTGTTGTATCTGTGCCTTTGACGTAGTGTACCACCACAGGTTAGAGCCTCAGACGGACGGACCACACGACCCTCACCGAAGACCCGATTGTTTTGGGTGTATGTTTTTGATTTTGTGTTTCATTTTTCATGGAATTTTGAAATTGATTGCTTTTGTAATTGTGTTGTTGGATGATGGTGGATTTGGGGAAAATCCTAAAGGTTGATTTCGGCTGGGAATGAGGAAAAAAAATGGGAATGTCGAATGTGTGAATGTTGAATGTTGAAGGCTTGAAGTTGAACCGAATGTGTGAAATTGAAATTGATTAGTGATTGGTCATTGTTGGTCTGATTGGAAATTAAGTTTGGAATGATGAATTGGTGATTGTGATTTAGTCTTTTAGTAGATTTATGAAATTAATATTGAATTGTTGAATTATTGTGAATGAGATTGAATTTGACTATTTGAATTTGTGCAATTGAAATTGAGTTTGATAATTAAAATCAAAACAACATTTAAATCAAATTGTAAAATTGACAATCAATTGATCAAATGTGAAATTAATAATTAAATATAAAATTGTTAAATTGATAATTAAAATTGAAAATAATTGAAATAACCCTTTTGTCCGATTGTCGCCTTGGGGTTACTTCAAAAATTTAACCAAAGATTGCGTATAGCGCAACCTCGGGTCATTCTCTCTGAGGAACCAAATGTGAAATTAATTTCCTAAGTTACTAGATGCAATGCAAACTAAACTATAAATTGGGGTTGATTTTAACAATTACCGTTAAAAATTGCAACGAATAAAAATAAACGCAAAGGACTTGTTTTTGGTGTTTTAAAAATTGAAATGAGCAATTTGAAATGACAACGAGTGAATTGATTAAGAAAACAAACACCAGTAATTAACAATGATAAACGCAATCCTCCAGTTCAATAACGCAGACAATCATCACTAAAAAAATATGGGAGTTAAAACAATTGAACCAAGAATTAAAATCGAGCTGTTAATCAAACAACCGAGCCACCTCGAATTGTTACAAAAATATTTTCCAAAAATTCCAATTTACTAACTACCACCAGACTAGTAAAATAGAACTAAGGATACTAACACCAATGTTCGACTTTTATGCAATTTTTAAGAAACAGAATTAATGCTAGCGACAGATAAAATGTTCTAAATAATTCAAGCCACCTTGAATAATTACCAATTTCGCTAAAATCTCAATACAAAGTTTTGACCCAAAACAAAGTAATGAAATTAAACCCGAAATTAACACAATATCAATCGCCAAATAATAATTCAGTCACAAAACACAACTCCAAATAATTAAATAGTAAAATCTATGAATTACTAATTAATTAAATGGACAGAATAAAAATGCAATTTTAACTCCCCTATAAAAACTCCAAGCTCCTGCCTTTGCCATTGAACCGAAAGATTAAGATAAACTAGCCACAAAAATTCATTGAGGCTGCTATCGATGTTGAGTTCCGACGGTGGTCATCCATGAAAGGTTGGATCTTTTGTTTCTGTCTTTAGCTCCACCAACGCAGGCACACAATCCACACTCTCCTTTACACTGTAGTTGATTGGACAAATTAAGTTTGCTAATCACTCCACCGTTTCACTCAGCTACTCCAACGCACACTCACACACTCCAACTCCTAGACTGCTCACCTTGCGCCACCTCCCATCTTCATTGTTTTGCTGTCTTCTTCCTTTCACGACATCTGCTACTCTCACATAAAGTCACAACACACTCCACCACTGCCAGTTGCTTCTTTATTTTTGCTTGTTTTTAGATCCAACACCAACACACAACGTCAACAGCTCCCTTGTCAAAGCCACTCAACAGCTGCCTCACAACAACACCATTCTCCAGACCACGCAACCATCACACACTCTTTTTATTTTTTCATTCAAAGCCACTCCAAAGCCAAGCACAACAACGTTACTCTCATCACACAGTAGCTCCCAAACCACTCAACATTCACGTTTTTCTCCACCAGCAATAGCAGCCCCTCATGACCACTCACAAACCAACATCGCCTACTTCTCTTGGCTGTCAACCCAAATCTCTTACCTTCATGTTATTCACCCAGCACACCACTCACACACACAAGTCACACTCTCTTCACACACTACACACTCAATAGACCACTACATGCATAAACAACACACAGTTCACCTCCTTAACAACATCACACCTTCACATAACCATTGCTCAACCCACGCCCTACTCACGCACAACACACCACCGTACACACAACTTCCACAACACAACCCAACACACACGTATATATCACTTCAGTCACAAGCTCACTTCATCCATTGCACACACTCACAAACATGTTACTCTCCTCCATGCCTCTGCTGCCACAAAGACACGCACAACCCATTCCAAAAACAACTCCAAGACAGCACATACTCACACACTTTTACACCACTTACTCACACAACAGCAGACACATTTCCAGCCCTCCATAATACAAGTCACTGCCAGCTCCTACTTTGTCTTTATGCTTTCCTTCCTTTCTTCTAATTCCTCCTTTCTTGGTCCACATCCTATACAAGCCACTCCTAGATGCCCAACACACTCACAACCTCCAACGCCACCAGCTCTTTTCACCATTTCTTTTGGCCCACTTACATCTATGCCATCGTTTCTTTGTTCCTTGTTGCCCATGCCACACTGCTGTTTATTATCGTTAAAAACTACACTCACACCATATTCAACAAGCCACTCACCTGCTGCCTTGCTCTATGCCGTTATCTTCTTTTTATTTTTCTTTTCTCTCCACCAACCACTCACACACTCTAGCTCCTTCAACGCCCCCACACTGCTTATTTCATGATGTTATTTTATTCCTCTTGGTCCACTCCCCATACTCTACAAGCCACTTCCTTTTGTCTCCTTCTTTGCCTATTGATGTGACAAATAAACTCCTCCCTTAGTCCATGCACTTATTGTAATATCCCGTTCCCTTGTGAAGGGTTGGAACCCTAAAATGTGATATGAGTGAGCTCAAAGAGCATAATGTGTAGGGAAAAATGAGTGTGAGACCAGAGGCCTTGAAGAGGGTTTGTGTGAGTCATGTCCGTTTAACGGACATCCTCGGTAAATTGGAACAAGTTGGGTGATTCATGTCCGTTTAACAGACATTCAGGTCTGTTTAACGGACCTTTTCGAGTGAATTTGGATTACTTGGCCAGTTTATGTTCGTTTAACGGACATGTGAGTCCGTTTAACGGACATACTCGGGGCCACTTAGGTAAATGGCAATTTTGACCGTTTTATATTTAGTTCATGTGGGCTTAAGTGAAATTAAGATACAAAGGCATTATATGGGGGCACTAATGGATGAATTGGATTATTGCACACATTAAAATCATTGATCATGCACTCAATTGACATTTTCCGGGTATAATTGGTAATACATGGGATTGTTTTGAGAATCTCGAGTTGTGGTTATCGAAAATTATTTTGGATAGTGAATTTATTGATTTGGCATTTTTGGGAAATTTTAGAAAATTTTTCTAGAATTTTTTGAGGAAAAATTTGGACCAGAAAAATTGCCAAGTGGCAGAACAATCGGTGAATAGCAGTAGAATTCAGAGTCAAATGGCAATGAAAATTCTTTTATAAATGACTTTGGGATTTAATGACTTGTATCATTGAAAATTAGGAGACAATTGGAGTGAAAATTGGAGACAAAATGGACTAGTTAGCAAGTGGGACAAATGGAGCCCTAAGGAAGTGACATGTGGCAAGTGACATGTGTCACTTGCCACAACACAAGTTGATGCACGAAATTTCTAGGTGAAAGACCATGTTTTAGGTCTTTCACTTGTTATACACAACAAGGCTTTCTCTCATCTCCATTTTCTTCATTTTCTTCATCTCCCTCTCCTTAATATTGACACTCACTCTCTCCCACCTTCTTCAATGTGAAATCTTGCTCTCTTTTCACTTACTACTTCATTTTCTTTGTCTCTTTCACATTGCTACTCAAAGACCCAACCTATTCCTCAATGGAAGTTGATGATCATGAAGAGGAAAGAGTTAGGGTTTAATGGTGTTTGAAGATCTTGAAGCTAACTCAAGTAAGTAGCATGTTATTCTTGATGATTTGTTGAATAAGATGTGTGGATGATGGGTTAATTCATCTCAAAGTGGTGCTTATATATATGATAGCATGTGGTTGATAGAATGAACAAATAATTGTCTTACCTTTACATATATGATGATTGATGATCATAAGATGTTATAGTGATGATTTAGTGATATAAGGATTGTCAAAATGATGTAGAAATGGTATAGAAAATTTGATTGATAAATGGAGTTTCATGTTCTGTTTTGTGATGGAGAAAAACGTGGGTTTTTGGTTGGGTTAGGAATGGATTGGATAAGGTATGGAAGTGAAAGAAAAGGGCAAGTATTGTGTTTTGAAAAAGGGAAGAATTAGGATGAAAGCTTAGAGGCAAATTGATAATGGTATTTAAAGAGGTTGGAATGTGCTAGCTGGAACATTTTGCTGGATATGCCTTAGTAATCTAGTCATCATTTGTTATGTAGTTATCCAAATGGGATGGTTTTTGATTTGGGTTAAATTATAGATATAAGGCTACATTTTTCATGAAGACATTGAATGCAAATTCTGTCTTTAAGAGTGTCTAATTGTGACTTAAATTGAGTATTGAGTGATGAAAGTTGATGATGAATGTGCATGTATATATATGTCTTGTTATGAGTGTTTATATGTAACCATGGACCATATCTTGGCTATGGATGATATTGAACTGAAATTGAGTTATAAGAGTGGATAAATAATGAGTATTGAACTAGAAATGATTGGCTTAGCATGAGGAATTGAGTGTTGTAAGTGAAGAGCTAGAAATCTGGAATTCCATAAAACTCAATTGAACATACTTTAGTGCAAGAGGCATAACACTTTGTATAGAACTAGGAATGAGATGATCTAGGTATGGTTTTAAAGAAGACTTCAAGAGCTAAAACTTCTATTTCAGGCAAATTTCAAAATTCTGATGTTTTGAGGGTCGAATTTTCAAAGTGGTATAAGTGACCCGTAGCAGTCCGTTAAACGGACATGCAAGTCCGTTTAACAGACATTCACTGGATTAATGGTACTAATTAAGCCTCAAATGGGTGTTTAAGTGAACCTAGAATGATCCTTGGTCTATAGGACTCATGTATAAAAGGTTTGAAGTGAAATCGAAGGTTAAAACTTAGTGAATGAATGGGTGGAATCAAAAGTGTCGAATGCATATGTAAATGGGAGTGGAAATGTTTACATGCTTGTGATATTGTTCAAGGAAGTTAAGTAAATGGTACTAAGTGATTTATTATGATAGGGAATTGGATATGAGGAGATCATATAAGGTTAGAAATGAAATGACGGGAAATTGAGTTATGTTATCAAATGAGTAAGTGTTCTTAAGATGTAAGTGTATGGTTTTGCTAGACTCTTAAAGAGTCAAATTTGAATGGATAATTGAAAATGATCACATAAAAAGGGAGTGTAAGTCTGAGTCCAATTCAAGTAGACAAATTGAATTATGATTTGAGAATGGATATTCAATGTAAGTGTAAAGCATATACCCTAGAATTGTCATTGAGCATGCATTATACTTTACGCATTTACACATGTGAAAATGTGATGGTTATGATCGTACTTTTATTAATGTGTATGCAAATTGTGTTTTGCATATGATTGATACAGGACAAAACGTCCTTAGCCAGACGTTTCTGGATCATGAAAACAAATGCTAATCTGGAGCGTATTGTGAGTAGACCTAGATGGTCTTATTTTATGGTTTATTTGGTTATGCTATATATTGAATAATTTTTGAATAGCAATGAATGATTGTGATTTGATTGCGAATTCCGGACAGGATAGTCCGATGATTGTATACTGGGAATTGTGATATTGAAGTGCTCATTGAATGTGAATTGGACGAACTAAGTGTGCGTGATGTGAATTCTAAATTTGTTTTGAATGCAAACTCGCATGTGACTGCCCGTGTGATTTCTTGACTATATGTTGCATACCGGACTATGATCCGATGATTCAGTGATTATGATTGAATAAGTGCATAATAATGTGAACAATGCATTTCATTTCATGAATGCACGAAATATAACTTGTTGTGACCAGAGAAGCCAATGATCAGAGCTTAAAGCTCAACGAATGAAAATGAACTTCGAGCTCAAAAGTGATTCAGAGCCTCAGGCTCAACGTTCAATGAGCCCTATATGGGACAGTTTACAATGAGCCCTATATGGGACAGTTTACAATGAGCTCCACGTGGGACAGTTATCAATGAGCCCGATATCCAATGGATACGGGACAGTTTAGGCACTCGGTCACAACGAAGAAGTAAACGGAAATTGGGCCTCATGTATATATGCATGATATGATTGACTTAATTGCATTGAATGGGAATATGAAATTGAATTGAATGGGAATATGAAATTGAATTGAATGGGAATATGAAATTGTATTGAATGGGAATATGAAATTGCATTGAATGGGAATATGAAATGGAATTGAATGGGATTGGTTTACTTGAATTGAATGGGATTGGTTTATTTAAATTGAATGAAATTGACTGAATTGAATGGGATTGGTTTACTTGGATTGAATAGAATTGACTTCATTGTTTTCAATGGGATTGACTTAAATAAAGTACATGGGAACGTTAAATGGGCATAGAATGTGAACATGAAATTGAATTGATTGTGAATATAAAGTGTGATAGTGAATGTGAAATGCAATTACGGGAATGTATTTATGTATTGTGTGACTGGGTGAACCATCAATGATGGTCACTCCTTTGAGTTCATAAAACTCACCCAAAATTTACATCTATTTTCAGGTTTCAGAAGATTACCCGTTATGCAGCGGAGGTAGGCTTTGCAAAATTAGAGGTTAGGATTAGTTCGTGTCTGCATTAGGATTTTTGTATGAAGTGTATTCTGCGATTTTTATGCAATGTATAATTGAACATTTCAGTTTGTAATAAGTGCTGAAATATGGGAAGTTGAGTAAATGGGATTGATTAAATATGAATATTCTTGTGTATATCAATATGTATCAATTGTAAAGGTTTGTGAGTGTTTTGTGCATTGAAATGAGCCCCAATGGCTCAAAGTGAAATGGGTTGCAACTGAAATGCATTAGAAATGGAATTGGGCCCCTATTCGAGTAGTGACACTGTATTGATCGTAATGTGTTGAAAACAATGTTTTATCAACTTGTGAATGGATTTGGCCCAAATTGAAAATGGACTTTTGCATTTGTTAATGCTTTTTGAAAAAATAATGGTACCAATTATTAATTGATTGAGTGTTCTAGCATGCCACCCTCGCGGGTCACGAGCTCGGATATCACTGTCGATATAGGGTTCGGGTCTTGCGGGAGTGGGATGCCACACTTATACCTTCAGCCCTTGTTATAGCTGGCTCTTCTAATTTATTCAATAGACCCAGGCACAATGCAAAAGCTACCTACGTTGTTGTGTTACTGTTTTGCTTTTCTTTAATTTCTTCAATTAACCTAAAATAAAAAAATTCAAATAAAGTAGCATCAATAGTCTAAAAATTAATTTATTACAGTTAAACCAGAATACAACAATTTTTGCCCCTATAAATCCAAATTAAATGTAAGGCACAATAATTCAAATAATAATCAAATAAAGCTATAAATACCAATTTAGTGACAAAAACCTATCCAAATGAGATGAAAATATATATAAACAAATGAGTTTGTCAACTCCCCCACACTTAGCCTTTTGCACTCCTGGGAAAATTATTAGTAAAGGAATCCAACAGTTAAACTCAATACAAGCAAACATAAAACCGACAAGGCAAGAATATGCAATCAACTCAAACAACCTCTATCCATAATCAACCAGCATTCATGGAATGCTTTGGTGCAAAGAAACTAACACAAGA
Organism: Erythroxylum novogranatense; assembly: GCA_029891385.1. Taxonomy (NCBI): domain Eukaryota; kingdom Viridiplantae; phylum Streptophyta; class Magnoliopsida; order Malpighiales; family Erythroxylaceae; genus Erythroxylum; species Erythroxylum novogranatense. The sequence continues at coordinate 30,598,139 of CM057229.1, read as the reverse complement.
GACACAGCAAGATAGAAGAAAAAGAAACATAGTAGAGCTCTCATAAGGTATAAGTGTTTCGCTCATCTCTCAAATATGCAAATTTCACTCAATCTACCTAGATTAGCACCTACCATAAGCTTGTAAAGATTCTACTATCTCAACCACTAACATACCATAGGTTCATGATCAAGGGGACTTTGTAGGGTTGTAATGTTGATGAAAGGCTAATGAACGGATGAAATGGAAAAGAGAAGGAAAAAAATGACAATTGTATTACATGAGTATTAAGAATAACACAAAATGAGTTAAAGCGCAACCATCAATTGAACACCAATTGCAATTATCATCTTTCAAGACCCAATCTTTAATCTTCAATCCACCAAAGGATGCCTTATTTCAAACTTGATTCTTTTTGGCCAAATCATTTTCTTGTTTTTTTTTTGGCTTTTCTCTTTTTTTTTGTTTGCAAATTTGGCATACCCGAACCCAAGAAGATAAAAATCACAACAGAAATTATGCACATTTAATCATGAAGAACATAACAAAACTCATGCAAAACACTTGTGCCAAAAAACAACAGAATGAATAAAAGTGAAGGCTCAAAGGGGGTGAGCAACGGTTAATTGAAATGGCTTGTGTTTGGACAAAAGGGTTTAGAAAAAAAAAAGCCCCTATCATACCCACAAATCTAGGCATTAATGCAGCTTTGAAAAAGAATCTATATAAGTTCTAGAGGCTAACCAAGCTAGGTAGAAATCACACAAGATGAGAAAGAAAAGTAAGGCTCGAAATTCCTTCCAACAAGGTTTTATCTAAGATATTTCTTTCCTCAAATCAAGTTATACCAAAGGCACTCCACTATGCTAATCAACTAAGAATAAAAATTACTCAAATCAAAAACGTATTCAAACCTTGACATGTCAATGTTCACATGCATAAGCAACAAGGATTTGAAAACAAAACCCAAGGACTGCAAAAGTCAAGTGAGCGGATGTCAATTTAGTTAAGCCAAACAAACAGTGTATCAATAAAATGGCAATCCAAGCAGTGGGCAATCTAAGCAGTAGGAAACAATTCAGCAAAATCAATCCCTCCCCCACACTTAATCAATACATTGGCCTCAATGTAAGAAAAACAATTTTAGGAAAAATGGCAAAAACAAGGAAAAACTAACTAATAATAACAAAACAAAATAAACAATAACTACTTCCTACTGGAAAGGTTCCCTTACCCTACACTTATTCCGAACTATCTCAGCAGACATATATCAGCATTAATATCATAGAGAATAAAGGAGAAAGGTGGAAGGGAACAACCGTGGGATTAGGGAGGTCTTTGATCCTCCTGGTAGTGCTTAAGCAGATGACCATTGACTTATGAAACATGACCAGTTGCTTCATCCACTAGCTCCACCGTTCCAAATGAATGCACTTTGGTAACTTTGAAAGGGCCCTCCCACTTGGTGACGAACTTTCTGGGCATCAATTTTAGCTGAGCCTTGAACTTTAGAACCTTGTCACCTTCATGGAATTCTTTCCTCAAAATCTGTTTGTCGTGAATCATTTTCAGCTTATTCTTGTAGATTCTGGCATTATCATAAGACTCAAGTCTCATCTCTTCAAGCTCTTGGAGTTGCATTATCCGATTCTCAAGTGAAGATTCAAGGTCTACATTACATGCCTTGATCGCCCAATAAGACTCGTGCTCGATCTCCATAGGTAAATGGCAAGACTTGCCATATAACAACCGGAAAGGGGACATGCCTATAGGAGTCTTGTAGGCAGTCCTGTAAGCCCATAATGCCTCTTCGAGCCTTTCACTCAAGTATTTTCGGGATGGCTTCACAATTTTTTCTAGTATACGCTTCACTTCCCGATTGGAGACTTTAGCCAACCCATTTGTCTGAGGATGGTAAGGAGTAGCCAGCTTGTGATTAACTCCATACTTAGCAAGTAAAGACTTGATAGTCCTATTGCAGAAATGTGTTCCTTGGTCACTGATGATTGCTCTTGGAATGTCGTACCTGTAAAAAATATGAGTACGTACAAACTTAGTAACAGTAGACGCATCATCTTTCCTAGTTGGCACTGCCTCTACCTATCTAGATACATAATCTACTGCAAGTAATATATATGAAAACCCAAATGACGGAGGAAAGGGACCCATAAAATCCATGCCCCATACATAAAAAATTTCACAAAAATGCATAGGTCTTAAAGGCATTTCATGCTTTTTACCCAGACTCCTAAACCTCTGACACTTATCACAAGACTTGCAAAAAGTATAAGCATCTTTAAATAAGGTAGGCCAGTAAAATCCACAATCTAAAACCTTCCTAGCAGTCCTATTAGCACTAAAATGCCCCCCGCAAGATAAAGAATGTGCAAAGGTAAGGATAGAGTGGATCTCATTATTAGGAACACATCGTCGGATTATCTGATCGCTGCATTGCTTCCAAAGAATTGGAGCATCCCAGGTATAGTATATTGCCTCCCTCTTCAACTTATCAACCTGAAATTTAGACATAAAAGGAGGCACAAAATTAGCAACAATGTAATTAACAATGTCAGAGTACCAAGGCTCCTGTACCGCCAAGGCAAAAAGTGTAGAATTAGGAAAAGAATCAACAGTAAGATCAGAAGAGTCAACTCCCTTAGTGCCTTCAGGTAACCAACTAAGGTGGTCAGCAACATGATTTTCTACTCCAGCTCGGTCTCTTATTTCAATATCAAACTCCTGCAGTAACAAAGCCCATCTCAACAGTCTTGGTTTAGATTGAGGCTTCTTGAACAAGTACTGCACTGCTGTATGATCTGTAAAAACAACCACTCGAGAGTTTATCAGATATTGTCTAAACTTATCCAAAGCAAAGATTATAGCAAAAAGTTCTTTCTCGGTAGTGGTATAGTTCACTTGAGCGGAGTCAAGTGTCTTGGAGGCATAAGCTATCACTCTAGATCGCTTTTCCTCCCTTTGTCCAAGCATAGCACCAACTGCAAAATTAGAGGCATCACAAGATAGCTCAAAAGGCAAATCCCAGTTAGGTGAAGTCAGAATAGGAGGTGAAACAAGCAAAGACTTCAAAGTATTAAAAGCATGTCTACATTTATCATCAAAGTGAAAATCAATATCTTTTTTCAACAATGTAGAAAGGGGTAAAGAAATTTTACTAAAATCCTTTACAAAGCGCCGATAATACCCCGCATGCCCTAAAAAAGATCTCAATTCTTTTAGACAAGTAGGATAAGGAAGTGAAGAAATGATTTCAATCTTGGCTCTATCAACCTCAATCCCCTTTTGAGAGATGTGATGACCTAAAACTATGCCACTATCCACCATAAAATGACATTTTTCATAATTCAAAACCAAAATTTTCTGAATGCATCTATCAAGAACACGTTCAAGACTAAACAAGCAATCATCAAAATTATCACCATAAACGGTGAAGTCATCCATAAAAACCTCCATATTTCGCTCCAATAAATCACAGAAAATTGCCATCATACACCTTTGAAAGGTGCCTGGAGCGTTACATAACCCAAATGGCATCCTTCGATAAACGTAGGTACCAAAAGGGCAGGTAAAAGTGGTCTTGTCTTGGCCTGCCGGTGCAATTGGTACCTGGAAGTAACCTGAAAAACCATCCAAGAAACAATAGTGAGATTTCCCAGATACTCTTTGTAACACCCCACTCCCGCCAGACCCGAACCCGACATCTACAGTGACATTCGAGCCCGTGACCCGCGAGGGTGGTATGCTAGAGCCATCAAATACCCGGTAAAACATTTTTCTTTTGAAAACATTGGAGTGCGCAGAAAACAATAAACCATTTGGGCCCGCGACGCGGAAACATTTTCAATCAAAACACTATTTCAATAATCAATTCATGATACTCTATTAGTCGGTTGGGGCCTCTATAATAATAATAATAATATCTCATGCGAAACACAAATTTACACATCAATCGAAAGACTCATTTACACACAACTCGAGAAAGACACTAATGCGGGGCAAACCGATCCCGACCCTAGCCTCCGACTCGGTCAAGAGACATACTCCCGTTCGCCTAACGGGTACTCTTCAATCCCTAAAAAATAGTTGCAATGTTGGGTGAGTTTGCGAACTCAGTGAGAAACCATCATCGATGGTTCACTCAAATCATGCTTTACGCACATGGCGTCTGACTGTCTGATAATATTCAATTATCGAGTACAATATAACAATTACAAGATTAAATAACGATTCGCGATAACATGTAACAATTTGATGAACTCATGCCATCACATAATCGATTTCATGATCAATCATGCCATCACGTAATCAGTTTTGTCACAAAACAGTCATTCGTGTGAATGCAATGCATATGTGACTCTTTCCAGTTATTCAGTGTTGTGCCCAAGTGCTCAATCGTTGTTGATGGGGACGCGCTGTGATTTCTCCCTTGGGCTAAGCCGTCGGTCGATGTTTAGGGATAATTCCCTACCGGCCTCGAGGCGGCCAAGAATATTCGCAACTTGGGTCACATTCCATTATCTGATCATGCATTGATGCATGTAATGCAGTGCTCAGTAATTCAGTGTATGGCTATAAAGCCCAGTATTACAGTTTCCAGTGTCATATAACAGTACAGTTCAGTTCAGTAGAAGCATGCAATTCAATCCTAACATTTCAGTAATCATACAGTTCACCTTTGCAAGTAGTCATGTATCAGTCCCATTCAGTACAGTAAAAGCATGCAAGTTGATCATATACATTTCAGTAATCATGTAATTCACGTTAGCAGTAAATCACAGTGACAGTAATTCACATTGAGCATTTAGACAATCAGGAATTTGAGGAACCAACTAGGTTACTCACCTATAACTTCCGAGCTACTGCCTGGAAGTCCCAGCAATGTCCGTGAAACGACGATCCAATGACGCCTCTATAACAGTTAAATACAATCCCATTACTAGATGCTCAATTAAACAGTTCAGTAATGCATATATCTCTGTGAAATGATGTACAATGCATGCTCATGATTTTCCCCGGCGCTAAAACCCAATTTTGATATCTTACGCTCAACCTTACCTCTTTGCTCAGTTGATCGGTAATGATTTGATCCATTCCTATAATTCAGTCAATTTCCTCAATTCGCACTCCCTATAACAATTTCCTATTCATTCGGTCCAAACCTCTATTGCAATCCCAATTAAACTCCAATTGTCTCAATTCAATACTTTGGTCACACTATAAACCATAATTGACCTTAATCTATGTAAATCAGTATCATTATAATTAAATTCTAATTCTCATATTTATCCTCAATTGTAGACCTCTTTCCCTAGTTCACAACGAATCTGGAATCACTTCAATCGGAGGTCTATACCATAAATTATGCCCAATAAACCAATTTAAATCCAATCAGAAATGTCCTTTCGCCGCGGCCAAGAGGCTTTCGCCGCGGCGTGAAATGGCTGCTCGCCGCGGCGAACAATCAAATTCGGGCGCGCGCCGCGACGTCAACAATTTGACGCTCGCCGCGATGTCCCCTTCTAGCTCGCCTCGGCGAGCGAATAAAAATTCACGCATGCGAGAGACTAAATGCGCGGTCGCGGCATCTGAATCCTTCGCCTTCTTCCAATCGTTTTCCGTCTAGTCTCTCTCTAAAACTCCCATTAACACTCTCAACTACCATAATAAATGCCAAAAATGCAGTAGAAACCATCAATAACTATATAAATGACATTAAAACTTACCAATCAAGCCTCAAATCCACCGATCGCTCAAAAACGCCATAAACCCTAAAATGTTTCAAATCCAACGATGACCCACTCTAAGCTCCTCAATCCTTTATCAATCACAATAAACTTGTTAGCCTTACACAATAAGAGGAAAACCACAAGAAAGAATCAAAGAATCCTCACCCATGAGAGGAGAAGCGAAGAATGTCGGGAGGAGGAGAAGAAGCTCGCGATAGCCTTAGGAAAAATTTCCCTAATTTCCTTCAAACCTAGCTATTTATAGGCATAGGTCTCCAAATCAGTCCAAATTTCAATCTCTAACTTTCAGTAGCTCAACATATTTATTTCCTAACAGTCCCACTCTAACTTTTCCATTTCCATTGGACAATTCTTTCAGTACTATACAGTCAATCGGTCAGTCTCTCAAATATTTCTAGTATGGGCATTTCCTCCCGAATTTCCCGAAAATTTCCTATAAGCCACCATCAATTACCAATCACTCTCAAATTATTCTAAATCAGTCATTTGAACCCAGTAACTCCTAATTTCTCAATCACCACGATCCGGTCGATTCAAGAAATTCTAATTCACAATTGCCTGGGAAAACCATGAATGCATGTACTATGAATAAATGCATATCAATAAATCATTCTCTCTATAATTAGAGGCCAGTAACATGTTCAGTCAGTGAATGCAATGAAACCTATCAGTATGTCCCAATTTACCATAATGCCCTTGCTAACAGTAGTGGGATGTTACACTCTTTCCAACATTTGATCAATAAAAGGTAATGGAAAATGATCCTTCCTAGTTGGTTCATTCAACTTCCGATAGTCAATGCACATTCTCCAAGCATTTTGAACTCTTGATGGAATGAGTTCATCACTCATTTCTCACCACTGTGATACCACTCTTTTTCGGTACTACTTGTACCGGGCTCACCCACTCACTGTCTGATATGACATATATGATCCCTGCACTCAACAACTTAGACACCTCCTTTTTAACCACATCATGAATAAGAGGATTTGACCTCCGGGGTGGCTGCCTAATTGGTTTGGACCCGTCAGCCAAAAGGATTTTGTGTGTGCAAACCAAGGGATCAATTTTGGATATGTCCCCTAAAGACCAACCTATAGCCCTCCTATATCTTTTCAACACAGAAACTAGTCTCTCTTCTTCAAAAGTACTCAGAGAACTGGAAATGATAACAGGCAATTTGCAATCATCTGCAAGAAAGACATATTTCAAGTTAGAGGGAAGGGGTTTCAGTTCTAAATCAGGGGGTTGCATAATAGAAGGAACCAGCTTTGGTATATCAAATGCATTCAGTGAAAGTGGTGCATCCATGTGACTTCGGGATGAAGATTTAGGCTCTGTGCAGCGTGTATGTCCTCCACTTCTCGACTCAGTTCCACAATCAGATGACCTGGAAACATCAGAATTAGGTTCAGTCTGATTAGTAGAAGAGGAAAGTAAATCAGAAGTAAGAGTAGTATTAGAAGGGTTTAGAATAGTAGTAGGATCACTGCTATCCTCTTCTAATACTCCAGCACCACTTGAAGAAGAAACTACATTTGTAGCTTGCATAAAAGCTTCTTTTTCATCAGTTCCTGCAAAATCAAGAAACACACCTTCCTCAAGGCTATCAAGTGCAGAATCAGTAGCAATATCAAAAACAAAAGAAGCATCAGAATTTTGCGGAGTAGAAAGCCAATTATCTATTTCTAAACAATAAACACATGATGCATCACCCTGACATGCACAAAAATCAGAAGAACGAGAGGAAGATAAACAAGCAAGTGCTTCATGATGATTCACACCCATATTACAACAGTCAGGCTCATGCACCTCAGTCTCATGCAAATTTTCCACATCATGGCATTCAATCAAACTAACACCCAAGTAAGAACAATCCTCATAACCATGACTCGTAACTTCTGAAAGATTAAATTGCACTTCTTGATCCCTAATTCCCATAGTGATAAGGCCCTTTTTCATGTTGATTATAGTCTCAACAGTTAAAAGGAAAGGCCTACCTAGAATCAAAGTACTCTCAGAAGGAAGCTCATTAGTCATATCAACAACATAAAAGTCGGCAGGAAAAACAAGACCTTTGACTTGCACAAGGATATCCTCTAGAATGCCTTTAGGGTATCTCACAGTCCTATCAGCTAGACCAAGCACTACACTAGTGTCTTTCAAAGCTTCAATACGCAAGGTCTTATAAACAGAGTTTGGCATGACATTGATTGTTGCACCTAAGTCAAGTAAGGCATGAGAAATAGTTGTTTTACCTATGGTACAGGGAATAGTGTAAGAACTTGGATCTTTGCATTTAATGGTCAATTGTGGCTTAAATAAGGCACTAACACTCAAACCCAGTTGGATTCTCTCACTATGCCTATAATTTCTCTTGTTTGTGCATAGGTCTTTCAAGAATTTAGCACATTTAGGCATCTTTTTAATCAATTCAAGTAATGACACATTTACCTCAAGTTTGCTAAACATTTCAAACAATTCCTCATTGTCTTTTTTATCCACAATCTTTTTAGTAACCAGATAGGAATTTGGAAAAGGTAAGTTACGAATTTTTACCTCATCACCTTTGGAGTTGGAAGGTGATCCTTCCTCCATAGGTCTCTTTAGGATAGTTGTTGCCTCTTCCTGATTTTGTACCACTAGTTGTTTTAAAGATTTCTTCATGAGCTTCTTTTCTTAAATGCTTTCAGATTGAATAGATTGGGAATTTTCTTGAGTAGTGTTAGCTGAAGGAGATTCAACTTCCATTTCCTCATCAACCGTCTCTTCATCCCCTTCATTCTCCTTGAAACTCACTTTCTTGGCTCCAATTTTGTTTCCCACTTCTCAGTGTGATTGCATTCAAAGATCTTGGATTGATCACGGTGTTGGAGGGCATCGAACCACTACTCTTTCCTTGTTGCTCAGTCAAATTGTTGGAGATTTGAGTAACAAAAGTATTCAAGTTCTCATGCTTAGTCTCCATTTGCTCCAACTTAGAGAACACATTTTGTAAGCAAGAGTCCATCTTATTTCCCATGGCATTCAACTTGGCATCAATTTGTGCCTTCTCTTGATCTAGTCTTGAATTTATCCCCGCGATGCCTTTCATGATCATAGCAAATTTGTCACCCTTAGAAACAGTAGATGACGTCCCTTGATTAGGCACTATTTGGTTGGAAGAATTTCATTGAATATTTCCTTGATCTCCACCCCATCGAAAATTAGGATGATCTCTCCAACCTGGATTATAAGTGTTGGAGTAAGGGTCCCTCTTCTGATATTGTCCATTCCTATTTTGGTATAGGGCATGAACCTCTTCATATCTGGCACAGTTATTGGAAGCATGCATCATGGACCCGCAATACTCACAATCGGCTACTATAGCTTGAGAATGACTCACTAAATTGACTTGCTTAGCCTTCACATTATTCTCCAAAATATTGAGTCTTTTCTCCACTCGATTTCCCAAGGCAGCGATTTCAGCAAGAATATCTTGGGAAGAAACTGAAGAGGTATTGGACACCCTTCTTGAGTCTCCAGATTGGGAGTCATTGGTAGCAATCTTTTGAAGTAGGTCCCATGCAGCATTGGGACTTAATTCTCTGAGCGAACCATTTGCAGCAGCATGAATTGAGGGCTTATGATATGGAAGAAGCCCTTCATAGAAAGAGTTGACTAGATCATTCTTCGAAATGTTGTGGTGGGGGCAATGAGCTAGAAGTGTTATGAACCTTGTCCAATATTCATGCATGGATTCATTGTCTCGTTGAACCACACTAGTTATCTCCTTCTTGAGTCTTGATGTCTTAGAAGAAGGAAAATATTCATCTAAGAATGCTCCTTTCAGTTGCTCCCAGGTCAATGTGGTGAAATGTTGAGGTAATGTGTAAAGCCACTCCTTAGCTTTTCCTTCTAAAGTAAAGTAGAATGCTCTTCTCAATACATCTTCAAGATTTTCCCTGGGTGGTTTCATGGAAGAACACACCATGTGCATAGTCTTCAAATGCCTATGTGGATTATCACCTGCAAAACCATGGAATCTAGGTAAGGAAGAAATTAATGCGCCTTTAATTTCAAAATTCACATCATCAGTATAAAAGCCATAAGGATCATAATCAACATTGGAATTATTAATCTCCATTATGCTTCTATTGTCCTCACCATTATGCCTTATGTTGTTCTCACCATGTTCGTTGTTCCCATTAGGCCCAACAGGCCTATTATTACCATTATCACCCTCCATGGTATCTTGCTTCGATTCAAAATCACTAGCAGATAAGTGTTCACTAGAAGTAGCTCTCTCGTTAGGTTCTTGTTCACTCGATGACAAACTTGACTCTTTTGAAATATGCTCTTCCTCAATAAAAAATTGACTTGCCTCCTCTATTCTCTTCTCTCTTCTAATCTTTTTCACTAACCTCTCAAGTTCAATATTTAAAGGATTTAAAGGTAAAGCCCTACCACTCCTAGGCATAAAACAATAACAATAAGAACAAGGCACGAAACTGACTCACAAAAAAAGATTGAAAAAATAAAAATAAATAAATAAATAAAACTAAAACTAAAAATAAAAATAAAAATAAAAATAAATAATTGAAGAAAGAAGAAAAAAAATCTAATGAGTACAAGTGAATGTCAGTATGGATGACGATGTACTTTGTAGTGTATGAAAGAGTGTAAAAACCTGTAATATGCACAAGAAATCAAAGAATGTCAAAAATTGTACCAATATGCACAAAAAAGCAACCAAAAACCTTTATCTAGCTAAGAAATAAAAATAAAAATAAAAACAGTCAGAAGTTACTTGACACTTAGGAACCAATTTCTTGGTTCCCCAGCAACGACGCCACTTGAAATAGCCCTTTTGTCCGATTATCGCCTTGGGGTTACTTCAAAAATTTAACCAAGGATTGCGTATAGCGCAACCTCGGGTTGTTCTCTCTGAGGAACCAAATGTGAAATTAATTTTCTAAGTTACTAAATGCAATGCAAACTAAACTATAAATTGGGGTTGATTTTAACAATTACCACTAAAAATTGCAACAAATAAAAATAAACGCAAAGGACTTGTTTTTGGTATTTTAAAATTTGAAATGAGTAATTTAAAATGACAACGAGTGAATTAATTAAGAAAACAAACACCAGTAATTAACAATGATAAACGCAATCCTCCAGTTCAATAAGGCAGGCAATCATCACTAAAAAAACATGGGAGTTAAAACAATTGAACCAAGAATTAAAATCGAGCTTTTAATCTAATAACCGAGCCACCTCGAATTGTTACAAAAATATTTTCCAAAAATTTCAATTTACTAACTGCCACCAGACTAGTAAAATAGAACTAAGGATACTAACACCAATGCTCGACTTTTACGCAATTTTTAAGAAACAGAATTAATGCTAGCGACAGATAAAATGTTCTAAATAATTCAAGCCACCTTGACTAATTACCAATTTCGCTAAAATCTCAATACAAAGTTTTGACCTAAAACAAAGTAATGAAATTAAATCCGAAATCAACACAATATCAATCGCCAAACAATAATTCAGTCACAAAACACAACTCCAAATAATTAAATAGTAAAATCTATGAATTACTAGTTAATTAAATGGATGTAATAAAATGCGCTTTAACTCCCTATAAAAATCCAAGCTCCTGCCTTTGCCATTGAACCGAAAGATTAAGATAAAATAGCCACAAAAATTCATTGAGGCTGCTATCGATGTTGAGTTCCGATGGTGGTCATCCATGAAGGGTTGGATCTTTTGTTTCTGTCTTTAGCTCCACCAACGCAAGCACACAATCCACACTCTCCTTTACACTGTAGTTGATTGGACAAATTAAGTTTGCTAATCACTCCACCGTTTCACTCAGCTACTCCAACGCACACTCACACACACCTCCAACTCCTAGACTGCTCACCTTGCGCCACCTCCCTTCTTCATTGTTTTGTTGTCTTCTTCCTTTCACGACAGCTGCTACTCTCACACAAAGTCACAACACACTCCACCACTGCCAGTTGCTTCTTTATTTTTGCTTGTTTTTAGATCCAACACCAACACACAACGTCAACAGCTCCCTTCTCAAAGCCACTCAACAGCTGCCTCACAACAACACCATTCTCCAGACCACGCAACCATCACACACTCTTTTTATTTTTTCGTTCAAAGCCACTCCAAAGCCAAGCACAACAACGTTACTCTCATCACACAGCAGCTCCCAAACCACTCAACATTCACGTTTTTCTCCACCAGCAACAGCAGCCCCTCATGAACACTCACAAACCAACATCGCCTACTTCTCTTGGCTGCCAAGCCAAATCTCTTACCTTCACGTTATTCACCCAGTACACCACTCACACACACAAGTCACCATCTCTTCACACACTACACACTCAATAGACCACTACATGCATAAACAACACACAGTTCACCTCCTTAACAACATCACACCTTCACATAACCATTGCTCAACCCACGCCCTACTCACGCACAACACACCACCGTACACACAACTTCCACAACATAGCCCAACACACACGTATATATCACTTCAGTCACAAGCTCACTTCATCCACTGCACACACTCACAAACATGTTACTCTCCTCTATGCCTCTGCTGCCACAAAGACACGCACAACCCATTCCAAAAACAACTCCAAGACAGCACATACTCACACACTTTTACACCACTTGCTCACACAACAGCAGACACATTTCCAGCCCTCCATAATACAAGTCCCGCCAGCTCCTACTTTGTCTTTATGCTTTCCTTCCTTTCTTCTAATTCCTCCTTTCTTGGTCCACATCCCATACAAGCCACTCCTAGATGCCCAACACACTCACAACCTCCAACGCCATCAGCTCTTTTCACCATTTCTTTTGGCCCACTTACATCTATGCCATCGTTTCTTTGTTCCTTGTTGCCCATGCCACACTGCTGTTTTTTATCGTTAAAAACTACACTCACACCACATTCAACAAGCCACTCACCTGCTGCCTTGCTCTATGCCGTGATCTTCTTTTTATTTTTCTTTTCTCTCCACCAACCACTCACACACTCCAGCTCCTTCAACGTCCCCACACTGCTTATTTCATGATGTTATTTTATTCCTCTTGGTCCACTCCCCATACTCTACAAGCCACTTCCTTTTGTCTCCTTCTTTGCCTATTGATGTGACAAATAAATTCCTCCCTTGGTCCATGCACTTATACCTTAAGCCCTTCTTATAGCTGGCTCTTCTAATTTATTCAATAGACCCACGCATAATGCAAAAGCTACCTACGTTGTTGTGTTGCTGTTTTGCTTTTCATTAATTTCTTTAATTAACCTAAAATAAAAAAATTCAAATAAAGTAGCATCAATTGTCTAAAAATTAATTTATTACAGTTAAACCAGAATACGACAATTTTTGCCCCTATAAACCCAAATTAAATGTAAGGCACAATAATTCAAATAATAATCAAATAAAGCTATAAATACCAATTTAGTGACAAAACCTATCCAAATGAGATGAAAATATATATAAACAAATGAGTTTGTCAATCATTAATTGACACATTTTAATATTTGTTAAATGGTCATTAATTTTGATATTTGGGCATTGAATATTGATAAATAATTAATTAAGTATAAAATTATAGAATTAGAAATTAATAATAATTTTATTGTAGTTAATAATGATAGTATTTGTTTATTTGAGTATTAGTTTTAGCTAGGTAAATAATTAATTGTTCCTAAAAAGTTAAAAGATGTTGAAATTTAATGGAATGGCAATATATATGTAGGGAATTATAAATATTTAAAATTGGTAATGTTATGAAATTGTGATTTGTGAATATGATGTATACTTGTAGATTCTAATTTATACTTATAATGTCGATTAAGTATTGAATTGTTAGGATTGGGAATTGTTAAAAATGGAATGAATGGAAATTGAATTGTGATTGTTTTGTAATTGTTAGGATTGGGAATTGTTGTAAATGGAATGAATGGAAATTGAATTGTGATTGTTTTGTAATTGTTAGGATTGGAAATTGTTGTAAATGGAATGAATGGAAATTGAATTGTGATTGTTTTGTAATTGTTAGGATTGGGAATTGTTAGAAATGGAATGAATGGAAATTGAATTGTGATTGTTTTGTAATTGTTAGGATTGGGCATTGTTGTAAATGGAATGAATGGAAATTGAATTGTGATTGTTTTGTAATTGTTAGGATTGATAATTGTTGTAAATGGAATGAATAGAAATTGAATTGTGATTGTTTTGTAATTGTTAGGATTGGGAATTGTTAGAAATGGAATTAATGGAAATTGAATTGTGATTGTTTTGTAATTGTTAGGATTGAGAATTGTTGTAAATAGAACGAATGAAAAATTAAATTGTGATTGTTTTATAATTGTTACGATTGGGAATTGTTAGAAATGGAATGAATAGAAATTGAATTGTGATTATTTTGTAATTGTTAGGATTGGGAATTGTTGTAAATGGAATGAATGGAAATTGAATTGTGATTGTTTTGTAATTGTTAGGATTGGGAATTGTTGTAAATGGAATGAATGGAAATTGAATTGTGATTGTTTTGTAATTGTTAGGATTGAGAATTGTTGTAAATGGAATGAATGGAAAATTAAATTGTGATTGTTTTGTAATTGTTAGGATTGGGAATTGTTAAAAATGAAATGAATGGAAATTGAATTGTGATTGTTTTGTAATTGTTAGGATTGGAAATTGTTGTAAATGGAATGAATGGAAATTGAATTGTGATTCTTTTGTAATTGTTAGGATTGGGAATTGTTAGAAATGGAATGAATGGAAATTGAATTGTGATTGTTTTGTAATTGTTAGGATTGGGAATTATTGTAAATGGAATGAATGAAAATTGAATTGTGATTTTTTTTGTAATTGTTAGGATTGGGAATTGTTAGAAATGGAATGAATGAAAATTGAATTGTGATTGTTTTGTAATTGTTAGGATTGGGAATTGTTGTAAATGAAATGAATGAAAATTGAATTGTGATTGTTTTTTAATTGTTAGGATTGGGAATTGTTGTAAATGGCATGAATGGAAATTGAATTGTGATTATTTTGTAATTGTTAGGATTGGGAATTGTTATGAATGGAAATACAATAATGAATGTTATGTGATTATTGAGATTGAAAATTGACATTATTTGGTTTTGTTATGTGTTGGAGTATGTTTTGTGTAACTTATGATATATGTTGATTGGTTTGGATTGTTAGCTTTATGATTATTATAGAATGAGTTATATTATATAAGATAGATATGTATATTGTCATTGTGTACTGAAATTATGTGTTATTTATTTTTGTGTACAGATAAATGGAAGGAAGTTCAAATACTCCCGATCAACCTAATTCAGAAAGATCTGATGATTCAAATTTGCGCCATCTTGGTGTGGTTCCTGGTCAAAAGAATCATACCATTTGCTTGTTTTGTAACAAGCATTTGAAAGGTGAAGGAATCACCCGATTGAAAAGGCATTTAGTTGGGGTTAAAGGAGATGTGGAAGCGTGTAAAAAAGTAATTCATGATGTGAAGTGGTAGATGAAAACATTGCTTGATGAACATCAATTTGAGAAAGATAGAAGGGGAAGATTGAATCTTGAAATTGGTAGTGGAAGTTCATTTCCCAGTTTCCATGGTGATTATAGAGATGTTGAAGGTGGAAGTGGTAGTGGTAGTGATACTGGTAGTGTTTCATTTTAGCCTCAGGATCCTGCAGAATCTGAAGTGAAGAAGAGAAGAAAGCAGTTGTCTGGTTTCTTTGCACCACGAACAACTCTTGGAGCCCAACCTTCAATTCGTAGTGCAATGCAGACAAGAGATGCGACTCACAATGTGGATATGGCAGTAGCTAGATGGTGGTATGATACAAGTTCGTCATTTAATGCTTCTCAATCATATTATTATCAACCTATGATAGATGCCATAGCCTCTTATGGTCCAGGATACAAAGGGCCATCGGTTGATGACTTAAGAGGTAAACTTTTGAGTTGTATTGTGTCTGAAATGAGAACTTATTTGGCTGAAAGAATAGTGAATAGGGGTATTAACGGATGCTCAATTATGTGTGATGGTTGGACGAATAGGAGACAAGAGCCAATTATAAATTTTTTGGTTTATTCTTGTAATGGTTCTATGTTTTTAAAATCGATTGATGCATCTGGCCTGATTAGAAATGCTGATACTTTGTTTGGGATATTTGATCAAGTTGTGAATGAAGTAGGGGTGGAAAACATTGTTCAGTTTATTACTGATAATGATTCCACTTATAAAGCGGCAGGGCAAAGGTTACAGAGAATTTATAATTCATTTTTTTGCACTCCTTATGTTACACATTGTATTGACTTAATGCTGGAGGATATAGGAAATCCTAGGTATTATCCTGTTTTTGATGAGACCATGCAGAAGGCAAAAAAGGTGACAAAATTTATTTATAATCGTGCATGGGTTTTAAATTTCATGAGAAGGGAATTTACCAATGGTAGAAATTTGTGTCGCTTTGCTGTAACAAGATTTGCAACAAACTTCTTATCACTTCAGTCTTTTCTTTTGTTGAAGAAAGAGTTAAGGCAAATTCTTACAAGTGATAAGTGGATTACATCTCAACATACTAGGTCTAATGCTGGAATGGAGGTTTGTAGTATTATACTGGAAGATAGAAAATTTTGATCGCAATGTCAATTCGTTATCCGAGTTTGTGAGCCTTTGGTGAAGGTGCTTCGGTTGGCTGATAGTGAAAAAAAGCCAACAATGGGTTATATTTGTAACATCCCGTTACCGATGTGAAGGGCATATCGATAATTTGGATGGATTAGCGTTGGGTGCATTCATAATTGAATTGCACATGCATTTTGCCTCTGCATCAGTGATAAATGAGTTAATTGCACATGCATACATAGTGACATGCATTCATGATTGTTCCAGCATTTAAATTGTGATTATGAGTTTAATTGTGAATTTCGAGATATTTGAGTTAAATATGATTTATCGAGAATTGAGGTATAATTCGAATTGAGTAGTTAAATTGGTTAGATTGTGCATTGATTGAGAATTTAAGAGTAATTGGGTTGTATAGTTGAGTTAGAGTGAGATTGGAGTTTTAGGGAATTGGAAATTTAAAATTGAGTATAGAATCGAGTGTTTTACATTTTTGTGGAATTATGAGAATTTTTCTGAAATTTTTAGAGTTATGTGTCCAGACCGAGAAAATGACCTAGAGACTGATGATTTAGATTTTGGTTTCGAAATCGTCTGACAAATGGCTTGGAAATTTAGATCTGTGAGTTTGAGAATGATTGTGATAAGCCATTGAAATTAGAGATTGAAATTAAGTGAATTTGAGGAATTGTGGATTGTGAGTCTAGGGTTAAATCAATTCTTATATATATATAAATGGTTTTGAAATTGGGAGTTAAGCATTTCTTCTTCCCCTTTGCTCACCGTCGACGATTTCGACCCTTTCTCCCTGGAGATTTTGTTGGTTTCTCTTCATTGTGATTGAGGATTTGTTGGAGTGTTGGAGATGTCAATGTTTAGCTTGGCTGTGGAGGATCATCTTTGGTGTTAGAGGATTGAGAAATTTCAGAGAATTTAGGGTTATCGATCAATCAGTTATTTGGTAAGTTTATTGTGTTTTAATGTTGTATTTATGGCATTTATGGTATTTAATGTGTTAGATGGGGTAGTTGAATGTGTTTAATGGTGGTTTTAAGAGTATTAATGGCGGAAAAGTCGATCGGAGAAGACGGTCGAGTCGCACGTCGCGACGTCTGGAGCAGCCTCCCCGCGACGAGAAAAATGAGTACTCGCCGCAACGAGTGCGCTCGTCGCGAAGAGTGAATTAAGTTCTCGTCGCGACGAGCAGAGCAGTACGTTGCGACGAGCCAGTCGATTCACGCCGCGACGTGAGTTTTATGGTCGCGACGAGCGGCGGTTTTCTGAAGTGATATAGGTTAGCTTTTCGGGCATAACTTTTAGTGTAGACCTCTAATTGAGATGATTCTTGATTCGTAATGAACTAGAGAAAGAGGTCTACAATTGTGATAAAGATTGAGAGTTTGAAATTTTAATTGGTGAGATAAAAATTATCGAAAGAGAGTCAATTTCAGTTTTTAGTGCAACCAAAGAGTTATGTTTTGACTAATGGGAGTATAATTAGAGTTTTAAATAAGGGATTTGAGAAATCGATGGATGCTATTGACCTAGTGAATAGTAAATTTTGGTTATGAAGTGAGAGATAGCGGATTTGGATAGAGCGTTGGAAAATCATGATCATGTATTATATAATTTCAAATTAAGACATGTGCATTAGTGAATTCATTTGATTGAGCATCTAGTGATGAGAATTCGTTTGAATTGTTATAGAGGCACTGTTGGATCGACAATCCACGGATATCGCTGGGACTTCCAGGCAGTAGCTCGGAAGTTACAGGTGAGTAACCTAGTTGGTTCCTCGATCTTTGTGTGATTAAATGTGTTGTGAATATGTGAATTGTTTGCCAATGTGAGTGTTATAAATGTGAAATATATGTGCTGAGATTGTGGTATGAATGTGTTGAGACTGCAAATAAATATTCTGAATGTGATAAGTGGAATTGAGTGAGACATATGCTAGTGATTGTGCAAGTGTGAGTGCATGCTAGGCATGATTAACAACGGTAATTAACAGTTGTGACTGGAGCTTAGTGATCAGAGCTTTAAGCTCGATATCAGTGAATGGGCCTAAGGCCAAAAAGGAAATAGTGCATACCCAGAGGGCTCTCCTATTCCTAAAGTGAACGGGTAGTAGTGCATACCCTGAGGGCTCTCCTACTTGCCGAAATTGTGATCATTGTGAAAAGTGCCCGAATCGGGATAGTGTTAACGCACAGTCACAACAATGACATAAAATGAGAAATTGCATACATTATGCATCTGACTGTGTAGTGAAATTTGAGAATGTGCGCACTATGTGACAACTGTGCAATGACTTGTGTGAGCTACTTTATAGTGAAAGTGTGTAAAGTGTTTACAGCGTTTTGAATGTGTTAATGTGTAACTATACGATATATTATGTGTATATGCATGAGTTGGGTGAACCATCGATGATGGTTTCTTATTGAGTTCGCAAACTCACCCAACATTGCAATATATTTTTCAGGACAACGTTAGTAGGATCCTAGCTCCCGTGATAAATTTTCCTGCAGTGCGAGTGCGAGATCAAGTGAAGTGATGGCACAGAGGTGGGTCAGCTGGGATGTTGTTTTGGGGATGACCTAGTATAGACGTTTGTATCAGTTTCCCTTTTTGGATTATTGTATTATGACTGTAGGGGACTGCTAGACTTGTCTATATTGTGGATTGATTTTAGGAAATGAAAGATTATTATGGTTTTTAAATTCAGTGATTTTCATGTTATGGATTTTATTATATTGATGCCAGGTGAGTATTTAGTGATTGTGTTCGTTAGTAGTGCTGCCTTTCTGTGGGATATGCGTCAGAACGATCCACGGGCGTCCCGGTGCGTACTCCACGGTAAGGGGGCGCTACAATATTTTTGATGCTATGGAGACTTATAAGTACTCTTATGAGGATTTTGGAACGTCGGTCGCTATTCAACAAAGAGAACTTCTTTCTCCAGATATTACTTATTTCCTATTTCTTATTTGTTGAAAATTATTTATCACTTTATTTTGTTTATAACACTACTTTTGTTTTCTTATTACTTGCAGTTGTTTGGTGGGATCTATTTGGATGTAGTGTTCCAGAATTGAGAAAGTTTGCGATTTGGATTTTAAGTCAATGTGTGAGTTCAACTGGGTGTGAACGAAACTGGAACACATTTGAATTTATCAATTCCAAGAAAAGGAATAGATTGAAGCATAAGAGGTTGAATAACTTGGTTTATGTTCGTTACAATTTAAAGCTTCAGGAAAGGTATATTATTTTCATTATTTTTATTATTAATTTTGATATAATTTCTTATAATTTTCTAATAATTAAATGTAATTGTTTACTAGGACTCTTAGTAACACAAGTTGTTCAAATGATCAAATTGTGATTGATAATATTGATATTTTGGCAGATTGGGTTTCTGAAAAACCCAATTTGGTTGATGTGAGTGATTTGAATTTGGAAGATAATCTTGGATGGGAAAGCATTGACATATTATTTGGTGCATTAAATTTGAATGATGATGATGATGAGAATTTTGTACCAAATGATCAGTGGGGTCAATGCAGTTCAAGTGGGTATCCATCCATTGACGATTGAATTTTAGGTTTTTTTTTTCTTCTTTTAATTTTACTTGTATTTAATCATTGATGTTTATGTTAAATTATATGTATGTAATATAACTGTAATATTTTTGTTTCAGGTTCAACTTCTACTTGATTGTTTATTCGTCATCAACTCTTTTTGTAATATTTATTGTTCTTTTTATCGGATGTTTTGAATCTTTTGATGTAAATATGTAATATTATTTATTATAATGATGAAATTGTATGATTGTAATATTTTAAATGCTTTGTATTATTCTTAATTTTATAATTGTATGATGATGATTATCTTTATTTATATTAATTGTGGTTATTATTTATATGTAAAATATTTAAAATTATTGTTATTTCAAATTAATTATCATTATTATTTATTATTAAGATTTTTAAAGCATGGTTGATGTAAACGATAAACTAGTAAAGTATATAGTACAGTTGTATAATATATTAATATGAACTATTTTGTAATTTTTAAAAAGTTTAGGGACTATTTTATAAATTTAAAATATCCCAAAGCATACCGATATCGTAGAAAGCACAGTTAGTTCCAAAATCCAATCTTCTATCGAGCCCAAAGATCGATATTCATAACATTGAATAAAATACAATAAAATATAAATCTTAATTCATATTTTATTGTGAATTTTGATCATTTTTCTTAAATTATTTTTAAAATAAGTTCATCTCAACCACTGTAGTTACACAAGTATCCAAGATTTACTGGTCTCTATAGAACGTATTGAGAAAACTCTACAATTATTGTAGCGAGAATTAGGCAAGAAGTGCTTGCTCCTTTAGAGTATAGGTCTATTTATAATAAGTTTTGGACTTTTTAATAATTTACTTAAAATAAAATTTTAATTTTAATTAATTTTTAATTATAAAGTTTTAATTCTAATTAATTTTAATTAGGATTACAATTAATTCTAATTAAGTAACATATCCAAATAAAATCTAATATCTTATATTGATCTTTATTTATTAAATATCTCATATTTAATCATAATTTTTTCAAACTTTACAATCAAATATAGCTTGATTGAAACACCTTTCTCTCTTCAAATCATTCTTATGTTTGACTTTTAGGTTTTCAAATATATTACTAATCAATATAAATTATAACCCTAAATCATATTTAAGATTAAATAAACTAAACTCCTTTAGTTTATCTCTATTTATCTAATTAAATTTATATCTATAAATCAAGATTAGTTTTAACAACATATCATAATCACCTACATATTTAAGAATATCAAAGTGGTTTTGACTAACCTTTTAGTCCATAATTTCATACAATAATTCAATCATTCATCACACAATATTTTAATTAGACATTTTCGTATAATTTAATCATTTTATCATATAACATTTTGATTAGACATAAAGCATAGATATAATGTTTACTTTATTTGAGCTCAATTATGTTACTTCTCGCCATTAGTAGTTAATTTAATTAATGATATTTGAAAATTATTTTCAAAATGTCATTCAAATTTGACCAAGGATTTTTCGAATCAATACTAATTGAGAACAATAAAACATTCTCCCTAACCACTTCAGGGTGATGAATCCTATATTGATTACTTAAATATCTTCATATAGTTTATGTTATATCCAAGAACTACTAATTGAGCTAATCTTGATAGAATATGTCTAAAGTAATATAAAACATAGTAATCCCTATATGAGATGCTTCGGTGATCTCAAGTCAAAGGATCATTTATAAAATCGTTATAATAAGAATTTTCATAGATATATAAGTAATGTTCCTAATTGAATTCTCATATAGGACCAATGCAGTGACGTTATTCTTAAATAAGAATAACATGTTTGTTTAAGTATCTTCATACTTTACTTTATGAGACCGCTACTTTCTTTATAAGAAAGAAACATAACATATGCTAGTCTTTTATGCTCTATCGATGCCCAATCTTAATAGAACATTAACTATAAATAATTTATGAATAATACATAAATGCAATATAAATCACATAATTATGATCTCATCATAATTTCATTTGTAATGTACATTTATCCTATGGACATTATCGATACATCTGAATATGTATAAGATAAAGAATACCTTTAAATAATTATGTTACTAAACTACAACCAATCGATTGATTGTCACAAGATAAATCAATAATCTAACACTTGCACTAAACCAATTGTTTAAGTATCTTATACTATATCATTATATGACAACTATACTATTCTGGGATAGTGGTTTAGTAAGAGAATTCTACAAGATTTTCTATAATGAGCACTCACATAAATCTTACAAATTTTATCTTAATTATTGTCATAATTAAGAAAATTGCCTAAATATATGGTTGGATTTATTAATGGGACTCTAGCTCCTTTTGCATGCATAATGACTATGATGTTTTATAATATATTACTATTTGAATAATGCAAGGAACTATCCCAAGTTCATTAAAGAACTTATTGATCCAAATAATTGTTTTCACTAAATGAAAATATTTTATAACATGATTAGCAATTTATGCTATATTGGAACATTTCAGTTTCAAAATATTATTGTTCTAAGTAAGATATACCTTAACAAAGATTTTCTTTTAAAGTAGATATCCTTATAATCTTGAATTAAATATGAACTCATGCATAGAATAATCGATATATTTAATACTTCACAAGTATTAAATACCTCAAATAGTGATTACCTTTATTACATTATCTATGGACATGGACTAAGAATAGGTAAAGAACTTGTGTATATATCTCTGTGGATCTAATTTCCATAATTAAGTTATTATCTATTCATATTTAATACGTGTTCTTGGACTATTATATATTCAACAATTAAAATATAATTTTGTTCTTTATGAGTAATATATCTCTACAAACTACCATTGAAGGTTAAACTATACTCTTATTAAGCTTCTTGTAGATATGATAAATTCACAATTATCTCCAAAACAAACTCCTTAAGTTCATTATGAGAGTGAATCTTTCAATATCTCATAGTCTTTCAACTATAAATCAAATATATAAATGAAGATACTAGTTCCAATTGGATGTATTGTCATGAGATTTAAACTTAATCAAATTTCATCTCACTCCCACTACTTATTTTGAGAACAATTATCCTATAAATGTGTTAGAGTAGTGCCCTAAAGGCAATCGCCTTTAGCGCGTTTTGTACAAAATTGTGTCTTTATAAATAAATAAAGAAAGGCATATTTCATTAATTTGATGTTCATTATTTATGAATGAATATTGATCTATAAGCAAATTAATGAAGTCCTTGATATATGACATAGCATGAAGGAAATTATGATGTGATCATACTATTGAGATTCCTATCATGTGCAATTATGTCAGTATCTAAATCATCCCTAGTCATAGGATTACTGAGACTGGACATCGGTTATCCGGAAAGACTAGCACATCTCAAGCTCCTTGATTTGATCAAGCAGTGGATCTCAGAAACTGTAAATATGAGATATTTAGGGTTGAGATGTGGATGCTTACTAGAGGTAGTAAGTACATTGGTTAACCTGCTATGAGATCATCACATGGATGTACTATTCTAATGTCAGTGATAATCTCATCATAGCAATGGTGCAAGTATCCTTAGACTTGAGGTACTCAAGGATATCTTGGATGCTGATTCTGTGCTTTGACTCCATTCTTTGTTGCCTCACAGAGGTCGCTCATAGGGTGGTCATTGGGTACAGTTTGAGGTATTCGAAGGTAATTGAGTAGCCAATAGAGGATTCACCACTTCTGTGATAGCAGAAGATGATACCCATGGCCTCTTGTCAGGGTCATTACTTGGAAATCTCTGATCAGAGTACATATGTCATGAAGAGTGTCTTCGTTGACATATTTAGTATTAAGTAATGAGTCCCAGGACAAGAACTGAAATCACTTAGACTAGATTTGACGTAGTCAGTCTAGTAAGAGTTGACACATTGCCCATACTCATAACCAAGTGGGGTATAGCATGGTGAAATGACGAATTGCACGGTAATTGTCTATGGAAAGGTTCGTGATATGGTCCATGATGAATATATGTTTATTCGTCAAACCAATTACTTTTCGGTCAATTGGGGGTCATGATGTGTTGCTAGATACCGCTCATGACTTGCTTAGATTAAGTGTTGATCTAAGTGGCCAACATAACCGGGAACCTAATGGGTCACATGCATAAGAGTGTCTCGGAGAATTCGTAAAATAGTTTTGGACAAAGTTCCAATATATGGAGAGCAATCGGACTAAATGGATCCCAATGAGATCGAGATATGTCCCGATGAGATCGCGACATCGATATTGCTGAAAAACGTTTTCGGGGGTTTTTCCCATACCGGGACCCGGTAGGCCGGTAGGACCGACCCCAGTGTGACTGGACCACTTCAGCATTTATTTATATATATAATTAATTAATTAATTAATTAAAGAATATATATATATATAAAAGAGAAGCATTTAGAAGCTTCCTTTAATGCTTAGTCATTAAGTGAATTAAATGACTAGAAGACAAAATGGAAAAGATGAAGGGTGATGGTCGTTGGTTTTGGATAAAAGGGAAATGAAAGAGTTTCTTTCTCTTCAGGCTAATGATCATCGTTGGCTTGTGAAGGAAAGAAGAGAAATTGTTCTCTCATCTCTCACCAACGTGCTCTCCATCATCTTCATCTTCTTCAAGCTCTCCTTCATCCTCTCTAAGCTTCTTCAAGCTTCCTCTCAAGCTCTCCAAGGACAAAGGTAAGAGCTAACACTCTTTAATTTGTTCTAACTATTCCCGGGTCAAAGGGTTTGTCCCGGTTAGGTTCTCCGATCTCTGCGTGGATACCATTAGAGACGGTCTCCTTTGGTCGTTTTGGTTTGACTTTGTTATATAGACACATGGATCCTGGCTTTCGGGAAGGTCCCGGAACAAAAATTTTTGTTTTCCGCACCGTGGGCATGTGATGCTCACACCGGGATTTTCCTACAAAATGTTCATTTAAACAAACACTTTATTCAATAGGGTCTATATAATTATATCCAACTTTTTGGATACCTCATAACTTTTTATTATTCAATTTTGTTTTAAACTTACTAGATAATATATGCTTTAGCTAAGTATTACATCGTAAAATCAGTAGCTTGACTCTTTCAAAGTCTTACCATTCTACATATATTTGTAAAATCTTGTTAATTGATTTAATTAGAACCATCGAGGGTAAATCATTGTACTAGGCATATATAAAAGAAATAAATATTGCATCATATATGATCTCATATGTTTTTCCTCCTTACACAAATCCATGTTTTATGACATTTGTTCTGGAGGTATTGACCAACAAATGTCATTCCTATAGATAACTAAAAGTTTTAAATATCACTATATTGATCTCATTGAAGTACTTCAGCATTTTTAATGCATACCTTCTACTTAAATTTAAATAATTTAAACTTTAAAATTATATCAATATTTTATTTAATAAATATGACTACATCACATAAAATTTTTAGTAATTTGATGAAATACAAATATCATCTTTTTATGAATTGTCATTGTATCTCATACATCACATATATAAAATTTAAAATTTTAATATCAACTTCATCATTTCACCAAAGGTTGATTTGGACCTTTGGTCATCCTTCAAGGTGACAAGTTTCATAAGATTCATAATCAAAAGGATACATATATCCTTGTTTGTAATTTTATGATTCTCATTATATTGATTTAACCAATATGACATAAAAAGATAGTCTTGATTTTCTAACTTTATATTCTTGCGACTTATGATAAATATAATTCTTCTTTGATCTAACATATACAAACTATTTGTATAAATTTCGATCAATTACTTTTACTTAACAATCTATTTCTTATCATTCTTTGAACATTATAGTAATGTTGATTTTGATTTCAATATCAAAAACTTAAAAGCATGAAGTAGAAACATATATAATCTTTATTGTAGCGCCCCCTTACCGTAGGGTACGCACCGGGACGCCCGTAGGTCGTTCTGATACATAACCCACGTTAAGGGTGCACTACGATTCGATCATTTCTATAATCCACATGGCATCAATATATTAAAACTGGAATATTGAAATTTCTAAATTTTAAAACCGAAAGATACTTCTCATTTCATTTCTTAAAAACTATAAATACACGATCCTATCATGAAGACAGTCTGTACAAGTCCAGAAGGAAAACTAACTCCTAATTAGGTCATCCCCAAAAAGGTCCCAGCTGACCAACCTCTGAGCCATACTTCTCTCGCCGAAACGCTCTACAAGGCGGAAGAGTCTATCTCTGGAGCTAGGAGTCAACTACTGCTGTCCTGAAAAATAATTGCAATGTTGGGTAAGTTTGCGAACTCAGCGAGAAACCATCATCGATGGTCCACCCAACTCATGCATAAACACACAATATACCAAATATCACATAATCACACTGTCATATCTATCACATGCACTATCATTTCCCAATCGTAAGGCATTTCGTCTTTTTCACAATTCATATTAATCCTTCATATATGTGATGCACATGTGACTCTTTCCATTTATTACGGTGTTGTGACCGTGCGCCTGAAATAAGTTGGGCTTATAGCCCTGATCATCGAGGTGAGGCTCGGAATTACGTTGGGCTTGAAGCCCTGATACATTGAGCCTGTGGCTCTAAAAATACGTTGGGCTCGAGGCCCTGTTGCGTTGAGCAATAAGCTCTGAAAATCGTTGACTGCTCCGGTCATAACTGTCGTTATCTGTACATGCCTTTATGCATGAATGCATATGATTCAATTTACAATTACTGTGTCACATCATAATTCCCTATATCCAATTTCTCATTAAAACTAATCAGTTTCAATTCATACACAAATAACACTTCTATATCACATTTCAGATATTTCGGACACCTATGGCCCGAAATCAGTCAAAAGCAATCACATGTAATCATCCTTTTATCTCCACATGGCATAAGTGCATAAAATGTAACACATAAGGTTGAGGAACCAATTAGGTTACTCACCTCTAACTTTCGAGCTACTGCCAGGAAGTCTCCGCTACGTCAGAGGATCGACGCTCCACTTGAGCCTCTAAACAATCAGAATATACATATAAACATTACTAATTGTACCAATTTCAATAATCAATAACGCATATGCATCGAATAAATTGCGTACTATACATGTTATGACACTTCCGATACTATTCACAAATTTTACAATCTCACTCTCATTCCTCTAAAAGATTGAAATTCTTATACACCATAATTCAATTCACTAAATTCAGAACTCCTAAAAGTCCAACTCCAGATCACAGGAACTAATTTGAAATCGAAATCAGATTCACTATTCACCATTTAATTGCCATTCGATTTCGGGAACTTTCGAATTAAATTCAGAAATTACATCCATATACAATTACAATTCTTAGTCTCCAAAATTGCAATCAATCAAGAACCAATCTGAATTTTAACCTCAAAATTCTCTAATTAAAAGAATCACACTCGGTCCAAATAAGCATCCTCGCCATGACGAAGATCACTCATGTGGCGAGACTCCTCCTTTCAGATATGTCATGGCAAGATGCGAGAGCGCCTCGTGGCGAAGCTTCTTGACTTCGCGACGCAGTTAACGCGTCGTCATGGCGTCTGAAGCAAGATCGCTCGTCGCGGCATGTGATGAACACGTCGCGACGTGCAAACCCAGAAACACGCCCGAAACCTAGATTTTCCCAGTTCTGTTGATTCTAATCCATTTATTTTAGTCTAAACACTCCCAAACGACTATATACACTACACGCAACTCATTTCTAACCTCAAATCCATCATTTAATCATTATTCATCAAATACCCAAATCAAAATCATAAAACCTTTAAAAACTCATCTCATCCGAAAACTCAAACATTTCTCAACAATTAACAATTCTAATCAATAATCAAATCAAACTATCTAAAACATAAAGGGGTAAGAACTTACTTAATTAAGCCTTGCAAAAACTTCAAAGCCCTCAATTCTCAAACCTCCAAGCTCAATCGACACCCACGGTTTCCACCCCTAAGAACACCAAACCTCATTTTTCTCCAATACCAAGCTTAAGGATGGATGATGGATGAAGGAAGAAGCAATTAATCGAGATGGAAGAAATCAAAACATTCCCGAGGAGAAGAAGATCAAATTTTCTTTCAAAGAGAAGACAAGCATCGAGGAAGACCATTTTCAAAGGAAAGGGTTTATAAACAAAGGAACTTAAGGCTTGTTTGGCAATTTAATTGCCACAAGTCCAATTCTTAGGGTAACAATCCAATTCTTATTCAAATTTTCTCCCAAATTTTGCAATGGCTCGCAACAATAAATCCTAAAATCAAAATTTTAATTTCTTCATGCCAATTGCCAATCGATTTCGGAACCAGTATCTCATTTATCAATCATTAGGCCATTTTTCCGGTCCGGACCCATAATTCTAATAATTCCAGAAAAATTTCTATAAATCCTCAAAAATATGAAAATCATGATCCTACACTCCAGTTTCAATTTTCAAACTCCTAACACTCTATTTGACACTCCAATTCACTAATCAAAACACAATTAACCTTAAAATTACAAAATCTCACATTTTCACAATTAAGTCGGAAATTTGTCATACATGCATGTACATGCATATGCTAGTGCAATCACAATCATTTATTAATAATTATAGAGGCTAAATGCTTATGAAATCTGAATTATGCATGCACACGATCCTAACCCATCCGAATTATCGATATGCCCATCACATCGGTAACGGGATGCTACAATTCTCCCCTCCTAATAAAAAATTTTGTCCTGAAATTTCATAACTGACTGATCGAACAAGTGAGGGTACTGCCTCCTCAATCTCCTAAGTCGCCTCCTCAGTGGAGTGGTTCTTCCAAAGGACTTTCACCAATGGAATCACCCTACTCCTCAACTGCTTGACTCGCGATCCTATAATTCATACCGACTTCTCAATATAACTCAGATCACTGGCCACCTCAATCTCCTGAGTCGGAATCACATGGATCGGGTTTGATCGATATCTCCGGAGCATGCTCACATGAAAGACATCATGCAACTGAGACATCTCACTCGGTAACGCCAATCTATACGCCAATGGTCCAATCCTCTCGAGGATCTCATAAGGACCAATATACCGAGGGCTCAACTTGCCCTTCCGGCCAAATCTCAGAACTCCTCTCCAAGGTGACACTCGGAGGAACACTCTATCACCCACACTATACTCCATCTCTCGCCGATGCTGATCCACATAACTCTTCTGTCTATCCTGAGCCGCCTTGATGCGACTCCTAATCAGTCTCACCTTATCCACTATGTCCTGAATCAGCTCGGGAACCTCTAGCATCCTCATACCCTCTTCATCCCAATAAAGAGGCGATCTACACTGCCTCCCATACAACGCCTCATACGGTGCCATCCCAATACTACTCTGGTACTGATTATTATAAGCGAACTCAACCAGAGCCAAATACTGATCCCATGCACCTTGGAACTCCAATACACAAGCTCGCAACATATCCTCAACATTCTTGATCGTCCTCTCACTCTGCCCATCTGTCTGAGGATGAAATGTTGTGCTGAAGTTCAACCGAGTACCCATAGCCGACTGCAGGCTCTTCCAGAACCTCGAAGTAAATATGGGATCCCTATCTGACACTATCGATATTGGGACCCCATGCAGTCGCACAATCTCTGCCACATACTTCTGGGCCAACTGATCGAGAGTATTATTCTCTCTCACTGGCAAGAAGTGAACCGATTTAGTCAACCGGTCCACTATGACCCAGATCGCATCATGTTGCCTCGGCGTCCTAGGTAACCCCATAATGAAATCCATGGTAATTCGCTCCCATTTCCACTCCAGAATGGGCAACAAATGCAACCTCCCTACTGGAGCTTGGTGCTCAGCCTTAACCTGCTGCACGTCAGACACCGAGAAACGAACTCTGCCACCTGCCTCTTCATACCTGGCCACCAGAAATGCAACTTAAGAGTGTTATACATCTTGGTAGTACCAGGATACATAGCATAGGCAGCCACATGCGCCTCCTTCAGAATCTCGCGCCTCAAATCATCTACATCTGGAACACATAATCTCTATCCCATCCATAAAGTCCCATCTCTCAGCTCAAAATCAGTAGTCAAATCAGATCTTACTCTATCCATCAATCTCACTAATACAGGATCCTGGTCCTGAACTCGTCTGATCCTGTCATGCAACATCGGCCTAAGCCTCAAAGTAGCAATCAGAGCTCCATTATGATCCAAATCCATCTGCACATTCAAAGCTCTCAACTGAATCAAACTAGGCAATCTCTCAATCTGAATCTGAGCTGCACTGATATGAGACCTCCTACTTGTAGGAAAATCCCGGGGTAGGCATCACATGCCCACAGTGCGGAATTTAAAATTTTGAGTCCCGGGACATTCCCGAAAGCCAGGATCCATGTGTATGTATAAACAATCAAACCATAACGACCAAAGAAGACCGCCTCTAACAGATCCACGCAGAGGTTTGAAACCTAACCGGACAAACTCTTTGACCCGGAATAGCTAGACTAAAGAGAAGAGTGCTAGCTCTTACCTTAGCCTTGGAGAGCAAGTGGAGATGAACAATTGAAGCCTTGGAGAAGAAGAATCCAACTTGAATGGAAGAGAGGAAGAAGGTGGAAAATCAAATTTTCAAGCTTAACATGTAAGCAATCGGTTCTTCCCTTTAACCCACGACCAAGCAATGCTTCCAATCCCTTCTTTTTGTATTTTAACACTTAAAACACAATATCAAAGGCTTGGTGTAAGGGCATCCACGTTGGAGGCATAAAATGCCTTAAAATGATAAATCATCATTACTTTTGACTTTTCAAACTTACAAACTTCTCCACCAATTTTGC
Organism: Erythroxylum novogranatense; assembly: GCA_029891385.1. Lineage (NCBI taxonomy): Eukaryota > Viridiplantae > Streptophyta > Magnoliopsida > Malpighiales > Erythroxylaceae > Erythroxylum > Erythroxylum novogranatense. The sequence goes on along the minus strand of CM057229.1, from coordinate 30,567,228 downwards.
TTCCACCGAAATCACCATTTATATATATAATTAATCAATTCTCAATTAATTAATATATATGTATATATATTTGCTGAAGAGGTCCAGTCAAACTGGGGTCGGTCCTACCGACTGCCGCCCCGCCGTTAAAAATCACCTAAGCGGTTTTCAAGAATGTCGATGTCGCGATCTCATCGGGACATATCCCAATCTCATCGGGATCCATTTAATCCTATTGCTCTCAGATATCGGATCTCGTCCAAACTATTTTACTGATTCTCCGAGTCACTCTTACGCTGTGACCCATTAGTTCCGGTTATGTTGGCCACTTAGATTAACACTTAATCTGAGCAAGTCATGAGTGGTATCTAGCAACACATCATGACCCCCAATTAACCGGAAAGTAATTGGTTTGACTAATGAAACCATATCACGAACCCTTCCATAGATAATTACCGTGCAATTCGTCCTTTCACCATGCTATACCCCACTTGGTTTGAGTATGGGCAATGTGTCAACTCTTACTAGACTGATCAGATCAAATCTAGTCCAAGTGTAATTAGTTCTCGTCCTAGGACTCATTACTTTATATGTCCATGAAGACCATCTTCATGACATATGTATGCTCCGGCGCCAGAGACTTCAAAGTAATGATCCTGATAAGAGGTCATGGGTATCTCTTCGCTATAATGTAAGTGGTGAATCCTCTATTGGCTACTCAATTACCTTCAATACCTCAAGCCGCACCCAATCACCACCCTATGAGCGACCTCTAAAAGGCAACAAGGAATGGAGTCAAAGCACGTAATCAAGACTCAAGATATCCTCGAGTACCTCAAGTCTAAGGATACTTGCACCATTGCTATGATGAGATTATCAACGACATTTGTATAGGACATCCATGTGATGATCTCATAGCAGTCATCCAATGTACTTACTACCACTAGTAAGCATCCACATGTCAAATCTAAATATCTCAATATTTACGGTTTTCGAGATCCACCGCTTGATCCAATCAAGGAGTTTGACATGTCTTAGTCTATCGTGATTAACGATGTCGGCCTCATTAATCCTATGACTAGGATAATTTAGATATCGACATAATTGCACATGATAGGAATCTCAATAGTATGATCACATCATAATTTCCTTCATGCTATGTCATGTATCGTGGACTTCATTAATTTGATTAAAGATCATTATCAATTCATAATAAAATGAATATCAAATAAATGAAATATGCCTTGCTTTATTTATTCATAAAGTGCATACATGACTATGAACAAAATGCGCTAAAGGGATTGCCTTTGTGGCACTACTCTAACAATCTCCCACTTGACCTAAAGCCAATCGCCTTGGTATCTAATACCATAAGCGAGTACATGAGAATCAAAATTCTTACGTGGCAATGGCTTTGTCAACGGATCAACAATGTTCGCTCTGTGGAATTCTCTATCGTGACATCACCCGAGCAATGATCTCCGAATCAAATGGTATCGGCGAGTACGTGTTTGGATGTTGATGAGACCTTGGCTCCTTTGCTCACAAGAATAGCCCAAATGTTGTCACAAAACAATCAGATGGGTCCATCACGTTTAGGAACCACACCAAGTTCGTAAATGAACTTTTGATCTAAACCGCTTCCTTTCTTTGCGTCGATGCGGCAATGTACTCGCCTCGATCGTTGAATCGCCAGCCGTCTCTGCTTGGAACTCTTCCAACCGATCGCTCCGCCATTTAGTGTGAAAACATAACCTGATTGGGACTGAGTCGCCCTTATCGATTGAAAATCGCATCAGATGCTCGCCACTGAGATTTCCATCTCCATATATCAAGAAAACATCCTTAGTTCTTCGCAAGTACTTTAGATATTCTCGATACCACCCAAATGACCTCACCAGATCCGATTGGTATCCGCCAGAACACTTAGAGCATATGATACATCGGGTCTCGTATATAGCATTACGCATATAATAGATCCCTACTGCAGACGATACGGATCATATTCATACGCATCCTCTCATCCTCGTGTCTTGGGACACATGGACTTCGAGAGTGTTATCCCATGAGTAATGGAAGAAACCATCTCTTGGATTGCTCCATGCTAAACCTCTTTAGCACCTTGTCTATGTCGTTGACCGTGAAAGACCAAGCAACCTTTCGATCTATCTCTATAGATCTTTATCCCAAGGATATAAGTTGCTTCTCCAAGGTCTTTCATGGCAAATTGTTTGGACAACCAAATTTTACCGATTGAAGATTGAGACATCGCTTCCTAGCAACAATATGTCATCTACATATAATACAAGGAATACGATCGCAGATTCCATTCACCTTCTTGTACACACGGTGTTCATCCGGATTTTGTGAGAAACCAAACTCTTTGATTGTCTCATCAAAACGGATATTCCAACTCCTGGATGCTTGCTTCAATCCATAAATGGATTTCTGAAACTTGCATACCTTTTCGCCATCAACGCAAATGAAGCCCTCAGGTTGTGTCATGTACACATCCTCAGCCAGATTTCCATTCAGAAAGTCGCCTTCACATCCATTTGTCATATCTCATAATCATAATGGCGCAATGGCTGGGAGTATCCTAATGGATTTAAGCATTGCTCATTGGATCAAGGTCTCGTCATAGTCAACTCCTTGTCTTTGACGAAAGCCTTTAGTCACAAGCCTAGCTTTATAAGTAATCACATTACCATCCATGCCGCTTTCTTCTTGAAAACCCATTTGCACCCTATAGGTTTTATCCTTCGTGCATCAACCAAAGTCCATACTTGGTTTTCATACATGGAATCCATTTCGATTTCATGGCACGAAGCCATTTTTCGACTCAACTCTTCGTAACCTCTTCATAGGTAGTAGGCTCATCATCCTCTATGAGCATTACGTCATTCTGTTCACTAACGAAATCCATATCTCTCGTGAACAGAGCGTATCCTACTTGACCCACTTAATTTCGTGTGTAGTAGAAGGTCGAATGTCACCTCATCTGTATGAGTTACGATTTGAGTTCAGCACGATTGATCTGCGTCGTCCGAAAGCATCTTGAACTTCTTCAAGTTCAACTTTGCTCCCACCGCCCTCTTTAAAAGAAACTCTTTCTCTAAAAAGACAGATGCATCAAACAAACACCTTTTGTTCCTCAAAGAAAGTAGAATTGATATCCTCTTGTTTCTTTATGATATCCTACTTAACAAACATTTATCGACTTTGCTTCAAGCTTATCTCGACCGTGTCCGCTTCACATAATGGGACAACCTCATACTTTCAAATAAGAAAGATAAGGTTTCTTGTTAGTCCATATCTCATATGGAGTAACATCAACTGCTTTGATGGAACTCGCTGTTTAACAAGTAAACAAATGTCTCAAGTGCATATCCCCAAAGGATTTTGGTAAGCGTAAAGCCCATCATAGATCGTACCATGTCCAACAAGGTTCGATTTCTCCTTTCGCCACGCCATTGTCTTTGTGGTGTGTGAGAGGGTCCATTGAGATAATATCCCATTATCTCTCGAGATAATCCAAAACTCTTGGTCTAAGTATTCACCACCACGATCGGATCGTAATGTTTTGATACTTTTACCAAGTTGTTTTCTACTTCATTCTGAATTGTTTGAACTTTTCAAACGCTTGATTTGTATCTCATCGAATCTGGTACCCATATCGAGAATAATCATCGATAAAGGTAATGAAGTAACGGCAACCACTTTCGCATGGATGGACATCGGACCACATACATCCGAATGTATTAGGTCTAATAATCCGATCGCTCGCTCACCCTTTCCTTAAAGGTAACTTAGTCATCTTGCCTAATAAACAAGATTCACATGTCTCATAAGATTCAGAATCGAATGACCCTAAACTTCCACTCTTGTGGAGCTTAGCGATGCGTCTCTCATTTATATGGCCAAGGCGACAATGCCATAAGTAAGTTGATTTTAAATTATCTCTTTTATGTCTTTTAGCGTCATTGACATTCATAACCGGATGTGACATATCTAATAAGTAAATTCCATTGCATAATGTACCAGTACCATAAAGCATTCCATTTGAACTAATAGAACAACCATTGTTACCAAAAGACAAATGGAAACCAGCTCTATTTAAACAAGAAAGCAGACAAGATGTTCTTGGTTAACACGGTACAAAATAACAATCATCCAAGTTAAGTACAAGCCCACTGGGAGTGTCAAAACATAAGTCCCTACGGCTAATGCAAAGAACTCTTGCTCCATTGCCAACACGCAGTCCATTTCTCCCTTTATGAGCGCCATCGTCCTCGAGGCCCCTGCATATCATTGCATATGTGTGAGCCACAACCGTATCTAATACCCATATGTTATGATCGAAGCAGATAACCTCAATGACAAACATACGAAGAAGTCGAGGCAATGATGCCTTCTTACCTCAGATTCTTCCAGATAAACTTTGCGATTCGCCCAATGACCGCCTTACCGCAATGGAAGCGGTACCTTTTAGTGCGATCTCTTTGGTCTTCTTCTTGCCTTTCGCTGCACTTCCTTTCGCTTCGAGCCTTTTTCTTCTTCGTTTCCTCTTCGAAGCAGAGGAAGAAGAATCCACCAATAACAACGCCTTGCTATCTTGCTTGACGGCTTGTTTCATTGCCTTGGAGCAGATTGATCAGCTCGAGAATTGTGGTGGATATTTGGTTCATTCGATAGTTCAACACAAACTGTGAATAACTATCTGACAAACCAACAAGAATTAAGTCTATACTTAACTCAGAATCCATCACAAAACCTAAGACGGCCAACCTCTCAATATAGCCATTCATCTTCAATGCATATTGCACCGCAGATGAACCAGAGTCATCTTCGTTGTAAAGAGAAACCTTGAGGTCTCGAATCGTTCGGACCGTGCTTGCTCATCAAATAACTCTAAGATGAAACACTATCGTGTGAGCATCCATAGACTCGTCGCTTCGCACTCGGGTGACATCGATGCAAGCATAATGCAGGTGGCTATGTCACTGTCTTTTAGATGCTTACGATATGCCTTCTGATCATCATCAGAAGCTCCTTCAGGAAGTGGATCCGGAAGCGGAAAATCAAGGATGTATCCTAGATCCTCAGATCTGAGAACAATTCTCAGATTTCGCAGCCAATCAAGAAAATTTGGTCCGGTTAATTTGTTTGCATCCATTAGTGAGCGAAGATTCACACTAGTCGACATCTTCAATCAACCTAAACATAGAGAGAGAAAGAAAGTTAGAATAGGATTAAATGTATGCTCATAAGGACTTAAATGACATACATAAAGCTCCCACTAGTTTCAATAGAATCCATAACCCTCATCATGAATTCATGAAACAAAATGGCACATTGACCTAGTGGGTCGATATCCGACATTGCTAAGAATGACCTTGAGGTTAGCTCAACAAGTCACCTTAGGTCAATCGGTAGGTATCGGTCATACCAATTGCATCATCGATGACCGACATTAAGAATGACCTTGAGGTTAGCTCAACAAGCCATCTTATGTCTCGGGAGGTATCAGTCATACCAATTACATCTTAGACACAACTATCGCCCAGTGCTATCAACAGTTGATGTATGCACATACATTGGGTTATCAACACTTGATGCGCGTACATCTGATGTACACTACCCAACTCGCCTCTGTCACGTTGACCTCGAGGTTAGCTCAACAAATCAACGCTTCAGGAAAACCGACCCATTAATCCGAAAATCTTATTTTCATGGTTTGAACATATTCGTATAGAGTGAGCTTGAGGTTAGCTCAACAACCCAACCCTATAAGAACTCTGGTTCTTACCATATTAATGGAAGGCGTTAGTTTTCATATTTTAAATGAGGGATTTTAGGTCTCATCTTTCTAATCTCATCCAAGGATCATAGTCACCATGACTATATGGTCTGATTTAGGGCATTGCATCAATCACATTGAATTTATACCGAAAATCACCCATCATCCCACCAAGGCATGATATAAGTCGACTTGTATATGTATAAGTCGACTTATGGCTCTGTATAAGTCGACTTATGTATGTGTAAGTCGACTTGTGCAACTGTGCATGAACAAGTCGACTTGTACCATTGTGCAAGTCGACTTATTAGTCTACAGTGCACCAAACAAGTCGACTTGTTCATTTGTGCATTTGGAATTGCTATCTAATCGGCTAATTCTCAATCCAGGCATTTCCAATTCACAACACCAATATAACAAGTATATTAACCTTTATATTAATGTGCTAATGAAACATTTTCATCAATACATGCATGCCATATAGTCTAACTATATGTGAAAACCTTGAAACCGATTAATCCATCATTAATCACTAGATTTCCACATAATTCAAGGACACCAAATTATCATGCTAAGTATCTCTAGGTAGGCTACACGTTATCAAGATTACTCCGGCACTTGTCACAAAAATTGCGACGGCCAAAATAACCAAGATAACGGAATAAGCTAACGAGACGCTAAAGTGACCTATTCGATATCCAAAAATTATTGAAAACATAAATTCAAGAATCTCAACTTGGAATGCATACCACATCAATATAACACATTTTTAATCACTATAAAAATGATTCATGGCATTGGAACAGAAAATAACACAATCAATCATTCCAAACAAAATAGACCCAGCAACTTTCTCAAAACTGCTAAGCTCAACATTTTGCTCAAAATGACCATTGAAACACTTTCAATAAATACTGAGAAAATTACAGAGGGTAAAACATGTTCCCAACATGCTCCATGAATTTTTCAGGATTTATTTCCACAAAACTCATTGAACCTCAGCAATCTAGCCGAACCAGAATCTGTGTTCTCCAACACAAACATTCCCATCAGCACACAAGAAATTCGGAAATAAATGGTAAATCACCTTGAAAACATTTTTCCATCCACAGAGACATTTAAAACATCTTAGGGACATGTCGGTGAAAACCAATCCGAAAACAATTTTCTAGAATTTATTCTCGAATTTACAAGCATACTTGTTTCAGAAACGCTCAACAAGACAGCATCCGAAACTTGAGGGAATTAAATAGCAAAACCATATCAAATCAAATTGATAAATTCTCATCTTTCACAAACATATTCTATAACATGTTATGAACAATTCTGAGCAAGAAATTTCGAAAACATGCATCTCTATACTGATTCGAAATTCACACAAATAACATGCATCAGCAGCTCAATTCACTAAGGAACTCCGACCTAGTTATCATTTCGACTGTTTATACAACACAAGTGGCTCTGATACCACTGTAGGAAAATCCCGGGGTAGGCATCACATGCCCACAGTGTGGAATTTAAAATTTTGAGTCCCGGGACATTCCCGAAAGCCAGGATCCATGTGTATGTATAAACAATCAAACCATAACGACCAAAGGAGACCGTCTCTAACGGTATCCACGCAGAGGTCGGAAAACCTAACCGGGACAAACTCTTTTGACCCGGGAATAGCAAGACTAAAGAGAAGAGTGCTAGCTCTTACCTTAGCCTTGGAGAGCAAGTGGAGATGAACAATTGAAGCCTTGGAGAAGAAGAATCCAACTTGAATGGAAGAGAGGAAGAAGGTGGAAAATCAAATTTTCAAGCTTAACATGTAAGCAATCGGTTCTTCCCTTTAACCCACGACCAAGCAATGCTTCCAATCCCTTCTTTTTGTATTTTAACACTTAAAACACAATATCAAAGGCTTGGTGTAAGGGCATCCACGTTGGAGGCATAAAATGCCTTAAAATGATAAATCATCATTACTTTTGACTTTTCAAACTTACAAACTTCTCCACCAATTTTGCTTCCACCGAAATCACCATTTATATATATAATTAATCAATTCTCAATTAATTAATATATATATATATATTTGCTGAAGAGGTCCAGTCAAACTGGGGTCGGTCCTACCAGCCTGCCGGGCCCCGCCGGCGAAAAATCACCGGAAACGGTTTTCAGCAATGTCGATGTCGCGATCTCATCGGGACATATCCCAATCTCATCGGGATCCATTTAATCCTATTACTCTCCAGATATCGGATCTCCGTTCGAAACTATTTTCTGATTCTCCGAGTCACTCTTATGCGTGTGACCCATTAGGTTCCTGTTATGTTGGCCACTTAGATTAACACTTAATCGAGCAAGTCATGAGCGGTATTTAGCAACACATCATGACCCCAATTGACCGGAAAGTAATTGGTTTGACTAATGAAACCATATCACGAACCCTTCCATAGACAATTCTGGTGCAATTCGTCCTTTCACCATGCTATACCCCACTTGATTTGAGTATGGGCAATGTGTCAACTCTTACTAGACCGATCGATCAAATCTAGTCCAAGTGTAATCGTTCTCGTCCTAGGACTCATTACTTTATATGTCCATGAAGACCATCTTCATGACATATGTATCTCGGCGCCAGAGACTTCAAAGTAATGATCACGATAAGAGGCCATGGGTATCTCTTCGCTATAATGAAGTGGTGAATCCTCTATTGGCTACTCAATTACCTTCAATACCTCAAGTTGCACCCAATCACCACCCTATGAGCGACCTCCGAAAGGCAACAAGGAATGGAGTCAAAGCACGTAATCAAGACTAAGATATCCTCGAGTACCTCAAGTCTAAGGATACTTGCACCATTGCTATGATGAGATTATCAACGACATTTGTATAGGACATCCATGTGATGATCTCATAGCAGGTCATCCAATGTACTTACTACCACTAGTAAGCATCCACATGTCAAATCTAAATATCTCAATATTTACGGTTTTCGAGATCCACCGCTGATCCAATCAAGGAGTTTGACATGTCTAGTCTATCCGGATTAACGATGTCCGGCCTCATTAATCCTATGACTAGGATAATTTAGATATCGACATAATTGCACATGATAGGAATCTCAATAGTATGATCACATTATAATTTCCTTCATGCTATGTCATGTATCAGGGACTTCATTAATTTGATTAAAGATCATTATCAATTCATAATAAAATGAATATCAAATAAATGAAATATGCCTTGCTTTATTTATTCATAAAGTCTGTACATGACTATGAACAAAATGCGCTAAAGGGGATTGCCTTTAGGGCACTACTCTAACACTACTCAAAGCATCTGCCACCACATTAGCCTTCCCTGGATGATACTGAATCGTGCAGTCATAATCCTTAAGCAACTCTATCCATCTCCTCTGTCTCAGATTCAGCTCTCTCTAACTCAGCAGATACCTCAAACTTTTGTGATCCGTGAAGATCTGGAATGTCTCCCCATATAAGTAATGTCTCCAGATCTTCAGAGCAAATACCACTGCAGCTAACTCCAAATCATGAACTGGGTAATTCACCTCGTGAGACCTCAACTGTCTCGAGGCATAAGCTATCACTCTCCCATGCTGCATCAGCACACATCCTAAACCCTGCTGCGAAGTATCACTAAAAACCTCGAAACCTCCTACCCCTGATGGCAAAGCTAACACCGGTGCTGTAGTCAACCAATGTTTCATCTCCTCAAAACTCCTCTGACACTCGTCAGTCTATCTGAAAGCCACACTCTTCTTCAGAAGTTTTGTCAGAGGGGCAGAGATCACTGAAAACCCCTCGACAAACCTCCGGTAATAACCTGCTAATCCGAGAAAAATCCGCATCTCTGACACATTCCTAGGAACCTCCCAACTCATCACTGCCTCAATCTTGTGAGGATCCACTTGGATACCTACACCAGAGACAACATGGCCCAGAAATACCACCTCATCCAGCCAAAATTCACATTTAGTGAATTTGGCATACAACTGTCTCTCTCTCATAATCTGCAAAACGATCCTCAGGTGCTCAGCGTGCTCCTGTCTACTCCTCGAATACACCAGAATGTCATCGATGAATACTATCACAAACTGATCCAGGTAGAGCTGAAAAACCTTATTCATCAAGGCCATAAAAGCTGTCGGGGCATTAGTCAACCCGAACGGCATCACTAAGAACTCGAAATGCCCGTACCTGCTCCTAAAAGCACTCTTAGGCACATCGGCCTCTACAATCCTCAACTGATAATACCCAGATCGCAGATCCAACTTAGTGAACACCTGTGTAACATCCCATCCCCGACTGGAAGGGTAAAATAGGAAATTTGTCATAGGATGGGATTGATAGGGAATAATTAGTACTGTTCATGCATAATAGGATTAATACACAGTAGCAATTGTGCACATGAAATTTCTGTACATGCATACATGATATTCCCGGTTTGTGTGCCTAAGACAATTTTATTGGGATTAACGTGGTTAATGGGTTTGAAAAATTATTTTGAGTGCGCCATAAATTGTTTTCTATTTTACTGGAATTTATAGGAATATTTCTGGAATTTTTCGGAGAAAATTTCCGGACCGACAAAATCGCCGATAAATGGCCTAAATGTGTTTTTGTTATGGAAAATGTGGTTTTCGTGTTTGAAAAATTATTGGGAGTGGACTGTTATATGTTTTACAATTTTGGACAATTTCGGTAATTTTCAAAAAAATGATTCGGGGAAATTCCTGGAAATTCTCAGACCGAAAAAAATCGCCAAATGGCGAATCGGTTGAATTTCTACTGCTATTTGATCTTAAAACTCTTGCACATTTTGGTGGGACCCAAAAGTGGACCCTTAAAGTTGGTAGGAACCGAAATTGGAGTAAAATTTGCTTAGTCTTTGTTCCATGGTTTGTAACAATTTGATTGGTTGGACTTTTCTTCACTTTTTTCTTCTAATTGCCAAGTGCCCCACCATTAAATGCAGTGTTATCTTGTACATTCGGCCACTTCAACTTAAAGAAGGAAAAGAGCATTTGTTTTGCTCATATACTCCTTCATCCGAAATCCTCTCTATTTTGTAAGCTTCTCCATCGTTTTTGTTTCTTCTTTAGCTCCTCCATGAAACCAAGCTATTTTCTTTGTCTTGCAACTTAAATCTTCTATCCATGAGAAGCATATATGGTGGTAGAAGTGAGTAGTGAAGGTGTTAAGTGAGCATAAAGAGAGAATTGAAGGTTGGAATCTTAAGAAGGTAAGTATTCTAGTTAAGCTTTAAATGAAGTGTTAATGATGTTTTGCTTATGAATTTAATGCCATGGTAGTTAGAAACATTGAATGGGAGTTAGGGTGTATTTATTATGATTATGGATGCTTGAATTTAATGAAACTTATAGGTGGAAATGATGGGTATAAGGTTAGGTTGAAGTAAGAATTGATGAAGTAGCATGAATGAGTGGTTTTAGCTTGATTTTAATTGAATATGAATGATTATTCTTGCATAATATTGATGAGGTAAGTGCTGCCAATTTTTGGTGGGTATGTCTAGTGAAGGTAGGAATGATGTAGGAATTGATTTTGTGTTCAATTGAAATGCTTATAGTAGTAGGAATTGAATTGGCATGTTAGGAAGTGAAGTTGAGAAGGAAAGCTGGAAAATTGGTTTTTAACCTACTGCACTGTTTTGAGCATAACTCATTGTGTGGTTATGAAAATGAGGCAAGGTTTGTTCCCACTGAAACTTTGGGATGTTAGCTACATTTTTTTGTGAAATAGGTGTTTGCCAATTCTAATTTTAAGAGGGTGAAATTTGGCTTGGAAAGTTACTGCCATTGACTGGAATGAATAGTATCCGAAATCATACCCTGGAGTTTTGTTAATTTTTCTAAATTAATTGAGAAGGATTTAGAGAAAATGGTCTAAATGAAAGTTGAAGCCTGTATTGTTATCTTTCCAATGCCACTGATTTTGCAATTTTTCGATATGTACGTTGGGAGTTATGAACTGTTAACTATTGACTGATTTTGTGCATTGAGTTAAACCTAGTTGAAATGACAGATTTGATGCACATTCTGATTAGTAGCAATTTTAAGAATTTTTTTGAATTGAATTGGCTTGAGTGGTCTACTAGAGAGTTGTGGAGGACACATTTATCTTGAAAATGGTATCTGGCATGTAATTGTTGGAGATCAGATGTGGGAGTTATGGATTTTCAAAATCTGAACCTGCATTAGGATGTTAATTCCTGATCAGGTCAGAAACTTGTATAACGGATTTGAAATTGTTAGAGGTTGAATTGGAATGTTGGTTCTTCATGAAACCTGAATTTTGAGATTGTATCTTTTCAGGGATATAAGGTAGTGATTTTTTTGACTTTTGTACAGGGAGTTATGTTTGATAGAAATTTACTGCTCAGATTGAGTGATTTCAGGGACAGCATCATTGATTGAATTATTTGACCAAGTTAACAATGGAATTGGACTTTGAGTTGTTCATAAAAGTTATAGATAACATTGTGATATTGATGAGAATATTTATTGTGTAATTTTTTACTGAACAGAATGAGAGTTACTAAATTTACCATGTACTGTTCTGTTTTAAGAGGTATGGACTAGGCAGCATCTTTGATTGGATTTTTGACACCCTTAGGGGTGGAATTGATTTTTATGGTCTTCTTGAAACTTGTAGAGTTTTTCATGATCTTTCCAACGAGATATGGTTTGTAATGTTCTGAATTGTGTGCAAGGAGTTATAGGTGTTTGACTTTCGGTTTGACCATAAGAAAAAGAGAAGGAAATAAGGATATATATATATTAATTGTTTAATTTGAATTTTGGTTTCTTTTGTCAATTTCTTTTCCGTCCGACGTCCGATTGACCTGATTCTTGAGGCATCGGATTGGTGACACATTGAATTTTATTTTGTGAGAAATTGGAAATTTTTAGACGGGAAATTGACGTGACCCCGGGTAACGGAGCCTTTAATCACTGTTTTGTTTAATTGGAGACCTATAGAGGTCCGATTTGCGCACCGTTAGCGCCAATAGGTTTCTAATTTTTAGATAGATTTTTCTTAATGGAAAAAAATAGAATAGGGCTGGGAATATCATGAACATGCATCGTGCACCTTCTAAGTGTTACATGTGCATTCTGAAATAGTTCTGACTGAACAATTGATAATGTTTATATACTGTCACTATTATAGAGTCACACTTGGAGCGTCGGCCCACCGACGTCACTGAGACTTCCAGATTTTGGCTCGGAAGTACATGTGAGTAACCTAGTTGGTTTCTCAAATACCTGGTTGTTTACATGCTCTACGTGAATTACATGCAAAGATGAATTGTATGACTCTTGTATGATTCTTGGCATGTATTAGATTGAATTGCATGCTTTCTTTCACCGAATCGTCTGCATCGATACATGACATCGAGGCTGAATCTGGGCTTTATAGCCATATCATAGCGATTCGATGAATCTTTGGAATTTGGGCTTTTATAGCAGTATCGTAAATCATTAAACATCGCATTGCATGCATAAATGCATGATCGATAATGGGCGTATCCCAAGTTGCTATTATCATCGAAAAGAGCCTCGAGCTCTCACTTTATCTTGGCAGCTTAGCCCGGGGAGAAATCACGACGTCCCCATTGTTCTTGATTGAGCACTTGGGAACAACTTTGAATAATGGAAAAGAGTCACATGCATTGCATTCACATGAATGACCGTGTTGTGACAATTCTTGATTATGTGATGACATAATTTATCGCAAAATTGTTACATGTTCCGCTAATTGATGTTTATTCTGCAAACCGTTATATTATACCGATAACTGAATATTATCAGTATTATGTTGTACGCCATGTGCGTAATGCATGATTTGAGTGAACCATCGATAATGGTTTCTCACTGAGTTCGCAAAACTCACCCAAAATTTGCATATATTTTTCAGGTCTTGAAGAATACCCCGGTTGACACGGGAGTATGTCTACTGTAGGCAAGTGAAGGATAGAGGTCGGGATCAGTCCGTGTCTACATTAGTGTCTTATCAAATTGTGTTCCGCAATCACTGTATAACAATGTTTTGTATTTCTACTGAGCCCATTGTGGTTCTATTGTTTTACTATCGTTGGTGATTGTAAATTATTCTTGGATGACTGTAATAACTAAAAATGGTTTATTATGAACATGGGTTTGAGTTACTTTAAAAAAATGTGTATGCTGAGTTTTAATCGACTGATGTAGTACGCCACCCTCGCGGGGCACGGACTCGGATATCACCAACGATATCGGGTTCGGGTCACTCGGGAGTGGGGTGTTACATTTGTGGTATCAGAGCCTAGTAGTACGTAATGTATCTGGGCACAGTGGTGCATGTATTTGAGTCGTGTCATTGCAGACCGTGACAACTGATCCCTAGTTTGAGTCGTACGGGTAGAAATCCTACGTGTGCATATGTGTCAAGTGACTGAACCCCTGAAAGTGTATAAGCAATTAGGAAAGGAAAAAGGAAAAAAAAAACGGATAAGGAGATTGATATTGTCTGTGGTCGTAATGATTTGTGTTGGCCTAGGCGATTAAGGAAAGAAGTGATATTAATGAATTCCCGGATTAAAATGGCAATATTATGGTGACAGAAAAATGAATATGTCTAGAACTTAGAAAGGTCCACTAGAGATATGGGAAGCATACTGGTTATAGTAGGCCTAAGTGAGATTAAAAGTCCGGGATGATTAGGTAATTACAGCTCTGACTGTATTTGTCATGAAATGGGAAATATTGGCCCGGAGTAAAGTATAGATGATCCGATCAGGCATAAATTGGTTCACTGCATTTGTGTTAGATATCAGTAGATAATATAGGCAAATAATGATAGCGAGATTGTACCAAGAATAGGGTTATACTGTAACGGTCTACTTCGGACTGAAAGAACTGAAAGAGCAAGGTGCCTAGTGCCTAGTAGAGTGAGAAAAAGTAGACATAGTGAGATAAAAGTGTACAGATAAACTGAAATGAACTCGTGAAACGATTATGATTTGCAACGCATAAGCTTGAGACTGAAATGGGTATGTGAATATTGTGCTAAGTGTTTAGAAATCAGTATAATAAGATCGTAAGGGAAAAAGATGTTAGAGTAGTGCCCTAAAGGCAATCCCCTTTAGCGCATTTTGTTCATAGTCATGTACAGACTTTATGAATAAATAAAGCAAGGCATATTTCATTTATTTGATGTTCATTTTATTATGAATTGATAGTGATCTTTAATCAAATTAATGAAGTCCCTGATACATGACATAGCATGAAGGAAATTATGATGTGTTCATACTATTGAGATTCCTATCATGTGCAATTACGCCAAGATATCTAAATTATCCTAGTCATAGGATTAATGAGGCTGGACATCGTTAATCCGGATAGACTAGCACATGTCAAACTCCTTGATTGGATCAAGCGGTGGATCTCGTAAAGCTGTAAATATTGAGATATTTGGATTTGACATGTGGATGCTTACTAGTGGTAGTAAGTACATTGGATGACTGCTATGAGATCATCACATGGATGTCCTATACAAATGTCGGTGATAATCTCATCATAGCAATGGTGCAAGTATCCTTAGACTTGAGGTACTCAAGGATATCTTGAGTCTTGATTACGTACTTTGACTCCATTCCTTGTTGCCTTTCGTGAGGTCGCTCATAGGGTGGTGATTGGGGTGCGACTTGAGGTATTGAAGGTAATTGAGTAGCCAATAGAGGATTCACCATACATTATAGCGAAGAGATACCCATGGCCTCTTATCGGGATCATTACTTTGAAGTCTCTCGGCGCCGGACATACATATGTCATGAAGATGGTCTTCATGGACATATAAAGTAATGAGTCCTAGACGAGAACCGATTACACTTGGACTAGATTTGATCGATCGGTCTAGTAAGAGTTGACACATTGCCCATACTCAAACCAAGTGGGGTATAACATGGTGAAAGGACGAATTGCACAGTAATTGTCTATGGAAGGGTTCGTGATATGGTTTCATTAGTCAAACCAATTACTTTCGGTCCATTGGGGTCATGATGTGTTGCTAGATACCGCTCATGACTTGCTCAGATTAAGTGTTAATCTAAGTGGCCAACATAACCGGAACCTAATGGGTCACACGATAAGAGTGACTGAGAATCAGAAATAGTTTCGGACAGAGATCCGATATCTGGAGAGCAATAGGATTAAATGGATCCCGATGAGATTGGGATGTGTCCCGATGAGATCGCGACATCGACATTGCTGAAAACCGTTTCCGGTGATTTTTCGCCGGCGGGGCCCGGCAGGCCGGTAGGACCGACCCCAGTTTGACTGGACCACTTCAGCAATTATATATATTAATTTCGTGGAAGCCATTAAATGGAGAAGAGATGTAAGTTTGAAAAGTCAAACTTCATCATTATTTAGCATTTTAAGGCATTTTTATGCCTCCTACGTGGATGAGCCATCCACCAAGCCTTTATATGTGTTTTAAGTGTTAAATATACATATAAGAAGCTATGGAAAGAGAGCTTGCACGGTGATGAAGAGAGAAGAGTCGAAAGTTTAAAGGTTAAGCTTGGAAAATTTGATTTTCACCTTCTTCCTCTCATCCTCTCAAGATTGCTTCTACTTCTCCAAGGCTCCACCAAGTTCATCTCATTTGCTCTCCAAGGCTAAGGTAAGAGCTAGCACTCTTTTCTTTAGTCTAGCTATTCCCGGGTCAAAAGAGTTTGTCCCGGTTAGGTTTTCCGACCTCTGCGTGGATACTGTTAGAGACGGTCTCCTTTGGTCGTTATGGTTTGATTGTTTGTACTACACATGGATCCTGGCTTTGGGAATGTCCGGGACTCAAAATTTAAATTCCGCATTGTGGGCATGTGATGCCTACCCGGGATTTTCCTACAGTGGTATCAGAGCCACTTGTGTTGTATAAGCAAATCGAAATGATAACTAGGTCGGAGTTCCATTATGAATTGAGCTGCTGATGCATGTTATTTGTGTGAATTTCGAATCAGTATAGAGATGCATGTTTTCGAAATTTCTTGCTCAGAATTGTTCATAACATGTTATAGAATATGTTTTGAAAGATGAGAATTTATCAATTTGATTTGATATGGTTTTGCTATTTAATTCCTCAAGTTTCGGATGCTGTCTTGTTGAACGCGTTTCTGAAACAGGTATGCTTGTAAATTCGAGAATAAATTCTAGAAAAATGTTTTTCGGATTGGTTTTCACCGACATGTCCCTAAGATGTTTGTGAATGTCTCTGTGGATGGAAAAATGTTTTCAAGGTGATTTACCATTTATTTCCGAATTACTTGTGTGCTGATGGGAATGTCTGTGTTGGAGAACACAGATTCTGGTTCGGCTAGATTGCTGAGGTTCAATGAGTTTTTGTGGGAAATAAATCCTGGAAAAATTCATGGAGCATGTTGGGAACATGTTTTAACCTTTGTAATTTTCTCAGAATTTATTGAAAGTTTTTCAATGGTCATTTTGAGCAAAATGTTGAGCTTAGCAGTTTTGAGAAACTTGCTGGGGCTGTTTTGTTTGGAATGATTGGTTGTGTTATTTTCTGTTCCAATGCCATGAATCATTTTTATAGTGATTAAAAATGTGTTATATTGATGTGGTATGCATTCCAAGTTGAGATTCTTGAATTTAGGTTTCCAATAATTTTTGGATATCGAATACGTCACTTTAGCGTCTCGTTAGCTTATTCCGTTATCTTGGTTATTTTGGCCGTCGCAATTTTTTGTGAAAAGTGCCGGAGTAATCTTGATAACGTGTAGCCTACCTAGAGATACTTAGCATGATAATTTGGTGTCCTTGAATTATGTAGAAATCTAGTGATTAATGGTGGAATAATCGGTTTCAAGGTTTTCATATATAGTTAGACTATATGGCATGCATGAGTTGATGAAAATGTTTCATTAGCACATTAATATAAAGGTTTATATACTTGTTATATTGGTGTTGTGAATTGGAAATGCCTGGATTGAGAATTAGCCGATTAGATAGCAATTCCAAATGCACTAATGAACAAGTCGACTTATATGTTCATAAGTCGACTTGTTTGGTGCATAATAGACTAATAAGTCGACTTGCACAATGGTACAAGTCGACTTGTTCATGCGATTAGCACAAGCTTCGACTTACACATGCATAAGTCGACTTATACAGAGCCATAAGTCGACTTATACATATACAAGTCGGCTTATATCATGCCTAGTGGGATGATGGGTGATTTTGGTATAAATTCAATGTGATTGATGCAATGCCTAAATCGCACCATATAGTCATGGTGACTATGATCCTTGGATGAGATTAATTAGATGAGACCTAAAATCCTCACTTAAAATATGAAAACTAACGCCTTCCATTAATATGGTAAGAACCGAGTTCTTATAGGGTTGGGTTGTTGAGCTAACCTCAAGCTCACTCTATACTGAATATGTTCAAACCATGAAAATATGATTTTCGGATTAATGGGTCGGTTTTCCTAGAAGCGTTGATTTGTTGAGCTAACCTCAAGGTCAACGTGGACATGAGGCGAAGTTGGGTAGTGTACATCGATGTACACGCATCAAGTGTTGATAACCCAATGTATGTGCATACATCAACCGTTGATAAGACCGATCGATAGTTGTGTCTAAGATGTAATTGGTATGTCGATACCTCCGAGACATAAGATGGCTTGTTGAGCTAACCTCAAGGTCATTCTTAATGTCGGTCATCGATGATGCAATTGGTATGACCGATACCTACCGATTGACCTAAGGTGACTTGTTGAGCTAACCTCAAGGTCATTCTTAGCAATGTCGGATATCGACCCACTAGGTCAATGTGCCATTTTGTTTCATGGATTCATGATGAGGGTTATGTATTCTGTTGAAACTAGTGGGAGCCATATGTATGTCATTTAAGTCCTTATGAACATACATTTAATCCTATTCTAACTTTCTTTCTCTCTCTACGTTTAGGTTGATTGAAGATGTCGACTAGTGTGAATCTTCGCTCACTAATGGATGCTCACACGATAGTGTTTCATCTTAGAGAGTTGTTTGATGAGCAAGCACGGTCCGAACGGTTCGAGACCTCAAGGTTGCTCTTTACAACAAAGATGACTCCTGGTTCATCTGCAGTGCAATATGCATTGAAGATGAATGGCTATATTGAGAGGTTGGCCGTCTTAGGTTTTGTGATGGATTCTGAGTTAAGTATAGACTTAATTCTTGTTGGTTTGTCAGATAGTTATTCACAGTTTGTGTTGAACTATCGAATGAACCAAATATCCACCACAATTCCCGAAGTGATCAATCGCCTTTCATGCAGTAACAAGTTGTCAAGCAAGATAGCAAGGCGTTGTTATTGGTGGATTCTTCTTCCTCCGCTTCCAAGAAGAGGAAGAAGAAAAAAGGCTCAAGTCGAAAGGAAGTGCAGCGAAAGGCAAGAAGAAGACCAAAGAGATCGCACCAAAAGGTACCGCTTCCATTGCGGTAAGACGGTCATTGGAGGCGAATCGCAAAGTTTATCTGGAAGCGAAGAAGAAGAAGGCATCAGTGCCTCGACTTCTTTGGTATGTTTGTCATCGAGGTTAATCTGTTTCGATCATAACATATGGGTATTAGATACCGTTGTGGCTCACATATGTAATGATATCGCAGGGCCTCGAGGATGATGGCGACTCATAAAGGGAGAAATGGACTGCGTGTTGGCAATGGAGCAAGAGTTCTTTGCATTAGCCGTAGGGACTTATGTTTTGACACTCCCGGTGGGCTTGTACTTAACTTGGATGATTGTTATTTTGTACCGTGTTAACAAAGAACATATTATGCATTTCTTGTTTAAATAGAGTGGTTTCCATTTGTCTTTTGGTAACAATGGTTGTTCTTTTAGCTCAAATGGAATGCTTTATGGTACTTGGTACATTATGCAATGGAATTTACATATTAGATATGTCACATCCAGTTATGAATGTCAATGACGCTAAAAGACATAAAAGAGATAATTTAAAATCAACTTACTTATGGCATTGTCGCGCTTGGCCATATAAATGAGAGATGCATCGCTAAGCTCCACAAGAGTGGAAGTTTAGGGTCATTCGATTATGAATCATATGACATGTGAATCTTATTTATTAGGCAAGATGACTAAGTTACCTTTAAGGAAAGGGTGAACGAGCGACTGGATTATTAGACCTAATACATTCGGATGTATGTGGTCCGATGTCCATCCATGCTAGAAATGGTTGCCGTTATTTCATTACCTTTATCGATGATTATTCTCGATATGGGTACCAGATTCGATGAGATACAAATCAAGCGTTTGAAAAGTTCAAACAATTCAGAATGAAGTAGAAAAACAACTTGGTAAAAGTATCAAAACATTACGATCCGATCGTGGTGGTGAATACTTAGACCAAGAGTTTTTGATTATCTCGTAGATAATGGGATATTATCTCGATGGACCTCCTTACACACCACAAAGATAATGGTGTGGCGAAAGGACAAATCGAACCTTGTTGGACATGGTACGATCTATGATGGGCTTTGCAGCGATTACAAAATCCTTTTGGGGATATGCACTTGAGACATTTGTTTACTTGTTAAAGCAGAGTTCCATCAAAGACAGCTTGATGTTACTCCATATGAGATGTGGACTAACAAGAAACCTTATCTTTCTTATTTGAAAGTATGGGGTTGTCCCGCTTATGTGAAGCGGACACGGTCGAGATAAGCTTGGAGCAAAATCGACAAGTGTTTGTTCGTAGGATATCCTAAAGAAACAAGAGGATATCAATTCTACTTTCTTTGAGGAACAAAAGGTGTTTGTTTCGATCCACGCTGTCTTTTAGAGAAAGAGTTTCTTTTAAAGAGGACGGTGGGAGCAAAGTTGAACTTCAAGAAGTTCAAGATGCTTTCGGATGATGACGCAGATCAATCGCTGAACTCAAATCAGAACTCATACAGATGAGGTAACAGATTCAACCTTCTACTTCACACGAAATTCAGAGGTCAGTAGGATACGCTCTGTTCTGAGAGATATGGATTTCGTGAGTGAACAGAATGACGATTGCTCATAGAGGATGATGAGCCTACCACCTATGAAGAGGTTACAAGAGTTGAGTCCGAAAAATGGCTTCGTGCCATGAAATCAAATGGATTCCATGTATGAAAACCAAGTATGGACTTTGGTTGATGCACTGAAGGATAAAACCTATAGGTGCAAATGGGTTTCAAGAAGAAAGCGACATGGATGGTAATGTGATTACCTATAAAGCGAGGCTTGTGGCTAAAGGCTTTCGTCAAAGACAAGGAGTTGACTATGACGAGACCTTGATCCAAAGAGCAATGCTTAAATCCATTAGGATACTCCTAGCCATTGCGCGCCATTATGATTATGAGATATGGCAAATGGATGTGAAGACGACTTTCCGAATGGAAATCGGCCGAGGATGTGTACATGACACAACCCGAGGGCTTCATTTCCGCAGATGGCGAAAAGGTATGCAAGCTTGAAATCCATTTATGGATTGAAGCAAGCATCCAGAGTTGGAATATCCGTTTTGATGAGACAATCAAAGAGTTTGGTTTCTCACAAAATCCGGATGAACACCGTGTACAAGAAAGTTAATGGAAGCGCGATCATATTCCTTTTGTTATATGTAGATGACATATTGTTGCTAGGAAACGATGTCTCAATGCTACTGATCAGTAAAATTTGGTTGTCCAAACAATTTGCCATGAAAGACCTTGGAGAAGCAACTTATATCCTTGGGATAAAGATTTATAGAGATAGATCAAGAGGTTGCTTGGTCTTTCACGGTCAACGACATAGACAAGGTGCTAAAGAGGTTTAGCATGGAGCAATCCAAGAGAGGGTTTCTTCCCATTGTTCATGGATAACTCTCGAAGTCTATGTGTCCTCGGACATAGGATGAGATGATGCGTATGAATATGATCCGCATCGTCTGCGATAGGATCTATTATGCACGCAATGCTATGTACGAGACCCGATGTATCATATGCTCTAAGTGTTACGAGCAGATACCAATTGAATCTGGTGAGGGTCTTTGGGTGGTATCAAGAATATCCTAAAGTACTTGCGAAGAACTAAGGATGTTTTCTTGATATATGGAGATGGAAGTCTCCAAGTGAGCGGCATACTGATGCTAGTTTTCAATCGATAAGGACGACTCGAGTCCCAATCAGTTATGTTTTCACACTAAATGGCGGAGCGATCGGTTGGAAGAGTTCCAAACAGAGACGATCTGGCGATTCAACGATCGAAGTCACAAGACATTGCCGCATCGACGCAAAGAAAGGAAGCGATTTGGATCGAAGTTCATTTCGAACTTGGTGTGGTTCCTAGTGTGATGGACCCATCTGATTGTATTGTGACAACACTTTGGGGCTATTCTTGCAGCAAAGGAGCCAAGGTCTCATCAACGGTCCAAACACGCTCACCGATACCATTTGATTAGGAGATCATTGCTCGAGGTGATGTCCGATAGAGAGAATTCCTACGAGCGAATATTTGCGATCCGTTGACAAAGCCGTTGCCACAGAAGAATTTTGATTCTCATGTACTCGCTTATGGTATTAGATACCAAGGCGATTGGCTTTAGGTCAAGTGGGAGATTGTTAGAGTAGTGCCCTAAAGGCAATCCCCTTTAGCGCATTTTGTTCATAGTCATGTACAGACTTTATGAATAAATAAAGCAAGGCATATTTCATTTATTTGATGTTCATTTTATTATGAATTGATAGTGATCTTTAATCAAATTAATGAAGTCCTTGATACATGACATAGCATGAAGGAAATTATGATGTGTTCATACTATTGAGATTCCTATCATGTGCAATTATGTCAGTATCTAAATTATCCCTAGTCATAGGATTAATGAGACTGGACATCGTTAATCCGGATAGACTAGCACATGTCAAACTCCTTGATTGGATCAAGCAGTGGATCTCAGAAAACTGTAAATATTGAGATATTTGGATTTGACATGTGGATGCTTACTAGTGGTAGTAAGTACATTGGATGACCTGCTATGAGATCATCACATGGATGTCCTATACAAATGTCAGTGATAATCTCATCATAGCAATGGTGCAAGTATCCTTAGACTTGAGGTACTCAAGGATATCTTGGTACTGATTCGTACTTTGACTCCATTCCTTGTTGCCTTTCAAGGGGTCGCTCATAGGGTGGTGATTGGGTACAGCTTGAGGTATTCGAAGGTAATTGAGTAGCCAATAGAGGATTCACCACTTCTGTTATAGCAGAAGAGATACCCATGGCCTCTTATCAGGATCATTACTTTGAAGTCTCTGGCGCCGAAGCATACATATGTCATGAAGATGGTCTTCATGGACATATAAAGTAATGAGTCCTAGGACGAGAACTGATTACACTTGGACTAGATTTGATCTGATCAGTCTAGTAAGAGTTGACACATTGCCCATACTCAAACCAAGTGGGGTATAACATGGTGAAAGGACGAATTGCACGGTAATTGTCTATGGAAGGGTTCGTGATATGGTTTCATTAGTCAAACCAATTACTTTCGGTCAATTGGGGTCATGATGTGTTGCTAGATACCGCTCATGACTTGCTCAGATTAAGTGTTAATCTAAGTGGCCAACATAACCGGAACCTAATGGGTCACACGATAAGAGTGACTTGGAGAATCAGTAAAATAGTTTGGACGGAGATCCGATATCCAAGAGCAATAGGATTAAATGGATCCCGATGAGATTGGGATGTGTCCCGATGAGATCGCGACATCGACATTGCTGAAAACCGTTTCAAGTGATTTTTTGCCGGCGGGGCCCGGCAGGCCGGTAGGACCGACCCAGCTTTGGTGGACCACTTCAGCAATTATATATATTAATTTCGTGGAAGCCATTAAATGGAGAAGAGATGTAAGTTTGAAAAGTCAAACTTCATCATTATTTAACATTTTAAGGCATTTTATGCCTCCTACGTGGATGAGCCATCCACCAAGCCTTTATATGTGTTTTAAGTGTTAAATATACATATAAGAAGCTATGGAAAGAGAGCTTGCGGTGATGAAGAGAGAAGAGTCGAAAGTTTAAAGGTTAAGCTTGGAAAATTTGATTTTCACCTTCTTCCTCTCATCCTCTCAAGATTGCTTCTACTTCCAAGGCTCCACCAAGTTCATCTCATTTGCTCTCCAAGGCTAAGGTAAGAGCTAGCACTCTTTTCTTTAGTCTAGCTATTCCCGGGTCAAAAGAGTTTGTCCCGGTTAGGTTTTCCGACCTCTGCGTGGATACCGTTAGAGACGGTCTCCTTTGGTCGTTATGGTTTGATTGTTTGTACTTACACATGGATCCTGGCTTTCGGGAATGTCCCGGGACTCAAAATTTTAAATTCCGCATTGTGGGCATGTGATGCCTACCCCGGGATTTTCCTACAAAAGACAGATTGACAATTACTACTGATTGTATAACAGGAAATTCTGGATTGATTGAATATGTGGATTTGGACATAGAAATGATAAATGGATGGGCAAATAGATAAATGGATGGAGATACAGTGAAGTTGTCTCACCGATTTTGTCGTGTTTTGGGGACTATGAATACCCTATCGTGGATTGTTTCAGAAAAATACAAAGATATGTAGCAATAACACGATGACGGTATACAAGCCAAATGGTTATGACCTTAAAGAGGTCAAGCTGACACATGAATAATATGAGAATGAAACTAGGGACATGAAAAGAAAAAAAATGAAACAATGATAGTGATATGAAAAGAGTTGTCACATTTAAGTCGATTTACCGTTGGGAGTACCTATTGGACAGTAAAGTTGATCATGATTAATGAAATGTATGTGAAAGATACATGGAAATCATGGAGGAGATGATCAGTGAGTGATGAAATACGTTCTATGATGGTGGCTATATGTGTAAAGTTTATATTAGGTTAAAGTAAGACATAGGAGGACTGAATGTACCTTTATGAGAGGAAATGAGAAATGATTATGGCATCAGTTATTTATTTGAGAATTAGCATAAACGGAAAGGAGTTTTATGGAAGTCTGAATTTTATAGGTTACTAATTGGTTTCCGGATAAATAGATTACTGAATAAGTGTGAAAGAAAGTGTTTTTGTGACTATCACAAGGAACCTTCATGTAAGGAATGTTCTGATCTTTTAAATTATGACATAAAATTGTTCTGATTGAGATAGTACGTATAGTGAAGAATGATTGAAAAGCAATTAGGGATAATAATTGGTTGATGAGACTTTCCTGAACAGTATAAAGATGGTAGCAAGACTAATGGACAAACGGAACGAAGTATGGACGAAATCAAAAGTGAAATTGAGGTTATCTGCACTGTGTGTACGAAAATGTGAAGTATCCAACTACGTAAGTGGAATTTTAATTTGAGATGATTTTATTGCAATGTGAAGTGAATAGAGCTCCATAGGTGAGGCAAAACTGTAAAGTAGTCCTGAACTGTAAAATGAAAGACTCAAATGAAGTGGAAATTGATGGAAGTCCAAGTACGGATGACTAGGTATTGGCATACATCGATGTGAATGACAGGAAATCAATTGAAAGGAGAAAATGAATGGAGACAAGAAGTTCAAAAGGGAAACTGACAATGATGTGATGTATGGGAAAAATTAATAAGACCCTAATAGGGAATGATGTGAAGTAAGCAAATGGTCGTGACTATGATTATCGTCGGAATGTGTTTGAAATTGTTGAACAGTGAAAAGTAAAAAGAATTACATGAATAATTGAGGAATTTGATACTACTGATAAGCCTACCTTTGGAGAGTGGACAATGTGTGTTGAACTGAAACATAATGTTCAAACAATAATAGATAAGTTAAATTGACTTTGATAAATGGTATTGGTGTCACGATCGCGATTGAAAGCCTTGGAGACTGTAGATTCCTATAAGGATACACTGAGTTAATTTGAGGAAAGAGACAGGCATAAATACCGACAATGCTGAAATGAACGGACAATTACGCCTACTAAACTCAACTAGTGAAGCGATAATCTTTGCAATGAATGATCAATTACGAGATATTAGGATTTTCAAAGAATGTCAAGTAGATCATGGGTAATTATGAAGTGTTACTGGAAAATTGAGGTTGTAGATCTAGTGATACTGGATAGAGGTAAGAAAGGTTACTAGTTCAGGAAGCAAACTAGTGTCTCCCATCCTGAATCTGAAAGAGTCAAGTGTAATCGGGAGAATGGTATTGAATGAATAAAAAAAAATAGTAATAAGCATGTGTCGGGATTGAACAAAGGAATTGATGAGCAAAGAAATTGAACAGTCGAAGCTAGACATTCTAGTGATCTTATGCGAAAAGTGAAATTGAATAACTATGGCTATAGAATGAAGTGATTATAGATTTAAGTGCTTATAGGTGTGAATGTTCAACAGGAAAAATACTTAATTATGATCGTGTGATAGAGTTCTGATTTACTGTAGGGATATACGGCTACATTGCACAATGCCTAACGAGAGTCAAAGACCATAATGGATTTGAGACTGTGATGGGTAAAACAAAGGACAGGACTTAGGAAAACTGCATGGGTTAGCCGAAGTAGATCAGGATCGGACAAATGAACTAGAATAAAGTGCATATCCGAATAAAGTGCGTTAACACTTTAGAACAGTAAATTGTCTTAGGAGAGTTGAGTTTGAACACATAGCCAATGGGATATAAAGAATGACTGCATTAGGTAAATTATCACTGGTTATAGCGAAATGGATCTAAATGTCACTGTATTGGTATTAAAGGAAAGTGAATCGTTAAAGACGAGATAAAGGAGGTTAGGGTAAGTATCATAGTGACAAAGGGTACGCAGAATTGGCATATCAAGGAAGGTATTAGAATAAGTCTGTATATTGAGAAAAATGTATTAAATGATACCAGGTTCGGAAATAGTGATTTAAGTCATAGCATCGGAACTACTATGAAAATGGCAAGAGAGATATTGAATACAGTGAGATCGTCAACTGATAGCCTTGTTAAATGCGTCTACTGTGATGAGTGTTAATGAATTGGCCAAATAAGGGACTAGAAAACTTACTGAGTGTGGTTACTGTGACTTTTCGGAAAATGAATCATTGAGTGGAAACGTGTATGGTATATGTAGGGACATTTGATAACTTTCATAGTGAACCGTTGACTGAAAATTTCGAGGACGAAATTTTTATAAGGAGGGGGGAGTTGTAACATCCCATCCCCGACTGGAAGGGTAAAATAGGAAATTTGTCATAGGATGGGATTGATAGGGAATAATTAGTACTGTTCATGCATAATAGGATTAATACACAGTAGCAATTGTGCACATGAAATTTCTGTACATGCATACATGATATTCCCGGTTTGTGTGCCTAAGACAATTTTATTGGGATTAACGTGGTTAATGGGTTTGAAAAATTATTTTGAGTGCGCCATAAATTGTTTTCTATTTTACTGGAATTTATAGGAATCTTTCTGGAATTTTCCGGAGAAAATTCCCAGACCGGCAAAATCGTCGGTAAATGGCCTAAATGTGTTTTTGTTATGGAAAATGTGGTTTTCGTGTTTGAAAAATTATTGGGAGTGGACTGTTATATGTTTTACAATTTTGGACAATTTCGGTAATTTTCAAAAAAATGATTCGGGGAAATTTCTGGAAATTCCCGGACCGAGAAAAATCGCCAAATGGCGAACCGGTTGAATTTCTACTGCTATTTGATCTTAAAACTCTTGCACATTTTGGTGGGACCCAAAAGTGGACCCTTAAAGTTGGTAGGAACTGAAATTGGAGTAAAATTTGCTTAGTCTTTGTTCCAAGTTTTGTAACAATTTGATTGGTTGGACTTTTCTTCACTTTTTTCTTCTAATTGCCAAGTGCCCCACCATTAAATGCAGTGTTATCTTGTACATTCGGCCACTTCAACTTAAAGAAGGAAAAGAGCATTTGTTTTGCTCATATACTCCTTCATCCGAAATCCTCTCTATTTTGTAAGCTTCTCCATCGTTTTTGTTTCTTCTTTAGCTCCTCCATGAAACCAAGCTATTTTCTTTGTCTTGCAACTTAAATCTTCTATCCATGAGAAGCATATATGGTGGTAGAAGTGAGTAGTGAAGGTGTTAAGTGAGCATAAAGAGAGAATTGAAGGTTGGAATCTTAAGAAGGTAAGTGTTCTAGTTAAGCTTTAAATGAAGTGTTAATGATGTTTTGCTTATGAATTTAATGCCATGGTAGTTAGAAACATTGAATGGGAGTTAGGGTGTATTTATTATGATTATGGATGCTTGAATTTAATGAAACTTATAGTTGGAAATGATGGGTATAAGGTTAGGTTGAAGTAAGAATTGATGAAGTAGCATGAATGAGTGGTTTTAGCTTGATTTTAATTGAATATGAATGATTATTCTTGCATAATATTGATGAGGTAAGTGCTGTCAATTTTTGGTGGGTATGTCTAGTGAAGGTAGGAATGATGTAGGAATTGATTTTGTGTTCAATTGAAATGCTTATAGTAGTAGGAATTGAATTGGCATGTTAGGAAGTGAAGTTGAGAAGGAAAGCTGGAAAATTGGTTTTTGACCTGCTGCACTGTTTTGAGCATAACTCATTGTGTGGTTATGCAACTGAGGCAAGGTTTGTGTTCACTGAAACTTTGGGATGTTAGCTACATTTTTGTGTGAAATAGGTGTTTGCCAATTCTAATTTTAAGAGGGTGAAATTTGGCTTAGAAAGTTACTGCCATTGACTGGAATGAATAGTATCCGAAATCATACCCTGGAGTTTTGTTAATTTTTCTAAATTAATTGAGAAGTATTTAGAGAAAATGGTCTAAATGAAAGTTGAAGCCTGTATTATTATCTTTCCAATGCCACTGATTTTGCAATTTTTCGATATGTACGTTGGGAGTTATGAACTGTTAACTATTGACTGATTTTGTGCATTGAGTTAAACCTAGTTGAAATGACAGATTTGATGCACATTCTGATTAGTAGCAATTTTAAGAATTTTTGTGAATTGAATTGGCTTGAGTGGTCTACTGGAGAGTTGTGGAGGACACATTTATCTTGAAAATGGTATCTGGCATGTAATTGTTGGAGATCAGATGTGGGAGTTATGGATTTTCAAAATCTGAACCTGCATTAGGATGTTAATTCCTGATCAGGTCATTAACTTGTATAACGGATTTGAAATTGTTAGAGGTTGAATTGGAATGTGGGTTCTTCATGAAACCTGAAGTTTGAGATTGTATCCTTTCAGGGATATAAGGTAGTGATTTTTTTGACTTGTGTACAGGGAGTTATGTTTGATAGAAATTTACTGCTCAGATTGAGTGATTTCAGGGACAGCATCATTGATTGAATTATTTGACCAAGTTAACAATGGATTTGGACTTTGAGTTGTTCATAACAGTTATAGATAACATTGTGATATTGATGAGAATATTTATTGTGTAATTTTTGACTGAACAGAATGAGAGTTACTAAATTTACCATGTACTGTTCTGTTTTAAGAGGTATGGACTAGGCAGCATCTTTGATTGATTTTGACACCCTTAGGGTGGAATTGATTTTATGGTCTTCTTGAAACTTGTAGAGTTTTTCATGATCTTTCCAACGAGATATGGTTTGTAATGTTCTGAATTGTGTGCAAGGAGTTATAGGTGTTTGACTTTCGGTTTGACCATAAGAAAAAGAGAAGGAAATAAGGATATATATATTAATTGTTTAATTTGAATTTTGGTTTCTTTTGTCAATTTCTTTTCCGTCCGACGTCCGATTGACCTGATTCTTGAGGCATCGGATTGGTGACACATTGAATTTTATTTTGTGAGAAATTGGAAATTTTAGGCGGAAATTGACGTGGCCCCTGTAACGGAGCCTTTAATCCTTATTTTGTTTAATTGGGGACCTATAGAGGTCCGATTTTGCACCGTCGGCGCCAATAGGTTTCTAATTTTAGATAGATTTTCCTAATGAAAAAAAATAGAATAGGGTCGGGAATATCATGAACATGCATCGTGCACCTTCTAAGTGTTACATGTGCATTCTGAAATAGTTCGATGAACAATTGATAATGTTTATATCTTGTCACTATTATAGAGTCACACTTGGAGCGTCGCCCACCGACGCCATCGAGACTTCAGATTTTGGCTCGGAAGTACAGGTGAGTAACCTAGTTGGTTTCTCAAATACCTGGTTGTTTACATGCTCTACGTGAATTACATGCAAAGATGAATTGTATGACTACTGTATGATTACTGGCATGTATTAGATTGAATTGCATGCTTTCACTGAACTAGAACTGTACTGATACATGACACTGAGAGTGAATACTGGGCTTTATAGCCATATCATAGCGATTCATGAATCTTTGGAATCTCGGGCTTTTATAGTCAGTATCGTAAATCATTAAACATCGCATTGCATGCATAAATGCATGATCGAGATAATGGACGTGTCCCAAGTTACTATTATCCGAAAAGAGCCTCGAGCTCTCACACTTTGCATCGGCGGGTTTAGCCCGAGGGAGAAATCACACGCGTCCCCCCTTGTTCTCGATCGAGCACTTGGGCACAACATCAATAATCGGAAAAGAGTCACATGCATTGCATTCACATGAATGACTGTGTTGTGACAATTACTGATTATGTGATGACATAATTTACTGCAAAATTGTTACATGTTACTGCTAATTGATGTTTATTGCTGCAAACTGTTATATTATACTGATAACTGAATATTATCAGATATGTTGTACGCCATGTGCGTAATGCATGATTTGAGTGAACCATCGATGATGGTTTCTTACTGAGTTCGCAAAACTCACCCAAAATTTGCATATATTTTTCAGGTCTTGAAGAATACCCCGGTTGACACAGGAGTATGTCTACTGTAGGCAAGTGAAGGATAGAGGTCGGGATCAGTCCGTGTCTACATTAGTGTCTTATCAAATTGTGTTCCGCAATCACTGTATAACAATGTTTTGTATTTCTACTGAGCCCATTGTGGTTCTATTGTTTTACTCATTGACTTATTGTAAATTATTCTTGGATGATTGTAATAACTAAAAATGGTTTATTATGAACATGGGTTTGAGTTACTTTCAAAAAAAAATGTGTATGCTGAGTTTTAATCGACTGATGTAGTACGCCACCCTCGCGGGGCACGGACTCGGATATCACCAACGATATCAGGTTCGGGTCACTCGGGAGTGGGGTGTTACAACCTGAGCCCCCTGCAACTGATCAAACAAGTCATCAATCCTCGGCAGTGGATACTTGTTCTTCACTATTACCCGATTCAGCTGCCTGTAATCGATGCACAACCTCAAAGTCCCATCCTTCTTCTTCACAAATAACACTGGAGCTCCCCATGGCGAAACACTGGACCTAATGAACCCCTCATCCAGAAGCTCCTGCAACTGAGCCTTAAGCTCCCTCAGTTCCACCGGTGCCATCCTATATGGAGGTATAGATATAGGAGCGGTACCTGGAGCGAGGTCAATCGAAAAATCTGTTTCCCGATCTGGCGGCAAACCCGGTAACTCATCGGGAAACACATCTGAAAATTTCCTGATCACGGGAATATCCTGCAACCTCTGCTCAACTCTGGAATCCACCACATGAGCCAAATAAGCCTCACAACCTCCCTGCATCAACCTCAAGGCACTCAAAAACGAAATCATCCTGGCTGGCACCGCCTGACTAACACCTCGAAAAACAGCTCTAGGCTAACCAGGAGACTCCAACAGGACCTCCTTGGTATAGCAATCTATCACAGCTCTATGGGCAGTGAGCCAGTCCATCCCCAGAATCACATCTATCTCTCTCAGAGGCAACACTATCAGGTCTACATTCAACACTACTTGATCTATCTGGATCGAGCATCCCTTGCAGACCTCTCCCAAAACAATAGTACTACCTAGAGGTGTACTCACCTCTAGCCCCTACTGAAACATCTCCCTATCCCTATGTAATCTACATGCGACATGCGACATGCGGTGCAATAAACGAATGCGTGGACTCTGGATCTATCAATGCAAAAACCTCAATACCAGAGATCAGAAACAAACCTGCAACCACATATGGAGAATCCTAGGCCTCCTGCCTAGTCATGGGGTAGACCCTGGCCTGGGACTGTGGTCGACTGCCACGACCCTCGATCCCCACAAAGGAATCTCTAGCTCTACCCCAGGCTCTGCCTCGGCCCCTAAATCCAGGTCCACCATCGCGACTCTGCTGTACTGTCGAACTACTACCAACTCTCCCACTCACAGCAGACTGAACTCCCAAAGTCAAAGGGCAATTCCTAATCAAATGATCCATGGAGCCGTATGCAAGGCAAGCTCCAGTCAATCTCCAGCACTCCCCACTGTGCCTTTTATCACAATGCACACAAAAAGGAGGTGCCTGTCCTGATCCTCTACCACTGCCACTACCAGACTGCCCGAATCTCCCTCTCTGAACAAAACCCGACTGTCGAGATCCTCCTGAAGACCTGAAAATCCTGCTCTGGCACCTGCTAACACTCCTACCAGAGCTACCCTGACTATCACTGGACCTCTTACCCCTGGATCCCTGGCCAGTCTCAGCCTGACTCTGCCTCACGAGCTGTTCAACCCTCACTGCAACCGCTCTCAGCTCAATGAAGGTGCCCATATCAGATCGGGCTAACCCGGTATGGATCTCTAGATTAAGCCCTCCCTCAAATCTCCGGCACCTATCAGACTCTGAAGCAATCAAGACAGAAACATACCCCATCAACTCATTAAACCGCACCTCATACTCAGCCACTGACATCTGACCCTGTCTCAACTCTAAGAATTCCTGCATCTTCATCTCTAAATAGACCTTGGGCATATAATTATCCCAAAAGGCTCTCAATAAATCCTCCCATGTCAGAATACAGGGTCTGGTGGCGTTGCCCAGAACAGTCTTTCACCACTGATATGCTGGACCCTGAAGCAAAGAGACCGCATAATCGAAGCGCTCATCAGAGTCGCAATCCATCTGATCTAGGACTCTCTCAGTCCTCTTTAGTCATCCTCACCTCAGTAGGTCTCAGGCCGCCATAAAGTCAACGACTCAGCTTGCATGATCTGTCATACCTCCTCTCCCATCTCGGGGAACCCTAAGAGACTGCTCCTCAAATCGAGGCACTGAAGACTCCCTACTCGCTCCGACTGATCCATGGTTAGCTGGTTGATCTACCTGA
This sequence comes from Erythroxylum novogranatense, assembly GCA_029891385.1. Taxonomy (NCBI): domain Eukaryota; kingdom Viridiplantae; phylum Streptophyta; class Magnoliopsida; order Malpighiales; family Erythroxylaceae; genus Erythroxylum; species Erythroxylum novogranatense. The sequence continues at coordinate 30,534,191 of CM057229.1, read as the reverse complement.
TCACCAAGGATGGATGACCTATAACAACACCATAATTCCGATCAATTTCTGCATTTCTCTTAACAATTCAAGCCTAATTATACACTATGCCCAAAAGATGCCAAACCATGCTCTGATACCACCTAATGTAGCACCCCCTTACTGTAGGGTACGCACCGGGACGCCCGTAGGTCGTTCCAATACATAACCCACGTTAAGGGTGCACTACGATTCGATCATTTCTATAATCCACATGGAATCAATATATTAAAACTGGAATATTGAAATTTCTAAATTTTAAAACCGAAAGATACTTCTCATTTCATTTCTTAAAAACTATAAATACACGATCCTATCATGACGACAGTCTGTACAAGTCTAGAAGGAAAACTAACTCCTAATTAGGTCATCCCTAAAAAGGTCCCAGCTGACCAACCTCTAAGCCATACTTCTCTCGCCGAAACGCTCTACAAGGCGGAAGAGTCTATCTCTGGAGCTAGGAGTCAACTACTGCTGTCCTGAAAAATAATTGCAATGTTGGGTGAGTTTGCGAACTCAGCGAGAAACCATCATCGATGGTCCACCCAACTCATGCATAAATACACAATATACCAAATATCACATAATCACACTGTCATATCTATCACATGCACTATCATTTCCCAATCGTAAGGCATTTCACCTTTTTCACAATTCATATTAATCATTCATATATGTGATGCACATGTGACTTTTTCTATTTATTACGGTGTTGTGACCGTGCGCCTGAAATACGTTGGGCTTATAGCCCTGATCATTTAGCTGAGGCTCGGAATTACGTTGGGCTTGAAGCCTTGATACATTGAGCCTGTGACTCTGAAAATACGTTGGGCTCGAGGCCCTGTTGCGTTGAGCATTAAGCTCTGAAAATCGTTAGTCGCTCCGGTCACAACTGTCGTTATCTGTACATGCCTTTATGCATGAATGCATATGATTCAATTTACAATTACTGTGTCACAGCATAATTCCCTATATCCAATTTCTCATTAAAACTAATCAGTTTCAAAATTCATACACAAATAACACTTCTATATCACATTTCAGATATTTCGGACACCTATGGCCCGAAATCAGTCAAAAGCAATCACATGTAATCATCCTTTTATCTCCACATGGCATAAGTGCATAAAATGTAACACATAAGGTTGAGGAACCAACTAGGTTACTCACCTCTAACTTCCGAGCTACTACCGGGAAATCTCCACTGCGTCAGAGGATCGACGCTCCACTTGAGCCTCTAAACAATCAGAATATACATATAAACATTACTAATTGTACCAATTTCAATAATCAATAATGCATATGCATCGAATAAATTGCGTACTATACATGTTATGACATTTCTGACACTATTCCCGAATTTTCCAATCTCACTCTCATTCCTCTAAAAGATTGAAATTCTTATACACCATAATTCAATTCACTAAATTCGGAACTCCTAAAAGTCCAACTCTAGATCACAGGAACTAATTTGAAATCGAAATCAGATTCACTATTCACCATTTAATTGCCATTCGATTTCGGGAACTTTCGAATTAAATTTAGAAATTCCATTCATATACAATTACAATTCTTAGTCTCCAAAATTGCAATCAATCAAGAACCAATCCGAATTTTAACCTCAAAATTCTCTAATTAAAATAATCACACTCGGCCCAAATAAGTGTTCTCGTCGCGGCGAGACTCCCTCCTCTCGTGACACGTCGCACAGATGTGAGAGCGCCTCTCAATGAGCCTTATCGATGTTTCGCCATGGCGGCATCTGAAGCAAGATCGCTCGTCGCAGCGTGCGGACTGAGAATTGCTCACCGCGACGTGTGATGAACACGTCCCGACGTGCAAACCCAGAAACACGCCCGAAACCCAGATTTTCCCAGTTATACTGATTCTAATCCACTTATTTCAGCCTAAACACTCGCAAACGACTATATACACTACACGCAACTCATTTCTAACCTCAAATCCATCATTTAATCATTATTCATCAAATACCCAAATCAAAATCATAAAACCTTTAAAAACTCTTCTCATCCGAAAACTCAAACATTTCTCAACAATTAACAATTCTAATCAATAATCAAATCAAACTATCTAAAACATAAAGGAGTAAGAACTTACTTAATTAAGCCTTGCAAAAACTTCAAAGCCCTCAATTCTCAAACCTCCAAGCTCAATCGACACCCACGGTTTCCACCCCTAAGAACATCAAACCTCATTTTTCTCCAATACCAAGCTTAAGGATGGATGATGGATGAAGGAAGAAGCAATTAATCGAGAAGGAAGAAATCAAAGCATTCCCGAGGAGAAGAAGATCAAATTTTCTTTCAAGGAGAAGACAAGCATCGAGGAAGACCATTTTCAAAGGAAAGGGTTTATAAACAAAGAAACTTAGGGCTTGTTTGGCAATTTAATTGCCACAAGTCCAATTCTTAGGGTCTAACAATCCAATTCTTATTCAAATTTTCTCCCAAATTTTGCAATGACTCGCAACAATAAATCCTAAAATCAAAATTCTAATTTCCCCATGCCAATTGCCAATCGATTTCGGAACCGGAATCCCATTTATCAGTCATTAGGCCATTTTTCCGGTCCAGACCCATAATTCTAAAAATTTCAAAAAAAAATCCTATAAATCCTCAAAAATATGAAACTTATGATCCTACACTCCAGTTTCAATTTTCAAACTCCTAACACTCTATTTGACACTCCAATTCACTAATCAAAGCACAATTAACCTTAAAATTACAAAATCTCCCATTTTCACAATTAAGTCGGAAATCTGTCATACATGCATGTACATGCATATGCTAGTGCAATCACAATCATTTATTAATAATTATAGAGGCTAAATGCTTATGAAATCTGAATTATGCATGCACACGATCATAACCCATCCGAATTATCGATATGCCCATCACATCGGTAACGGGATGCTACATTTATCATATCACATATTAACAAGAAAAGTCTTCAATCATTTTCTTCTAATGACATTTATTATCATATTATAGCAAAGCCTTTAACTGTAATTCATATTTATTCTTTTAATGAGCTACATTGAATGAAATAATTCCATTAAAGTACTATACCTTTTAGGTTTACTCTATGTAACCTCTTGTATTTTGCAATCATGGTGTTAGCATACATCTTACATGATGTCATTACAGTTTATGAGATAAGAACTGAAAACGTCATTACATTTTGTCATCCATATGATATTGACATATCTCTAAAACTTTAACACCAAATCCTCAATAGATTAATAGCCATTTGTATAACGGATATACAACTTTTCTATCTAACTTTAAGAACTCTTCTTAAATATAGCATATGTTTAAGAAATTTGGTTCACTAATATCTTTAAGAAGTTTTTTTTATTCAAAGACTTTTGCTGCCAGCTCCTAGAAGTCCCAAAATTCCATGCCTTACTATTTCTTTTGCAATTCAATGTCCAGCCCTCTTTAAGCTAACAACATATGTTCGATCTTTGGAAGAGTGATCCAACATCAACTTCTCATTTTCTTGAAATAAGTGATGAACATGTCAGTATTCTCACTACTCTTCTGAGTGACACTTGATAAATCAACTATGTTAACTTCGTGCTCAGTCCTAAAAACTGAGTTTGAAACAAATTTTCCATTTCAACTCAAAAAAGATGGAATTTTCAAGCAACAAAGCATAAATAGAGAAGGTGTTTCTTGTTAATGAATTTAAGAACAACCTGAGCTTAAAGTAGTTGAAGTTTTCATAATTGGCTAATTTTTCACATTGCATGCTGAATCTAGTGATATGCTCAAAGGTTAAGTGACCATCTTCACCAAAAAATAAGTTAAGTTTGGAAATTCTGTAATCATAAGGATAAAGATTCTCATGAACAATTTGTTTCAAATGAGGCTTGTGTAATTCTAAGTAGGAATGTCAATGCGTTGGGTGGGGCTCGAGCTGCTGCTGACTCAGCCACGACTTAGGATGGTTTGTGGCCCGGCTTATGGCTCAACTGACCACGAATTGACTGGCCTATGGCCCGACAGGCCACATGCAGGTTGGGTCAACCAGACCCATCTTATAATTTTTTTAAAATTGTAAAAATTGACATCATTTTTTATTAAATGACCTCATTTTTGAAGTAATGGTCGAGTTATGAGCCAACCCGAGCTGAGCTGGGCGGGTCGGGCCAAAATTGACATCCCTAATTTTAGGCATCCAAATTGTCCTAAACCAAGTTCGTATAATTGCTGAACAACTTTTCTGATAGCTTCCATATTGACTTATAATCTCATTTGTGGTAGGGGAATAATAGGATTACAATTTTCAACTGCAATGGCACCTTTCCAACAATATTGTGGTTCGTTAGCTTTAGCCTCCCTACTAATCCCTATCTACTGAGAATCTAACACTTGACTATATATCGACCATTCTTAAGATTAACTAGAGGAGGTTTCATAAGAATACCCTCTCTTTTATAACGATTTTTTTTATCTATAGAGGAAGTAGTTTAAGGTGACTACATTCTTCAAATTCGATCACATTATGTTGGGACCCGATCCGGGAACCGGATCCCAACCGAAAAACGGAACGGAAAGACAGAAAATCGAAAAGCGAGAAATCGCTAATCGGAATACAAATCGCATCATCGGAGCGAAACGAATACTCGGAAACATTGTGCATCAGAAATACGAATAACAAAGCGGAGAAAGTCGAAAAGCAGAATTCTGAATCGAATGCGAATCGAAATAATCAAATTGAAACAAAACGAAATGAAGCGGAATCGATACTTAACAAATGTCCGACATCCGAGAACAAGAAGGAACACAGGAACACAATCGCGTTGGAAAACCTAGACTATCCAAATCCGGTATATATATATTTTTTCTTTTGCTTATACTCATTTATCAAACTCATACAAAGCAATCTTATAACCTTTTTCTTGGAAATGCTTTCTCATTCCAAATCTCAACTCTTAACCATATTCTTATACATTGGTATTAATCCCAAAATTCATATTCATCTTAATTTTTTTTGTCGAAATTTAAAAGATATGCATATGCTTATCCTAACCCAAAAATTCCTGCAAAGGCAAAAATACACTTCTAAAAGCTCAAACAATCTCACAATCATCAAAATCAACCGGACCCTCCGTCCGGGATTTCAGCAGAAGCAAACACACTCCTATATCTAACATTTCAAATAACACCTCAATCTTTCATCAAAGCCAAATCCCATTATCATACGCAAACTTGAAACGCAACTCAACATATAGATCCATTTCCATAACACAATTTCTTATACAATTTCAATAATTTCATACACATCATAATTTAATTTCTTACAAATCCTTAATGGCTTTTCAAGCCATTACAAACTTATACAAAGATCCACATTACTCAAAAACATACACGAATCGAATTGGTGTCCTGACAATCTTTCATCTGATCTCCTGCTTAAATACCTGAAGATGGGGATGAAAGGGGGGGTGAGCTTGAAAGCTCGTGGATAACACATTTATAAATCGACAAATAAGCAGAAATCATTTTTTTATAAGCTTTTCGCCAAAAGGGCTTATTTTTCAAACTTTGTAACTTTTCAAAACGGTTTCCTCAAACCTTTCAATTTTTCAAACTTTTCATAACAAAATTCACTTTTTCATTTCTCAATTTTAAGCACGAATGCAGAACACAGAAACAAGTCAAAAACACGTAACATATCAAAATGGTCTAATGTTGGAGCCCACACCCCACCCATAGGTGTTTGCAGGTTATACTGCGGCGTGTGTTTGCGGGTTATACCGCGGCATCCAAAACAAATCACAAAAACACATTAAATGGTCTGGTTTGGTTCGTAACAGGACGTACTGCACATTTCCGCATAGCGGTCATGTGCAGCCGTGAAAGGAGTCCGAAATCGAAGCTCCGTGCCACTAGCGGGCAGAATTTAAGCTTGTAATAAATTTTCAAAAATCATTCGGAAACGAACAAAGTGCGAAAATCTTTTCTTTCACTTTCTTGAATTTTCAAAAAGTCATATATAACTTACAAATCAAAATATAAATATGCTACCCACCTCGAAATGATGCTAGGAATTCGTCCCGATCATCAATTTGACCAACGCTTCCTTTATTCTTTCAATTTAAAATTGACCTAAGCCATAAAATCCAAATTCCACATCATAAATTGCGAAATTCCCAAAACTAACTATCGGAAATTCATAATCATCATATTTCCAAGCTTTCTAAAACCTGACTTTTTAAAATCCCCAAATTCAAACTTTGACCTAAACAATACACTCAAATTCAATCTCATAAATAACTTAATTTTCAAAATTAATGTCACAATTCATCAATTCACATTAATTCCAAAATATCTACATCCTCAATTTCAAAAATCCCCAAATCTTAAAATTGGCCTAAACCAATTTATCCAAATTCAATACCATAAAATACAATTTCTTCAAAATTAACTTCACATATCATCAATCCATAGTATTTTTCATGATTCTACACTAACAATTTCTAAAAACCCCAAATTATAAAATTTGGGCATAATCCCAATTAAATTTTCATCCAAAATTAAATCAATTTCAACATGTATTCTCTAAAATTGATCATGGAATTAGTAAACCCACATCATTTCTAATGATTATAAACCAAAAACTTATCAAAAACTCAAAATCCAAATTTTTTTCCTTACCTCTTTCTCCTTCAAACTTCGGATTTATGGAGCTTTAGAGGGAGCTTCCACCTTCTTTCATCCTTCTTCCTTGAAATCTACTCAAAACAAGCTTTAAGACTCTTAAATTTCAAAATCTAGCTTTCTCTTACTTTTCTCCTTTTTTTTTCTCTCATCCGAAACTTCAATCTTCTCTTCTCTTCTTATTTTCCTTCTTTTCTCTAGAATAATCATGGCTCTTCTATTCTCCCACGACATCATCTGATTTTTAAGGGCCATGTCATTTAAAATTTGACAAAAAGACCAAAATGCCCCTCACATGTTACTTTATGACATGATTTATTTCAGATCTGATTCGCACTATCAATTTGAAGGAATTTGTCCAAACTTCCTCTAGATAAATGTTCCTCTCAATCATACGAATCCAACGCCACTGACCGCTCTCAATTCGGATCACTACACCAAAAGTTATGCGCAAAACAGTTTGGGTATATCTATATTCTAACACATTTTCCATGTACGATTATTTCCGTCCAAAAGTTTACATTCTTAAACCCAGAATTGAAACTCGATGTCTTCATAACAATTGTAGCCTTATGTCTCTAGTTTAATTCAAAACAAGAATCGCCTCATTTCGATTCCCAGATCAAAAGTTATGCTCAAAATACTCTCAGATGTTCCTAATCCAAAAATTACACCCTAATCCGAACTTCCATTCATAATTCGAAAGTCTTAGGGGCAAAATTGACATTTCGTTTCTTCATATGATTTGTAGCCCCTTGTCTGATCTTTATTTCGCCTCAAGAATCGCTTCAATCGAATCTCTACAGATCCCGAATTTCACAAAATACTAAACTATGTTCGGAAAATTTCCCGACTCATTTTGATTAAATTAATCACCATTAATTTAATCTCATAAAATTATAAATTTCCGATGAGGATGTAGGGAATTGTCTTAGGAATCCAACGCCGCAAGAATCAACTAATACGGATGTCGGACGGAAAAGATATGAGCAAAATAGTGAACAAAGGTCGGATTGGAGGGAATAACAAACAAGAAAAATCAAAACGGCGTCGTATTGGAGAAGCCAAAGCGGCGTCGACAGGCTTAAAACGCCTGCGTTTTGGGCGGACGCAGCGTGGTTGCCTCGGCAGCAGCGTCGCCTAGCGACGCGAGCCGGACGCTTCGCCATCGCTTGGCGACGCTGTCGCCCTAGCGACCTTGAGCTAACGCTTCGCCATCGCTAGGCGATGTGTCGCCTAATGACGGGGATAAAACAATTTTCCTCTTTTTTTTCACATAAAAAATCCAAAACTTTCAAAATTCATAACTCTTAATCCCGAACTCCAATTTTAAGAAACTTAGTCTCTATAGAAAGCTTAAAGGAAGCTCTACATCTTCCATGAAGGACATAAAAATCAATTCGACTCCTAAGGGAGTCCATTTTCCGGTCAAAGATACTATCCTCTAATAATCATGCTAAAACCACAATATAAACTTGTAAAAATCATAACTTATTATTCCGAGATCGAAAAATTTCATACTTTATATCGAAATAAAGATCAAAACAAATCCTTCAATTTTTATGAATAACATCAAAACTAAATTAACCTCTAACTAGGTTAATTTCTCAGTCAAAGATTTAGTCATAATTAAAGTCAAAGTCAACCCTACCACACATAACTTTGACTGATCATAACTTCCACTCCCGATATCGAAAAATTGCAAACTTTATGGCTACAGAAAGCTCTTAACATAATCTACAAGTTTCCAGAAGACCATTTTATCAAATTTTGCCTAAATCAAAAGTCAACTTTCAAAGGCCAAAAAGTCAACTATTTCACAATTTTTCATATTTTCACACTTTCTCTTTTTTTTTAGTCATGATTTTCAACTTAATTTCAATCAACTCATCCACTTAATTTCATAAACCATACCAATTCACTCAAAACCCCAAAGATATCAAAATCAGATCATTTCTTTTCTTCTCAATATTCTTTAAATTTTAAGACATCTCTTATACAAGACATACACAAAGCACTCCTTAAATTTCATTTTCATAATTCAAATTTTCACTCAAAGATCGGGGTCCAACACATTAGGAGTAGGATGTCCCTTAAGTCATTTGAAGATTTGTTTTGTTAAAGTGACAGAATTTTGCCCAACAAACGGTTTGTCAACCTTCTCTGATAATATTTTGATTGCATTGATCGTAGAGGTTGTGTTAGACTTCAATTTTAAAATTTTGTTTATGTAAACAATGTCATTTTATTACAATGAATTTAGATTCACGTCAGCAGGAAAGTTAGCTAAATGTAAGGTTGCCTTCTCGTAGCATCTGGGATACAAAACCTTCATTACTTACTAATATAGGGACTTCTTCCTTCAGGGCTAGAGATAAAGTGATTTATTTTCCATTTTATGTTTGTGGCATTATCATCCCACCTAGCGTGCCAAATTGTTTAGTGTTAATCTAGAATGTAGGCGTGTCAAGGAGGAATTATCCCAAAATATACTTGACTTCTTATCAATGATATAAGTAGACTTTAGAAAATTTAGAAAATAGAATTCTAATATAGCAAAATGTTAAAATATGTTGAAAATAAAATCTGAAGTGAAGAAATTAATTGACTATTACAAAAGGGAATTTGATATTCCAAATGTAAATTTGCAATGTGAAAAAAAGAAGGTAAAACAATAACAAAGTGTGCTTGAAATAGGTTGATTGTTTTCTCTATGGATTGATTTTTTATTGTTTTGTGAATGTGTTGGTTTGAGAATTATATATTGTATCAATTATTCCTTGTCCTCATGGTGTTGGTAATTTTTTATCCTTTGATCCTTAAGCAATGTTTGCTATAACCTACCACTTCCTTAGTTTTACCTAACTACCTGCCAGTATCTCTTTAACTTTCATATTAACTCCCTAACTTTTGACCCATTCAGCCATGTTTTTGCTAACTACATTCCACTATTTTTTCAAATTCCATATTCCGGACTTCCACAAATTCAACATATTTCTTCACACTTTCCTAGTTTTTTTAGTTCCCATGAATTATTTAGCTAAACATTTATTTGAATTTCATTTCTAAACTAACTCCATTTAATTAAATGGTGTCTTAGGCCAAAGTGGTTGGATTTATTCTTATGACATCAACAAATTTATCTCGTATTTGATTGCTATGCATTATAAGTTCTTCTACTTTGATTAGGTCTCACTTTCTCTACATAAAATAATTAATTGTAAATTATAAATTATAAATTTTATTTTTAAACTTCTTACTTGTACTATTTATTATGCTTATATTCATAACTAAAAATACTTTAATATTTTTAGTGTTTTTTCAGATTAACGTATATTATGTTGTATATTTTTATTATATGTCTTTTAAGATTGAACGACTTCTTTGATAATCTAAAATAAGCATGTATAAAATAATTTTTAATAGTAAATTATATTCTAAATATAAAATCTTACTTAATTGTATAATACTAAAATATATAATTATTAATAATTTAAATTTTTTACAAATATAACCTGTGATTAACTTATGTTGATAATCTTGTTTACATAAAAACATCAAATAAATTTGAATTATTTATGTTAGTATACAAATAAATTTTAGTAAAAATATATTTTAATGAAAAATAGATTGATCACTTATTAAAGAGTAATTGTTATTAATGAGAATTTTATCATTAAAATAACTCTAAAATCTTATAATTTTAATTTGTAAACAAATTAAGGTGTAAGCTAATATTAAAAGACTTATATGAATTGTAAAAATGAATAGTTACTATAATTATAACAAATTAAAATTTATAGGATTATTTTTATTTTTATTATAATAGGATTGAATAAATTCATAAGTTAAAATATAGTTTTTTACCTCTATCTGTGACACCCACATATACCCCCTGGGAGGATATTGCAAGTGCCACACACACAGAACATAAAAATTACAAAACATACGAAACACTTCGTACATGCATTTCCAGAATCTTAAACAAACATACATTATATCATATTAATACAAATTTGTTCCAAAAACATAAACCAATTTTAAATATAGTTATTACAAAAACTTACAACAGTTTGGAATCATATATTTTATAAACAAGCCAAAATACACACAAAAATACATTTTTATCCAAACAAGACTCAGACTCTGTTGGCCATTACGGTTGACTCGTCCCAGTCTTTATGATCCTCATTCTAAACATACACGGGACAAATCCACCGTGCTAAGCATACAGCTTAGTAAATAATAACTAATCTATATATAAAGTGATAACTCATCATATTGAATCATGTAATAGCATAAGCATGCATTAATAGATTGTTTAAACAATAAATCAGACATAATGCATTTCAGACAGATTTTACAGTTAACTAAACTGAATATCCCAAGAGGGTATAAACCCTTCAGAATCAGAACACAATTTTGTTTATGTCAAAATCAAACATATATCAGAACACAAAATTAGATGACTGTTAAGCCATTTACAAAAGTGGGTAACAAGACTTATATAAGAGAGACCGAAGTCTCGATAATGAAATGTCACAGGAGAGATCGAAGTCTCGACATCGAAGTGTCACAAGAGCAGCTTCAGACCCTTCTAGGCATAGCTATTTACCCACAACTAGGACTAAACAGTTGTAAAACAAAACAAAGTCATTTTAAACATTTCATGTGCAAGGCAAGTAATCAATCATATTCACAAGCAAGTAGCACTTCCAATGATATAATCATGCATCAAATGCCTCGGACAATCATTGTTCGGAATTCAGATTACAATCAGCATAAATCAATTTCAACAAGCAGAACAAAGTAAGGTATGACTATCTAAGATTACTCACAAAAAATCCCTTATTGTTTATTGCCTTGAAGTCCCCGCAATATCTGGAAGTGGTCGCTCTATACGTTCCTCTATAACATTTAACACATACAAATCATTATTGTGCATGCTTAAAAATTCATTTATGTATACTAAATATGTATAATGCATGTTCATGACAAATTCTCAGGTATATGTTCTTACTAAACTGATGTAAACATTAATTGTATTTCAAAAGTTCCAAAATTCACACATTCAATTACTATTCCAGCTTTTGCTAGAAGCACCTCATTTGGGTCAAATTTGTACAATCAATAAGATCAAGAAAACGATGTATTTCTATGACATTCTCTTATAGACAATTGTTCCTGTATGTCTTAAGTTTCTAATAATACTAAGATCATAAAATTTGGATTATTATTCAATGAGTTATGGTCTAAATACCACAGACTATGTACATTTGAAATTTTGGCTAATGCATGATCATGCCTTCAAGTTGTACACCTCATAACTCTAATATCCAAAAATTACAAACTTTATACCAATTTAAATCTAATAGAATAAGCTACAACTTTGGTGAAGACACCTCAATCTAATTTGGCCTAAATCAATATAGTTTATGCAATAAACACAGGAAATGATTTCCTTAGTAGTGCTACAGCCTAAACTAAGACTCAATTTCATGCCAATTTTGAAAGTCTTAGAGACAAAATTAAAATTCGACTTCTTCAAGAAAGTTGTATAAATATGTCTCAACTTTAATTTGAATCAAGAATAAACTCATTTGAAAACCTACAAATCAAGATATAATCACAATACCGAAGCATGTTTAATGAAATTTCTCCTGTTTATAACATTCTAACTTTCATCCAATCAATCCTTTCCAAAACAATTCAGAAAGCTACCAATTTTTTATAAAAAGTAGAACAATGTGTTAGGAATCTATTGGTCCAAAGTCTCATGTCATTTGGTGGTCAAATGACAAAGTTGTGGCTAAAGAAAACAACACAGTTCGGTTTTGAAAAAACCTTCGGGTGCAACTACTCTTCTCCTCTCTCTCTGAAATGTAGGTTTCTTCCTTCATCACTGAAGCTATAGACTTTTTCACTCTTTTTCCTACTGATTTATTCATTTTACTCCATTTTTACCTTATATTTTCTACATTTCACTCCCATTCCAACTCACCTTACTCTAAAACAACTCAAAATGTAAGATTAAGTACAAATACCAAAACCAGAAAATTTTCACCACTTTTCATCATCTTCAACATTTGTTTACCACATTTTCTGCACTTATCACTTTACTACTTTCTCAGTTTATTCATTCTACACATAACTGAAACTATCCTTACATTCACTTCCATATCATCTCAACTCATTCTTAAACCAATTTGTTTTTCATAAAATCAATCATAGACCTATCAATTTTTTTTTCAGATTTTTTTTAAGCAGATTTTGAGTCTGATTTGCATGACCATTTTGACCTCAACAATGGGGTATTTAGGCAACATCTTCTACTAATAAAATGTTCCTCATTGTATTGAAAGTCTAATGACACCAATATCATGCATTTTAGTTCAATATCCTGCAAGTTATAATCAAAATTCCACAGACTGTTTTCATACATCGATCGAACACCAATTTTAACTTCAAGCCAAATTTCCAGACTCTTAAGGACATATTTCGAATTCAATTATTTCATAAAAATTGTAATTTTATTTCTCTAGTTTACTCTAAATCAAACTCCATCCAATTTGGATACTCACAAATCAAGTTATTCCCTAAATATGGATGTATGTTCAATAAAATATTGCATCTAACATATTCCAATGACTATAACCCTACATCTTGGTAATCATATCACCGAATTAGCTTCTTCTTTCACCACCCACACATGCATCAACACCATTTACGCATACAACAATCAACAAGCATGAAAATATACACCATTCATATATGCATCCATTTAAATATTAAAACATGCATAAAACTTACTTGTCTTAGAGCAAAAAATGGGTTTTGGTGATGGCAAAGCAAGAAGGAAGATGATTTTCGGTGAAACCAAAGAAAGGAGCTGCATTCCTAAAGCCTAGGTGTTTCATTAGTGCTTTAACACATGTCTCTATTGCATGTCTTCCACTTGTCCACTAGATAAGCTACCATTTGTCTCTTAGTTATAGGTCCACATGTTACACATGATTTTAACCATTTGTTAGTCCATAATTTGTCCATTTGTCAATTAATTTGTAGTACAATTGTCACACTTCTATTTGTATCTTATTTCAATATTTTTCTTAGTCTAAAACACCTCAATTTTTTGGTAAATTTCCTAAAAGACACCAAAATTTAGTAGTAATAATAATAAGCTCCAAATTAATTCTCAACACATAAGAACCTAGAATTCTCATTTTAATCACATTTAGAAACCAATTATACTCGGAATTGTCAATGCATGCATGTACAAATATTTGTATATGTCAAAAATACATATTCACTTATAAGTGAATACTTAAATATGCAAAGCATACCATGATGTATTACACTATCTTTAGGTAAAGTATAATAAAAGTTACTTAATTTATAGTTTTATGTTATTAAATGGAAATATAAAATTATATTAACATTGTGAATCATGTTAGCATTAATTCATTAAATATAGGATAAAATTAATTCATCAAATATAGGATAAAATGTTCAAATTGAATTTTAATGTTTTCAAAATAAACTCTAATATTTCATAAATATTATAATTCAAATTTTAACTTAACTTTTTCGTCAATTATATATTAAAAATATGTGATTTTTATGAACCATTTCCATATGTATATATTGTAAGTGAGACCAAAAAATAAAGGATTAAATTTTTCTCCCCCTCTCTCCTCTCTCTCTTACTTTCTTCTATATTTCTATTTGTAAAATTTGAGCACTAATTTGTCAGTATGTACAAAGACATTTATCCTTAGAGAATGGATGAAATTCGTATCAAATTTACCTTAAAGGTTAATGTTAAACCCCTATTAGTAGAATCATGTAGGCATTGGCGAGTCTTAACTAATGTTTGACACTCAGTACAACATAATAAGGAAAAAACTTGCGAGTAAACAAGGAAAATGGGTATTATCAATTATATGACATTTGTTGGTGCACATTGGTGGAAATCTTTGACGAGATGCAAGATTTGGATTTAAGACTAAAAGATAACTTGAGATGGACCTTGAGTTGAAAGCTAGCTAGATTACATGCATGAGGGAGAGATGTGAGAGTCTTAAGGACTTAATGTGTGCTTAAATAGATGAACCATGACTAATGAACTTAACATGGGTAAGCATTAGACCAGACCAGTGTGCTATGAAAGGCTTTGGGCTTAAATGACTCATAATAAATGGATAGAGATCAATGAGAGATCTTAGATGATGTGCCAGATAAGATAACGATAGATATACATCAACTCTTAAAAATAAAGATCAAGTGGGAAGATCATTTGAAGATAGTAAAGTTCTTCATAGATATGAATTTATTATTCTTAGTTAAATGTAATCTATTATCTTGTTAGTTTTGATGTAGCTAAATTCTATTAGCTTGAGACCTATTTGGATGAGTGTGTCATTCAATTGGTAAGTGTGATATAATCTAATAAGGATAGAGGTGATATAATTAGTTCAGTTTAATTAGGATTCTAAATTGTAAAGTCAGAGGTGTTTATAAATAACTTATTTAAGCCTTATTTCTGGAGAACAGAGATGGGAGAAAGGGAACACGTTGAGAGAGAGAGCATTCCTTTTTATACTTTCGAGGAAGTAATAAAGGTTAGTTTTTACCGTAGCTCCTGTGTGTTTATTATTGCCTACGATTATTTAATACTTTTGTAGCATTCTTACTCGAGTTTGATAGCTAAAAAATTCAATCATGAGTTGAGAACAAGGTTTTGTTGGTCAATGATCATATGAAAAGCCTGAGTTTTGCTTAAGCAGACCTATATGAGATTGCTATGCGAAGGAGTAGACCTGAATTTGACAGGGCATATCAATAGATTGGAAACACTTATAAGGCCAAATCCTCAAGGGGAGGAAGAAGTCACTTTCTACTCATCACAATCTGAGATTTTGGAGACACAATTCCAACAATTGCAACATCAAATACTGGGCTTCACGAAAACACAAGAGGATTCTAGATTATAGATCAAAATCTTAAGGCGTATCGTCGCAACACAGGATGTTTGGAATACCAAAAGAACTTTGGTGAAGGTGTGAGAGACTTAAGTTTTGGTGACAATTGGAGTGCCGAGGAGCTAAAAAATTTATTGTAGGCTATAGAGTAATAGTTTGTAGCAGCAAAGGTGTCCGATTCAAAGAAAGTATCAATTACGACTACGTATATGGTGAAGCATGCAAATTTGTGACGGAGAACGTGAACCTCTAATGCCATTAGTACGGGTAGACCTCCCATTAATGCTTAGGAGAAGATGAATAAGGAGTTAACAGACCAAGTCTTCCCGAGCGACATTTCGTGGCTCACAAGGGAAGCTTTGAAGGAGTTAAAACAAGACGAATTAGTGCGAGAGTAGGTGTGAAAATTTATATCTTTGATGTTGGACGTGCAAAACATGTCTGAAAAAGACAAGTTGTTGAATTTTATAAGCATCTTACAAGGTTGGAAATAAATGGTTCTTTGGAGGCAAAAAGTGAAAGACACCCAAGTTTGATAGTGGTCGCGGATGATGCCTTTGTAAATCTTCAAATGCCACCACCAATTCGAACTAACAATGAGGGCAAGAAGAATGTAGGACATGGAATGGCTTGGAGAAAGGGAAAGAGGAGGTATATGAATCTTCTCAAAACAAGTCTAAAAAATAAATAAAACAAGATATTGCTTGTTTCATTTGTGAAGGGTCACATTTTGCTCATGAATGCCCAAAACAAAAGGTGGGTAAGGAGCAAATAAATTTCATGGTTGCAAAGAATTAAAGAGAAGGAGAGGATGACAACACAAAAGAAGTTTACCTCAATAATTATGCTTTGTTAGGAGCAATAAGACTTGTAAAGGAGCATTTGAACAAAAGAAATGATAAATTCAATGAAGAGATAATATGGTATATTAAAGATATGCTAATGACTAAGTAGTTTTTTAGGAAGTCACATTTTGAAGAGTGTCCATTGATTTTTTCGATGAGGAAATTGAGTTCTTCTAGTGGAGGTAGTTTGTTAGACTCATAAATCTTAATAGTGGAATCATATAGGAATTAGTGAGCCTTGACCAATTTTTGACATTCAGGACGACAGAATAAGGAAAAAACTTATAAGTAGGAAAGGAAAATTAGCATTGTCAATGAGATGACATGCGTTGGTGATTGGCGAAAATCTTTGACAAAATGTAATATTCAAATATGAGTGTAGCGCCCCCTCACCGTAGAGTATACACCGGGTCGCCCGTAGGTCGTACCGATGCATAACCTACGACGAGGGTGCACTACGATTCGATCATTTCTATTCACCTCATGGCATCAATATAAAGAAAGCAGTAAAATCAAATTCACTAAATTTTAAAACCAAAAGATCCCTTTTCATTCATTTCATAAAACCCTGAATACACCATTCGATCATAATTACAACTATACAAGTCCAAAATAACTAACACAGCTCCTAGATAAGCCATCCACAAAATATCCCCAAAAGATCCCAGCTGACCGACCTGTGGGCCATGCTCCACTCGCCAGCACACACACAGCAGGAAAAGTCTCACAAACTGGAGCTAGGAGTCAAACTATAGCTGTCCTGAAAAATAGATGCAATGTTGGGTGAGTTTGCGAACTCAGTGAGAAACCATCATCGATGGTCCACCCAACTCATGCATAGGCAAATAATCACACAGTATCGCATAAACAAGATATCACGTGCATTTAATTTCACATTTATAAGGCGATATGCCTTTCACAAAAATTCCCATGTAAACATTCATATATGCAATGTACATGTGACTCTTTCATTTTCTTTCGTTGTTGTGACCGTGCGTCTGAGCTCATATACGTTGAGCCATTGGCTCTGAAAACATTGGGCTCCAAAAGCCCTAATACGTTGAGCATAAAGCTCTGAAAATCGTTGGGCACGAAGCCCTGTGCGTTGAGCTTAAAGCTCTGGATACGGTGGCTACACCGGTCACAACTGCCTTTATCTGATCATACTGTCATGCATGTATGCACATGTCCAATTTCCAATACATGCATCGCACTAAAACTTCATATACCTAATTCTCACCATTTGAAACCAATTATGAACGATTATACATAATTAACACTTCTATATCACAACCCAAATATTTCGGACACCTGTGGTCCGAAATCAATCAAAACAAACACATACAATCCATCCTTAACTCCTCATGGCATATTTGCATAGAATTAAACACATATAGGTTGAGAAACCAACTAGGTTACTCACCTCAGAACTACCGAGCTATTGTCGGGAAGTGTCGCCTACGTCGGACAATCGGCGATCCACTAGAGCCGCTATAACAATCAAAATATAAATAACATTACTAAATGTACCAATTCTAATGTCCAATGATGCATATGAATCGAATAATATACGTACTATATGTGTTATGACATTTCCGACACAATTCTGAATTTCCCGATCTCAAACTCTAATTCCCAAATTCATACTCTCCAAATTAAATTTAATCCATAATTAAATGAATGATCAATTGCCTAAATCCCAATTGTTTAAAACCTCAAATTTCAATTTGAATTAGCATTCCTCGCCACAAGATCAGATCCTCATGGCATGAAGCTCCTTTTTCTCTCCACGTCAGCGCGGCGAATCAGGCTTCTTCGTCATGGCGACGATCACGACGTCGCGACGCGCGCTCCTCCTCCCGCCACAAGGCTTTTCTCAAGCGCGTCGCGCATATGGAGCAATCCGCTCGTCGGCGTGTTCTTCATCATGCATACCACAAGGCAAACCACTTGACACGCCCTTAAAACCCAGAAATTTCCAGATTTTGATCGATAACAACCCAAATCCAGATTTTCTCCTTACAAACCACTCCTAAATAATTCCATACACATCATACAACCAATCTTTAGCTTCTATTTCATCAAAACCATTATTCCCAAATTTCAACCCTAAAACTAACGAAAATACCCAATCGGAAACCCTACATAACAACTCCTCAAATATACAAATCAAATCATCAAATAACTCTATAAACCAACCAATCAAACTATATAAGACAAGATAGAAGTAACTTACCTGATTAAGAACCTCAAATCTCCAAGGATCACTCAAATCCAAGTTCATCGACACCCACGGCTATCACCCAAACAAAACCCATTTTCATCTCTTCTTTACACACTCCAAAGAGAAAGATTCAAGGGTGGAAGAGGAAACTAAAAGCAAGGAGGAATCACAAGGAAGATCCACGATGGAGAAGAAAAATCAAGGGCTAAATATCTTTCAAAGAGGAGAGAAAATCGTGGAAGGTAAATTCAAAGAATAGGGCTTATATACAAAAGGACTAAGGCTTGTTTGGCAAATGTTAATTGCCACAAGTCCAACTCCGAACAACCTCAAACCAATTTCAAATTCTAATTTCTCCCGAATTCCAATGACTAAACCCTAATTCCTCAAATCAAATTTCTAACCTGTCCGTGCCATTGGATAATCAATTTCGGAACCGAACATTCAAATAACCAGTCATTGATCAATTTTTCGGTCCGGGCCTATTGCTCCGAAAATTCCAAAAAAATTCCTATAAATCCTCAACAATAGAAAACTCATTATCATATACTCTAATTTCATAATTCAATTTCCTGACTTTCATTTCTAACTCAAATTCAATTCTCGAGCTTAATTTGACCTACTTTCCACACAAGACCTAATCATCTCCAAATTCAATTTATCCAAATCAAATCGGAATATGTCATACATGTATGTATGCATTTAATGCCAATAAAATCATTGCCAATTATACATAAATAAATCATGCATGAGCATGTCAAATATGAATGCAATGAACTGTACCCATCCCATTGGTGACGGGATGTTACAATTCTCCCCTTCTAATAAAAATTTCGTCTCGAAATTTTCTTACCTGACTGATCGAACAAGTGAGGATACTGTCTCCTCGTGTGCTCCTCAGTCTCCCAAGTCGCCTCCTTAGATGAGTGATTCTTCCAAAGGACTTTCACCAATGGAATCACCCTGGATCTCAACTACTTGACCTGCGATCCAATAATCCGCACCGGCTCCTCAACATAACTCAGATCACTAGCTATCTCGATCTCCTGAGCCGGAATCACATGAGTCAGGTCAGAACGATATCTCCGAAGCATGCTCACATGGAAGACGTCATGCAACTGAGACATCTCACTCGGCAAGGCCAGCCTGTAGGCCAACGGTCCAATCCTCTCGGTAATCTCATACGGACCGATATACCGAGGACTCAACTTGCCCTTACGGCCAAATCTGAGAACTCCTCTCCATGGAGACACTCTGAGGAACACTCTATCACCCACAGTATACTCCATCTCTCTCCGATGCCGATCCACATAACTCTTCTGCCTGTCCTGAGCCGCCTTGATGCGACTCCGAATCAACTGTACCTTATCAACCGTATCTTGGATCAGCTCAGGACCCTCTATCATCCTCATACCCTCTTCATCCCAGTAAAGAGGGGATCTACACGGTCTCCCATAAAGCGCCTCATACGGTGCCATGCCAATGCTACTCTGATACTGATTATTATACGCAAACTCAATCAGAGGGAGATACTGATCCCAAGCACCTCGGAACTCCAATACACAGGCTCTCAACATATCCTTAACAGTCTGAATAGTCCTCTCACTCTGCCCATCTGTCTGAGGATGAAACGCTGTGCTGAAGTTCAATCTCGTACCCATAGCCGACTGCAAACTCCTCCAAAACCTCGAAGTAAACCTAGGATCCCGGTCTGACACTATCGATACTGGGACCCCATGCAGTCGAACTATCTCCGCTACATACTTCTGGGCCAACTGATCGAGGGCATTACTCTCCCTTACTGGCAAGAAGTGAGCCGATTTAGTCAACGATAGCATCGCACTGCCTCGACGTCCTTGGCAACCCCATAATAAAGTCCATCATAATACGTTCCCATTTCCACTCCGGAATGGGCAACGAATGCAATCTCCCAACTAGGGCCTAGTGCTCAGCCTTAACCTGCTGGCACGTCAAACACCGAGAAACATACTCTGCGACTTGCCTCTTCATCCTTGGCCACCAAAAATGCAACTTAAGCGTGCGATACATCTTAGTGACACCAGGATGCATGGCATAAGCAGCCAAATGAGCCTCCTCCAAGATCTCTCGCCTCAGATCATCTACATCAGGAACACACAACCTCTGACCCATCCACAGAGTACCATCTCTCAGCTCAAACTCAGAAAGCCATCCTGATCTAACTCTATCCATCAGTCTCACTAACGCTGGATCCTGATCCTGAACTCTCCTGATCCAATCATGCAATACTGGCCTCAGCCTCAAAGTCGCAATCAGAGTTCCATCCTGACTCAAATCCATCTACACAATAAGAGTTCTCAACTGAACCAAGCACGGCAACCTCGAAACCTGAATCTGAGCTGCACTACCATGTGATCTCCTACTCAATGCATCTGCAGCCACATTAGCCTTTCCTGGGTGGTACTCAATAGTGCAGTCGTAATCCTTAAGCAGCTCTAACCATCTCCTCTGCCTCAGATTCAACTCTCGTTGACTCAACAAGTACCTCAAGCTCTTATGATCGGTGAAGATCTGGAACGTCTCCCCATACAGATAATGTCTCCAGATCTTCAAAGCGAATACAACTGCTGCTAACTCCAAGTCATGCACAGGATAATTAATCTCATGGGATCTCAACTGTCTCGAAGCATATGCTATAACTCTCCCATGCTGCATCAACACACAGCCTAAACCCTGCTGCGAAGCATCACTGAACACCTCAAATCCTCCTACTCCAGATGGCAGGGCTAACACCGGTGTTGTAGTCAACCGATGTATCAACTCCTCGAAACCCCTCTGGCACTCATCTGTCCAACTGAAGGCCACACCCTTCCTCAGAAGTCTTGTCAAAGGGGCGGAGATCACAGAAAACCCCTCGACAAATCTCCGATAATATCCTGCCAATCCGAGGAAACTCCTCAACTCTGACACACTCCTCGGAATCTCCCAACTCCTCACTGCCTCAATCTTGTGAGGATCCACCCGATACCCTCACCAGATACAATGTGGCCTAGAACACCACTCATCCACCAAAATTCACACTTAGTGAATTTGGCAAACAATCGCCTCTCTCTCATATCTGCAGCGCATTATCCTCGAGATGCTCCTGATGCTCCTGTCTAGACCTTGAATACACTAGATATCATCAATGAATACGATCACAAACCGATCCGGTATGGCTGAAAGACCCTATTCATCAAGGCTATGAAATTTGCAGGGGCATTAGTCAACCCGAACGGCATCACTAAGAACTCGAAATTCCATACCGCCTCGAAAGCACTCTTAGGCACATCGGCCTCTGCGATCCTCAATCGATAGTATCCGATCTCAAATCCAACTTGGTAAACACCGAGCTCTCCCGAATCGATCAAATAAGTCATCGATCCTAGGCAAGGTACTTATTCTAATAAAGAATCCGATTAAGTCGCCTATAATCGATGCATAATCTCATAGTCCCGCCCTTCTTCTTCACAAACAATACCGAGCTCCCCACGGCGTAAACACTCGGCCCGATAAACCCCTTATCCAATAACTCCCGCAATGAGCCTTAAGCTCCTCGATTCATGGTACCATCCTATACGGAGATATCGATATAGAGCGGTACCGAACGAGGTCAATCTCAAACTCGTCTCCGATCCGTGGCAAACCCGTAACTCCTGAAACACATCCGGGAACTCCTAATCACCGGACATCCTGCAGACTCTCATCGCACTCTAGAATCCACTACATGCGCCAAATAAGCCTCACACCCACCTCGCATCAATCTTAAAGCACTCATAAACGAATCATCCCGTTGGCACTTTGCGACTAACACTAAATACAAATTTCTACGGTGACCAGAGACTCAATACTACTTCCTTGGTATAACAATCCATAAGAGCCCCATGGGCAAGTGAGCCACCCATCCCCAAAATCAAATCGATCTCTCGAAGGGCAACACAATCAGATCTCGCACTCAATCTGCTGAATCAATCCGAACCGACACCCCATGCAGACCTCGCTTAAAGCAAGAGTACTACCCAAAGGTGTACTTACCGCAACCCATATCGCAATATCTCCCTATCCACATGCAATCTACATGCCACATGCGTGCAATAAATGAATCGTGGACCCCGGATCTATCAATGCATACACCTCAATATTTGAGTAGAAGCAAACTGCAACCACCTCGGAGAATCTGGGCCTCCCGCTGGTCATGGCGTAGACCACGGCCTCGACTACGACTGCCACCTCGCCTCGGTCCCCACATAGAATCTCGCCTTATCTCGGGCCCGCCGCCCCTAAATCCAGTCCACCATGCGACTCTTTGCACCGCCGAGATACTACCAGCTCTCCCACTGGCGGCCGATCAACTCCCAAAGTCGAGGATAACTCCAATCACGTGATCTATAGATCCACATGCTAGGCGTGCTCTGTCACTCTCAAAGACTTCCATGTGCCTCTTATCACAAAGGCACGCAAACCGACAAAGCTCGTCTGCCCCTCCGCCACCACTATCGCCGCCACTACCAATCCGCCTAAATCTCCTTTTTCGACTGTAACCCATCGTTCAATCCCCGGTGATCCGAACTCGCTCAAGGCTCGCTCAAGCTCCTACCAGAGCTACCCTGACTATCACTCGATCTCTTGCCTCCAGAGCCCTGACCAGTCTCAGCTCGGCTCTGTCTCAGAAGCTACTCTATCCTTACTGCAGTTGATCTCAACTCCACGAAGGTGCCCATATCCGACCGGGCTAACCTGGTACGAATCTCTAGATTCAGCCCTCCCTCAAATCTCCGGCACCTATCAGCCTCGGAGGCAATCAAAACAGACGCATATACCGATAGCTCATTGAACCGGACCTCATAATCAGCCACTGTCATCGAACCCTGTCTGAGCTCAAAGAACTCCTGCATCTTCATTTCCAAATAGTCCTTGGGCATGAAATTATCCCGAAAAACCCTTAGAAAATTAGCCCAAGTCAATACACAAGCCCTGGTGGAACTACCCGGGACAGTCTTCCACCACTGATACGCTGGACCCTGAAGCAAAGAAACAGCATAATCGAAGCGCTCCTCAGGGTCGCAATCCATTTGATCTAAGACCCGCTCGGTCCTCTCCAACCATCCTCACCTCGGCGAGGTGCATCGCCAGTAAAGTCCCACACTTTACACGCAGCGATCATACCTCTGCTCCCGTCTCATGGGAACTCTAGGAGGCTGTTCCTCATGCAGAGGTACAGAAGACTCCCTACTCGCTCCGACTGATCCTTGGTCAGCTGGTTGATCAACTTGATCACCAAAGATGGATGACCTACAATAAAATCACAATTCCGATCAATTTCTTACTTTCCTTACGAAATTCAAGCCTAAAATATACTATGCCCAAAAGATGCCAAACCATGCTTTGATACCACCTAATGTAGTGCCCCCTCACCGTAGAGTATACACCGGGTCGCTCGTAGGTCGTACCGATGCATAACCTATGACGAGGGTGCACTACGATTCGATCATTTCTATTCACCTCATGGCATCAATATAAAGAAAGCAGTAAAATCAAATTCACTAAATTTTAAAACCAAAAGATCCCTTTTCATTCATTTCATAAAACCCTGAATACACCATTCGATCATAATTACAACTGTACAAGTCCAAAATAACTAACACAGCTCCTAGATAAGCCATCCATAAAATATCCCCAAAAGATCCCAGCTGACCGACCTGTGGGTCATGCTCCACTCGCCGGCACACACACAGCAGGAAAAGTCTCACAAACTGGAGCTAGGAGTCAAACTATAGCTGTCCTGAAAAATAGATGCAATGTTGGGTGAGTTTGTGAACTCAGTGAGAAACCATCATCGATGGTCCACCCAACTCATGCATAGGCAAACAATCACACAGTATCGCATAAACAAGATATCACGTGCATTTAATTTCACATTTATAAGGCGATATGCCTTTCACAAAAATTCCCATGTAAACATTCATATATACAATGTACATGTGACTCTTTCATTTTCTTTCGTTGTTGTGATCGTGCGCCTGAGCTCATATACGTTGAGCCATTGGCTCTGAAAACATTGGGCTCCAAAAGCCCTAATACGTTGAGCATAAAGCTCTGAAAATCGTTGGGCACGAAGCTCGTGGCGCTGAGCTTAAAGCTCGATACGGTGGCTACACCGTCACAACCGCTTTATCTCGATCATACTGTTATGCATGTATGCACATGTCCAATTTCCAATACATGCATCGCACTAAAACTTCATATACCTAATTCTCACCATTTGAAACCAATTATGAACGATTATACACAATTAACATTTCTATATCACAACCCAAATATTTCGGACACCTGTGGTCCGAAATCAATCAAAACAAACACATACAATCCATCCTTAACTCCTCATGGCATATTTGCATAGAATTAAACACATATAGGTTGAGAAACCAACTAGGTTACTCACCTCAGAACTTCCGAGCTACTGCCGGGAAGTGTCGCCTATGTCGGACAATCGGCGATCCACTGGAGCCGCTATAACAATCAAAATATAAATAACATTACTAAATGTACCAATTCTAATGTCCAATGATGCATATGAATCGAATAATGTACGTACTATACGTGTTATGACATTTCCGACACAATTCTGATTTTCCCGATCTCAAACTCTAATTCCCAAATTCATACTCTCCAAATTAAATTTAATCCATAATTAAATGAATGATCAATTACCTAAATCCCAATTGTTTAAAACCTCAAATTTCAATTTCGGAATTCGCATTCCTCGCCGCGGCATCAGATCCCTTGTCGCGGCGAGCTCCCTTTTCTCTCCACATTCGCCATGGCAGATACACGCCGTAGATTTAATCACAAGGCTTTTTGTCACAAGACGCGATCACAGACGTCGTAACGCGGCGCTTTTCCTCCTCGCCGCATGGTAGCGCTTTCTGCGACGTCGCGGCAGGCAGAGTAATCCTGCCTACAAGGCGTGCTTTTCATGCGTCACAAGGCAACCACGGACACGCCCAGAAAACCCAGAAATTTCCAGATTTTCGACTGATAACAACTCCAAATCTAGATTTTCTCCTTACAAACCACTCCTAAATAATTCCATATACATCATACAACCAATCTTTAGCTTCTATTTCATCAAACAACCATTATTCCCAAATTTCAACCCTAAAACTAACGAAAATATCCAATCGGAAACCCTACATAACAATTCCTCAAATATACAAATCAAATCATCAAATAACTCTATAAACCAACCAATCAAACTATATAAGACAAGATAGAAGTAACTTACCTGATTAAGAACCTCAAATCTCCAAGGATCACTCAAATCCAAGTTCATCGACACCCACGGCTATCACCCAAACAAAACCCATTTTCATCTCTTCTTTACACACTCCAAAGAGAAAGATTCAAGGGTGGAAGAGGAAACTAAAAGCAAGGAGGAATCACAAGGAAGATCCACGATGGAGAAGAAAAATCAAGGGCTAAATATCTTTCAAAGAGGAGAGAAAATCGTGGAAGGTAAATTCAAAGAATAGGCTTATATAAAAGGACTAAGGCTTGTTTGGCAAACGTTAATTGCCACAAGTCCAACTCCGAACAACCTCAAACCAATTTCAAATTCTAATTTCTTCCGAATTCCAATGACTAAACCCTAATTCCTCAAATCAAATTTCTAACCTGTCCGTGTCATTGGATAATCAATTTTGGAACCGGACATTCAAATAACCAGTCATTGATCAATTTTCCGGTCCGGGCCTATTGCTCCGAAAATTCCAGAAAAATTCCTATAAATCCTAAAAAATAGAAAACTCATTATCATATACTCTAATTTCATAATTCAATTTCCTGACTTTCATTTCTAACTCAAATTCAATTCTCGAGCTTAATTTGACCTACTTTCCACACAAGACCTAATCATCTCCAAATTCAATTTATCCAAATCAAATCATAATATGTCATACATGTATGTACGTACGAATGCCAATAAAATCATTGCCAATTATACATAAATAAATCATGCATGAGCATGTCAAATATGAATGCAATGAACTGTACCCATCCCATTGGTGACAGGATGTTACAATGAGACTAAAAGATAGCTTGAGATGGACTTTAGGTTAAAGGTTAGCTGGATCATATGTATAAAGGAGACATGTGAGAGCTCTAAACACTTAATGTTTGCTCAATAGATGAACCGTAACTAATGGACTTGACATAGGTAAGTATTAAATTGGACTAGTATGCTATAAAAGGCTTTGAGGTTAGAGGACGCATCATCAAAAGATAGAGATCAATGGGAGATCTTGGATGATGTGACGAATAAGATCATAACGGATATACATCAACTCTAAAAGATAAAGATCATATGGAAAGATCATCTGAAGATAGTAAAGTTCTTTATATATATGGATGTATCATTCTTAGGTGAATATAACCTCTTATCTTATTAGTTTTGATGTAGCTATCAAAAGTATGTCATTATTTTATCTGTTATCCTTTAGTTTCTTAGAAGTAATGGTTAATGCCCGCGTCAAAATAATTTTCCCCTATGAGGTAAGGTTTATGTCCCTTTTATACATATGCTAAATTTTATAATTAATAAAAAAGGGTAGTCATCCTATTCAGGGTACCACCCCTGGGTTAAAAAATTTGAAATAAAAAATAGTTGTGATGTAGCGAAATTTTATTAAATAGAGACCTATTTGGATGTGGGTGTCATTTAAATGGTTAGTGTGATGTAATCTGATAAGAATAGAAATAATCTAGTTTGTTCAGTTCAATTAGAATTCTGAATTGTAAAGTCAGAGGTGTTTATAAATAACTTGTTTGAGACTTGCTCCTGGAGAATAGAGATAGGGGGAAGGGAATACATTGAGAAAGAGTTTTCATTTTATACTTTTGGGGAAGTAATAATGGTTAGTTTTTAGTGTAACTCTTGTATGTTTATTGTTTTCTATGATTATTTGATACTTTTGTAATATTTTTATTCGAGTGTGAGGGTTAAACATTTTGAGGGTTATGAAGCATTTGAGAACAATATTTTGTTAGTCAATGATCATGTGAAAAGGCTAGATCTTGCTTAAATAGACCTTAATTGAAATCACTGTACAAAAGAGTAGACATAACTTCAAAATAATTTGGTGTCTAATAAACCTTTGTAATAGTTAACATGATAGGAAGACACAATCAAAAAAGTTGCAAAGGCCAATGATGTTGTTGCCTCCTATAGACTACATAGGATTTGGGAAGTTCACAGAGGACCTAAAATTTTACATACATGATTCATTATGCGTTAATTTAACTGACCTTAATCTAAAAAAAAACAATTTAACTAACCTTTATAACTTAATGAAAAGAATTACAAAAGTAAATATTGCACAGTATATTTAAAATAATTGTATAAGTGAAAATTTAGTTGATAAGAACAAAATTTACCTTCACATTATTAAGGAAGATGAAATTTTAACCATTCACATGGTAACAGCCCAGATCACCTCACTTATAGACATTGTCCGCTTTGGGCCTTGGCCCATCCAAGCTCTCACGATTTTGCTTTCTCGAGAACTTCCCAAAAGGTCACCCATCCTGGTACTACTCTTGTCCTAGCACATTTAACTTTAGAGTTCTGATGAGATCCCGTGCGTTAGGGCTTAGAAAACACCTATGAGGTAGAGGTATCTGTACCTTTTATAAGGCGTGCTTCGTTCCCCTCTCCAACCAATGTGGGATCTCATACTTTCTATCTCCTTAAGGCCCGACCCTCTTTGGGGTCCAACCTAACTGGCACAACGGTTCAGATACCAGCTTTGATACCACTTATAATAGCCCAAATCAATTGCTTACAAATATTGTTCGATTTGGGCCTTGGCCCAACGAAGCCCTCTCGATTTTGCTTTTCCCGAGAACTTCCCAAGAGGTCACCCATTCTGGTACTACTCTTGCCGTAGCACATTTAACTTCGGAGTTCTGATGGGATCCCGTGCATCAGGGCATGAAAAACGTGTCTGTAAGGGATAGGTATCTGAACCCTTTATAAGGCATACTCCGTTCCCCTCTCCATCTGATGTGGGATCTCACACACATTATGTTTGGACAACTATGTTCGTATCCTCCACGGTTGTTGTTACAAAGGTTTTCCTTCGAGCATAGACTTATTTGCTAGTTGTGCTAACCTATTTGCACGACAATCTCACTTAGTTCCTTCAAAGCAAGATTCAACCTTCCTATGTGATCTTCGACCAACCTACTTGTTCTCGAACACCTCATAACCTTCACAGTGATTAACCATCACACTCACAAGAAAATTATGAAAACACCAGAATAGCAAAGGCAACTATAAGAATAAGAAAGAGATACAAATAAAAGCCAACCTCCATTGCTTCCCTTAAAGTATACAAAGGAATACTCTCTCAATCTTTGTGTCTCATAACACTCTCCTCTTGATTATGAGAGTAAGGCTCAAATGAGCTATTTATAGGCATCTCTAGATGATTAAGTTAGAATCCTAATACAACTCTACAAGCTAAGATCACAATCTTATCCTATCTTATCCATATCAGATTACATCAAACTAACCAATAGATGACATCCCCATCTAATTATGACACTATCTAATAGGATCAAGTTACATCACATTAGATAGATAAAAAATTACCCTATCTAGGAATGATTATCCCTATCTACGAAGATTTACTCTATCTTCAGATGATCCTTCCATGTGATCTTTATCTCTTAAAGTTGATGTCCATCCACTGTGATTTTATCCGCCACATCATCTAATATCATCTCATCTATATCCTTTGATGATGAGTCATCCTAGCCAATAGCACACTGGTCCGTCCAATGCTTACCCATTTCAACATCATTAGCCATAGTCTGTCCACTTGAGCACACACTAAGTCCTTAGTCCTTCAAAAACTTAGCATTAGCCAAGTTAGTTCGTACAAGGTCCAAAACTCTCCCAAAACTCGCACCATGCTTGATCTACTTGCTAATTCTCCTTGCAACTCTCACATTTTCCCTTTATGTTTGTAATTTAACTAACCTTCTACTTGAAGTCTGTCTCAAGCCTTTTTTTGGTCTTGCATCCGAATCTTACATCTCATCGAAGATTTTCACCAATGCGCACCAATGTATGTCAACGTTTGACATTGCCGCTTTTTCACCCTTGCCTCCTCATAAGTCCTTTGCCTTATTCCATGGTTCCGCACGTCGAACACTGGTCAAGGCTCACCAATGCTCGCACGATTCTACTATCACGACTTAAGGGTTTGACAAACCACCTCCACTAGAAGAAATCAACGCCCTCGTCAAAATAATCTATGGGCACTCCTCTAAGGGTGGTTTCCTCGAAGACTCCTTAGTTATTGGCACATCTCTCACGTACCATGTTCCCTCTCCCTCGTGTGTCTCCTTGCTTTTGTTCGAACGCTCCTTCACAAGGCCTATTGTGCCCAACATAACAAAATTGTTGAGGTAGACTTCTTTTATCGAGTCCTCCTCTCCCTCTCCTTGATCCTTTGTGACCATGGAATTTACTTACTCATCACCCACTTTCTGTCTTGCACATTTTTTAGCAAAATATAGCCCTTCACAAATGAAACAAGCTATATCTCGATTTTGTTGTTTCTTACCTTGAGAAGATTCGCCTACTTTCTCCGAGCTATTTCATGTCCCACCATTCTTCTTGCCCTTGTAGCTAGTTTGAATAGCTGGTGACATTTAGAGATCCACCAAGGCATCTGCAGCTACTATCGCGCTTGGAAGGTCCTTCATGTTTTGCCTTTGAAGCTCTATTTGTGCCCAACCCTGTAAGCCACTTACGAAGTTGAACAACTTGTCCTTCTCTAACATGTTCCGTATGTCCAACATCAAAGATGTGAATTTCCTCACATACTCCTACGCCGAGTCGTCTTGCTTCATCCTCTTCAAAGCTTCCCTTGCGAGCCATGAAGTGTTGTTGGGGAGGAACTAATCCATTAGCTCTTTCTTCATCTTCTCCTAAATGTCGATAGGAGGTCTCCCCGCACTGTTGTCATTGGAGGTTCTCATTCTCTACCATAGCTTTGCATCCTCTACCAAATGCATAGTCGTGATCGACACCTTCTCCTAGTTAGAAACCTTTATCTTCGCAAATTACTGCTCTATATCCTATAAGAAATTTTTGAGGTCCTTGGCACTCCTTTTACCGTCGAGAACTTGTGGCTCTCACACCTTTACTACAGTGCTTTCAGCATGTCCAACATCCTACATTGCAATGGCACGCCTTAAGATCGTGATCTCGAATATAGAATCTTTTGTGCCGTCATCGACTCTATGATTTGATGCTGTAACTGTTGGAATTGTGCCTCCAAAATCTTGAATCGAGTATTGTATGATATGACATCTTACTTCCCTTGGGGAATTCCCCCAATGAGTGCCTCCACCTTGTTGACACATTCTGTCAGATTGTTGCCTCTCACCATATTGGGTTTAAACTCTGATTGATACCAAATGTTACAAAGGTTTTCCTTTGAACGCTGACTTATTCGCTAGTTGTGCCAACCCCTTTGCATGACAATTTCGCTTAGTTCCTTCAAAGCAAGACTCAACCTTCCTATGTGATCTTCGACCAACCCATATGTTCTGAAACGCCTCACTACCATTGCAATGTTTAACTCTCACACTCGCAAGAAAATTATGGAAGCACTAGAATAGTAAAGGCAACAATAAGAACAAGAAAGAGATACAGCTAAAGGCCAACCTTTATTACTTCTCTCAAAGTATACAAAGGAATACTCTCTCAATCTCTGTGCCTCACAACACTCTCCTCTTGATTATGAGAGCAAGACCCAAATGAGCTATTTATAGGCATCTCTAGCTGACTAAGTTAGAATCCTAATAGAACTCTACTAGCTAATATTTACAATCTTATCATATCTTATCTTTATCAGATTACATCAAACTAACAAATAGATGGCATCCTCATCTAATTAAGACTCTATTTAATAGGATTAAGTTACATCATATTAACAAGATAAAATATTACCCTATCTGGGAATGATTATCCTTATCCATGAAGATCTCCTCTAACTTCAAATGATCCTTCCACATAATCTTTTGTCTCTTAAAATTGATATTCATCCACAGTGATTTTATCCGCCACATCATCCAAAATCTCCTTATCTCTGTCCGTTGATGATGAGTCATCCAAACCAATATCACACTAGTCTATCCAATGCTTATCTATCTCAACTCCATTAGCCATGGTTCGTCCATTTAAGCAAACACTAAGTCCTTAGTCCTTTAAGAACTTAGCCTTAGCCAAGTCATCTTATAAAAGGTTCGAAACTATCCCAAAACTCACACCATGTTTTTTCTACTTGCTAAGTCACCTTAGGACTCTCACATATTCCCTTCATGCGTGTGATCCAACTAACCTTCTATTCGAAGTTCATTTCAAACCTTCGTTTGGTCTCGTATCTGAATCTTACATCTCGTTGAAGATTTCTGCCCATGCGCACCAATGTATGCCAATGTTTGACATTACCCCTTGTCATCCTTGCCTCCTCACAAATCCCTTTCCTTGTTTCGTGTTTTTGCATGTCAAACACTGGTCAATGCTTGTCAATGCCCGTATGATTCTACTATCACGACTTAAAGGTCTAACAGTTGTCCTCTCAAGCCATCCATCAAATTCCTTGAGGCCTTTTATTCTTAATTCATTAACAATTTTGTTAAAGCCAACAAAATTCAGAAATACATCATTGACTTGTTGTTCAAAATCAAAATGAAAGCATAAATTGATATTTTGAAGATGAATCAACAAATTCTTATCCTTATTCACAAAAGCCCATCTTGCCTGAACCAATCCTAGTTCAGGATTGTTTTGCAACTTAGATAAGAATGTCATATGAATTAAGTCTTGAAAGGGTAAGTAGAAGTAGAAATTTCAGTTTTACTTGTTGTAGCTCACCTTAAAATGAAGGATTGTTAGCTTAATAAACAAAGGCAGGATCAGGGTAGAAATCTGCATCAAAGATTACGACAAACTCCTTCACATATTCATAACTCATAACAGACTAGAGCTTACAAGCTGTATAACCAGTTCTAATGGCATGCTGTTGATAAATGATGTTATAGCATCCCTTTTAACTCCATTTAGCAACCTCTGCCTATATCAAACACTAGATGCTCTCATCATTAGAATCATCAAGAACTTGGATTAGTTTCGACAAGTAATTTGGTACTGTAGAGATGGATTGTTCATGCACCTGAACAAAAAGATAACAGTCACTACAAGAAAACAATAGAATTTGTGGTGTTTAAAAAGCGTCACAAAATGTCAAAAAAATGTGATAAAATGTTTTTTTGACTTTTTAAAAAATGACATAACAAACGTCGCGGAATGTGGTGTAGGCAAAAGGTTTCTATGACGTTTTCCATAAAACGTCATGAAAAATACAAACATTCTGCGACGTTTTAAAAAACGTCATTGAAATATTGATCTTTCCTCGATGTTTTTTAAAATGTCACAGAATGTCTTCCACAAAGTTTTTAAGAATTTTAATTTAAGAATTTTTAATTTTAATAATTATTTTTAAAATATAATTTTTTAATCTTATTTGTTTAATAACTATTTAATATTATTTATGAATCTTATTTATTTAATAATTCTTCAATTTTTTAGTATATCATTAATTTTAATAATTAGGAGTTGTAAGATCCTAATCTTGTTCACACATACATCAACAACATGAAGATTATATATGATCAAATTGGTCAAATTGAATTTTAAGGCATATGCATAATTCTGATTTACATTGATTTGGATAAAAATGGAAGTGTACCTGAAATTCTTGTATTTACAAACACGGATAGGGAAAGTTTTAGTGTATTACAAAGTTGAAAAAAAGAAGAAGAGTGACATTAATATATCAAATTAATTAAATCTTTTTGACAAGTTAACAAAAACTCCTAAAGATTAGGAGCTGGATTTCTTGATCTGTTTTCTGTGACTAGCAAACACTTCGCCGTGTCTCATTAGCCAAAATCTCTCTATTTCTTCAGCTTTACGACTTGCAATTCTTCCCGCAATCAGACCTGAACAGTTTGTAAACAAGAAAACTTGTAAGTTTAGTTTCCTCATCATCTCTAAACAAGAAAACTTGGCTAACATGCTGTAACTCTGGAAAAGAGTTAGTACAAGCCAACTGAAAGTTTAAAACGAGTGATTAAAAGATAATGTAATGTGGATTTTGAAAGAAATGAAAAAAAGAAAAATCTGTAAGTCAAAAGTGTCATTAACAGCAAACATAGGAAAGCATTGTATTGCAAATTTGAAAGCTTTTCAAATTGAAAATGAAGCATTTCAGTAATATGTGGGTATGCAATGGGAATTTAAACTATATCCTTGTCATTATAACTTTATCTACTTCTTATTCTATACAATCTTCTAAGTCACAAGACAAAACCTTCATATTCCATCCACCAACTGAAGGAACCAAATTTAAAGTTTTTCACTAAACAATTCAATCCCTATAAGACATCAAGCAAAGACTAGGCGAAGCATATACCAAGGATTACCATAAAAGTAGACGGACATACAGAACAAGCGTGGAGTCCTCCTTGACTTGTAAATCAAGAGGCCAATTATATCCTGACAAACAAACTATGTTTTTTTTTCATGGTCACGCAATGCAACCTAAAGCAAACAAACCCCTCAAATAAAGAGGGATTTCACAGTGTAGATTTATATTTAAGGACTAACCTTAATGCGAAAATACTGGATCGATTTGCTGATTGCTAATCTTCATATTACGGTTGGCTACTAGAGTCACCGATTAATCCACGTCCCAAACTCTAAGCCTTTGATGGTTTATTTTTCGTGAGAAAGAAAGAGAGAGTTTTCTTGTTTATTGCAATGAACACACACCTTTCCACTCCTTAAATTCTCTTTTTATATGAGAATAAACATAACTGATGGAGGTTATGTTATGTGGCTGCTCATTGTGTCCTTTCATGTTGTCCAACTACCAACACACAGGATGCAATTACCTTTCAAACCAAGGCAAAACCAACATGTTCCTCTACTGCAAAGATTGCAAATTATTGAATGTGGATTAAGTGAACTTGCAAAGAACCCTGAAGAAGTCCACAATATATAATTAGAAAGAAAATTCAAGAAGTCTCTAGGCTTTGGGAGCATATGAATATCAAAATTGTTAACCAAAGCATATGCGATTAAAGAACGAAAACCCAATTTTACAGTAACGAACAAAATTAAAAGAAAAAGGAAATTAAGAGCCGTGAAGCTTGCTCTTAAGTTTGACAAGCAACACACAAATAATTAGAACAAAGAACGAATTTATGAAAATAACACGATTCCTCATTTCCATAGCACCTCAAGCACGTGAAATTTGACAACAACACTAGTGATATTAACACATCTTCGACCGCCATGAACACAGACATCAACAATACCAGTAGCGACGTTACCATCACCACCATAAATATCACTATCCGCACACCCCTCCTCACCTTCTCCACCACCAAGGCTGTTGCCGCAACTCCTCCTCCTCCTCTCCCCGTCGGCACCATAACACTCCTCTTATGTAACTTAACAACAGCAACAATAAAGTAGAATCTAAACCAAATTCCTTATAGAAACCCTAGCGGAGTCGAAGAATGAATGGTTCAAGTTTCAAAATCAATAAAGCGGCGGGATGTCCATTGGCCATTACTTAGAGATCAGTCTCAACGACTGCAAAATGAAACTCTGCGGAGCTCAAAGCTTTTTTCCAATTCAACGATTACAATCCATTGAATGGCCAACCAAAATCATTGATTCTCGCTAGGGTTTCAAATTTGGGAGAGAATAAAGAGAAATAGGGAAGAAGAGAGAAACAAAAAGTTGAAGGAGAAAGAGAAAGAGAAAGAGAAAGAGAAAGAGAGGAGACAAAAAAAAACAAAAGAGGAAATTTTTAATTCCCCCTCTTCTCCCTCCAATTCTTACGGTCTCATAATTCAAAATGTTTTAATTAATTAAAAAACAAACGTCTTTTGCGATATTTTATTCAACAAACGTCGCGATTTTTATTGTGACATTTTATTGATAAAGCGTTGCAAAAAATATTACAAATCTTTGACGTTTTTATAAAACGTCACAAAATTTTGAATTTTTCGTAATATTTTTTAAACATCACGAAAAGTCTTTACAATTCGCGACGTTTTATCAATAAAACGTTGTGGATTGTCTTATTTTCTTGTAGTGAGTTTGTACATAATTTTTTTAATCTCAAACCAAAGCTTTTGCAAAATTAGTTTCGTCTTGATCAAAAAGTTCTTTATGATATCAAATTCCTAGCTTCAGAAATGGCCAAAGCCTTATGAAATAATATTCAAGGTGTGAAGATACGAGTATGCTCATTTCAATATCTTACCTCTCTTTCGTTACACATAATAATATGAACATTTAGAACCTAGTGCATATACCAGAGAGAGAAGAGAGAGAGGAGAGTAATGTTTAGAATTTCATACCGTACCAGTCGATACCGACGTTTACTGGTTGAAACTAAAAATTCCAACTGGTACTGTAAATTTCAAAAATTACAAGGACTAAATTGTAATTTCCTAAAACTTAACCTTAAAAAACTACTTTCGACCCCGATGCTATCACCTATCTCTCTCCCTCGACTCTCCCTCTCGTCTCTCACTCACTCTCGCCGTTGCTGTCTCGCCGTCGCTGTCTCGCCAATCTCCCCCTTTCCTCGTCTTCCTTTGACCTGGGCTCCTCCCTTGGCATCGTTTGAAGTCTTGAAGAGGTCACATCTTCGTCTTCCTCTGAATGATGAAGATTTTGTACTAAATGATCACTGGGATCAGTGCAGTTCTAGCAGATATCCTCCCATTGATGATTGAATTCCAGGTTTTTGTTTTTCCTCTTCTTTTAATTTTACTTGTATTTGATGTTTATGTTAAATTCTACATATGTAATGTAACTGTAATGTTTTTGTTTCAAGTTTAACTTTTACTAAATTATTTATTCGTCATTAACTCTTTTTGTAAATTGTTTAAGAATATTTATTGTTCTTTTTATTGGATGTTTTAAATTTTTGATGTAATATTATTTATTAAAATGATAAAATTGTATTATTGTAATATTTTAAACACTTTGTATTATTCTTAATTTTATATTTATATGATAATGATTGTCTTTGTTTATATTAATTGTGGTAAATATTTATATGTGAAATATTTAAAATTATTGTTATTTCATATTAATTTTTATTATTATTTATTATTATAATTTTTGAAAATATAGTTGATGTTAATAGTAAACCGCTTAAGTACACAATACAATTGTACAATATACCAATGGATTATTTTGTAAATTTAAAAATTTTATGGACTATTTCATAAATTAAAAATTATCTTAAATGGTATCCAAGACAAAGATAATGCCGTATTAGAATTCAACTGATCGTGTGTCCGTATAGTTATCATAATATTGGAGGAGAGAAAGAATTTAATCTTTATTTTTAAAATTCTACTTATTTGCTAAGATGCACGTTTAATAAAAATATTTATAAAATGCTATATAAAATAAAAAATAAAAATATTGATCGTATCTACATGTTTAACTAAAATATTAAAATTTAATTTAATTCTTTTATGTTGAATTTAATATATAATTTTAAATTAAATTCTTATAAAAATATTAGAGGAACGTTGGATTTACTGTTCTTG
Organism: Erythroxylum novogranatense; assembly: GCA_029891385.1. NCBI lineage: Eukaryota > Viridiplantae > Streptophyta > Magnoliopsida > Malpighiales > Erythroxylaceae > Erythroxylum > Erythroxylum novogranatense. Next base: position 30,496,693 of record CM057229.1, on the reverse strand, counting down.
CAAGTATTTGTAGTTTTGTACTGCAGCTTTAATTCAGAAGTCGTCGGACCTGTTCAAAGTTGATCCTCGGGAAACAAAACAACCTGAGATTCCAGTATTCAAAAGTTGTACTTTGGCTCTGTCACATGTTCAAAATACTGACTGCGATGCCTGGAGCTGCATTTGAAACTTTATTAAAGGCCATAATAAAATTTTAGATTAATTTATTATAAAAGAAAATATTTTTTTAAAAAAAATACCAAATTTAATATTATTCTAACCATTTTATATCAAATTTGACACTAAATTATTTTTAAAGAATATACCAAAATAATTTAATTATTAAATAAATTAATTTATATTTATACAATGATTTATATTTATTTATTTATAAAATTAAAATAAAATCATTATTTTATATATATTATATTATATTAGTATTATTTAACAAATATAATTAATATTATTGCAACAACAAATTAATAACATACACAAATATAATATTTTTATTACATATTTAACCTCTAATTTTTAAATTACCATATCGTTCCTACAAATATCCAATTAATACATTACTTAAATTTATAATGAGTTTCTTTTATCTTTAATTTGCTTATGTCTAGTAAGAAATTCTTGAAATATAATTGTATAGTCTCTATTAATATTAATTTCAAGGCTGACAATTCACTCCAATCTTATATGATCATTTGAGTATCATGTTTGTCCTCAATAATCATATTGTGCATTATAATACATGCTGACACAATATCATGTAATATGGATTATTAAATCAATGTTGTGGTTTAAACTTATATACCTTTTATTTCAAATTTATTTTTAATTTTAACATATTTTATTAATGAATTTATAATACTTATAAATAAGAATTATAAATATATATATAAATAAATTTAATATTATATTCAATATTAATGTCATTTTAAATTTCTCAATAAGATCTTTGTAAATATATATCTTGTGTAAAGTAATATATATTTTAAATTTAATTATTTAATACATTATGTAAATAAATTAAATTGTGAGAAGAACATAAAAAATATGTTAAAAAGAAAATAAATAAAATTATTTTTTACAAATTTTGGTGCTAACACACCGAATTTGATATATTATCATTTATTACACTATTAAATTTTGGTGTCTTTTTTTTTTTTTTTTTTGGAGTGATTTCGTTGCACCATAACACACCAAATTTGATATATTACCATTTATTACACTATTCAATTTTGGTGTCTTTTTTTGGAGTGATTTCGTTTCCACCAAAACACTAAATCTGATGTTTTGGTTCGTTAGTTGGAGATGGCTAAGCTGTAAATGTACAGAAAAGTTCTTACGTATTTTCCACAGCAGGTACACTAGTTCTTTATCCTGGGTATTAAATTGGCTTTCAATGGATTCTTCATCACCGTGGTGAACTGTTGCTTCTCAGATAGATCCACTTCATCTCCTTCCACAGCTTTCCACTCAAATTTCCATATCAAATTGGCCACGAAATATTCCAAATGAAGCATCGCCAAGCCATAACCTGGACAAATTCTCCTTCCAACTCCAAAAGGCATCATCTTTATCTCTTTGCTACCTGTTATGTCCACTGCTTCACCTTCACCTCCACTCAAAAACCTTTCAGGCTTGAATGACATGGGATCTTCCCACACTTCTGGATCCCAACCCATGTCTGCTACCATGAAATTGATTGCTCCATTTTTGGGTATTACATGTCCACCCAATTCTATATCTTCAGTCACTGCATGTGGTACCACGAAATGCCCAGGTGGGTGTCGTCTTAAACCTTCCAAAATGACAGCTTTCAGATATGGCGTCTTTTGCAAAACTTCTTCTTTGACTTCTTCTTCTTCTTCGCTTTCCATAACCCCTTTGATTTCAGTAAAAAGCTTCCCCTGTATGTGTGGGTATTTGACCAAGTTTGCTAAGATCCACTCCAAAGCCGTGGAAGTAGTATCCGTTCCTGCGTTGAGGAACTCGTTGCACAAAGACACAATTTCCTCTTCAACAAGCTTCGTTGAGCCGTCAGGAAGTTGCAGATCTAACAAGGTATCAATGTAACAAAGAACAAGTCTGTCCTTTTCATTTTCAAAGTCTTCCTTGGCCTTGCTCTGCCTCTCTCTATAGATCTTTTTCCTTGCTCTTATCAGAGGAATCAGCACATCTTCTTGGTCTTTCCGCAACTGAGAAAGCTTTGCCCATCTTTTCCGAAACAAGATTTTGGTCACATTCGGCCAAAAATTCAGCGTATTGAAGTTGCCTGAATTCAACAGCATAGCCCGCTCCACTCTTTCAATTTCCTTCACTTGGTTTTGATCAAGCTTATCTCCAAAGCACATGAACACCAACAGGCAAAACATGGCGTACTGAAACTCTTGCACAAGCTTAACATGATTTCCAGAGTCGGAGGCCGATTCCAATCGATTCGCAAGCATCTGCCGAACCCAATTACGGGCATGAGAGTAGTCCTTAACCCGAGAAGGATGGAGAATTTGGGAGGTAAGATTTCGGCGAAGGATGCGCCAAGTAGGGCCATATCGAGCGGAATTAATGGTTTGTATTTTTGTAAAAAGTGTCCCGGTGATGGCATCGACTTTAAGTCGGTCGGCGAAGACAGCTCCTTTGTGGATTAAGGCCTGGAAGGCGAGAGAGCGCTCGGCCACGAAGATGGCCGGCCGAGACCCAAAGCGGAGGGTGATGATAGGGCCGAATTTGGCGTGTAAACTGCGAATGATAGGCTCGAGTTCGAAGAGGGACGTGCGAAGCCATAGGAAGTTGCCGATGAGGGGGAACGCAGGAGGGCCAGGAGGGAGTTTGTTGGAAGGGAAAATAAGTGTGGAGATGGCTTTCACAAGCAATGAGAGTGCGAGAGAGAGTAAGAGAAGGTATATGGTCCCCATTACTAAACATAAGGGACACTAATCGGCCTTTTAATCTCTCTGTTTTTCTCAATCCATACTTAAATTATTATATGCCATAACTAAATTTGTGGGACTAATCAAACATTTGAATCGTTAAAATAATTATACCGTTTTGTTGCTTGCTTTCCACTCCTTTTCTCTTTTATAAAAACAAATCAAAATATATAATTAAATTATATGGTTTTGTTGCTTGCTTTCCACTCCTTTTCTGTTTTATAAAAACAAATCAAAATATAAATTATATCGTTTTGTTGCTTGCTTGCTTTCCACTCCTTTTCTCTTGTATAAAAACAAATCAAAATATATAATTAAATTATATCGTTTTGTTGCTTGCTTGCTTTCCACTCCTTTTCTCTTTTATAACAAATCAAAATATATAATTAAATTACATCGTTTTGTTGCTTGCTTTCCACCCCTTTTCTCTTTTATATATTAAAAAAGAAACTAATGGTTTCAACTTTGGAATATGATGTCAGCGCATACGACATGGTTATTGTTAACTGAATTGACACGAAGGCTCCTCAGAATTCACCCGAATGTCACTCAATCCTTTAGACTTCGTTTGGAGGAGGCGGGGTAAGCAAATTTTATTATTTATTTTAGAGTTTTATAATAAAATGAAATAAAATAAAATAAGAGTGAAAGGTTTAATATTACGTTCTATTTTATCATAAATAGTGAAAATAAAAATATTTTTCAATTTGAGAATTTACAATAAACATAAACTAATAAATATATACTAGCTAATATACTTTCAATAAATCTTCTTAATATCAATTATTTCTTTTAGTTTTAATCTTCTTTCTCTAAACTCATTTATTAAAGTTCACAAATTTTGTATATAATAAATAATAATTTATATTATTTCCTTTATCTTAATAATAATATGTTTATATATTAATAATAAATTATATATAATTAATAATAAAATAAAATAAAATTTTATTAATAAAATAGAAAATATATAAAATATTGTTTATTGTATATATTTCTAAAATATAAATAGATTATTTTAAATATAAATCACATAAAATAAAATAAAATAAAATATATTAAATAATTAATAATAATAGTTTTATATAATTAATAACAAATTGTATAATTAATAATAAAATAATAAAATTTTATTATAATTTTTATTTTAAAATAGAAAATATATAAAATTATTTGTCAAGATTTAAAATCATAACGTTAAACCTCCTATAATAACTATTTTAATATCGAGATATAATAGTCATTTATTATATATTATATTCCATTTCATCAATCTTCCAAACAATATTTGACTACGCTATATATGAAACTTTCCATCCCTTTCTAACAAGTTTTCACTATATTATATTTTATTTTATTATAAACTATTCTATTCTAGCCTATTTCATTATTAATCGGCCAACTAATGTGTAACTTTGCCTTGAATCTCGTAACAAAGACAAAGATATTAAAGTATTCAAATTTTTATTTTTAATTTAATTTAAAATTTTAATATTTTAACAGACTTCATACCATAAAAACTGTTGAATTTATTAGAAAATTTAAAACTCAAATGCGTAATTTAAAAATATTTAATAGTTAGCTTTATGTATACGACCATTCACCATTACCTCAGGATATCTACCGTACAAGTATGAATCATGATCTAAATTTTTTTGTTTCATAATCGTTTTGCTTGAATTAGCAACTCGTGGGGGTGAGAGCGGAAATCGAATCTCGAAGATTACAACATATATGGAGAGTTTTGGGATTATTATTTTCTATTTAAAAAAGCAATTTAAATGGTAAATTATAGTTTATAGTTTATATTTTTAAAAATATGTTTGGATTAATTTATTATGCTTATATTCATAACTAGAATTACTTCTATTTTGTATTGTTATTGGGATTACCGTATATTTTTGTAATAAAATATAACTTTAAGTGAAAAAAAACTTAGCAGTAAACTGAATTTTATTCAGGTAATCAATCTGCTCTTACAACCAAATCAGACTACTAATTTATAGAATCTGTTGTGACGTTAAGTACGTTAAAAATTAAGATCACGACTTGCCCATTATTACATTACAGTTGTCTCACTACCTATGATAACTACTGGTCCTAGAAGATAGGATAAGTAACTAACTACTAACAATAATATCAAAATTAATAACACGGTCAACATCTTCACTTAATTTTGATCATTAAGGGTCTTTATGCCAAGTAGGTTCCTCAGCTTGATAAAAGCATCAATCTTCAATGGTTTAGAGAGGATATCTGTAACTTGATCTTTAGTCTTGCAATATTCCAGTTTGATCACGTTTTTCGCAACTTGATCTCTTAGAAAGTGATATCAAATATCAATATGTTTGCTTGTTCCATGAAAGACCATATTCTTGGCTAAATTAATTGCAGACAAATTATCAACATAAATCTTCAATGGACGTTGCAATTTAAAACCAATGTGGCTCATTATATTGCTAAGCCAAACCGTTTGCTATGCATTGGATGCTGCTGCTACGTACTAAGCTTCACACGTTGATAAGGCAACAATGAATTGCTTCTTCGATGACCATGTACAGACAGTGTTTCCAAGCATAAAACAATGGCCACTTGTGCTTTTCCTTTCATTCAAATCTCCACCTCAGTCACTGTTAGAGTATCCAACAAGTTCACATTCTTTAGATGATGTATAGAGAAGACCAAAATCATGAGTACCTTTGACATAATGCATTACTCTTCTTACTGCTTGCAAATGTATTTGATGAGGAGACTCCATGAATCGACTAACTAAACCCACAATAAAGCAAATATCTGGTCTTGTGCATGTGAGGTATCTTAAACTTCCAATAATCTATTTAAAATATGTAGGATCAACGATTCACTCATCACTAGTTTTTGTCAATTTCATACCAATTTCAATTGGCGTTTGAACTAGATTTGAGACTTCCATCTGATACTTCTTCCAAAACTCAGCAACATACTTCTTCTGATTGATGAAAATTCCATCTTCTCTTTGAACAACTTTGATATCCAAAAACTAAGACATAAAACCAAGATCAATCATCTCGAACTCCTTCATCATGGTCTACTTGAAATCATTAATCATGTTTAGGTTGTTTCCTGTAAAAATTATATCATCCACATAAACGCATAAAATTAGTGAATCTCCAGAACCATTAACCTTCACATATAGGCCATGATCGGAGAGGCATTTCTAGAAACCATCTTCATGAAGGAACAAATCAACGCATTTATTTCATGCTCTTGGTGCTTGTTTAAGACCATGTAATGTCTTATTAAGCCTGTACACCTTTTCTTCTTTACCCGGCAATATGAAATCGAGTGACTGCTTTACATAAACCTCCTCCTCAAGTGAACTGTTGAGAAACACAGATTTAACATCCATTTGGTGAATTTTCTGTTTCTTTTGTGCGGCTAAAGTAATCAATAATCTCATTGTCTCTATTCGAGCAATCGGAGAAAAAATTTTCTCATAATCATGACCTTTTCTTTGTTCAAATCCCTTCGCTACTAGCTGCGCCTTAAAATTTTTGATTTCACCATTTGCCTTCATCTTGATCTTGTAAATCCATTTCACATCAATTGCTTTGTGACCTTGTGGAAGATCGGTAAGCTCCCATGTTTTGTTTTTTTCAATGGCCATCATCTCCTCATTCATTGCATTCATCCATTTAGGATTTTTTTATTGCATCTTCAAGCACTAAAGATTCAGTATTTGCAAGAAAAGCAAAATGCATTAAATCTCCATCGTCATCAATTTCACTATTAAAATTCATTTCATAATCCTGTAAATATGTAGGTGGTCGATGTTGCCTCCTTGGTCTTTTAGTGGTAGCATGTGCGGTCTCAACATCTACTGAAATTTCAGTTTGCATTGCGCTCTCATTTGTGGTTGGGACTTTTGTTTCTTCTACCATAACGTAAATCACACGTTTATGGAATCCTCACGAGTATTAACACTCCAATTCCACGCCTCATCTTCAGCAAAAATCACATCACGACTGACTATAATCTTTTTGGTCGTTGGATTGTACAGCTTATACCCACTATGCTTGTATCCAATAAGAATTGTTTTTTCTGCTTTATCATCTAGCTTGGTCCTTGTTGCTGTAGGGACATGGGCTTAAGAAATCGAATCAAACACCTTTAGATGTTGCACATTTGGTTTGAAACCACTCCAAGACCCAATGAGAGTTATGTTAGGGACGCTCCTAATAGGCGATCTGTTTAACAAATACATTGCACATGAGGGGTTAGCAATAGAATTGGATGAAACATAATATATTTTCATCGTTTAATTGAGAGTTTTATAATAAAATGGAATAGAATAAGATGGAAGTGGAATGTTTCATGTTATATTCCATTTTATCCTAAACAGTAAAAATAAGAAACCTTCAATTCAAAGTTTAGGATGAAATGTAATCTAATAAATACATACTAATTAATATACCATCGATAATTATTCTTAATATCAATTATTTCTTCTAGCTCTAACCTCCTTTTCCCAAACTCATTTATTATGATCCACAAAATTTGTATATAATAAATAATATTTTATATTATTTCTCCTTATCCTAATAATAATATTTTATATGTTAATAATAAATTATATATAATTAATAGTAAAATAAAATAAAATTTTATTAATAAAATAGAAAATATATAAAATCATTCTTTATTGTATATATTTCTATATAAATAAAAATATAAATAAATTATTTTTAAATTAAAATAAAATATATTAAATAATTAATATTAATAATTTATATAATTAATAATAAATTGTATATAATTAATAATAAAATAATTAAAATTTTATTAAAATTTTATTATTTTAAAATAAAAATATATTAAAAATTATTTGTCACAGCTTTAAAATCATAACGTTAAACTTCCTGTAACAATTATTTTAATATTAGGGATATAATAATCATTTATTATACATTATTTTCATTTTATCCATTTTCTAAACAATATTTTACTACGTTACATTATGAAACTTTCCATCCCTTTTAAACAACTTTTTATTGTATTACATTCTATTTTATTCCATTATAAATCGTTTCGTCCTAGTCTATTCCATTATTGATTGGCTAGCTATTGTATAACTGCTTCTTGAACCTCATAACAAAGACAAAGATATTAAAGTATTCAAATTTTTATTTTAATTTAATTTAAATTTTAATATTTAACAGACATATCATACCATTAAAAAAATGTTGAATATATTAAAAATTTAAAACTCAAATACCTAATTTAAAAATCTTTAAAATTAGCTCTATGCATACGACTATCCACCGTTACCCCAAGATATACATTGTCCAAGTATGAATCATCTCCATTTTTTCTAAATCTTTTTGTTTCATATTCGTTTTGCTTGAATTAGCGACTTGTGGGGGTGAGAGCGGAAATCGAATCTCCAAGATTACAACATATATGGAGAGTTTTGGGATTATTATTTTCTATTTAAAAAGCAATTTAAATGGTAAATTATAGTTTATAGTTTACATTTTTAAAAATATTTTGGATTAATTTATTATGCTTATATTCATAACTAGAATTACTTCTATTTTGAATAGTTATTGGGATTACCATATATTTTATCATCAGTTTTCTAAAATATTGATGGCATCTTTGTGATGGAATATAACCGTGATCGAATGAATGAAGGATGCAGTAAAAAACAAAATCTTTTATAGATTTTATGTGAATCTCGATAATTAATTAATTTAAATAAAATAAAAATACGAATCATAAGAAATATCTTGTTTGTGTTCTCATTAAATTTTTTTAAACTTCTTAATTTGTCAACCACAAACTGTTCAAACATTCAACCTCTGATGATATCCACGTAGTAATTTCTCAAGACTCTTTTGAAAGAAATAATAAAATGCTAGCTTCTAAACGATTTTCTTATTAATAGAAAATCATTAAGATTTTTTTATTAAAATTAATTTTTTAATTATAATTAAATTATAATTATAATTAATTTAATTTTAATAAAATCAAATATCTCATATTTAATCTTTAAAGCTTCTCAAACTTTATAATTAAGTTCACTTAATTAAATTAATTTTCTTTCACAAATTGCTCTTTGATGTGTGATTCATTAGGTTCCTAATATATTGGCAATGTTTATAAATTCTAATTCTAATTCACAATTAGAATCAAATAAATCAAATTTTCTTTTAATTTTTCTTTAATCTTTTAATTAAACAATTTATAATCATGAGTCAAGATTAACGTCTAACAGCATGTTATGACCATCCACATATTAGAGATATCAAAGTTGTTTGACTTAACATGTCCATGCATGACTATGATGTATAATTTATTCTTTCGTCATCTAATATTTCAATTGGACAGAACATAGATATAATGTCTAGTTATTTGATTTAATCATATTCGCTTTTGCTAATTAGTAATTGATTTATAATTAATATTTGAATAAGTCTTCAAATATTAATTCATTCTTGTCAGAAAATTCTATAAATCAGTACTAATCAAGAACAGTAAAACTATTAGAATATTATCTCTACTTATTTTAGAATAATTAATCTTTTATTGATTTACTCAATTATTTTCACGAGGTTCTAGGACGCGTTTGATGAAAGGGACATATCATGGGTGATACTGCCAGTTTTAGATTCAAGGATGCGAATATTTCTGGTGTCTCCCTCCTGCCACTTCTTTAGAAGAAAAAGGAAAAGCGATGATCTTAAATTTGGATAGACAGCTAATTACTTTTATATTCTTATTTTCTCTTACTGATTATTGCATTCAATTTCTGCTTTCAAATTCTGATTGCATTATTTTTGTTTTTACTGATTACACAATGATCCTTCTTATCATACAAAAGTACCAACTCAAAAGATATGTTATAGGCCTTCAGCTTCTTGCTTTGGTAGTTCAGAACCTTTAGGTCTAAAACCCTTTCTCAAACTCTTTCTTTAATAGCAAAATATAAATCATATTGAGTTTACAGATTTATTGAAAGAAAAATATAAGCAATTTGTCTCTATAAGGTATTATATTAAATAAATATATTAATTACAATAATTTTTATATTTTATATTGGACTCTTGTTTTATAAATTTTACGTAAAAATTTCTTCATTATGTTAATTTTCATATGTTTTACTTTGAATAATTATAAGAATAGAATGTGATATATTAAATTAAAATTCAATATTAACATCTAATAGTATATATTAAAAATAAAATAAAATAAAATAGGGTGATGAAATCAAATAGGTTTTATTTTAATTTTTATTACAAAGTCTCAACCAATTACATTTTATCTTTTTAACAAAAATAAACAACAAATAGGAACCAACAACTAAAAACAACAATAGGAATTGAAAACCAAACCAAAGTATCCTTAAATCTTGTAGCTTTCAAACTTTGAATAGCAGGCCAAGAACAAGATCATATTAGTGATAGAGTTCAGAAAGCCCTACAAATAGCTATCAAGTGTTTAAGACACTAGGTCAGTCAGAGGTAGCTAGCTCTAATGCAAATCTAATCAGGGATAACAAATTAAAAAAATATTTAATTTATTATAATTTTTAATTTAGTGTCAAACTTTTAAAGTCTTTAATCTAGAAATTAATCTTCTAAAATTTGTACAAATTAGGTCAAAATGTTGTTTTTCTGATGTTACTAATAGAAAGGACATTCGTGAAGCATTTGATGGACATGCCACATTAGAAAATTTAATCTTTTGATATAATTTATATAAGTTTAAAATGGTACTCACTAATTGAGAAATTTAAAAGTTCGACACTAAATTAAAAAAATCTTATAAGATTAGGTACTATTTAATTTATTATCCTATCAAATAATCTAATGCTTTTTTCTCTTTCAAATGGAAGAAAATTAGGATTGTTAATTTTTAGCTCCAACAAAATTATGAATTTTGCATAAAATTTGCACAAGTTTTGGTAGTGGCATCATTCACTATCAATATTAGTCAATATTAGATTTTGTTTCGAATAATCTTTTAACAATATAAAATATTCTCTTAATTCTATATAATTAAAATTTAGTGTCCTATTGTAAAATTTATGTTTTAAAAGGTACAATTTATATAAAGTTCCAATTTTTGAAAAAACAACTTATATAAAGTTCTAGTAACCTTAACATCAATAACAACATGAATAATTAAATTTTATCAATTCTAATTCCTATTAGTAGTAAATATTAAATAGTCAAATGGTTTTGTTATTTAATAATAAATTAGATTATAAAAATTAAAACAAAAGGCTAAAATTACTTCATATGTTATAAAAATAGGAATAAATTAAAACAAAATTTTAATGAAATAATTCTTTTATTAAATTTTCAAAAGAAAACAAAAATTAAATATAAGGGCACCCTCAATAATTATACTTATATTTTATTCTGTTTATTTCGTGTACATAACTTATATCTGCATGTCTATGTTATATACTTAACACAATATATATAAATAAAATAAAATAAAATAAAAATTAAACAAAATATTAAAATCTAAAGAAATATAAAAACAATATTTGAAGGATGAAAGCAATCAATGAGCATTTAAAGATATTATACTCTATTTATTAAAATCAATGTTATGAATACTGATCGGGTTGCATCGGATTGAGCTCTGAACAGGAATGCATTCTGCATTGTTGGTACAGGATACCGCTTCGGAAATTTTTAAATTTATGAAATAGTCCCTAAAATTTTAAGAATTGCAAAATAGTCCATATTGTTATATTATACAGTTATACAAGATATTTTACTAGTTTATGCTTACATCAATCATGCTTTCAAAAATCTTAATAATAAATAATAATGACAATTATTATGAAATAACAATAATTTTAAATATTTTACATATAAATAATAACCACAATTAATATAAATAAAACAATTATCATCATACAATTATAAAATTAAGAATAATACAAAGTATTTAAAATATTACAATAATACAAAAATATTTTTAAATTTATAAAATTGTCTCTATTTTTTTAAATTATAAAATAGTCCATTGTCATATTGTAGATTATTTAATAATTATTAATAAATATAATTAATTTCAAAATATATAAATTTTAATTTAATAATTGAAAATATATAAATAAATATTAGTTTATAAGTAATAATTTTAAAATTATTATTTATAAACTAATTTATTAGTATTTATTAATAAATATTATATAAAATGTTAAAATAAATTTAAAAAATAATTTATTAGTAATAAAATAAAATAATTTATTGGTAATAAAACTAAAATAATTTACTTTAAAGTTTTATTTAATTTATAATTATTATTAGTAATAAAATATTTATTATTATTTTAAAACTAAAAAAAAGGGGAAGGAGAGGTAGGAGAGAGGAGGAAAATTTAAAAGTTTGAAAAATTTTGCAAAAACCCTAATTTTTAAAATTTCCAGATCTACGGCAGATTTGACCAGTATTTTGAATACCGGCGGCATCGACCGGCATCGCCGAATTGGCCGGACCGACCGAATTCATCCCCAGATTTTATGTCCGCTCCGCACTGCTTTTCCGTCGGAGATGCGAACGTTCGGCATGCGACCGCCGAACGAACGAACTCATATCATTGATTAAAATTGGAATACAAATATTTTACTTTTAGACATAATAATTATTTTTAAAAATATTTTTATATTTCAAAATACTTAAATTTTAAAACATTTTTTAACTTATCCCTCGTTACAACATAAACCATATTTGGCTAAAAAATATCGTCGCTAAAAGTTATAAAATCGTTGCGAATAGTAATTACTGATAATTTATATTTGCCACCAAAAATATAACCGAAAGCCCATAGCTGAAAACTATAAAACGATGTTTTTCTCTAATTGGCGCTAATAGTTTTTTTCTTACGCTTTCTTTTAGCAAAAAAACTATTAGCAACATTTTGAGACATCGTGGCTAATATATTTTGGCTATACTTAATTTTCATAACTACAGATTATTAGTTACGCTTTCGAAAATGTAGCGAAATTTTTTTAGATACGTTTCAAAAAAAATAGCTAAATTTTTTTAACTACATTTCCATAAATGTAACTAAAAGTTTTAGCTACATTTTCCATAACATAACCAAAACGTTTTACCTATATTTTTAAAATATAATCAAATAATTTTAGTTACTTTTTGTAAAATGTGATCAATTTTTAATATTTTAACGAAATGTTATACTATACTAATTATAATTATTTGTAGCATTTTAATTCATATTATTGTATATAATATTTAGATTTGTTGTTATTAATTTATTATATAAAATAACTGATAGTTTAAAGCATTGTATATAAAAAGTAAAATATCATTGAATTATATCTAAAAAAAATATTCTTTATATGCAAGATTTTAATTAAGCAGCAATAATGCTCTTCCAGAGTATCAAGTCTGAGTTCCTGACCTGATAAGGGGACTACTAGGGAGAATATTTGGGTGTTGTATGCTCCTTTTCCTTTGGTAAGTGCGACCACAAACCGAAACTGCGCCAATTGGTTCCTGCACAAGTTGGAGAGTCACAATAGCTTTGGGATCCATCTGAAACTTCCCTCTCTCATTGCAGTACACCAATCGTAATGGCTTTATAGGTTTGGTGTAACAAAGGAAAACTCTAGAAACACAAGAACGAAGTAGAGAAAAGAGTAAAGTATATTTTCTCTCTCTATCAATCAACAGTTTTGTACAGTTAATTTATATATCAGTAAAACTAGTAACTGCTTAATTTACTAGTACCGAAAATACCACTAACTATTATGAACGTATTTACAAAAGCATATTGTAACATCCCCTCCTCAAGGTGGAATCGGTTGTGAAACCATTCTCAACCTTGCAATGATAGCTGTAAACTGTGGATAACCCAAGGACTTCGTCAAAACATCCGCTAGTTGAAGATGAGTCAAAACATACATAGGATTGATAAACCCCTCTTTGAACTTGTTGCGCACTATATGACAGTCAATCTCCAAGTGTTTAGTACGTTCATGAAACACTGGATTTTCAGTGATATGCAATGCTGATTGGCTGTCACACCATAAGGGAATTGGTGTGTAAAATTGAACCTGCAAATCATGAAGCAAATAACACACTCATTGAAGTTCACATACTGCTGAACCCATGCTGCGATATTCTGCCTCACAAGAACTTCTGGAAACCGTATTCTGCTTCTTGGTCTTCTAAGACACAAGTGATCCACCAAGAAAAACACAATAGCCACTCAAAGACTTCCTACTTATAGGACATGCCGCCCAATCACTATCACAATAAACCTCAACAGTTGTATTTGGTTTAGCTTAATAAAATAGACCAAGAGAACTAGTTCCCCTAAGATACCGAAGAACATGTAAAGCTGCCAACCAATGAGTCTCACATGGAGTGCATAAAAATTGACTCAATTGTTGAACACTATAAGAAATGTCTGGTCTGGTCATTTAGATACAACAACCTCCCCACCAATCGTCTATACTTTTCTGGATCATCAAGTGGAGCAGAAACTGCATCAAATTTATGATTTTTAGGCAACGGTGTAGAAAGAACCTTTGAACCAGTAAAACCAACATCCATCACAATATCAGTCAAGTATTTCTTCTGAGAAATAAAAATCCCTGCCTGAGACCGTGCTATCTCGATTCCCAGGAAATATTTGGCATATCCTAGGTCCTTGATAGTGAACCTAGAATGCAAGAACTCCTTGACTGCAACAACATCAGCCTCATTACTGCCTACTACTAAGACATCATCCACGTAGACAACCAAAATAAGAAATGAACTTCTGGATGACTTTGTGAACAAACAATAATCATTTGTTAATTGTGTAAACCCATATGTCAACAATTGACTAGTAAACTCGACATTCCACTCCCTTGATGCCTGCTTCAACCCATAGAGAGATTTACAGAGTCTACAAACTTCTCCAAGTTTAGTCTTTGTATAACCTTCAGGGGGAGCCAAATAAATCTCCTCCTTCAAGTATCCATGGAGAAACGTGTTATTAATGTCCAGCTGATGAATACACCAACCACGTTGTGCAGCCAAAGCCAAGAAAACTCTGACCGTAACAAGCTTCGCAACTGGAGAAAAACTATAAAAAAAAATCCACCCCTTCCTTTTGGGTGTAACCTTGGGCCACTAACCTCGCCTTCAGTCTCTCCACTGTCTCATCTGGATTAAACTTTACCTTATAAATCCATTTTGCACCAATAACATGCTTACCCTCTGGTAAGGTAGTAATCTCCCACGTAGCATTATCCTCCAATGCCTTCAACTCTTGATTCATAGCATCAACCCATCCAGGATGCAACACAACCTGCTTGTAAGTAGTAAGCTCTTTGATCCTCTCAATATTAGCCATAAAAGCCAAATAAGGCTCTGAAAATTGCATATCGGTCATGTTCAATCCAGCACTAGAAACCAGATTCACATTACTGCAAACAAAATCCTGCATCCAAGCAGGTGTCTTCTTTGATCTAGTACTGGTGCTTAACACAGCTACTTGTCTTTCTACCTCAGGTATATGATCAGTATAGGCAAGTGGTGAGGCATTTATATCATGTGCAACAGAAGAATCATGTGCAGCAGAAGGAGAATGACTTGTAGTATCCAGAAATGTAGTTGACAAATCACTAGAAATTTGTTCATGTTGATGTTGTGGCAACACCACCTGATCATGATCGATCACACGCACAAAAGGAAGAGAAGGATACAAGTCATTCTCAGACACAACTTTATAAGGAAACTGATCTTCATAGAATGAGACATCTCTAGAAATAATAATGCGGTGAGATTGTAAATCATATGCTTTATAAGCCTTCTGAACATGAACATAACCCAAGAAAATACACTTGAAGGATCTAGGAGAAAACTTATCTTTATTTGGTTGAGTATTGGTGACAAAACACAAGCAACCAAAAGTCTTCAATCGTCCATAATCAGGCTTTTTGTTGAAGAGCACTTCAAATGGTCTCTTCCACTTCAAAAGTGGAGTTGACAGTCTATTAATTATGTGTGTAGCTGTAAGCATAGCCTCTCCCTAAAAATGCTTCAGTAATCCTGCTTGAAATAAGAGAGCTCGGGCAACTTGAGTCAAGTGTTTATGTTTTCTCTCCACCACTCCATTTTGCTGAGGAGTATATGCATAAGTTTTCTGATGTAATATGCCCATCATTCCCAACATAGCTCTACATGTCTCATTAACAAACTCAGTGCGATTGCCAGTTCTAATGCTTTTAACCTTGCAATCAAACTGATTATGCAGCATAAGCAAACATTGTTCAACTGTTTGAGTGACTTGGTGCTTGTATTTAAGCAAAAAAATCCAAGTGGCTCTACTAAAATCATCAACAACAGTCAACATGTAATGAGCTTGATTAATGACAGATTTTGTGTAAGGTCCCCAAAGATCTATGTGCAACAACTCTAGTATATTTGTGGTTTGAATTGAAGAATTAGGAAAAGAGAATCTATGTTGCTTAGAGAAATGACAAACATCACAATTTTTATTATAACCAGAAGAAGGAATACAAGGTATGTGCTGCAGGACAGCAAAAGAAACATGTCCTAGCCTTTGATGCCAATATGGGGCATGATTATCACTAATTACAGCAGAATGAGAAACATAATTATAAGTAGGAAGAGATTTATTGAAGGAAAAACAAAAATCATGAGAACTGCCATGTGAGTCATTCGGTGCAAAGGAAGGAAGATGAAAAGATTGTGGTGTGAGAATGTATAGATTGCCTATGACTTTACCAATAGAAATGAGAGCTTTAGTCTGCTGGTACTGTATATAACAGTAAGAAGGAAAACAAGAAACAACCACATTAGCATCTTTAGTAAGTTTATTGACAGAAAGCAAGTTGAATTTGAAGGAAGGAATAAGTAAAACATCTTTAAGTTGAAGGGTAGTGTGCAAAGTAACATGGCCTGAATCTTTAACATGTTTAAGACTATTATCAGGAAGGTGAATTGACACAGGAAACTAGAGTTGTGCAATGTTATGCATAGATCTTTCATCAAAACACATATGATTGGATGCACCACTATCAACAATCCAAACATCACTTGAATTAAGGGAATAAGCATGAAGAGTGTGCTGTATATTAGATACCTGACCTGCAAAATTCACCAGATCAGTCACCATGTTCACATACTCTTCATCAGGCCGCTGTCCTTTAAAAATTTTGGACATCTCCTTTCCAATTAAGGAATTCACCATGCTAGCAAGACTATTATCAGTTGCCAATTTGTCTACGGGTGTTATGTTAGATTGTTCTTGTTGCACCAAATTAACCACTTCTCCTCTTTTTTATGCTGCTTTCTTTTCTTTCAAAGCTTTGAACCAATCAGGATAACCATGTAGTTTAAAACATGCATCCCGTATATGTCCAGCTATATTACAATGGTCACAAAATCTATCTTTCTTGTTGACTTCTTTCTGTTTATAACTACCACCCTTAGCATTAGAATTCTTGTCCAGAAGAGCACTAGCTTCAGGAACATTACTGCTATAAACCATGCTCACTTGTCGTTGTTTTTCAACTCGCAGAACCATAGCATAAGCTTTATCTATGTTAGGCAAGGGCTCAAGGTTCAAAATTTGACTCCTCACATTATCAAATGTTGGATGAAGGCCCATCAAAAATTGCATTAGTCTGGCAGAATCCTCTCTCTCAACCAGTAAACAAGTGAAATCACATCTACAACCATGACAATTACAGCTAGGTAGAGGCATAAGCCTATTTAATTCTTCCCAAAAATGATTCATCTTGCTATAATAAGCTGTAACAGAGTCAGTACCCTGTTCCAAAGATGAAACCTCTCTTTGTAATTGATACCAAAGAGGACCATTATTCTCACCCAATCTTTTCTCAATCGTATCCCATAATATCTTGGAACTAGCACAATAGATGAAATTATTAGACATCTCCTTAGTCATATAATTCAAAAGCCACGCCTTAATCATGGAATCAACTTTCTTCCATTTCTTGTAAGAAGTAGGGTTCGTAGGAGCAGGAAAACTTCCATCAATGAAACAAATCTTGTCCTTAGCTTCAAGACTAGTTTTAACAGCTATACTCCAGGTAAGATAATTATTACTTATTACCTGTGAGAGGAGAAGCAACCAGAAGCATTCCTGGATGATCGGAACTCTGCAAGTGTAATGGATCTCCATCAAAATCACGATTCATTGCAGTAGAAGAAGCTTCGTAAACAACATCACCATGCAAAGCAACCATGGCTTCAACGAAATCAACTTAGGAACCAAGGATGAGTGCGAACATCTTGGGCTCTGATACCATGTAACAAAGGAAAACTCTAGAAACAAAAGAACGAAGTAGAGAAAAGAGTAAAGTATATTTTCTCTCTCTATCAATCAACAGTTCTGTACAGTTAATTTATATATCAGTAAAACTAGTAACTGCTTAATTTACTAGTACCGAAAATACCACTAACTATTATGTACGTATTTACAAAAGCATATTGTAACATTTGGTGACCGACAGAGCCAAAGAAAAAGAAGACAACAAAGGAGAGAAGGACGGCGACGACTCTCTGGTCGGTGTAGTAAAGCTTTTGGATCACGTACCTTTTTCTTTAGCTTTTTCCCTTGGGGCTCCTTTTTCTGTTTAACCGGTTAAAACTTTCTCATTTTCATTTCCAACCTATAATTATTTGGCAACAATGATTTTCGCATCAGTTTTCAAAAAATCATCACCAAAGGTTTCATATCTGGGGGTGATTACAAAAATGATCACTAAAGGCTTACTTTTAGTGATATTTGCATTTAGTGACAATTTAAAAAATCGTTGCCAAATGTAGATTTTTTAATGATGATTTTCAAAAACTGTCAATAAAAGGTCCACATTAATTTGGTAATGACATTGTTAAAGGCTTACTTTTAACTACAGATTTTCAGAATTATCATCAAAGGTTAACAACGATTTTGAAATCGTCACCAAATGTGCACAATTTTCAAAATCATCAATAAAGGCTTATTTTTAGGGATAATATTCAAAATCGTTGTCAAAGACTTAGGGGGTGCTTGTTTGGTGGGTATGAAAAAAAGGGAATAGGTATGGAATGAAAGATTAAGTTTAGTAAGGGGGTATTATTATAGAGTTATTATTTTCATTATCCATTTTTGGGTAATACCCCATTCTCCTCCTAATATAGAGGAATGAATATCATTGTTATGTAAGAGTATGGTTGCTATAATTAATTAAAATATAACTAATTAAAATATAATTATTAATTAATTAAAATATTGTAATTAATTTAACTACAATATAATTAATTAAAATATAATTCATTAATTAATTAAAATATTGTAATTAATTAATTACAATATAATTAATTAAAATATTATTAGTATTTATTTATTAAATATAATTAATTAATTAATTAAAATATTGTAATTCATTTAACTACAATATAATTAATTAAAATATAATTCATTCATTAATTAAAATATTGTAATTAATTAATTACAATATAATTAATTAAAATATTATTATTATTTATTAAAATATTTTAATTAATTAATTAAAATATAATTTATTAGTTAATTTAAATATAATTAGTTAGTTACAATATAAGTAATTAAAATATAATTATTCATTAATTAAAATATTGTAATTAAAATATTATTAATTAGTTACAATATAATTAATTAAAATATAATTCATTTATTAATTAATAATTATATTTTAATTAATTAATTGTAATATAATTAATTATAATATAATATAATATAATTAATTAATTATAATAAATTTTTATTTCTTAGTATTTTTACAAACCAACCACTATCAATGATAATAGTAACCATTCCTTCCTCTTAACCAACCATCATAATTATAATGATAATATCCATTCCCATTCCTTACTATATTCATTCCTATTCTTGTTACCATTCTCCTGTGCGAACCAGCTGCACCCTTATTTTTAGCGATAATTTTAGAACGTAGCCAAATATCTATCCCATTAGAGTGTCTTCAATTTTTCTTAATTTACAAATTTCATCCAATATTTTCGTATTTCAATGTAAAGCTTGATAAGATAATCCAATATGAAACAAAGTTACTAATAGGTGTTGATCAATAAGTTACTAGATTCATAATATTGGTTCAAGTCCTATATTGAACTTAGAGTAAGACATAAAAGTAATCACTGTCAGAATTTCATGAAAATTGTAGGTAGAAGCCAATTAAAGTATATGACAATCTACCATTTCTACTATTATACATCACGACGAAATGCTAATTAAAATACTTTATAAAGTTAACATCTTCCAAAATAATGGACTCCCATGAATAACTTTTTATTAATTAGATCATTATTCTCCGTAGCTCATTATAACTCTTTATGCTCGTTTGGGAACTAATGACAAAAGAATCAAAATAATAAAATAGAATAAAAATAGAATGGAAAGAGGATGAGAATAGCAATAAAATTTCTAATTATGCATGGTTGGTATTTAACCATGAGGAATGAGAATAAACACGTTAACATTTATAATAGTCGTTGGTATCAAATATTAGAAATCATAATGAAACTTTTTTACTCATATTTGGTTACTATATGATTTTTATAAACAATTAATCAAAATATTTTGTATCTTGTGAATAATTAATCAAAATATTTTAATTATTTAATTAATTATTAAACTTTGAACAATTGTGAATAATTTTCATGATAAGAGTAAAATTATAAACTACAAAAAATTACTTAATATAACATTAATGAATCTTGTTCGTTAGCTCACTCATAAAGTGTCAATTGAGCATATTGGTACCGATCTCATGATAGCGGATCCGTTAACGAAAGGCATACCTCTCAAAACATTTATTGGTCATGTTGAACGTATGGGCCTTATAGATAAGTCCTTGTTAGCATATTATTCTGACATGTATACATATCATTATATTGCTCGAATTGTTATGACACTTATAAATTCAATTACAGTTATATGTTTTTGCTCACTTATCGGTTATCCACATTATGTTGTATACAATAATTATTATTTGTGAGCTCACTCATTAAAGTCCCTACTATGGACTTGTCAGCTATATCAGATTGGGAGTATTCTTTCAGCTTCAACATGAACTCCTTTGCATTGTCCGTTTTAGGCATTGATGGCTTGACATTTTCTGCAATCGTCATTCGCATTAAATTCAAACACAACCTATTAAACCATTCCCAAGCCTCATTATAAGACTTGTCAGCTTCAGAACTGGCCTCAGTTATGGCTTCAGGCCTTACGTCTGAAATTATGGCTAAGTCCAAATCCATTACACCTAGTTGAAACTGGATTTGTTCGGACCAATCCCCATAATTCAGACCATTAAATTTAATCAAGCCATTGCTTAAGGCGAACAAACTAGTAGATATTGCACATACAACATATAGTTCACATTAATGCTTTGAGTAAACCTAAATGGATTCAAACTAACTAATAAACATTAATTATGCATTTAAATCCTCCTTTGGGTGAAATTTAAATACACAGAAATAACCTAGAATGTTGCTTATATATAATACTATAATGGACAATCAAGCATATTATAGTCAATATGTATGTCATCTTTGGATATATAATCATATTAACTTAATATGTTGATACAATCCCTTTAATGTCATTAATTATAAGCAATGGTCCAACTTTATGTGACCTCCTAGCGTTATAATTAATAATCTCAGTTGTTCAATTCAACCATTATGTTATTTTTCATCATATTATATTGAACAATTGAAATAAATCACAATTAAATGATTAAAATTTTCAAGCTAGGCCACTTTGGTGAATATCAAGCTTTCCATGCAATAAACATTTAATTGAACAATTATCATACATGACAAAATTTAATTTAACTAGTTTGGTCACTTTGGTGACAAACAAACTATTTTAAATGTCCATAATGTCATGTATTATATTCTACATATACTAGGAAAATTTAATTCCAATTATTACATAATATAAAATATTCCAAGTACCAAACAAATAA
Source organism: Erythroxylum novogranatense (assembly GCA_029891385.1). Lineage (NCBI taxonomy): Eukaryota > Viridiplantae > Streptophyta > Magnoliopsida > Malpighiales > Erythroxylaceae > Erythroxylum > Erythroxylum novogranatense. The sequence goes on along the minus strand of CM057229.1, from coordinate 30,474,757 downwards.
ATAATATGGCACTAAATTCTAAAATTATATTATGTATAAATCAATTATGAATTAAAAATTCCTTATAATTGGGCCGTAAATATCTATTAATTCAATATAACTTTTAATGGCCCACAACTCTTCTAAAATTTAGACCAAAAGCTCATTATTGGGCCTGAAGCCCGTCTTGAAGAGTGGGGCTACGTTTGGCGTGTGCACAGAACGCATTAGCACACGCGCCAGATGTTGTTCATCGTCTTCCTTCAATGATTCTATTTTTTTTAATAATAACTATTCTATCATGTCGTTGCTCTTCATGCCATAATTATGATCTCTATTCTAATGTAAACCATTTCAAGCATGATCAAGAGCATAAATTCAACATAATAAACATCGTTAACAACATAGACACTGAAATCTCATAAAACATGGCCGTTGATTTTCAATTCTTCCTATTGTCCTTTACCAATTCATGGGTTTGTTTCAAACCACAAGGCATCTTAACGTCATTCTTTCATGGGTTCAAGAATAATCACCGTAATAATCAACAACCATAATCACACTTGTTTCAGTTTTTTCACATGTATATGTTTCTTACTCTAAGCCATACATTTATACAAACTATCGTCGTAATAGTTCAACCTTTAGTGTTTTGAATTGCATGATATTTCGGTTCATCCATAAGAATGTTATGAACATCCAGAAAATTATCAAATTGAAAACTTCAAAACACAATCATATATTATCACCGAAAGTTCTTATTCGATTTTTGAATTCCTTTCATGGCATTACAACGAGGAAAATAATGCCATAAACTACAGAAACAATCATCATGTGATACAAAATGATACACGGTAATTAATCATGCAATACCGTGGCTCTGATACCAATTGAAAAAAACTATTATAGGATCGATTCGTTTTGCGTACCCGTATCCATATCGATTGTTGTGAGATGACAATTTCATTAAACGCTTTTATTTCCTCTCGTCTTCTTTCGTTCTGATTTTCTCAATGGTTAAGAATGATTCATTTCATAAGTTTTGCAACTTATATACCATTACCAAAGGACATGTCCTTTGGAATTAGAAGAGAGAGGAAAAGGGTCTCTAACCCATTTAAGATCCAGTCGGTAATACCCAATAACCATTATCTTGGGTGCGTTTCATATGACTCAATACGATAAATTACATGGGACATAAAATAATCTAACAAGTGTCAATTGAATAATAAAGAGACTTCTTAGGATTTCTCATTATAACTTTTGTAATCTGAATATATTTTTAATAGAATGTCCATTATAGAAACATTTCCTATTAAAATACCCTTATTAAGTATTTGGTTGATGTCTTGATCTCTATTTAATAGGATGATATTGCTAATCTCTATATGGTGTGAGAAATCTCTTACAATTTCTATATCCAACATCAACAAGATAATATTAATATATTACATAATACATTAAATATATTAGCCACTTGATTTTAATATATAGAAAAATAATTTGGATACATAACGTTGAATATGTCACCCCGATAAACTTTTAATCCATGTTTTTTTAACATAATGCATCCTGAAGCACCTTACTATCGGTAGCTGAACCTTTTCAACTAGGTAGTACATATATAAATTGCATACCCAAATAACATAAACCTACCCAAGACATTTATGGCAATCTCGCTTCCTATTATAATATCAGTCTTTTTCAATATTTGGGACACTTATATTAATATATGTATAATCTAAATCTCCTTAACAATTATGAAATTAAAAAAAATCATATCAAGTCATTACTAATTAAAAATAAAATACTAACCAAATAAAACTTCATAAATGAATATTATTTCCTTAAAACTACTTTCATCTTTTATCGGTGTTGTTCGCAGGGATAGGTTCAAGAACTTCAAGTACAACTCTCCATAACTTAATTGTAATCAATGTTTTAAAAACCGGATCGGACATCGAACCAGTCAAAGTAAAAGTTTAAAGTTTAGAGGTTTAATCGGTAGTGAACCACTATAAAACCGATATATAATAAATAAGAAGTAAAACTTATAAAAATAAAAAAACATAAAATATTTTATTGAAATAAAAATACAACAATGTCTATTATTATATAATGAATTAATAATAAATAAAAATGAGTCTAATATAAATATTAAAATAACAATACAAATCAAAATTGTATTTCTGAAGGAGGTTGTGTCTCATCATCGTCAAAAGTTCCAAATTCTGCAACGTTATTTAAAGATTCGTAAACTATGCTTTCATCTAAAGTACTTGCATCAACTTCTTCGACTGCATTAAAATAAATTACAAATTAGTAATATATAAAATTACTCTAAATTATAAACTTGTAATATAATATAATTATAACTTAAATATGATCAAATTAAGATATGAACTAACCATCAGTAGATGTTCTTAATTCATTCGTTGTAACAAATGCATTTTTTTCATAAATCGTCTTTTCAAGTTCATTATAATCAAGATCAGACGATGTTCTTCTTCTTCGATCCAAAAATCAGTATGTTCAATACAATCAATATCAACTGGATCATATGTTCTCTTCTTACTAAACGATTTGAATACATAATAGAGAAATTATAAAATCAATAATAAAAATAAAATTATTGAAATAAAAACAAAACTATAAAATAATAAAATACCTGTTCTTCATTCTCAGATTATAAATAACGTAAACAAGGTCATTAAGTCTTTGATGTTCCAAACGATTTCGTTTTTTTGTATGAATACGTTAAAAAACAATCCAATTTCGTTCACAACCTGATGCAGAAGTTGTTTGATTGAGTAGCCTAATAACAAATTTTCTCAATGTTGGAGCACTGTCACTGGATAATCTTCACCACTCATCTGTATTTTAAATTAATAGTTATGATAAAAATATATATTATTAATAAGTAAATAATGAATTAAAAGTATAAAACTTACCTGGCTACATTTTTTTCAATATAAATTCTCTCTTTGTTGATAATCTAGCAAAACTCTCTAAAGCTTCACAATACAATTTAATTTCATTTATCGATTATGATTGCTCTTCAATAGAGAAAATATCTTTGCATTCAATTACATCAAACAAACCTCCCATAATATTAATTGTACGTTCTTCTCCACTATATAAGCAATAAGGATTGAGAAAATATGCTACTAAGTGAATCCTTTGAGTAAGATGCTTATCCCATCGTCGATTAATAATATCTATATAAGGCTTGTACAATTTCTCAATCCCTTTAAAAATATTTATAATTGTTTTGTGAGCTCTATCCATACCATCATATATATATCCCAGAGATGGCTTCTCATCTGAATCAACAATCCTTAACAACCTTATAAGCAGAGCCACAGTCTTCATAATGATCAAGCAAGCATCTCAAAATTTATTATCTAGAATAATAGCACAAGTTTCTTTTCCTTTTTCACTCTTTGATAATTTATGACTTGAAAAGTGTTTACTTGTCACTAAATTTTGAAGTAGTTGCTTATATTCATAAACACTTTTCAAAGTAATAAATGTAGTTGCAAACCTGGTAGTAGCAGGACGGACAATCTCAACCCAATCTTCTTGTTTTCTTAACCAAGACAAAAATTGTCACATGATTATACAAAAAAATTGTGATCTTAGATGCGCGTGAAACAAGATTAAAAATATGGCCCATACCACCAATATCTTTCAAAATAAGATTTATACAATGAGCAGCGCATGGAGACCAATAAATATGCCCATATTTTGATTGTAATTAGTACCCAACTTGTAGCATCCCACCCCCGCAAGACCCGAACCCGATATCGATGGTGATATCCGAGCCCGTGCCTCACGAGGGTGATATGCTAGAGCAGTCAAATTAGTTCAAAAATTCAGTAAAACATTTTCTTTTTGAAAAACAATCGCGCGTGCGGAAATCAGTAAACGATTTGGGCCCGCTTTAATTCGAAAACAGTTTCGATCACAATACAATTTCAATCATTAAAAAGGCACTCAGTAGTATTTAAATCAATCCATGCATAAAAATCCATTGCCAAATTAGGCCCAATGCAAATCCTGAACCCTTTCAATAATCATATTGCAAATACAACATTTATCAATAAGGGCCCTCTGTAGTAACAGTACTATTTTGCCTATATTGCAGAAATACAAATTTATACACGAACAAAATAATACTAATGCAGACGTGAAATGATCCCGACTTCAAACTCTGACTTGCTTGCAGTAATCATACGTCCGTTTGTCTAACGGGGTACTCGTCAATTCCTGAAAAATATTTGCAATATTGGGTGAGTTTGCGAACTCAATGAGAAACCATCATCGATGGTTCACTCAACTCATGCATATACACACAATTCACAGTTATCATGTGTGTTAACTATTCACAAATATAAGGCGTTTCGCCCTTTTCACACATTCCACATTTGATCATTCATATATGCAATGCACATGTGACACTTTCCATTTTATTACGGTATTGTGACCGTGCGTCTGAACTGTCCCAGTGACGGGGACATTAATGGTGAGCCTATGGCTCTGAAATACGTTGGGCTTGAATGCCCTGATACAGTGAGCCTGCGGCTCTGAAATTACGTTGGGCTCGAGGTCCTGTTGCATTGAGCTTTAAGCTCTGAAATACGTTGGCTCACCGGTCATAACTGTCATTATCTGTTCATGCCTTGATGCATGAATGCACATGTCTCAATTCACGTTAACAATAATTAATTTCACAATCTCATGCAATTAGCACTTCAATAACAAGTTCCCATTACTTCAGACACCTGTGGTCTGAAATCAATTATAAGAAAACACACACATAATCCTCCATTATCACCACATGGCATAAGTGCATAATATTAAACACATAAAGGTTGAGGAGCCAACTAGGTTACTCACCTGCACTTACGAGCTACTGCCTGGCAGTCCCAGCAATATCCGTGGAATTTCGATCCAACGGTGCCGCTAAAACAGTCAAATAGTCATTCATTACTAATTGCATAATCAGAAAGATTCAATAATGCACATGTCTTAAATAAAAGATACCTGATGCCTATTCATGACCTTCACGATGCTATTTCCCAATTTCCACTTTCTTTGGTCAAATTCTAACTTTTCACTCAATAGGTCAGTAATGACTCATTTCATTTCAATGGCATATTACGGAACTCCACCAATTTCAATTCTAACATTCAGAAAATTTACCAAGTCATACTCATTAGGATCTTTCTCTAGGAAGACCCCAAAACCAGTGTCACTATCCTCTAACTCAAAATTCACCTATTATACTCAGTTTCTAAAACCCCAATAGCATTTCCTTAAATTTCGAAATCTCACAATTAAACCCCAATTATCATAGTACAATCCTTAGGTTGCAATAAAAACATATCCTCAATTTTCTTTCAATAATTAAAACCTTTCTAATTGGAATTTAGACTTTTATTCTTCATACCAATTGTAGACCTCTTTCTCTAGATCATAACAAATCAAGAATCACCTCAATTGGAGGTCTACACCATAAGTTATGCCCCAAAAACTAAACTGTTTCACTTTAGAAAATTTCCCCTCGCCGCGACCAAGGATCCCTCGCCGAGGCGTAAAAAGGGTCACTCGCCGTGGCGAACACCTTCCTTTAGGCTCGCCGCGACGCAAGAGAAAGGGACTCGTCGCGGCGTAGATTTGCACGCCGCCATGACGTCAACCGAGTTTCGCCATGGCGTAGTAACGGTTTACTCGTCGCGACAAGGCCCCCAGCGCACGTCGCGACGTGCGAAACTCCGATCGTCTTCTCCGACGAATTTTCTCCCATTTTCACTCTAAAAACGTCCATAACTCACCCATAACTACCCCAATCTTTCACAATAAACATTATGAATGCATTAAACTCACTAATAAACAACATGTACAGAAATCACTTACCAAATCAAGCTTCAAATCCTCCAACCTTCGAAAATTTCCTCCAACCTTAACACCCACGGTTTTCACCTTCAAAACTCAACAATCTTCATCTTCCTCAAGAATCAAGCCAAACTTTGCATAGAGAAACAAACAAGCCAAAGATCAAACAAGGGTAGGGAAGAGGATCGAAAATCACTAAGGAAGAAGAAACGATCGTGCCCTAGGAGAGAAAGGATTTCTTTTTCCCCTAATTTTGGAAACCTAAGGCATTTTAAAGGTAAAACAAATATGCCTCTTGCCTTTTTTCCTCATAATACATTTAAGTCTCTTCCCATTTCCATTCAAATTCGTCTCCAAATTTCAATGGCTCGACACGTTAAATTTCTAAAATCATATGTCTAACTTTCCCATTGCCATTAGACAATTATTTCGATACTATATAGTCAATCGGTCCGCCACTCGGAAAATTTTCTGTCCGGACAGTTTCTCTCAGATTATCCAGAAAATTTCTAAGGGTCACTATCAATCGACAATCACTCTAATACAGTCCCAATTCAATCATTTAAACCCAAATATTCCATAATTCTCAATAAATCATTAATCACATCATTTTCACAATTAAATGCCGGGAATGTCAGGAATGCAGGTACCTATATGTGCATGTGAAGAGAAACACATTCCTCTATAAATAGAGGCCAAACGAATGCTCAAATCAGTATATGCAATGCGACCCACTAGCCTGTCCCAATTGATCAATTTACCCTTCCCATCGGAGATGGGATGTTACAATTCTCCCCTCCTAACAAAAATTTCGTCCTCGAAATTTCATATACGATTGATCAGAAAGACATGGGAATTGCTTTCAATCACTATATACTATTTCTCACTTATTTCACTATATGACCAATTTCTACCAATTAACTGAAATCAACACTATCAATCACCCCTTTTTCCTTTATCAAATTCTACAATGTCTTAACTGTTTCCTAATGAATACTCGCAATTCTTCACTTTCGGTATCAATAACACATATAGCATATCATAACAATATTTTCTAATTCTGTCCATGTAACACTTTGTGAATCCAACATCTTTTATGTTTTATACTGACTTATCAATCCATAGTTCTATGCACACCACAGTCACATAGAGGCCACTTTACAACGAATTCAGTTTCCCTTAATTACACCCTTATCTCCATCTAAGTGCATCTAGGCCATAGCGATACACTTGGAAACATTTCATTTATCGTTTATCAGATTACATCTCTTTAGTGTTAAAACACTAATCTCATAAGATTCTAGTAATCTCAATATTAATCAACTCGACTCATTGCCATTAACTTGAATCACTAAACCCCCTATTACAGATTCATTTCACTTGCCAACATTATCTCAAATCAATCATGGCCTTAAACTATCTTTAGGTCTGGTTCACTTAAATATCGGGGTGAACGACTCCTTTTTGCTGAAAGACCCCTTATATATTATTCGAATGGTATCACCAATAAAACAAATGATATGCCCACAATCAATCTGAACTAAACATCAATTTTATATCTTAAAGGGCTCCCAATAATCTCAATTTTTCATTTGTCTCTAACAGTCAAGTCTATTGAGTAATCACACTTATAATCAGTCGATTTTACCTTCTAAACTATCAATTACTCTTTCGATGTACTCTTGCTGGAATATAAAGTTTCGATTGTTCCTTGATTTTTCTCTAACAGTTTCTTTAGTGGGCATTACCCATACTTCTTAATCCGGTCATAAATATCATTCTCTCAAAAGCTGAATTCATTTTCAATTCCTCGATAAGGTCTGCATATTCTAAATCCTCAATTCGGGTTTTGCCAATCCTTTTTATGCACACCTGATTTGAAAATCCAATAGCAAATGATATTGTCTTTTTGCCTCATGCTAGCTCGTCAGTTTACGCTCAGTATTACACTAGATTTAATAACCTTATCGTCCAAATTGAGATCTTCTACCATTGAACTTTCTATTCAACATTAAATTGCATCACTAGCTTAATTCTAAAACACTCAAACGCATAATCCTTTTCAATTCTTTCAAATTCACTAATATCTCAATCATTACGCTTTGCATAGTCATGGATACATCTAAACACATTTCTGTACGAATAGAGTCCCCAAGCATTTAAAACAATATCCAGTACAATAAATTCCAGTCATCAATCAGAATGCAGCCCATGAGGTTATACTTATCCCTAGATACATAAAACCACTTTTATACTATTTCAACAGATGGCATCATAACTTTTACGGGGAAACTTCATTAAATAATGCAAAATCTCCAAATTAAAGTGATACGATCAACACTCGAGCTGTAAATTTCTCAAAATGTCTCTTTTTACATTCATCAGTCATACGATTCACACGTTTTTCCTCAAACATTTTCATCAAAGGCTAAGATCAGAAAACCTTTAACAACTTCTGGACGTATCCAACATACAACCAGTTCTAGAATAACTCCAAATCCCGTATACACATGTCCCTTGCAATTTCACATTTTATCCATACCTCTATCATCATTAAGTCTCCCAATGTGCCATGTCCGAATACTAATTCATCCACAATTTATTTGATCAACTAAGATTCACCTTTTTGAAGCTTTCATGATATGAAAGATTTCACTATCCATGCAAAATATTCTTCTCCACTTTTCACATACAATAAATACATCATTAATGATCATAGTCACTATCCAATTTAAACATAATCGAAACATTTTACTCTTCAACAATATAACACTACTGGGGTATTGATATCTTTGACAATTTTAACCCAAAATGTCTTATACCCATTATTTACTTTCCTAACTCTTTAAGTATCTAAATTCCCTAAAGGAAAAATTCTCTTATGATTTTCTCAGTTTCATAATAACATACTCTGACACATATTCCTTTACACTAGTTTCTCCACATATTTCAATTTATTGCTATCATTACAAACTGGGTTGATAACACATTCATCAAATCCACTTTATGCTTCACAAACATATTTACACAAAATATTCATGAACCAATATTCTCCTCAAATTCACAACTAATGTCTCCTTACTGTTCAATAATCCTATTACACAGTCGGACTCTTTACATTAACATAGCGCATACCTTTTCAGTAACATATTCTATCTCTTACACTAGAGTCTCCGCTAGGATTAGGACTCCCAATGATTACTTTTAATTCATTCTAATTTATCTCAGATTTGTTCTTTCATTAGTAATTCTTTTAATTGAATCATTTGATCATTTCAGGGAAATTCTCCTTTGAAAGAAGATTTCTTACTACTTTCATCGATATGCTTATAAAATTCTTAATCATCAACAGTCGTTACATTTCTTGACAGCCAATCGCAATGCCTTAGAAAATATCAATTTTAGCTATTCATCATATCCCATGAGGACCAATTATGCCATAATTCATAAAATCAGAGCATCCCTTTTTAATACCACTCAGTGAAGTATACACCATCAAAATCATTTCATTTTATCGAGAGATAGATGTAGGACAACTCACCGACTAGTCATTTACACTAAGAATACCTTAATCTCATTTGATTTTTGACAACACTCTCTCTTTTGGCACCAGTCCTCGATCGTGAGGATTTTACCATAATCATATCCTAGTTACAATCTCAATTCATTCCCAATTGATCACCATCAACACTTTCATTTCTTATTCTAACTCATATTGAACTTTAAACTACAAGAACTAGGATTGGTGGTTATCCACTAACTCACCGGTTGATTTCAATATCATCTCCATCCACATGATACATATAAGCTTCATATTTTCACTTGCTATGGTGCTCCCATTATCAGGTGGGCGTTCATATAGACAACTCAACTGAACCCTAACAACTAATTCATCTACCATTATCATTGTCTTACTTTTCAATCTTTTCATTATTCCATCATACCCATGTATTTTCACACTCAAATCAATATCTTAGATGTACAATCATTCTTGATTTCCCATTTAACATATTCTGACTCTAGGTCATAAACCCTTATTCATAACTCTCATCACGATAATCAAACCCGATCGTAGCCTCTCTAAATCATAGAACATTTATTTCCATCCACTTTGTTGATACACTTTCAATCTTGCCATTTCTAACATATCTCTATTTTCCTCCCTCAATCCATAACTATATATTCATATTTATCCCACCTTCAAGGATATACTTAGTATAACTCTGATGTAATATTTCATAATGTATCCATCAGTACCAATACACTAAATCTTCATTTGTCAAATCGAATCATACACTTTTCTTATTCCACGATATCCACAACTTCCTTTATCACACTCTAACATATCATCATTCCCCCACTATTTCTAACCGCTTAAACAAATGGGTTCAGGCTCATACATGTGACTCATATGCTAGACTGGGGATCAGTTGTCACTGTCTGCTGTGACATGACTTAAATGCATGTAACTTGACTCATATTTCAGAATGCCCATATAAGATTGTACTTCTGGGCTCTGATACCACAAATGTAGAATCCCACCCCCGCAAGACCCAAACTCGATATCGATGGTGATATTCAAGCCCGTGCCTCACAAGGGTGGTATGCTAAAGCAGTCAAATCAGTTTAGAAATTTAGTAAAACATTTTCTTTTTGAAAAACAATTGCGCATGCAGAAATCAGTAAACGATTTGGGCTTGCTTTAATTCGAAAACAGTTTCGATCACAACACAATTTCAATCATTAAAAAGGCACTCAGTAGTATTTAAATCAATCCATGCATAAAAATCCATTGCCAAATTGGGCCCAATGCAAATCCTGAACCCTTTCAATAATTACATTGCAAATACAACATTTATCAATAAGGGCCCTCTGTAATAACAGTACTATTCTGCCTATATTGTAGAAATACAAATTTATACACGAACAGAATAATACTAATGCAGACGTGAATTGATCCCGACTTCAAACTCTGACTTGCTTGCAGTAATCATACGCCCGTTTGTCTAACGGGGTACTCGTCAATTCTTGAAAAATATTTGCAATGTTGGGTGAGTTTGCGAACTCAATGAGAAACCATCATCGATGGTTCACTCAACTCATGCATATACACACAATTCACAGTTATCACGTGCGTTAACAATTCACAAATATAAGGCGTTTCGCCCTTTTCACACATTCCACATTTGATCATTCATATATGCAATGCACATGTGACACTTTCCATTTTATTACGGTGTTGTGACGGTGCTTTGAATCGTGTCAATGGACGGGACATTAACGGTGAACCTATGGCTCTGAAATACGTTGGGCTTGAATGCCCTGATACAGTGAACCTGCGGCTCTAAAATTACGTTGGGCTCGAGACCCTGTTGCATTGAGCTTTAAGCTCTGAAATACGTTGGCTGCACCGGTCACAACTGTCATTATCTGTTCATGCCTTGATGCATGAATGCACATGTCTCAATTCACGTTAACAATAATTAATTTCACAATCTCATGCAATTAGCACTTCAATAACAAATTCCCATTACTTCAGACACCTGTGGTCCAAAATCAATTATAAACAAACACACACATAATCCTCCATTATCACCACATGGCATAAGTGCATAATATTAAACACATAAAGGTTGAGGAACCAACTAGGTTACTCACCAGCACTTCCGAGCTACTGCCTGGAAGTCTCAGCAATATCCATGAAATTTCGATCCAACGGTGCCGCTAAAACAGTCAAATAGTCATTCATTACTAATTGCATAATCAGAAAGATTCAATAATGCACATGTCTTAAATAAAAGATGCACGATGCCTATTCATGACCTTCCCGACGTTATTTCCCAATTTCCACTTTCTTTGGTCAAATTCTAACTTTTCACTCAATAGGTCAGTAATGACTCATTTCATTTCAATGGCATATTACGGAACTCCACCAATTTCTGTTGGACCCCGAACCTTGAGTGACAATTTGATTTAGTAATATGAATGATCAAGTGGATGAGTTGATTGAAATGAAGCTAAATAGCAAGAATTAGAAAGAAAAAGTGTGAAAATTTGAAGGATTTAGAAAGTTTGACTTTTTGGAGAGAGAATGTTTGACTTTGAGAGTTGACTTTTGTTTGAGGCAAAATTTGATAAAATGGTCTTCCGAAACTTGTAGGTTATGTTCAGATATTTTGTGGACATAAAGTTTGTAATTTTCGATATCGAGTGAAAGTTATGATCAGTCAAAGTTTATGTTTGATCGGGTTTGACTTTTATATTGGTTGGAACTTTGACTGAGAAATTAACCTAGTTAGAGGTTAATTGAGCTTTGATGTTTTTCATGAAAATTGAAGGATTTGTTTTGATCTTTATTTCGATATAAAGTATGCAATTTTTCGATCTCGGAATATTAAGTTATGATTTTTACAAGTTTGTATAGAGGATAGTATCTTTGACCGGAAAATGGACTCTCGTAGGAGTCGAATTGAGTTTTATGTCCTTCGTGAAAGATTTAGAGCTTCCCGCAAGCTTTTTAAAGAGACTAAGTTTGTCAAAATCGGAGTTCGGGAGTAAAAGTTATGAATTTCGGAAGTTTCTGATTTTTAAGTGAAAAAAAAAAGAAAAAAAAAAGGAAAAAGTTTTAGCGCCTCGCTAGGTGACGGCTCGCCCTAGCGAGGCGGGCATATCAGCCTCTGCTAGGCGACGCCCGCCTAGCGAGGCGGCTGTCTTCGTCTCGCGAGGCAAGGCTCGCCCTCATGAGTGTGCGCCTCGCTAGGGCGCCGCGCCTAGCGGCAGGCGCCTCGCCTCATGAAGGCGTCTCGCCCTCATGAGTTAGGCGCCCAGCCTTTCCGACGCCGTTTTGCTCCCTGATTGCTTGACTTTCCTTCTTCAATCCGACATTTGTTTACCGTTTTGCCTATATCTTTTCCGTCCGACATCCGATTGAGTTGATTCTTTTTGCGTTGGATTCCTAAGACAATGAATTTCATTTTATAAGAAATTTGTGAACTTTTGAGATTAAATTAATAGTGATTAATTTAATCAAAGTGAGTCGGGAAATTTTCCGAGCATGATTCAGTGTTTTGTAAAATTCGGGATCTGTAGAGATCCGATTGAAGCGATTCTTGAGGCGAAATAAAGATAAGACAAGGGGCTACAAATCATATGAAGACATGAAATGTCAATTTTGCCCTTAGGACTGTTAATTTTTGAATTTAAGTTCGGATTGGGGTGTAATTTTTGGTTTGGGAACACCTGTGAGTAATTTGAGCATAACTTTTGATCTGGGAATCGAAATGAGGAGATTCTTGTTTTGAATTAAACTAGAGACATAAGGATACAATTGTTATGAAGACATTGAGTTTCAATTCTGGGATTAAGAATGTGAAATTGTGGACGGAAATAATCGTACATAGGAAATGTGTTAGAATATGGATATTTCCGCATTGTTTCGCGCATAACTTTTGATGTGGTACTCCGAATTAAGCGCGGTCAGTGGCGTTGGATTCGTATGAGTGAGAGGAATATTTCTTGAGAAGGAAGTTTTGACAAATTCCTTCAAATCGATAGTGCGAATCAAACCGCAAGTAAGTGTAATTTTAAGTTTTGAATGGAGGGCAAAATGGTCATTTGACCATCAATTAATGAAACTCATTAATGATTGTCGTTTTGAGCTATTAAAAACGATGAATGGTCTGGAAAATTACAGAAGAAGAGAAAGAAGAAGAAATAAGAAGAGAGTGGAAGTTTCGTATGGAGAAAAGATGAGAGAGAAAGTTATTTTTGATTTTTCTACTTGTTTTCTTAAGGATTTTGGGATGTTTCTAAGAGAGAAAAAGGTAGAGGAGCATAAGAGCTTCCTTTCAAGCCAAAAAAATTCGAATTTGGAAGAGAAAGAGGTAAGAGAAATTTTTCTACTTTGAGATTTTGATTAATTTTCGGTTTAGAATTATGGCATATGAGATGGGTTTATGGATTGTGGAGTTAATTTTGAAATATATGCTTTAGGCTGGGTTTAATTTTGGATGGAAATTTGTTTAAAGTTTAGGCTAAATTTTATGATTGAGAATTTTGAGATATTTTGGTGTAGAATTATAGGAAATATGATGAATTGATGATATATGAAATCAATTTTGAAGAAATTGTATTTTATGGTATTGAATTGGGATAAATTGGTTTAGGCCAATTTTAAGATTTGGGGATTTTTAAAATTGAGGATTTAAATAGTTTGGAATTAATGTGAATTGAGGAATTGTGAGATTAATTTTGAAGAAATTATGTTTTATGAGATTGAATTCGAGTGTCTTGGTTTAGGCCAATTTTGAAAATTGGGGATTTTCAAAATTGGAGATTGAAATAGCTTGAATGTAAATGGAATTGGTGAATTCCTAAGTTGATTGTGAAAATTAAGTATTTTCTGATGTGAAATTTGGATGATTATGGTTTAGGTTTTGGTATTTTGGAAGAGAGAGAAAAGCAAGGATCAATTAGAGCTTGAAATCAAGTTTTCGGCAATAATTTGAGGTGGGTAGCATATTTATAATTTGATCTGTAAGCTTAATATGAATTTTTGAAAATGAAAGAAAGCAAAAATTTTGTATGCTTGATAGATTATTGGAAATGTTTGAAAATAAGAATTGATTTAAAGTTGGAAAATATGATTTCCGAGAAATTGGTACAAGTTTAAATTCAATTGTCATAAATGCATTATTGAATTATGCACACTGATTGAATGATTTGATTTTTGAAATTAGTATTTGAATGATGAATTGATCGAATTGTATGCATTATGTGAATGTGTGGAAAATCAAGAATTTGAAAAGTGCCTTGGGCATTCGAAATCTCGTTCGATTATGTGTTATGTGGGTCGGTTAGGTCCTTTGGTGAGTCATATTGTCTCTATTAAGTAAAGCCTTCACTCATTTGCCCGCTAGTGGCACGAATTCGATTCGGATTCCCTCACGGCTACTTTGGACCGCTTTGGGAAAGTGTAATACGTTCTATTCTATTGCATGAGGACCATTATGCGGATCTATGCAAGACGCTCGTTGGACCAAACCGGACCATTTGATCTGTTATGTGATTTTGATTTTGTTAATGTGCGTGATAATTTGTGATGTGATTGCATTCATGTTTATGAGAAATTTTGGAAAAATGAAGAAAAGGGGTTTTCAATCAGGAAATTTATGAAATTTGATATGAAAAGTTTGGAAAAATTGAAAAGAGTTTGAGAGAAATATTTCAAAGTTGAAAAGTTTGAAACATTAGCCCTTTTGGCAAAAAGTTTATAAAGAAATGTTTTCTGCTTATTTATCAGTTTATAAATGTGTTATCCACGAGCTTCCGAGCTCACCCCCCCTTTCATCCCCATCTCCAGGTTTCGAGCAGGAGATTGGATGAAAGAATGTGAAGACATCAGTTCCGACGGTTTTGTGCTTTTGAAATTTGCATGAGTTAGTTTTGAGTAATCTGAAATTTGAGTATGGAAATGTTTATGGTTTAAGATAGATTTGAAAGAAAGTGTATTTGTGTATAAAGTTGAGTATCGGGAATGATTGAGAAATTTGTATATGAAATCATGAATAGCTTGGGCATATATATTTATGTTTGATTATGGGAATGAGTTTGATTGATGAGACTAGTGTATTGAGTTACAATTTGAAGCAGTTTAGAAATAGGTTTGTGTTTATCTGCTGAGATCCCGGACGGAGGGTCCGGTTGATTTTGATTTGTGTATGATTGTTTGAGTTTTTAGAAGTGTATTTTTGAACCCTTGCAGGTTTGGGTTAGGATAAAGGCAGCCGTTATGCTGCCGAAATTTCGATAAAATCGGGGTTAAAAATGTAATTTGAGATTTGTATGGATTTATATCAGATTATGTACGACTGTATGGATTTAAGATGATTGGTATATGATTGAGTAAAGAGAAAAGGAATGAATAAGAATGATGCTTTTGTATGTAATGGAATAAAGTGATTGGTATATGTTTGAGTAACGAGAAAAGAAATGAGAATAAGAAAAGAAAAAAAAAAAATTATACCGGATTTTGGAACGTCTTAGGAATTCCCAACGCGATTCTGTTTCCTGTTCTTTGCTTAGTCACGGATGTCGGAAAGTGTTTCAGTTTACACGGATTTGTTCGCTTTTCGATTTGTTTCCGATTCGCTTACTCGATTTGTGTCGCTATTTTCGCTTCCGCATTCGCTTTGCATTTGTTTCGAGTGCTTTGTTTCCGTTGCCCTTCGTTTCCGTTTGCTTCGGTTTTCCTTTCTGGTTATGTAGTTGGGTTCCGGTAACGGGATCCAACATTTATGGTATCAGAGCATAGAGTGAAAGTGTTACGTTTATTCGGTTGGGATCCGGTTCCCGGATCGGGTCCCAACATTTATGGTATCAGAGCCCAGTAATATGATCTTACTTGGGCGTATGAGTATGAATAAGGAATTGATACGAGTTTGTAAAGATAAAAGTGAATTTGTGAGAGTGTGCTAGGTGGTCATTTGATTTTGATGAAAGAAATATGATTGTCTTTAGGAATGTGAAATTGATGTGCATGACTATTTGACGAATTCATGTGATTGGTTTGATTTGAGTGTTCAGAATATGTTTGACTTTCGGAATGTGTTGAGGAAATTAAGATTAGAACTTCTTGAGAAATTGTGATGAATTGATATAGATGAAAGAATGATGACATAATGATGATTAAACCATATTAGGATTCTTTAAGAAATGGACCATTGACTTGTGTCCATATATAAAGAAATAATGAGTTATAGATATAGTGTTTTGATATGATATGAGTGGTATATGGTTTAAGGAAGTGAAAATTGTGAAGAGATTGAGAATATGTATGATGAGTAAATTTGATGAAAAAGTAATTGATTATGAGTTTTGGAAAGAAATTAGTAAGAAAGTGCTTTATGATCTTTGTTTAGAAAGAAATTTATGCAAGAATGAGTTACTTGGAGTTTAAGTAAGAGTGAATTTCGAGGACGAAATTCTTTTAAGAGGGGGAGAAATGTTGGACCCCGAACCTTGAGTGACAATTTGATTTAGTAATATGAATGATCAAGTGGATGAGTTGATTGAAATGAAGCTAAATAGCAAGAATTAGAAAGAAAAAGTGTGAAAATTTGAAGGATTTAGAAAGTTTGACTTTTTGGAGAGAGAATGTTTGACTTTGAGAGTTGACTTTTGTTTGAGGCAAAATTTGATAAAATGGTCTTCTGGAAACTTGTAGGTTATGTTCAGATATTTTTGTGGACATAAAGTTTGTAATTTTTCGATATCGGGAGTGAAAGTTATGATCAGTCAAAGTTTATGTTTGATCGGGTTTGACTTTTATATTGGTTGGAACTTTGACTGAGAAATTAACCTAGTTAGAGGTTAATTGAGCTTTGATGTTTTTCATGAAAATTGAAGGATTTGTTTTGATCTTTATTTCGATATAAAGTATGCAATTTTTCGATCTCGGAATATTAAGTTATGATTTTTACAAGTTTGTATAGAGGATAGTATCTTTGACCGGAAAATGGACTCCCGTAGGAGTCGAATTGAGTTTTATGTCCTTCGTGAAAGATTTAGAGCTTCCCGCAAGCTTTTTAAAGAGACTAAGTTTGTCAAAATCGAAGTTCGGGAGTAAAAGTTATGAATTTCGGAAGTTTCTGATTTTTAAGTGAAAAAAAAAAAAAAAAGAAGAAGAAAAAAGTTTTAGCGCCCTCGCTAGGGCGACGGCTCGCCCTAGCGAGGCGGGCGCTGTGCTCGCCCTCGCGAGGGCAAGGCTCGCCCTCGCGAGCTGTGCGCCCTCGCTAGGGCGACGCCTCGCCCTCGCGAGTTGGGCGTCCAGCGCCTTTCCGACGCCGTTTTGCTCCCTGATTGCTTGACTTTCCTTCTTCAATCCGACATTTGTTTACCGTTTTGCCTATATCTTTTCCGTCCGACATCCGATTGAGTTGATTCTTTTTGCGTTGGATTCCTAAGACAATGAATTTCATTTTATAAGAAATTTGTGAACTTTTGAGATTAAATTAATAGTGATTAATTTAATCAATTTTGCCCTTAGGACTGTTAATTTTTGAATTTAAGTTCGGATTGGGGTGTAATTTTTGGATTGGGAACACCTGTGAGTAATTTGAGCATAACTTTTGATCTGGGAATCGAAATGAGGAGATTCTTGTTTTGAATTAAACTAGAGACATAAGGATACAATTGTTATGAAGACATTGAGTTTCAATTCTGGGATTAAGAATGTGAAATTGTGGACGGAAATAATCGTACATAGGAAATGTGTTAGAATATGGATATTTCCGCACTGTTTCGCGCATAACTTTTGATGTGGTACTCCGAATTGAGCGCGGTCAGTGGCGTTGGATTCGTATGAGTGAGAGGAATATTTCTCGAGAAGGAAGTTTTGACAAATTCCTTCAAATCGATAGTGCGAATCAAACCGCAAGTAAGTGTAATTTTAAGTTTTGAATGGAGGGCAAAATGGTCATTTGACCATCAATTAATGAATCTCATTAATGATTGTCGTTTTGAGCTATTAAAAACGATGAATGGTCTGGAAAATTACAGAAGAAGAGAAAGAAGAAGAAATAAGAAGAGAGTGGAAGTTTCATTATGGAGAAAAGATGAGAGAAAGTTATTTTGATTTTTCTACTTGTTTTCTTAAGGATTTTGGGATGTTTCTAAGAGAGAAAAAGGTAGAGGAGCATAAGAGCTTCCTTTCAAGCCAAAAAAATTCGAATTTGGAAGAGAAAGAGGTAAGAGAAATTTTTCTACTTTGAGATTTTGATTAATTTTCGGTTTAGAATTATGGCATATGAGATGGGTTTATGGATTGTGGAGTTAATTTTGAAATATATGCTTTAGGCTGGGTTTAATTTTGGATGGAAATTTGTTTAAAGTTTAGGCTAAATTTTATGATTGAGAATTTTGAGATATTTTGGTGTAGAATTATAGGAAATATGATGAATTGATGATATATGAAATCAATTTTGAAGAAATTGTATTTTATGGTATTGAATTGGGATAAATTGGTTTAGGCCAATTTTAAGATTTGGGATTTTAAAATTGAGGATTTAAATAGTTTGGAATTAATGTGAATTGAGGAATTGTGAGATTAATTTTGAAGAAATTATGTTTTATGAGATTGAATTGAGTGTCTTGGTTTAGGCCAATTTTGAAAATTGGGGATTTTCAAAATTGGAGATTGAAATAACTTGAATGTAAATGGAATTGGTGAATTCTAAGTTGATTGTGAAAATTAAGTATTTTCGATGTGAAATTTGGATGATTATGGTTTAGGTTTTGGTATTTTGGAAGAGAGAAAAGCAAGGATCAATTGGAGCTTGAAATCAAGTTTCCGGCAATAATTCGAGGTGGGTAGCATATTTATAATTTGATCTGTAAGCTTAATATGAAATTTTGAAAATGAAAGAAAGCAAAAATTTTGTATGCTTGATAGATTATTGGAAATGTTTGAAAATAAGAATTGATTTAAAGTTGGAAAATATGATTTTAGAAATTGGTACAAGTTTAAATTCAATTGTCATAAATGCATTATTGAATTATGCACATTGATTGAATGATTTGATTTTGAAATTAGTATTTGAATGATGAATTGATCGAATTGTATGCATTATGTGAATGTGGAAAATCAAGAATTTGAAAAGTGCCTTGGGCATTCGAAATCTCGTTTCGATTATGTGTTATGTGGGTCGGTTAGGTCCTTTGGTGAGTCGTATTGTCTCTATTCAGTAAAGCCTTCACTCGGCTGCCCGCTAGTGCACGGAATTCGATTCGGATTCCCTCACGGCTATAATGGACCGCTTATGGGAAAGTGTAATACGTTCTATTCTGATCGCAGGACGTATGCGGATATGCGAAGACGCTCTGTTTGGATCAAACCGGACCATTTTGATCTGTTATGTGATTTTGATTTTGTTAATGTGCGTGATAATTTGACGATGTGATTGCATTCATGTTTATAAGAAATTTTGGAAAAATGAAGAAAAGGGTTTTCAATCGAAATTTATGAAATTTGATATGAAAAGTTTGGAAAAATTGAAAGAGTTTGAGAGAAATATTTCAAAGTTGAAAAGTTTGAAACATTAGCCCTTTGGCAAAAAGTTTATAAAGAAATGTTTTACGCTTATTTATCGGTTTATAAATGTGTTATCCACGAGCTTAGAGCTTACCCCCTTTCATCCCCATCTCCGTGTTTCGAGCGGAGATTGGATGAAAGAATGTGAAGACATCGGCCAAGCGGTTTTGTGCTTTTGAAATTTGCATGAGTTAGTTTTGAGTAATCTGAAATTTGAGTATGGAAATGTTTATGGTTTAAGATAGATTTGAAAGAAAGTGTATTTGTGTATAAAGTTGAGTATCGGGAATGATTGAGAAATTTGTATATGAAATCATGAATAGCTTGGGCATATATATTTATGTTTGATTATGGGAATGAGTTTGATTGATGAGACTAGTGTATTGAGTTACAATTTGAAGCAGTTTAGAAATAGGTTTGTGTTTATCTGCTGAGATCCCGGATGGAGGGTCCGGTTGATTTTGATTTGTGTATGATTGTTTGAGTTTTTAGAAGTGTATTTTTGAACCCTTACAGGTTTGGGTTAGGATAAAGGTAGTTATCTTGTCGAAATTTCGATAAAATCGGGGTTAAAATGTAATTTGAGATTTGTATGGATTTATATCAGATTATGTACATCGTATGGATTTAAGATGATTGGTATATGATTGAGTAAAGAGAAAAGGAATGAATAAGAATGATGCTTTTGTATGTAATGGAATAAAGTGATTGGTATATGTTTGAGTAACGAGAAAAGAAATGAGAATAAGAAAAGAAAAGAAAAAAAAAATTATACCGGATTTTGGAACGTCTTAGGAATTCCCAACGCGATTCATTTCTGTTCTTTGCTTAGTCGAGGATGTCGGAAAGTGTTTGATTTACGGATTTTTACGGATTTTTTCGATTTGTTTCGATTCGCTTACTCGATTTGTGTCGCTATTTTCGCTTCGCATTCGCTTTGCATTTGTTTGAGTGCTTTGTTTCCGTTGCCCTTCGCTTCCGTTTGCCGGTTTTCCTTTCGGTTATGTAGTTGGGTTCGATGCGGATCCAACATTTATGGTATCAGAGCATAGAGTGAAAGTGTTACGTTTATTCGGTTGGGATCCGGTTCCCGGATCGGGTCCCAACAATTTCAATTCTAACATTCAGAAAATTTACCAAGTCATACTCATTAGGATCTTTCTCTAGGAAGACCCCAAAACCAGTGTCACTATCCTCTAACTCAAAATTCACCTATTATACTCAGTTTCTAAAACCCCAATAGCATTTCCTTAAATTCCGAAATCTCACAATTCAACCCCAATTATCATAGTACAATCCTTAGGTTGCAATAAAAACATATCCTCAATTTTCTTTCAATAATTAAAACCTTTCTAATTGGAATTCAGACTTTTATTCTTCATACCAATTGTAGACCTCTTTCTCTAGATCATAACAAATCAAGAATCACCTCAATTGGAGGTCTATACCATAAGTTATGCTCCAAAAACTAAACTGTTTCACTTTAGAAAATTTCCCCTCACCGCGACCAAGAATCCCTCGCCGAGGCGTAAAAAGGGTCGCTCGCCGTGGCGAACACCTTCCTTTAGGCTCGCCGCGACGCAAGAGAAAGGGACTCGTCGCAGCGTAGATTTGCACGCTCGCCGCGACATCCAACCGAACTCGCCGCGGCGAGTAACGGTTTACTCGTCGCGACAAGACCCCCAGCACACGTCGCGACGTGCGAAACTCGGATCGTCTTCTCCGACAAATTTTCTCCCATTTTCACTCTAAAGACCTCCATAACTCACCCATAACTACCCCAATCTTTCACAATAAACATTATGAATGCATTAAACTCACTAATAAACAACATATACAGAAATCACTTACTAAATCAAGCTTCAAATCCTCCAACCTTCGAAAATTTCCTCCAACCTTAACACCCACGATTTTCACCTTCAAAACTCAACAATCTTCATCTTCCTCAAGAATCAAGCCAAACTTTGCATAGAGAAACAAACAAGCCAAAGATCAAGCAAGGGTAGGGAAGAGGATCGAAAATCACTAAGGAAGAAGAAACGATCGTGCCCTAGGAGAGAAAGGATTTCTTTTTCCCCTAATTTTGGAAACCTAAGGCATTTTAAAGGTAAAACAAATATGCCTCTTGCCTTTTTCCTCACAATACATTTAAGTCTCTTCCCATTTCTAGTCAAATTCGTCTCCAAATTTCAATGGCTCGACACGTTAAATTTCTAAAATCATATGTCTAACTTTCCCATTGCCATTAGACAATTATTTCGGTACTATACAGTCAATCGGTCCGCCACTCGAAAAATTTCCGGTCCAAACATTTTCTCCCAGATTATTCAGAAAATTTCTAAGGGTCATTATCAATCGACGATCACTCTAATACAGTCCCAATTCAATCATTTAAACCCAAATATTCCATAATTCCCAATAAATCATTAATCACTTCATTTTCACAATTAAATGCCGGGAATGTTAGGAATGCAGGTACCTATATGTGCATGTGAAGAGAAACACATTCCTCTATAAATAGAGGCCAAATGAATGCTCAAATCAGTATATGCAATGTGACCCACTAGCCTGTCCCAATTGACCAATTTACCCTTCCCATCGGAGATGGGATGTTACACAGCTGATACATAATTAGCTCCATTATCTTTAACAAAATGTACAACATTCTTTGATCCAACCCATTCGACAATTTTAGAGAATAATTCAGATAAAGCACTAGCACTTTTTACCATGTCAGAAGCATCAACAAACTTAAAAAAAGTTGTTCCAATATTATAATAGACCAAGAAATTATTCAAGGTTCTTTGTCTTTGATCAGTTCACCCATCTGTCATAATAGTGCATCCTGTTGATTCCCAATTAGATTTATATGTATCCACAATTAATTGACATTCCATTTTTAAATCTTGAAGCAAAGGCACACGCAACTCATAATAAGATGGTACCTTAAATCCTGGACCTATTGCTGTTGTAGCATCAATTGCTTCTTGAAAATATGATGAATTTAAAGCATTTAAAGGAATACATGAATGATAGATCCATCATTTACATCGTAAAACAACATCCTTATCAACCATAAAACTTTTTAGACTAGGTTGAGAACTAGGAGTAGTTCTTGGAGAAAAATAAGAATCTATGTCAATAGTAGCTTTTTTTTTTTGTTTATCTAATACTTGTGATGTTTCATCATCTCTAAAAGATATATCATGAGCTTCTTTATTTTCCTTCTTTTTTTTACTTGTTGCTGCAAATATTTTCCAATCATATCACGTACATCAAGTGGTACTTTTTTTGCAAGAAACAATATTAGCCTTAATACCAGCAAGATGTTCTTTCATTCTAAAAATTCCTCCCCCTTTAAATATTCTACCACAAAACATACAGTTATATTGGATATTTCCATCAGATGCTTGAGAAGAAGAAAAATAATTCCATGTTAGATCGGACTTACCATGAGTAGAGGATGGTTCCATATGCTCCATTATGACTTAACCTAAAAAGTATTAAAACCTAAAAAGTATTAAAAAATGATTATATTTTGCGGCACTGTCACTGGAGTCTCCTTCCTCCAAAAGTTTACAACACTATAAACAACTAGTTGGCTAACCTTCAATTGCTTTTTGTGCGGCACTGTGACCTTGTCTTTAGGTTGGATTAGGATTAAAGGAGGAAGCAAAAGGAAATGGCAAAAGTAGGTTTTTATTGTTTTTTTTTTTAATTTTTAAAATAAATTTATTAAAGGATAAAAAATCGAACCGAACCGTCTGGTCCGACTGGAAAAAGGTTGAACTAGCCGGTTTTTCTACAGAGAGATTATTAGGTGAAACCGAACCGGACCATTTACTGGTTCAAACCTTTTTCGATCAGACCGGACGATCCGATCCGATTTTTAAAACATTGATTGTAACTCTTAATACATTTTGAAAATGTCTACCAGTTGTATCTCCAAAATGATAAAAATCATATTTGATTTCTTAATTTATCTCATTAAAAAGCAAGCGAATATAAAGATATTGCTACCATTTTCTCTACATATATACTTTTTGTATCTTTTTATTCACCAATATTCGTCAGCTAGCATTAATCAGAATATGAAAAAATCATGTTTATCCATACCAAGTTGCTCAATTCATGCAATGTCACTATCTACAATCATGCCATTAGTTATAGCTAATGGACATGCCTACTAGGCTTTTATCATTCTTAATATGTACCTTCTTAGTAGGTATAATAATAAGCTTAATAATGTCATAAAATTGCCATCCTTCTTCTTAATGTGTAATATAAGTATAGAAAATTGAAAATTTGAGGTATGCGAGCCATAACTACCGTTCAATAATAATAGTCATGAAATATATTAAATTATCAAAACATTGAATGTCATTAACCACATCATGATTAACTTTGTCATATAAGCATTGCCCCAAGGTACCGTCTTGAGAACGATCACGACAAGGAGAACCATTGTTGAATACGTTTATGAGACTTCTGAACTGAAATTTGCACTAAAATAATGTAAACTAGGAGATTGACTTTGATAGAGAAAAATGAAGGAGCAATATGAGATAGAGATATGAGAAAGATCAACACGAAATGAATGATTAAAAAGAAGGTTAATGTGTGAGGTTACGCAGCAAATATCAACACAAAGATATATTCCAAGGCAAGATTACTGTTATATTGATTTCAAAGAAAGGAAATACAAAGGTTCAAAAACATAAATTCTCAGGAAACAAAGGAAGATGAGAAGAGAAAAGCGTGAGTAAAGATGAGAGAGAGAGAAATGCTAAAAGCATGACAGTATTGTTTCGTAACCAATTCCATACTCCAATATTCCCTTAAAAGGACACCTGCATATCCTTCTGTGCACACCGTTACATGCCCTTGGTCCCCCTTTTTGCTGATGTGGAGCCTATCACAAATCCTTGCAACCTCTTAGGAATCGATTTAGGCCTCAAGCCTCTCCTCAATGTTTGCTCAACAAATCCATCGTTATTGGGCTCAATGGCATCAAGATGAATTATAACATTTCCCACCCCATCAGAACATACCTTGTCCTTAAGGTGTAAATCTGGGAAGACTTGATCAGATGAGCTTTATCTTCCCATGTCGCATCAACATCGGGCAATCCTTCCCATTTCACCAAGCATTGCTGAACCTTAAAGTTTGCGTGCTGAACTATGCGTGTATCGAGTATAGCTGAAGGCTACAGCATCAATGTGGACACTGAATCTACCAAATGAAGTGGCGTTATCTGCTGATGAGGTTGTCCAATGCATTTTTTGAGCATTGAAACATGGAAAACGGGGTGAAGCTTAGCGGATTCGGGCAGCTCCAGCTTATAAGACACTTCACCAACACGACTTACAATCTGATAGGGACCGAAGTAATGCCTCCCAAGCTTGTTGTGCCTCTGTAAACGAAGGGAATGCTGCCAATAGGGCTGTAATTTCACGTAAACCCTGTCTCCAACTTCGAAAATCACTTCTCTGCGATGCTGATCAGCAAAGTTCTTCATCTGGGATTGAGCATTGCACAAATTGGTTTTAAGAAATGATAAAACCAGATCTCTGTCAAGCATTTGCGCCTCAACTAAGGCATTTCCAGTAGTGCCCTTAACATATCGTGGGATAGTGGGAGTTGGGCGTCCGTAGAGTACTTCGAACGGAGTCATTTGGGCAGTGGATTGAAAGGCGGTGTTATACCAGAATTCGGCCCATGGCAACATAGTCATCGAAGTATTGGGATTATCCGCAACGTAACACCGAAGATACATCTCTAAGCACTTATTTAGGGCCTCGGTTTGTCCATCGAATTGCAGGTGATATGCAGTGCTCATGCATAATGAGGTGCCTTGCAACCGGTGAATCTCCTTCTAAAATTCACTCATAAACTGAGCATCCCGATCAGAAACTATTTCGGTTGGAATGCCATGAAGTCTAATAATCTCTTGGACAAATACGGCAACCACCGAGATACTAGAGAAGTTCGAAGGCAACCTAACAAAATGGCCATACTTTGAGAGGCGGTCAATCACAACTAAAATAACAGTTTTACCTTTGGAGCTTGGTAGACTTGTTATAAAGTCCATCGAGATGGCTTCAAAGACCAGATTGGGGACAGGAAGAGGCTGTAAAAGACCAGCGGGGCTCAAAGATGTTGTTTTCATTTGCTGGCACACTTGACAGTCATTCACAAAACGCTTAACATCCTTGCGCATTGACTTCCAAACGAAATTTGCGGATAATCTATGAAAAGTTCGAGTAATACCAGTGTGTCCACCTATCAGAGAGGAGTGAAACTCAACCAGCAACTGAGTTCGCAGGGAAGAATCGGAGGGAATGACGAGCCGGCTGCTATATAGCAGTGACCCATCTTTGAATACAAAATTCGGCAAACTGGCAGGGTCTGATTCTAAGCGTTGTTGCAACTCAATAAGCTCCTGGTATGTTGCATTAGCAACTCTAATTTCAGCGACAATATTAAACTCAGGGTGTGAAATCGCAAAGAATTGGGAAGAAGGGGCTCGAGATAGAGCATCAGCCGCACTATTTTGCTTACCCGGTCGATATATGATGTCGAAGTCATACCCAATCAACTTCCCAAGCCACTTTTGCTGGTCCGGGGTTTGAATAACTTGGTCGGTGAGGTTCCGCAGTGGCTATTGATCGGTGACAATCGTGAATTTGTGCCCCAAAAGATATTGTCGCCGCTTTGCAATAGCTTGGGTGATAGCAAACATTTCACGCTGATAGGTCGATGATTGCTGCATTCTGTCACTCAACTGTTGGCTAAAGTAGGCAATGGGATGACCCCTCTGTAACAACACAGCCCCTATACCCTTTCCAGATGCATCGGTCTCAACCGTAAATGGTTGCGAAAAATCTGGCAACTCTAACACTGGTGCAGTACTCAGTAATTGCTTCAGTTGCTCGAAGGCTGCAGTAGAAATTTCAGTCAAAACGAAGCTGTCTTTGCGGAGAAGGTCAGTCAAGGGTCCCACAACCGAGGAAAAATGTCAGATGAACCACCGATAATACCCCGCTAACCCTAAGAAACCTCGGACCTCTTTTACTGACTTAGGTGTGGGCTAATTCTTAATTGCAGTGATCTTCTCGGGATCAACAAGAACTCCTTGTTGGGAGATAATGTGTCCCAAATAAGACACTGAAGTTTGATCAAAGATACACTTCGAACGCTTGGCCACCAAGTTGTTATCATGAAGCAAAGTCAGTACAATTCGAAGATGCTCTAGATGCGATTGCCAAGAAGGACTATAAATCAAAATATCATCGAAAAACACAAGTACGAACCGTCGCAAAATAGGTCAGAAGATGTCATTCATGAGACGTTGGAAGGTCGAAGGAGAGTTCGTAAGACCAAATGGCATTACGAGGAATTCGTAATGGTCGTCGTGAGAGAGGAAAGCTGTCTTGGCTTCATCTCCCACTTTAGTTCGGACTTGGTGAAATCCCGTTAACAAATCAAGTTTCGAGAAATACTTGGCACCATGGAGCTCATCGAATAACTCATCAATCGATGGAATTGGGAATCAATCACGGACTGTTATTGCATTGAGGGCTCGGTAATTAACACAAAAACGCTAAGTTCCATCTTTCTTTCGGACCAACAATACTGGTGACGAGAAAGGGCTAGTACTCGGTCTTATAATGCCATCTCGTAACATTTCAGCCACTAACCGTTCCATCTCCTGCTTCTGAAAGTGAGGATACCGATATGGCTTCACATTCATCGGCTCAGAATTAGGCTGCAAGTGTATAACATGATCACACTGTCGGGAAGGAGGTAAACCATGGGGCTTCGAGAGTACATCCACAAACTCTTCCAGCAACATATCAATCGTGGCACATGATACTGAAGAAACGAAATCTTGATCAGGTACCAGGTCTAACCTGAACAAGGCAGCAATAACATCAGTTCGGTGTAGTCGATGCAGCCCATTAAACTGTACCGGTTGAACTGACGGAGATGAAACTCCCTTCCTGTAGCGCCCCCTCACCGTAGAGTATACGGGTCATTTATAGGTCGATCTTGATGCACAACCCACGCATTTAGGGTGCACTACGATTCGATCATTTCTATAACCTCATGGCATCAATACAAAGAAGGCAGTAAAATCAAATTCGCTAGAATTTAAAACCAAAAGATTCATTTCCATTCATTCATGAAACCGTCAATACATCATCAGTCAAATATACATCTGTACGACCCAAAAAGGACTAACATAGCTCCTACATAAGCCATCCACAAAATACCCCCAAAAGATCCCCAGCTGACAGACCTGTGGGCCATGCTCCTCTCACCGGCACACACAGCAGGATAAGTCTCACTGATCGGAGCTAGAAGTCAAACTATCACTGTCCTGAAAAATAGTCGCAATTTGGGTGAGTTTGCGAAACTCAATGAGTAACCATCATCGATGGTTTACTCAACTCATGCATATACAGTCAACTCACATTGTATCACATAATATCACATTCCAAATTAATCCATGCATTACCAAATTCACACATATAAGGCATATCGCCTTTCACACAATTCACATGTAATCATTCATATATGCAATGTGCATGTGACTCTTTCATTTTGTTTCGTTGTTGTGACCGTGCGCTGAGCTCATATACGTTGAGCCATTGGCTCTGAAAACATTGGGCTCAAAAGCCCTAATACGTTGAGCATATAGCTCTGACAATCGTTGGGCACGAAGCCCTGTACGTTGAGCTTAAAACTCTCATATACAGTGGCTGCAACGGTCACAACTGCCTTTTTATCTGATCATACTGTTATGCATGTATGCACATGTCCACTTTACAATACATGCATTATATTAGAATTCCATATACCTAATTCTCACCATTTGAAATCAATTATGAACAATTTATGCACAACCAACACTTCTATATCACAGTACAACTATCCCGAACACCCG
This sequence comes from Erythroxylum novogranatense, assembly GCA_029891385.1. Taxonomy (NCBI): domain Eukaryota; kingdom Viridiplantae; phylum Streptophyta; class Magnoliopsida; order Malpighiales; family Erythroxylaceae; genus Erythroxylum; species Erythroxylum novogranatense. Next base: position 30,445,841 of record CM057229.1, on the reverse strand, counting down.
TGGTTCGGAATCAATCAAATCAAACACATATAATCCGTCCTTAACTCCACATGGCATATTTGCATAAAATTAAACACATAAAGGTTGAGAAACCAACTAGGTTACTCACCTCAGAACTTCCGAGCTACTGCCGGGAAGTTTCGCCTACGTCTGATGATCGGCGATCCACTTGAGCCGCTATAACAATCAAAATATAAATAACATTATAAAATGCACCAATTCTAATGTCCAATGATGCATAAGAATCGAATAATGTACGTAATATACATATTATGACATTCCCGACACAAATTCCAAATTTCCCGATCTCAATTTCTAAATTCCCAAATTCCTAATCTCCAAATTGAATTTAATCCATAACTAATTGAATCATCAATTTCCTAAATCCCAAATTTCTAAATCTCCCAATTAAAACCTCAAAAAATTCAACTTTCGGAATTTCAGCCTCCTCGCTGTGGCGAGACTCCCATTCCTTTTACGTCATTGGTGGAATCATCTTCGTCATGGCAGACGATCACAGACGTCTGCGACTGACGCTTATGTTCCTCGCCGAGGCGTGCCTTCCACAAGACGTCGCGGCATGCGGCTAAATTGCTTTCGCCACAAGCGTGTTCGTCATCACAAGGCAACCTGGACACGCTAAAAACCCAGAAATTCTCAGATTCTCGACTGAAATCTTCTTCATATCCAGTTTTTCACTTCACAAATCACTCCTAAATAATTCCATACACCTTAAGCAACTAACCCTCAACTTCTATTTCATCAAACAATCATTATCCCCAAATTTCAATCCTAAACTAACGAAAATACCCTATCGGAAACTCTAAATGCCAATCCCTTAATTATTCAAACTAAATCATCAATCCAACTCAATAAATCAACACATCAAACTATCTAAAGCAAGAAAGAAACAAACTTACCAGATTAAAGCCTCAAAACTTCAAGGATCACACCAAATCAAAGCTCCCGACACCCACGGTAATCACCCCAACTCAAACCCATTTTCATCTTGTTCCCAACACCAACCAAGGGAATCGATTAAGGATGGAAGAAGGAACAACTTATGGGAAAGAAATCAAACAAAACTCCAAGAAGAAATCCATGAAGAAGAAAGCATCGTGGGAGAAAGGTTTCAAAGGTTAGGGCTATATATATATATAAAAAGAAACAAGGGCTTGTTTGGCTAATTTAAATGCCACCCGTCTGATCCGAACCACCTCAAGATAATTTCTAATTCTAATTTCTCCCGAATTCAATGACTAAGCCCTAATTCCTCAATTTAAATTTCTCACCTATCCGTGCCATTGGATAATCAATTTTGGAACCGAAAATCCAATTAATCAGTCCTCGATCAAATTTTTTGGTCCGAGCCTATTTCTCCGAAAATTCCAGAAAAATTCCTATAAATCCTCAAAAATAGAAAACTCATTATCATATACTCCAATTTCATAATTCAATTTCTTAACTTTCATTTCCCATTCAAATTCAATTTCCAAGTCTAATATGACCTAATTTCCACACATGACCTAATCATCTCCAAATTCAAATTGTCCAAATTAAGTCGGAAATATGTCATACATGTATGTACGTACAAATGCCAATTTTACACAAACTCTATAATGCATGCACATGCCAAATACGAATGCAATGAATTATACACATCCCATCGGTAACGGGATGTTACAATTCTCCCCTCCTAATAAAAATTTCGTCCTGAAATTTTCTTACCTGACTGATCAAACAGATGAGGATACTGCCTCCTCATGTGCTCCTCAGTCTCCCAAGTCGCCTCCTCTGAAGAGTGGTTCTTCCAAAGGACTTTCACTAATGGAATCACCCTGGACCTCAACTGCTTGACTCGCGATCCTAAAATCCGCACCTGCTCCTCAACATAACTCAAATCGCTGGCTATCTCTACCTCCTGAGTCGAAATCACATGAGTCGGGTCAGATCGATATCTCCGAAGCATGCTCACATGGAAAACATCATGAAGCTGCGACATCTCACTCGGCAAGGCCAGCCTGTAGGCCAACGGTCCTATCCTTTCGGTAATCTCATACGGACCAATATACCGAGGACTCAACTTGCCCTTACGGCCAAATCTGAGAACTCCTCTCCACGAAGACACTCTGAGGAACACTCTATCTCCTACAGCATACTCCATCTCTCTCCGATGTTGATCCACAAAACTCTTCTGCTTGTCCTGAGCCGCCTTAATGCGACTCCGAATCAACTGTACCTTATCTACTATGTCCTGGATCAGCTCGGGACCCTCTAATATCCTCATACCCTCTTCATCCCAATAAAGAGGGGATCTATACGGTCTCCTATAAAGCGCCTCATACGGTGCCATCCCAATCTTCGCCTGCATGCGATTATTATAAGCAAACTCTACCAGAGGCAACATCGATCCCACGCACCTCTAACTCCAACACACGTGCTCTCAACATATCCTCAACAGCCTAAATAGTCCTCTCACTCTGCCCATCTGTCTGAGGATGAAACGTTGTGCTGAAGTTCAATCTGGTCCCCATAGTCGATCGCAGCTCTCCGTAACCTCAAGTAAATCGGGATCCCTATCGACACTATCGAAATCGGGACCCCATGCGGTCGTATTTATCTCTCGCTACATACTTCGGGCCAACTGATCGAGGGTATTACTCTCCTCATCGCCAAAAAGTGAGCCGATTTAATAATCGGTCCACTATGACCTAGATAGCATCACTCTGCCTCGGCGTCCTGGGCAACCCCATAATAAAATCCATCGTAATACGCTCCCATTTCCACTCCGAAATGGGCAACGAATGCAATCTCCCAACTGGGGCCTGGTGCTCAGCCTTAACCTGCTGGCACGTCAAACACCGAGAAACAAACTCCGTTACATGCCTCTTCATACCTGGCCACCAGAAATGCAACTTAAGAGTGCGATACATCTTGGTGACACCAGGATGCATGTCATAAGCAGCCAAATGAGCCTCCTCCAAAATCTCTCACCTCAAATCATCTATATCAGGAACACACAACCTCTGGATCCACAAAGTACCATCTCTCAGCTCAAACTCAGAAAGCCATCCCGATCTGACTCTATCCATCAGTCTCATCAACGCTGGATCCCGATCCTGAACCCTCCTGATCCGATCATGCAACACTAGCCTCAGCCTCAAAGTTGCTATCAGAGCTCCCTCCTGACTCGAATCCATCTACACATTGAGAGCTCTCAACTGAACTAAGCACGGCAACCTCGAAACCTGAATCTGAGCTGCACTACCATGCGATCTCCTACTCAATGCATCAGCCACCACATTGGCCTTCCCTGGGTGGTACTCGATAGGCAACAGAATCCTTAAGCAGCTCTAACCACCTCCTTTGCCTCAGATTCAGCTCTCGCTGACTCAACAAGTACCTCAAACTCTTATGATCGGTGAAGATCTGGAAGGTCTCCCCATACAGATAATGTCTCCAGATCTTGAGCAAATACAATCGCCGCTAACCTGTGTCATGCAGGATAATTACCCTCATGGGCTCTCAAGCTGTCTCGATGTATAGGCTATGACTCTCCCATGCAGATCAAGACACAACCTAAACCCTGCTACGAAGCATCACTAAATTCCTCAAATCCTTCTGCTCCAGATGGCAGGGCTAACACCGGCGCCGTCGTCAACCGATGTATCAACTCATGAAACTCCTCTCGACACTCATCCGTCCAATCAAGGCTACTCCTTCCTCGAAGTCTTGTCGGGGCGGAGATCACCGAGAACCCCTCGATAAACCTCCCGTAATATCCGCCAATCCGAGGAAACTCCTCAACTCGACACGCCTCGGAATCTCCCAACTCCTCATCGCCTCTATCTTGTGAGGTCCACCCGATACCCTCACCAGATACTATGTGGCCTAGAACACCACCTCATCGAGCCAAAATTCACACTTAGTGAATTTGGCATATAACCGTCTGTCCTCATGATCTGCAAGATTATCCTCGGATGCTCAGATGCTCTCGTCTAGACCTCGAATATACCAAAATGTCATCGATGAATACAATCACAAACCGATCCGGTATGGCTGAAAACCCTATTCATCAAGGCCATGAAGGCGCCGGCATTAGTCAACCCGAACGGCATCACTAAGAACTCAGAATGCCCATACACTCCCGAAAGCACTCTTAGGCACATCGACTTCGCGATCCTTAATCGATAATAACGGATCTCAAATCCAACTTGGTGAACACCGAGCTCCTCTGAATCGATCAAATAAGTCATCGATCCTAGGTAGTGGGTACTTATTCTTAACAAGAACCCGATTAAGTCGCTTATAATCGATGCAAAGTCTCATAGTCCGTCCTTCTTCTTCACAAACAACACCGAGCTCCCCGGTGAAACACTTACCGATGAACCCCTTATCCAATAACTCCTGAAGTCGAGTTTAAGCTCCCTCGCCCACTGGTGCCATCCTATACGGAGGTATCGATATAGAGCGGCACTGAACGAGGTCTATCTCGAACTCGCCTCCGATCCGGTGGCAAACCCCAGAACTCCTGAAACACATCTGGAACTCCCGATCACAGGACATCCCGCAACCTCTGCGCACTCTAGAGTCCACCACATGTGCCAAATAAGCCTCACAGCCACCTCTCATCAACCTCAAAGCACTTACAAACGAAATCATCCTGGCTGGCTCACCGACTAACACTCGAAATCTGACCCTTGGTGACCAGAGACTCAATACTACCTCCTTGGTATAACAATCCAAAATAGCCCTATGGGCGAGGAGCCACCCATCCCCAAAATCAAATCAATCTCCAAGGGTAACACAATCAAATCAGACTAATATCGCTGAATCTACCCGAATCGGGCATCCCCTGCAGATCTCACCTAAAGCAGTAGTACTACCCAAAGGTGTACTCACCTGCAACCCATACTGTAGCATCTCCCTATCCACATGCAATCTACATGCCACATGCGGTGCAATAAATGAATGCGTGGACCCTGGATCTATCAATGGATACACGTCTATATCTGAGAGTAGAAGCAAACCTTCAACCACCTCGGGAGAATCCTGGGCCTCCTGTCTGGTCATGGCGTAGACCCGGCACTCGGGATATGAAGGCTCCGCCTCGCCCCTGTCCCCACATAGGAATCTTCGCCTCACCTCGGGTTACGCTCGGCTACTTAAATCCAGTCCACCGCACGGCTCTCTTCAGCACCGTCGAGCTACTACCAGCTCTCCCACTAGCAGATGACTGGACTCCCAAAGTCAGAGGACAACTCCTAATCATGTGGTCTATCGAACCACAAGCTAAGCAAGCTCCTGTCACTCTCAAAGACTCTCCATCGTGGCTCTTATCGCAATGAATACAAACCGGCAAGGCCCGACGCCCTCTCGCCACTACTACGCCACTCCCTACCGCCTAAATCTCCCTCTCGAACCAACCCGACCGTTCAATCCCCACCGATCTAAACTCGCTCTGGCGTCGCCGTGCTCCTAGGAGCTACCCCGATCACATGGATCTCTACCTCCAGATCCTCGATCGATCTCACTGGTCTCTTCAAGAGTCGCTCAACTCGACAAAGAATGATCTCATCTCCACAAAGGTACCCATATCCGATCGGGCTAACCTAGTACGAATATCCAGATTCAGCCCTCCTCAAATCTCCAAGACCTATCGCCTCTGAGGCAATCAAACGGATGCATACCGACGGCTCATTAAATCGACCTCATAATCTACCACCATCATCGATCCCTCGCCTCAACTCTAAAAAGTCCTACATCTTCATATCCAAATACTCCTTGGGCATGAAATTATCTCTAAAGCCCTCGTAAAATCAGCCCAAGTCAACACACAAGGCCCGTGGAACTACTGGGATAGTCTTCCACCACCGATAAGCCGGACTCGAGCAAAGAAACAAGATAATCAAGCGCTCCTCGTGGTCACAATCCATCGATCTAGACCCGCCGGTCCTTCCAACCAACCCTCACCAAGAATTAGGTCTCAGGCCAGAGAAATGACAAATTTCGCCACGCATAGCGATCATACCTCCGCTCCCGCCTCATGGAACTGGGAGGTCGCTCCACAAACATCGACACGAAGACTCCCTACCGCTCCGATCGATCCTTGGTCATTTGGTTGATCAACTTGATCACCAAAATAAATGACCTACAATAAAGTCACAAATCGATCAATTTCTTGCTTTCCTTACGAAATTCAAGCCTAATATATACTATGCCCAAAGATGCCAAACCATGCTCGATACCACCTAACGAAGCCCCTCATAGTAGAGTATACACCGGTCGCCTGTAGGTCGCACTGATGCAAAACCACGACGAGGGTGCACTACGATCGATCATTTCTATAACCTCATGGCATCAATACAAAGAAGGCAAGAAATCAAATTAAGCTAGAATTTAAAACCAAAAGATTCATTTCCATTCATTCATGAAACCGTCAATACATCATCGGTCAAATATACATCATGACGACCCAAAAGGACTAACATAGCTCCTACATAAGTCATCCACAAAATACCCCAAAAGATCCCCAAATGATGGACACTGTGGGCCATGCTCCTCTCACCGCACACAAAGCAGATAAGTCTCACCGACGGAGCTAGAAGTCAAACTATCACCGTCTCCGAAAAATAGTCACAATTGGGTGAGTTTATGAACTCAATGAGTAACCATCATCGATGGTTTACTCAACTCATGCATATACAAATAACTCACATTGTATCACATAATATCACATTCCAAATTATTCCATGCATTACCAAATTCACACATATAAGGCATATCGCTTTTCACACAATTCACATGTAATCATTCATATATGCAATGTTCATGTGACTCTTTCATTTTGTTTCGTTGTTATGACCGCTATACCGAGCTCATATACGCTGAGCCATTGGCTCGAAAACATTGAGCTCAAAAGCCCTAATACATCGAGCATATAGCTCGATAATCGTTGGGCACGAAGCCTCAGACGCTGAGCTTAAAGCTCTCATATACAAGGGTCGTAACGGTCACAACCGCTTTTTATCGATCATCTTTGTTATGCATGTATGCACATGTCCACTTTACAATACATGCATTATATTAGAATTCCATATACCTAATTCTCACCATTTGAAATCAATTATGAACAATTTATGCACAACCAACACTTCTATATCACAAGACAACTATCCCAACACACGTGGTCCTAATCAATCAAATCAAACACATATAATCCGTCCTTAACTCCACATGGCATATTTGCATAAAATTAAACACATAAAGGTTAAGAAACCAACTAGGTTATTTCACCTCGTAACTTCCGAAGCTATCGCCGGGAAGTTTTGCCTACGTCTGATGATCGGCGATCCACTTGAGCTGCTATAACAATCAAAATATAAATAACATTATAAAATGCACCAATTCTAATGTCCAATGATGCATAAGAATCGAATAATGTACGTACTATACGTATTATGACATTCCCGACACAAATTCCAAATTTCCCGATCTCAATTTCTAAATTCCCAAATTCCTAATCTCCAAATTGAATTTAATCCATAACTAATTGAATCATCAATTTCCTAAATCCCAAATTTCTAAATCTCCCAATTAAAACCTCAAAAAATTCAACTTTCGGAATTTCAGCCTCCCTCGCCGCGACGAGCTCCCATTTCCTTTACGTCACAAGCAGCGGCTAAACTCGCCTCGTTGCGAATCGTGTTCTTTGCGGTAGTGACGATCACAGACACAAGCGACGACGCTTATCTTCCTCATTCTTGCAAGCGCCTTCACAAGACGCAGCAAGGTAAACCACTTGACACGCCCAGAAAACCCAGAAATTCTCAGATTCTCGACTGAAATCTTCTTCAAATCTAGTTTTTCACTTCACAAATCACTCCTAAATAATTCCATACACCTTAAGCAACTAACCCTCAACTTCTATTTCATCAAACAATCATTATCCCCAAATTTCAATCCTAAACTAACGAAAATACCCTATCGAAAACTCTAAATGCCAATCCCTTAATTATTCAAACTAAATCATCAATCCAACTCAATAAATCAACACATCAAACTATCTAAAGCAAGAAAGAAACAAACTTACCAGATTAAAGCCTCAAAACTTCAAGGATCACACCAAATCAAAGCTCCCGACACCCACGGTAATCACCCCAACTCAAACCCATTTTCATCTTGTTCCCAACACCAACCAAGGGAATCTATTAAGGATGGAAGAAGGAACAACTTATGGGAAAGAAATCAAACAAAACTCCAAGAAGAAATCCATGAAGAAGAAAGCATCGTGGGAGAAAGGTTTCAAAGGTTAGGCTATATATATATATAAAAAGAAACAAGGCTTGTTTGGCTAATTTAAATGCCACCGCCCCGATCCGAACCACCTCAAGATAATTTCTAATTCTAATTTCTCCCTAATTCAATGACTAAGCCCTAATTCCTCAATTTAAATTTCTCACCTATCCGTGCTATTGATAATCAATTTTGGAACCGAAAATCCAATTAATGGGTCCTCGATCAAATTTTTGGTCCGAGCCTATTTCTCCGAAAATTCCAGAAAAATTCCTATAAATCCTCAAAAATAGAAAACTCATTATCATATAATCCAATTTCATAATTCAATTTCTTAACTTTCATTTCCCATTCAAATTCAATTTCCAAGTCTAATATGACCTAATTTCCACACATGACCTAATCATCTCCAAATTCAAATTGTCCAAATTAAGTCGGAAATATGTCATACATGTATGTACGTACAAATGCCAATTTTACACAAACTCTATAATGCATGCACATGCCAAATACAAATGCAATGAACTGTACACATCCCATCGGTAACGGGATGTTACACTTCCACTGAATTTTTCGACCCTGATGACAAAAATCAAAAATTAAGGAAGCATAATCCGTCACTACTAGACTGAGTGTTGCTAACCAAGCGACCCCGAGGACCATATCCCACCCTTGCAACGGGAGAACAAAGAAATCAACCAACACTTCTTAGTCCTGAATTACGAGGGGTACTTGCTTCACCATTCCCTCACAAACCAAACGTTCACCATTTCCCACAAGTACTGAAAAACTCGGAATAGACATCACCGGTAAACCCAAGAACTTTGCAACTCTCGTCTGAACAAAATTGTGAGTACTACCCCCATCAAGCAAGACGTGAACCGATGTGCCACTAACTGACCCATGGAATCGAAGAGTCGAAACAAAACACCCACCAGCTAGGGCATTGTAAGATATGGCAGACTGTAACTGAAGCTTGGTTTCCGGCGAGAGTATACCAGAATCCGGTGAGAGCGACGGCGGTGTAATAATCGGGTCGGGGGCTCAGGTGGGTCGGAGTCGTCGACAAAAAGAAGTAAATGGGGTTTGGCTTTAAATTTATGGTCCCATGTGTAGTTTTCATCGCAATGGTAACACCGACCTTTAGAATGGCGTTGTGTAGTTTCAGCTGGGGTTAGGCGGCGGAACGACAATCGGTTTCCTCCAGGAAGGGTGGCTGTTGTGTTTGTGGCGGTAGGGTTAGGAGTAGTAGCGGCGTGAGGGTATTTTGGGGTTTGAAGTAAGGGCTTGGTATTGCCCAAAGTGGGCCGGACTAGGCCTCGATCCAATGCAATCCAGGTGTCATGAGCTGGGCCGAAGACATGGCCTCTTCCAAAGATGCTGGGCGATGGACCAATACGGAGTGTTTGATATCGGCTCGGAGGTCCAATATGAAACAGTGAAGCAAGAAATGGGCTGGTAAGTAAATGGTTCTGTTGGTTATGGCCTCAAAACTTGAACGATACTCAGTCACCGTACCCACTTGTTGGAGCTTGTTAACAGCCCTTCTGGTTCTTTAAGATCCCGTGACCGGAAATGTTGCAGCACGATGGCTGTAAACGCTGTCCATCCGGAGAGCTGGCGATTATGTTGCATCCAATCATACCAGTTGGCTACCGAATCATCGAGATAAAAGGACGAGATTGTGATCCGTTCTTCCTCGTTGATTTTATAGGAATCAAAGTAACGTTCAACTTGGAGCACCCACCGTTCTGGGTTAACACTAGAGAAACGAGCCATATGTACTGGTGTAGGCTTGTGGTGGCCAAGAGGATTCTGCGAAGAACTTGCCAGTGAGAAGCCTTTTATAGCAGAACCCATGGTATTGTTCTGGTGAGAGTCAGCAGAGATACGGGCTAAAACTTCTACCGAAACAGAAAGCAGGCCAAAATCACAGCGAAGGGATTCCTGAGAGTCGACGAGGGAGGACTGAGAGTCGGCTATGGCTCTAACATTTTCGTCAAGAACTTGGAATCTGGTCTGGTAAGGATGATCTGTCATTTATACAGATTGGAATGAAAGCACCAATGTGAGGTTACACAGCAAATATCAACACAAAGATATATTCCAAGGCAAGATTACTGTTATATTGATTTCAAAGAAAGGAAATACAAAGGTTCAAAAGCATAAATTCTCAGGAAACAAAGGAAGATGAGAAGAGAAAAGTGTGAGCAGAGATGAGAGAGAGAGAAATGTTAAAAGCATGACAGTATTGTTTTGTAACCAATTCCATACTCCAATATTCCCTTAAAAGGACACCTACATATCCTTCTGTGCACACCGTTACACGCCCTTGGTCCCCCCTTTTGCTGATGTGGAGCCTATCACAAATCCTTGCAGCCTCTTAGGAATCGATTTAGGCCTCAGGCCTCTCCTTAATGTTTGCTAAGGAAATCCATCGTTATTAGGCTCAATGGCATCAGGATGAATCACAACATAATGTCTAACAAATCATTTTTGTTCTATTAAGATCACATATGAAGAATCACCAAGAACACTTTTATGTTCGAAGAATTGACTTTAGGAAATCGAAATATTAAATTATAAGATGTTCGTATAAAACTTCATCCATAAAAGTGAATATAATCCCACTAGTCATTAAATATATAGATAATGGCAAAGTTAAAAATTATGTCCACCAAACTCAAGCAATAATGATTTAGCATATTCAATTAAAAATTGACCCAAAATATGAACGGAAAGAGAGAAAGAGAGAATCAAGAAACAAAACAACATATTTCAGGAAATGTGACGACATTACATTATTCATTACGAGGACATTAAGAGTTAGAAAAAGAGCTTCTCTTGGAATTGACTTCACTTTCCAGCTGCAGCGTCCAATGCAAATTGGCGAATTCTACTACGATAGTGCACCAACATTTCTCTTTCCCTAGTGTTGTGCTTCGTAAATGGTAACTCTGTAAAATCCTGTATCCATTTGTCTATAGGGGGATAGCTTTCAAGGTTGATGAGATTCCTGAAGCATCACGATCATCATCATCGCAATATTATTGGCTTAGAAAGGTTTCTTGAGAATGATTGTATCTTAGTAAAAAGAATGGAAACCACTCAAAACGCTCTCAACTCCACTCGTACGGATGTTCAAGCTACTAAGAAAGTTCGGATCAGGGAGAGGGACGAAGACCCGCCCCCTCCATCACCGGCTCCCCAGAATCCTCCTTTGAGCTATAACACTGTAGTTACTGGCACTTCCAACAATGGTACAGGGGTCCAGGAGTTGGACTGGGCAGAAGATGACATAATCGAACTGAATGACGGAGATATAGCCATAATTAAAGGCCTAGGCATCGAACATTCCAACACTTTTAAAAGAAAATTAGATCAGGCCTGGGCTACGGTGGTGATCATCAAATTAATGGGCAGAAAGCTAAGCTTCAGCATGCTCAAAACACGCCTAATGGCATTATGCAAGCCCAAAGGGCCGATAAAACTAGTTGATCTGGATAATGAATTTTACCTCGTCAACTTCAAGGATGAAGACGATTACATCCGAACACTCACCCAAGGGCCTTGGATAATCGCTGGGCAGGCACTCTCCATTCAACCTTGGTACCCATCCTTCCGCCCTTCAACTGGAAAATTCACCCATGTGGTCGCTTGGGTGAGATTCCCCGAGCTCTCCGTCGCTCGTTACCACCCCTTAATTCTCATTGCGTTGGGCAATCTCATGGGGCGCACAATAAAATCGACAGTCATACGCAACTCACTCACCGTGGGAAGTTTGCTAGGGTTGCGGTCGATCTGGACCTAAGCGCTCTGCTTTGAGCTTTTGTCGAATTGGATGGCGAACCGGTCAGAGTTGCATACGAAGGCCTTCCTCCCATTTGCTTCCATTGTGGCTTGGTAGGCCATGGCTCAGAGAACTGCCCTTCCCAGACCCCTGTCTCGACTGCCGACGAGTCCCCGGAGGTGGAACAGACTACGCTCGCACCTACTGTCTCTCGAGCTGCAGCGCCCACCTGAGACGATTCCACCGTGTCCTTCGACTACGGCCAGGACGAATCGCAGCGCTGCCCCTCTAGCCGCCGACCTCGAGGGCCTATTGAGTTCGCGATTCACGACTCTATCTGGCCTCTATTCGCTTTCTCCTCTAATGGCTAGTTCGCGTCAGACGGGGCCTGCCCCCCATCAATCAACCAACGTCTTGCGCTCCAGACTCAAGGGCAAATTCAAAGCCCCAGGACACTAGACCCACATCGCCCAATGCACGCCCAGTGCGTCGTTTAAAACCCACCACACGTCTCCTCTGTAGTGCCTCTCCACGACGTCGTCTCTGCTCTCTAAGGCCCCCTCGCTGGGCCAACAACCCGCAGGCCCATCCACTGCCTCACCTGGCTTCTTGCTAGGCCAGCCACTCTCTCCTACCACCATCGTCTCCCCATCTGCGCCACGTTCGCCCCCACTGGGCCGGGTGTGGACCTCCTCTATCGCCCACCCCAAGATCACACGACCCTCTCGATTTCGACCCATTCGGAAGTTATACTTCAGGACCCGACAATTCAAATACCCCTCCCCGCGGATGTGGGTTGTCGAGATATGGAAGCCGAGGCCACTCCTTCCGGTATTCCAAGGGAATCGTCCGCTCCCACCTCGACCCACTTGCTCCCCCCATCTCGCCCCCCGGACCCGGGTCTTGAGGACAACATCGACAATGGTTCTCACCTCGTTTAAGATACCCCGATGACAGAATCGAACTCGCTTTCTTCAAGTCATATGGATCCGGAGCAGCCTGATTTTACTATCCCCTCGTGGGTTGCGTAGTTGAGCCTCCTCCTTTCAGACTTTGTTATGGCTATTTTAGTCTGGAACTGCCAAGGGGTTAGAGGTCGGACCTTCAAACCCATTCTTAAAACTCATATCTGTTTGCACAAACTGATCATGGTTGTCTTAGTGGAACCCAGGATTAATAGGACTCGGGCTCTTTGAGTCATTAGTAGCTTGGGCTTCGGTCACTCCTTCTGGGTGGAAGCCGAAGGATACTCGGGCGGTATATGGATGCTTTGGCGAGACGATATTGAGGTTCAGATCTTGTTAGCTCACCGCCAATTTATCCACACTACCGTCAAAATGGGAACAGAAGGTGTTTGACTTCACGGACATCTACGCTAGCCCCACTTACTCGTTGCAAAAATATCTGTGGCACTATTTATGCCAAATCGTCGGCTTCACTCACCACCCTTGGCTTTTAGCAAGCGACTTCAATGCCAAATTGGAGCACAACGATAAACAGGGGGGATCCCACTCCTAACCTATTGTCAATTCTCATTTTCGAGATTGCGTCTATGCCTGTAACCTATCGAATCTTTGGTTTTCTGGTCCCAAATTCACTTGGCGCCGAGGTCAAATTTCAACCCACCTCGACCGTGTTTTTTGTTTGATTTCTTGGCATGATCTGTTTCCCCATACCACGGTTCACCACCTTCCTTTCCTGAAATCTGATCACCGACCTCTTCTCCTCACCTTTTCCCTTCCACGATCTAATCCTCTGCCAATTTGTCCTTTCAGATTTCAGACAACCTGGCTTTCTCATCCTCGTTTTAATCTATTTATGGCTGACAACTGGAGCGCCCCCTTCTAAGGATTTCAACGGCGCTCTCACCCGATTCATCGAGAAATTACAGTCCTGGAACACTACCACCTTTGGGAATATTTTTCATGAAAAAAAGCGCCTCTTGGCCCGACTTGCAGGCTTGCAGCATCGCCTAGACACCTCTGACTTGAGTTTTCTGCACGCTCTGGAAGAGGAACTTCGCTCTGAATTAGAACAAGTTCTCCTTCAAGAAGAGCTTTACTGGCATCAGCGCTCCCGAAGCCAATGGATATTGCATGGCGATCGTAACACTAAGTATTTTCATGCAATCACGAGCTCCAGACATCGGCAAGGGAGGGTGGCTTCCCTCAAGGATGAGGCAGGGATGGTTATCTCCGACCTCGTGACTCTCCGTCGATTAACGCAACATTACCTTGAGGATGTGTATAGGGCCGACACCCAGCAGAACCCTTCCTAGGACATCCATGGGCACTTCCCTTCTCTGGCCCCGCACACCAGCGAGGAGTTGTGCTGACCTCTTAGTCCTGAGGAAATTAAGAATGCCTTCTTCAGTATGGCACCTAACAAGGCTCTTGGGTTCGATGGCTACACCGCCCTCTTCTACCAGTCTCAATGGGACATTGTTGGCCCCTCCGTCTCTACTTTTCTTCACTGAGTGTTCCATCATGAGCTTTGGGAAGCGAAGCTTAATCGAACTATCATGGTTCTCATACCTAAGACTCCGTCTCCCACCTCAATAACGCAGTTTCGGCCCATTGTTTTATGTTCGGTGCTTTACAAAGCCATTTCCAAGATCATTGTTCATCGGCTCCAACCCTACCTAGACAAGCTGGTTGCCCTGACTCAGTGTAGTTTTGTCCCTGGGCGTCTGATTACCGATAATATCATCATCACCCAGGAAGTCATCCATTCTATGCGGCAAAAATTGGGTCAAAAAAGCATTATGGCGTTAAAGGTGGATTTAGAAAAAGCGTATGATCATCTATCTTGGGGGTTCATTCATGACACTTTTATCGACATCGGCCTTCCGGATTCGTTGATCAGTATCATCATGAAGTGTGTCTCCAATGTCTCCCTTTAAGTGTAATGGAATGGCAAACTCAGCGATGCGTTTACAATCTCTCGTGGTATTCGTCAGGGTGACCCTCTTTCTCCGTACCTTTTTGTTCTGTGTCTGGAAAGATTGGGTCAAGCCATCACGAGTGAGGTTTCTCGAGGTCACTAGATACCGATTCGCCTTAGCAGACAGGGGCCACCCCTTTCTCTCCTGTTCTTTGCTGACAACCTTATTCTCTTTTCCGAAGCCTCTCGCGATCAGGTGCAAGTCATTTAGGAGGTCCTCCAAGCTTTTTGTGCGACTTCCGAAAAACACATAATTTATGCCAAATCCAGAAGCTTCTTCTCCAAAAATGTGCCTCATCAGATGTCTCACTGCTTAAGCCGTGACCTTGGCTTTCCGTCGACCAGCAACCTCGGTCGTTACCTTGGCGTTCCTCTTCTTTATGACCGAGTCAACCTGCGCACTTATCAACATATTCTCGATAAGGTTCAACACAAGCTTACTGGCTGGAAGGTCAACCTGTTGTCTTTCGCGAGCTGTCTTCCTTTAGCCCAATCAGTCCTTGCGGCGCTTCCTAACTTTACCATGCAAACGGTCCGCTTACCCTGTGGGTTTTGTGACGAGCTGGAAAAGTTACTGCACCAATTTATCTGGGGTTCCTCACTTGGGTCGAAGAGGTTGCACCTGGTCCACTGGGCAGAAGTCTGCCAGCTTAAACACTTGGGCGGCCTCGGCCTTTGACGAATTCACGAAACTAACGATGCCTTCCTCGCGAAACTTGACTGGACTATGCTTACTAAGCCTACCTCCTTATGGGTGCGAGTCCTCACTGCCAAATATCACGTTGATGTCCACAGTCTCCCTACCTCGCTCGACACCCCTAGAGGTTCGATGATATGGCGGAGCATCAAGGCTACATGGCCTCTAGTCTTACAAGGCCTACAATGGTTGATTGACGACGGATGTCGCATTCGGTTCTTGTTAGACCCTTGGCTTCCGGACATCGACCCTCTGTGTTCCCATGCTTTGACCCCTATCCCCGAGGCCATCTTGCCTCACAATGTTAGTCACTTTGCAGACTCTGACAGTAACTGGCTCTGGCACGAGATCCTACCCTACCTCCGACTCATCTTTGCCAATTAATAGTCGGTACGTTTCCCCCCACCTCGAAGTCAGCTCTGTCCAATTGATTTGGGGTAGCTCTATTGATGGGTGTTTCTCAATCACTTCGACGTACAATATGAGTATGGGGCATGCCGATACTGCGACTCATACAGTTTGGAAGGTCATTTGGATGTGGCCGGGCCCATAGCAAATCCGCTCCTTCCTTTGGCTCCTAGCTCACGATCGGTTACTCACGAATCATCAACATGTTCATGTGCACTGTACTTTCGATGGAGTTTGCTCCCACTATGGCATTGAGGAATCTTGTCTCCATATAGTTCGGGACTGCAGTAAAGCTCGCCAAATCTGGCATACCTTCCCTCCGCACCTGGTCTCGACTAGCTTCTTCACTATGCCACTTCGGGATTGGCTACACAACAACCTCCAACCCTTTTGGACCCCGATTTTTGAGTAAAATTTAGAAATATTAAGTGAAATTAAATGAGTGGTTTACTATATGTACTATATTATGGATGTATTTATGTTTAAAGGAAGTTGATAAGAAAAGAAATGTTTGATTTTGATAACTTTGGGTTTTAAATAGATTTGTATGATTATGAAAGTTAAAGTGAATTAGTGGATTGAAATGGAAGCTAAAAATCAAGAAATAAAGAGAAAAAGTGTGAAAATATGAAAAGTTTGACTTTTTGACTATTGAGAGTTGACTTTTTGATTTTGGCAAAATTTGAAAAAATGATCTATATGAAACTTATAGATTATGTTAAGAGCTTTCTGTTGTCATAAAGTTTGATATTTTTCGATATCAGGAGTGAAAGTTATGAACAATCAAAGTTCTGTGTTTGTTTTGCTTTGGTTTGAGTTGACAAGTATTTGGCAGAAACTTTGTTTGCGTTTTTGACCCTCTTAGAGCTTGAATTGGATTGAGAGGTTTTCTTGAAGATTGTAGAACATGTTTAAAGCTTTCTAATGGTGTATAATGTGCCTTATTTGGAGTTAGGAATAAAAACTTATAGAGTTAGACCTAGTTCAGTTACTGTTCATTTAGCAGATTTGTGCAGAACCTTTGGAAGGATTTTTCACCCCTTTAGAGCCTGTTTTGGTTTTTGCATCCTTCATAGAAATTGTATATCATCTTTCCCCATTTCCATTGATGTATAGTATGCAATTATTAGAGTTAGGAATAAAAAGTTATGAGGTTGAGAAGATTGCAGTTACTGTTCATTTGGGTACAGTTATTGTTCCATTGGTTTTTATATAGGCAGTAACTTTGAGAGTGTTTTTACCTCTTTAAATGATTGAATTGATTTTTTATCCCTTTATGAAACTTTTATATTATCTTTTTATCTTTCCAATGAGATAAAATGTGACATTTTTAGATTATTGTGTTAAAAGATATGATTTTTCAAACTTCTAGCATTGTGTAGGTCAATTCCAAATTTGGTAGAATCTTTGATTAACAATTTGACCCCTTTAGCGATAGAATTAGTTTTTATGTTCTACAAGGAAGTTTTAGAGCTTCATTTAAGATTTCTTTTGATATCAAATTTGTCAAATTTGGAGTTCAGAATCAATAGTTATGAATTTTGGAAAAATTCTGTTCTATGATGTCGTTTTTGCTTGCTTCACATTCTGCTTCTTCCTTCCAAATCCGACCCTTTTGCAACTTTTTGCTTATATCTTTTCCGTCCAAAATTCGATTAACTTGGTTTTTAAAGAGTTGGATTCCTAAGAAAATTATTTACATCCTCAGGGGAAATTTGTGATTTTATGAGATTAAATTGAGGATGATTAATTAAATCAAAGTGAGTATGAAATAGTCTGAACATTGTTCTGTCTTTTGCGAAATTCAGGATATGTGGAGATCAGATTAAAGTGATTCTTAAGGCAAAATAAAATTGAGTCATGGGGATACAAATCATATGAAGAAATTAAATTTCAATTTAGCCCATAAGATTGTCAATTTCTGACTTGAAGTTCAGATTAGTGCTCAGTCTTGGATTAGGAACATCTCAGAGTATTTTAGCCATAACTTTTGCTCTAGTAATCCAAATGAGTTGATTCTTGTTTTGGATTAAAATAGAGTAATAGAGATACAATTTTTATGAAGAAATCGAGTTTCAATTTGGTCATTAAGAATGTCAATTTGTGGATGGAAATAAAGTGCTGGAAAATGTTTTATCATATGAATAACCCGAAATGTTTGGATCATAACTTTTGGTATAGAGCACCAAATTAAATGATTTTGGTGTCATTATGAAATTAGGACTATGAGGAACAATTCTCTATAAGGAAGTTTTGGCAAATTCCTTCAATTTGATGGTTAGAAAGATTTTGAATAAGTTGAGAATTTGCCTTTAATTGATGATTTTATTGTTTTGATCAAAAAGGTGAAATTGCTACATGAATTATGGATAATGTTTGTGCATTTGTGAATTTGATATTGTTTGACTTATGATTTGAAGAAATTATTTCGATTTATGCATTCTTTGTGTTTAAGTGATTAAGATTTTCGATATGTGAAATTATATGATACGATGTTCGATTATAACATGACATGTGAAAAACAAGATTTTGAAATATGCTTTTGGGCCATCCGTTTTCAAGTGTGAATTATGTGATATGTGGGTTTGGTTAGGTCCCTTAAGTGAGTCAGTGCACTGTCTCTTTTTAAATTAAAGGCTTCTCCCGCCTGCCCGCTAGTGGCACTGGAGTTCCGATTTCGGACTCCCATAAGTTACGGCTACACTGGACCGTTATGTTGGAAGGTGTAGTACGTTTCGTTCACGGCTGCACAGGACCGCTATGCGGGAATGTGCAGTACGTTCCGTTTTGGACCGACCCAAACCGTTTGATATGTTTTATGTTTTGATTTGTGATTTTATGTGATTGCATTCATGTTGTTTTTTATATTGCTTATGATTTATGAAAATTGGAGAAAATTGAGAAATGAAAAAGTGAGCTTTCAACCGTGAAGTTTGAGAAATTGTTTATGAGTTCTTTTGAAAAGTTAAAAAGTTTGAAAATGAGCTTTTGCTAAATTTCCGACTGTGACATGTTTAAAAATGGCAAGCGTCTTGAAAAATGGTTTTTTCTTATTGTTCGTTTTATAAACAAATTATCCACGAGCTTTGTGCTCACCCCCTTTCATCCCCATCTCCAGGTTTTGAGCAGGAGATCGGATGAAAAATGGTCAAGACATTAGTTCGATGTTTGCATGTGTCTGTATTTTGTGTACTTTGGATTATGGATTTTGGTTATGTATATGGCTTAAATTGCCATTATTGTATTACAAGCATTTATTTCGGGATGTATATGAATTCTGGATTTGGGTATTGAATTGAGTTATATAGGCATTTGTGTATGATTATGGGTTTATGAAAGATAAATTGTAATTGTTTATGCATATGATGGATTAAATTAGAAAATTGTGTATATAAATGAGTGTGATGTATTGTAAATTCTGAAAATGGTGGATTGAATATGGATAATTTGTGATATGTGAAGTATTAGATATAGGTTTGTGTTTACTGAGATCTCGGACGGAGGGTCCGGTGGATTTTGATGATTGTGTGTTTGATTGGAAATTATAGGAAGTGTGTTTTAAACACTTTGTAGGTTTTTGGTTAGTTAGAATGCAGCCGTTATGCTGCCGAATTTTCTACAACAATTGGTTGCATGGACTAGATAAAATAAAATAAGAATTGATTAAAAGATGAATTTTGGATTTGTATGAATGTATAAGAATTTTATTACGCTTTGAGAAATGGATTGAGGATACTTTCCAAGAAAAGGAAAATGGTATGGATTTTGCATGAATTTTGAATAAAGATAGTTATAAGAAAAATAAAAAAAAATTATACTGGATTTGGAATGTCTTAGGGTTTCCAACGCGATGAAAACTAAGTCAATCGGATGTCGGACGGAAAAGATATAAGCAAAAAGTTGCAAAGGGTCGGATTTGGAAGGAAGAAGCAGAATGTGAAGCAAGCAAAAACGACATCATAGAACAGAATTTTTCCAAAATTCATAACTATTGATTCTGAACTACAAATTTGACAAATTTGGTATCAAAAGAAAGCTTAAAGGAAGCTCTACAACTTCCTTGTAGAACATAAAAACTAATTCTATCGCTAAAGGGGTCAAATTGTTAATCAAAGATTCTGCCAAATTTGGAATTGACCTACACAATGCCAGAACTTTGAAAAATCATATCTTTTAACACAATAATCTAAAAATGTCATATTTTATCTCATTGGAAAGATAAAAAGATAATCTACAAGTTTCATGAAGGGAGAAAAAATCAATTCAATTATTTAAAGAGGTAAAAACACTCCCAAAGTTACTACCTATATAAAAACCAATGGAACAGTAACTGTACCCAAATGAACAGTAACTGCAATCTTATCAAACTCATAACTTTTTATTCCTAACTCCAATAATTTCATACTATACATCAATGGAAAGGGGGAAAGATGATCTACAATTTCTATGAAGGATGCAAAAACCAAAACAGGCTCTAAAGGAGTGAAAAATCCTTCCAAAAGTTCTGAATAAATCTGCCAAATGAACAATAACTGAACTAGGTCTAACCCCCATAACTTTTTATTCCTAACTCCAAATAAGGCACATTATACACCATTAGAAAGATTTAAACATGTGCTACAATCTTCAAGCAGACCTCTCAATCCAATTCAAGCTCTAAGAGAGTCAAAAACACAAACAAAGTTCCTGTCAAATACTTGTCAACCCAAACCAAAGCAAAACAAATACAGAACTTTGATCGTTCATAATTTTCACTCCCGATATCGAAAAATATCAAACTTTATGGGGTCAGAAAGCTCTCAACATAAGCCATAAGTTTCATGTAGATCATTTTCTCAAATTTTGCCTAAATCAAAAAGTCAACTCTCAATGACCAAAAAGTCAAACTTTTCATATTTTCACACTTTTTCTCTTTATTTCTTGATTTTTAACTTCCATTTCAATCCACTAATTCACTTTAACTTTCATAATCATACAAATCTATTTAAAACTCAAAGTTATCAAAATCAAACATTTCTTTTCTTATCAACTTCCTTTAAACATGAATACATCCATAACACAGTACATATAGTAAACCACTCATTTAATTTCACTTAATATTTCTAAATTTCACTCAAAAATCGGGGTCCAACAAACCCGGCTTGTGGATCCATGACCACACTTGGTCAACCCTATTTGGCATCACTTGCTGGTTCCTCTGGCAGTGGCATAATCGGTCCCTTTTCGATAGTCATTTTACTTGGCCTTCCTCACCTCGCTCTCTTATTTTGTCTTATGCAGCTCAGCTGCACCTCACTACTGGAGGGTCCTCTCCCGAGCGTTCTATTAGTCCTCGAATGCGACACGAACGACTCATAGGATGGAGCAAACCTCTCCCAGGGTGGATCAAGCTTAATATCGATGGCTCCAGCCAGCGCTCATTGCATTTGGCCACTGTTGGTGGTATTCTTCGAGATAGTGACGGACACTGGCTTGGGGGCTTTGCTAAGAAACTTGGCCGGTGCACAGCGATGACAGTAGAACTATGGGGGGGTTTTACAGGGCTTTCACTAGCTTGGTCCCAGTGCTTTCGATGTGTTGAACTGGAGATTGATTCCAAGGTCGTGTTCGATCTCCTCTCTTCCTCTGCCCGCCGATCTAGGACACTCAACCCCATTGTTCTGAGCATTCATCTGCTGCTCTCTAGGAACTGGATTATTGTACATCGTCTTGTTTATCGAGAGAGCAACCGCATACCGATCGCATTATGATTATGTCAGCAACGGTCGATTTGAGTGTCTTTTCTAGCTTCTACACCCATTGGGTGCCACCAGGTCCTCTTTGAGGATCAATCAGGAATCTGTCTTCCCCATTTTGTTCTGTAGTTTGTATTAGTTTTTCCCTTTTATCCAAAACAAAAGAGTCAAATGCTTATCTTCAATGGTTCTCTGCATATCCCTTGATTGTAAGAATTCATTAGCTTAGACATAGGATTTTTCCATGTATAGGAATTTTCCATGTATAGCATATTCAATCGTGTATATATTTAACTATTGAAAGGAATGAGAATCAAGTTTTTTGGCTCTTTCTTAAATCTTAACATGATATCAGAGCATTAACTTTCTTCTATACAATTTCATTATATTCAAACATCTCCAGCTCCCCTTATCATGACAAATACCAATTCTTCCCTTGGTTCAGAAACTTCAAATACTTCACACAGTCAAGAAAATGTTTCTGTTGATCAAAACTTGCTCTCTCTTACACCATCCATCCATCAGATAATCCAGGTGCCATCCTTATGTCCAAACCATTGACAGGGGACAATTATTATAATTGGTCTCGTGCCATGAAATGACTCTAAATGCCAAGAACAAATTTGGTCTTGTAAATGGGACCTCATCACGACCCTCCTCTACATCCTGAGATTACCCACTATGGGATCGTGCAAATGACATGGTGGTATCATGGATACTGAACGTGATCTCACCAGAAATTGTAGATAGTATCCTATGTGGCTCATCTGATTTTGAGATCTGGAAAGACTTAGAAGAGCGCTTCTCACAAAGTAACGCACGTCGTATGTAGCGCCCCCTTACCGTAGAGTATACATCGATACGCCCGCAGGTCATACCGATACATACCCTACGATGAGGGTGCACTACCAGACAATCGCTTCTATAAAACCTCATGGCATTAATATAATCAAAACAATAAGATCACAGTCACTAATTCTTAAAAACCAAAGAGTACTTCTCATTGCATTCATAAATCCTAAGTACAATATCCGGTCATAATTTACAACTGCATAAGTCCAAAATAAACAGTAATAGCTCCTATCTAGGTCATCCCCAAAATATCCCAAAGGATCCCTAGCTGACCGACCTGTGGGCCATGCTCCTCTCTCCGGCACACACAGAGCAGGAAAGTCACAAAATCCGAAACTAGAGTCTCACTACCGCTGTCCTGAAAAATAGTCGCAATTTTGGTGAGTTTGCGAAACTCAATGAGTAACCATCATCGATGGTTTACCCAATTCATGCATGACGCAAAATTGCGTACAGAGCAACACATAACATAAATCAGAATTTCATACCATCAAAATCACACATTTACAGTTAGTCCATATCACATTCATAGCATAATCACAGACTGTATGCACAATGATTTCCAATTCATTATTAGCGTTGTCACTGGGCGTCAGAGTTTTTCCCCATTTCGGGCACATTACGTAATCGCGTTTTGGGGTAGGAGAGCCCTCCGGTATGCACCATCGCCCACGCCGCACTAGGGATAGGAGAGCCCTCGGGTATGCACTAATCCCTTTTCACTTAACACAATTGATGAGCTTATAGCTCCACTCGGATCAGAATGTGCTCCAGCCACAACTGTCAGTTACTGAGTTCTAATCATGCCTAGCATGCTTTCACAATTCTCACTAATGTATACCTCATGCGAGTCACATAATCAAAATCACATAATCAAAAGCACGATAGTTCACATACGTAGCACATAACACATAAGAGATTGAGAAACCAACTAGGTTACTCACCTCTAAACTTCCGCCATCGCCGAAGTCTTAGGCTGCGTCGATGATCGACGCCCACTCGAGCCTCTATCAAATCGAATATTCGTGATATCACTAATTGAACCAATTTCAATAATCGAATGCTGATATTTCAAATGAATGTTATACTACGACGTTATGACATTTCGACCAAAATCCGAATTATCTCAATTTCGCTCTTTTGCTTTAGTTCATAACAATTTCTAATACCATAATTCAATTGGCTAAGTTCCATATCCTCCAAAGTCAAAATCAAAGACATAGGACTTATCGATGAATCGGAATCAAATTCTCTATTCAAATGTAAATGCGATTTCGAGAATTATTGAACTAAATCTCCAAAATCACATTCTTCTAAATTTATACTGTAGCCCCAAAAATTAAGATCACTTAATCACTCCCAATTCATAACTAGAATAACCTTAAAATTCTTAAAACCAAGCAACACATATCACGGAAGACAAGCGTCCTCGTCACAAGCATCCTTTCTTGCGCCCGCCACTTCGCTTTTTTTTCACAAGCAAGCACGCTTAGTTAGCTTTGTCAGGGCGCCTCAAGGCCTCGCACAACAAGGCGATGCGATCGCGAGATCCGCCAGAAAACCCAGAAATTTTCCAGATTTTCGACGATAAAATCATCAAATTCAAGTTTTCTCCTTACCAATCACTCCTAAATAATTCCATACATGATATACAACCAATCTCTAACTTCTATTTCATCAAACAATCAATATCCCCAAATCTCAACCCTAAAACCTATATTGTCCGAAACACCTTAATCCTCAAACAATTAATCACTAAATTTCGCTTGAATCAAGATTAAACACATAAATAAACAAGAACTTACTTGATCAAGCTTTGAAACTCTTCCAAACACCAAGAAATCCACGCAAAGGAAAAAGAAGAACCAAGCAATTTTCTCCATAAACGAAACAAGCATCGAGTCAAATTTCAAAGGCATAAGCTTTTTATATACTAAAGATCTTAAGGTTTGTTTGGCAAGGTTTAATTGCCACCAGTCTGATCCAAACCACCTCAAGTCAATTTCGAATTCTAATTTCTTCCGAATTCTAATGGATAAATCCTAATTCCTCAATTTAAATTTCTAATCTATACTTGCTATTGGATAATCAATTTCGGAACCGGAAATCCAATTTATTAGGCATCTATCAATTTTTGATTCCGCCTATTGTTCAAAATTCCGAAAAATTCCTATAATTCCACAAAATTAGGAAATCTCTAATCACATGCTCAAATATCAAATCTTCAATTCCTAAATTTAAGTTGACTCTTCAATTTCATAAATCAAATATCAAATTCTCTAATAACTCAATTTACCTTAATACTCGCTCTAATTCACAATTCAAACACAATTTACCTAAATCACAAAGTCTCCAGTGCCACAAGTACGTCGAAATTATGCCATACATGCATGTACATACATATACTTATGCAATGCCAAACATTACTCAGATATGCAGAGACTACAATTTCAAATGCAGAATACGTATACAGAATACGTATAAGAGGAACTGTACACATCCTATCGGTGACGGGATGTTACATCGTATCTTTGAACTCACTCATGCTATTGCCACAAATCAACAAGGTACATCTTCCATTATTATTTATTATGGTAAACTTAAATCTTTTTGGGATGAATTGTTTGCACTGTCCAAGGTTAGTCCTTGCACATATGGTAGATCCAAATCCATATCTCATTTTGAAGCTCAACAATGCTTAATGCAATTTCTAATGGGTTTGAATGAGTCTTATGGTGCACTCCACAGTCAAATTCTCCTTATGGATCCTTTACCATCTGTCAACAAAGCTTGTAGCCTACTTCTGCAAGAAGAAAGACAACAAAATCTTCTTTCAATCCCTAAACCAAAAACAATAGCTTTGGCTGTTTCACAAAACACAAACTATGGCACTCATTCCAATACTCAAACCTAGAAATTTTGTTGTTATTGCAAGAAAGATAATCAAACTATTGAAGAGTGCAACAAATTAAAATATAAGCAGAAGAAACAAGGTGGTTCTACTTCCACATCTTCTCTATAGGGATGATCTCGTGCTTCTCAGTACGCAACCAATGCTTCAGGAACTCAAAGCGATATAACTGATGGTAATGTTGGTCCTTCTAATGAGACTTTTATAACTCCAAAATTCACTCAAGAGCAAATCAACAAGCTGCTCAGTCTCATTCATTTAGATAGTTCACAAACTGCAACAAATTTAGTAGGTACGCCTTTTGTTTTTCTCACAAAGTTTTCAAAATTATAGGTCATTGACAGTGGAGCTACAGATCATACGATTTCAGATCAATCACTTCTAACTTCATCTATTGAATTTGCCACTCCTCACATGGTCACCTTACCTGATGGTCAAAAGGAACAAATCACTCATATTGGTTCTGCTAAAATAAGCCCTACTTTAAATGTTGATAATGTTTTATACATCCCTTCTTTCAAACACAATCTACTCTCAGTAAGCAAACTCACCAAAGCGTTAAATTGTGATGTTATTTTTTTACCATGATAGATGTGTTTTGCAGGACTTGTTAATGAGGATGGTGATTGGTTTTGGTAAGGAACAAGATGGTCTATACATTTTTTAACTTGATTTCAACAACACTTTCTCTGGACTTTCACTTTCCTCAAAGAACTTCGACTTGTGGCATTGGTGTCTACGTCACATATCCTCTAACAGACTCCTCTATCTATCCAAAAGCAGTCCTTGCATTTCTTTTTCAAAAAATTGCATGTGTCATATTTGTCATCTTGCAAAACAAACTCGATGTAGTTTTCCTTTTAGCTCGATTTCTAGTACAATTATTTTCCAGCTAATTCATATTGATATATGGGGTCCTTATAATATTTCCTCTCATACTAATGCTCATTATTACCTTATCATAGTTGATGATTTTTCACGAACTACATGGGTTTATTTGATAAAACACGAATATGAGAATAAACAAAATATTAAAGCTTTTATATCCCTTGTTAAAACTCAACAAAAATGTCAAATTCAAAAGATTAGAACTGACAATGGGGTTGAATTTTTTGCTTATGATCTTCAACAATTTTTTCAATTAGAGGGCATCTTGCATCAATCTAGTTATGTTAGTACCCCTTAACACTTACTCGAGGTAGCTCGTGCTTTACGTTTTCAAACACATCTCCCACTTGAATTTTGGAGAGAGTGTGTCCTTACTGCTGTGTACCTTATAAACTGAATTCCATCCCCGCTCTTGTCTGGATGCTCTCCTTATGAAATTCTTTTTGTCACCAAACTTAAATATGATAATCTTCGTGTTTTTGGGTGCTTGTGTTTTGCTTACAACATTCATAAAAGGGATAAATTTGATGCTCGCTCTAAACCCGAAATTTTTCTAGGCCACCCTTTTGGTCAAAAGGGATATCACATCTATGATATAAACTCGAATAAGATTTTTACCAGTCGAGATGTTCAATTCTTTGAGACTATTTTTTCTTTTGAGTCTATCCCAAACACCCCCCCCCCCCAATCAAGTTCTTCCTTTACCAGCCAATGACATTTCTTTATAATCATACACTCTTTCGTAAAACCAAGATCTACATTAAAACAACCCAGTTGACAATTCCACCTTTAAAAAATCTTCCCTAACACCAACCTCACCATCCTATGATAACACCTTAACCATCCCTCCTCGTCGATCTACTCACCCTCATAAATCACTATCTTATTTAAAGGATTTTTATTGCTCAAGTTTCACAACCTCAAAGTCCCCCCAAATCCAAGATTTTCCCTCGATGACACCTTCATCAGGTACGCATTTTCCTTTTTTAAAGTACTTAACTTAGGATAGATTCTCTTCATCCCATCATTCCTTTTTAACTGCTATCGCTAACGTTATAGGACTTAGAACTTTCTCACAAGCTGTCAAATCACCACAATGGAGGGATGCTATGGCCAAGGAAGTTCACGCCCTTGAAACCAACAATATATGGACCATAATAAACTTACCAACTGGAAAAAAGTCTCATTGATTGTAAGTGGGTATACAAAGTCAAATACAAGTCAGATGGCACAATTGAGAGATATAAAGCTCGTCTAGTTGCAAAAGGATACACTTAACAAGAAGGAATTGACTTTCATAAGACCTTCGCGCTAGTTGCTAAACTAGTAGCAGTACGTTGTTTGCTAGCCATTGCTGCAATAAAATGATGGAATCTTCACCAATTGGATGTCTATAATGCCTTTTACATGGGGATCTTTCTGAAGAGGTATATATGACCATTCCACCTGGATTCTCTTGTCAGGGGGAGAACCAAGTCTGTAAGTTGAATAAGTCCCTTTATGGACTTAAACAAGTTGGCCAAAATTGGTTCCAAAAATTTGTTGAAGCACTTATGAGCATTGGTTTCACTCAATCTAAGGCCGACCATTCCCTATTCTTTCACACACAAGGAGATGCTCAACTTTTCATTTTAGTATATGTCGATGATATTGTTATTACAGGCACTAATAATGCAGGTGTTGATAATCTAAAGGCTTATCTTCATACTAAATTCAATATCAAAGACTTAGGCCCCTTAAAATATTTCTTGGGCATCGAAGTCGCACGCTCATCTCAAGGTATATATCTTTCTCAAGGAAAATATATGTTAGAAATTCTTGATGATTTAGGGCTATTAGGAGCTTATACGGTTGACTTTCCAATAGAGCAACACTTAAAGCTCACAAACTCATATGGCACTCCTCATTATTATCCTTCTCGTTATCATCGTCTAGTTGGACACTTGATGTACTTGACAATCACACACCCTGATATTGTCTATTGTGTGCAAATTCTAAGTCAGATTATGAATGAGCCACGACAATCACACATGGATGCTGCCACTCGATTACTTCGGTATCTTAAAGGGACTCCAGGCTAAGTCCTTTTATTGTCTGCTTCTAGCTCTCTCCAACTAATTGCCTATTGTGACTCAGATTGGGCAAGTTGTCCAATAACTAAGCGTTCTACTACAGGTTATTGTGTCTTCCTTGACTCCTCTCCTATCTCATGGAAAAGTAAGAAATAGGTTACCATTTCTCGATCATTTGTTGAAGCTAAATACTGCACCATGGCCCAAACTTCATGTGAGATTCAATGGCTAAAATATCTCCTTCATGACCTTGACGTCAATCACCCATAAGCTGCCACATTATTCTGCGACAACCAAACTGCCTTACCCATCGCAGCTAACCCAATTTTTTACGAGCGTACTAAACGTATCGAGCTGGATTGTCATCTCATACTTGAAAAGATACAAACTGGTTTAATTGCTCCTTAATTTGTCTCTTCATCTTCTCAACTTTTCGACATTTTCACTAAACCTCTTGACAAAGATGCATTCCTTTGAGTCTTAACAAGTTGGGCATGTCGAACCTACACTCTCCAACTTGAGGGGGAGTGATGACATTCTTGAAGCATCACAGCCATCATCATTGCAATATTATTGGCTTCCCTTATATGAAAGTCAAATGCTTATCTCCAACGGTTGTCTGCGTATCTCCAACGATTCTCTACATATCCCTTGATTGCAGGAATTCATTAGCTTAGACATAGGATTTTTCCATGTATAATATATTCAATCGTTTATATATTCAACTATTGAAAGGAATGAGAATCAATTCTTTTGGCTCTTTTTTAAATCTTAACAAGGGTCATGTCTTTTCACACTAGAGACCTCCTCAACGGTTCCCAGCCACAAAGTGATATAGCCCAGTACTATATCCACATATCCAACGCTTTCCACTCCAAAAAAACTGCTTACCTTGGCCTTAAGCTCTCCTTCTAGCACTTGCAAGGCTTCTTTAGCTTCCAACACCATCTTCTCTTGTAGCTCTCCTTCAGTAGCTAAAACATTCCTTACAATTTCAGTGAGCTACAAGACCATGGAAATTTTGATGTGTTATTACTATATAGAGATTATTTACATAAATTTAGTTAAAAACAGGTATTAATATCAATTGAATAAATTGACAAGAGTATTGGATTTGATCTTTTCTTCAATGAACTTGTCCCAAAAGTGAGCCGTGGTCTTCTTGTAAGGGTCATTAGGCATAATTGGGCTGTCTTTCCACGTCTCCTCGATGTACTCTAGGATGATCAAGATTCAACGATGGGTTTTTCACTGTGAACAAGTATAGGGACTTTTTTATGGATTGTGTACAGAAGAAGAGAGCTCTTGTTGACGATGTCAACCTCCATAGACTCATATTCAAATCCTTTAAGCTTCAATATTATTTCCACCCTGTGAACAAAAGGACTGTACATAACTCCCAACAACTTCAATTGTTGCTTCGCCATGTCCCTCAATCTCTTAGCCTACTGTTTCTCACTTCGAGATTTGTTCTAGACACACACACCTACCACACATATTTGTATCGAACGGAGTGACATGGACATAGTGATTGAAAAGTATAAATGAAATTAGAGTTTTAACACTTGATTGGCCATATTATAGTTATTAATTCAAACATTATATTCTCTTTACATAGAACACAATTATATAATTAACAACATGTTCATGTCCGGAGATGTGACTATTTGAAACTGTTAGTGTTTGTAACCAATATGCTAAACGTGACGTTGGAGAAATCAATCAGCAAAAATTTAGAAAGAATAAACTCCATAGTCCAGATAACTATTGAAGGGTGATTAGGGTTCATATGCTTTATGCATGATCTCGTTCTTACCTAAATCATAGAGTCTTCTCACTGTTTGTAGTAAAGATTGTAGAAATTGTTCCTCGTCTAATCGAACGCTTGCTCGGTGTTGTCTCCTCTGCTCTCTGTTTTGGACAGTGCCTTTAAGAAGTCTGGATCAGCTGTTGTGTTGGCGGCGGTTACACTTGGTTTAAATGAGGAACACCGAGCCATTCCTTGTAGTCTTCTCGCTGTTTGGCTATGGAGGCCGACTTCAACCATCTATATCTTTCGGCTAAGGAGGATCAGGAGCTCGTAATCCCACACTCTACTCCGGTGATGTCGGTGTCCTATGAGCTTTGTCTGGTCGATATTTTTTTAACTTACAATTGAATTAATTTTCTCTATATGCGAGAAGTGTTTGCGAATCTCTGGCATCCTTTGAGGGTATTGTGATTTCTGATTTGGGAGCAAAACAGTGCCTATTCTGATTCTTCCATTCTGTTGATCTTGACTGCGTAATATCAAGGGCTCCATGGTTGTTTAAGTGCCCCTTTTTATTCCGTTGCTATATATGGATGTCTAGGTGGGGGTTTGCGACTTGAAGCTGGGATTTATGACTACTACAGTGGCGTCCTTGCTGGGAAATTTTGTTGGTTCTTTCTTAAAGTATGACACTAAATGTAGCACCCCACTCCCGTAAGACCCGGACCCGACATCGATGGTGATATCCGAATCCGTGCCCTGTGAGGATGGGATGATACCTCACTTAGTCAAAACACAGTACAAATTTTGTTTGGAAACCATCATACACTTACATAAATGTATGTCGCGAAAAACTATTTACATAACAAATCTGGTAGCTACAAAGACCACGAGGGTCCTCTTATAAAATACACAATAATATCTAAGCAAAGTCCTCATTCTCATGCAGATGGAACTGATCCCGTCCTCTAATACCGCTCTGTGATCACTATACACTCGTTACCTAACGGGGTATTCTTCTGAGTCCGGCAAAACAATTGCAGATTTTGGATGAGTTTTTGCAAACTCAATGAGTGACCATCATCGATGGTCCCCCCACTCAAATACAAAATCAAAACAACTTAAGTTCTCATTCTTTCTATTTGTTCTCAAATCGCAATTCACATAGATCTATCTCTATCTCGTATACATCTCTCAAAATTTGTCCCATTTACACATTTACAGAAATCTAT
This sequence comes from Erythroxylum novogranatense, assembly GCA_029891385.1. Classification (NCBI taxonomy): domain Eukaryota; kingdom Viridiplantae; phylum Streptophyta; class Magnoliopsida; order Malpighiales; family Erythroxylaceae; genus Erythroxylum; species Erythroxylum novogranatense. Next base: position 30,414,268 of record CM057229.1, on the reverse strand, counting down.
CATCATACATCTCATTTTTCGATACATACATGTTTCACTCGCTTACTATTTATTTCCATTTGGCTGTGACCGAGTGCCTAAATTGTCCTATTGAAGGGCTCATTAAAACTGTCTCTTATCCAGTGCTTGTTGGACCCCGAACTTTTGATGATAATTAGAAATATTAAAATGAATATTAATGAGAAAGAAATTGGTGAGACAATTTATGAATTTAAGAAAAATTTATGAGAAAAGAATTGTTTAGTTTTGAGGACTTTGGTATTTGAATGAATTTATATGGATTATGAGATGAAAGAGAATGAGTTAATTGAAATGGGAGTGGAAAATCAAGAAATGAAGAAAGAAAGTGAGAGAATTTGAAAAATTAGGAAGGTTGAGTTTTGGAGATAGAAAGTTTGACTTGAGAGAGTTGACTTTTTGTTTGAGGAAAAATTTAAGAAAATTGTCTTCTGGAAACTTGTAGTTTATGTTAAGAGCTTTCTGTAGCCATAAAGTTTGATATTTTTTGATATCGGAAGTGAGAGTTATAATTAGTCAAAGTTCGCTTGGAGTTTGACTTTTTGATTTAGGCAAAATTTGAGAAAATGATCAACATGAAAATTGTAGCCTCTGTAGAGAGCTTTCTGTGGCCATAAAGTTTGCTATTTTTCGATGTCGGGATTGAGAGATATGATTTTATGAAGATATGCTTTGTTTTGAAAATGCTATTAAGTATAGATTTGTGTGTTTTATCCTTCGAGGCCACTCGTCGTACGGATTTAGTTTGCATTAGAATAAGTGATCTTCATGAAAGTTTTAGATGATGTTTTTATCTTTTCATTGATATAAAGTTTGCAATTTTTCGATATCGGGGCAAGGAGTTATGAGCGATTAAAAATTGGAAGTCGATTAGGAAAAGTTGTTTTGGACAGAATCTTATATTCAGTTTTCGACCTCTTTCGAGACCTAATTTGATTTTGAGTTCTTCAGGAAAGTTGTAGAGCTTCCTTTGATCTTTCTATTGACACCAAATTTGTTAAATTCCAAGTTTGGGAGCAAAAGATATGATTTGAAAATTTTGAAATTTTCTACAGCTCTAGATTCTATCCTTAGGCGTGCCCACGCCTAATCTTCGAATCTCGTCTTCTCTTATACCTTTTTTTGTTTGACATCCGATTGAGTTGATTCTCGAAGCGTTGGATTCCTAAGACAATTAATTTCATTTTCTTGAAGAATTATGATTTTTTAAGGAGATTAAATGGAAAGAGATTGGTTGAACCAAAGTAGGAGATTTGGTTATAGGTTATAAGTTGGATAATTTTCTGAACATAGTTCGGTATTTTGCAAAATTCGGGAGCTGTACAACTCCGATTGAGTTGATTCTTAGGGCCAAATAAAATTAAGATATAGGGCTACAACTCTTGTGAAGGGATCGAAATTTAATTTCATCCCTAAGATTGTCAATTTCTGGACTGAAGTTATGTTAATGTTCAGTCTCGGATTTTGTGAAGGTCTGATAGTATTTTAGCTAGAAATTCTTCGTTTCTGATCCGAATTGAGCGCGGTTGGTGGTGTTGGATTCGTATGATCTAGAGGAACAATTTTTAAGAAGAAAGTTTGTCCAAATTATTTCGTTTAGATGCTTGAAAATAGGACACAAGCTATCAGATTTTGAAAATCCTGTGCAGGGGCAAACTTGGAAATAGACAAATAAATGAGGGCAAAATGGTCATTTACCCTCCATTTTTAATGACATGGCAAAACTCACTTATGGCTTTCGTATAAGGCTTCTGGTCCACGAAATAAGAGACGAAAATAGAAGAAAAGGAGAAGAGAAATAAGAAGAAGAAGAGTGGAGAAGTTTCGGTTATGGTGGAAGATGAAAGAGAAAGCTTAGTTTTGATTTTTTATACTTGTTTCTTAGAGATTTTTGAGATGGTTCAAGAGAGAAAAAGGTGGAGGAGCACAAGAGCTTCCTTCCAAGCCAAGAAAAGTCGATTTCAAAAAAAATGAGGTAAGGTCAAAATTTAATGTGTGATTTTGATGAGTTCTTGGTTTAGAAATATGGATAATGACATGGGTTTGTGACTTATGAAGTTGATTTTGATATATATGCCTTAGGTTGTGTTTAATTTTGGATGGAAATTTGTTTAAGGTTTAGGCTTAATTTTGTGTTTGAGAAATTTGTGAAATTTTGGAGTAGAATTATAGATAATGATATGGGTTGGTGATATATGAAACCAATTTTGAAGAATTTGTGGATTATGATATTGAATTTAGAAAAATTGGTTTAGGCCAATTTTGAGATTTGGGAGATTTTTGAAATTGGTGGTTTAGATATTTTGAAATGAGTATGAATTGATGAATTGTGACATCAATTTTGAAAATTAAGTTATTTATGAGATTGAATTTGAGTGAATTGGTTTAGGTCAAATTTGGTCTTTGGAGATTTTAGAAATTCTGGTTTTAGAAAGCTTGGAAATATGATGATTATGAATTTCCGATAGTTAATTTTGGGAATTATGCAAATTTTGATGTGGAATTTGGATATTATGGTTTAGGTCAATTTTAATTGAAAGAAGGAAAGAAGCAAGGATCAATTGGAGCTTGAAATCAAGTTTCGGGCATTAATTCGAGGTGGGTAGCATATTTATATTTTGATTTGTAAGCTATACATGAAAGTTTGAAAAATTAAAGAAAGCAAGTTTTGAAACTTTAAAGAATGCGAAAATGGATTTTTGATACATTATTGTTTATGTTTATGTAAATGATTGAAAGAAGGATTAAATGCCTTATTTTAGAAATGATTTTCAGAAATTACAAGATTCAAGAAATTCATGATTTTGAATTGTTAGATAAATTTTGAAAATGTGCATTATGAATATGTATCTGCTTGATTTATGTTTTAAAGAAATACATTGCATTCATATTTATGATTTGAATTGATACGTGATTAAATTAGTGAATGTGAATTGTTGTATGTCTAGATGTGATTTGTGAATGTGAGTGTGTCAAGTTTGACATTATGTGAAAATATGAAAATTTCAAGAAAAGCAAGTTTTGAAAAGTGCCTTGGGCATTCCGACCTTCGTTTTCGCTTATGTGTTAAGTGGGTTTCGACAGTCCTTGTGAGTCGCTGCACCGCCTCTATTCGTTATAGCCTTCTCCTACTGCTCGCTAGTAACACGGAGACTCGATCGGACTCCTTCACGGCTACACTGGACCGCAATGCGGAAAGTGTAGTACGTTCTCGCTCACTACCGCACATGACCGCTAAGTTGAATGCAAAGACGCTCGCTTCGGACGAACCGCACCATTCGATATGTTACGTGTTTTGATTTGTTTCTGTGTGCTACATTCATGTTTTTAAAAAAAATTGAGAAAGGAAAAAAAAGGGTAACTTTTGTTATGAAAAGTTTGAAAAATTGAAAGGTTTGAGGAAACCGTTTTGAAAAGTTACAAAGTTTGAAAAATTAGCCCTTTTGGCAAAAAGCTTATTAAAAAAATGATTTCTGCTTATTTGTCAATTTATAAATGTGTTATCCACGAGCTTTCGAGCTCACCCCCCCCTTTCATCCCCATCTCAAGGTATTCGAGCAGGAGATTGGATGAAAGACTGTCAGGACACTTGTTCGATTTGTGTATATTTCTGTATCTTGAGAAATTTGTAAGTTTGTAAATGGCTTGAAAAGTCATTAAGGATTAGTAAGAAATCAATTGATGATGTGTTTGGAATCATGGAATTTGTATTTTAAATTGTGTATGACATTGTGTATGATAATGGTATTGCTTTAGGAGTTTGTGTATGGATTTAAGATTGAAATGTGTATTGGAATTGGACATGATTAATGTTTTGAAGTGGTTTAGATATAGGAGTGTATTTATTTGTCGAGATCCGGACGGAGGGTCCGTAGATTTTGATTGATTGTGTGTTTGGTTGCGGATTTAGAAGTGTGTTTTTCGATACTTTGCAGGTTTGGGTTAGAATAAATGCAGCCGTTATGCTGCCGAATTTTTGATAAAATTGGGATAACAATGGAATTTGAGATTTGTATGGAATTAGATAAGATTATGTATGATTGCTGAGTTATGGATTTAAGAATGAATTTTCTATGGGAAATTATATGGATGTGATTGATATAAGAACGAATGAAAAAGAAAGGAAAAAAAATTATACCGGATTTTCTCATCGGATTAGTCTAGGTTTCCAACGCGACGCTTTTCTTTGTTCCTTATGGTTCGAACGGATGTCGGAATTTGTTTCAGTTCAACTCGATCAGTTTGTTTGATTTGTTTTTAATTCGTATTCGATTTGCTTCGATTCGTTCGCTTCCGCTTTTCGCTTTTATACGATCTTCGCTTTTGTTTTTGTCTGTTTATTTGTACCGGTTATTTTTGGGATCCGTTATCCGATTCGGTTGGCTACTTTGCATTTCTCCTTCCGTTCCGTTCTTTCGAATTCGATTTCTTGGGAATTCGCTTTCCACCGCTTCGTTTTCTGAATTCGTTTCTGCTTTTCCGGTTGGGATCCGGTTCCCGGATCGGGTCCTAACATAGATGGTATCAGAGCCCAGTAATATGATCATACTTGGGCCATATGGTTATTAAGAATGAATTTAGTGATTGTCTGAGTGAGGTTAAGAACTTTGATTGATTTGAGGTGTGTGTTAATGAACTTGAGATTTGAAGTTCATGATGGCGCTTTGATTTTGTACATGCAATTATGAGATGAGATTAAGGAAAGAAATATGTATGGAAGATCTGTTAGTTAAATTGAAATGATTATTGGTCCTTATTGGGTTTCTTAATGTGTTAAGAAATGTTTGATTTGAGGAGATAGGCGTTCGACATAAGAAGTGAATAAGTGCAAATAAGTTGAGAAATATGTGTAATCAAGGAAAAGTTATTGATTATGAGTTCTTGGAAAGCAATTAGATCAAAGAATGTGTTACTTGATGATTTACTACGTATGAATTTCGAGGACTAAATTTTTAAGAGGGGAGAAATGTTGGACCCAGAACTTTTGATGATAATTAGAAATATTAAAATGAATATTAATGAGAAAGAAATTGGTGAGACAATTTATGAATTTAAGAAAAATTTATGAGAAAAGAATTGTTTAGTTTTGAGGACTTTGATATTTGAATGAATTTATATGGATTATGAGAGGAAAGAGAATGAGTTAATTGAAATGGGAGTGGAAAATCAAGAAATGAAGAAAGAAAGTGAGAGAATTTGAAAAATTAAGAAAGTTGACTTTTGGAGATAGAAAGTTTGACTTGAGAGAGTTGACTTTTTGTTTGAGGCAAAATTTGAGAAAATTGTCTTCTGGAAACTTGTAGTTTTTGCCAAGAGCTTTCTGTAGCCATAAAGTTTGATATTTTTCGATATCGGAAATGAGAGTTATGATTAGTCAAAGTTCGCTTGGAGTTTGACTTTTTGATTTAGGCAAAATTTGAGAAAATGATCAACATGAAAATTGTAGCCTCTGTAGAGAGCTTTCTGTGGCCATAAAGTTTGCTATTTTTCGATGTCGGGATTGAGAGATATGATTTTATGAAGATATGCTTTGTTTTGAAAATGCTATTAAGTATAGATTTGTATGTTCTATGCTTCGAGGCCACTCGTCGTACGGATTTAGTTTGCATTAGAATAAGTAGTCTTCATGAAAGTTTTAGATGATATTTTTATCTTTCCATTGATATAAAATTTGCAATTTTTCGATATCGGGGCAAGGAGTTATGAGCGATTAAAAATTGGAAGTCGATTAGGAAAAGTTGTTTTGGACAGAATTTTTGATTGAGTTTTCGACCTCTTTCGAGACCTAATTTGTAGCGCCCCCTTACCGTAGGGTACATATCGGGACACCCGACAGGTATTCCACGATAAAGGCGCACTACCAGAACAATTTCCACTAATATCCACATGGCATCGCAGTAAAAAAAAATCACAATATAACCGAAATCAGTAAATTAAAATCCAAAATGATAATCATTTTATACAGTCATCCAATGTCAGAATAGACCAGTCTATCAGTCTCCTAACAAAACCAAAAAGGAAACTGATACAAACATCTATCCTAAGTCATCCTCAAAATGCTAACCCGGTGACCGACATTGTGCCATCGTCTCTTGCCGGCTATTTCATTGCGGCAGAAAAGAATATCTTTGAGCTAGAGTCTACTCTATCACCCTGAAAAATATGATGCAATTTTGGGTGAGTTTTGCGAACTCAAAGGAGAAACCATCATCGATGGTTCACTCAAATCATGCATTATGCGTGCATGCAGACAAAGACAATTGAGCACAATTCAAGAATCAATTAAAAGATCATATACAATTTACAATAGTCTATACCGGTTAAAGATCGATATTATTTTACAAAGCAGTTTCTGATGATAAACAATTTACAGATAAATACAATTTACAAGTGATAACCACTTACAAGAGCATGCAACACTTTACAATATCACATCACGCCTACAAATAATCATGCCATCACGTAATCAACATCGTCACAATTGATCCACCAAATGTATGCAATGCATATGAGACTCTTTTCCAGCTTATTGATGTTGTGCCCAAGTGCTCAACAAGATTTGATGAGGGACGCCGAGGATAAATCCTCGGCTATGCCCGGTCAATACAGTGTTCGAGCTCGAGGCTCTTTTCAGTGATATTAGCAACTTGGGACACATTCCATTATCTGATCATGCATTTATGCATGCAATGCAGTGCTCAGTAATTCAGTGTTCAGTAATTCAGTATTCAGTAACTCAATATCCAGTAATTCAGTATTTAGTATATGGCTAAAAGCCCAGTATTTTAATTCTCAGTGTCACTCAGTAATCCATTCCAATACAGTAATCGTATGCGAATCAGTCACATATAGTTCAGTAATAATACAGATTCTCTTATACGTAATATAGTTCACTCTCATACATTTCAGTGGTCATACAGTGGTCTAGTCTAATACAGTGAGAGCATACAGTTTGATCATGTATATTTCAATAATCATGCAATTTCCAGTGTCATGTAACAGTCCCGTTCACTACGGTAAAAGCATACAATTCAATCACATTCATTTCAGTAATCATACAGTGAACATTTAGACAAACAGGAATTTGAGGAACCAACTAGGTTACTCACCTGTTACTTCCGAGCTACTGCCTGGAAGTCCCAGCAAAGTCCGTGGAACGATGATCCAACGGCGCCTCTATAACAGTTAAATACAGTCCATTACTAATTGCCCAATTAATCAGTACAGTAATGCATATGTCTCAGTGAAATGATGTACAATGCATGTTCACGATTTCCGGTGCTAAATCCCAATTTCAATACCTTAAGCCCAATTCCACTTTCTCACTCAATTTCTTGACAATAATTGATCCAATCCTATGATTCAGTCCTATCTCCTATATTCATACTTCTTATAACAATTTCCTATCCATTGGGTCAAAACCTCTATTGCAATCTCCAATTAAAACTCCAATAGTCTCAATTTGACACTTAGGTCACACTGTGAATCACAATTGACCTTAATCTCTATAATTCAGTACCAATAAAAATTAAATCAATTTCATAATTACTCTCGCTTGTAAACCTCTTCCCTAGTCCGTAATAAATCTAGAATCACCTCAATCGTAGGTCTACACCATGAATTATGCCCAATTAAGTAAAATCCAATCCAATAAAACAGTTCCTCACCGCGACCTCGCGGCATTCGCCACGACGAAGAAGCACGCCACCAGGCGGCGTCTCCTCCTTCATGGCTCGCCATGACGTTAGCCAGAGGCTCGTCGCGATGTAGTTCTTTCCCCACTCGTCGCGACGCTTGCTGCATACGTCGCGACCAATACATTTAATTTAAATCGATTTATTCGTCAGCGACGAAGCCCAAAGCTTCACATTGTCGCGACGTCTCGGGCGGTCCGATCGTCTTCTCCGATCGATTTCCGCCATTAATTTCATTAATAACCTCCATTAACACTCCAACTACTCAATCTCACCCCATAAATGCCATAAATACATGTAACAACCATAATGATCAACATTAAACACAAAATACTTACCAATCGACGATTTCTCCACAGATCTCAAAATCACCGTAACCCTAGAATCCTTTGAACCCAACGATTACACACTTTCCAGGCTTCTAACCTTCACCAATCACTATAACCATGTTAGCCTATCACAATAGAAGGGAAAATCATAAGGAAAGATCAAGAAATCCTCACCGATGAGAGGAAATCAAGAACGCCGTAGAGGGGGGGGGGGGGGGGAAAGCTCGCGATGCCTTAGCCAATTTTTCCCCCAAATTTCTCAACCCTAGATATTTATCGACCTAAGCCTCCAAGTCAGTCCAAATTTCAGTCTCTAAATTTCAATGATTCCACATATTTATTTCTTATCAGTAAAATTCTAATTTTTTTCATTGCTATTAGACAGTTCTTTCAAGAATATACAAATAATCACCAACACCCATCTATTTTCAATCAACATTTTCTCCCGAATTTCCGAAAATTTCCTATAAACCACTAGTAATTACCGGTCACTCAGAACCAATATTAAATCAGTCAATTGAACCCAATCACTCTAATTCTCAATCAGTCCCCAATCCGATCGATTCAATCAAGATTAGGTTCACAACCCACTAATTTCAAATAATTCTAATTTACAATTAAATCTGAAAAAATCCTGAATGCATGTACCTATGAATATATGCATATCACGGTAAACCAGCCTCTATGATTAGAGGCCGAGAATATGCTCATCAATGTATGCAAGTGAAATCCTATCACCGTCCCAATATTACCATAATACCCTTAATGACAGTAACGGGATGTTACAATTCACCCCTCCTTATAAAAATTTCGTCCTCGAAATTTCATATATAGTCGATGAGGAGGACAGGAGAATTTATCCGCTCCTTTCGATTCCGATTCTCGCTCATATCCTTATAATTATTTGCCAATCCTTACATTCAGTACCAGAAACACATTTATCAATTCTTAACACTGTATTTTAATCCAATCCGTAAAACACTTTGTAAATCAGGATCATCTTTTAGATTTTAAACCATTTTACCAATCCATTTTCATGACAGTCACATAGAGGCCATTTAATGACGAATTTAGTTTCCTTATCGATTCGACTCGTTGCCATAAACTGGGATCGCTCAACCCCTATTACAGACTCGCTTCACGGTCATTAGTAACTCAAATCAACCATAGTCTTCGACTATGTTCGCATAACTCGATGGACTCCAATGATATCGCCTCACGCTTGCCTCAAAGAATACACATCATTAGTTATCCCCATTTAATAACTATTCGAGTTCACACTCTAAACCTTTTATTACTCTTTTCGGTACATTCTTGTTGAAACACAACACTTTATAACACGCTTATCGGTCATTTCCTCGAAGTTGACTCTGAATCACCAATTTGTTTTGCTAGTCCTTTAATGCACAATTGATTTGGAATTCGATAACTCATACTACTTTCTTTTTGCCCTTTTACCAGCTACCACGATTTAAGATAATCTATCACAAGACAGCTTCACTGACGCTATACTTGTCCCTAGATACGCTTAAATCACATTGCGCTATATCAACTTACCTTATAATCTTTCATGGGACATTTCACTAAATATTGCAACGCTTCTAATTTAGAACAACATGATTAACACTTATGCTGAGCAGTTCTCCACATGTCTCTTTCACACTCATCAGTCATACTTTTCACACATTCTGACACATATTCCTTTACCCAAATTTCCCTTTACAGTTCAGTAGGCCTATTACACAATCGGATTCCTTACGTTCACATATTGCACATTTCCTCAGTAACAGATTCTATCTCTCACACGTGAGTTTCCATTAAAATCAGGTCTCCCAATGGCAACTTTTCGTTCCTTACAAATTCATTTCCAGACTATCCTTTCATTGTTAAATTTTCCAATTATAATCATCAAATCAACTCCGGTATCCACTACGTGAGCCATGTGGCCTCACTACATCCCTATATCAATCTCAGGGCACTCCAAAACTGCTCGGTCGACCCAAACTAGGCACTCTATACAGGCCTTTTCCAATACAGTCGTACTTCCCAAAGGAGTACTTACCACTAACCCATTCATTAACCTTTGTCTATTCTCATGCAGTCTATATGCGGAATGCAGTGCAATAAAGAAAGATAAATGAATCCAAAATCCAGTAATACATATGCTTTAAAACCAAAGTTAGAAGCATACCCGCTATAGCATCCGGGGAATCTTGGGCCTCCTGCCGAATCATGGCATAGACCACGGCACGAGGTTCGTCACGTCGAGACCCTCGGACCTCACCGCTGATCCTCCGCCGACCTCGACCTCGGTCTCGGCCTCTCCATCCAACCCACCACGGCTCACAGACCGTGGTATTGCTACCAGATCTTCTAGTCATAAGACCTGGGCTCCAAAGGTCTCTGGACAGTTCCTCACTAGGTGGTCCATTGAACCACACCTCAGCGAGCTCCAGACAGCCATCGGCACTCTCCATCGTGCCTTTTACCACAATGCTCACATAGAGGAACAGTGCCTCAACTTCTAAAGATCGACGCCACCACGACCGGTCTGCATAAAACTGCTCTCTCGCTTCATAACCGGACTGTCTAGTCCCTCCCGAGGATCTAAAAGATCCGCTCTGGCGTCGCTATACCTCTACTCTCATTGCTCGATCGTCATGGGTCTCTTATTCTCGGTCTCCGACCGGCCGCGGCTTGCCTCTCTCAAGAATCGCCGATCTCATCGCTGAAGCCTCAACTCAATGAAATTAATCATATCGGATCGAGCCAATAGGTACGGATCTCCAGATTGAGTTCGCCTCAAAACGCCGACACTTGTCACCTCAAGAGCAACCACAGAGAAGCATAGACCAAGAGCTCGTTGAACCGCACTCATAGTCGGCCACGGCCATCCGTCTCGTCTCACTCTAGAACTCCCAGAGCTTCATGTCCAGATAAATCTTGGGCATGAAATTTTCCTTGAAGGCCCTCAGAAAATCATCCCATATCAGTATGCAGGGCCTGGTGGTACTGCCCGGGACAGTCCTCCACCACCGATATGCGTAACCTCGTAATAGAGAAACCACATAGTCAAACGCCATCGGGTCACACCATCTCGATCGAGGACTCTCTCCCTCCTCAGAAGCGGCCCTCGCTTCCGCAAGGTCGGTGCTGCCATAAAAGTCAACCGCCCCCTGCCTACGCAGTTGTTCATATCTCCGTTTCCGTCTCACAGGAACTCGAGGAGGCAACTCCTCTGGATGAGGCATCGGAGACTCCCTACTAGCTCCTACCGATTCCAGGTCAGCGGGTGATTCAACTCGGTTTCCCAGTACGGATGACCTAAAACAGACAAGAAATTCCAATCAGTTCTGCTATTCTTACAGTGATTCCAGCCTAAAACAGACTAATCCCAGAAGATGCCAAACCATGCTTTGATACCACTTAATGTAGCACCCCCTTACCGTAGGGTACATATCGGGACACCCGACAGGTATTCCACGATAAAGGCGCACTACCAGAACAATTTCCACTAATATCCACATGACATCGCAAAGAAAAAATCACAATATAACCAAATCAAGAATTAAAATCCAAAATGATAATCATTTTATACAGTCATCCAATGTCAGAATAGACCAGTCTATCAGTCTCCTAACAAAACCAAAAAGGAAACTGATACAAACATCTATCCTAAGTCATCCTCAAATGCTAACCCAAATGACCACATGTGGTGCCATCTCTTGCCCGCCAAAATGCGGCGGCAGAAAAGAATATCTTTGGAGCTAGAGTCTACTCTATCACCCGAAAAATATGATGCAATTTTGGGTGAGTTTTGCGAACTCAGTGAGAAACCATCATCGATGGTTCACTCAAATCATGCATTATGCGTACCGCGTACAACACAATTCAGAGCACAATTCAGTAACAGTCAATTAACAGTATCATATACAATTTACAATAGTCTATACCAGTTCGAAGATCGATATTATTTTACAAGCATTTATAAATGATAAACAATTTCTGAGATTAAATACAATTTACAGTGATAACCACTTACAGTAGCATGCAACACTTTACAATATCACATCACAGTCTACAGTCAATCATGCCATCACGTAATCAGTCACTGTCACAATTCAGTCAGTCAAATGTATGCAATGCATATGAGACTCTTTTCCAGTTATTCAGTGTTGTGCCCAAGTGCTCAGACAGTATTCAGTGAGGGACGCGTCAGGGATAAATCCCCTGCCATGCCCTATCAATCAAATGTTCGAGCTCGAGGCTCTTTTCAAGGATATTAGCAACTTGGGACACATTCCATTATCGATCATGCATTTATGCATGCAATGCAAAGGCTCGAGAATTCAAAGGTTCAAGAATTCAAGATTCAAGAACTCAATATCCAGTAATTCAGTATTTAGTATATGGCTAAAAGCCCAGTATTTTAATTCTCAATGTCACTCAGTAATCCATTCCAATACAGTAATCGTATGCGAATCAGTCACATATAGTTCAAGAATAATACGCCTTCTTATATCGTAATATAGTTCACTCTCATACATTTCAATTGGTCATACAAAGTGGTCTAGTCTAATCGGTGAGAGCATACGGTTTGATCATGTATATTTCAATAATCATGCAATTTCCAAAGGTCATGTAATGATCCGCTCACTACGGTAAAGCATACAATTCAATCACATTCATTTCAAGAATCATACAAAGGAACATTTAGACAAACAGAATTTGAGGAACCAACTAGGTTACTCACCTGTTACTTCCGAGCTACTGCCTGGAAGTCCCAGAAAGTCCGTGGAACGATGATCCAACGGCGCCTCTATAACAGTTAAATACAGTCCATTACTAATTGCCCAATTAATCAGTACAGTAATGCATATGTCTCAGTGAAATGATGTACAATGCATGTTCACGATTTCCGGTGCTAAATCCCAATTTCAATACCTTAAGCCCAATTCCACTTTCTCACTCAATTTCTTGACAATAATTGATCCAATCCTATGATTCAGTCCTATCTCCTATATTCATACTTCTTATAACAATTTCCTATCCATTGGGTCAAAACCTCTATTGCAATCTCCAATTAAAACTCCAATAGTCTCAATTTGACACTTAGGTCACACTGTGAATCACAATTGACCTTAATCTCTATAATTCAGTACCAATAAAAATTAAATCGAATTCTCATAATTACTCTTAGTTGTAAACCTCTTCCCCTAGTCCGTAATAAATCTAGAATCACCTCAATCGTAGGTCTACACCATGAATTATGCCCAATTAAGTAAAATCCAATCCAATAAAAAGCCTCATCCTCACCGCGACCATTCGCGGCATCATCCTGACGAAGAAGCCGCCACATGGCGTCGTCTCCTTCAGGCTCGCCGCGACGTTAGCCGAGGCTCGTCGCGATGTAGTTCTTTCCCCACTCGTCGCGACGCCACGATACGTCGCGACCAATACATTTAATTTAAATCGATTTATTCGTCGCGACGAAGCCCAAAGCTTCAGCATTGTCATGACGTCAGGGCGGTCCGATCGTCTTCTCCGATCGATTTCCGCCATTAATTTCATTAATAACCTCCATTAACACTCCAACTACTCAATCTCACCCCATAAATGCCATAAATACATGTAACAACCATAATGATCAACATTAAACACAAAATACTTACCAATCGACGATTTCTCCACAGATCTCAAAATCACCGTAACCCTAGAATCCTTTGAACCCAACGATTACACACTTTCCAGGCTTCTAACCTTCACCAATCACTATAACCATGTTAGCCTATCACAATAAGGAAAATCATAAGGAAAGATCAAGAAATCCTCACCGATGAGAGGAAATCAAGAACGCCGTAGAGGGGGGAAGCTCATGATGCCTTAGCCAATTTTTCCCCAAATTTCTCAACCCTAGATATTTATGATCTAAGTCTCCAAGTCACCCAAATTTCATTTTAAATTTCAATGATTCCACATATTTATTTCTTATCAAGAAAATTCTAATTTTTTCATTGCTATTAGGCAGTTCTTTCAAGAATATGATCAATCACGGTCACCCATCTATTTTCATCAACATTTTCTCCCAAAATTCCGAAAATTTCCTATAAACCACTAGTAATTACCAAATACTTGTAACCAATATTAAATCAGTCAATTGAACCCAATCACTTAATTCTCAATCAGTCCCCAATCCAATCGATTCGATCAAGATTCGGTTCACAACCCAAATCGATTTCAATAATTTAATTTACAATTAAATACCGAAAAAAATCCTGAATGCATGTACCTATGAATATATGCATATGCGGTAAACCAGTTCCTCTATGATTAGAGGCCAGTAACATGCTCAGTCAGTGTATGCAGTGAAATCCTATCAGTCTGTCCCAATATTACCATAATACCCTTAATGACAGTAACGGGATGTTACATAATTTGATTTTGCGTTCTTCAGGGAAGTTGTAGAGCTTCCTTTGATCTTTCTATTGACACAAAATTTGTTAAATTCCAAGTTCGGGAGCAAAAGATATGATTTGAAAATTCTGAAATTTTCTACAGCTCTAGATTCTATCCTTAGGCGTGCCCACGCCTAATCTTCGAATCTCGCCTTCGCTTATAACTTTTTTTGTTTGACATCCGATTGAGTTGATTCTCGAAGCGTTGGATTCCTAAGACGATTAATTTCATTTTCTTGAAGAATTATGATTTTTTAGGAGATTAAATGGAAAGAGATTGGTTGAACCAAAGTATGAGATTTGGTTATAGGTTATAAGTTGGATAATTTTCTGAACATAGTTCGGTATTTTGCAAAATTCGGGAGCTGTACAACTCCGATTGAGTTGATTCTTAAGGCAAAATAAAATTAAGATATAGGGCTACAACTCTTGTGAAGGGATCGAAATTTAATTCCATCCCTAAGATTGTCAAATTCTGGACTGAAGTTATGTTAATGTTCAGTCTCGGATTTTGTGAAGGTATGATAGTATTTTAGCTAGAAATTCTTCGTTTCTGATCCGAATTGAGCGCGGTCGGTGACGTTGGATTCGTATGATCTAGATGAACAATTTTTAACAAAAAAGTTTGTCCAAATTATTTCGTTTAGATGCTTGAAAACAGGATGCAAGCTATCAAATTTTGAAAATCCTATGCAGGGGCAAACTTGGAAATAGACAAATAAGTGAGGGCAAAATAATCATTTACCCTCCATTTTTAATGACATGGAAAAACTCACCTATGGCTTTGGTATAAGGCTTCTGGTCCACGAAATAAGAGAAGAAAATAGAAGAAAAGGAGAAGAGAAATAAGAAGAAGAAGAGTGGAGAAGTTTCGGTTATGGTGGAAGATGAAAGAGAAAGCTTAGTTTTGATTTTTTCTACTTGTTTCTTAGAGATTTTTTAGATGGTTCAAGAGAGATAAAGGTGGAGGAGCACAAGAGCTTCCTTCCAAGCCAAGAAAAGTTAGATTTCAGTGAAAAATGAGGTAAGGTCGAAAATTTAATGTGTGATTTTTGATGAGTTCTTGGTTTAGAAATATGGATAATGACATGGGTTTGTGACTTATGAAGTTGATTTTGATATATATGCCTTAGATTGTGTTTAATTTTGGATGGAAATTTGCTTAAGGTTTAGGCTTAATTTTGTGTTTGAGAAATTTGTGAAATTTTGGAGTAGAATTATAGATAATGATATGGGTTGGTGATATATGAAACCAATTTTGAAGAATTTGTGGATTATGATATTGAATTTAGAAAAATTGGTTTAGGCCAATTTTGAGATTTGGGAGATTTTTGAAATTGGTGGTTTAGATATTTTGAAATGAGTATGAATTGATGAATTGTGACATCAATTTTAAAAATTAAGTTATTTATGAGATTGAATTTGAGTGAATTGGTTTAGGTCAAATTTGGTCTTTGGAGATTTTAGAAATTCTAGTTTTAGAAAGCTTGGAAATATGATGATTATGAATTTCTGATAGTTAATTTGGGAATTATGCAAATTTTGATGTGGAATTTGGATATTATGGTTTAGGTCAATTTTAATTTAAAAAAGGAAAGAAGCAAGGATCAATTGGAGCTTGAAATCAAGTTTCGGGCATTAATTCGAGGTGCGTAGCATATTTATATTTTGATTTGTAAGCTATACATGAAAGTTTGAAAAATTAAAGAAAGCAAGTTTTGAAACTTTAAAGAAGGCGAAAATAGATTTTTGATAAATTATTGTTTATGTTTATGTAAATGATTGAAAGAAGGATTAAATGCCTTATTTTAGAAATGATTTTCATAAATTACAAGATTGAAGAAATTCATGATTTTTGAATTGTTAGATAAATTTTGAAAAATGTGCATTATGAATATGTATCTGTTTGAGTTATGTTTTAAAGAAATACATTGCATTCATATTTATGATTTGAATTGATACGTGAGTAAATTAGTGAATGTGAATTGTTGTATGTCTAGATGTGATTTGTGAATGTGAGTGTGTCAAGTTTGACATTATGTGAAAATATGAAAATTTTGAAGAAAAGAAAGTTTTCGAAAAGTGCCTTCGGGCATTCTGACCTTTCGTTTTCGCTTATGTGTTAAGTGAGTTTGGTCAGGTCCTTGTGAGTCAGTGCACTGTCTTTATTCGTTATAGCCTTCTCCCGGCTGCCCGTTAGTGGCACGAAACTCCGAATTCGGACTCCCTTCACCGCTACACTGGACCGCAATGCAGGAAAGTGTAGTACGTTCTGTTCACGGCTGCACATGACTGCTAAGCGGGAATGTGCAGTACGTTCTGTTTCGAACCAAACCAGACCATTCTGATATGTTACGTGTTTTGATTTGTTTCTGTGTGCTGCATTCATGTTTTTAAAAAAAATTGAGAAAGGAAAAAAAAGGTAATTTTTGTTATGAAAAGTTTGAAAAATTGAAAGGTTTGAGGAAACCGTTTTGAAAAGTTACAAAGTTTGAAAAATTAGCCCTTTTGGCAAAAAGCTTATGAAAAAAATGATTTTTGCTTATTTGTCAATTTATAAATGTGTTATCCACGAGCTTTCGAGCTCACCCCCCCTTTCATCCCCATCTCCAGGTATTCGAGCAGGAGATTGGATGAAAGACTGTCAGGACACTTGTTCGATTTGTGTATATTTCTGTATCTTGAGAAATTTGTAAGTTTGTAAATGGCTTGAAAAGTCATTAAGGATTAGTAAGAAATCAATTGATGATGTGTTTGGAATCATGGAATTTGTATTTGAAATTGTGTATGACATTGTGTATGATAATGGTATTGCTTTAGGAGTTTGTGTATGGATTTAAGATTGAAATGTGTATTGGAATTGGACATGATTAATGTTTTGAAGTGGTTTAGATATAGGAGTGTGTTTATTTGCTGAGATCCCGGACGGAGGGTCCGGTAGATTTTGATTAATTGTGTGTTTGGTTGGGGATTTAGAAGTGTGTCTTTCGATACTTTGCAGGTTTGGGTTAGAATAAACGCAGCCGTTATGCTGCCGAATTTTTTATAAAATTGGGATAAAAATGGAATTTGAGATTTGTATGGAATTAGATAAGATTATGTATGATTGCTGAGTTATGGATTTAAGAATGAATTTTCTATGGGAAATTATATGGATGTGATTGATATAAGAACGAATGAAAAAGAAAGGAAAAAAAATTATACCGGATTTTCGCATCGGATTAGTCTAGGTTTCCAACGCGACGCTTTTCTTTGTTCCTTATGGTTCGAACGGATGTCGGAATTTGTTTCAGTTCAACTCGATCAGTTTGTTTGATTTGTTTTTAATTCGTATTCGATTTGCTTCGATTCGTTTGCTTCCGCTTTTCGCTTTTATACGATCTTCGCTTTTGTTTTTGTCTGTTTATTTGTACCGGTTATTTTTGGGATCCATTATCCGATTCGGTTGGCTACTTTGCATTTCGCCTTCCGTTCTGTTCTTTCGAATTCGATTTCTTGCGAATTCGCTTTCCACCGCTTCGTTTTCCGAATTCGTTTCCGCTTTTTCAGTTGGGATCCGATTCCCGGATCGGGTCCCAACATAGATGGTATCAGAGCCCAGTATTATGATCATACTTGGGCCATATGGTTATTAAGAATGAATTTAGTGATTGTCTGAGTGAGGTTAAGAACTTTGATTGATTTGAGGTGTGTGTTAATGAACTTGAGATTTGAAGTTCATGATGGCGCTTTGATTTTGTACATGCAATTATGAGATGAGATTAAGGAAAGAAATATGTATGGAAGATCTGTTAGTTAAATTGAAATGATTATTGGTCCTTATTGGGTTTCTTAATGTGTTAAGAAATGTTTGATTTGAGGAGATAGACGTTCGACACAAAAAGTGAATAAGTGCAAATAAGTTGAGAAATATGTGTAATCAAGGAAAAGTTATTGATTATGAGTTCTTGGAAAGCAATTAGATCAAAGAATGTGTCACTTGATGATTTACTACGTATGAATTTCGAGGACGAAATTCTTTTAAGAGGGGGAGAAATGTTGGACCCCGAACTTTTGATGATAATTAGAAATATTAAAATGAATATTAATGAGAAAGAAATTGGTGAGACAATTTATGAATTTAAGAAAAATTTATGAGAAAAGAATTGTTTAGTTTTGAGGACTTTGATATTTGAATGAATTTATATGGATTATGAGAGGAAAGAGTATGAGTTAATTGAAATGGGAGTGGAAAATCAAGAAATGAAGAAAGAAAGTGAGAGAATTTGAAAAATTAAGAAAGTTGACTTTTGGAGATAGAAAGTTTGACTTGAGAGAGTTGACTTTTTGTTTGAGGCAAAATTTGAGAAAATTGTCTTCTGGAAACTTGTAGTTTATGTCAAGAGCTTTCTGTAGCCATAAAGTTTGATATTTTTCGATATCAGAATTGAGAGTTATGATTAATCAAAGTTCGCTTGGAGTTTGACTTTTTGAAGAAAAAGTTGACTTTTTGATTTAGGCAAAATTTGAGAAAATGATCAACATGAAAATTGTAGACTCTGTCGAGAGCTTTCTGTGGCCATAATGTTTGCTATTTTTCGATGTCGGGATTGAGAGATATGATTTTATGAAGATATGCTTTCTTTTGAAAATGCTATTAAGTATAGATTTGTATGTTCTATGTTTCGAGGCCACTCGTCGTACGGATTTAGTTTGCATTAGAATAAGTGGTCTTCATGAAAGTTTTAGATGATGTTTTTATCTTTCCATTGATATAAAATTTGCAATTTTTCGATATCGGGGCAAGGAGTTATGAGCGATTAAAAATTGGAAGTCGATTAGGAAAAGTTGTTTTGGACAGAATCTTTGATTGAGTTTTCGACCTCTTTCGAGACCTAATTTGATTTTGCGTTCTTCAGGGAAGTTGTAGAGCTTCCTTTGATCTTTCTATTGACACCAAATTTGTTAAATTCCAAGTTCGGGAGCAAAAGATATGATTTGAAAATTCTGAAATTTTCTATAGCTCTAGATTCTATCCTTAGGCGTGCCCACGCCTAATCTTCGAATCTCGCCTTCGCTTATAACTTTTTTTGTTTGACATCCGATTGAGTTGATTCTCAAAGCGTTGGATTCCTAAGACAATTAATTTCATTTTCTTGAAAAATTATGATTTTTTAGGAGATTAAATGGAAAGAGATTGGTTGAACCAAAGTAGGAGATTTGGTTATAGGTTATAAGTTGGATAATTTTCTGAACATAGTTCGGTATTTTGCAAAATTCGAGAGCTGTACAACTCCGATTGAGTTGATTCTTAGGGCAAAATAAAATTAAGATATAGGGCTACAACTCTTGTGAAGGAATCGAAATTTAATTCCATCCCTAAGATTGTCAATTTATGGACTGAAGTTATGTTAATGTTCAGTCTCGGATTTTGTGAAGGTCTGATAGTATTTTAGCTAGAAATTCTTTGTTTCTGATCCGAATTAAGCGCGGTCGGTGGCGTTGGATTCGTATGATCTAGATGAACAATTTTTAACAAAAAAGTTTATCCAAATTATTTCGTTTAGATGCTTGAAAACAGGATGCAAGCTATCAGATTTTGAAAATCCTGTGCAGGGGCAAACTTGGAAGTAGGCAAATAAGTGAGGGCAAAATGGTCGTTTACCCTGCATTTTTAATGACATGGCAAAACTCACCTATGGCTGTCGTATAAGGCTTCTGGTCCACGAAATAAGAGAAGAAAATAGAAGAAAAGGAGAAGAGAAATAAGAAGAAGAAGAGTGGAGAAGTTTCGGTTATGGTGGAAGATAAAAGAGAAAGCTTAGTTTTGATTTTTTTCTACTTGTTTTTTAGAGATTTTGAGATGGTTCAAGAGAGAAAAAGGTGGAGGAGCACAAGAGCTTCCTTCCAAGCCAAGAAAAATCAGATTTCAGTGAAAAATGAGGTAAGGTCGAAAATTTAATGTGTGATTTTTGATGAGTTCTTGGTTTAGAAATATGGATAATGACATGGGTTTGTGACTTATGAAGTTGATTTTGATATATATGCCTTAGGTTGTGTTTAATTTTGGATGGAAATTTGTTTAAGGTTTAGGCTTAATTTTGTGTTTGAGAAATTTGTGAAATTTTGGAGTAGAATTATAGATAATGATATGGGTTGGTGATATATGAAACCAATTTTGAAGAATTTGTGGATTATGATATTGAATTTAGATAAATTGGTTTAGGCCAATTTTGAGATTTGGGGGATTTTTGAAATTGGTGGTTTAGATATTTTGAAATGAGTATGAATTGATGAATTGTGACATCAATTTTGAAAATTAAGTTATTTATGAGATTGAATTTGAGTGAATTGGTTTAGGTCAAATTTGGTCTTTGGGGATTTTCGAAATTCTGGTTTTAGAAAGCTTGAAAATATGATGATTATGAATTTCTGATAGTTAATTTTAAGAATTATGCAAATTTTGATGTGGAATTTGAATATTATGGTTTAGGTCAATTTTAATTGAAAGAAGGAAAGAAGCAAGGATCAATTGGAGCTTGAAATCAAGTTTCGGGCATTAATTCGAAGTGGATAGCATATTTTTATTTTGATTTGTAAGCTATACATGAAAGTTTGAAAAATTAAAGAAAGCAAGTTTTGAAACTTTAAAGAAGGCGAAAATGGATTTTTGATAAATTATTGTTTATGTTTATGTAAATGATTGAAAGAAGGATTAAATGCCTTATTTTAGAAATGATTTTCGAAATTACAAGATTGAAGAAATTCATGATTTTGAATTGTTAGATAAATTTTGAAAATGTGCATTATGAATATGTATCTGTTTGAGTTATGTTTTAAAGAAATACATTGCATTCATATTTATTATTTGAATTGATACGTGATTAAATTAGTGAATGTGAATTGTTGTATGTCTAGATGTGATTTGTGAATGTGAGTGTGTCAAGTTTGACATTATGTGAAAATATGATAAATTTGAAGAAAAGCAAATTTTCGAAAAGTGCCTTCGGGCATTCCGACCTTTCGTTTTCGCTTATGTGTTAAGTGGGTTTGGTCAGGTCCTTGTGAGTCAGTGCACTGTCTCTATTCGTTATAGCCTTCTTCCGGCTGCTCGCTAGTGGCACAGAGCTCCGAATTCGGACTCCCTTCACAGCTACACTGGACCGCAATGCGGGAAAGTGTAGTACGTTCTGTTCACGACTGCACATGACTGCTAAGCGGGAATATGCGACGCTCGCTTTGGACCGAACCAGACCATTCGATATGTTACGTGTTTTGATTTGTTTACGTGTCGCATTCATGTTTTAAAAAATTGAGAAAGAAAAAAAGGTGACTTTTGTTATGAAAAGTTTGAAAAATTGAAAGGTTTGAGGAAACCGTTTTGAAAAGTTACAAAGTTTGAAAAATCGCCGCGACAAGTGGTCTGGCACGCCACGGCTTGCGGTCTGGCACGTCGCGGCGTGCGGCCCTTGCACACGTCGCGGCGTGCGGCCTTGAAGCTCGTCGCGACGTGCGGGGCTTCGAACCCAGATTTTCGACAGATCTTCAACATTTCCGACTCTTAATCCTTTCCTTTCTCAACTACAACACATCTAAACCATGAATCAAGTCATATACTTCCATTCTAACCTCATTCTAACTCCAAAAACATCAAAAACACAACAACCCATGCAAATCTACAAAAGTTCACCATAAACCCTAACTTCACCGATTTTACCTCAATCCATGCAAATCTAGGGTTAGATTCAACCTAAACAAGAGTAGAAGAGTATAACTTACCTTAAGGATGCTTGAAATCTGTCGAAAATCCTCAAACCTAAGCTTTCTCTTTTTTCCTCTTCTTCCTCTCCTCTCACTGCCAACTCTCTCCTTCGTTTCTCTTCTTTTCTTTAAGTCCTTAAACCTACAAGATAGGGCAATGACTAAAATGCCCCTCCATGCTTAGCCTAAACCATTCTAACTCAAGTGCCTTGACCATTTTGCCCTTAAACATTTTTACTCTTCCATAAACATTTATTCCCTACTAAATTCAATTAAATCCAAATTTCCACTAATACTTTCAATAAAACTCAAACTATACCATAAATCATAAATCAATTTAATTCATACTTAATAACTTCAAGAAAAACAAATTTGGGGCCCAACATTTCTCCCCCTCTTAAAAGAAATTTCATCTTCGAAATTTACCTGAACCATCGAAGAGACCTGGATACTTCTCTTTCATAGCGTCCAAGGGCTCCCACGTGGCTTCCACTAAATGGTTCCTCCACAGAACCTTAACTAGCTGAACTGTCTTATTCCTAAGGACTTTTTCCTTGGTGTCCAAGATCTCTACTGGAATTTCCTCATAACTTAAGTCGTCTCTCATTGAATGTCGAAAACTGAATGACATGAGAAGGATCGATCGGTACCTCCTCAAAGATGGAAACATGAAAGACATCATGAATCTGAGACAACTCTGGCGGTAACGCCAACCTGTAAGCTAGTGGTCCGATCCTCTCAAGAATCTCATACGGACCTACATATCTTGGACTTAACTTGCCTTTCTTGCCAAATCGTAATACCCCCTTCCAAGGAGATGTCTTGAGAAACACTTTCTCACCGACTTCATACTCTATCTCCTTCCGATGAGCATCGGCAGTAACTCTTCATCTGTCTGGGCTACCTTAAGCCGCTAACTAGATTGACTTTATCCACCGTCATCCGAATCAACTCGTCCGACTAGCTTCTCTCTCCTTCTTCATCCCAAAGATATAGGAGTCCTGCACCTCCTTCCATACAAAGCCTCATATGGAGCCATCTGAATGCTAGAGTGGTACGAGTTGTTATAAGCAAACTCGACCAATGGCAAATGCTCATCCCAAGCTCCCTTGAAATCCATAACACATGCTCGAGCATTCCTCCAAAGGTCCGAATGGTCCTCTCAGATTGACCATCCGTCTGAGGGTGAAATGTCGTACTAAAATGTAGCTTAGTACCTAAAGCTTCCTGCAAGCTTCCCCAAAATCTCGATGTGAATCGAGGATCTCTGTCAGATACTATAGAATCTGGAATTCCATGCAATCTCACTACCTCATCAATGTACTTCCTGGCTAGCACATGCAAAGAATCAGTCTGCTTGATTGCTAGAAAATGAGCTGACTTCGTCAACCAATCCACTATGACCCATATGGCATCGTGCTTCCTACTAGTCTTAGGCAAACCCATCAGAAAATCCATGGTTACTCTTTGCCACTTCCACTCAGGAATAGACAATGGCCTTAACTTGCCTGAAGGCGCCTGGTGTTTAGCCTTGACTTGCTGACACACAAGACACTTACTGACATACTCTGCTACATCCCTCTTTATGCCCTTCCACCAGAAATGCTCTCTCAAATCTTTGTACATCCTGGTGCTACCTGGGTGCATGGCATAAGGCGCATTATGTGCCTCATCTAAAATCTCATCCTTAACTTCCCTGCTGTCTGGAATACAAAGTCTGTCCCCCACTGTCATGAGTCCATCCTCTCTCACTACTACCTCAGAAACCTTACCATTCTGAATTTCCTCCCTAAGCTTGCTTAAAGCATCCGCCACTACGTTCGCTTTGCCTGGATGGTACTCAATCAACAAATCATAATCCTTGACTAACTCAAACCACCTTCTCTGTCTCAAATTCAACTCCTTCTGGCTCAGTAAGTACTCGAGACTCTTGTGATCAGTAAAGATCCTTTTCTGAACCCCATAAAGATAATGTCTCTAAATCTTCAAGGCAAAAATCACTGCTGCCAACTCCAAATCATGAGTCGGGTAATTCAACTCATACTGCTTCAGTTGCCTGGAAGCATAAGCTATCACTCTGTCTCCTTGCATCAATACACAACCTAGACCCTTCCTCGAGGCATCACTGTACACTGTATAGCCCTCATCACCAGAAGGCAAAATCAACACTGGAGCGCTTGTCAACCTGTGCTTGAGCTCCTCAAAGCTCTTCTGGCACTCATCGGTCCAGATAAACTTCTGATTCTTCCTCAACAGCTTGGTCATCGGAGCAGCTATCATGGAAAATCCTTCTACAAACCTCCTGTAGTAACCTGCAAGGCCCAGAAAACTCCTTACCTCTGTCGCTGTCTTGGGTGCATGCCAATTCACTACTGCTTCAACTTTCCTCGGATCAACATGCACACCATCTTGCGAAATCACATGTCCAAGGAAGGTCACCTCATGAAGCCAAAACTCACACTTGCTAAACTTGGCATAAAACTCTCTCTCCCTAAGAGTCTGCAATACAATCCTGAGATGCTCCTTATGCTCTTCTTCACTCTTGGAAAACACCAGAATGTCATCTATAAATACTATGACAAACTGATCCAGAAACTCCTTGAAGACCCTGTTCATAAGATCCATGAAAGCAGCTGGAGCATTGGTCAAGCCGAAAGGCATAACCAAAAACTCATAGTGCCCATAACGAGTCCTGAATGCTGTCTTGCTCACATCAGACTCCTTGGTTCTGAGCTGATGATAGCCTGACCTGAGATCAATCTTGGAGAAAACTCTAGCTCCCTGCAGCTGGTCAAACAGATCATCTATCCGTGGCAACGGATACTTGTTCTTAATTGTCACCTTGTTAAGTCTCTGATAGTCAATGCACATCCGCCATGATCCATCCTTCTTCTTAACAAACAGAACTGGTGCTCCCCAAGGAGACGAACTCGACCTGACATATCCCTTCTCTAACAGTTCCTCCAACTATTCCTTAAGCTCCCTCAACTCAGCTGGAGCCATCCTGTAAGGCGGGATAGAAATAGGCGCGGTTCCGGGAATCAAGTCAATGGTAAACTCGATTTCTCTCACCGGCGGCAAACCTGGTAACTCATCTGGGAACACATCTGGGAATTCCCTCACAACCAGGAAATCCTCTAACTTCCCTTCATGCACATCGGCATCTACAACATGCGGCAAGAAAGCTTCACATCCCTGGTCTATCATCCTTTCAGCTAACATAGCTGAAATCAGTCTTGGCGAAGGTATCTTCCTGTCTCCTCTGAAGATCACCCTCTCACCATTGCCCAGATCAAACTCTACCTCTTTCTGACAACAATCTAGCTTGGCCAGATACTTCTCCATAGTATCCATCCCCAGGATAACATCTAACCCTCTAAGGTCTAGCAGTAGTAAGTCCACTACCAATCTAGCACCATCTATGAAGAGCTCACACTGCTCATACACCTGACTGATCACCACATTCCTCCCTAGAGGAGTACTAACAATCAAAGGCCTATCCAAAGGAACAGAACTCATACCATGCAATGCTATGCTAGCATAAACAAAAGAGTGCGTGGAATCAGAATCAATCAAAACATAGACTGCTGAATCAAATAATCGAGCCATACCCGTGACAACCTCAGGTGCGGCTGCAGCTTCCTCCCTGGTCATGGCAAACACTCTTGTTGATGCCTAACCCCTTGGCCTTCCTGGAGGAACAGTCTTTCTTGCAGTCCTAGAGCTGCCTACTTCAGTAACTGGCTTAGTTCCCACTGTCTCTGCATGCCTTGGAGCCTGAAACTGTGATCCCTCTGGTCTCGGTGCCTGTGGACAATGCTTGGCTATATGTCCCTTCTCTCCACATCTGAAACAAACTCCAAGTGATCTGAGGCACTCTCCCTGGTGATGTTTCCCATACTGATCACATAACGGGTAGGTGAACCCACTCCTTCCAAATTTCACGTGCCTCCCACATTAGAGGCTTCGGCACAAGCAATTTACGACTGCTTGTTCCTGGTAGCCCCACTGCTACCCACTTCACTCTGACTGAAAGAGCTCCTCGTGCTCCTCTCAGGCAATGGAGCACTAGCACCCTTTCTGAAACTCGCTCCCTGTTCTTCCTCTTCTTGTTCGCTTCATTCCTGATGTTCTCCGACTTTCGGCCGAGAGCAAAGATCCACCAACGGCCGGTAGTCACGAAATTGTGAATCGGGACTTTCTCCTTGATTCCCAAGTGAAGACCTCCTCAAACTTCATGACTTGTCTTCCTCTGTTGCCACAATGTTGCACGTGATATCGGGAAAGTTGTGTGAACTTCACTGCACTCGCCACACTCATGTCCTCTCGTGACGATTCGAAACTCTCCGCCTTATCTTGCACATACACCACGAGAGATACTTCTTCTGAACACCTCTACAAAATCCCTCCATGACAAAGACCAAGGAACCACTTGACCGCAAGCTTTGTCTCCCACCAATGCAGTGCATCACCCTGCAACATACTGACTGCATAATCTAGCTTGTCCTCATCTGAGCATCTCATCTGAACTAAGACCCTCTCGGTCCTCCTCAACCAGGCTTCTGCCTCTTCTGGATTTGTAGTCCCGCTGAAATCCATAGCCCCAAACTTCCGGAGCTTATCATACTGTCCACTCCTGTCTACTGGAGCTTGCATCAGCATCTGAGATCCCTGTCCCATGGCATACGTGAAAGCCTGAGCAAAGGCTTGAAAGAAATTCGGATCCATGGGAGTTCCCTGAGGCATAGGAGGAGGTGGAGGAGGCACTTCTTGTTGCAAACTAGGTGCCTCTGAAATCGGAACAGAATGTGTCCCGGCATCCTGAGGAACATAGGATTCATCCGTACTCCCCTGACGAGAATGAGATCGAGTCGTAGCTCCCCGAGTTCTCCTTCGAGGTGGCATTTTCACTCCTTGATAGAAAACCATTGAAAATTTTAGTTCAAGTACGACAATTTTCAAAATATGTGAAAACAGTTCCAATCGTGTAAAACAATGCAAGTTATTTCTTGAAAGTAATGTCATGCAGCCCTAGATCAAAAACCTAGGTGCTCTGATACCAAACATGTTGGACCCCGCTGCCGGAGCCCAACGTCTGACATGAGAGCGTGGCGGGAAAACGTGAGATTCATACATTTAAAAGAAAAAGAAAAGCCCGCGGAAGGTTAATGGGCCTGCTGGAAAGTAAGCTTGAAACCCGCTTTCATGCATAATTTAAACAATCACATCCAAACATGCAATTTAACGATTTAAAAAAGGAGACCATCGGAAGTTCAATTGACCCATCGTGAAACTTTCATACTTTTAAACATATTCATAATTCATCCTCCAAAGAAGAGTTTCATAAAGCCTTACGAATTATCTCAAATCAAATTACAACTTTGAGTTCAAGAGCCAAAAGTATAAAACACTCTTGAACCAATGATACTTGAAATGAAACTAAAGTCTTGGAACATAATCAAACATTTGAAATGAAAACGGGAGTGCTGCCAAAACTCGTGACTCACTCGATCTCTGGCTCGTCACCTGTATGGGGGAGATTAGAGGGGGTGAGCTATAAAGCTCGTGGGAACATATTTATAATATCGTAATAAGCAAAAATATTCAAAACTATCTCATTGTCGTAATACTTGCTGAAATCACTTGAGCATGTATGGGTCATTTCTTGAAAAATACTTGATTCTTGAAACAATTCATGATGCATGTCACATAACAAAACATAGCACATAACATGATGGTTTGGGTGTCCCGGGTTCGTGACGTACTACACATGCCATCGAAATGTTGATGTGTAGACGTAGTTTCATGAGGGAATCCTTGTGGGATAACCCTGTGCCACAGTCGGGCAGGCGGGAGAAGCCTTTTCGTGAGTCAATGTGCACTTGACTATCGTGAGGGACACCACAAACCCACATAAGTATGCATAATTCATGTTCTTGTAAACTTGTTTGCCAAACTGGCACTTGCTTGTAATCTTGCTTGTAAACTTGCTGGTCATGTATTTCGTAATACTTGAATTCATGTACTTGTATTTGTAAAAAGGAGAACACTCCTTTGTGAAAAATCTTGATAATAATCATGAATGCAAAACACATAGCAGAAAATAATCATTCATGGTAGTATGCAATGCGATCGTGAATGATGTAATATAAATGCATGAGATCTTGCTTGATTTGAACTAAACAATGAGTACTTAGTTACTTTATTATAAACATGAACCCACCTGAATTCCTTGCTTGTCTTGCCTAGGAATGAGTTTCCTCTTGAGCCTCTTGATCCTCTTGCCTCTCTTGATCTCCTAAAATAAGAACCAAAATCTTATTCAAAATCTCATGTTGAAACCATAATTCCATTCTTAACTTCCATCTAAAATTCCATAATCTTAGAAACCAATTCATAATTTCATCACTTCATAAGACTTGTAGATCTATCTCTCTAGTTCACAACGCTCTAAAATCACCCCAAAATGACTTCTGTAGCAAAAGATATGATCAAAACACTAAAATACTTCTGCTGAAAAAACTGGCCTCGCCATGACGAAGGGTTCTGTGCACGCCACGTCTGACCCTCTATCAGACGTCATGCGTCTTGACTTAGCGTGTCGTGTGGCCTTGCACACATCGTGGCGTGTGGCCTTGAAGCTCGTCGCGACGTGCGGGGCTCTGAACCCAGATTTTCGACAGATCTTCAACATTTCCGACTCTTAATCCTTTCCTTTCTCAACTACAACACATCTAAACCATGAATCAAGTCATATACTTCCATTCTAACCTCATTCTAACTCCAAAAACATCAAAAACACAACAACCCATGCAAATCTACAAAAGTTCACCATAAACCCTAACTTCATCGATTTTACCTCAATCCATGCAAATCTAGGGTTAGATTCAACCTAAACAAGAGTATAAGAGTATAACTTACCTTAAGGATGCTTGAAATCTGTCAAAAATCCTCAAACCTAAGCTTTCTCTTTTTTCCTCTTCTTCCTCTCCTCTCACTGCCGACTCTCTCCTTTGTTTCTCTTCTTTTCTTTAAGTCCTTAAACCTACAAGATAGGGCAATGACTAAAATGCCCCTCCATGCTTAGCCTAAACCATTCTAACTCAAGTGCCTTGACCATTTTTCCCTTAAACATTTTTACTCTTCCATAAACATTTATTCCCTACTAAATTCCGTTAAATCCAAATTTCCACTAATACTTTCAATAAAACTCAAACTATACCATAAATCATAAATCAATTTAATTCATACTTAATAACTTCAAGAAAAACAAATTTGGGGCCCAACAACTATTCCCTTTCGAAACTGTCCCATCAAGGGCTCATTAATCATTGAGCGCGTCTTAGGGGTAGGAGAGCCCTCTGGGTATGCACTACTTCCCGCGCGTCTTAGAGATAGGAAAACCCTCTGGGTATGCACTATTCTCTTTCAAAACTGTCCCATCAAGGGCTCATTAATCATTGAGCGCGTCTTAGGGTAGGAGAGCCCTCTGGGTATGCACTACTTCCCGCGCGTCTTAGGGATAGGAGAGCCCTCTGGGTATGCACTATTCCCTTTCGAGCTCGAGGTTCTTTTTTCCGTAGTCGAGCTTGTAGCTTTGATCAGTATATCACAGTCATTTCTAATCTATTCCAGATTTTCACATCACAAACACAATTTCACTTTCACATTCTCATAACATTTCTGTATATTATTACTTTAATACTCCGGACCTTTTTCCCGGAGTTCACATTCAATTATTATCTCATCATTTTACTTCAGAGAATTTAAATCATAGAATTATAACATTTAATACTTTGAGAACCGTCTAGGTCACTCACCTGGCTTCCACGCTAACGCCTAGAAGTCTCAGTAATGTCTGGGGTTGACTTTCCAAATGCCCCTATCACAATTTGGACACTCTAATTTACACATTGTCCTTTCAAAATAATGCTCAAGTAGCAATTTACAATTATAAACGCATCATGCACTTTAGTGACATCCCCGGCACTATCCCAAATGTCAAACCTTTACAGACCGATTTAACATTTCCCTTCTTCCTAAAACATGGAGACCTTTGTCTTGAGCTCATAACAAATCATAAATTTTCTCCATTGACAATCTGTACAAAAGTTGCAGTTTAAAAACCAAAACATATTCATTCGGGAAAAAGGGGTCCTCGCCGCGGCGAAGAGAAACTCGCCCTCATCGCGACGTGCACAAATTCGCTTGCCCTCGTCGCAATGTGCAAGCCCGTTCTCGACTCCCGAATCCAATTTTTAACCATTTCAATCCAATTTTTCCAATCTATTCAATCCATAACTCATCTAAACATTACAACATCACACACACACCAATTTCCAACCCATTAACAAACCAAACCCACTCACAAACATCCCAGATTAACCAAAATCGAAAACCCTATAAACCAACATCTCATAACCCAATCTTGAACTATAATCACTCAAAACATGAATCAATCAACTAGTTAAGAAGGAAGAGGCTCAAACTTACTTGATTTGGCTCACAAAATCCATAAACTCTTCATGATTTCATCGAAAATTCCTTCCTTCTTCTCCTCCTCTTCTTCTTCCACGACATTTTCCTTTCCTCCCAATTTTCAAACCTTAATTCCTTCTATTTATACCCTTTTTAAAGGTGAAAAATCCATTTGGCCCTTCCTTTAACCTTAAGCCTTAATCTCATAAGTATTTTACCCAAATTTCCCTCATACCAAAACTTATAGCTTTATTAATTCAATTCGGAAATTCCGACCCTTAGGGACTGAATTGCGGTTCAATTCTTTCAGAATCACCCATTTTCATACCCAGCAATTTCCAATTCAATCGATTCATTTAATTAGACTCTCATAAGTGTTTCCAAAAATTCAATAACGAACATTCCTAAATCATGGCTTTAAATCGGAGTGTCAATTGGACAATCATTTTTAGTACCGGAATTCACATCGATACCCACTTTGAAATTTCTGGAGAATTTCCATAAAGCACTCCAATTCAATTTCTCAATTACACAATTTCACAATTTTCACAAAAACACCAAAGCCGAGAATTGTCACGAGTGTATGCACAATCTTGTGTACAAAATCACAACCCAATCCCAATTTACTATTTTATCCTTCCCATCGGTGATGGGATGCTACACTACTCATTCTAATATTGAAGCGGCGGATTCTTTTATGAAAATTAGGGTTTGTATGGACATTAGACAACCCCTGAAGAGGAAGAAGAAATTAATTGATTTTGATGGCAACCCTTTCTATGTCACATTTAGATATAAGAGGATTCAGGTTTATTGTTACTTCTGTGACAAGCTGGTCCACATTGATTCCTTTTATGATCTCCCTCTCCATCACAAGAAGGAAGACCTGAAACCTCTCTAGAGTGAAAACCTTCGAGCAATCCCTTGCCGCAATAATCGCCCATCCAGTTCTTGGCTGAGACCTGGCCTTGATGTAACAAGGTTGCAATTAGGACCAAACATTGCGGGAACAAATTTGAACACTCTATTGCCATCCCATATTTTTCTCAATTCTTTCTTAGGGGCACACACGTATGGGGATAGGATGGTATTAAAGGCAAGTAGTATGGATATGGACCAGACCAGTGCGGTTCAGTTACTCTCAAATGGGCATAGTGAAGATGATCCCATAGATAAACATGATGAGGTGAAAAAAGAGCCCGGTTCAAAATCATCTTTGTTACCATTTCTAACTCTAAGGATTTGATAATAGATATCACTTCTAGACCAACGTTGAACCCGCTCAGCGGGTTGACCAACCATCATGAAGATCATCAGTTGCAATTGCTGAGGGACGGGGAATCCCTCTACGGTTTGGGCTCTTCGGGAGCTTGTCTGAAGTTATAGACAGGCAATTTGTTTTTTATGGAAACTAAAGTCCATGGTGTGTGCATGGAAGCTTTACGTAATCAGCTCAAATTTGCAAATTGCTTCTCAAAATATGGTATTGGGATCGATGGGGGTCTGTCTATTTTGTGGTCAATTGATATTCAACTTCAGGTCTCAGGTTATTCTCCCAACTTTGTTGATTGTGTGAATGTGTGATTTTATGGCTTTTTGAAGAGTACTAGGAGACGGGCTTCTTGGAACTTATTAAGGGCTTTGGCAGCAAGGTGTCAACTTCCTTAGTTAAGTTGTGGTGATTTTAACGACATTGCTGCTTCATTTGAAAAATTGGGTGATCCTCCTTGGCCTTCTCATTTAATTTCTAGTTTCCGAGAAGCATTATGTGATGCTCATCTTTCAGATATTATGCATGTAGGCTCGTCCTTCTCATACACCTACAGGGAAGGTTCTACAACTTGTGTTAAGGAGAAGCTTAATAGAGCATGTTCTAATACCGAGTGGAGCTCTTTGTTTGGGGATGTTATTTGTTCAACCCTCGTTGCTCCAATTTCAGATCATTGTCCCTTATTGATTGAAACGGCTAGAAAGTTTGGATGGGGTTAATCAGTGATTTCATTTTGACACTTCTTGGCTATCTGAGCCTGATCTTCGAGAGACGGTTGATAGGGCTTGGTCCGATGGGGCCGTTTTAAATTTCCCCGAGTGCACGTCTTCGATTGTGGATAAAATACAGTTATGGGGTAAGCAAAGGAATCGGTTAAGGTGGGCTAAAAAAGAAAAGATTAAAAGAAGGTTAGGAGTGAAACAACATAACTTAGACATAGCCAAGGTTCGACACTTAAAATAACAATGGACTGCAATCTTAGAGGAGGAGGAAGTGAGATTAAAGCAGTAAGTTAAAACATTTTGGTTTCAGAATGGTGACAAAAACACCAAATATTTCCATAACAGTATCAAAGCCCGCAGAAAGAGGAATCGAATCACCAGATTAACATATGAAACTGGGGTAGTTACAACGAATGAAACTGCTATTTGTGGGTGATTCATACTTATTTCACTACTCTTTTTTATGTCGACAAGACTTCCAGTAGAGCTGTGGTTAGCCTAGTTAGACCTTTGGTAGACGAATCAGCTAACAATGCACTTGCCGCATCATTTTTGGATGAGGAGTTTCGAACTGCCCTCTTTCAGATGGACCCTAATAAAGTGTCGGGCCCGGATGGCATGAACCCTGCTTTCTTCCAAAAATTCTGGAGCATTCTAGGTGGTGACATATGTAATGCTTGTCGTTATTGGCTTCAACAGGGTACCCTTCCCCGATCTTTGGCTAATACTCTTATTGTCTTAATCCCAAAATGTGATCATTCTATGCATATTACCGAATTTAGACCAATTGCATTATGCAATGTGCTCTACAAGATATTGTCTAAAGCATTAGCCACTTGTTTGAAGCTTAGTTTGTCCAAGATTATCTCTTTGAACCAATCTACTTTGTTTATGAAAGATTAATTTTGGATAATATTATTGTGGCTTTTGAGACTTTACGTGGTTTAAAACAACGATCCAGGGGTAATTTGGGTTCTTGTGCACTAAAGATTGATATAACAAAAGCCTATGACAGGGTCAGTTGGGAATACTTGTTTGCTATGTTGACAACTCTGGGGTTTTCTGTTGTTTAGGTTCAATGGATGAGGATGTCTGTCACTAACATTAGCTATCTGATTTCGGTTAATGCCAAAGAGGTGGGCCCTATTGTCCCAAGTGGGGGGCTAAGGCAAGATGATCCTATCTCTCCCTATTGTTTCTGATTGTAGCAGAGGGGTTTTCACTTCTGTTGCAAGATGGTGAAGGCGTGGGGTGATTCATGGTTGCCGGGCAAAGTTAGGTTATCCCCGGATATCACATCTATTCTTTAATGTGATACCCAAATTAAAAGCATTCTGGGTGTTTATGAAGAATCTTTTGGTAAGTCCATCAATTATGGTATTCTTTTTAGTCCATGTATTGCCCCGTATGTTAAGCAGGCCATTTCTGATTTACTTGGAGTGCACTTACCTTTGGGTCATAGTAAACATTTGGGCTTACTTTCTCTAATTGGATGAAACAAACGATAGATTTTCTCATTTCTTAAAGACAGGATCTAGAAGCGTATAAATAATTGGAACAACCGTTTTTTGTCACGGGCTGGTAGGGAGATCTTAATTAAGGTTGTCATATAGGCTATCCCAACTTATTGTATGAATGTCTTTCTTATCTCAGCTGCTACTTGTCATGAGCTACAAGTTCTGATGAATAAATTTTGGTATGGTGGATGTCAGGAAGGTAGTAAAGGACAATGGGAATTGGGTGAAATCCACACTTGTATTAACATATCAATGACCAATTTATACAGATGGAGAAAGCAAAAATAGGAAAGTATATCAATTACACAGGTTGTCAAAATAAAGAGAAAAGAGGAAATGAAATCATATTCCTAATTACAATATTCTATTGTGATTTGTTTCCCTAATATGCCCCTGCAAGATGGTATCTACGTTTGAGATACCAATCTTGGATCGTTGTCGTTCAAAAACCTTGCTGGAAAGAGGTTTAGTCATCAGATCAACAAGTTGATCATGAGTGCTTACATGGCTCACCCACAAAAGACCACGTTGGACAAGATTGCGTACAAAATGATAGTCGATCTCAATGTGTTTCATTCTTGAGTGGAAAACAGGATTTGCAAACAGATATGTAGCTCCAAGGTTGTCACAATAAATGACCGGTGGCTGAGATAAATTGACTGAAAGTTCAAGAAGCAAATTTTGAATCCAGCACAAATCAGAAGCGGTGGCAGCAATAGCTCTATATTTGGCCTCTATGGAGGAGCGAGCGATGGAACGTTGTTTCTTGGAGCTCCATGATATAGGATTGGAGCCTAGAAAAATTATAAAGGTGGTAGTGGAGGATCTGTCATCTCGGTTACCAGCCCAATCCGAGTCCGAAAAAGCATAAAGCGTGAGAGGATAATTTTTCTGTAGAAAGATACCATAATCGGAGGTACCAGCCAAGTATCACAGAACTCGTTTAGCTAACTTCCAGTGAACATCAGTAGGGGAACTTGTAAACTGGGATAGTTTAGTGAACGCAATTTCTGGTCTGGTGAGCGATAAATATTGGAGACTGCCAACAACTTGTTGATACTCCTTTGGATCGTCTAAGCAATGACCATCGGTGAGCTTAGGAGAAGACCCACTTGCCATTAGTGTTTGCATAGCTTTTGCTTCTGTCATGTTGGTATGCTCAAGGATATCATAAATGTACTTTTTTTGACTTAGGAATAGCCCAGAAATAGTGCTAATAACTTCAACTCCTAGGAAAAATTGCAAGTCACCAAGATCCTTTAAAGAAAAACGTCAGCCAAGGAGAATATGTTGGTTTCGATATTGTTTGGGTTTGAAGTCATGTTGAGAAAGAAAGATGAAGAACAAAGGGAAAAAAATTACAGAGAAGATCAGCAGTATTTGTGTCGTGAGGCTAAGAGTGGCTCTGATACCATAAAAGACAATGAGAATTGGGTGAATCCACACTTGTATTAATATATCAATGACCAATTTATACCGATGGAGAAAGAAAAAAATAGGAAAGTATATCAATTACACATGTTGTCAAAATAAAGAGAAAAGAGGAAATGAAATCATATTCCTAATTACAATATTCTATTATGATTTGTTTCCCTAATAGGTAGTAGGGGCATCAATTGGTTGTCATGGGATTGCATGTGTTGTGAGAAGTCGGTGGGTGGTATGGGTTTTAGAGACCTTCGATGTTTTAACACTGCTCTTTTGGGGAAACAAGGGTGGAGACTTATTGATGACTCTAGCAATCTTTCGTATCAAGTTCTCAAAGCTAAATATTTCCCTCGTGGGGACTTTTTAATAGTTCAGTTAGATACCAACTATAGCTTAGTTTGGAAAAGTGTATTGTTTTCTTAAAAAGTTTTGTTAAGGGGGGTAAGGTGGAGGGTCAAGGATGGCCAAAGTATCTATGTTAATAGGGATCCCTGGATTCCAAAGGATGGTGGCTTCCATCCAGACAATGGTCCTATGGCTATTCATGATGCTATGAGTGTATGTGACTTATTCATCAACGGGGAGAGGAGATGGGACTCTGAGAAGTTGCTGTCATATTTCAGTATTAATGATATGAATGCTATCCTAGGTATCCCACTAAACATTAGCCCCAAACCGGATAAAATCATTTGGACTTGTGACATAAAAGAGATTTACTACGTTAAAACTGCTTATTATGAGGCGCTTGCGGATTTGGGAGGTAGTGGGCAACGGCTACATGGAATTGTATGGAAAAAAATCTGGTCCCTTGATGTACCTCCAAAAGTTCGTGACTTCCTATGGCAATGTTGGCGTGGAGTGTTACCACCTAAAGATAATTTGCAACAATGAGGAGTGGATGTTGACTTGAAATGCTTGTTTTGCCAAGAAAATGAATCCATGAAGCATGTGTTCCTTGAATGTCCTATGGCTATGGAGTTATAGAGGTTAGTGGGATTGTTTCTAATATTCTCTTTTTCATCTTTTTAAGACCTTTTTGCCTATGTTATTGAGACAGTAGGAAGAGATCATGTCGCTAGAGTCAATATTTAGGACCTTTTTGCCTATGTTATTGATAGTTAGCTTCTTATCCATGCTTTGAACTCCAGTTCTTTAGATTTTTCCTATTTTGGTCTTATAACTTCGGACTGTAAGGATATTTTATGTACTAGGAACAATATCTCTATTTTTTGGATTAGTTATTTGGGGAATAGGGGGCCCACTCTCTTGTTAGGGTGTCTATTCTCCATAATTGTTTTCAAGTTTGAGTTGATATGCCTAATTGTGCCTTAGATCATTATTCTTCGAGATAATAGTTATTTTCTCATTCAAAAAAGGAAACTGCACAGTCTACAGTGGGAGATGTCATGTCATCAATTCTCCATTATGCACAATATTCCTTTGTTGCATACGGCTGAAAATGTATGATTTTGACATTTGCGTCCATGTTTTGGGTACATTGCGCATCATTATGTCTTATGAACATTGTTCAGACACTAAACAAAGAAGTGTACGTCCAATATTAGCATATCATTATAGATCAGTACCAAGCTGACGACAATGACCAAAATTAGCACACCACTCCTCCACTCGCTATCAAGTGCCAAATCCCGCATTGATTTCAAGTCCCGTTTGCTAATGCGTAAAGAAAAAATTTGGAATAAAAAATAAAAATGAAAATAAAAATGTAAAAAAAAATAATGAACTGCAAATATAGAAGGCAAATAAAGAAGGCAGGAAATTGCAACAAATTCTTGAACTGCAAATATAAACTTCTGCAAGGAAATCAAAGATAATCTAGTAGAGACAAAATGGCTTATTCAATCAGTAGCTACAACAAAAATAAGTCATCCAAACTCAATAAACGAAAGCCATCTACCCATTTCTTATTGAGGATAGGCAACAATCTCAAACTGACCAAAATCAACATTTTAAAGCCAGCAAGTGAAAGCTGAAGAAGGTTCAGACAAACAGCTTCAAAGTTCATACAACAACAACAAGATAAACAAGACATTTGTATTATTATATTGCTTTATTCAGTTACATGTAAATCAATTATATTCTGTAAACGATCTAGAAGGGGGGGTTGAATAGATCTTTAAGCTTTTTGTAATTTTCTACAATAAAATCAGAAGTTAATTCACACAAAAACTGTAACATCCTGTCACCGATGGGAAGGTTATATTGGTAAATTGGGACGGGATAGGGTTTTTACCGCACATTATCGACTGAGCATTCATTTGGCCTCTAATTGTAGAGGAATGAGTCCATTGGTACATGCACATATAGGTACATGCATTCATGACAATTTCCCGACTTTTGATTTGTGAATGTGATATGAATTGTGATTTGTGAGATAGTTGGGATTTATTGGGAATTATGGAATAATTGGGTTTAAATGATTAAATTGGAACTGTTTAGAGTGATTGGCAATTGATAGTGATTCTTCGAAATTTTTCTGAAAAATTCGGGAGAAAAAGTCCGGACCGGAAATCCTCCGAGTAATGGACTGATTGACTATATAGTGCTAGAATTATGGGTATATGGCAATGGAAAATTTAGATATATGATATTGGAATTTTATATGTCGAGCCATTGAAATTTGGAGATGAATTGGACCGGAAATGAAATTGAAAAGAGAAAGAGATTTGAGGATAAAGACTAGAGGCTTAAGTGATTAACCTATAAATGCCTTAGGTTTCAAATAGAAGAAAAGAAAGAAAATCGTTTCTCCTTCTTCCTCGATGATTTGCGATTTTCCCTTCGAGATTTCGATTGTTTGTTTCTCCTTGTGCGAAGCTTGGTTGATGCTTAGCGAGGATGATGTTTTGAGGGATTATGAGAGCTAACCGTGGATGCTTGATGAAAGGGAAAGAGTTAGAGAAATTTCAGAGATTTGCGGATTTGAGGCCCGATCGGTACGTATATGGTTTTAATGTTGTTATTTAAGGTTGTTTGAGGCATTTATGGCATTTATAATGTGTTTTGGGTAGCTGAGAGTGAGTGAGGACTGGTTCTAGTGAGAGAATGAGAGAAAATGCGTTGGAGAAGACGAACCAGGGCTCGCACGTTGCGACGAGAAATTAATTAAACGTCACGACGAAAAAAAGGATTAGACGTCGCGGCGAGAAAAGAAGTTTATGTCGCGACGAGCACACGTCGCGACGAGCGATAAATTGCACGTCATGACGGCGATAGATCGAGACGCATGACGAGCAAGATTATCGTCCTGGCGAGGACCAGATTTTGAGCGATTTAGTTTGGTTTTAGGGCTTAACTTTTGATGTAGACCTCCAATTGAGGTGATGTTTGATTCGTTGCGAACTAGAGAAAGAGGTCTACAAATGAGGAAAAGAATAAAGGTTTGAATTTAAATTATGAGAATCCCGATTAGTGAAAGAAAGTTAAGGATGTGATTGTATTGCAATTTAAGGATGGGTTCTGATAATTGGGTTATAATTGTAAGAATTATGAATGCAATTGGAGTCTTCAATAGGTGAATTTGATATAGTGCTAATGATATTAGTTTTGAGATTTTTGTGAGATTAGCCTAGTGTATATAAATTGGCAAATGGAAATTAAATATTAGAAATGGAAGTGGTGAAGTTCTATATCATGTTATTGAATTGGAATTGAGTCATTAGTGATCGATTGAGTGGAAAAATAGAAT
The DNA here is from genome assembly GCA_029891385.1 of Erythroxylum novogranatense. Classification (NCBI taxonomy): domain Eukaryota; kingdom Viridiplantae; phylum Streptophyta; class Magnoliopsida; order Malpighiales; family Erythroxylaceae; genus Erythroxylum; species Erythroxylum novogranatense. The sequence goes on along the minus strand of CM057229.1, from coordinate 30,374,908 downwards.
TTGTCAAAGAAAGTGGAAAGGGGGAAATAGCACCGGGAAAGTCATGAATAGGCATCGTACATCTGTTATTGAGAGCATGTGCATCATCGAATTAATATTGTCTGTGCATTAGTAATTGGAAACTATTTGATTGTTATAGAGGCTCCGATGGATCGAGATTCCACGGATATTGCTGGAACTTCCAGGCTGTAGCTCGGAAGTACAGGAGAGTAACCTAATTGGTTCCTCAATTCTTGTGTGTTAAGTGTTCTGTGAATATGTGAATTGGTTGCCAATGTGAGTGCTGCAAATGTGAAATAAATGTGCTGAGATTTTGAGTAAATGTTCTGAATGCGATAAATAGAATTGAGGGATATATGTATGTTATTGATTGTGCAAGTGTAAGTGCATGCTAAGCATAATTGAAATTGGTAATTAACAGTTATGACTGGAGCAATTAGTGATCGGAGCTTTAAGCTCGATTATCAGTGAAAGGGGCCTATGGCCAAAATGGGAATAGTGCATACCCAGAGGGCTTTCCTATCCCTAATGTGAGCGGGCAGTAGTGCATACCCTGAGGGCTCTCCTACTTGCCAAAAAAATGTGATTTATCACATCGTGCCCAAAAGGGGCAGACGTGTTTGCATCCCTCGAGTAGGGGCGAAGCAAAACCGTGAGGGTGGTTCTCCACACCGAAGCGGACAATATCGAAGGGTGGAAGTGCATACCCAGAGGGCTCTCCTCCCCCTAAGACGCGTCAATTGAATACTGTCATTGTTTGAGCACTCAGTCACAACTCAGAGTAAAAGAATAGAAAATATGGGAAAAGATTTGTGTGCAACGTTGACGGGTATGAATGATAAATTGTGAATAGTGTGAAAGGCGATACGCCTTATATGTGTAAAATTGGCAATGCATGAGATGTTTTGGAATGTGTTAATATGTGATATGATATGAATTGATTGTATATGCATGCGTTGGGTGGACCATCGATGATGGTTTCTCATTGAGTTCACAAACTCACCCAACATTGCAATTATTTTTCAGGTATCGAATAGTACCCCATTAGATAAACGGGAGTATGATTACCGCAAGCGGGTCAGAGCTTGATGTCGGGATTAGTTCGCGTCTGCATTAGTGTAGTACTGTCTTATGTGTATTGTATTTCTGCAAATTACACAGATTAGTGATTTTTATTCAGTGGGCCAAAAATGGTTTAGTGTGTGAGTGATTTGTGATTTCTGAAAGTGGTCAGAGATGACATTGGGCCCAGTTGGGTCATGCATCTCTGTATATGAAATGGGTGATCACTTTTGAGTGCCTTTTAATGATTGAGATGGTATCATATTGAAAATGTTTTCGTTTTAAATCGGGCCCAAATTATTTATTGATTTCTGCGCATATGATTGATTTTGTAAAAAGAGAAATGTTTTTCGAGTTTTGAGCTGCGATGCGTTTTAACATACCACCCTCGTGAGGCACGGGCTCGGATATCACCATCGATATCGGGTTCGGGTCTTGCGGGAGTGGGGTGCTACATTTGTGGTATCAGAGCCCAGAAATACAATTTCACATGGGCATTCTGAGAAAAATGTGTTAAGCGCATGCATTTAAGTCATGTCATGGCAGACAGTGACAACTGATCCCCAGTCTAGCATATGAGCCACATGCATGAGCATGTATCATTCGTTTAAGCGGTTAGAAATAGTGAGGAAAATGATAATGTGTGAGAATGTGATAAAAGGAAGTTGTGTACATCATGGATTCCGAAAAAGGTATATGATTTGATTTGATAAATGAAGATTAGAGTTATATTGGTATAGCGGATAAAAATGAAGTGATAGTTGTGGATTGATAGAGGAAAATAGAAATGGCAAGAGTTCAAGTGTATAAGGTGGGTGAAGATAAAGTGTTCCATGATATAGAGAAGTTATAATTGGGATTGATTACCGTGACGAGAGTTATGAATAATGATTTATGACTGTGAATCAGTTACGTTAGTGAGAAATCAAGAGTGATTATATATCTATGATATTGATTTGAGTGTGAAAATGCAATAATGAAAAGATTGAAAGGTAAGACAATGAATCCGATAAATGAAAAAGTTGTCAAGGTTCAGTTGATTTGTTTAAGTAATTACACACCTGATTATGGGAGCCCCATGGAAAGTGGAACTATTAAGTTAAATTGTTTCATATGTGTGGAGAGGATATCAGAATTAATCAGTGAGTTAGTGGATAACCGTCCGTCATAGTTCTTATAGTTTAAAGTTCAATTTGAGAATAAGAAGTGAAAGTGCCTATGATGATCACTTGGGAAAGAAGTGAAACTGGTAATGATGTTAGTATAAGCAATGAGCTAGAGGGAATAAAGAGGACGTGAGTATAGCAAGGTCCCCATGATCGGCTGGTACCAAAAAGAGAAAGGTTATCTAGAAGTAAATAGGATTAAAGTGTTCTTAGTAGTATAGGCTACTAATGGGTAAATTGATGTTAATGTATTTTCGGATAAGATGTGATGATTATAGCAATGCATACAAGATATTAAAGTAAATGAAATTGTTTAAATGCCCTACAGAGCCTCATTATAAGGGATGTTCTGATCTTGTAAGGCATGGCATGAATTGCTTTTATTGGAAAATTTTGCGTAATTGAAATTAATCTTCTCGAGGTATTAAGAATGGTGATATAGATAGTGATGAGAAATAGTTGATTGAAAAGTTTTATGAGCAGTATTAATGATTGATAAGGTTTAGTTGATCCGATAATTTGATTTGAGAGTGATCATTGAAGAGATAAATTTTGAAATGAAGTAAAGGTTAATTTTGGAGTTCTAGCGGAGACTCGAGTAAGAGATAAAATATATTCTTGAAAAAGTGTACATGATGTTGATGAGATGACTCTGATTATATAAGAGAATTACTGAACATAAAGGAAATGTTAATTGTGATTATGAGAAGAGTATAGGTTTGTGTATATTTTGTGTAATTGTGTTCGGAAAGTACAAAAGTGATATGATGAATGTGTTATCAACCCAGTTTGTAATGATGGCAATAAACTGGATTATGTGGAGAAATTAGGGTAAAGGAATATGTGTCAGAATGTGTTATGATGAAACTGAGAAAGTTATAAGAAAATTGTTCCTCATTGGAGACAATCGATATTTAGAGAATTATACGAATTGACTATGGGTATAAGGAATTTATTGTATCACTGAAGAGTAAAGTGTCTCAATTGTACTTAAATTGGAAAGTGACTATGAGCATCGATGATCGATTAAATGCATTTAAAAGTGAAGAAGATAAATTGGCACAGTTGAGGGAATTGGTTATTATGTAAGTTTCATAAGAGTGAATCTTAATCTGATCGAATGAATAGTGGATGATTTAGTATACGAGTATGGCATATTGGGAGACTTAATGATGATAGAGGTGACGATAAAATGTGAAATTTCAAGGAATATATGTATATGGGATTTGGAGTTAATTAGAACTGACTGAATGTTGGATATGTCCAAAAAGTGTCAAAGATTTCCTGGCTTTAGCTTTGACAAAATGTTTGAGGAAAATGTGTGAATGGTATGATTGATGATTGTAAAAGAAACATTTGGAGAAATGTTCAGCTCAAGTATTGATCGTATCGCATTAAATTGGAGATTTTGCAATATATCCTGAAGTGTCCCAGTAAAGGTTATGATACAATATGTTGAAATGATGTAAAGTGATTTAATGTATCTAGGGACAAGTATAACGTCTTGGGCTGTATTGTGATTGGTGATTTAAAATTTTTTGTACTGAGTGTTGCTGTAAGAGCTTTGAGACATTAATTGTACAAAAATATTTATGGATATATCCATGGTTATGCAAATCAATAATGATCGAGATGTTTCGGGAATTTGAATGATTGAAAAAAAATGAAAAAATGATTAAGAGATTGAGTAGTCGCAAAGTTATGATAGTGATGCAATTATATGGATTGAACAGAAATTCAATAGCAAAAATTTGGCGATAAGGTTATTAAGTTTAAGTGTGTTATTGTTGAGTGTTAATAGTCAAACTGGTAAAGGGAAAAAAGAAAGTATTATGAGCTATTGGAATCCTAAATTAGTTGTGTTTATAAAGGAGTGGCAAAGACCTAATTAGGGTGTTGAAAATGGTGAACCTTGTGGAGGAATTGAAACTGACCCCAATTATTGAGGAAAGTGATATGTATAGTTCGACTAAGAAATATGTGTAGTATGAGACTAAGGAAATTGTTAAAAAATCGCAAAGATGGTAAAGATTCATCGAAAGAGTAATTGATGGTTTAGAATGAAAATTGAGCGATTATATGTGTGAATGATCAATGATTTGATTCTTTGGAGATAAATGTGAAACTGATATGTTTGGAATTCATAGGGATATGAGATCGATGTATAGTCTATATTGATTGTGAGTATAGCAATTGTTTAGTGGTGGCACCATTTGGACAGTGTATTATGTTGATGAGTAAAATGAATTTGTAATGGGGATTGAGAAACCCAAGTAAAAGGGTAATGATTTGAATGGATCGAGGTTATTAGAATCTTATGAGATTAGTGTGTTAGCACTAAAGAGATAATCTGATAATCGATAAATGAAATGTTTCCAAGTATATCATTACGGCATGGATGCACTCAGATAAAGATAAAGGTTTATATAGTGACCTCTATGTGATTGTGGTAAAGATAAGAATTGGTAATTCAAGTAAAAGATGTTTGGATCAATTGTTAAATAGGCGGGATTAAGAAATATTGTTAGGATCCGATATATGTGTTATTGATATTGAAAGAGACGAATTGCGAGTAATTTTAATGAAATAGTAAGACAGTGTTGAGTTTGAAAAAGGTAAATGGTTAATTGATCGTATTGATTTCAGTTCATTGGCAGAAATTACTCGTGTAGCGAAATAAGTGAGAAACAGCAAGTCAATGATCGCAAAGACTCCCCCGCCTTTCTGATCATTCCTGTATGAAATTTTGAGGACGAAATTTTTATTAGGAGGGGAGAATTGTAACATCCCGTCACCGATGGGAATGTTATATTGGTAAATTGGGACGGGATAGGATTTTTACCACACATTATCGACTGAGAATTCATTTGGCCTCTAATTGTAGAGGAATGAGTCCATTGGTACATGCACATATAGGTACATGCATTCATGACAATTTCCCGACTTTTGATTTGTGAATGTGATATGAATTGTGATTTGTGAGATAGTTGGGATTTATTAGGAATTATGGAATAATTGGGTTTAAATGATTAAATTGGAACTGTTTAGAGTGATTGGCAATTGATAGTGACTCTTCGGAATTTTTCTGGAAAATTCGGGAGAAAAAGTCCAGACCGGAAATCCTCCGAGTAATGGAATGATTGACTATATAGTGCTAGAATTATGGGTATATGGCAATGGAAAATTTAGATATATGATATTAGAATTTTATATGTCGAGCCATTGAAATTTGGAGATGAATTGGACCGGAAATGAAATTGAAAAGAGAAAGAGATTTGAGGATAAAGACTAGAGGCTTAAGTGATTAACCTATAAATGCCTTAGGTTTCAAATAGAAGAAAAGAAAGAAAATCGTTTCTCCTTCTTCCTCGATGATTTGCGATTTTCCCTTTGAGATTTCGATTGTTTGTTTCTCCATGTGCGAAGCTTGGTTAATGCTTAGCGAGGATGATGTTTTGAGGGATTATGAGAGCTAACCGTGGATGCTTGAGGAAAGGGAAAGAGTTAGAGAAATTTCAGAGATTTGCGGATTTGAGGCCCGATCGGTACGTATATGGTTTTAATGTTATTATTTAAGGTTGTTTGAGGCATTTATGGCATTTATAATGTGTTTTGGGTAGCTGAGAGTGAGTGAGGACTAATTTTAGTGAGAGAATGAGAGAAAATGCGTCGGAGAAGACGAACCAGGGCTCGAACGTCGCGACGAGAAATTAATTAGACGTCGCGACGAGAAATTAATTAGACGTCGCGGCGAGAAAAGGAGTTTACGTCGCGACGAGCGCACGTCGCTACGAGCGATAAATTGCATGTCGTGACAAGCGACAAGCGATAGATCGGACGCCGCGACGAGCAAGATTATACGTCGCGGCGAGGACCAGATTTCTGAACTGATTTAGTTTGGTTTTTAGGACTTAACTTTTGATGTAGACCTCCAATTGAGGTGATGTTTGATTCGTTGTGAACTAGAGAAAGAGGTCTACAAATGAGGAAAAGAATAAAGGTTTGAATTTAAATTATGAGAATCCCGATTAGTGAAAGAAATTTAAGGATGTGATTGTATTGCAATTTAAGGATGGGTTCTGATAATTGGGTTATAATTGTGAGAATTATGAATGCAATTGGAGTCTTCAATAGGTGAATTTGATCTAGTGTTAATGATATTGGTTTTGAGATTTTTGTGAGATTAGCCTAGTGTATATAAATTGACAAATGGAAATTAAATATTAGAAATGGAAGTGGTGAAGTTATGTATCATGTTATTGAATTGGAATTGAGTCATTAGTGATCGATTGAGTGGAAAAATAGAATTTGTCAAAGAAAGTGGAAAAGGGGAAATAGCACCGGGAAAGTCATGAATAGGCATCGTACATCTGTTATTGAGAGCATATGCATCATCGAATTAATATTGTCTGTGCATTAGTAATTGGAAACTATTTGATTGTTATAGAGGCTCCGATGGATCGAGATTCCACGGATATTGCTGGGACTTCCAGGCTGTAGCTCGGAAGTACAGGTGAGTAACCTAGTTGGTTCCTCAATTCTTGTGTGTTAAGTGTTCTGTGAATATGTGAATTGGTTGCCAATGTGAGTGCTGCAAATGTGAAATAAATGTGCTGAGATTTTGAGTAAATGTTCTGAATGCGATAAATAGAATTGAGGGATATATGTATGTTATTGATTGTGCAAGTGTAAGTGCATGCTAAGCATAATTGAAATTGGTAATTAACAGTTGTGACTGGAGCAATTAATGATCGGAGCTTTAAGCTCGATTATCAGTGAAAGGGGCCTATGGCCAAAAAGGGAATAGTGCATACCCAGAGGGCTCTCCTATCCCTAATGTGAGCGGGCAGTAGTGCATACCCTGAGGGCTCTCCTACTTGCCAAAAAAATGCAATTACTGTTTACTGTGCCCAAAAAGGGGCAGACGTGTTTGCATCCCTCGAGTAGGGGCGAAGCAAAACCGTGAGGGTGGTTCTCCACACCGAAGCGGACAATATCAAAGGGTGGAAGTGCATACCCAGAGGGCTCTCCTCCCCTCGGACACGCCAACCGAATCTCGTCATTGTTTGGCGCCGATCACAACTCAGAGTAAAAGAATGGAAAATATGGGAAAAGATTTGTGTGCAACGTTGACAGGTATGAATGATAAATTGTGAATAGTGTGAAAGGCGATACGCCTTATATGTGTAAAATTGGCAATGCATGAGATGTTTTGGAATGTGTTAATATGTGATATGATATGAATTGATTGTATATGCATGCGTTGGGTGGACCATCGATGATGGTTTTTCATTGAGTTCGCAAACTCACCCAACATTGCAATTATTTTTCAGGTATCGAAGAGTACCCCGTTAGACAAACGGGAGTATGATTACCGCAAGCGGGTCAGAGCTTGATGTCGGGATCAGTTCGCGTCTGCATTAGTGTAGTACTGTCTTATGTGTATTGTATTTCTGCAAATTACACAGATTAGTGATTTTTATTCAGTGGGCCAAAAATGGTTTAGTGTGTGAGTGATTTGTGATTTCTGAAAGTGGTCAGAGATGAAATTGGGCCCAGTTGGGTCATGCATCTCTGTATATGAAATGGGTGATCACTTTTGAGTGTCTTTTAATGATTGAGGTGGTATCATATTGAAAATGTTTTCGTTTTAAATCGGGCCCAAATTATTTATTGATTTCTGCGCATGTGATTGATTTTGTAAAAAGAGAAATGTTTTTCGAGTTTTGAACTGCAGTAACTGTTTTAGCATACCACCCTCGTGAGGCACGGGCTCGGATATCACCATCGATATCGGGTTCGGGTCTTGCGGGAGTGGGGTGCTACAAAAACAATTTAATCAAATCTAAATGTAAAGAGTAGGGAAGAAGATCAAACACTGTTTTTATAGAGGTTCGGTGCTAAGACCTACGTCCTCTACCTAAGCTCCCATTTAGGATTTTACAAACCACTTTATTGCACACTTTGTAGTTCAGTGTGAACTTTTTACAATACCACTTGATTTCCGGCTCAAGCTACCTTTACAACCGATTTGTTTTCCGGCATAAATCCTATCTCACAAGTGACCTTTCCACTAGTCACTCAAATTGTAAGAGAAATGAAATATAGATGAGAGAACAAGTGCTCAATACAATTGTGTAGCAAGATAAGAACAATAGTGAGCAATTTTGGAGCAATAGAAGAGTATTATCGCTTGTAGAACTTCCGTACACTCTTCATCAATCATCCACTCTTTATACTTGAAGAAAAATAGTTGTTGGAACTCATTCTAGTCGTTGCATGATTGTTATGACCGTTCCTTAACATCCTTCTTTCCATTTGTGACTAATTGACTTGTTGGAATAAATTTGTTGTACCCATAAGTCGACTTGTCGTCATGTATAAGTCGACTTGTGACAACATTTTTCGTAAAATTTTATCTCCGCTCTTCTATAAGTCGACTTATGCTATTTAAGTCGACTTGTGTCCTTCGATAAGTCGACTTATGTATTATTAGTCGACTTGTGTTGACATATCTTCATGTATTAGTCAACTTATGATGTTCTAGTCGACTTATGTTTTTCGGATCTTTATATATAAGTCGACTTATGATGTGCTAGTTGACTTATGTTGGCTTCAACGGTAATATCCAATCAAATCCTCTATAATCTTCATTATTAATGTCTCTTGCACTTATAAGGAAACTTTCATCTTGATTCTTCAATGATTAATCACTTGCCCATCTTGATTTGCACAATTCTTTCATTGAATAATAATCCCAAAATACCTAAAATAATTTCTTAACTAATTCTAGATATTTTATTATTATCAAAACATAAAGGGATTTAATTTGTCAACCACCATTGGTCCAACAATCTCCCCCTTTTTGATAATGACAAAATATTTAGAAATTGAAAAGAATTTTGAAAAACAAGAAACTTGATCAAGGTTTTTAATCCCTTGTCTTGATGGTTAGTTTGTCTCCCCCTTAATTAATAAACCAATGAATTTAATAGAAATCAAGATAATCTCAAATCAAACACACACACTCCCCCTCAATCAAATATCATCAATTTCCAATATTACTCCCCCTTTTTGTCATAATCAAAAATCAAGATGATCAACGGTCTCAAATGAAGTTTATAAACAAACACAACATCGAACACAAGTAAAGGCAATAGTGATTACAAAATATATCAATCCAACAAACACAAAAAACACCACAGACACTAAAAGAAAACATAAGAGCAATTGTTGGTCGAGGCAAAGGCAATACACATCATGATGAAGAATCATCATGCCTACAACCTAACTTCCTAAAATTCTTCTTGAGCATGCGGTGTTGTGCATCAATTTTCTTTGCAAACCCAAGAAGTACACTCTGTATATTGTCCACACGATCATTTAAATCATCCAATTGATCGTGAATTTCATGAAGCTCCTCGTGAGTGACCTCACTCCTTCTCACATTACTGGGCCGAGAGCTACTCGGACGATCAGCTACCCTCTTAGATCGTTGCCTTGGAGGCACTTGCTCACCCTCTAAGGTCATTCCTAGCTTCTCGACATGGTAGGAGTACACCCATCCTTTTTCAACGATTTTCACCAGCTTCATGCTTCTCAAATTGTGGGGGGTAAATCTCCAGCTCTGAGGGTACGGATAATGAGCAAAATTGCTCAAATCACATCTTTGTAGCTGAGCGAGAGAGGAAATCAAGGCTGCATATGGCATTCCTTTATGCCGGACTGGTTTCGCTTTCAGCTGACCACGTAAAAGACTAGCCTTTTTCCTCATCATTTGAATGATCAGACTCGGATAATTAATCTTCCGTCCTTCTTCCATATGCCAGAGAATTTCTTTATCCAATGATGTAATCTGATTATTGCTTGCCTTCTTCGGGTAAACAACTCTGTTAATTGCATAATGTAGCAAACGATAATTTAAAGGCAAGTCCATTGCTTCAAATGGAGGGCTATGATCAGAACAGAGTCTACTAAGCAGTTCAGCTCCTTTCTCTTCAGTATAGCCGAAATTTTCTTCGACTTCCTCATCGGTTTCACCATCCTCATTTCTTAAAATATCAAAATCTATAAAAGATACTCTAGGCCGGATTCCTCCTCTAGGTAACCGAAATAAAGTGCACATATTTGCCTCACATAGAAAAATTTCCTTTCCGTTTATTTTTTATTGCAGATTAACTCCATCTTCAACATTACTACCAAGCACAATAAGATTCACATAAAACTCCCTAACTACATCTTCATAAATCTCATTCTGATAACCCAAGAAATCTCGCAGTCCAAGATTAGCAATTTCAGAAAACACATCTGTAAACTCACTATTGTCTAGTTCACTCCAATCAAATCTCATTGAAGGAATCAATACCTCGTTTTGGAGTACCTTGTAATACAAAATTTGTGCGTCCCTAGACACAAACCTAGGTTCAACCACATCATCCTCTCTGGAAGCATCTCCTCTCGAAGAAGACCCACGAACTCGTGGTCCATATTGAACACGGGGACCTTGTGGAGGAGCGGGTTCTTTGCCTTTCCTTGTAGATTTTCGTGGAGCCATGTATTTTTAGAGAGAGGTTGAGAAAAAAGCAGGTTAGGGTTTGAGAAGGATGAGAGAGGGTTTTTCGAAAAGGAGGTTGATTTGAAGATATAATGAGAGGGTTTTGAGATGATGGAGGTCGAAGGTTGATGGGTAGAGTGATTTTAGGAGATTGAAGGCTATATGTCGACTTGAAGAAGATGGATTTCAGAGGTTTAGAGAGAGAGGGTTTACGGAGAATGAAAAGAAGAAAAGGTTTTAAAGACTCCGTGTAGACATAAGTCGACTTGTTACCTTCATAAGTCGACTTATCGACCGTCATAAGTCGACTTATCGATCTTTATAAGTCGACTTATCCTTAAATTTCTTCATTCCCCAAAGGTTGTGTAAATCATAGGTCAACTTGTTCCCACATAAGTCGACTTGTTACCAGACATGTCACCAATTAGTCGACTTAGACACCCATTAGTCGACTAGAATGTATCAGAACTCCAAATCAATCACATTTCAGCCTAAGTGTAAATCATGATGATGGAATCTTCAGATGTAATTGCACATTTGCCTCATAATTTGACCATTTGATATATTAATGAATGTAGCCAAAAACAAATTCAACCAAAGGAATTTAAATCACACATGCCTAGTTTCAATTTAATATTCACAAACACATCTTCCTTAAGAGGTTTAGTAAAAATATCAGCTAATTGGTCACTAGATGATACATGCTTCAAGCAAATGTCACCTTTTAAACAATGATCACGGATGAAATTGTAACTCCCCACTCCCACGTGACCCGAACCCGATATCGTTGGTGATATCTGAGTCCATGCCCCGTGAGGGTGGCGTACTACATCAGTCGGTAGATATCAGTAAAAACCCCCATTTCATTTTTTACTCAAACTTTCATTCCATCAGATCCATTTACCTTTTTTTTATTTAAACTCATGTGCGCGAAAAACAGTAGACAATTTGCATCCACATGCATAGATAAACATTTTCAGTTAATACAAATAGTCAACAATAAATTACAATAACCATTTCATGTACAAAACAAAACCACATTGGCCCATTACAAATACAAATGATCATTTTGGAATACAATTGTATTGGACACTAATGCAGACGCAAACTGATCCCGACCTCTATCCTTCACTTGCCTACAGTAGACATACTCCTGTGTCAAACGGGGTATTCTTCAAGACCTGAAAAAAATAGATGCAAAATTTTGGTGAGTTTTTGCGAACTCAGTGAGGAACCATCATCGATGGTTCACCCAATTCATGCATCATACAAACATTTGTGAAGAAGAATACGATCCACAAAGAAGACTAAGTCAGTGGTGTCATATCATTATATACAGCAAAAAGGCATTTAGTTATTCAGTCCAGTATGTATGCAATGCACATGTGACACTTTCCAGTTTATTACCATGTTGTGACCGAGCGCTTAATCAGTAAACAGTGTTCAGTGGACGCTTGGCGTCTAGGGAGTAGGACTCCCTTCGAGCTCGAGGCTCTTTTTGATGTCGATGTCGATGTCGAGCAACTCTGATCACAACTATTGTTATTATCAGTTTATGCATTGATGTATGCAATGCTTATGCCCAATTTAACAGTCAGTACAAAACAGTCGTGTCCCAGTAGAATACAGTACAGTGTAGCAAACAATGCACAATGAGCACATCCAGAACACTACAAGTAATGAATCACAGATCACAAGATATCACAAGGAAGCGATGGCGAATAAAGACAAGCCATTTATGTATCACACTTTCACACAGTAGAAACAATTTAGTTCACAGAATTACAACCAGATACACTTCTACGTCAATTCTCCCAATTCATCGGCCCCTCCATCCGGAATTCAGACATAACAAACACAGTTCTAATCCCACCGTTATTCCCCACAGTAGACATATAATAATTGAGTAAACCACCTAGGTTACTCACCTATCACTTCCGAGCTAATGTCGAGAAGTCTCTGCCACGTTGGTCGAACGACGTTCCAATTAGGCCTCTATAAGAATCAGAGAAGAAAACGATCACTAGTTATCCAATCCGAATTCGTTAATAATGCACATGTAGGTGTATAATGCATGTTCATGAATTTCCGGCCCTAATCCCATTTTTTTCCATCAGAAAAATCCGTTTAAAAATTAGAAATTCAATGGCGCTGACGACGCTCAATTTGGACCTCTATAGGTCCCCAATTAAATAAAACAGTGATGAAATACCCATTTCTCGGACACCCATCAATTTTCCGTCCAAAAATTCCTAATCTCTCAGGAAATAAAATTAAATATTCCATGAATCCGATGCCTCAAGAATCAGGTCAATCGGATGTCAGACGGAAAAGTTATAAGCAAAAGAAGGAAAATATATGATCCTAGTCGACTAGTCAGAGGTTATAGTCGACTAGTGCAGGAAAAATACATGTCCTAGTCGACTAGTGTAGTTATAGTCGACTGGTTTAAGAATCCTAGTCGACTAGTGCAGGTTGTAGTCGACTAGTCTTATTAAAATGACAAATCTGAAACAATTTCCTCCGACATGCCAACTTGTCTAGGTCATAACTCCCTACTCCGAACTCCAATTTGGACAAAATTGGTGTCTATCTCATAGAGAAAAGAGAGCTCTACAAGTTTTACGAAGGACACAAAAGCCAATTTCACCTCTAAGGGTATCAAAAATGCAATCAAAGTTACTACTCAGTCAATGGTTTCTAAAACAGTACAGTATCTTGTAAATTCAATAACTTCTCATTTCCTTTGTAAGAAATTACACAATAAATATGCTGAGAAAGATCCCAATGTTATATACAACTTTCATGAACAAACCAAAATCAAATTCAATTGTTAACTAGATCAAATAATTCAATCAATGATGCTGCCCAGAAATCACCCAATCTGGACAGCAATGTTCTATCAAATATAACTCCCTGTACACAAGTCAAAAAAATCACTACCTTATATCATTGGAAAGATAAAACCACATACATCAAGTTTCATGAAGAGCTTAAGAGCCAATTCCATCTCTAACCAATTCAAAACTGTTATGCAAGTTTCTGCCATGATCAGCGTTAACACCTTTATGCAGGTTCAAGTTTTGAAAACTCATAACTCCCAAATCTGATCTCCAAAAATTACATGCTATATACCAATTTCAAGATAAATGTTTCCTCTACAACTCTTCAGCAGATCACTCAAGCTAATTCAATTCACAGAAATTGTTAAAATTGCTTCCAATCAGAATGCTCACAAATCTAACACTTAGGCTAGGTTTCACCACCATGTACAAAATCAGTCAATAGTTAACAGTGGATATCTCCCAATATACATATCGAAAAATTGCAAAATCAGTGGCAATGGAAAGCTAACAATATAGGCTTCAACTTTCATTTAGACCATTTTCCCTAATTCCTTCTCAATTAATTTAGAAAAATCATCAACACAATTAGGTCATCAATCCAGATACTGTTTACATAAGTCCCAGCAGTAACTTTCCAAGCCAAATTTCAACCTCTTAATGCTAAAATTAGACAACACCTATTTCACACAAAATTGTAGCCAACAAGCCAAAGTTTCATTTGGAACAAACCTCACCTAATGTGCATAACTACACAATTAGTTATGCTCAAATTAGTGTACTAGGTCAAAATCAATTTTCCAGCTTTCATCTTCAACTTAAATCCTATCACTTCTAATACCAATTCCACATGCATAAGCATCCTAATTACACAAGAATTGAGCCAATAGACCATCATAAATCATGATTAATGACCATTACATACCAATCAATGCATCTAACAACCAATTTATTCATTAACTACATAATTAAAGCATTATTAAAGCTTAACATTACAACTTACCTAATTAGCTTCCAATCTTCAATTCCTTTCAATTCTTTCTTTGCTACTTTCACTAACAACTTCTTCTAACACCATGCAAGGGTGAGTTCTCCATGGCAAGAAAATAGATTGTTTACAAGAAGAAGCTCTTAAAGTAGGAGGAAGTAACTTAAAGAAGGAGAAGAAATTGATGGAGATGAAAGAAGTGAAGGTTTTCGGATGAGTGGGCGAAATAAAGCCATTTAAGTCATCTTTTCACTCATTCCACTAGAAACACCGAGAACCACACAAGCCTTTAATGTGTTGGTGAGGTTTCATTAAGACACTTGTCAAAAAAAGAATGGGAAAAGACAAAAATCCAATTTTCATTAATATCATTTAATAAAAGAAATCCTAATAAAGGAAATCTTTAACCCATTCAATTCCAATGGTTCCAATTTCAATCCCAAAATAATGTATCCAATAGTCCAGTACTATTGGACAGAAATTTTCGATACCGAAAATCAACCGGTTCGCCACTTGACGATTTGTCCGGTCCTAAAATTTTCTCCGAAAAATTCTAGAAAATTTTTCAAAAATCTCTTAAAATGGAAAACTCACTATGGCTCACTCAGAATAATTTTCCCCACATAATAACCACGTTAATCACAATAAAATGTCGTTTAGGCCCAAATACCGGGAATATCATGTATGTATGTACAGTTATTTCATGTGCACTATTTTCACTGATCACCAGTACCAATATGCACAACAATGTCAAAGCAGTCCTAATCACTCTTACCCCTAGCCAATTTACTATTTTACCCTTCCCGTCGGGGGTGGGATGTTACAACTCCCCCCTTCTTAGAAAAATTTCGTCCTCGAAATTGTCAGTCCACGGTTCAATATGACAGTAATCATATGTTCCTACAATTCCTATACCCTAAGTCACTCCATCATTCCTTTACCAAAAGATCGCAGTAAGGCAGTCGGTTGCTATGACTCAAATAATTATTTCCGAACCTGTTCACTTATCACGTTTTATCCATCCAATACCTTTTTCTCCAGTAACATGCAGACTAAGTCATGCGTCATTGATACCCTTTTTTCCAATTCTGAGTACACCTTACCAAGGTGATACTTACAATAAAACCCTTCATCACGTCTTTGACACTTCCCTTTCCTTTGGTACTAACACAATGACACTTATGACCATTTTGCTATAACCGGTGTTAATTCACCTAACCCCATTTAGCCTTTATATCACATTGACTCTTAGTCCAGATTCAGTGTTCTTTTGACATTTCACTGTTCTATATGCATTTCATTCTATTTCATTTGTTCGATCCTGATCCACTTCAGCTAATCCATGTAGTTTTCCTAAGTCACTTTCCTTTGTTTCACTCATCACAGGCATCTCGACTCAATGTTGGTCTTTGCCTCTTGTTAGGCTTTTTTTTTTTTGTAATACAAGCGTGTACAATTCCATCTTGTGGTCACCATTAATTCTATAATCATTCAGTCAAAACTATATCATGAGGTTATAATCCTCTGTAGTCCAAACACTTAAGCACTTTTCCTATTGAACATTCAAACCTCTACGCACTTGAATCTATAATCATTTCGTTCTATACCTATAGTTATTCAATTTCACTTTTCACATATACCTCCTAGAATGTCTAGCTTCGACTGTTCACTTTCTTGTTCTATCACTTTTTGTCGGGTACACATACTTCTTCTTTGAAGCATGTAATATTGTTTTTTTTTTCCGATTCCACTCGCATATTCAAACTCATCATAGGACTCACTACTTTAACTCCTGCACGCTTAACCTTTCTTACTTCTATCCAGTATCTCAATTTTCCATAAACACTTCACAATTACCCATAATCTACTTGACATTCTTTGGAAATCCCAATATCTGTAATTGGTCTGTTCATTGCAACATTATCTGTTCACTATTTGAATTTAGTAGGCAGAATTGTCTGTTCATTTCAGAATTAGCAGTGTAGTAGTCATTTATGCCCTTCTTTTTGCTCGAATTAACACAATGTATCCTTATAGGAATCTAAAGTATCCAAGGCTTTAAACAATTGCGATCATAACACCAATACCATTTATCAAAGTCGAGTCAATTTATTTAATACCGTTTTAACATATTGTCTCAGTTCATCACACACTGCCCACTCTCTAAGGGTATGCTTATCCTCAGTATCAAATTCCTCAATTATTCATATAGTTCTTTTTACTTTTCACTGTTCAACACTTTCAAACACATTCCTTCTATAAACATAGTCACTACCATTTGCTTACCTCACATAATTCCCTATTAGGGTCTTGTTGACTTTACCATACATCATTCAACTTTTTCATTGAGTCCACAAGTAGTGTATTTGCAATCCCTTTATGAAGGTAACACTACATCACGTCATTGTCAGTTTTCCTTTAGGACTTCGTGTCTCTATTCATTTTCTCTTTTCAATTGATTTCCTATCATCCACATCGACATATGTCAATACCTAGTCATCCGTACTTGGACCTCCATAAATTCTACTTCATTTGAGTATTTCACTTCTCAGTTCGGGACTATTTTCTTCTTAGTTTCAAATCAAGATTCAAATCAAGATTTCTCAAAAGTTTTGCATCACATATGGAGATCTGTTTACTTCACATTGCAATAGAATCACCTCAAATTAAAATTTCACTCACCTACGTGGATACGTTACATTCCCATACACACAAAGCAGATAACCTCAGTAGTATATTTCACTTGTTATGTCTAAATCTCCTCTTGAGATATGACTCAATTTCACTTTTGATTTCGTCCGTAATTCTTTTCGTTTGACCATTAGTCTTGCTATCGTCATTATATTGTTCACGAAAGTCTCATCAGCCAATTAGTGTCCCTAATTGCTTTTCAATCATTCTCAACTATACGCACTATCTCAATCAGAACAATTTTATGCCATAATTTAAAAATCAGAACAGTCCTTGCACTAAAAATCAACTAAAGTTCCATATGACAGTCACATAAACACTTTCTTTAACACTTATTCCGTAATCTACACCTCACCATAACTTATTTCATCTTATCCGGAAACCAATTAGTAACCTATACAATTCCGTTTATGCTAATCCTCAAATAGAGGACTGATTCCATTTTTTTTTGTTCATTTCCTCTCATAAAGGTACCTTCACTCCTCTTATGTCTTACTTTAACCCATTATGAACTTTACACTTATAGCCACTCCAATCATTCACCGATCATCTCCTCTATGATTTCCATGTATCTTTCACATACGTTTCATTAATCATGATCAACTTTACTGTCCAATAGATATTCCCAACGGTAAATCGACTTAAATACGACAACTCTTTCCATATATCACTATCATTGTTTCATTTTTTTTATTTCCCTAGTTTTATTCCCATATCATTCATGTGTTAGTTTGACCTCTTAAGGTCATATCTACTTAGCTTATACAATGTCATCTCCTTATTGCTACATATCTCTTTATCTTCCTCAAACAATAATAGGGTATTCACAGTCCCCAAAACAAGAAAAAATCGGTGATACAACTCCACTGTATCTCTATCTATTTACCCCTCCATTTACCATTTCTGTGTCCATATACATCTTTTCAACCAATCCAGAAGTTCCCGATATACAATCAGTAGAAATTGTCAGTCTGTCTTTTTTCCCTTACGATCTTATTATACTGATTTCCAAACTCTTAGCACCATATTCGCATAACCATTTCAGTCTCAAGCTTATGCGCTCATGATCACAACCGTTTCACGAGTTCATTTCAGTTTATCTGTACACTTTTATCTCACCATTTCTGCTTTTTCTTACCCTACTAGGCACTTTGCTCTTTCAGTTCTAGGTAGATTGTTACAGTACAATATTGATCTTATTACAATCTCACTATCATCATCTATCTCTGATATCTACTGATATCGAACACAAATGCAGTGAATCAATATCTGCCTAATCGGACCATCTACGTTTTACTCAGTTCCAATGTTTCCCATTTCATCGCATCTACAGTCAGAATTCTAATTCCCTAATCATCCCGGACTTTTCATCTCACTTGGTCCTACTATAACCAGTATGCTTCTCATATCTCCAGTGGACCTCTTCAAGTTCTAGACATATTCGTTTTCTGTCGCCGTAATATTGCCACATTAATCAGGGGACTCAGTTTGATATCAATTCTTTCCTTAATCAGTCTAGGCCAACATAGTCATTCTAACCACAGTACATTATAATTCTCATTATCGATGTTTCCTTTTTCCCATTCCTCATTGCCCATACACATTCATGGGCTCACATTCTAATACGGTCTCACTTTTATCTCACTTAGTCACTTAACACGTATGCATACGTAGGATTTATCCTCGTGCGACCCAGACTAGGGATCAGTTACCACGGTCTGCAACGACATGACTCAAGTGCATGCAACTTAACCTATGTGTCAGACTATGCCCAGATACATTCGTATTGCTGGGCTCTGATACCACCTAAATGTAACTCCCTACTCCCACGTGACCCGAATCCGATATCGTTGGTGATATCCGAGTCCATGTCTTGTGAGGGTGGCGTACTACATTAGTCGGTAGATCTCAGTAAAAACCCCCCATTTCATTTTTTTACTCAAACTTTCATTCCATCAGAGCCATTTACCTTTTTTTTATTTACACTCATGTGCGCGGAAAACAGTAGACAATTTGCATCCACATGCATAGATAAACATTTTCAGTTAATACAAATAGTCAACAATAAATTACAATAACCATTTCATGTACAAAACAAAACCACATTGGCCCATTACAAATACAAATGATCATTTTGGAATACAATTGTATTGGACACTAATGCAGACGCAAACTGATCCCAACCTCTATCCTTCACTTGCCTACAGTAGACATACTCCCGTGTCAAACGGGGTATTCTTCAAGACACGAAAAAAATAGATGCAAAATTTTGGTGAGTTTTTGCGAACTCGGTGAGAACCATCATCGATGGTTCACCCAATTCATGCATCATACAAACATTTGACAAGAAGAATACGATTCTGAAGACTAAGTCAGTGGTATCATATCATTATATACAGCAAAATGGCATTCAGTTATTCAGTCCAGTATGTATGCAATGCACATGTGACACTTTCCAGTTTATTACCATGTTGTGACCGAGCGCTTAATCAGTAAACAGTATTTAGTGGACGCTTGGCGTCTAGGGAGTAGGACTCCCTTCAAGCTCGAGGCTCTTTTTCGAGATCGATGTCGACGTGAGCAACTCTGATCACAACTATTGTTATTATCAGTTTACGCATTGATGTATGCAATGCTTATGCCCAATTTAACAGTCAGTACAAAACAGTCGTGCCCCAGTAGAATACAGTACAGTGTAGCAAACAATGCACAATGAGCACATCCAGAACACTACAAGTAATGAATCACAAGATCACAAGTATATCACAAGGAAGCGATGGCGATAAAGACAAGCCATTTATGTATCACACTTTCACACAGTAGAAACAATTCAGTTCACAGAATTACAACCAGATACACTTCTACGTCAATTCTCCCAATTCATCGGCCCCTCCATCCGGAATTCAGACATAACAAACATAGTTCTAATCCCACCGTTATTCCCCACAGTAGACATATAATAATTGAGTAAACCACCTAGGTTACTCACCTATCACTTTTGAGCTAATGCTGGGAAGTCTCTGCCACGTTGGTCGAACGACGTTCCAATTGGGCCTCTATAAGAATCAGAGAAGAAAACGATCACTAGTTATCCAATCCGAATTCGTTAATAATGCACATGTAGGTGTATAATGCATGTTCATGAATTCTCGGCCCTAATCTCATTTTTTTCCATCAGAAAAATCCGTTTAAAAATTAGAAATTCAATGGCGCTGACGGCGCTCAATTTGGACCTCTATAGGTCCCCAATTAAATAAAACAGTGATGAAATACCCATTTCCCGGACACCCATCAATTTCCCATCCAAAAATTCCTAATCTCTCAGGAAATGAAATTAAATATTCCATGAATCCGATGCCTCAAGAATCAGGTCAATCGGATGTCGAACGAAAAAGTTATAAGCAAAAGAAGGAAAATATATGATCCTAGTCAACTAGTCAGAGGTTATAGTCGACTAGTGCAGGAAAAATACATATCCTAGTCGACTAGTGCAGTTATAGTCGACTGGTTTAAGAATCCTAGTCGACTAGTGCAGGTTGTAGTCGACTAGTCTTATTAAAATGACAAATCTGAAACAATTTCCTCCGACATGCCATCTTATCTAGGTCATAACTCCCTATTCCGAACTCCAATTTAGACAAAATTGGTATCTATTTCATAGAGAAAAGAGAGCTCTACAAGTTTTACGAAGGACACAAAAGCCAATTTCACCTCTAAGGGTATCAAAAATGCAATCAAAGTTACTACTCAGTCAATGGTTTCTAAAACAGTACAGTATCTTGTAAATTCAATAACTTCTCATTTCCTTTGTAAGAAATTACACAATAAATATGCTGAGAAAGATCCCAATGTTATATACAACTTTAATGAACAAACCAAAATCAAATTCAATTGTTAACTAGATCAAATAATTCAATCAATGATGCTGCCCCAGAAATCACCCAATCTGGACAGTAATGTTCTATCAAACATAACTACCTGTACACAAGTCAAAAAAATCACTACCTTATATCATTGGAAAGATAAAACCACATACATCAAGTTTCATGAAGAGCTTAAGAGCCAATTCCATCTCTAACCAATTCAAAACTGTTATGCAATTTTCTACCACGATCAGCGTTAACACCTTTATGCAGGTTCAGCTTTTGAAAACTCATAACTCCCAAATCTGATCTAAAAAAATTACATGCTATATACCAATTCCAAGATAAATGTTTCCTCTACAACTCTTCAGCAGATCACTCAAGCTAATTCAATTCACAGAAATTGCTAAAATTGCTTCCAATCAGAATGCTCACAAATCTAACACTTAGGCTAGGTTTCACCACCATGTACAAAATCAATCAATAGTTAACAGTGGATATCTCCCAATATACATATCGAAAAATTGAAAAATCAGTGGAAATGGAAAGCTAACAATATAGGCTTCAACTTCCATTTAGACCATTTTCCCTAATTCCTTCTCAATTAATTTAGAAAAATCATCAACACAATCAGGTCATCAATCCGGATACTGTTTACATAAGTCCCAGCAGTAACTTTCCAAGCCAAATTTCAACCTCTTAATGCTAAAATTAGACAACACCTATTTCACACAAAATTGTAGCCAACAAGCCAAAGTTTCATTTGGAACAAACCTCACCTAATGTGCATAACCACACAATTAGTTATGCTCAAATCAGTGTACTAGGTCAAAATCAATTTTCCAGCTTTCATCTTCAACTTAAATCCTATCACTTCTAATACCAATTCCACATGCATAAGCATCCTAATTACACAAGAATTGAGACAATAGATCATCATAAATCATGATTAATGACCATTACATACCAATCAATGCATCTAACAACCAATTTATTCATTAACTACATAATTAAAGCATTATTAAAGCTTAACATCACAACTTACCTAATTAGCTTCCAATCTTCAATTCCTTTCAATTCTTTCTTTGCTACTTTCACTAACAACTTCTTCTAACACCATGCAAGGGTGAGTTCTCCATGGCAAGAAAATAGATTGTTTACAAGAAGAAGCTCTTAAAGTAGGAGGAAGTAACTTAAAGAAGGAGAAGAAATTGATGGAGATGAAAGAAGTGAAGGTTTTCGGATGAGTGGGTGAAATAAAGCCATTTAAGTCATCTTTTCACTCATTCAACTAGAAACACCGAGAACCACACAAGCCTTTAATGTGTTGGTGAGGTGTCATTAAGACACTTGTCAAAAAAAGAATGGGAAAAGACAAAAATCCAATTTTCATTAATATCATTTAATAAAAGAAATCCTAATAAAGGAAATCTTTAACCCATTCAATTCCAATGGTTCCAATTTCAATCCCAAAATAATGTACCCAATAGTCCAGTACCATTGGACAGAAATTTTCGATTCCGAAAATCAACCGGTTCGCCACTTGACGATTTGTCCAGTCCGGAATTTTTCTTCGAAAAATTCCAGAAAATTTACCAAAAATCTTTTAAAATGGAAAACTCACTATGGCTCACTCAGAATAATTTTCCCCACACAATAACCACGTTAATCACAATAAAATGTCGTTTAGGCCCAAATACCGGGAATATCATGTATGTATGTACAGTTATTTCATGTGCATTATTTTCACTGATCACCAGTACCAGTATGCATAACAATGTCAAAGCAGTCCTAATCACTCTTACCCCTAGCCAATTTACTATTTTACCTTTCCCGTCGGGGGTGGGATGTTATAGAAATTATGTCTAATTTCTATATGCTTTGTTCTACTATGCATGATTGGATTTTTACTCAAAAAAATTGCACTAGTATTATCACAATAAATAGGAATATTTTTTACCACAATACCATAATCAAGCAATTGATGTTTAATCCAAAGAACTTGGGCACATGCACTCCCAGCTGCTACATATTCAGATTCAGCAGTAGAAATAACTACACTAACTTGCTTTTTACTAGCCCAAGATATCAAAGATGATCCTAAAAAATGACACAAGCCACTAGTGCTTTTTCTATCGATCCTACAGCCACAATGATCAGCATCACTAAAAGCATATAAGTCAAATGATTCACAACTAGGATACCATAAACCATGATTAACAGATCTACTCAAGTATCTAAAAATTCTTTTGCAAGCACTCAAATGAGAAATCTTAGGACAAGATTGAAATCTAGTACAAAGACACGTAGCAAACATAATATCAAGTCTAGAGGCAGTTAAATACAAAAGAGAGCCGATCATACCTCTATAGAGTTTTTGATCAACATCTTCTTCATGTTCATATTTTTCCAAGACCACATTTGTTGCCATTGGTGTTGCTGCCACTTTGCATCCTTCCATTTTGAACTTCTTTCGAAGCTCCTTGGTATACTTAGATTGGTGAATGAAGATGCCATTTTGAGTTGCTTGATTTGCAATCCAAGAAAGAACTTGAGTTCTCCCATCATGCTCATTTCAAATTCACTTTGCATTGAATCACTAAATTCTTTGCACAAAAATTCATTAGTGGCACCAAACACAATATCATCAACATATATTTGACAAATAAGCATATCTTGATCAACATGTTTAATGAACAAGGTGTTATCAATCTTACCACGAACATACCCATGTTGAGTTAGAAAAGTACTTAACCTTTCATATCACGCTCTAGGTGCTTGCTTTAATCCATAGAGTGCCTTCTTAAGTTTGTAGACATAATCCGGATGTTCATGATCTTCAAATCCCGGAGGTTGTTTGACATAGACTTCCTCTTGAATATATCCATTGAGGAATGCACTCTTGACGTCCATTTGATTTAATTTGATCCTTTTATGTGACGCAAAAGCACATAATAGTCTAATTGCCTCCAATCGAGCTACAGGAGCATATGTCTCATTATAATCAAGTCCTTCTTCTTGATAAAATCCCTGAGCTACTAACCTTGATTTATTTTTAATCGCTTCACCATTCTCATCATATTTTATCCGATTTACCCACTTGACTCCAATAACAGTCTTGTCCTTTGGTGGAGCTACCAAATCCCACACATTATTCCTCTTGAATTGATTAAGCTCTTCTTGTTAGGTCCGAAACCCAACTACTTAAACTTAACACTTTCACTCTATGCTCTGATACCACAAATGTTGGGACCCGATCCGGAGACCGGCGCCCCAACCTGAAAGGCAGACAGTAACACGAAGGAAGCAAGCGGATTCAAATCGAATACGAACCAATATGAATCGAATCAAAGCAAGGAAACAAAATATAAGGCGAAATCAAATCAGATACGAAGCAAACTTCGGATCACAAAGCTCAACAAATCATTAACGAATCGAAAGCAAATCGAATCGAAACCAATTTATGATACATAACAAAACGGAGCCGACATCCGTGAACAAGTATCAAAGAAAGTGTTTGCGTTGGAAACCTTAAGACTATCAGTCAAAACTAATCCAATCCGTGTACATTTTTTTTCTTTTTTTCTTTCATTTTCATTCCATCTCTTGCAAGTGAATTCAATATCCTCAATCCAATAACATTCACATACAATTGTACTATCCAAAGTCCAATACCCGTTCATTCACATTTCTCCATATACAAATCATGCTTATATCTCAGTTGAATATACACAAGTTATATAACATATCCATGTGCAATACCATAACTCAACAGCCTCATAAATACAATTACGATTTATACACCATTAGATAAATCACAGCTTTATACAAATCATAGTGGCATTTTCAAGCCTTATACATTACCCATAACCCTAAATCAAAGTACACAATACACAACAATTCCCGACTTCTCAGCAACCATCTCACTTAACAATAATACAATAAAACACATGTAAACAAAAATCTTCATTTTCTTTCACCCGATCTTCTTCTCATCACCGTGGATGGGAATGAAGGGGTGAGCTTCTGACCCGTGGGTAGCAGTTTATAATGAATATATATAAACAAAATCCTTGAAATTCTTTTTCTTTTCTGGTCTTGGAAAATATTTCTTTGAAATCCGTAAAGCACATTTTCAAAAAAAAGTACTTTTCTCGTTGTAGCCAAAATCGCCATTTGCAAAACATATGATTTTTAGGCTTTCAGCCATAACCCATAATTTATAAAACATGAATGCATCAACTTGGCAATTCATAGATGCAATGGCAATTCACATATGCAATGCACAACACATGGCTCGAGAGTTCCGTGGAACACAACGAATAAACCGAAGTTTATCGTAAACACAACGAGTCCGATTTCTCAGGATCTCGTGGCCTCTAACGGGCAGCCAGGAGCAGGCTTAAACGTCGACGTGCACGTGACTAACACAGCGTTCCTCTCTCGCCCAACACAGTCACATAATCATGCTCAAATCCATTTATCGAATGCTCTTTTTCGAATACACAAAATGCCATGAAATCTTTCAAGGCATAACACAAATGTATTTTGCAATTCATCAAAAGTTCATGTATTGAACCAATAATGATTTTTCAAATCATTCATGTAATGATGCAACATTTATGATGCAATTGAAATCAGAAAATCTCTTTATTTAAAGAAAACAGTAGTGGCTTATAAATTCAAATTATAAACACATTACCCACCTCGAATTGACACTAGAAACTTGTTCCTCGCTCCAATTTGTCCATTGATTCCTTCTTTCTTCCAATTTAACTTCACCTAAAGCAATTTCACCCAAATTCAACATCATAAATAACTTAATCCTCAAATTGAACTTAGAAAACATAAATCCCTCATATATTCAAGCTTTCTAAATCACAAATTTCCAAAATCTCCAAATTCTAAATTTGGGCATAAACCCTAATTAATTTCCATCCAAAATTAAACCCATAATACTTAGTAATCAACAAAATTAACTTCAAAATCCACAAACCCATTCCATTTTCCATGATTCTAAACCAAAACTTCAAGAGAAACTCAAATCTTAAAAATTGCTCTTACCTCATTTCTCCTCCATTTTCAGATTTTCTTGGTTCAAGGGGAAGCTCTCTTCATCCTCCACCTTTTTCTCTCTTGGAATGACATTAAAATCTCTCTTCAAGTGGTAGAAAAATCGAGCCCTAGCTTTTTCCCCCTTTTTCTCCACCGAAACTTGCTCTCCCTTCTCTCTTCTCTCTTTTGTTCTTTTCTTTGTTCAAATGTCGTGCTTCACTTAAAGAAACAACAGCTCAATCCTTTTTATAGTGTCATGTCATTTAATGAATGGGGAATGACCCATAAGCCCCTCCATTTAAGCCTATAAACTTAACCCTTTAAGTAAACTTCCAAAATTGCCCCTCCATTGGTCTTTAAAACTGACATCTTGTCTGATTATTTCGATCAGGTAAATGAAGCCATTTGACAAAACTTTCTTCTAGAGAAATGTTCCTCTATGTCTTACGAATCCAACCCTTCAAGAATCAGATCAATCGGACTTCTATAGCTCAAGATATCTCCAAAATACTGAAGTCTGTTCTTCAGACTCGAGGCTGAACACTACACCTAACTTCCGACCCGAATTTGGAAGTCTTAGAGGCTACATTTTCAATCGGCTCCTTCATAACATTTTTAGCCCCATGTCTCTATTTTCATTTGAAAAAGGAATCAAATCGATCGAAGGTCTATCGATCGAGATATCTCTAAAACACTGAACACTATTCAAACTTTTATAACCGATCAGTTCACGAAAATCCAAGCTATCTTTCTCCATTTAATTCCAAAACTGATTTATATAGTATGAAAAGATAGAAAAATGTAGGAATCCAACGCTTCAAAAATCGACTCAATCGGAGGTCTACACAAAAAGTTATGGCCAAAAGAAGGCAGATGGATCAAAAATACAAAAGCAGACGATGATGTCAGCACAGACGCAAATTTATGCGTGATGGCGCCAAGACAGACACAAAATTAAATGCGTGGTGACGTCAAGACAAAGCAAAAAATGCTCTGTGATGACATCACCACAGACATAAATTTTCGTCTGTGATGACGTCAAGACAGACGAAAAATTAAATGCGTGATGACATCACCACGCATTTAAAATTTCGTCGACCCCTTCTCCAGAATATCCACACTTAGAAAGATCATAACTTTCTACTCAGAACTCCAAATCAGACACGGTTTGATTTGTTGGAAATCTAAGAGAAAAATATACCACTTTCCAGAAGGAAATTTTGCCAAAATCTATCTTTATCAATCCCAGAATTGCCCCTAAAGTCAGAAGATAAGACTTTCATTCCTGCACCAACACTGCACCCAATTCTTAACTTCATGACAATATTTGAGACTCTTAGGCACAAAATTGAAATTCAATGTCTTCTTATAAAATGTAGCCATATGTCTCTAGTTTAATCCAAATTAAGAATCATCTCGTTTGGATTACTAGAGAAAATTTTATGATTAAAATACTGAAGCATATTCAGTGAACATTTTTCAGATCACTATCAATCTTGTCTCCAAATCTTTCCTTATCACAACTCATACCAAGATCACTCTTTCTCCTCTCTTGTCCAATATTTTCATGCTTTATATCAATGGAAAGATAAAATAACCTCTACAATGTTCATAAAGAACTCCAAAGTAACTTCACCCTCTAGTTAAGTAAATTTTTCAATCAAAGTTTCTGCCCGTTAGAAATCACCTAAGCAATATCCAAACTTCAATTTATCATAACTTCTTGCCCCGATATCGAAAAATTGCATACTTTATGGCGTTAGAAAGCTGGAAACATGAGCTACAACTTTCATTAAGACCACTTTGGCCAAATATATCTAGATCAGTACAGATTTTCCTTTGAAGTTTCTAAACACCATTCCAACCCATCAATTTCACATATCAACACATCACCACAAACTCTTCAACTAATTCCTCTCAAACACAATACACACCAATCTATACACAATTGATATTCATACACAATTGATCTTTCATATCCTTCCATATATAAATCCATGTCTCATTAACATCATAAGATAAATGTTTATAAAATTAAATGGCATTCTAAGCCATGCTACAACATCAATATTCAAGTCCAAGTACAAAAGATACAAAACTCCATCATTCTCCACATATGACTGAAATCTTATTCTTGCAATAATCTAACTTAAAACACCACATGCATAACCAACCAAATTGTCTTTGCTTTCTAATTTCTTCAAAATTTTACACTTTCACTTTCTATTTCTTGATTTCAACTTCCATTTCAATCCACTTGAACTTTCATAATCCATACAAATCTATTTGAAACCCAAAGTTATCCAATCAAACAAATCTTTTCTCATCAATTTCCTTAAGGCAAAAATATCTATAACTCCATTTATATACAAAAACTCTTATCAAATTTTCATTTTCATATTTCTAATTTCCACTGAAAGATCGGGGTCCAACACTTCTTGCATAGCTAATAGCCAATTCTCATTTTCAATAGCTTCTTTTATATTCTTGGTTTCTACTAATGAGATGAAGGCTGAATTGCTCATATTCTCATAGACATTTCTCCTGGTTCTTAAACCATCATTCAAATCACCAATTACCTGCTCCATAAGATGGTTCTTCGCTTTTACCCACGTTTTAATATTGGGTACATGATTTTCTTCATCTAACTTCAATTCCTCAATCTTGGATTCAATTTCTTCAACTTTATTTCCTGAATTTCCTGCATCATCATCAAAACAAACCTTTCTCGGGGGTGAAATCATATCATCGCATTTAACATGAATGCTTTCTTTAACACACTTAGTCCTATTATTATAAACTCTGAAAGCCTTACTAGTTTGAGAATAACCAATAAACACACCAACATCAGATTTTGAATCGAATTTTCCTAAATTGTTCTTTCCATTATTATGAATAAAAACTTTACAACCAAAAGGATGAAAATAAGAAATATTGGGTTTCTTACCTTTCCAAAGCTCGTATGGTGTCTTATTTTTGTCTCTTCGTAAATGCATCCTATTGATGACATAGCAAGCGGTATTGATTGCTTCCGCCCAAAATGATTTAGGAAGATCGTACTCATTTAACATAGTTCTACTCATTTCTTCAAGAGAGTGATTCTTCCTTTCTACTACACCATTTTGTTGTGGTGTTCTCGGTGTTGAGAAATTGTGCTGCATTCCATATTTGTCGCAAAGACTTTCAAATGGTTCACACTTAAATTCACCTCCATGATTGGTTCTAATAGCAACAATTGTCAAGTTCTTTTCATTTTGAACCAACCTACACCACTTAGTAAATTCGTTAAAAACATCACTTTTATTCTCAAGAAATCTTACCCAAGTAAATCTAGAAAAATCATCCACAATAACAAGGACATATAATTTGCCACTAAGACTAGCATGTCTAGATGATCCAATCAAATCCATATGAACAAGTTCAAGAATTCTAGATATGCAAATTTCTTTCTTTGGTTTGAAAGATTCTCTAACATGTTTGCCTTTTAAACAAGATTCATACAAGTGATCTTTAACAAATTTTATCTTAGGCAAACCTCTCACAATGTCATTTTTTGAAAGCTTAGAAATTAAAAGCAAAGGAGCATGTCCTAATTTTCTATGCCATAAAAATGCATTTTCTTCTAATGTCACCAAACACTTTTCATTAAAAGAACTATCATCATGTAAATCGACAATTTATGTATTTCCATGTCTCAAACCAATGAAAGCAACATGACCATTCTTCTTTACCATGCAATGTGATGATTCAAAAACTACATTAAAATTCATATCACAAAGTTGAGAAACACTTAACAAATTATGTTTTAAACCATCAACAAGCAAGACAATGTCAATGGTAGGCAAAGGTTCCTTACCCACTTTACCAATACCAATGACTTTACCTTTGTTGTTGTCTCCAAAAGTGACATAACCTTGATTCCTTGGTTTAATTTCTACAAATAGGTTCTTGTCTCCACTCATGTGCCTTGAACATCCACTATCAATGTACCAAGTACTTGATGGTCTTTCATCCCTTGTTTGTACCTACAATAGGAGCATCCTTTCTTCTTATAGGTACCCAAGCTATTTTGGGTCCATTTTGGTTAGACATATAAACCACATTAGGTGGTGTTGAGCCTTTTAACACCCAGATTTTCTTAACCTTAACACATCTCCTAATACTTTTGCATACAAGTTCTATATGACCATCTTTCAAGCATCTAGCACATTGAGCAATTTTTCCATCCTTAGTAAATTTGGAAATTAAAGAACAATCTCTATTAAAAGGATCATATCCTAATCCTTTGTTGCATACGGCTGAAAATGTATGATTTTGACATTTACGTCCATGTTTTTGGTACATTGTGCATCATTATGTCTTATGAACATTGTTTAGACACTAAACAAAGAAGTGTACGTCCAATATTAGCATATCATTATATATCAGTACCAAGCTGACGACAATGACCAAAATTAACACACCACTCCTCCACTCGCTATCAAGTGCCAAATCCCTCATTGATTTCAAGTCCCGTTTGCTAATGCGTAAAGAAAAAATTTGGAATAAAAAATAAAAATGAAAATAAAAATGTAAAACAAAATAATGAACTGCAAATATAGAAGGCAAATAAAGAAGGTAGGAAATTGCAACAAATTCCTGAACTGCAAATATAAACTTCTGCAAGGAAATCAAAGATAATCTAGTAGACATGACAAAATGGCTTATTCAATCAGTAGCTACAACAAAAATAAGTCATCCAAACTCAATAAACGAAAGCCATCTACCCATTTCTTATTGAGGATAGGCAACATTCTCAAACTGGCCAAAATCAACATTTTAAAGCTAGCAAGTGAAAGCTGAAGAAGGTTCAGACAAACAGCTTCAAAGTTCATACAACAACAACAAGATAAACAAGACATTTGTATTATTATATTGCTTTATTCAGTTACATGTAAATCAATTATATTCTATAAACGATCTAGAAGGGGGGTTGAATAGATCTTTAAGCTTTTTGTAATTTTCTACAATAAAATCAGAAGTTAATTCACACAAAAACAATTTAATCAAATCTAAATGTAAAGAGTAGGGAAGAAGAGAAAACACTATTTTTATAGAGGTTCGGTGCTAAGACCTACGTCTTCTACCTAAGCTCCCACTTAGGATTTTGCAAACCACTTTATTGCACACTTTATAGTTCAGTGTGAACTTTTTACAATACCACTTGATTTCCGGCTCAAGCTACCTTTACAACCGATTTGTTTTCCCGCACAAATCCTACCTCACAAGTGACCTTTCCACTAGTCACTCAAATTGTAAGAGAAAATAAATATAGATGAGAGAACAAGTGCTCAATACAATTGTGTAAAAAGATAAGAACATTAATGAGCAATTTTGGAGCAATAGAAGAGTATTATCGCTTGTAGAACTTCCGTACACTCTTCATCAATCATCCACTCTTTATACTTGAAGAAAAATAGCTGTTGGAACTCATTCTAGCCGTTGCATGATTGTTATGACCGTTCCTTAACATCCTCCTTTCCATTTGTGACTAATTGACTTGTTGGAATAAATTTGTTGTACCCATAAGTCGACTTGTCGTCATGTATAAGTCGACTTGTGACAACATTTTTCGTAAAATTTTATCTCCGCTCTTCTATAAGTCGATTTATGTTGTGTAAGTCGACTTGTGTCCTTCGATAAGTCGACTTATGTACTATTAGTCGACTTGTGTTGACATATATTCATGTATTAGTCGATTTATGATGTTCTAGTCGACTTATGTTGTTCGGATCTTTATATATAAGTCGACTTATGATGTGCTAGTCGATTTATGTTGGCTTCAACGGTAATATCCAATCAAATCCTCTATAATCTTCATTATTAATGTCTCTTGCACTTATAAGGAAACTTCTATCTTGATTCTTCAATGATTAATCACTTGCCAATCTTGATTTGCACAATTCTTTCATTGAATAATAATCCCAAAATACCTTAAATAATTTCTTAACTAATTCTATATATTTTATTATTATCAAAACATAAAGGGATTTAATTTTTCAACCACCATTGGTCCAACATATTCTGTTTGCTTTCTTCTACCCAAATAACAATGAGTTGCATGCAGATAAAATCTAGTTAAGTAGTGCCAGAATATACGAATGAATGTCATCAACATCTTGCCACCAGAAACACACCCAATCCACCACTTCGAAAGGAAGATTGAATTAAAAAGAAAAGGAGATAAAAGGAATACTAAACTAATATTACAAAACTAGCATGCATAGAATTAGTAAGCAGAGCAGCAGAAATATATAAGAATCCAAATGCAAAATATGACAAAGTGACGCTTGAAGGTTAATTCTAAATGATTGTAGAATTGTAAATCTGTTCCAAGTTTCAGAAGCGCATGCAGCAGAGTTTTTCCAGTTGTTTCAGACACTCTCAAAAAGTACACTAACCCACCTCAAAACTTTGACAGGACATTCTTCAAAAGGCACACTTTAGGGTGGTTACTTCTTAATAGTAATAAGTTTTAACAACATATTACAATTCTAGTGTTTATCCAGTGAGATGCTACACTTCTTGTTAATATAACCTATTTGGATAAAATATTCTGCTGACACAAAGACTAGTAGAGCATCTCAACATCTAGACAGACATTCAGACAACATAAACTGTAAATCAACATTGTTAATCGAAATGTCAGTGAAGGATGATCCTATATGTCCAATAAAGTTTCATGAATGCTACAAGATAAACGTGAACACGTACAACTTAAACATGCACACAATGGCCCGATGAACAAATCATGCATAGGAGTTCTTTTTCACTTGTAACATTTGTACAGTGGCCAGAGATGTTGACATGTCACAGTACTGAATTCTTTGAAATGAGGAGCTGGAAGGAAGCTCGTGTATGTTTTGGTACACGTATCCAAAAAAAAACTTAGTTTCTTTGAGATGATGAAATGAACATTCCAGAAATGTTGGCGCCTAAAAAAATTTCTTTTTCACTCTGCAAAGCATCCACTACTACTTCCAAGCCAGTCTGATTATGTCTTTTTCCAAATTTAAATGATGTTAGTTAAATTTGTAATCTACAGTTAACTTGTATCACTGTGAGGCGTTCATCAGCAACAATGAACTGGCTCATCATATTGGGGATGAGTATGGCAAGTATGAAACTTCTCCCAGCAAAGTCTGGAAATTTCCTGCTCAGAAAGAACAATTTCTACATTTTGTATTAACTCCAAAGGGCAAAGAGAGTTCCAAGGCTTTCATCCAACTAGCTGATAGTAACCCTGTTAGGATTTTATTTTACATATATCCTATTTTTGTTTTTGGCATTTTTATTGGATAAGGTATGGAATTGGACTTGGAGATATATATACCATATAAGTAGAATATTAGTTGGACTGAATTTTTTAGAATCCTAGTTTGACTAGAATTCCATTAAAAAAAACCTAGCTATGTGTGTGGTTGAGATGCTTCTTGATAGCTCACGTGATTTTTGGCAAAATAAGTGGATGTTGTTTTTGTGTGGGCTGCGCTGATGCTCTGGTAATTTTTGTTTTGTGGCTTCGGTGAAGAGAAGTCGTGTACTACTGGATATTTTTGTTGTTGCTCTATTCTTCCTTTGATCCTCTATTTCGTGAGCTGATTGTGTGGGTAACTTGAGCAGTGGTTTTCAGTGGTTTATCTCTAACAAGCATTAGATGTTGTATACGAAGTTGAAGATTTTTTGGGCTCTTGAAGGTGTTTGTTAGTTACTGCACAAAAGAGGATTATTTATGAAGGCTGCGTGACTTGTTTGCTGGAGCAACTTGGTCATTCTGTTGAATATTACAGATCTGAAAAATTATTGTTCCTTGGTTTATTTATCTTTGTTCTTGAGTAGAAATAGTTAGGAAAATCCTCTGACGAGGTTAACACGAGTCGGTCGTGTTATTGGGCGTGAAGATCTTTCACGGGTAGTTAGGTTGTGGGTCGGTTACATAGATTGGGTCTTACGAGGTAGATCAATCTGGTGTAATTTTTGTAAACTACTGATGAAAGAATTTAATGCAGGTGAGGGCCCATGAGCGTAAGCAAAGTGTCTTGACTGCGTTACCAAACGTCAGTATTTTTGATGCTTTGCTTTTACAATTATTGATTTACTCGTGCGGAAAAATTAATTTGTGGATAGTCTGCGAAACTATTTAACCCCCTTCAGTTTTTCAATTGGTATCAGAGCCAGGTCACCGATTTAGAACTTGGTAGCAAGTTGGTGCAATCCTAGTTTCGTAAACATGCCTATAAAAGAAGGAGCATCGATTATTAGACCACCATTGTTGGACGGCTTTAACTATCCTACATGGAAATCACGGATGAGAGTCTTCATCCAAGCTCAGGATAACAAAGCTTGGCAATCGGTAGTACATGGGTGGACGCATCCGACAATTACTAACAATGAAGGAGAGACAGTTCAAAAAGATCCATCTAAATGGACAAAAGTCGAAGAAGAAAGTGCACTTGCAAATTCACAAGCAATGAATGCGATATTCAGTGCTGTTGATGAGGGATGTTTCTCAATGATATCAGCCTATGAAACAGCTAAAGAAGCGTTGGATGCCTTGCAAACTATTTATGAAGGGTCAAAATCTGTGATAGCTTCGAAACTACAAATATTGGTTGTGCGGTTTGAAGAGCTGAAAATGAATGAGCATGAAACTATTGAAGACTTTTATGAAAAATTGAGAGACATTGCAAATCAAGCTCACCAATTGGGAAAGAAATACTCTAATGTGAAACTGGTCAAGGAAACACTAAGATTGTTGCCACTGAGATTTATTCCAAAAAGTGCAGCAATAGAAGAAGCTCACGACATTGATAATCTGTCATTGGAAAAAGTTATTGGAATCCTCACAAACTTCGAAATGAATCTTTTGAGAGGTAAGCAAGAAAGACGCAAAGGAGTGGCACTACAGGTGAAAACTAGTAAAAGTGTGAATGATATAGAAGATGAATCCGACGAGAATGAGGATGTGGAGCTATTAACAAGAGAGTTCAGTAATTAGTTGAAGAGAGTGAAAATGGTTAGACCCGAATTTAGGCAAAAAGGTGGGAGCTCATCGAACAACAACTTCAAACAAGCCAAAACTCAAAAAGGAGAAAGAAAGCTAAATAGAATTCAATGTCATGAGTGTCAAGGCTTCGGACATGTTCAAGCGGAGTATGCTAATACTATGAAGAAGAGAAAAGGAAAATCTTATACGAGCACTTTAAGTGACAACGAATTCGTAAGTGAAGAAAAAGTTGTGAAGAATGACGCTTTAGTTACTTTGTACAGCAAAAGTTCAGTTACTTGTTTAAAAGTAACTGAGAAGGAAGTAACTGGAGACGAAAAAGTGAGTAAATCTAGAAATTTCAAGAAAAATTCAAATGATTCAGCTCCAAGATCAATCTCAGATTATGACAGTGATGAAAGTGGGTCAAGTGATAAAATAGAGAACATTTATGAGGCTTATGAATTAATGTACGAAAAATGGGTGAAAATATGTAGAAAGAATGAAAGATTGAAGAAAGAGAATCTCTCCATGAAGAACACTATCCAAGAGTTAGAAAGAAATTTAATGTTGACTTCGGATGAGCTTGGTGAAGCTAGAATGAAATTGGTGAGTACTGAAAAGGATTAAGGATGTTAAATGGAGGCTTAGAAAAACTTGATAAGTTGATTGAAACCGTAAGGCTAAAGGAAAATTTGAAGGCATCGGTTACAAAGGTTAGTGTTGAAAGATAATGAAGAAAACTTCGGACATATTCAGATCATTGAAGTAGAAGCAGAAAAGAGTGATAGATTTATACCTACATGTCATTTTGTGGAGTCATTGGACATATAATTCCAAGGTGTTATCAATTATTACAAATGATATTTCAAAGGGGCCAAAATCAAAAATCTAGATGTTCTCCATTAAGTTTCAATGACATCCCATGGTATTGAAGCAGGCTTGGATTAGAAAGGGTCAAGTACAAGCACAAAATGTAGTGAAGGAAAACTAGAAAATGCCAGATTTGCGATTAATTCTTCT
This sequence comes from Erythroxylum novogranatense, assembly GCA_029891385.1. Classification (NCBI taxonomy): domain Eukaryota; kingdom Viridiplantae; phylum Streptophyta; class Magnoliopsida; order Malpighiales; family Erythroxylaceae; genus Erythroxylum; species Erythroxylum novogranatense. The sequence goes on along the minus strand of CM057229.1, from coordinate 30,338,638 downwards.
TTGAGGAAATGCTCGCAGAACCGATAAACTTTCAGTTACTTCGGATGATGAACCAACTAAAACAATGAAAGCTGATTTGAACCAAGGCTCTTCATCTCAAATCCAAAGAAATTATCCAGCAGACAATGTTATTAGGGATGTGAGCGAAAGAAGTAAAACAAGAGAAAGAAAAAGGGTTGATTATCAAGAACTTACAGGAAACTTGTGTTATACATCTTCATTCGAGCCAAAGAAAAACACCAAATTTGAGATTCTTCGAAGGGCACAGGGACAGTGTGCTTTATATTTTTGAAGTATTTTTTTGTGTTGTTAAAAAAAACAGAAAAAAAAAGGAAATATTTTCTTTAGTTCTTTAGTTTTTTGTTGCTATTGTCGTTTCATCCTTTTAGTAATTTCCACTGTGACTTCTGTTTGGCTCCACCAAAGACTTCTCAGCTCTCTCATCGGTATGGATCTTTCTCAGGTATCTCTCTCTTTCGGGCATATCTCTCAGTGTGTTGAATGGTGGTAAATTGTGATATTGGCGTGCTTATGATTCTTCCGCTGCATCTATTGGTGATTATTATGATTATGATTTTGTTTCAAGAGGTAGACATCATATTGTTTATGATGAATGTTCCATTCAGGGGGAGATTTCAGGTATATGTTTGACTATTCGTCTTATTTTTTGACATCTTTGTGTCCCAAGGGGGAGAAATTTGGATGATTGGTGTTCTTTGAAGCTTGATGTTTGATGAAGGGGGAGCAATGTGAATCTCATCTTTATTTGTCCTAATATGATTATTTATGTGGAGTGCTAGAGTTGTGACAAAAATGCCAAAAAGGGGAGATTGTTAGGATTTTATTTTACATATATCCTATTTATGTTTTTGACATTTTTATTGGATATGGAATGGAATTGGACTTGGAGATATATATACCATATAAGTAGAATATTAGTTGGACTGAATCTTTTAGAATCCTAGTTTGACTAAAATTCCGTAAAAAAACCTAGCTATGTGTGTGGCTGAGATGCTTCTTGATAGCTCACGTGATTTTTGACAAAATAAGTGGATTTTGTTTTTGTGTGGGCTGCGCTGATGCTCTGGTAATTTTTGTTTTGTGGCTTCGGTGAAGAGAAGTCTTGTACTGCTGGATATTTTTGTTGTTGCTTTATTCTTCCTTTGATCCTCTATTTCGTGAGCTGATTGTGTGGGTAACTTGAGCAGTGGTTTTCAGTGGTTTATCTCTAACAAGCATTAGATGTTGTATGCGAAGTTGAAGATTTTTTGGGCTCTTGAAGGTGTTTGTTTGTTAGGCCCCAAATTTTTGTTTTCTTGAAGTTATTAAGTATGGATTTATTTTTATTTATGATTTATGGTTTAGTTTGATTTTAATGAAATTATTAGTGGAAAATTAGAATTATTGAGTTTAGTATGGAGTAATATTTATGAAAGGGTAAAATGAGTAAGGGCGAAATGGGCGAGATACTTAAGTTATGAGATTTTAGACTAAGTAAGGAAGGGTATTTTGGTCCTTGTGCATCTTAGGGTTTAAGGATTAAAAGAAAAGAAATAGAAAAGAGGAAGAAAGGGAAAAATAGAAAGAAGAGAAACGAAGGAGAGAGTCGGCAGTGAGAGGAGAGGAAGAAGAGGAAAAAAAGAGAAAGCTTAGGTTTGAGGATATTCGATGATTTCAAGCATCCTTAAGGTAAGTTATACTCTTCTACTCTTGTTTAGGTTGAATCTAAGCTTAGTATTGTTTAGTTTGAGTAGAAATCGATGGTTTAGGGTTTGGGGTGAACTTTGGTAGATTTGCTTGGATTTTGTGTTTATGTTGATGATTGTGAGTTAGAATGAGGTTAGAATGACGAATATGACTTGATTCATGAGTTAGATGTGTTGTAGTTGAGAAAGGAAAGGATTAAGAGTCGAAATGTTGAAGGTCAGCCGAAAATCTAGGTTCGAGCCCTTGCGTCGCGACAAGTTTCAAGGCCGCACGCCATGACGTGTGCAAGGCCGCATAGCGCTTGTGACGTGCGATAGAGGACCCGCCATGACGTGTTGCATCAAGACGTGGCGTGCCAGAACCGCTTCGTCATGGCGAGGCCGATTTTCCAGCAGAAGTATTTTAGTGTTTTGATCATATCTTTTACTGAAGTCCTTTTAGGGTGATTTTAGGCGTTGTGAACTAGAGATAGATCTACAAGTCTTATGAAGTGATGAAGTGATGATTTAGTTTCTAAGAATATGGAATTTCGGATGGAAGTTAAGAATGGAACTTTTGTTTCAGCATGAATTATTGAATGGGATTTTGGTTCTTCTTTTAGGAGAGCAAGAGAGACAAGAGGCTCAAGAGGAAACTCATTCCTAGGCAAGACAAGCAAGGAATTCAGGTGGGTTCATGTTTATAATAGAGTAATTAAGTACTCATTGTTTAGTTCAAATCAAGCAAGATCTCATGCATTTACATTACATCATCCACGATCGCATTGCATACTACCATGAATGATTATTTTCTGCTATGTGTTTTGCATTCATGATTATTATCAAGATTTTTCACAAAGGAGTGTTCTCCTTTTTACGAATACAAGTACATGAATTCAAGTATTACGAAATACATGACCAGCAAGTTTACAAGCAAGATTACAAGCAAGTGCCAGTTTGGCAAACAAGTTTACAAGAATATGAATTATGCATACTTATGTGGGTTTGTGGTGTCCCTCACGATAGTCAAGTGTACATTGACTCACGAAAAGGCTTCTCCCGCCTGCCCGACTGTGGCACAGGGTTATCCCACAAGGATTCCCTCATGAAACTACGTCTACACATCAACATTTCGATGGCATGTGTAGTACTTCACGAACCCGGGACACCCAAACCATCATGTTATGTGTTATGATTTGTTATGTGCCATGCATCATAATTTGTTCAAGAATCAAGCATTTTTCAAGACAAAGACATATACATGATCAATGACTATGATTTTAGCAAGTATCACGGCAATGAGATATTTTGAATATTTTTGCTTATTGCTATATTATAAATATGTTTCCACGAGCTTTATAGCTCACCCCCTCCAATCTCCCCCATACAAGTGACGAGCCAGAGATCGAGTGAGTCACGAGTTTTGGCAGCACTCTCGTTTTCATTTCATATGTTTGATTATGTTCCAAGACTTTAGTTTCATTTCAAGTATCATTGGTTCAAGAGTGTTTTATACTTTTAGCTCTTGAACTCAAAGTTGTAATCTGATTTGAGATAATTCGTAAGGCTTTATGAAACTCTTCTTTGGAGCATGAATTATGAATATGTTAAAAAGTATGAAAGTTTCATGATGGGTCCATTGAACTTCCGATGGTCTCCTTTTCTAAATCGTTAAATTGCATGTTTGGATGTGATTGTTTAAATTATGCATGAAAGCGGGTTTCAAGCTTACTTTCCAAGAGCCCATTAACCTCCGGGCTTTTCTTTTCTTTTAAATGTATGAATCTCCGTTTTCCGCCACACTCTCATGTCGACGTTGGGCTCCAGCAGTGGGTCCAACATGTTTGGTATCGAGGCGCTAGGTTTTTGATCTAGGTGCATGACATTACTTTCAAGAAATAACTTGCATTGTTTTACACGATTAGAACTGTTTTCACATATTTTGAAAATTGTCGTACTTGAACTAAAATTTTCAATGGTTTTCTATCAAGGAGTGAAAATGCCACCTCGAAGGAGAACTCGGGGAGCTACGACTCGATCTCATTCTCGCCAGGGGAGTACGGATGAATCCCATATTCCTCGGGATCTTGGGACACATTACATTCGATTTGAGGCACCTAGTTTGCAACAAGAAGTGCCTCCTCCGCCTCCTCCTATGCCTCAGGGTACTCCCATGGATCCGAGTTTCTTTCAAGCCTTTGCTCAGGCTTTCACGTATGCCATGGGATAGGGATCGCAGATGCCGATGCAAGCTCCAGTAGACAGGAGTGGTCAGTATGACAAGCTCCGGAAGTTTGGGGCTGTGGATTTCAGTGGGACTACAAATCCAGAAGAAGCAGAAGCTTGGTTGAAGAGGACCGAGAGGGTCCTAGTTCAGATGAGATGTTCAGATGAGGACAAGCTGGATTATGCAGTAAGTTTGTTACAAGGTGATGCCTTTGCATTGGTGGAATCGATTGCCCCACACAGTCGAGTTGTTCCTTGGTCTTTGTCATGGAGGGACTTCGTGGAAGTGTTAGAAAGAAGTATCTCTTGAGGTGTATGTGCAAAATAAAGCCGAGAGTTTCGAATCTTACGAGAGGGACATGAGTGTGGTGAGCACGAGCTGAAGTTCACTGACTTTCCGATATCGAGCAACATTGTGGCAACAGAGGAAGACAAGTGCCGAAGTTTGAGGGAGTTCTTCACTTGGGAATCGGGAGAAAGTCCTAATTCATAATTTACGTGACTATCGGTAGTTAGTGGATCTTGCTCTCAGTGAGAAGTGGAGAATATCGAGAATAAGCGAACAAGAAAAGGAAGAATAGGGAGCGAGTTTGAGAAAGGGTGCTAGTGCTCCATTGCTCGAGAGGAGCACGAGGCGCTTCATAGTCGAGTGAAGTGGGTAGCGGTGGGGCTATCGAGAACAAGGTGTCGTGGTCATTTGGCCAAGCCTCTAATATGGGAGGCACGGTAGAAATTTGGAAGGAGGGTTCACCTACCGTTATGTGATCGATGTGGGAAGCATCACCGGGAGAGTGCCTCAGATCACTTAACGTTTGTTTGAGATCACGGAGAGAAGGGCATATAGCCAAGCATTGCCCACGAGCACCGAGACCGAAGGGTCACGATTTGAGCTCTAGGCGTGCGAGGCAGTGGGAACCGGGCGATTCTTGAGGTGGCGATTACGGGACTGCGAGGAAGACTGTTCCTCCAAGAAGGCCAAGGGGTCAGGCGCCGGCAAGAGTGTTTGCCATGACCAGGGAGGAAGCTGCAGCCGCACCTGAGGTTGTCACGGGTATGGCTCGATTATTTGATTCAGCAGTATTTGTGTTGATTGATTCTGGTTCCACGCACTCTTTTGTTTCTGCTAGCATAGCATTACATGGTGTGAATTCTGTGCCTTTGGATAGGCCCTTGATTGTTAGTACTCCTCTAGGGAGGAATGTGGTGATCAATCAGGTGTATGAGTAGTGTGAACTCTTCATAGATGGTGCTAGACTGGTAGTGGACTTACTACCGCTAGACCTTAGAGGGTTAGATGTTATCCTGGGGATGGATACTATGGAGAAGTATCTGGCCAAGCTAGATTGTGGTCAGAAAGAGGTAGAGTTTGATCTGGGCAATGGTGAGAAGGTGATCTTGAGGGGACGGAAGACACCATCACTAAGGCGATTTCGGTATGTTGGTGAAAGGATGATGGGCGAGGATGTGAAGCTTTCTTGGCGCATGTTGTAGATCTTGATGTGCATGAAGGGAAGCTAGAGGATTTCCGGTTGTGAGGAGTTTCAGATGTGTTCCCGGATGAGTTACGGGTTTGCCGCGGGGAAATCGAGTTTGCCATTGACTTGATTCCGGAACGCGCTATTCTATCATATACGGGATGGCTCCGGTGAGTTGAGGGAGCTTAAGGAATAGTTGGAGGAACTATTAGAAGGGTATGTCAAGCCTAGTTCGTCTCCTTGGGGAGCATCAGTTCTGTTTGTCAAGAAGAAGGATGGATCATGGCGGATGTGCATTGACTATCGGAGGCTCAACAAGGTAACAATTAGAACAAGTATCCGTTGCCACGGATAGATGATCTGTTTGACCGATTGCGAGGAGCTAAAGTTTTCTCAAGATTGATCTCGGTCGGGCTATCATCATTTCGAGAATCAAGGAGTCTGATGTAAGCAAGACAGCTTTCAGGACCCGTTATGGGCACTATGAGTTTTAGTTATGCCATTCGGTTTAACCAATGCTCCAATTGCTTTCATGGATCTTATGAATAGGGTCTTCAAGGAGTTTGGATCGGTTGTCATAGTGTTTATAGATGACATTCTAGTGTATTCAAGAGTGAAGAAGGCATGAGGAGCATCTCAGATTGTTTTGCAGACTCTTGGGAGAGAGCTTTATGCTAAGTTCAATGAAGTGTGAGTTTTGACTTCATGAGGTGACTTTCCTTGGACATGTGATTTCACAGGATGGTGTACATGTTGATCAGGAAAGTTGAAGCGATAATAAGTTGGCATGCACCCAAGGCAAATGTGAGGTAAGAAGTTTTACGGGCCTTGCGAGTTACTACTGGGAGGTTTGTAGAAGGATTTTCCATGATAGCTGCTCCGATGACCAAGCTATTGAGGAAGAATCGAAGTTTATATGGGTGATGAGTGCGGAAGAGTTTGGAGGAGCTCAGCTCGGGTTGACAAGTGCTCCAAGTCTTGATTTTGCCTTCGGGTGATGAAGGCTATCTGATGTCTGATGATGCCTCAAGGAAGGGTCTAGGTTGTGTATTGATACAGGGAGACAAGGTGATAGCTTATGCTTCAAGGCAACTGAAGCAGTATGAGTTGAATTATCCGACTCATGATTTGGAGTTAGCGTGATGATTTTGCCTTGAAGATTTGGAGACATTATCTTTATGGGGTTCAAACAAGGATCTTTACTGATCACAAGAGCCTCAAGTACTTACTGAGCCAGAAGGAGTTGAATTTGAGACAGAGAAGGTGGATTGAGCTGCTCAAGGACTATGATTTGTTGATTGAGTACCATCCAGGTAAAGCGAATGTAGTGGCGGATGCTTTGAGCAGAAAGTCTTCCATTGCTCATGTTCAGATAGTTTACCTTCCTTTATTAGAAGAGATGGCCAAGCTTAAGATAAGCTTGAAGCGAGGGAACAGTTGCCTCTAGCTAATTTGAGGTGAGGCCTATACTCGGGAGAAGGTTAGGGAGTTGCGAGCACAGGATGCAGAGTTGAGCAAGCTTAGGGAGGAAATTGAGAATGGTAAGGTTTACGAGGTAGTAGTGAGAGGATGGACTCATGACGATGGGGGACGGACTTTGTATTCGAACAGCGAGGAAGTTAAGGATGAGATTTTAGATGAGGCACTGTCGCCTTATGTCATGCACCAGTAGCACCGGGATGTCTGAGAGATTTGAGAGAGCATTTACGGTGGAAGGGCATGAAGAGGATGTAGCAGAGTATGTCGATAAGTGTCTTATGTGTCGCAAGTCAATTTGAACACCAGCGCCTCGAGCGAGTAAGGCCATTGTCATTCCTGTGTGGAAGTGGCAAAGAGTAACCATGGATTTTCGATGGGTTTGCCTAAGACTAGTAGGAAGCATGATGCCATATGGGTTATTGTGGATCGGTTGTGAAGTCACTCATTTCTAGCAATCAAGCGGTGATTCTTTGCATGTGCTAGCCAGGAAGTACATTGATGAGGTAGTGAGATTGCATGGAATTCCAGATTCTATAGTGTCTGACAGGGATCCTCGGTTCACATCGAGATTTTGGGGAAGCTTGCAGGAAGCTTTAGGTACTAAGCTACATTTTAGTACGGCATTTCACCCTCGGACGGATGGTCAATCTGAGAGGACCATTCGGACCTTTGGAGGAATGCTCGAGCATGTGTTATGGATTTCAAGGAGCTTGGGATGAGCATTTGTCATTGGTCGAGTTTGCTTATAACAACTCGTACCACTCTAGCATTCAGATGGCTCCATATGAGGCTTTGTATGAATGAGGTGCAGGACTCCTATATCTTTGGGATGAAGAAGGAGAGAGAAGCTAGTCGGACGAGTTGATTCGGATGATTGTGGAGAAAGTCAATCTAGTTAAGCGGGCTTAAGGTAGCCCAGACAGGATGAAGAGTTACTGCGATGCTCGTCGGAAGGAGATGGAGTATGAAGTTGGTGAAAGTGTTTCTCAAGGCGTCTCCTTGGAAGGAGTTATGAGGTTTGGTAAGAAAGGCAAGTTGAGTCCAAGATATGTAGGTCCATATGAGATTCTTGAGAGGATCGGACCTCTAGCTTCTGAGTTGGCGTTGCCGCGAGTTATCTCGGATCCACGATGTCTTTCATGTTTCCATCTTGAGGAAGTACAGATCGAGATCCTTCTCATGTCATTCGAGTTTGAGACATTCGGTTGAGAGACGACTTAAGTTAAGAGGAAGTCCGATAGAGATCTTGGACACCAAGGAAAAGGTCCTCGAGAATAAGGCAGTTCACTAGTTAAGGTTACGTGGAGGAACCATTCGATGGAAGAAGCCACGTGGGAGCCCTTAGGCGCCATGAAGAGAAGTATCAAGTCTTTTCCATGATTCAGGTAAATTTCGAGGACGAAATTTCTTTTAAGAGGGGGAGAAATGTTAGGCCCCAAATTTTTGTTTTCTTGAAGTTATTAAGTATGGATTTATTTTTATTTATGATTTATGGTTTAGTTTGATTTTAATGAAATTATTAGTGGAAAATTAGAATTATTGAGTTTAGTATGGAGTAATATTTATGAAAGGGTAAAATGAGTAAGGGCGAAATGGGCGAGATACTTAAGTTATGAGATTTTAGACTAAGTAAGGAAGGGTATTTTGGTCCTTGTGCATCTTAGGGTTTAAGGATTAAAAGAAAAGAAATAGAAAAGAGGAAGAAAGGGAAAAATAGAAAGAAGAGAAACGAAGGAGAGAGTCGGCAGTGAGAGGAGAGGAAGAAGAGGAAAAAAAAAAGAGAAAGCTTAGGTTTGAGGATATTCGACAGATTTCAAGCATCCTTAAGGTAAGTTATACTCTTCTACTCTTGTTTAGGTTGAATCTAAGCTTAGTATTGTTTGGTTTGAGTAGAAATCGATGGTTTAGGGTTTGGGGTCAACTTTGGTAGATTTGCTTGGATTTTGTGTTTATGTTGATGATTGTGAGTTAGAATGAGGTTAGAATGACAGAATATGACTTGATTCATGAGTTAGATGTGTTGTAGTTGAGAAAGGAAAGGATCAAGAGTCGGAAATGTTGAAGGTCTGTCGAAAATCTGGTTGAGAGGGCGCTTGCGCATGACGTGCGGAAGACTTGTGCATGTGGCGTGCAGGCCCTTCGTCATGGCGAGGCCGATTTTCTAGCGAAGTATTTTAGTGTTTGATCATATCTTTGCTCTGAAGTCCTTTTGGGGTGATTTAGGCGTTGTGAACTAGAGATAGATCTACAAGTCTTATGAAGTGATGAATTGATGATTTAGTTTCTAAGAATATGGAATTTCGGATGGAAGTTAAGAATGGAACTTTTGTTTCAGCATGAATTATTTAATGGGATTTTGGTTCTTCTTTTAGGAGAGCAAGAGAGACAAGAGGATCAAGAGGCTCAAGAGGAAACTCATTCCTAGGCAAGACAAGCAAGGAATTCAGGTGGGTTCATGTTTATAATAGAGTAATTAAGTACTCATTGTTTAGTTCAAATCAAGCAAGATCTCATGCATTTACATTACATCATCCACGATCGCATTGCATACTACCATGAATGATTATTTTCTGCTATGTGTTTTGCATTTATGATTATTATCAAGATTTTTCACAAAGAAGTGTTCTCCTTTTTACGAATACAAGTACATGAATTCAAGTATTACGAAATACATTACCAGCAAGTTTACAAGCAAGATTACAAACAAGTGCCAGTTTGGCAAACAAGTTTACATGAATATGAATTATGCATACTTATGTGGGTTTGTGGTGTCCCTCACGATAGTCAAGTGCACATTGACTCACGAAAAGGCTTCTCACTTTGCTGGTGTGGCACGAGGTTATCCCACAAGGATTCCCTCATGAAACTACATCTACACATCAACATTTCGATGGCATGTGTAGTACGTCACGAACCCGGGATACCCAAACCATCATGTTATGTGTTATGATTTGTTATGTGCCATGCATCATAATTTGTTCAAGAATCAAGCATTTTTCAAGACAAAGACATATACATGATCAATGACTATGATTTCAGCAAGTATCACGGCAATGAGATATTTTGAATATTTTTGCTTATTGCTATATTATAAATATGTTCCTACGAGCTTTATAGCTCACCCCCTCCAATCTCCCCATACGGTGTGAGCGGAGATCGAGTGAGTCACGAGTTTGGCTGACACTCGTTTTCATTTCATATGTTTGATTATGTTCCAAGACTTTAGTTTCATTTCAAGTATCATTGGTTCAAGAGTGTTTTATACTTTTAGCTCTTGAACTCAAAGTTGTAATCTGATTTGAGATAATTCGTAAGGCTTTATGAAACTCTTCTTTGGAGCATGAATTATGAATATGTTAAAAAGTATGAAAGTTTCACGATGGGTCTATTGAACTTCCGATGGTCTCCTTTTCTAAATCGTTAAATTGCATGTTTGGATGTGATTGTTTAAATTATGCATAAAAGCGGGTTTCAAGCTTACTTTCCAGCAGGCCCATTAACCCTCCGCGGGCTTTTCTTTTTCTTTTAAATGTATGAATCTCACGTTTTCCCACCACACTCTCATGTCAGACATTGGGCTCCGGCAGCGGGGTCCAACATTGTTAGTTGTTGTACAAAAGAGGATTATTTATGAAGGCTGCGTGACTTGTTTGGTGGAGCAACTTGGTCATTCTGTTGAATATTACAGATCTGGAAAATTGTTGTTCCTGGGTTTATTTATCTTTGTTCTTGAGTAGAAATAGTTAGGAAAATCCTCTGACGAGGTTAACACGAGTCGGTCGTGTTATTGGGCGTGAAGATCTTTCGCGGGTAGTTAGGTTGTGGGTCGGTTACATAGATTGGGTCTTACGGGGTAGATCAATCTGGTGTAATTTTTGTGAACTTCAGTGAAAGAATTTAATCTGGGTGAGGGCCACGCAGACGTAGGCAAAGTGTGCCGAACTGTGTTACCAAACGTCGATGTTTTTGATGTTTTTCTTTTACAATTATTGATTTACTCGTGTGAAAAAATTAATTTGTGGATAGTCTGTGAAACTATTTAACCCCCTTCAGTTTTTCAAACCCTTTCTTTTTCTTTTTACTGCAAATCAATTGGTTTGCGGATTCGAGTAATAAAGCCTCTGGGTACTGGATAAGGCATAATCATTGAAATTGAGTAAAATGATGCAAACAACTGCTTTCAATATTTTGAATAACTCGTAACAACGCAACATAGTCATCATTAATTCTCACACTCGCAAGAAAATTACGGAAGCACTAGAATAATAAAGGCAACAATAAGAACAAGAAAGAGATACAGCCAAAAGTCAACCTTCATTACTTTCCTCAAAGTATACAAAGGAATACTCTCTTAATCTCTGTGTCTCAAAACACTCTACTCTTGATTATGTGAGCAACGCTCAAATGAGTTATTTATAGGCATCTTTAGATAACTAAGTTAGAATCCTAATAGAACTCTAATAGCTAAGATCATAATTTTATCTATCTTATCCATATCAGATTACATCAAACTAACCAATAGATGACATTATCATCTAATTAGGACTCTACTAATAGGATTAAGTTACATCATATTAACAAGATAAAAGATTACCCTATCTAGGAATGATTATCCTTATACACGAAGATCTCTTCTATCTTCAGATGATCCTTCCATGATCTTTATCTCTTAAAACTGATGTTCATATATTGTGATCTTATCCGTTACATTATCCAATATCTCCTCATCATAAGTCATCCAAGTCAATAGCACACTAGTTCATCCAATGCTTACCCATGTCAATTCCATTAGTCATGGTCCATCTATTTCAACACACACTAAGTTTTTAGTCCACTTAGCCTTAGCCAAGTCCGCTTGTACAAGGTTTGAAACTTTCTCAAAACTCACACCATGCTTGATCTACTTTTTAAGTTACCTTGGAACTCTCACATATTCTCATTATGCGTGAAATCCAACTAACCTTCTATTCAAAGTTCGTCTCAATCCTTCTTTTGGTCTCGCATCCAATCTTACATCTCATTAAAAATTTCCACCAATGCGCACCAATGCATGCCAAGCTTGACGTTGCCTCTTATCATCCTTGCCTCCTCACAAGTCCTTTTTTTGTTCCGTGGTTTCGCATGTCAAACACTGGTCAAGACTCGCCAATATCCGCATGATTATGGTATCACGACTTAGAAGTCTAATGATTGTCCTTTCAAGCCATCCATCAAATTCCTTGAGAGCTTTTATTCTTAATACACTAAAAGTTCCATTAAAGCCAACGAAATTCATAAACACAACATTGAATTGCTCTTCAACATCAAAATGAAAGCATAAATTGATATTTTGAAGACGAATCAGCAAATTCTAATCCTTATCCACAAAAGCCCATCTTGCCTGAACCAATCCTAGTTCAGGATTGTTCTGCAACTTAGATAAGAATGTCATATGAATTAGGTCCCGAAGGGGGTAAGTAGAAGTAGAAATTTCAGTTTTACTTCTTGTGGCTCATCTTAAACGAAGGATTGTTAGCTTAACAAACAAAGTTAGGATTAGGTTAGAAATCTGCATCAAAGATTACGACAAACTCCTTCACGTATTTGCAACTCATAGCAGACTTGAGCTTACCAGCTGTATAACCAGTTCTAATGGCATGCTGTTGATAAATGATGTTAGCACCCCTCTTAAATCCATTTAGCAACCTCTGCTTGTATCAAACACTAGATGCTCTCATCATTAGAATCGTCAAGAACTTGGATTAGTTTCCGCAAGTAATTTGGTACTGTAGAGATGGATTGTTCATGCACCTGAACAAAAAGATAACAGTTTGTACATAATTTTTTTAATCTCAAACCAAAGCTTTTGCAAATTTAGTTTCGTCTTGATCAAAAAATTCTTTAAGATATCATATTCCTAGCTTCAGAAATGGCCAAAGCCACATGAATTAATATTCAAAGCGTGAAGATGCGAGTATGCTCATTTTAGTATCTTACCTCTCTTTCGTTGCGCATAATAATCTGAACATTCAAAATCTAGTGCATATGTGAGAGAGAGAGGAGAGAAAGAATTTAATCTTTATTTTTTAAATTCTATTTATTTGTTAAGATGCACGTTTAATAAAAATATTTAGAGGAGAGAAAGAATTTAATCTTTATTTTTTAAATTCTATTTATTTGTTAAGATGCACGTTTAATAAAAATATTTATCAAAAATAGTATATTAAACGTATCAGCATGTTTAACTAAAAATATTAAATTTTAATTAAATTCTTATAAAAATATTGGAGGAACGTTTGCAAGTATTTATAGTTTTGTACTGCAGCTTTAATTCAGAAGTCGTGGGACCTATTCAAAGGTAATTCGGATGGCTTGAGGTGAAAAAAATTACTATTTTTAAGAAAATATTTGCTCCCATTAGTTTGTAGGGTTTTGGCAAATTTCTTTTAGGATACGATAAGTCTAATGTTCTCTAAGACAGCAACAGCAAAATCAATAGAGAATCAAAGATAGACTTCAATTAAAATAAATATGATAAAGATGAAGAAGAAAAGATTTAATTGTATATTAACTATGAATTAGATGTTAAACCAGCCTTATATAAACTTAAAAGCACTCATTCATAATATACATGATTATTCATGGCACCTATTCATAATGTACATGATTGTTTATAGCACCTCTTGAAAAAATATATGACCATTTATTCATAATGTACATGATTGTTTATAGCATCTCTTAAAAAAAATATGTGATCACTCGTGACATTTGAATTGAAAAGACATGTCTTTTCATTTATATTTCTTAATTTCATTCCTTTCATTTCAAACTATTTTCCAACATATTCCAGTATTCAAAAGTCACATGTTCAAAATACTTACTGAGGTGCCTGGAGCTGCATCTGAAACTTTATTAAGCTGTACATGTACAGAAACGTTCTTACGTATTTTCCGCAACATGGTACACTAGTTCTTTATCCTGGGTATTAAATTGGCTTTCAATGGAATCTTCATCACCGTGGTGAACTGTTGCTTCTCAGATAGATCCACTTCATCTCCATCCACAGCCTTCCACTCAAATTTCCATATCAAATTGGCCACGAAATATTCCAAATGAAGCATCGCCAAGCCATAGCCTGGGCAAATCCTCCTTCCAACACCAAAAGGCATCATCTTTATCTCTTTGCTACCTGTTATGTCCACTGCTTCACCTTCACCCCCACTCATAAACCTTTCAGGCTTGAATGACATGGGATCTTCCCACACTTCTGGATCCCAACCCATGTCTGCTACCATGAAATTGATCGTTCCATTTTTGGGTACTACATGTCCACCCAACTCTATATCTTCATTCACTGCATGTGGTATCACGAGATGCCCAGGTGGGTGTCGTCTTAAACCTTCCAGAATGATTGCTTTCAGATATGGCATCTTCTGCAGAACTTCTTCTTTTACCTCTTCTTCTTCTTCACTTTCCATAACCCCTTTGATTTCAGTAAAAAGCTTCTCCTGTATGTGTGGGTATTTGACCAAGTTTGCTAAGATCCACTCCATAGCCGTGGAAGTAGAATCCGTACCTGCGTTCAGGAACTCATTGCACAAAGACACAATTTCCTCTTCAACAAGCTTCGTTGACCGGTCAGGAAGTTGCAGATCTAACAAGGTATCAATGTAACACAGAACAAGTCTGTCCTTATCATTTTCAAAGTCTTCCTTGGCCTTGCTCTGCCTCTCTCTATAGATCTTTTTCCTTGCTCTTATCAGAGGAATCAGCACATCTTCTTGGTCTTTCCGCAACTGAGAGAGCTTTGCCCATCTTTTCCGAAAGACCATTTTGGTCACATTCGGCCAAAAATTCAGCGTATTGAAGTTGCCTGAATTCAACAGCATAGCCCGCTCCACTCTTTCAATTTCCTTCACTTGGTTTTGATCAAGCTTATCTCCAAAGCACATGAACACTAACAGGCAAAACATGGCGTACTGAAACTCTTGCACAAGCTTAACATGATTTCCAAAGTCGGAAGCCGATTCCAGTCGATTCGCAAGCATCTGCCGAACCCAATTACGGGCATGAGAGTAGTCCTTAACCCGAGAAGGATGGAGAATTTGGGAGGTAAGATTTCGACGAAGGATGCGCCAAGTAGGCCCATATCGAGCGGCATTAATGGTTTGTATTTTTGTAAACAGTGTGCCGGTGATGGCATCGACTTTATGTCGGTCAGCGAAGACAGCTCCTTTGTTGATTAAGGCCTGGAAGGCGAGAGAGCGGTCGGCCACGAAGATGGCCGGACGAGGCCCAAAGTGGAGGGTGATGATAGGGCCGAATTTGGCGTGTAAACTGCGAATGGTAGGCTCGAGTTCGAAGAGGGACTTGCGAAGACATAGGAAGTTGCCGATGAGGGGGAAGGGAGGAGGGCCAGGAGGGAGTTTGTTGGAAGGGAAAATAAGTGTGGAGATGGTTTTGAAAAGCAGTGAGAGTGCGAGAGAGAGTAAGAGAAGGTGTATGGTCCCCGTTACTAAACATAAGTGATACTAATCGGCCTTTTAATCTCCTTGTTTTTCTTAATCCATACTTAAATTATTATAAGCACTAACTAAATTTGTGGTCCTGGCGCAGTAGATTATTGATAGGCGGGGCCAGCCACTGTATAAGTGTGCCTTGAACCTCGTAACAAAGACAAAGATATTAAAGTATTCAAAATTTTATTTTTTAATTTTTAATATTTAACAGACATATCATACCAACCAAAAAAACTTTTGAATTTATTAAAAAATCTTTAAAAGTTAGCTTTATGTATACGAACCCAGGATACATATTGTAGAAGTATGAATATGTCCATTTTTTCTAAATCTTGGTGTTTCATATTCATTTTGTTTGAATTGGCAACTCATCGCGGTGAGGCTGCTGCAGGGTTTTGAATATCGGTACATACTATACTAAATTAAAATAGGTATGATGGGTCAATTGTATCTAATTTAAATACTGATTAGTACTGACATGTTTTAAATGTATCAACCGACATTTGGCTGATACCTAAAATTTAAAAAAATTGAGAGGGTTTTTTTTTGTAAAATTTTCAAAAGTTTTAAAAATCTCCCCCCTTCCTTCCTATCTCTCCTTCTCTTCCTTTTTTCAAAGTTTTAAAATAATAATAAATATTTTATTACTAATACTCATTATAAATAAAATAAAATTTAAAAATAAATTATTTTATTTAAATTTATTTTAATATTTTATATAATATTTGTTAATAAAGTATTAATAAAATATTTTATTTTTAAAATAAATAATTTAAAATTATTATTTATAAACTAATATTTATTTTATACATTTTTAATTATTAAGTTAAATTTTATTTATACATTTTGGCCTGGGTTGACCAGGTCGCGAGCAGGCCATGAGTGAGTCACGGGTTAAAATTGGTAGGCCTGACTTGACCCAACCCATGATTCGTCCAGAATTTAAAAAACAACATCATTTTTAAAATTTAAAATATATATATATATATATAATGTAAGCTGGGTTGGCCCGATCCATCTGGCCAAAACTCAAGCCACTAGTCACTCAATCCATGCTTTTAGCTCAGTCCGACCTAACTCATTAACATCCTTATATTAAAGCAATTAAATATAACATACCATTGATATGTGATGTTGATAATAATATCATAATAAGAATTAATCAAAACAATGTATTCTCTAAGTAAATAAATTTATATTAAATTCTTAAATAAATTATATAATACTATCTGGTCATTAAAACGACTAGATCTTGTCTCAGGCAAACAATGCTTTGTAACAATTAGGTATACTGAAAAAGATCTCATCTTTTTTATCATCTTTACTAATCAGTCTTGTTGCTTTAACCAAACTCTCTTAACAAAATCCTCCAACCTTCAAATATTTAAGTTATTTTCTCACTAATCTATAGAAAAATAAATACTTTTTTATATTTTCTAAAGACAAAACACATTTATGTTTAAATTCTTCGTCATTTCTAATATTTGACTACACATTATTCACATTATTACCTGTTTCAATATTGTTATCGTTTCAACTTGTACTTTCTTCACTTGGACCTCAGGCTCTATTTACTATTACTCTATATTTGGCTTAAATTTCAACTAGTCATTGAAATGAACAAATGGTTTCATGTATAAAGTTTACGCTCCTTCATGGCTCTACATAGTAATATCAATTTTATTATAAATAATTACTTGCAAAATTAACCAATTCCAAAATAAAATTAAATAATAAAAGATACATTTTATTTATATCTTTACCCAACTTACATAAATTTATTTATCACCGATCATCATTTTTGCTCATCTTCTTATCCAAATTTGCTCACCATTTTTTGGATCTCTAATATGTATTCAAGTAGCTGCATCGTAATTTTAACTTTGGATTCAATATAATATTTTGCTCTAAGGTCATAAAGAATGTTGACAAGCATTTTTATTCCTTACTATTCAATATCTTTTATTTTCTCCTCTTCACTGAATAGGTTCATATTGCAAATTATTTATAATTTCTTCATGAGATTCCATTTACAAGGCATATACAATTAAAAATTATAACAAAATACAATAATTAAACTATTACTTATGTAAAAGAATCAAATAATATTCAAAGATTTTCAAACAAACAACAAGTAAATAAATTATAAAATTATTAATAATAAATGTCAATAGCCTTGTATAGGTCACCATAATATAAAAATTCTCATTTCTAAATTATCTCTCCATCCAATCCATTAGTCAAATGTTTCAATATCATCCATATGATTAGCATGGTTATTTTTAGTATAGCATCCAATGCATCTTCTAATGGATCTTTCCTCATTTTGTTGAATAAGATTGTGAATATAACAACAAGCCAATATCATATCGATTTGAGTGTCAATTGAATAATAAAGGACTTCTTTGGATTTCTTATTATAACTTTTGTAATCTAAATATCTTTTAATAGAATGTCTAGTTATAATGTCAAAAAAAGTCTAGTTATAGAACATTTCATATTAAAATATGCTTATTAAGTATTTGGTTGACGTCTTGATCTCTATTTAATAGGATGATATTGCTAATCTCTGTGTGAGAAATCCTCACAATTTTATATCTAACATCAACAAGATAATATTAATATATTACATAATACATTAAATATATTAGCCACTTGATTTTAATATATAGAAAAATAATTTGAATATATAACATAGAATATCTCACCCGATAAACTTTTAATCCATTTTTTAACATAATGCATCTTGAAGCACCTTACCAATCGGTAGGTGAACCTTTTCACTATGTAGTACATATATAAATTGCATACTCAGAGAACATAAACCTAACTAAGACATTTATGGCAATATCTCTTCCTATTATAATATCAGTCTTTTTCAATATTTGGGAAACTTATATATTAATATGTATAATCTAAATCTCTTTAGCAATTATGAAATTAAAAAAATCATAAAGTCATTATTAATTAAAATAAAATATTAACCAAATAAAACTTCATAAATGAATATTATTTCCTTAAACTACTTTCATCTTTTATTGGTGTTGTTCGCAGGTATAGGTTCAAGAACTTCAGGTATAATTACTCTCCACAACTTAAGTATAACTCTTAATACAATTTGAAAATGTCTACTGGCTGTGTCTCCTAAATGATAAAAAGCATACTTGATTTCTCAATTTATCTCATTAAAAGGCAAGCGAATATAAAGATATTGCTACCATTCTCTCTATATATATACTTTTTGTATCTTTTTATTCACCAATAATTGGCAGCTAGCATTAGTCAGAATATGCAAAAAAAAAAACATGTTTATCCATACCAAGTTGCTTAATTCATGCAATGTCACTATCTACAATCATGCCATTAGTTATAGCTAATGGACATGCCTAATAGGCTTTTTATCATTCTTAATAAGTACCTTCTTAGTAGGTATAATAATAAGCTTAATAATGTCATAATAATTGCCATCCTTCTTCTTCTTAATGTGTACTATAAGTATAGAAAATTGCAAATTTGAGGTATGCGAGCCATAACTACCCTTCGATAATAATAGTCATGAAATATATTAAATTATCAAAACATTGAATGTCATTAACCACATCATGGTTAACTTTGTCATATAAGCATTGTCCCAAGGTACCATCTTGAGAACGATCACGACAAGGAGAACCATTGTTGAATACGTTTGTGAGACTTACTGACACTGAAATTTGCACTAAAATATAGTAAACTTGGAGATTGACTTTGATAGAGAAAAATGAAGGAGCAACATGAGATAGAGATATGAGAAAGATCAACACGAAATGAATGATAAAAAAGAAGGTTAATGTCCAACAAATCATTTTTGTTCTATTAAGATCACATGTGAAGAATCAGCAAGAACACTTTTATGTTAGAAGAATTGACTTTAGGAAGTCGAAATATTAAGAATTTACACGGAGTAAGATGTTCGTATAAAAACTTCATCCACAAAAGTGAATCTAATCCCACTAGTCATTAAATATATAGGCAAGGCAAAGTTAAAAATCGTGTCCACCAAACTCAAGCAATAATGATTTAGAAGATTTAATTAAAAATTGAGCCAAAATATGAACGGAAAGAGAGAAAGAGAAGAGAAAAGTTTGGTTGAAGAAGCTCAAGAGAGAATCGAGAAACATAACGACATATTTTAGAAAATGTGACAACATTACATTATTCATTAGGAGTTAGCAAAAGAGCTTCTCTTAGGAATTGACTTCATTTTCCAGCTGCTGCGGCCAATGCAAATTGGCGAATTTTGCCAAGATAGTGCACCAGCATTTCTCTTTCTCTGATGATGTTGCTCTTCATAAATGGTAACTCTGTAAAATCCTTCATCCATTTGCCTATAAGGGGATAGCTTTCAGGGTCGTGTATTTTTACACCAGAGACCTCCTCAACGGTTCCCAGCCACAGAGTGATATAGCCCAGTACTATATCTACATATCCAACGCTTTCCCCTCCAAAAAACTGCTTATCCTTGGCCTTAAGCTCTCCTTCCAGCACTTGCAAGGCTTCTTTAGCTTGCAACACCATCTTCTCTTGTAGCTCTCCTTCAGTAGCTAAAACATTCCTTACAATTTCAGTGAGCTACACGACCATGGAAATTTTGATTTGTTATTACTATTTGGAGATGATCCACATAAATTTAGTTAAAAGCAGGTATTAATATCAATTGAATATATTGATAAGAGTATTGGATTGGACCTTTTCTTCAATGAACTTGGCCCAAAAGCGAGCCGTGGCCTTCTCGTAAGGATCATGAGGCATAATTGGGTTGTCCTTCCAAGTCTCCTCGATGTACTCTAGGATGATCAACGATTCAACGATGGGTTTTTCACTGTGAACAAGTACCGGGACTTTCTTATAGATGGGATTGTGTTGTAGAAGAAGAGGGCTCTTGTTGACGATATCAACCTCCACAGACTCATATTCAATTCCTTTCAGCTTCAGTGCTATTTCCACCCTGTGAACGAAAGGACTGTACGTAGCTCCCAGCAGCTTCACTTGTTGCTCCGCCATGTCCCTCAATCTCTTAGCCTACTGTTTCTCACTTCAAGATTTGCGCTAGATACACACGCCTACCACACATATTTAACACTTGATTGGCCATATTATATATATATTAATTCAAACATTATATTCTCTTTACACAGAGCACAATTATATAATTAACAACACGTTCATGTCCGGAGATGTGACTATTTGAAACTGTTAGTGTTTGTAGCCAACATTCTAAACGTGACACTGGAGAAATCAATCAGCAGAAATTTACAAACAATAAACTCCAGTCCACACTGGGAGATGTCATCAATTCTCCGTTATGTACTTTAATATTCCTTCGTTGCATACGGCTGAAAATGTATGATTTTGACATTTATGTCCATGTTCTGGGTACATCGCGCATCATTATGTCGATGTTTTTATGAACATTGTTCGGACACTAAACAAAGAATTGTATGTCCAATATTAGTATATCATTATACATCAGTACCAAGCTGACGACGATGACCTAAAGTTGTGATTACAAGAATGTTGGTGCAACACAGTACTGATACAAATCCAACCTGCCGGATAGGCCTAGTATATAAATGACAATAGCAATACCGTTTAACATATATGCCTATCTTTACAGGTATGACCTATCTTTACAGGTCTCATATCGGAAGATGCAAAAGATACAACGAATGTTTACTATAACAAAAACGACATACGGTAACAGATGATAAGTGCTATTAAATATAAATGGTAACACTAATAAATATGCTATGAGTCTATGACAACCCATGTTACTAAAAATATGATACTTTAGTAACAGTTTTGACATATTATTGTCTAGTTTAATATAACATTTATTGAATGCATTTATATTACATTTTATAAATGTTATAAATTAGTTATTTGTTACATTTTAAATTGTTATATATTAACTTTTTCAACATCCTTAAATTATTGTAGATATGTATTTTATAAAATTTTGAAATGTTAAAAGTGATTTTTCATAACATTGTTTAAATGTTATTATTGAGTTTATTATAGCATTTATTAAAAGCTATAAATGGTTTTATGTTACATTTTGTAAATGTTATTAATTAATTATTTATAACATTTTCAACTATTACTGATTAGCTTTTCACAACATTATTAAATGGTTATAAACATGAATTTTGTAACATTTTAAAAATATTATAGATAATTTTCCATGACATTAATAGAAAGTTGTTATTGAGTTTATTATAGCATTTATTGATAGCTACAAATGATTTTATATTATATTTTATAAATATTATTAATTAGCTATTTGTAACATTTTTAGTTGTTATATATTAAATTTTTGCAGCATCATTAATATGTAGTAAATATGAATTTTGTAACATTTTAAAATGTTATAGATAAGTTTTCCATGACATTGATAGAATGTCGTTGTTAAGTTTATTATAGCATTTATTGATCGCTACAAATGATTTTATATTATATTTTATAAATGTTATTAATTAGCAATTTGTAACATTTTAAACTGTTATATATTAACTTTTGCAACATCATTAACATGTAGTAGATATGAATTTTGTAACATTTTAAAATGTTATAGATAAGTTTTCCATGACATTAATAGAATGTTATTGTTTAGTTTATTATAACATTGTTGATGCTATTATAATAGTGTTACTAATATATCTTGTGTAACTTATATAAATAATGGTACACTAATGTGGAAACAAATTTATAACTATAAAATTAACTTTTCAAAAATACATTTTGTTGTTCATCAAAGATGAGCAAATCATAGATAATGAATACATAGACACTGATAAAAAAAGGCAATAACTTATGTCTCTAAATCGTTATTCCAAAATAATTCCTAAATTATTGAAACAAAAACTGGCTACCATATCATCTTCAATTTCCATGTGCTACCTCTCATGATTATTCAACCATTTCAAGTATTCTCTATTGTCCTTTTCTGTCATGTACTCCAATAAAAAGTTTGTAGTGCTAGGTTTGATCCCTCTAATCTCAAGATACTTGTGGAAAGCCGTCTGCAAATTCTCATCCAAGTCATTGCCAAATCGAAACCCGAAAATGCATTCAGTATTATCATCATCTTCATTACACTCTTCAACTTTGACATTAGGCATATCAACTTCTACTTTGATAGTCTCGTCAAGGTACTTTCTTTTTAACAATACCTTATGGAAAGGTAGATTAGAAACACATAACACAAATGAAGACATTGTTAAGTCAAAATGACTTTACATAAATATGATTTTGATGTATAACAAAAAGAGATCAAATAAAAAGAAAAACAAAACAGACACAGACGAAGTTGAAATAATTGAAGTCGGACACAGACGTAAACAGTTGAAGTCAACACAGACGAAGCTGAAACAGTTGAAGACAACACAGACGAAGTTGAAACAGTTGAAGTCAACACAGACGAACTTGAAACAATTGAAGACGACACAGACGATGAAAGACGCGAAAAAAGCGACGACGATGCAAAGCAGATCTGACATAAGCGCAGATGCAAAGCGAGCGTAGACGCGAGACGCAGATGCGAATACGACGCAGACGCAGACGCAAAGCAGACGCAAACACAGACGCAAAAAATGACAAAGACGTAAAAGAAAAAAAAAAGCAGACGCAAGAGCCAGTTCGACTTAGTTACAGAACTCAACTGATTAACCGTTTCTTTTCAAGATTCAAGATTCAAGAATCAAGAAGCAGTTGGAGACGAAGACTATAAATACAAGTCGAAGTCGAAGATTGCAAAGTTACGAAAAGTTACAACACACACAACAAAAACATACACAAAGTCAGACAACGTGAAAAAGTGATTTAGCTGAGTGCTATTTTTTCTGTAACAATTGTTCAAATATCTTTCGAGAAGAAAAGTTGTACAGATAGCCTGCAGAGGCTAAGTGTGAAAGAATCTTGGTGTAGAGACACAAGAGGCTCGTGGAAAGAATACTTATAACGATTGAAGAGATAGTGAAATCTCGGAAGAAACTCGAGGATGAGCGTAGCCCACGGTTTAGGGTGAACCAGGATAAATCTCCGTGTCTACCACTCTTACTCTCTATTTAGATTCAAGTTTTATCATTGCTTAGTTTGTATACATATAGTATTCAAAAGTTCTTATAAATTAGAATCTATAAAATTTCGGTAAAGATTTTTATTTCTAACAAACAGTTTCGAAAGATTTATAAAAAAGGGGAATACATAATTCAACCCCCCTTCTCGTGCATTCTAATATTGTTTTCTAAGTGCTGTATTAACGTGTGATTCACTTCAATTGGTATCAGAGCAAGGTATCCAAGAATCACTTTGGCGAAGTGTAGATTAAAGATAATAGCGGAATCACATGTATACATCGCTGAAGGAGCCTCAGTCACTAGACCTCCAACATTCAACGGAGAAGACTATCACTATTGAAAAGATAGGATGCGGCTATTCATAGAATCTACTCATGTCGACCTTTGGGACGTAATAGAGAACGGACCCTATACACCCGTAGATGAAGAAGGCAATTCTATTCCACAGAACAGATGGACGGCTGATCAGAAAGCAAGAATACAGCTAAATTCAAAGGTAAAATTTTTCATGACGTGTGCCCTAAGCAGGAGCGAGTACAACAAAGTTCACGGATGCGACACTGCAAAAGAGATGTGGGACACATTGTCCATTGCTCACGAAGGCACAAGCCAAGTTAAAGAATCCAAGATAAGTATTCTTGTGCATCAATATGAACTTTTCAGGATGGAAGATGAAGAATCTATTGATCAAATGTTTGAAAGATTTCAAACAATTGTCAATGGATTGAAAGCTCTTGGAAGGACATACAACAATCAAGATCATGTTCGAAAGATTCTAAGAAGTCTTCCTAAGAGATGAAGACCTAAAGTTACTGCGGTGCAAGAAGCCAAAGACTTGAGCGTGTTAAAGCTGGATGAGTTGCTAGGATATTTGAAGATTCATGAAGTTGAACTCAACGCTGAAGACAAACACAAGCGGGACAAGCGATAGCACTGAAGGCCGAACAGAAGAATCATAAGACTCAGAGAAGGAGGATGTTGGACCCCGTTTCCAGAGCCCAACTGATGTCAAATCCCGTTTCCGGAATCCGACTCCTGAATCGTAAAACATGAAACTTGATTATCTTTTCTTGTAAGGTTTATTTCACTTAACCCTAATTGAATGTTAATTTCTCTTGTAAATCATGTCCTTAAGACTCTTGCTTTATTTAAGACAAGAATCGCTTCAATCGGAGTCATGTAACTCAAGATATGCTCCAAACACCTAAAGGAGCTCCTACCCGAAACATGCTCTCTTAACTGACCTCTCACTTGCTTTATTTCAAACTTCCTCAATTTAACTCCAATCGATACCGATTTCTGTAGCAAGAAATATACAATTCTTAGGAAGCTAATGGTTCAAACCTCACCTCAATTTAAGGCCGGATGAGGGATTTATTTCCAAAACAATAGACCATGATCACTTCCAAAACCCAAATGGAATTCTTTTGGCGCGATTCTCATAACTTTTAATCTAGAGGTCTGATTGTGTTCAATCTTTCACTATTTGAAAGTAGACATCTAGATCTACAACTCTTATGAAGACCACAAAACCAAATTCGGCCTCTAACAATGCTCAAAACACTTGACTAACAACTCGACTTATGCTGGAAAATAGCCTATAACTCGACTTATGCTGAACAACTCGACTTATCGAGACAAATAAGTCGACTTGTCACCAACAAGTCGACTTATCGAGGAAAATAACTCGACTTATCTATCTAAAAAGTCGACTTATTATGCAAAAACTTCACAAGTCGACTTATGGGTCCAATAAGTCGACTTATATCTATCGAACTCAAAACCTAACCTCTACACTCTCTTGACTTATTCCAAACACCATATACACTTCTAAACCTCTCAACTCATTCATTCCACTCCCAACATGCTATAATCTCACTTAATCTTACATCATTCATCTACCCACATGCATTTCAAAACAATTCCATACAACTTTGGAACTATGCTTAAACATGGGAATAAATGGTTGTGAAAGACCATGGTAAATCATAATTCATGCATTTCATTTACATTCAACACAAGTAGCTCATAATGCTTTAGTGGGCATTTCAAGCCCTTTACAACATGGTTCAAAACACACTTCCAAAATGCTACTATTTTCTCAAATGCATCTAAAGCATTGTTTACAACAAAATCATGAAATACAAAGACAAAACACTAAGATCTTGGAGTATGCCTTGAGCTCATTCTTGAGATCCAGATCTTCACTGGAGATGGGACGGAAAGTGGGGGTGAGCTTTAACTCGTGGGTAACACGTTTATATTTATACTACTAAGCTGAATCTATTCATTATTCATCTGTTTGCAATATTCTCATTAACAAATCTTATAACTTGCATTTCACAAATTCATCAAGCTAACAACAAAATTTCATGATTCATGCATTCATCATTCTTGCTAACATATGCTAACACATAATCACATAGGTGATGGTTTGAAAAGTCCACGGAGTTCTTGATGAGCTACACAAGTGTAGTCATATCTTTGAGGAGTTCAAAAAGAACATCCTATGCCACTATCGGGCGTAGGAGAAGGCTATCTTGGTCAACGCACGTGACTCTGTTGGTGGACTTAACTAACCCACATAACACTGAATTTCATGCATAAAAGCTGGGCTTTTATTGCCCACTAGCTGAATTTCGAAAATGGATTTTCATGCAATCCATAAAGTGATTTTCTGAAAATGCTTTTCATGCTTAGCTCAAATGTCATAATCTCATTAATATTCATTCTCATTCAATTCATGACTTTATCAAGCAATGTCAAGCAATGTCATATACTATCAAGTTCTCATATAATGGCATTCATACATCTATTATACTCAATCAATTCATCTCCCAATAATTTGAAAGAACATAATTTCTTTAATTAAAGTAGTATTTATCACTTACTAGCATAAAGATAAAAATGAAACCCACCTTATACTTGCTTAATCCTTTCCTTAGGAGTGTTCTTCTTGCCCTTCTCCTCTTTCTTCTTTCCCTTCATTAAAACCGAAACCCATAATCACTTAGGGTTTTAAAAATTGACAAACCTAATGAACCTTAATCATGCTATAAACTTTAGAATCACTATACCCATCTTCTTTCTAAGCTTTCTAAACCATAACCCAAGCAAAAACTCATACTTGAAATCATAACTTACCTTGAATCTTTAACTAACCAAGTGGTTTCTTGGTTCAAATGGAAGCTCTAGCCTTTCTCCACACTTTTAACTCTTGAACTTTCTTCAAAATCTTACCCAAACTCTTGGAATCTCAAACTTTTCTTCTTCTCTTCTTCTTCTTTTCTCCTCACCACCGAAACTTCTCTCCCTCTCCCTTTGATTTTCGTTTCTTTCCTTCTTTTCCCTACTACTCACTTATTTCTTCTCTTCTTTTATACTTCTCTTCCATTTAACTTAAGCCCATAAGGCCTAAGCCCATTTACTCCTCCTTCATCTTCCTTTCCTTTCTTATTTCCTTATACTACTTTCATTTAACTTAAGCCCAAGCCCAAGTTCACTTCTTCTAAATCCCTTTCTTCCTACATCATTTCCTCTTTAACTTACTCAAGCCCATTTGTTCTTTTAAAGCCCAACTTATTCCTCTTTTCTTTTCCTACTTCATTCAAGTCCAACTAACACATTTAATACATGCTATCTAACTCATTTAAGCACATTTACTTATTACCTAACTCATTTATGTTATTACATGCTAATTAATTCCATATGCTATTTAATGCTATCATATTAAATTCATGCTAACTCAATTTCTTAATTAGTCTAATTATGCTTAATTAAATAAACAAATAAATAAAAAAATTAAATAAATATATAAAAAAAATTCGGGGCTAATAGAGGAAGTCATCAAAGGCGTTGAAAATTGAAGAATCAAAGGATGACAACTTCAGCCAATCAGAATCAGAGTCAAGTGATGAAGATGACGAATTATCTTTCATCTCCGGAAAGATAAGGCGATGTGGAAGAAGAAGTCCAGAGGAACGGACATTCGAAAGAATAGGAAAGATGAAGCTAAACAAGAGAAGTCTTCATCATCGCTACGAGTGCAATCGGCTGGACACTACAAGTCCGAATGTCCTACTCTCGAAGAAACCAAGAAGAGTAGAGAAGGCAAGAAAAGCATGATGGCAACATGGGAGGACCTAGATTCATCGAGAATCGGATCTGAGTTTAGAGTCATCAGAACATGCGAATATCTGCCTGATGGCCGAGGAAGATAGTGATGAGGAGGTAAAATCTGACTACGATAATTTGCATGATGCTTACTCAGAACTGTTAGAAGATTCTCATGCTATTCTGAAATAGTACAAGCTGTTGAAAAAAAAGTATACAGAGAATATTAGACATACTGAGGTTATAGAGAGAGAAAATATCTGTCTAAAGAAACAATTAGAAGATAAAAAGAAAATTGTAGACAGATCAGAAGAGATCAATCAGCTTAAACTTAGGATTAAGAATTTATCAGCCGATTTAGCTACTTTCACAGAAAGCACAAAGAAAATGAATGAAATGCTTGGAAAATGTAGACATCCGAGTGATAAGACTGGATTAGGGTTTACAGGAAACAAGATTCAGTCACGTAAAAAATCTATCTTTCAAAAAGGAAATTATAAGATATGTTATTTTAATCAACGTCCTAGTTATATGCATCAAAAATCACATCATATGCATACTACTAACCGTAAAGGACCCAAGAAAATTTGGGTACCAAAAAATAAAATAGTTTCTCCTGCAGATATCCTTCCTTGGAAGATACGGCAAACACCATTGGTATTTAGACAGTGTATGCTCATGACATATGACGGGAAGAAGTTCTATGTTCCTAGACCTTCAATATAAGAAGGGAGGATCAGTAACTTTCGGAGACAACCAGCAGGGCAAAATTATTGGAATCGGAAAAATAGGTAAAGATTCCTTTGCATGCATAAATAATATACTGCTTGTTGATGGTCTGAAGCATAACTTGATTAGCATCAGTCAGTTGTGTGATTATGGTTCCACAGTTACATTCAATCAAAATCTTTGCGAAGTCAGAAACAAAGATAGGTCTATACTTTTCTCTGCCAAGAGAAGAAACAATCTTTACAAAATCAATTTAGAAGATTTTCAAAGTCAAAATATTTCATGTTTTCTATCTTTTGAAGAAGAAAGACTAATCTGGCATAAAAAGCTAGGTCATGTCTCTTTGAAACATATTTCAAAATTGGTAAAACATGATTTGGTAAGAGGTTTACCAAAAATAAGTTTTGACAAAGAATTTTTCTATGAAAATTATTTGAAAGGAAAACAAGTTAAAACCTATTTTTCTTCTAAAAGTTTTGTAACCTCATCTAGACCATTAGAATTATTACATATGGATTTATTTGGTCCTACAAGGATAATAAGTCTTGGCAAAAAAAAATATGGACTTGTTATTGTTGATGACTTTACTCGATTTTGTTGGATATTGTTCTTATCACACAAAGATGAGTCTTTTAAGTGCTTTAAAAACTTATCCAGAAAGTTACAGAATGAAAAAGGAATGTCCATAGCCAGTATCAGGAGTTACCATGGTGGAGAATTTGAAAAAGAGAAGTTTAGAGTATTCTGTGAAGAGAACGGAATTTCCCACAACTTCTCGACCCCTAGAACTCCACAACAGAATGGAGTTGTTAAAAGGAAGAATAGGACGATTCAAGAGATGGCAAGGACTATGCTATGTGAGATGAATCTTCCTAAGTATTTCTGGGCAGAAGCTGTGAATACAACATGCTATATTCAGAATAGAATTCTGTTGCCACCCATGTTGAAGAAGACTCCTTATGAGTTATGGAATGGAAGAAGACCAAACATATCTTACTTTCATCCATTCGGGTGCAAATGTTCCATTTTGAATACAAAAGAGCTGTTGGATAAATTCGATTCGAAGACCTATCCAGGAATCTTTCTAGGCTACTCATTATCGTCTAAGGCATTTCGAGTTTACAACCTTACTTCAAAGACTGTTGAAGAGACCATCCATGTCAAATTTGATGATAGTTCTCAACCTCATAAGCAAGATGACATAGAGAATGAAGGTCCGTCAAAGAACTTAGATGATACAACAGAAACTCCTTCATCAGACACTCATGAGAACAAAATTGAAGATATTCCATTGAATTAAGAAGAGATTGGAAGTATAAAAGCTCTCATCCAGAAGAGTTAATTATCGGAGAGACCTCAGAAAGAGTTAGGACAAGGTCCAGATTCAGAAGAAAAGCTAATGTAGCTTTTATCTCTGAAGTAGAGCCTAAGAAGGTTGAGGAAGCTCTTCAAGACGAAGCTTGGGTGTTAGCCATGCAAGAGGAGCTGAATCAATTTACTAGGAATAACGTCTGGTCCTTAGTTCCAAAACCACATAAAAAATCCATTATAGGAACCAGATGGGTTTTTAAGAATAAGTTAGACGAATCAGGAAGAGTGAGTCGAAATAAGGCTAGATTAGTAGCACAAGGTTATAATCAGCAAGAAGGAATAGACTATAATGAAACATATGCTCCAGTAGCGAGACTTGAAGCTATAAGGATTCTGTTGGCATATGCAATCTGCCATGATATAAAGTTGTTTCAGATGGATGTAAAAAGTGCATTTCTGAATGGCTTTATAGATGAAGAAGTGTATGTGAAGCAACCACCTGGCTTCGCAGATGTCAAAAACTCAGACTATGTCTATAAACTTCATAAAGCCTTATACGGCCTGAAGCAAGCTCTTAGAGCTTGGTATGATCGTCTGAGTACCTTTTTAATGGAAAATAGTTTCAGTAGAGGTCAAGTTGATAAGACGCTCTTTAGGAAAAATTTTGAGAATGATTTTATCTTAGTACAGATCTATGTTGATGATATCATTTTTGGTGCTACTTCAAAAAGGTTATGCATGAAGTTTGAAAGTCTAATGAAGAAAGAATTTGAAATGAGTATGATGGGTGGGTTGAAGTTCTTTCTTGGGTTGCAAGTTAAGCAAACCGAAGAGAAGATCTTCATTCATCAACAAAAATATGTGAAAGAGTTGTTGAATAAATTTGATATGATTAAAGTGAAGCCTATGGCGACTTCGATGCATCCTTCAAACCTTTTGTCGAAAGATGAACTTGGTAAGAAGGTGGATCAAACCCTATATAGAGAGATGATCGATTCTTTACTGTATCTTACAGCAAGTAGACCTGATATTTTGTTCAGTGTATGCTTGTGTGCAAGATTTCAAGCTGATCCTAGAGAGTCTCATCTTATTGCTGTTAAAAGAATTTTGAGATATCTCGCAGATACTACTGATCTTTGCTTAATGTTTGAGAAAGGTAAAGATTTCAGGTTGATCGGATATTGCGATGCGGACTATGCCGGAGATAGAATCGAAAGGAAGAGCACAAGTGGAGGATGTCACTTTCTTGGAGGAAACCTAGTCTCCTGGTCAAGCAAAAGACAAAGCTCAATTGCTCTATCAACCACTGAAGCAGAATATATATACGCGCAATTCTTCGCTCACGAGCGTTGTGGATCAAGTATCAACTCGAAGACTAATCAGTTCAAGAAGAGGAGATTCCAATCTATTGCGACAACACCAGTGCAATCAATCTATCAAAGAATCCAATTCAGCATTCCAGAGTGAAGCATATAGAAGTCAGACATCACTTCCGGAGAGACTATGTTCAGAGAAAAGTAGTGCTTCTACAGTTTATTGAAACAGAGTTTCAATGGGCAAAATATCTTCACTAAACCACTGAGTGAAGAACGGTTCCAGAAGATCAGACGCAACCTTAACATGGTTATGTTAAGTAAACGGTCAAGCTGAAGTAACGTCTAAACTAACGACGTTAGAAACAGTGAGTTACAGCTGGTAACTTCTCTCACAAGGAAGATTTTTTGAGGGAAAAAATTCTGATAATCTCGAAGTTCTTAATGATTCTAGAACTCACCGGACTATAATCCTACAAGTAGATTGAAAGTGAAATTATTGCCTTTTTTTCATCATCTCTTGACGGTCGATTTTTACGTTACCAATTCTCTCAAAACATCTCACTCAAAAAGCTTTCCAGAAGACAGTTTTGCTCTACACAATGGAAGCAGCTATGATTTATGGAAGAATTGTGAATTTTGAGTCACTAAGGAGAGACGGCATGGATGTAGAACCAGAAATCATAAGAGCTGGTTGGAGGAACTTCTTCCAGGCACAAGACCCAGTATACACGAATGAGGTATATGAGTTTTGGAAGAACGCTCATCTAATAGACAACACTATCGTATCTTCTGTAGATAGAATATCTGTTGTTGTGACAAAGGAGCTTATAAAGAAGGTGATCGATTGTCCATCGGTTGGTGAGAAACTGTCTACCAAGGCCAGATGGATGTCCCAAGTCGATATGAAAGAAGAAGATATCAGAAGGCAACTATATGGCACCAATGATCCATGGGAGAGGAAGACATCCAATTTGATTCCGAAGGCTAGGGTTCTTCACGCAATTTTGTTTAATTGCATTCTACCCAGAGTTGGTTCAAGACATTTGGTGACTACTCTAGATGAACAATGTTTGTTCTACCTACTGAATCGAAATCCCATAGATTTACCCTTCTTGATCCTTCATTATATGATTAAGGGGATAAAGGAAACAACGAGTTATCCTTATGGCATGCTTCTGACGAGGATTTTTAAGGAATCAGGTATTCGTCTGCACCAAGGAATTAGAAGAATTGTTCCTATGAAGAGCAAGATCGATGCACACACGATACGGCGAATGGGTTTGAGCACAGTAGACAAAGACCAAGCCAACTCTTCAAGGAAGTTTAGAACTGAGGGGGAGCGTGTATTGAAGAAGACTCTCGCTTCAAGTTCTCAGTCTTCAGTGAGTATCAAATCACCTGCGGATGAATTAAGAAGAGTGTTAGGAAGACCTCTTATTAAATAGGCGAGTCCTCATCTCGAAGAAAGCCAATCCCAGAGGAAAGAACAAAGTGCTTCAAAAAGACGAGGAGAAAGTCTTTTGAGCGAAGTTGTGAAGAAAGCAAAAAGATCACCAAGGATTAGGACTCTGAGGCAACAAGAAGAAAAGATTGCTAGAGAACAGAGTCGAGAAGAAACTTCTCAATCTTGTGCACCCAGAGCCACAAGATCCTTAATCTCTATTCTGGAAGAAGATACGGCCAGAGAAACCAAAGAAACTGAGAGGAAGAGAAAATCAAAATCTGAGAGAGGAAAATCTCCAGCAAAGAAATCGGTAAGACTGACTGAAGCAAAGACAAAGACTAAGAAGGTTAGTCGAAAGAAGACCATTTCAACTGCTGAGGAAGTTAGTAAATAGAAAGAAACTATTGATGTTGTTCGAGAAGAAAGAAAGCGAAAGCAAGATCTGATTCAGAAACCCATATTGTTCAACAGAAGGAACCAGTGGAGGAAAGCACGGTTCAGGAAACACCTATTACTCAACAGGAGGAGCCAGTAGAGGAAAGCCCGGTTCAAGTAACTCCTACTGAAGCACATCAAGAAGCAACAACAGTATCAGAATCCGATGATGATAAACCGTGTCTGATGGTATACAACTACTATAAGTTTTTGAGGAAACAGAAGTTGAAGATCAAAATGGTGGAAGTAGTTACCAGACAAAGGACTGCTATTGCAATCGGTATTCAACCAGTGAAGAAGATAGTAGCTGTGGTACAACCTATGGTGATTAATAGTAACACATGGGAGTTACTCAAAGAAGATGAAAAGATCTTCTAAGATACTTTGGGATTTGCTGCCACTATGTCATATCCTTCAAAACGTCCCTGCCAACCGTGTACTATTTTTCCAATCACAGAGAACACAGAGAACACAGAGATAATGGTTGCACCAGATATACAACCAAGATGTCCACCAAATTTGACTAGGGGAAAGTCAAAATTATTTCCTGAAGAGGATGCTAGTAATGGTCTGTCCGCAGATCAAATTTCAGAAGAAGTGCGAAGAATTGATGAGGCTTCTGCACAGAATCCAGATAAAGCAAGTTGCAGCTATACTAATAAGGAGGAAGACTGTCCAGTAGGGGGAAGAATAAGAACATAAACATTTATTGAGTCCCTGGTTCAGACAGTACTACGTATTAGCCCTTTGTCTAATACATTGTCTATACAAACACAAGCATTACCCCTGCAAGGAAGACAGTTGCTGATGCTGCATGTTCCTTTTGACTTAAATCCTCCTGAAGTTGAAACGTTCATTCGTCCACCTACTTTTGAGATCAATGAAGACTACATTCCATCCTCTGATGCTTACACTACTTCAATTCCCTTCACTCCTCCATCAGCAGATGTTGATCAAGCCTCCTCATCGATTGACCCACCAGATGAAGTTAGCAGATTACGTGGTGAACTCAACGACATGAAGGAGACGGTGAATGATCTGAAAAAGATGATAGCAGAACTGCTGAAGAGCTAGCATCGTTAATCATTTTTTATTATAACAAATAGGGGAGAGAAGAAAAGGAATAGGAGAGCAGAAAAAGAAGAAAATGAACAGAAGAGGAGAGGATGTTCAAACAAAGAAAAGGTGTGACCACAGCAGACGAAGAAAGGAAGAAGATAAGTTTTTTAAGTTTTTTTGTTTTTGCAACATCTGTAAATTTTGTTTTCTTTTCTTGTATATAATTTGTTATACTCAAAAAGGGGGAGATTGTTAAGTCAAAATGACTTTACATAAATATGATTTTGATGTATAACAAAAAGAGATCAAATAAAAGAAAACAAAATGCAGATAATGCATTTAACTCGCATACGAGCGAAGTTGAAATAACTGAAGTCGGACACAGACGCAAACAGATGAAGTCAACACAGACGAAGCTGAAACAGTTGAAGACAACACAGACGAAGCTGAAATAGTTGAAGTCAACACAGACGAAGTTGAAACAATTGAAGATGACATAGACGATGAAAGACACAGAAAAGAAGCAGACGCTGAGTAAAGCAGACGCAGACGCAAAGCAGATGCAGACGCAAAGCAGACGCAGACACAAAGCAGACGCAGACGCAGACGCAGACGCAGACGCAGACACAAAGCAGACGCAGACACAGACTTAAAAAATGACAAAGACGTAAAAAAAAAAAAGCAAAAGCAAGAGTCAGTTCGACTTAATTACAGAACTCAACTGATTAACCGTTTCTTTTCAAGATTCAAGATTCAAGATTCAAGAATCAAGAAGCAGTTGGAGACGAAGGCTATAAATACAAATCGAAGTCGAAGATTGCAAAGTTACGAAAAGTTACAACACACACAACAAAAACATACACAAAGTCAGACAATGTGAAAAAGTGATTTAGCTAAGTGCTATTTTTTCTATAACAAGTGTTCAAATATCTTTCGAGAAGAAAAGTTGTACAGATAGCCTGCAGAGGCTAAGTGTGAAAGAATACTGGCTGTAGAGACCTGAAGAGGCTCGTGGAAAGAATACTTGTAACGATTGAAGAGATAGTGAAATCTCAGAAGAAACTCTGAGGACTGGACGTAGCCCACGGTTTGGGGTGAACCAGGATAAATCTCCGTGTCTACCACTCTTACTCTCTATTTAGATTCAAGTTTTATCATTGCTTAGTTTGTATACATATAGTATTCAAAAGTTCTTATAAATTAGAATCTATAAAAATTCGGTAAAGATTTTTATTTCTAACAAACAGTTTCGAAAGATTTATAAAAAAGGGGAATACACAATTCAACCCCCCCTTCTCGTGCATTCTAATATTGTTTTCTAAGTACTGTATTAACGTGTGATTCACTTCAGACATAACGCATGGGCATAAGTGGATTACTTGAACTAACATTAAACCTTTGAAAAATAAGAAAGATCATTTAAGCCTAAATATTAGGCAAGCCAATCCAGTCCTATCTACTCTATATCTGGAAAAATCGATCAAAGAAACAAAACTTTTAATCTCTTTACGCCAAATGTCTCTATCGATAAATTCAAGTTAATGAGAATTATGTGAACAAAGAGAAATTAGAAAACATGAAAGATCCAAATCTCATATCAATTATCACATCGAAAGACAATTTAAATTTTCGGTCCTCGAATTAGACTTTCTAACTTATGCAAAATTAGACTTAGCAAATTTCCCAAATTAGCAAATCAAGAGTAGAAGCTAAAAATAAATAATAAACCCCAATACAAAAAAACTGCAACTAGTTATTTCCACAGTCAATTACATCTCCACTGTAGTTGGAGAATGGCATTAGCTTGGAGAGTACAGACTTTATAATAGCTAGTCAGACCTATGCACTAGTTATTTCCACAGTCAAAAATGCAACCAAAATTCTCTAGTCAACAGTTCCTAGAACTACAAAACAGCCTACCCAACAATTTCAAAGAAACACGGGATTAGATATATACTCAATAAGCACAATAGAAAGGAGCACTAACATTACCTAGAATAACATTTCGCTGGGTTGAATATCCCGATGTGTATTCACCAGATCAAGACATTCTGCACCTATAAGAAATAAGGTATGGATTAATTACCCTAAGCTAATCCTAAGCTGAATATAAAAGCCACCCTAAGCTAATGCCTCACTCTTTCACTTGATCAATTCCCATTCTATACCAAGAAAGGCCAAATTTGTAGCAGCAATATTCATCTAATCTAGTTATAACAATCAAATGCATGAAGTAAAAAAAATTGCATTAAAAAAGGAGTACGTACTCAAACCAAAGAACAACCAAAATTGTGTCATGATAAAGAAACATCTTATATGAAATCTTATCTTCTTCTTTTTCATCTCTCATTTTTCTTTCCATGTCTTTGGAAGAAGTCTATCACCCAACAGAAGCTATAAATGGGATTTGCTCAAGTCCGTGAAAAAGTCAAAAGAACGATCCAACCAGAGGCGTGAAAATATTTTAGATACTAAGAACTTGCTTGTAGTGAAGAAGATGTACTGAAGTAAAAACAGTCAACAAACACATAATTAATAGAAACCACCACCAACATTGTGAAATTCGGATACAGAAAATGCAGTCATAAAGATCTAAATTACAGAATCCTGGCGAAGACAATGATAGTGATATAGGATAAGTCAAGAAAGCAATAAATATTTCTTCTTTACAAGAAATAAAAAAATGTAACAGCATAATTTGTCAAAAGTAGACTTCATCTATTCAGAATAAAGTTTGGAAATAAACACGAAGATATAGACCCTTAGAAAAAGTAACTCCTAATAGGAAGTTGAAACGTTGTACTTAGTAACAGTGAGGAAAAATTAGTAGAAGAAAACCTAAAAAGGATAGGCACTTCTCAATTAAATGGCAACTTCAGTTTACTAACCTTAAAGAGGGATACAGAAAGGAAGCACAAAACCATCCTTGTGCACAGCAGAGTCGCAGATGTTCATACTGGAAGGAAGGAACATATTCACAGCAGTAATTAGACAAGCCTAAAAAACAATGGTCTAGGAGGAGGATTTTAACATCCTCTCTAAACCCAATGGTTCCAAATCCACAAGTAACATTTGAATTGAATATCTGAGAGGAACTCTTACCCATGCTAAAGTTGCTCCAAAATCTACCGCAAAAAGTGAGGTAACCCTCCTAAGATTATGTTAATTCAAATCCAGAGATATCATATCAGATTTCTAATTTTCGACAAAATAGATCAAAGGAAGAAGAAATAGACTAGTTCATGAAAAGGAACTTACCTGAATACTCATCTTCCTCTTCCGACTGTCACCGAAGTCAAGCCTAAGAAGAGTCCCCTACCATCTCTGGAATTGAAGAATTTGCTTAGAGTTTCAAAACCCTAATTTCAAAAAGATGACAGAGAGGGAGGTTCTTACCTGTTGAGAGAGTCAAGCCCACGAAGAGTCCCTATTCATCTCCAAAATTGTAGGTTTTTGGGATCCTTGTCCCCCCTGGTGCGTGCGTCTGCTGTTTCGGTGTGGTGCGTCTCCTGGTGCTTGCGTGCGTCTCCTGGTGTGTGCCTCGGTTCTGCGTGGTTCATGTGATTCGTTAGCTACTCCTACTTGCGTCTCGGTTCTGCGTAAGTTGCGCTCTTCTTGAGTGCGTCCACTGATGGTCTCTTGTGGAGCTGCGTCAAGTCTCCAGTCCGCATGCGTCTCTAGTGCGTCACTCAAGCTGGTGCCTTACTATTGCCGTTTTCACCTTTTCTGCCATCGTTTTGGGCTGGTCCTCCCTGACGGTGTGTCGTTTCATGCCTCCAGCTGCGTGTCTCTTGAGCTCAAAATTCAAACCCCTAACTTAAAACCTAGCACCCTACTTGCTGGCTTGTGTTTTCTCCTTTTTGCTTGCCATTTTGTTGTTGTTGGAGTCTGCGTTTTGGACCTCCTAGCTACCATTTGCCTAATCTGGACATTCCCAACAACATTTTAGCTGTATTTTTCAACCAAAGTCAAGTCATATTTATTGTCTTTTTTTATTTACAAATTAAACATAAACCACAATAAATGCTTATTCAAAGGAACTAAACAAATTAGTGGATAAAATATCTATAAAACCTAATAACTAATCCAAAAACTAAGAAAAAATGTCACTCATTTCAATAAAAAAATTCATTCAACACCTTTAGTTG
The DNA here is from genome assembly GCA_029891385.1 of Erythroxylum novogranatense. Taxonomy (NCBI): domain Eukaryota; kingdom Viridiplantae; phylum Streptophyta; class Magnoliopsida; order Malpighiales; family Erythroxylaceae; genus Erythroxylum; species Erythroxylum novogranatense. The sequence continues at coordinate 30,300,606 of CM057229.1, read as the reverse complement.
ACTCCATCACCTTAATAATTAAATTACGAATAGTTGTGACCCTAGGTATAGATTGGTTATTGTGACAATATAAAGTAGACACTAATTAATTGAATATTTATTTTTAAATAAATATTTCTATTTTTCATAAAACTTCTTCAATTTATGTTAAAAAATAATGGAAAATATTAAATAAATATTATATATAAATCAATAAAATCTTACCCAATTTAATTCTTAATTTTGACTTAAAATAATTAAATTGAACTTAAAATAATAATTAAATATAATTTATTAATTTAAATCTAATTTTTTAGTTCAGTATTAAATTTAAATTGTGTCACATATCCCATATATTTCAAAAGTTTAACAGGAGATGTATGTTTTAAAAATTTAAAATTTTGAGAATTTTAAATAAAGTTAATTAAATTATATAAAATTTTATAACATTCACCTTATTTTTATAATTGTTTAATTTAACATATTATTAATTAATTATGTCAATAAATTATATTTAAATCAATCTTAATATCATTAAATGATTAAAATGTGTCACAACCTTACAACTAACTCACTTCTAACTAACTCAAACAATCATAACCTTACAACCTAATTATTCTAAAATTAAAACTTGTGATCTCACAATTTAGCAACCTCTTACCCTTTTCATTTTATTATTTTTTCATAAAAAGAAAAGCACACACTAACTAATTGAATTTTATTGACAAAATTTTTCTTCATAACAAGTACGTAGGCTTTTAATAGCAAAACTTAGTGATAAATGAAATTTTGACAATATTAATATATTAATAGTGACAATTTAATTGTGAAGGTACTAAATTGTCATAATTTCCATTGTATTAGTGACAAAAATAAGTCATCACAGTTAATCCAAATAATAGTATCAATCAATTATTTTATCACAACAAACCTCATATCTGTGACGAAATAATACTTAGGCACAAAAAATTGTGACTAAATTACAAATAGTAGTGATCATAGTTATAGTTTGGAGATTGTGACAATATTAAATAGATACTAATTAATTAAATATTTATTGATAAAAGTTTTCGTCACAATAAGTAAAATATTGTGTGACGATAAACCGTTTCGTCATAACAAGAAAAAAATATTAGAGACCAAACTAAATTTTGTTACAACAAATAGAAAATATTTGTTACCAGCATATGTTTTGTCATAATTACAATTAATTCCTGCCAAAATTATTTTGGCGTCAAATTTCATAAGCTTTTAGTGACAAAACTTAGTGATAAAATAAATTTTAATACTATTAATATATTAATAGTGACAATTTAACTGTAAAAGATACTAACTTGCTACAATTACCATTGTATTAGTGATAAAATATAAATCATCACAGATAATCCAAACAATAGTGTCAATCAATTGTCTTGGTATTAAAACATATCGTATTTGAGATGACAAAATAGTTAGTCAAAAAATTTGTCACTAAATTATGAATAGTTATGATAGTAGTTATAGTTAGGTCATTGTGATAATATAAAGTAGACACTAATTAATTGAATATTTATTCTTTAAAAATTTATTCTTTAAATAAAATTTTCTTAATCTTTAAAATTTTCTATTTTTCATAAAACTTCTTCAATTTATGTTAAAAATAATGGAAAAATATTAAATAAATATTATATATAAATCAATAAAATCTTACCCAATTTAATTCTTAATTTTGACTTAAAATAATTAAATTGAACTTAAAATAATAATTAAATATAATTTATTAATTTAAATCTAATTTTTTAGTTAAGTATTAAATTTAAATTGTGTCGCATATCCCATATATTTCAAAAGTTTAACCAGAAATGTATGATTTAAAATTAAAATTTTTTAGAATTTTAAATAAAGTTAATTAAATTATATAAAATTTTATATCATTCACCTTATTTTTATAATTGTTTAATTTAACATATTATTAATTAATTATGACAATAATTCATATTTAAATCAATCTTAATATCATTAAATGATTAAAATCTTTAATACATAAGTTGTGATCCAATTTAATATTATACCAATCAGATAAATTGAATTTCTCATAAGTGGTGTGAGCATGTATAATGAGGCTGAGGATTTCACGTATGAGTCAGAATAAGTTACTGCACGATATATGAACGCCTATGATGATAGTGAGGAAGTTAATTATGTAAGAGATGATTGTGAAGGTTTATTGGTGTGATAACTTTGTCGTGGTTTCTCTGAACTAACTTTAAGTTACATTTTTTTCCAAATTCTGGTGTATATTTCATTGATTTAAGTTAATTATTTGCTTTTGCTTTACATTACTAAAGTGTTATTAATTTACATAACTAAGATAAATTATAAATTGTTATTATTTTATTAATAAAGTAACTCATACATAATGTTATTATAACACACTATTATGATAACTTGTCTAAAGTATTATTATTTTGCATTTATTAAAATAACTCATATAAAGTGTTATTGATTTACATTACTAACATAACTTATATAAAGTGTTATTAATTTACATAACTAAGATAACTCATATAAATTGTTATTATTTTATTAATAAAGTAACTCATACATAATGTTATTATAATACACTATTATGATAACTTTTCTAAAGTGTTATTATTTTACATTTACTAAAGTAACTCATATAAAGTGTTATTGATCTATATTACTAACGTAACTTATATAAATTGTTATTAATTTACATAACTAAGATAACCCATGTATAATGTTATTATAATACACTATTATTATAACTTTTCTAAAGTGTTATTATATTACATTTACTAAAGTAACTCATATAAAGTGTTATTGATTTACATTACTAACATAACCTATATAAAGCGGTATTAATTTACGTAACTAAGATTACTCATATAAATTGTTATTATTTTATTAATAAAGTGACTCATACATAATGTTATTATAATACAATATTATAGTAACTTTTCTAAAGTGTTATTATTTTACATTTACTAGGGTAACTTATATGAAATGTTATTATTTTACATTACTAAGGTAACTCAAATCAATTGTTATTATTTTATGATATTAAGATAACTCATATGAAGTGTTATAAATTTATTATTAAAGTAACTCATATAAAGTGTCATTATTTTACATTACTTTCGTAACATCTTAAAATAGTAACCTTTTATAATATTTAGTAACACTTAAAAAGTTGTTATCAATGATAAATTGTATGTTATAAAATCATAGAGTATTACTTATCAAATTAAGAATCATAACATTTTAAGATATAATATTACCGTAGATAAGTATTTTATAACATATTATCAAAATGTTACTATCTAGTGTTACTGTATGTCATTTTTGTTGTAGTGGTTTGTCATATGTTAGTCAAAATTATAAGCTTCTATACTTAAGCCAGAAAGATCTACATGAAACCATGCCACTATAGAAAAGACCAACATATATGTAATTTCCTAGCAAGCATCTTAGTTCAGGTTCTTTGCCTGAATTACCAATTCACGCGGGTGAGAGTGGAAATGGAATCGCACATCCATAGAAGATTACAACATATATGGAGGCTTTTGAGATTATTATTTTCTATTTTAAAAGGCAATTTAAATTGTAAATCATAGTTTATAGTTTATGTTTTGGATTAATTTATTATGCTTTTCTATATTTGTATTGTTATTTGGATTACTAGTATATTATATTATATATTTTCTAAAACATCGGTGGCATCTTTGTACATTACAAATTAAGCATGTGCAACATAATCACTAGTTTAAGGGTAAATTGTATTTTAAATACAAAATCATATTTAATTTTATGATATTGTCAATATTAGTAATTTCAACATTTGACTTAATATTAGCATAAAATATTGGATTGTTGTGAAGCGGTTAATATAGGCTTTGAGTGAGGGTTAGGAATTCAGGAAGTATAGAAGATTTCATCCGCCTAATTTTCTTAAACCTTTATGTGTTTTGTGAGCATTCTTATTAATTTATTTTTACTATCTCACATCAATACATGACATAGGTGATTGTGATAACAAATTACATGAGGTATATGTTATTTATTATATTTATATGACATTATTTATTTATTATATTTGGGAATGGCTACTGTGTTTAGTTGAGTGGACCAATTGATTATTTCTCTTACTGATTATTGCATTCAATTTCCAGTTTCAAATTCTCATTCCATTATTTTTGTTTTTACTGATGAAACAATGATCCTTCTTAGCACACATAAATATCACTCAGTTATAGGATTTCAGCTTCTTGCTTTTGGTAGTTCAGGTCTGAAACCATTTCTCAAACTCTTTCTTTAATAGCCAAAACATAAATCATATTAAGTTTACAAATTTATTGAAAAAATGTAAACAATATGTCTCTACAAGGTTTTATATTTTATAGTAGTGATCTTATTATATAAATTTGATGTAAAAATTTATTTATTTTGTTAATATTCTTTTGTTTTACTTTCAATAATTATGAGAATTAATTAATTTAAGAATATAATTTGATATATTTAAATAAATTAAATCAAAGAGTCGGAGGAGGTTATCAATTATATGAAATCTTCCTTTTGCATTTTACAAAAAGGTTGTTTCTATATATGATTCGAATATGTAATCTTCCAGTCACAAAAAAGTAACATTATTAGTTACTCCAAAGCTCGCTCGCTTAACATCTAATAGTATATATTAAAATAAAATAAAAATAGGATGATGAAATTTTTTATTTTAATTTTAATTATAAATCTCAACCAAAAATATTTTATTTTTTAACAAATTGAATGCTATAGAATTTAAGGATAGTTTCGTTTCACTTTCAATTTCTATTGTTGTTTTTGGTTGTTGTTTCTCATTTGCTGATTGAAAGTGAAACCAAACCATCCTTAAATCTTGTAGCATTCAAACTTCCAAAAACATGCCAAGGCCAAGATCATCTTAGTGATGGAGTTAGAAAGCACTACAAATAGCTATCAAGTGTGTAAGACACTAAGTCATTAGGGAGTATAAAGGTAATAATGCAAATCAAATAAAAGATAACAAATTCAAAAGTATCTAACCTATTATAAATTTTTTATTTAATGTCAAACTTTTTAAAGTCTTTAATTTAGAAACCATTCTTTCAAACTTAGTACAAATCAGGTTAACATGTTGTTTTGATGATGTTACTAATAGAATAGACATCCATGTGATATTTGATGGACATGTCACATTAGCAAAATTAATATTTTGACATAATTTATACTGGTTTTAATTAAAAGACTAGTTACTAAGAACTTTAAAAAGTTTCATACTAAATTTAAAAAAATTTAGAAGGTTAAGCATTGTTTAACTGTTATCTCATCAAAAAACCTAACGCTTTTTTCTCTTTCGAATGGAAGAAAATTGGAATTGTCAATTATTTTAGCTCTAACAAACTTATGAATTTTGTCTTAAATTCATATGAATTTTGTATTAAATTCATATGAATTTTGGTATTAATATAAAGGCGTAATCGGTAGTAATTAGTATTAGATATCGTTTGAATAACCTTAACATCAATAACAACTTGAGTAATTGAATTATGTTAATTCTAATTTTGTAGTAGTAAACATTGAATATTGAATAGTTTTATTAATTTGATAATAAATTACATTACAAAAACAAAACTAGAAAGCTTAAATTACTTCATATGTTATAAAAACTGAATACATTAAAAACAAAATAATTTTATTAAATTTTAAAATGAAAACAAAAAATTAAATATAAAGGTGCAGCGCCCTTAATAATTTTACCTATATTTTATTCTATTTATTTATTATTGGTCGGGTCGGTCATGCTAGGCCCAAGTCTAACCCTAGGATGACGTGTGGGCCGATCGGTCCATTCCCATGAGGTTGAGTCAAACACAACAGAGATGTTGAATTAAACACGTCAGATATTTACTATATAAGACCATTATCTCTTCATGATGCAGGTACGACTCAAATAACCCTGATATTCTTTGTTCATAGACACAAAACCTACGATAAAGAGGTAACTTAGGCATCGGAGGGGCAAGCCGGCAATTAACCCGGCGTTTCTTTATTGTTTTTGCAGGTATCTCTTAGTCCAAGCTAATCGAGATCATGGATCCAAACAACAGCGTCCAGCCCCAACAGAATCAGACTGAACCAGTTGGCACCCACCGTGGGGTCGAGCGTCAGGGCACCACGTCCAGAAGCACACAGATAAGTCAGGCGGCAGCGACAAATCCAGATATAGTCATCGTCGCGGCACTCGCACTGTAATGAATGGGTTTGCAATTACCTGACGCCGCCCTTCTACCGATTCATCATGATCCCCAGACCCATCCCCCACCTATCACCCAAAACTCTAGCACAGATGAGCTACCCCCATCAAACCTGAATAACCACACACAATCCTCACATCCGAATGACCAACCACCACCCCAAAATCGAGATCAAGAAGAACAAAGCGTAGCTCTGAAGGATAACGCCAAAAACAATTCACACCCTCACATCCAACACCCTATCAACATGAACCCTCCTCCACAACAATTCTCTCTTACCCAAAGACAAATACAGGAAGCGGCCGATCTACTGATTCGACAAATCTTACAATTTTAGACAGACCAGCAGCGAATCCCTGCTCAACAAATAGGTACGATAGCCGATCGTCATTCTGCTGAAACTCTCAAAAAAATCGTGGATGACCGAATCAATATGGTCATGAATTCCCGTCCGGGTCAGCCATCAACACAATACAACTCTCCTTTCATTCAGGAGATCTTGGATAGCGTTCCAGCAGTCGGTACTAAGATACCAACGCCTGAAAAATATACCGGAAAGACCGATCCTCTCGACTACCTTCAGTATTTTCAATCGATGATGAACCTGCATTGTATCCCTGATGCCATTCAATGTAAGGCTTTATACACGGCCTTTCAAGAAGGAGCCCGACTATGGTTCAACAGTTTACCTCCGTGCTGCATCACTTATTTTGAGGATTTTAAGTCGCTATTCCTCAACCAGTTAGCCACAAGTAAGCGGCCGCAGAAGACTGCCTTGGAAGTGATGCAGTTGACCCAAGGAAAGAATGAAAGTTTACGGGAGTTCATCAATCGGTTTAACAATGAAGCTGTTGAAGTCCCTGACCTCACCTGCTCGTCCATGTTGGCTGCTCTTATGAACAACACGAGGGATGAAGAGTTCAAAAAGTCATTGGCCCTCGATCAGCCCAGGTCTATTCAAGAGATAAGAAATCGGGTGGATAAATATATTCTGCTCGGGGAAGTGTTGAAAAACACAAAACGCAGGGCAGATGACCATTCGCCAAATGGCAGAACAGATGGTTCACATAAGCGACAGAAGGATCAGTCTAGCTGGAGGAAGCCGACTGATCGAAAGGACCAACGACGAAAATCCTTCACCCCGCTCAACAGGCGGTATCTAAGTAATCTTGGCAGCCATGAGAGCAGAAGGGGAATCCTTCCGAGAACCTAATAAGTTGAAAACTCCCCTCAAAAAAAGAGATCCAGATTTATATTGTCGGTTCCATAGAGATGTAGGTCATGACACGGAGGACTGTTGGGACTTAAAGCGAGAAATCAAATCCCTTATTCAAAGGGAAAAGCTGGGTAGATTTTTGAAGGACGGTACAAATGCTGAACGGGAGAATGACGGTAGGAGCGGTCGGTCTGATAACTGGCGGAAGCCTTGGAAGCAAAAAGATGTGAACGATGGAGCGGGGAGGAACAAGAATTCAAACGACCGACGTGACACGAGAAGACAGTCCAGGGCAAGAGGCGACAGAAATGCCGGTCAGCAAGATGACCGACCGATTAGAGTTATAAACATGATTTCTGGTGGGAGTGCAGCAGGAGGGTCCACGGTCAGAGGAAGAAAGAGTATGCCAGGCAGGTCACTGAACACTTATCAGCAAAGAAAAAGAGGCAAAACAATAGGATGATCTCATTTGACGAATCTGATCTGGAAGATGTTAGTTGTCCTCATGATGACGCGCTAGTGGTCACCTTGAATATGGATGGTAGCGAGATAAAGCGGGTAATGATTGACACAGGTAGCTCGGTCGACCTGCTGTATTATGATGCATTTAAGCAAATGGAGATACCGGAGGAGCGACTATTGCCAATAGAGGGACTCATCAATGGGATAACAGGAGCATCAACCTACCCATTCGCTCAAGTGTTCTAAAACGTAAAATTCGGACAAAGGCCACGTCAAATAGAGAGGAATGTTGAATTCTTGGTCGTGAAATTTGGCGAAGCATATAACGCAATAATTGGAAGAGCCACCCAAAACGCCCTCAGAGCAATTGTTTCGCCCTACTATCAAGCAATGAAGTTCTCAACACCTCATGGGGTCGGTATTGTCAGGGGTCAGTAAAGAATCGCTAGGGAATGCTACATGGCAGAAACGAGGACCCTTCATGGGGCGGTAGTTTTGACAAGTTCCCTTGATGTGAGAGCCGACGAAGAAACTGAGAGGATGAACCCTGCCGAAGAAACACAACAGATTATATTGGATGAAGAAGACCGATCCAAATTCACAAATCTAGGCACTAAACTTGAAAAAAGGGTTGGCCAGAGAGATCACAAATTGCTTGATAGAAAACAGATCGGTCTTTGCACAGGTGCGAGCGACATGCCGAAATTTCTCGGCAAAGAATATCTCATTCTCTCGAGATCCAAAAGAATACAAGCCAGTCAGACAGAAGAAGTGATGGCAAAGCAAAGAAAGGCAGGGGGCGATCGAGAAAGAGATAGGAAAATTGCTCGATGCCGGGTTCATTCAGGAAGTCAAGTACCCTGAGTGGTTGGCGAACATGGTACTGGTGAAGAAGAAAAACGAAAAATGGAGAATGTGCATCGATTTCACTGACTTGAACAAAGCATGTCCGAAGGACAACTTCCCCTACCCAAAATCGATCAGCTGGTAGACGCTACATCAGGGCATGAAGTCCTCAATTTCTTGGATGCTTTCTCCGGTTATCACCAGATACAAATGAGTCTTGAAGACGAAGAAAAGACGGCTTTTATAATCGAACAGGGCACGTAGTGCTACCAGGTAATGCCGTTCGGTTTGAAAAACGCAGGGGTTACTTATCAACTATTCGTTACGAAAGTTTTAAGAAACAGATCGGTCGGACAGTGGAGGTGTAGGAAAATCCCGGTGTGTGCATCACATACACACAGTGCGGAAAAACAAAATTTTTTAATTCGGGACCTTCCCGAAAGCCAGGATCCATGTGTTTATATAACGATTTCAAACCATAACGACCAAAGAAGACCGTCTCTAACGGTATCCACGCAGAGATCGGAGAACCTAACCGGGGCAAACCTTTTGACCCGGGAATAGCTAGAACAAGGGAGAGAGTGCTAGCTCTTACCTTGTTCTTGGAGAGCTAAGGAGAAACGATGAAGAGAAGCTTGGAGAGGGGAGTGAAGCTTGAAGATCGTTGATGATGAAGGAGATGAAGACTTAGGATTTCCAAAACCCTTCTTCAAACCCACGATGATCACACCTTGAAAGAGAAGTAGGAAAACAATTTTTTTACCATACTCTCTTCTTACACGACATCAACTCTTCATCTCTTCTTAAGCCATTTGTCTTTTAGTCATTTAATGCCATTTAAAACAACTTTTGACAAGGCTTAAAAGAAGGTTCTAATGGCCATCCACGTAAACACACAAACACACACACACACACACACACACACACACACACACACACACACATATATATATATATATATATATATATATATATATATATATATATATATATATATATATATATATATATATATATATATATATATATATATATATATATATATATATATATATATATATATTAATAAGATATATATATGTATATAAATGTCAAGTGGTCCAGTCACACCGGGGTCAGTCCTACCGGGTCCCGGTATGGAAAAAAACACCGAAGACCTGTCTCAGCAATATCGATGTCGCGATCTCATCGAGACGTATCTCGATCTCATCGGGATCCATTTAATCCTATTGCTCTCCATTTATTGAATCTCTGTCCAAAACTATTTTACGAATTCTCCGAATCACTCATATGCGTGTGACCCATTAGGTTCCCGGTTATGTTGGTCACTTAGATTAACACTTAATCTGAGCAAGTCATGAGTGGTATCTAGCAACACATCATGACCCCCAATTGACTGGAAAGTAATTGTTTTGACGAATGAACCTATATTCATCATGAACCATATCACGAACCTTTCCATAGATAATTATCGTGCAATTCGTCCTTTCACCATGCTATACCCCACTTGGTTATGAGTATGGGCAAAGTGTCAACTCTTACTAGACTGACTATGTTAAATCTAGTCCAAGTGATATCAGTTCTTGTCCTGGGACTCATTACTTTATTTGTCACTGAAGACACTCTTCATGACATAAGTACTCCGGCCAGAGATTTCCAAGTAATAACCCTGACAAGAGGCCATAGGTATCATCTTCTGCAATAACAGAAGTGGTGAATTCTCTATTGGCTACTCAATTACCTTCGAATACCTCAAGCTGTACCCAATCACCACCCTACGAGCGACCTGTGTAAGGCAACAAAGAACGGAGTCAAACCACAAAATCAGTATCCAAGATATCCTTGAGTACCTCAAGTGTAAGGATACTTGCACCATTGCTATGATGAGATTATCACTGACATTAGAATAGGACATCCATGTGATGATCTCATAGCAGGTCATCCAATGAACTTACTACCTCTAGTAAGCATTCACATCTCAACCCTAATATCTCATATTTACAGTTTCTGAGATCCACTGCTTGATCAAATCAAGGAGCTTGAGATGTGCTAGTCTCTCTGGATTACCGATGTCCAGTTTCAGTAATCCTACGACTAGGGATAATTTAGATACTGATATAATTGCACATGATAGGAATTTCAGTAGTATGATCACATCATAATTTCCTTCATGCTATGTCATGTACCATGGACTTCATTAATTTGCTTATAGATCAATATCCATATCAGTTCATAAATAATGAACAGCAAAGTAATGAAATATGTCTTTCTTTATTTATTCATAAAGTCTGTGCACAACTTTGTACAAAACGCGCTAAAGGCGATTGCCTTTAGGGCACTACTCTAACAAAATCTCCCACTTGACCTAAAGCCAATCGCCTTGATATCTAATACCATAGGCGAGTACATGAGAATCAAAGTTCTTCTGTGACAATGGCTTTGTCAACGGATCAGCAATATTCTGCTCGGTGGGAATTCTCTCTATTTGGGCATCACCTCATCCAATGATCTCCCTGATCAGATGATATCTGCGAAGTACGTGTTTGGATCGTTGATGAGACCTTGGTTCCTTCGCCTGCGTAATAGCCCCATTGTTGTCACAATACAACTGTATGGGCCCATCACAGCTAGGAACCACATCAAGTTTAGTAATGAACTTTTTAATCCAAACTGCTTCCTTTGCTACGTCTGAAGCGGCAATGTACTATGTCTCGGTTGTTGAATCGGCAGTTGTCTCTTGTTTGGAACTCTTCCAACTGACTACCCCGTCGTTCAGTGTGAATATATAACCTGATTGGGATGTAGAATCATCCTTATCAGATTGAAAACTGGCATTTGTATACCCGCTCACTTTGAAATCTCCATCTCCATATATCAAGAAAACATCCTTAGTCCTTCGCAAGTACTTGAGGATATTCTTGATGACCATGATGACCCTCACCAGATCCGATTGGTATCGCTCGTAATACTTAAAGCATATGATACATCGGGTCTCGTACATAACATAGCGTATATGATAGATCCTACCGCAGATGCATACAGGATCATATTCATGCGCATCCTCTCATCTTGTGTCTTAGGACACATAGATTTCGAGAGTGTTATCCCATGAGTCACGAGAAGGTACCCTCTCTTGGATTGTTCCATGCTAAACCTCTTTAGCATCTTGTCTATGTAGGTTGAATGTGAAAGACTAAGCAATCTTTTTTATCTATCTCTATAGATATTTATCCCAAGGATATAAGTTGCTTCACCAAGGTCTTTCATGAAAAATTGTTTGGACAATCAAATCTTTACAGGTTGTAGCATAGAGACATCGTTTCCTAGTAATAATATGTCATCTACTTATAGCACAAGGAATACGATTGCAGTCTCACTAACCTTCTTATATACACAGTGTTCATCCGGATTTTGTGAGAAACCAAACTCTTTGATTACCTCATCAAAACGGATATTCCAACTCCTGGACGCTTGTTTCAATCCATAGATGGATTTCTGAAGCTTGCATACCTTTTCACCATCATAGGAGATGAAGCCCTCAGGTTGTGTCATATACACATCCTCAGCTAGATTTCCATTTAGGAAAGCTGTCTTCACATCCATTTGTCATATCTCATAATCATAATGAGTGGCAATGGCTAGGAGTATCCTAATGGATTTAAGCATTGCTCTTTCGGGTCAAGGTCTCGTCGTAGTCAACTCCTTGTCTTTGGCGAAAACCTTTAGCCACAAGCCTTGCTTTATAGGTAATCACATTACCATCCATGTCGGTTTTCTTTTGAAAACCCATTTACACCCTATGGGTTTTATTCCTTGGTGCCTCAACCAAAGTCCATACTTGGTTTTCATACATGGAATCCATTTCAGCCTTCATGACATGAAGCCATTTCTCAGACTCTGAACTCTTCAGAACCTCTTCATAGGTGGTAGGCTCATTATCTTCTATGAGCAATACGTCATTCTGTTCATTCACAAAAAATTCATATCTTTCAGAGGCAGGCGTATCCTACGTGACCTACAATTTCGTGTGTTGTAGAAGGTTGAATTGTTACTTCATCCATATGAGTCACGGTTTGAGTTCGAGCTTGGTTGATGCTCGTGCATTCGAGCATCTGAACTTCTTCAAGTTCAATTTTGCTCCCACTGTCTTCTTGTAAAAGAAACACTTTCTCTAAAAAGACAGCATGCTTTGAAACAAACACCTTTTGTTCCTCAGCAAGGTAGAATTGATATCCCATTGTTTCTTTAGGATATCCTACAAACAAACATTTGTCATATTTTGCATCAAGTTTATCTGACTGTATCCGCTTTACATAAGCAGGACAACCCCAAACTTTCAAATGAGTAAGATAGGGTCTTTTGTTAGTCCACATCTCATATGGAGTAACATCAACTGTCTTAGATGGAACTCTGTTTAGCAAGTAAACAGCTGTCTCGAGTGCATACCCCCAAAAGGATTTTGGTAACTTTGCAAAGCCCATCATCGATCGTACCATGTCTAACAAGGTTCGATTTCTCCTTTCTGCCACACCATTATGCTGTGGTGTGTAAGGTGGAGTCCATTGAGATAAAATCTCATTATCTCTGAGATAATCTAAAAACTGTTGGTTTAAGTATTCCCCACCACGATTGGATTGTAATGTCTTGGTACTTTTCCCAAGTTAGTTTTCTACTTCATTTCTGAATTATTTGAACTTTTCAAATGCTTCAGATTTGTATCTCATCAGATACAGGTACCCATATTGAGAATAATCATCGATAAATGTAATGAAGTAAAGACAACCACTTCTAGTATGGATGGACATTGGACCACATACATCTGAATGTATTAGGTCTAATACTCCAGTCGCTCGTTCACCCTTTCCCTTAAAGGGTAACTTAGTCATCTTGCCTAATAAACAAGATTCACATGTGTCATATGATTCATAATCAAATGACCCTAAACTACCACTCTTATGGAGCTTAGCTATGCATCTCTCATTTATATAGCCAAGGCGACAATGCCATAAGTAAGTTGATTTTAAATTATCTCATTTAGGTCTTTTCGTATCATTGACATTCATAATTGGATGTGACATATCTAATATGTAAATTCCATTGCATAATGTACCAGTACCATAAAGCATTCCATTCAAACTAATAGAACAACCATTGTTACTAAAATTCAAATGGAAACCAGCTCTATTTAAACAAGAAACAGACAATATGTTCTTTGTTAAAACAGGTACAAAATAGCATTCATCCAATTTAATTACAAGCCCACTAGGGAGTGACACAAAATAAGTGACTACGGCTAATGCAGCAACTCTTGCTCCATTTCCTACACGCAGGTCTATCTCTCCCTTCATGAGTCGCTCATCGTCCCCGAGGCCCCGCATATCATTGCATATGTGTGAGCCACAACCGGTATCTAATATCCATATGTTATGATCAGAAACAGTATTAACCTCAATGACAAACATACCTGAAGGAGCTGAGGCATCTGATGCCTTCTTCTGCTTCAAGAATTTCAGATAGACTTTACAGTTTCGCCTCCAGTGGCCAATCTTGCCACAATGGAAGCAAGTTCCTTTTGGTGCAGTTTCTTTGGTTTTCTTTCTGGCTGCACTTCCTTTCGGTTTCTTAGACTTTTTCTTCTTTAGATTCTTTTTCTTTGAACCAGAAGAAGAAGAGGCCACCATAAGTACTTGCTTGCTATCCTTCTTGATAGCTTGCTATGCTGTTTTGAGCAGATTGATCAACTTTGGGATTGTCGTAGATATTTGGTTCATCCGATAGTTTAACACAAACTGTGAATAACTATCAGACAATCCAACTAGAATTAAGTCAACACTTAATTCATAATCCATAACAAAACCTAAGACAGCCAACCTCTCAATATACCCATTCATCTTCACAGACATCGCACTCTGAGATGAACACGAGTCATCTTAGTAGTGAAGAGTAGCGTCGAGGTCTCGAACCTTTCAGACCGAGTTTGCTCATCAAAAAGCTCCCTAATATGAAACACTATGATATTAGCATCCATAGACTCATGCTGCTTCTGCAGCTCTAGTGACATAGAGGCGAGCATAATGCAGGTAGCCATGTCACTGTCTTTGAGATGCTTACGATATGCTTTCTGATCCTCATCAGAAGCATCAACAGCAGGTGGATCAGGAAGTGGAACATCAAGGACACAACTTAACTCCTCAGATATGAGAACAATTCTCAGATTTCTCAGCCAATCGAGAAAATTAGGTCCAGTTAATTTATTAGAGTCCATAAGTGAGCGCAAATTCACACTAGAAGTCATCTTCAATCAACCTAAAGGGAGAGAGAGAAAGAATGTTAGAATAGAATTACATGCATGGTCATAAGGACTTGCATGACATGCATATGGCTCCCACTGGTTTCAAAGAATCCATAACCCTCATTACGAATCCAAGAAACATTATGACAAAATGTCCTAGTGGGTCGATATCCGACATTACCAAAACGATCTTGGGTTTACCCAACAAGCCACCTTACGTCAATGGGTAGGTATCCGGCATACCAATTGCATCATAGATATCCGACATTACTAAAATGACCTTGGGTTTACCCAACAAGCCACCTTAGATCAATCGGCAGGTATCGGTCATACCAGTTACATCACAGGTGCAATTATCGACTAGTGCTATCAACTCGTGATGTATGCACACACATTGGGTTATCAACTCTTGATGCGCGTATATCTGATGTACACTACCCAATTTCGCCTCTGTCTACGTTGACCTTGAGTTTACTCAACAAATCAATGCTTTTAGTGAAAATCGACCCATTAATCCGAAAATCTTATTTCCATGGTTCGAACATATCCGTATAGAGTGAGCTTGGGTTTACCCAATAATCCGAACTCTATAAAAACTCTGGTCCTCCCCATATTAATGGAAGGCGTTAGTTTTCATATTATGTGTGAGGGATTTCAAACTCTGGTCTCATCCAAGCTGTAGGATTATAGTCACAATGACTATATGGAATGATTTAGGACATTTCATCAATCACATTGAGTCTATACCTATAATCATCCATCATCCCACCTAAGCATGTTGTAAGTCGACTTATGCATGTGTAAGTCGACTTATGCTATTGTGTACATGCAAGTCGACTTATCCCATTTTACAAGTCGACTTACCTGACTACTGTTCACGAGCAAGTCGACTTGTGCATGTGTAAGTCGACTTATGTGAGCATGCAAGTCGACTTATGCATGTATAAGTCGACTTATATGGGAATGCAAATCGACTTATGCATGTGTAAGTCGACTTATATTTAGAAAATTGCTCTCTAATCGACTAATTTCTCAATCCGTGCAGTCCCAATTCACAATACCAAGTGTAATATACTTTATTTTGATGTACCAATGAAACACTTTCATTGTATCATGCTTACCATGTATAATCATATTATACATGAAAAACTTGACATTGATGAATACACTATTATTCACTTAGATTTCTAAATAATTTTGCGAATATCAAACTATCATCCTAACTATCTCTAGGTAGTCTACACTTTATCAAGAGTACTTCGACACTTGTCACAAAATTGGTGACGGCCAAAACAATCAAGACAAGGAAATATACTAACGAGAAGCTAATGAGACACATTTGACATCCGAAAATTTTTTGGAAACCCAATTTCAAGAAAAATCAGTTTGGCAAGCATACAACATCAATGTAACATATTTTTAATCACATTAAAAATGATCCAAGGCATTGGAACCAAAAAATACACAATCAATCATTCCAAACAAAACAGCTCCAGCAACTTTCTCAAAACTTCCATGCTCTGTCTTTTGCTTGAAAAACTCATTGAAACAATTTCAATAAATTTTGAGAAAATTACTGAGGTTACAACATGTTCACAACATGCTCCATGAAATTTTTCAGGATTTATTTCCAACAAAAACTCAACCAACCTCAGCAATAAAGCCAATGTTGAATCTGTGTTCCTCAACACAGTTATTTCCAGCAGCACATAATAAATTCTCAAATAAATAGTAAATCACCTCTAAAACATTTTTCCATCCTCATAGACATTCATAAACATCTTAGAGACATGTAGGTGAAAGAAAATCTGAAAAAAAAATTATAATTTATTCTCAAATTTATAAGCATGCCTGTTCAAGGAATGTGCACAAACACAGCAACCAGAACATTATGGAATAAATTAGCAAAACCATATCAAATCACATTGATAAATTCTGGTCTTCCACAGACATATTCAAAAACATCTTATGAGCACATTTGGGCAAGAAAATTTTGAAAACAATATTTCTATACTGATTTCGAATTTAACACAGTCAACATGCATCATCGTCACAACCAATAGGCAGCTCCAACCTTGTTAAGATTTCTTCGTTATATACGACACAAGTGGCTCTGATACCACTGTAGGAAAATCCCGGTGTGTGCATGACATACAACAGTGCGGAAAAACAAAATTTTTTATTCCGGGACCTTCCCAAAAGCCAGGATCCATGTGTTTATATAACGATGTCAAACCATAACGACCAAAGGAGACCGTCTCTAACGGTATCCACGCAGAGATCGAAGAACCTAACCGGGGCAAACTCTTTGACCTGGGAATAGCTAGAACAAGGGAGAAAGTGCTAGCTCTTACCTTGATCTTGGAGAGCTAAGGAGAAACGATGAAGTGAACCTTGAAGATCGTTGATGATGAAGGAGATGAAGACTTAGGATTTCCAAAACCCTTCTTCAAACCCACGATGATCACACCTTGAAAGAGAAGTAGGAAAACAATTTTTTTTACCACTCTCTTCTTACACGACATCAACTCTTCATCTCTTCTTAAGCCATTTGTCTTTTAGTCATTTAATGCCATTTAGAACAACTTCTGACAAGGCTTAAAAGAAGGTTCTAATGGCCATCCACGTAAACACACACATATATATATATATTAATTCTTTAATTAATTAATAAGATATATATATGTATATAAATGCTGAAGTGGTCCAATCACACTGGGGTCGGTCCTACCGGGTCCCGGTATGGAAAAAAACACCGAAGACCTGTCTCAGCAATATCGATGTCGCGATCTCATCGGGACATATCTCGATCTTATCGGGATCCATTTAATCATATTGCTCTCCATTTATTGGATCTCTGTCTAAAACTATTTTACGAATTCTCCGAATCACTCTTATGCGTGTGACCCATTAGGTTCCCAGTTATGTTGGCCACTAAGATTAACACTTAATCTGAGCAAGTCATGAGCGGTATCTAGCAACACATCATGACCCCCAATTGACCGAAAAGTAATTAGTTTGACGAATGAACCTATATTCATCATGAACCATATCACGAACCTTTCCATAGACAATTATCGTGCAATTCGTCCTTTCACCATGCTATACCCCACTTGGTTATGAGTATTGGCAAAGTGTCAACTCTTACTAGACTGACTACGTCAAATCTAGTCCAAGTGATATCAGTTCTTGTCCTGGGACTTGTTACTTTATATGTCACTGAAGACACTCTTCATGACATAAGTACTCTGGCCAGAGATTTCCAAGTAATGACCCTGACAAGAGGCCATGGGTATCATCTTCTGCTATCACAGAGGTGGTGAATTCTTTATTGGCTACTCAATTACCTTTGAATACCTCAAGCTGTACCCAATCAGCACCCTACGAGCGACCTGTGTAAGGCAACAAAGAATGGAGTCAAACCACAAAATCAGTATCCAAGATATCCTTGAGTACCTCAAGTGTAAGGATACTTGCACCATTGCTATGATGAGATTATCACTGACATTAGAATAGGACATCCATGTGATGATCTCATAGCAGGTCATCCAATGAACTTACTACCTCTAGTAAGCATTCACATCTCAAACCTAAATATCTCATATTTACAGTTTCTGAGATCCACTGCTTGATCAAATCAAGGAGCTTGAGATGTGCTAGTCTCTCTGGATTATCGATGTCTAGTTTCAATAATCCTACGACTAGGGATAATTTAGATACTGACATAATTGCACATGATAGGAATCTCAGTAGTATGATCACATCACAATTTCCTTCATGCTATGTCATGTACCATGGACTTCATTAATTTGCTTATAAATCAATATCCATATCAGTTCATAAATAATGAACAGCAAAGTAATGAAATATGCCTTTCTTTATTTATTCATAAAGTCTGTACACAACTTTGTACAAAACGCGCTAAAGACGGTTGCCTTTAGGGCACTACTTTAACAAAATCTCCCACTTGACCTAAATCAAATCACCTTGATATCTAATACCATAGGCGAGTACATGAGAATCAAGGTTCTTCTGTGACAATGGCTTTATCAACGGATCAGCAATATTCTGCTCGGTGAGAATTCTCTCTATCTGGACATCACCTCATCCAATGATCTCCCTGATCAGATGATATCTGCGGAGTACGTGTTTGGATCGTTGATGAGACCTTGGTTCCTTCGCCTGCGCAATAGCCCCATTGTTGTCACAATACAATCAGATGGGTCCATCACGACTAGGAACCACACCAAGTTTAGTAATGAACTTTCGATCCAAATCGCTTCCTTTGTTGCGCCTGAAGCGGCAATGTACTCGCCTCGAGTTGTTGAATCGCAGGTTGTCTCTTTTTCGAACTCTTCCAACCGACCGCCTGTTGTTCGGTGTGAATATATAACCTGATTGGGAGTTAGAATCATCCTTATCGATTGAAAAGCCGCATCAGATACCCGCCACTTTGAGATCTCCATCTCCATATATCAAGAAAACATCCTTAGTCCTTCGCAAGTACTTAAGGATATTCTTGACACCACCCAAATGACCCTCACCAGGATCCGATTGGTATCTGCTCGTAACACTTAGAGCATATGATACATCGGGTACATAGCATAGCGTACATGATAGATCCTACCGCAGATGCATACGGGATCATATTCATGCGCATCCTCTCATCTTGTGTCTTAAGACACATAGATTTCGAGAGTGTTATCCCATGAGTCACGAGAAGGTACCCTCTCTTGGATTGCTCTATGCTAAACCTCTTTAGCATCTTATTTATGTACGTTGAATGTGAAAGACCAAGCAATCTTTTTGATCTATCTCTATACATCTTTATCCCAAGGATATAAGTTGCTTCACCAAGGTCTTTCATGACAAATTGTTTGGACAATCAAATCTTTACAGGTTGTAGCATAGAGACATCGTTTCCTAGTAATAATATGTCATCTACTTATAGCACAAGGAATACGATTGCAGTCCCACTAACCTTTTTATATACACAGTGTTCATCCGGATTTTGTGAGAAACCAAACTCTTTGATTACCTCATCAAAACGGATATTCCAACTCCTGGATGCTTGTTTCAATCCATAGATGGATTTCTGAAGCTTGCATACCTTTTCGCCATCATAGAGATGAAGCCTCAGTTGTGTCATATACATCCTCACTATATTTTCATTTAGGAAAGTTGTCTTCACATCCATTTGTCATATCTCATAATCATAATGAGTGGAAATGGCTAGAGTATCCTAATGGATTTAAGCATTGCTCTTTGAAATTTCAAGGTCTCGTCAGATCAACTCCTTGTCTTTGACGAAAACCTTTAGCCACAAGCCTTGCTTTATAAGTAATCACATTATCATCCATATCGGTTTTCTTTTTGAAGACCCATTTACACCCTATGGGTTTTATTCCTTGGTGCCTCAACCAAAGTCCATACTTGGTTTTCATACATGGAATCCATTTCACCTTCATGGCATGAAGCCTTTCTCGCACTCGTAACTCTTCGTAACCTCTTCATGGGTGGTAGGCTCATTATCTTCTATGAGCAACACGTCATTCTGTTCATTCACGAGAAATCCATATCTTTGGAACAGAGCGATCCTACGTGACCTACAATTTAGTGTGTTGTAGAATGTTGAAGCTGTTACTTTATCTCAGATGAGTCACAGCTTCAAGTTCAGCGATTGATTCTGCGTCTGCTCGAGCATCCCAACTTCTTCAAGTACAATTTGCTCTCACCGCCTTCTTATAAAAGAAACTCTTTCTCTAAAAAGACAGCATGCTTTGAAATAAACACCTTTTGTTCCTCAGCAAGGTAGAATTGATATCCCATTGTTTCTTTAGGATATCCTACAAACAAACATTTGTCAGATTTTGCATCAAGTTTATCTAACTGTATCCGCTTCACATAAGCAGGACAACCCCAAACTTTCAAATGAGTAAGATAGGGTCTTTTGTTAGTCCACATCTCATATGGAGTAACATCAACTGTCTTAGATGGAACTCTGTTTAGCAAGTAAACAGCTGTCTCGAGTGCATACCCCCAAAAGGATTTTGGTAACTTTACAAAGCCCATCATCGATCGTACCATGTCTAACAAGGTTCGATTTCTCCTTTCTGTCACACCATTATGATGTGGTGTGTAAGGTGGAGTCCTTTGAAATATAATCCCATTATCTCTGAGATAATCTAAAAACTATTGGTCTAAGTATTCCCCACCACGATCGGATCGTAATGTCTTGATACTTTTCCCAAGTTGGTTTTCTACTTCATTTCTAAATTGTTTGAACTTTTCAAATGCTTCAGATTTGTATCTCATCAGATACAGGTACCCATATTGAGAATAATCATCGATAAAGGTAATGAAGTAAAGACAACCACTTCTAGCATGGATGGACATCGGACCACATACATCTGAATGTATTAGGTCTAATACTCCAGTCGCTCGTTCACCCTTTCCCTTAAAGGGTAACTTAGTCATCTTGCCTAATAAACAAGATTCATATGTGTCATATGATTCATAATCAAATGACACTAAACTACCACTCTTATGGAGCTTAGCTATGCATCTCTCATTTATATGGCTAAGGCGACAATGCCATAAGTAAGTTGATTTTAAATTATCTCATTTAGGTCTTTTCGTGTCATTGACATTCATAATTGGATGTGACATATCTAATATGTAAATTCCATTGCATAATGTACCAGTACCATAAAGCATTCTATTCAAACTAATTGAACAACCATTATTACGAAAAGTCAAATGGAAACCAACTCTATTTAAACAAGAAACAGACAATATGTTCTTTGTTAAAACATGTACAAAATAGCATTCATCAAATTTAATTACAAGCCCACTGGGGAGTGACAAAAAATAAGTGCCTACGGCTAATGCAGCAACTCTTGCTCCATTTCCTACACGCAGGTCTATCTCTCCCTTCATGAGTATCTCATCGTCCCCGAGGCCCCGTGATATCATTGCATATGTGTGAGCCACAACCGGTATCTAATACCCATAAGTTATGATCAGAAACAGTATTAACCTCAATGACAAACATATCTGAAGGAGCTGAGGCATCTGATGCCTTCTTCTGCTTCAAAAATTCCAGATAGACTTTACAATTTCGCCTCCAGTGGCCAATCTTGCCACAATGGAAGCAAGTTCCTTTTGGTGCAGTTTCTTTGGTTTTCTTTCTGGCTGCACTTCCTTTCGGTTTCTTAGACTTTTTCTTCTTTAGATTCTTTTTCTTTGAACCAGAAGAAGAAGAGGCCACCATAAGCACTTGTTTGTTATCCTTCTTGATAGCTTGCTCTGTTGTTTTGAGCAGATTGATCAACTCTGGGATTGTCGTGGATATTTGGTTCATCCGATAGTTTAACACAAACTGTGAATAACTATCAGACAATCCAACTAGAATTAAGTCAACACTTAATTCATAATCCATAACAAAACCTAAGACAGTCAACCTCTCAATATACCCATTCATCTTTAGTGCATACTGCACTGCAGATAAACTTGGAGTCATCTTAGTAGTGAAGAATAGCCTCGAGGTCTCGAACCTTTCAGACCGAGCTTGCTCATCAAAAAGCTCCCTAAGATGAAACACTATGGTATTAGCATCCATAGACTCATGTTGCTTCTGTAGCTCTGGTGACATAGAGGCGAGCATAATGCAGGTAGCCATGTCACTGTCTTTGAGATGCTTACGATATGCTTTCTAATCCTCATCAGAAGCATCAACGGCAGGTGGATCATGAATTGGAACATCGAGGACACAACTTAACTCCTCAGATCTGAGAACAATTCTCATATTTCTCAGCCAATCGAGAAAATTAGGCCCAATTAATTTATTAGAGTCCATAAGTGAGCGTAAATTCACACTAGAAGTCATCTTCAATCAACCTAAAGGGAGAGAGAGAAAGAATGTTAGAATAGAATTACATGCATGATCATAAGGACTTGCATGACATGCATATGGCTCCCACTGGTTTCAAAGAATCCATAACCCTCATTACGAATCCAAGAAACATTATGACAAAATCTCATAGTGAGTCGATATCTGACATTACTAAAATGACCTTGGGTTTACCCAACAAGCCACCTTAGGTCAATGGGTAGGTATCGGGCATTCCAATTGCATTATAGATATCCGACATTATTAAAATGACCTTGGGTTTACCCAACAAGCCATCTTAGATCAATCGACAAGTATCGGTCATACCAGTTACATCACAGGTGCAATTATCGACTAATGCTATCAACTCGTGATGTCTGCACACACATTAGGTTATCAACTCTTGATGCGTGTACATCTGATGTACACTACCCAATTTTGCCTCTGTCTACGTTGACCTTGAGTTTACTCAACAAATCAACGCTTCTAGTGAAAACCGACCCATTAATCTGAAAATCTTATTTCCATGGTTCGAACATATCCGTATAGAGTGAGCTTGGGTTTGCCCAACAACCCGAACTGTAACACCCAAATACCCCCTGGGAGGATACATGGATGTCACCCAAGACAGAACAAACAAAATCAAACATTACACATATGCATTGTTTTAAAATCTAAGTTTAACACACATATAATACATCTCGGACTTTCCAAACAAATCCAAAGAATATGTACAGCCCAAATAAACCAAACAAAATACATATTCGAGTGACACAAAACTCGACTCCTTTGGCCATCTGGTTGACTTGTCCGACCTTAATCTCTTTGCTCTGCACTCCACACGGGCAATCCACCGTCTAAGCTTATAGCTTAGTGAGTAATCATTTATCTAATTTAACCAATTTCTTTTCACAATAACGATATAAGCATGCATTCGTAGATTAATACTGTGCAAAATGCACTTCATAACAGATGTTATCATTAATGACAAAACAAATCAAAAGTCCATAAAATAGAAGTGGGTAACGGACTTATCGAAGATCAAGTCTCGACATCAAGTGTCCATATCGAAGACACGAAGTGTCACAGAAGATCAAGTCTCGACATCAAGTGTCACAGAAGATCAAGTCTCGACATCAAGTGTCACGAAGCGCTTCATGAGCACCCTTCTAGTACGCCTATTTACCCACAACTCTGACTAACAGCTTTAAACCGTAACAAAGTCATTTCGATAATTCATGTGCAAAGCAAGTAGCACTTCCAATGATATAAACACGCGGCAAACGCCTCGCATAATCATTGTCCAAATTCGTAACACAACACTTCAATATCACAAGCATCAATCAATACCTCGGACCTTCATGTCCGAACCAATTAGCAATTCAAGACACATCACAATCAAGTTACTTCAAGAACAAATCAAAGTGAGACCATCCTGTGTCTATTACAAATTTATCGCCTACATTACTTACCGATATTATCGACTGCATGTAATTTATTTACGGGACTATGTTATTACTAACAAACTTTACTTTCGGAATTACTTACCTCAATCACCACTTATCGCTTATTGCCATGACGCGCGGCAATGTCCGGAATCAATCGATTTGTGCGGTCCTCTATCACAAAATTACTATTGTACATAAGACAAATGTACTAAAGTCTCTTGATATGTATCATGCATGTTCATGAAAAATTTCCGGATTAATCAAGAACGTATTTCTATCGATCCGGATGTAGTCAAATTCACTAATTCCTTTTAATTTATTAAATCGAAAATGTCCAAATTCATATACAAATCAAATACTTTACTATATAGTATAACAACTAGTATATGACTAGTAAATAACGGCTAGTAAATAACGGTCATAAAATTGTTCTATAAATAGAGACCACCTCCATAATTTCCTTCATCCCTCCACATTCTTTCTTTCTTACCTCACAATTTCTTCTAGATTTAAAACCACATCTCAAATGTTGTCCGCTATCGCATATTTTGTATACTTCTTATCTTTACAGATCTTTGTTTGATTCTTAGTGTTAGTGTAGAGCCAAAAGAAGCTCACCCTTTTTTCTCTTCTTAGTAGTTCCTATGATCCTTATGCTGCTTATTGGCATAGCATTAGAGAATTAATGGTATATCTATGGGAATAAACGAATTCAGTATTTCTCTCTATTGTACTATTCATAAATACGTATACGACTGTTCACAAATACGGATACTATTTATGGAGACATACTGTAACAATATACTGTTCACTAGTCACTATTCACTACTATTTACTATTTACTATTCACTATTCACTATAACTATTTACTATTTACTATTCACCGACCTTCGCTCACATAATCGCTCAATCGATAATCGCTCATCGCCTCCTACCTTACTTAAAATCACTGCTCATTTCATTTTTTCTTTCTTTTCTTTTCCTCTCAATTTCTTTAGCAATTCACTTAAAACCTTATCTATACAGGATTTCTAACCTATCAGAATCGTCAGAAACAACTTAAACTCCAAAGATCGCAAAACTAATGATCAGGAACAAAAACAAAAACATGAACACCATAAAACTCAAAACTCAAAACCAAGAAACCAAAACAAAACAAGGATGTAATTAGATGAAAACAGAGGGTGAGTACTTACTAATTTCGAAAACTTGACGGTCATGAGTGAGCTGAAATATTGTCGGTGAAGAACAAATGTCCGAAGTCGTATTATTGGGTTTCTTCTTGTTTGCAGATTAAACACATTTATAATCCGTGTCAAATGATTAACAGCTGTCTCTTATCTAAACTGTTCATTTATTATTATTTTATTAATATAATAGTACTATTAAAACCAATTACACACTTATGATTTCGGAATCACCTAATACCCAGAAGTTCTAGACAACTTCCAAAATTCACCAAAAATTCCGTCATAAAATAAAACTTCAAAATACTTGTTCAAAAAAATACTAAATCCATTACCAACACTTTCTAAAAAATCATTGACGTATCCAAAAAATACTATAACTATAAAAAAATATCTTAATATTGTCCGAATCACTCCGAAGTTTCATGAAACCAGAATCTTTAAAATGCCATGAATGCATGCCAAAATATCAAGCACAATTGAGTACATATTCCAAGAATAAGCATACTACTTATGCACAATTTAATACATATTCCAATAGTAAGCATATTTCGTACTAAATGTCGTTAATGTTCTAACCCCTATTTTGGGGCGTTACAACTCTTCCCTTCTTAAGAAATTTCGTCCTCGAAATTCATACCTGATCCGAATAAGTGCGGATACTGAGCCTTCATGCTTTCTTCTAATTCCCAGGTGGCTTCCTCACTTCCATGATGTTGCCAGAGGACTTTTACTAACGGGACTGACTTGTTTCGCAGTTGTTTTACTTCTCGGGCTAATATGGAAACTGGCCCTTCTTCATACGACAAATCCTGTTGCACCTGAATCTCTTGCACCGATATCTTATGAGTGGCATCAGACCGATATCTCCTCAACATAGAAACATGGAACACATCATGTAATCTAGCCAATTCTTCAGGAAGAGCTAACTGATAAGCTACGGGTCCAACCCTCTTCAGAATTTAACAAGGACCAATGAATCGCGGACTAAGCTTACCTTTGTTTCCAAACCGAAGTATATGCTTCCATGGTGACACTTTCAGAAACACCTTATCACCGACTTGAAACTCAATATCCTTCCTTTTTAGATCAGCATACGATTTCTGCCTATCACTGGCAGCTTTCAATCTCTGTTGAATTATCTGAATCTTTTCTTCTATATCTTTCACAATGTCTGGCCCGATCATCTTGTTTTCACTTAACTCCGTCCAACATACCGGAGTTCTACACTTTCTACCATACAACGCTTCATAAGGTGCCATGCCAATGTTTGTCTGATAACTGTTGTTATAAGCAAACTCCATCAAAGTCAAATAATTATCCCAACTCCCGGGAAATTCTAACACACAACCCCTCAACATATCTTCCAAAATCAGATAACTCGCTCGACCGTCCATCGATGCAGGGATGAAAAGCGAGATTAAACTTGAGTCAGGTACCCAATGCTTCCTCAGAACTTTTCCGAATCTCAAGTAAATCGAGGATCACGATCTGAAATGATAGACAATGGTACTCCATGCAATCTCACGATTTCATTCACATACAAATCTGCAAGTCTATCCAAAGAATAATCGTGACTAACAGGTGAAATGAGCGACTTGGTAAACTTATCCACAATTACCCATACAAAGATCATGCTTTCTTTGAGTAAGAGGAAGTCCAAAGGACAAAGTCCATGGTAATATTATCCCATTTCCATCGAGGAATAGGAATAGGATTTAATAATCCATATGGAACTTAGTGCTCACTTAAACTCCGACACGCCGACATTTTGCAACATAATCCACAACATCCCGCTTCATACCTTTCCACCAATAATCGCTTCAAATCTCGAAACATCTTCTTTCCACCGGATGCATAGTAAATATCAGACATGAGCCTCAAACAATAGTTGGTTCTTCAATTCATCATTAGTCGGCACACACAACCGGTCCTTATAATACAATTCACCATCACCTTGCATGTAAAAATCGATCGCTTACCTTCCTACGTAGCCATGATAAGTTGTTGTAACTTATCATCAGCTCTTTGAGCATTACAAATCTCCTGTCTCAACATGGGCCTTGCTATCAATCGAGTCATCAAGGCTCCATCGATCCCAACTTCCATCCAATCGCTTCAAGTGATAAAGTTGAGATAGTCTTTCACTTAAGGCATCTGCTACAACATTAGCCTTACCCGGATGGTAGTCTACAATACAATCATAGTCTTTAAATAATTCCAACCAACGTCGTTGTCTCATATTCGGTTCTTCTACGGGTAGCGGATACTTGGACTCTTATGATCCGTGAAAATTCTACACTTTTCTCCATACAGATAGTGTCGCCAAATTTTTAAAGCAAACACGATCGCCGTAAGCTCCGCATCATGAGTAGGTAATTACATTCATGAGTCTTTAGTTGTCGAGAAGCATAAGCAACTACCTTCCCTTCCTGCATCAAAACACAACCTAACCCAATCCCAGATGCATCCGTATACAGAACATAGTCCTTACTAGAAGTAGGTTGAACTAATACAGGAGCTTCAGTAAGCATACTTTTCAACCGATCAAAGCTACTCTGGCATCTATCAGACCATTCATACTTCACTCCTTTCCGTAATAGTTTAGTTAAAGGGGATGCTATCACTGAAAACCCCTTAACAAATCGACGGTAATAACCAATGCACCGTAAAACTTCTCACCTCTGTCACGTTCCTGGTGGCTTCCAATTAACAACCACCTCTATCTTACTAGGATCAACGCTAATTCCTTCAGATGAGACAACATGCCCTAGGAATGATACCTCCTGTAGCCAGAAATCACATTTACTCAATTTAGCATACAACCGCTTTCCGTAGAGTTTGTAAGACAATTCGAGATGTTCACTATGCTCATGTTCATTCTTGGAATAGACGAGGATATCATCAATAAACACCACAACAAACCGATCCAGATAAGGCCCGAATACTCTATTCATCAAATCCATAAATGTCTTTGAGCATTAGTTAACCCAACGGCATTACTAGGAATTTGTAATGTCCATAACGGTCCTAAATCTGATCTTCAAGATATCCACATCCTTTACCCGAAGTCGATAATACCCCGATCGCAGATCTATCTTCAAAACACTCTGATCTCTCAACCGATCAAATAGATCGTCAATCCTTGGCGGTGGATACCTATTCTTCATGTGACCCTATTTAATCGCCGATAATCGATGCACATGCGATGTACCATCCTTCTTCTTTACGAGCAACACCGGCGCACTTACGGTGATACACTGGGTCTAATAAACCCCTTATCCAGAAGTTCTTGTAACTGCAACTTCAACTCCTTCAACTCAGTGGGAGCCAATCTATACGGTGCTTTGGATATCGGAGCAGTACCAGGCATAACTTCGATAGATAACTCCACTTCTCTCTCTGGAGGGACTCCAGGCAATTCTTCAGGAAAAACATCTGGAAACTCGTTCACAACAGGAATCTCACACAATTTCTCCTTAACACCTTCCTTCTGGGTATCAAGTACAAAAGCTAGATAAGCGTCACACCCCTCCTGAGAAGCTTTTGAGCTTGCATAACAGATATTACATTAATCAGAGCACGTGTGCAACCACCATGAAATACAAGCTCAGACTGGTCGGGCCTCCTCAAGAAAACTGTCTTAGCCTTACAATCAATTACTGCCTGATGTTTAGACAGCCAATCCATACCCAGAATCAAATCGAATTCGTGAAACGGCAACGTAATCAGATCTGCTGCATACCCACTTCCTTGAATCATAACTGGACAATTTCTAACCACTTGATTCACCAACACACTACTACCCAGAGGACTAGTTACATGCATGTCATATTCTAACTGATCTATAAGCATCTCCTTATCAAACATTTCTTCAGCACAAATATATGAATGCGAAGATCCAGGATCAAATAATGCATACTTTTCATAATCAAAGAGAGAAACCATACCAGCAATGACATCTGGTGCCTCCTGATCCTCACGAGCTTTCAATGCATAAGCCCGAGCTGAAGTAGCAGGTACAGTTGGTCGATTCACGCTTCGATCGGGAACTCGATTAGCTCTACTCACGATATCCGCCGACCTCTTCCTCGGCCTCTGTTTGCAATCGATGCCCGAGAAACCTCTCTATTAGCTTGGCTATCTCGCATATCTCCGAGGACAATTTGCAACCACATGATCTTCTTTGCCACAACCAAAACATGCACCAGAATCTCCAACAGACACCCTAATGATGCTTGAAGCGGTGTGGGCACTCTGGAACACTAGAACCTCGACTCCCAATGGAATCTCTACTAGAGGCAGTAGGATAGTTTTGTTGCCTTCCTCGCATCCCTGATCTCTGAGCACCTCTTGGAGTAGAGAAACTACCTTCCCGACTTCGTTTTCCCGAAGACTGGCCTCCTCGAGTAAAGCCTCTTCTCTGGCTTCTTTCTTTTCTGATCGTCTCTTGTCTTTCGACCTTTATTGCAGCTTGTACCAACTGGTGGTAAGTCACTTGTTGTAGCACAGTAACCGCTGCCAGATGCTCCTTAATCGAATCATGTAATCCGTCCTCAAACTGATGACAACGGAACTCCTCAGTAAGCACGGAGTTAGGGGCATACTTACTGAGTCGGTTAAATTCCAGATCATACTCAGCAACTGATAAAGTTCTCTGCCTCAAGTTCAGAAATTGCTTCCATTTATCCTTCCTGTACGCCTCTGTCACATACTTGGCTCTAAATTCTTAGACAAAGAAATCCCAAGTTAGTGGGACCGATAGCTGGGGACTCCTCATAACGAACTTCCACCATTTATAAGTTGTTCCCTGCAGAAGTGAAACAGCACAATGCACCATCTGCTCTGCTGGACACCTAATCTCGTCCAGTACCCTCTTCACCTTCTCAATCCAGAACTCGGCTCCTTCAGATTCTTCCAGAGAAGTTCCAGTAAATTCCTCAGCTCCATATTTCCTCAATTGATCAATCGGAGCCTTAGGTGTTGTCATCCGATGCACCAAAGTCATCATATCCTGGGACAGCTTAAGCAAAGCTTCTCCCTGAGCTGGAGGAGGAGGTGGAACCTCAGCTTCTCCTCGATTGACCCTTGATGGTCCAGGTGTTTCCGACCGTGCTTGCTCCGGCTGATTACTCTCAGCAACTTCGTCAACAATCTCGTGAGATCCTTCCATCGTGCTTACTATAGACAAAACATGGGACACCGCATTAGGCCATAACACAACTTAGACACTCAACAGCAAACAATAGGTTAAACCAGAATCGTCTAAACCAGGCGCTCTGATACCAAAAGATGTAACACCCAAATACCCCCTGGGAGGATACATGGATGCCACCCAAGACAGAACAAACAAAATCAAACATTACACATATGCATTGTTTTAAAATCTAAGTTTAACACACATATAATACATCTCGGACTTTCGAAACAAATCCAAAGAATATGTACAGCCCAAATAAACCAAACAAAATACATATTCGAAAGTGACACAAAACTCGACTCCTTTGGCCATCGGTTGACTTGTCCGAT
The DNA here is from genome assembly GCA_029891385.1 of Erythroxylum novogranatense. Lineage (NCBI taxonomy): Eukaryota > Viridiplantae > Streptophyta > Magnoliopsida > Malpighiales > Erythroxylaceae > Erythroxylum > Erythroxylum novogranatense. The sequence goes on along the minus strand of CM057229.1, from coordinate 30,269,484 downwards.
CCTTAATCTCTTTGCTCTGCACCTACACGGGCAAATCCACCGTCTAAGTTTATAGCTTAGTGAGTAATCATTTATCTAATTTAACCAATTTCTTTTCACAATAACGATATAAGCATGCATTCGAGATTAATACTCGTGCAAAATGCACTTCATAACAGATGTTATCATTAATGACAAAACAAATCAAAAGTCCATAAAATAGAAGTGGGTAACGGACTTATCGAAGATCAAGTCTCGACAATCAAGTGTCCATATCGAAGACACCAAGTGTCACAGAAGATCAAGTCTCGACATCAAGTGTCCATATTAGAAGATACGAAGTGTCACAGAAGATCAAGTCTCGACACAGAAGTGTCACGAAGCGCCATAAACCCTTCTAGGTACGCCTATTTACCCACAACTCGGACTAATGGTTTTAAACCGTAACAAAGTCATTTCGATAATTCATGTGCAAAGCAAGTAACACTTCCAATGATATAAACATCGTAGAAACGCCTCGGACAATCATTGTCCAAATTGAACACAACACTTCAATATCACAAGCATCAATCAATACCTCGGACCTTCATGTCCGAACCAATTAGCAATTCAAGACACATCACAATCAAGTTACTTCAAGAACAAATCAAAGTGAGACCATCCTGTGTCTATTACAAATTTATTGTCTACATTACTTACCGATATTATCGAATTGCATGTAATTTATTTACCGGGACTATGTTACTACTAACAAACTTTACCGTCGGAATTACTTACCTCAATCACCCTTATCGCTTATTGCCTTGACGCGTGCGGCAATGTCCGGAATCAATCGATCATGCGGTCCTCTATCACAAAATTACTATTGTACATAAGTACAAATGTACTAAAGTCTCTTGCATATGTATCATGCATGTTCATGACAAATTTCGGGATTAATCAAGAACGTACTCTATCGATCCGATGTAGTCAAATTCACTAATTCCTTTTAATTTATTAAATCGAAAATGTCCAAATTCATATACAAATCAAATACTTTACTATATAGTATAACGGCTAGTAAATAACGGCTAGTAAATAACGGTCATAAAATTGTTATATAAATAGAGACCACTCCTCCATAATTTCCTTCATCCCTCCACATTCTTTCTTTCTTACCTCACAATTTCTTCAGAGCGAAAACCACATCTCAAATGTTGTCCGCTATCGCATGTTTTTGTATACTTCTTATCTTTCTGTATCTTTGTTTGATTCTTAGTGTTAGTGTAGAGCCAAAAGAAGCTCACCCTTTTTTTCTCTTCTTAGTAGTTCCTATGATCCTTATGCTGCTTATTGGCATAGCATTAGAGAATTAATGATATATTTACGGGAATAAAGGAATTCAGTATTTCTCTCTATTGTACTATTCATAAATACGTATATGACTGTTCACAAATATGGATACTGTTCACGGAGACATACTGTAGCAATATACTGTTCACTAGTCACTATTCACTACTATTCACTATTTACTATTCACTATTTACTATTACTATTTACTATTTACTATTTACTATTTACTATTCACCGACACTGTTCACACACTGTTCACTGACACTGTTCATCGTCTCCTACCTTACGAAAATCACTGTTCATTTCATTTTTTTCTTTTCTTTTTCCTCTCAATTTCTTTAGCAATTCACTTAAAACCTTATCTATACAGGATTTCTAACCTATCAGAATCGTCAGAAACAACTTAAACTCCAAAGATCGCAAAACTAATGATCAGGAACAAAAACAAAAACATGAACACCATAAACCGAAAACTCAAAACCAAGAAACCAAAACAAAAACAAGGATGTAATTCAGACGAAAACAGAGGGTGAGTACTTACTAATTTCGAAAACTTGACGGTCTTGAGTGAGCTGAAATATTGTCGGTGAAGAACAAATGTCCGAAGTCGTATTATTGGATTTCTTCTTGTTTGCAGATTAAACACATTTATAATCCGTGTCAAATGATTAACAGTTGTCTCTTATCTAAACCGTCCATTTATTATTATTTTATTAATATAATAGTACTGTTAAAACCAATTACACACTTATGATTTCGGAATCACCTAATACCCAGAAGTTCTAGACAACTTCCAAAATTCACCAAAAATTATGTCATAAAATAAAACTTCAAAATACTTGTTCAAAAAAATACTAAATCCGTTACCAACACTTTCTAAAAAATCATTGACGTATCCAAAAAATACTATAACTATAAAAAAAATATCTTAATATTGTCTGAATCACTCCGAAGTTTCATAAAACCAATGTACCTGGAAAATGCCATGAATGCATGCCAAAATACTGAAGCACAATTGAGTACATATTCCAAGAATAAGCATACTACTTATGCACAATTTAATACATATTCCAATAGTAAGCATATTTTGTACTAAATGTCGTTAATGTTCTAACCCCTACTTTGGGGCATTACACGAACTCTATAAGAACTCTGGTTCTCCCCATATTAATGGAAGGCATTAGTTTTCATATTATGTGTGAGGGATTTTAAACTCTGGTCTCATCCAAGCTGTAGGATTATAGTCACAATGACTATATGGAATGATTTAGGGCATTTCATCAATCACATTGAGTCTATACCTATAATCATCCATCATCCCACCTAAGCATGTTGTAAGTCGACTTATGCATGTGTAAGTCGACTTATGCTACTGTGTACATGCAAGTCGACTTATCCCATTTTACAAGTCGACTTACCTGACTACTGTTCATGTGTAAGCCGACTTGTGCATGTGTAAGTCGACTTATGTGAGCATGCAAGTCGACTTATGCATGTATAAGTCGACTTATATGGGAATGCAAGTCGACTTATGCGCAAGTCGACTTATGCATGTGTAAGTCGACTTATATGTAGAAAATTGCTCTCTAATCGGCTAATTTCTCAATCCGTGCAGTTCCAATTCACAATACCAAGTGTAATATACTTTACTTTGATGTACCAATGAAACACTTTCATTGTATCATGCTTATCATGTACAATCATACTATACATGAAAAACTTGAAATTAATGAATACACTATTATTCACTTAGATTTCCAAATAATTTTGCGAATATCAAACTATCATCCTAAGTATCTCTAGGTAGTCTACACTTTATCAAGAGTACTTCGGCACTTGTCACAAAATTGGTGACGGCCAAAACAATCAAGACAAGGAAATATACTAACGAGAAGTTAATGAGACACATTTGACATCCGAAAATTTTTTAGAAACCCAATTTCAAGAAAATCAGTTTGGCAAGCATACAACATCAATGTACATATTTTTAATCACATTAAAAATGATCCAAGGCATTGGAACCAAAAAATACACAATCAATCATTCCAAACAAAACAGCTCCAGCAACTTTCTCAAAACTTCCATGCACTGTCTTTTGCTTGAAAAACTCATTGAAACAATTTTAATAAATTCTAAGAAAATTACTAAGGTTACAACATGTTCACAACATGCTCCATGAAGTTTTTTAGGATTTATTTCCAACAAAAACTCAACCAACCTCAGCAACAAAGCCAATGTTGAATCTGTGTTCCTCAACACAGTTATTTTCAGCAGCACACAATAAATTCTCAAATAAATAGTAAATCACCTCGAAAACATTTTTCCATTATCATAGACATTCATAAACATCTTAGAGACATGTAGGTGAAAGAAAATCTGAAAAAAAAATTTATAATTTATTCTCGAATTTATAAGCATGCCTGTTCAAGGAATGTGCACAAACACAGCAACCAGAACATTACGGAATAAATTAGCAAAACCATATCAAATCACATTGATAAATTTTGGTCTTTCACAGACATATTCAACAACATCTTATGAGCACATCTGGGCAAGAAAATTTCTAAAACAATATTGCTATACTGATTTCGAATTTAACACAGTCAACATGCATCATCGTCACAACCAATAGGCAGCTCCAACCTTGTTATGATTTCTTCGTTATATACGACACAAGTGGCTCTGATACCACTGTAGAAAAATCCCGGTGTGTGCATCACATACACACAGTGTGAAAAAACAAAATATTTTGTTCCAGGACCTTCCCGAAAGCCAGGATCCATGTGTTTATATAAGGATGTCAAACCATAACGACCAAAGGAGACCGTCTCTAACCGTATCCACGCAGAGATCGGAGAACCTAACCGGGGCAAACCCTTTGACCTGGGAATAGCTAGAACAAGGGAGAGAGTGCTAGCTCTTACCTTGTTCTTAGAGAGCTAAAGAGAAACGATGAAGAGAAGCTTGGAGAGGAGAGTGCAGCTTGAAGATCGTTGATGATGAAGGAGATGAAGACTTAGGATTTCCAAAACCCTTCTTCAAACCCACGATGATCACACCTTGAAAGAGAAGTAGGAAAACAATTTTTTTACCATACTCTCTTCTTACACGACATCAACTCTTCATCTCTTCTTAAGCCATTTGTCTTTTAGTCATTTAATTCCATTTAAAACAACTTTTGACAAGGCTTAAAAGAAGGTTCTAATGGCCATCCACGCAAACACACACACGCACACACACACACACACAGATATATATATATATATATATATATATATATATAATTAATTAATAAGATATATATATGTATATAAATGCTGAAGTGGTCAAGTCACATTGGGGCTGGTCCTACCGGGTCCCGGTATGGAAAAAAACACCGAAGACCTATCTCAACAATATCGATATCGCGATCTCATCGGGATCCATTTAATCCTATTGCTCTCCATTTATTGGATCTCTGTCCAAAACTATTTTACGAATTCTCAGAATCACTCTTATGCGTGTGACCCATTAGGTTCCCGGTTATGTTGGCCACTTAGATTAACACTTAATCTGAGCAAGTCATGAGCGGTATCTAGCAACACATCATGACCTCCAATTGACCGAAAAGTAATTGGTTTGACGAATGAACCTATATTCATCATGAACCATATCACGAACCTTTCCATAGACAATTATCGTGCAATTCGTCCTTTCACCATGCTATACCCCACTTGGTTATGAGTATGGGCAAAGTGTCAACTCTTACTAGACTGACTACGTCAAATCTAGTCTAAGTGATATTAGTTCTTATCCTGGGACTCATTACTTTATATGTCACTGAAGACACTCTTCATGACATAAGTACTCCGGCCAGAGATTTCCAAGTAATGACCCTGACAAGAGGCCATGGGTATCATCTTCTGCTATCACAGAAGTGGTGAATTCTCTATTGGCTACTCAATTACCTTCAAATACCTCAAGCTGTACCCAATCACCACCCTACGAGCGACCTGTGTAAGGCAACAAGGAATGGAGTCAAAGCACAGAATTAGTATCCAAGATATCCTTGAGTACCTCAAGTATAAGGATACTTGCACCATTGCTATGATGAGATTATCACTGACATTAGAATAGGAAATCCATGTGATGATCTCATAGCAAGTCATCCAATGAACTTACTACCTCTAGTAAGCATTCACATCTCAACCCTAAATATCTCATATTTACAGTTTCTGAGATCCACTGCTTGATCAAATCAAGGAGCTTGAGATGTGCTAGTCTCTCGGATTCTGATGTCCAGCCAAAGAATCCTACGACTAGGAATAATTTATATACTGACATAATTGCACATGATAGGAATCTCAGTAGTATGATCACATCACAATTTCCTTCTTACTATGTCATATACCATGGACTTCATTAATTTGCTTATAGATCAATATCCATATCAGTTCATAAATAATGAACAGCAAAGTAATGAAATATGTCTTTCTTTATTTATTCATAAAGTCTGTACACAACTTTGTACAAAACGCGCTAAAGGCGATTTCCTTTAGGGCACTACTCTAACAGGAGGCTTATGTGGATGATATGGTAGTCAAAAGCAAGACTGTTGTCGAGCATGTGGAACACCTCAAAGAAGTCTTCCACACCCTCAACAAATTCCAAATGAGGCTGAACCCTGAAAAATGCTTTTTTGGTGTGGCATCTGAAAAATTTCTAGGATTCATGATTACTCAACGAAGGATTGAAGTAAACCCAAAAAAGATTGAAGCTATCGTTCAAATGCCCTCACTACAATGCTTAAAAGATGTTCAAATATTAACAAGGCGGATAGTTTTTCTGAGCAGATTCGTCTCTAGGATAGGGGACAAGCGCCCCCCATTTTTTAAAATCTTAAGGAAGGCAGACGTGACTCATTTCCAATGGACGGATGAGTGCGAGAGAGCATTTCAGCACCTAAAGCAATACCTGACCAGTCTGCCCATTTTGCAGAGCCCCGTTGAGGGGGAGACGTTGATCATTTATCTGGCAGTTACAAAAGGGGGGATCAGCGCAGTTCTCATTCGATCGGATGGAAACAAACAATTCCCGATCAATTATGTCAGTAAGGTCTTGAACGGGCCAGAAGTGTGGTATGCATCTATTGAGAAGCTGGCCCTATCATTGATAATCGCCGCACGAAAACTCAGACCCTACTTCCAGAGTCACACAATTGAGGTATGGACCGATTAACCTCTCAGGCAATGCCTTCAAAAGCCTGAAACCTCTGGACGGTTAGTTAAATGGGCGGTAGAGCTGGGAGAGTTTGACATACATTACAAACCATGGACAACGATCAAAGCCCAAGTATTGGCGGATTTTATTGCAGAAATGAGTCAACCTACCTCACAGAACGAGCAATGCCCTGCTTGGAGTTTATTTGTTGACAGGTCGTCCAACGTTAAGAGATGCGGAGCAGGAGTGGTCTTGATCAGTCCCCACCAGGAGCAAAAAGTGGAGTACGCCCTCCAATTAGATTTTAGAGCATCCAATAATGAGGCAGAATACGAAGCCTTAATAACCGGTCTTCAGTTGGCAAGAGAGATGGAGGTGAAATCTTTAAAGGTGTATAGCGATAGCTAAATAGTGGTCGGTCAAGTCACCGGACAGTATGAGGCAAAAGGGGACAATATGATCAAGTATCTAGAATTAGTAAAGTGAGAGTTAAAAAATTTTGGAGAATACTCGATCAGCAGGATAGACAGGACGCAGAATGCTCAGGCAGACGTGCTTTCCAAGATGGCTTCCGATCAAAATGCAAGGAATAACATTTTGGTCGAGCAGATAAACCAGCCTAGTATTCAGAAAACTAGTGAAATCCTCAAAACGGATGCCAAATGATCAAGTTGGATGGAGCCGATCAAACAGTACCTTCTTAAGGGAACGCAGCCGTCAGAAGCCCTGGGAGCTAAGAAACTAAGGGTAAAGGCTGCTGAATATGTAATTGTTAATGACATCCTGTACAAACGTTCTTATGACTGGCCATTATTACGCTGCTGGAACGAAGAAGAGGCAGAACGGGCAATGGCCGAGGTTCATGAAGGAATGTACGGGAATCACTTAGGAGGCAGAATGTTAGCTCACAAATTGATCAGACAAGGGTATTATTGGCCGACAATGAAGAAAGATTGTCAGGAAAAGGTTAACCGATGCGAGGCTTGCCAGAGGAACAACAATTTGTCCCATCAACCGACCGAACAGCTGAAAATTGTGAGTCATTCCATCCCCTTCGCTCAATGGGGAATGGACATACTAGGTCCTTTTCCTCTCGGTCCTGGGCAAAAGAAGTTTTTGATAGTAGCAGTGGAATACTTCACCAAATGGGTAGAAGCAGAAACGGTCGCCACAATCACCGAATAGAAAATAATCTTGGAACCAACATCGCTCATGACCAAGTCTTGGAACCAGGCGATGCTAAGAAATCTTGGAACCACAATCACTCAACATCGCTCGGCCAGGTTACCAAGACCAAATCTTGGAACCAGGCGATGCTAAGAAAATAATCTTGGATCGCTCGGCCTCTATATCGCTTAGCCAGGTTACCAAGATCGAATCTTGGAACCAGGCGATGCCAAGAAAATGATCTTGGATCGCTCGGCCTCAACATCGCTCGGCTAGGTTACCAAGACCGAATCTTGGAACCAGGCGATGTTAAGAAAACAATCTTGGATCGCTCAGCCTCAACATCGCTTGGTCAGGTTACTAAGACCGAATCTTGGAACCAAGCAATGCCAAGAAAACAATCTTGGATCACTCGGCCTCAACATCGCTCGGCCAGGTCACCAAGACCGAATCTTGGAACGAGGCGATGCCAAGAAAATAATTTTGGATCGCTCGGCCAGGTTACCAAGACCGAATCTTGAAACCAGGTGATGCCAAGAAAACAATCTTGGATCGCTCGGCCTCAACATCGCTAGGCCAAGTTGCCAAGACCGAATCTTGGAACCAGGTGATGCCAAGAAAACAATCTTGGATCGCTCGGCCTTAGCATCATTCGGCCATAAGAACGATTCTCTTAAACCTCACTACCGATCGATAATAAAGAAGACAATGAAGGACAAAAATAAAAGTTTTATTTCCTTATATACTTGTTCTGGTCACAAGCCCGACCAGATGAGCCTTAAAGGTCCTCTTACATAAGTCATTCTGGCCCCTCAGTAGGGGAAGAAGTATCAACGGCTAGATCGACAGGAGTAGTTTCGGAGGTCGACAAAGCATTCGAGACAGGATCAGGGTCCGAAGGAGCATTTGGAGAGACACCCCCATGAGCTCGCTCTTCCTCGTCATCTGAACTAAGGTCCAACATCTCATCTGGTAATGTCTCTACCTCTTTCTCAGTTATCTCCTTCACCTCCTCGAGCGAAAGGTCGAGCTCTTTCGAAAGTATTGGCTCGACAAAGTCCTCGAACGAAGGACTATCCGATCCATCTCCATCAGGGATGAGAACGCCATGGCAATTCCTCATGATGGAAAGAGCCAAATCGCAAGCAAATTCCTTGCACTCATTGTGCAAGAACCGCCTCTTCCATCACTTGATCGCCTCAATCCTCTGTTCTTGATAGAGCCTTGCAGCTCAAGCAAGTTGTTCTCAGCCCTTACTTTATCCAACACCACTTCATGGCATTCATGGAGGACTTTCAAGCGAATCTCGTTCTCCATCTTGGCACTAGCGTTAGCTTTAAGAATTCCCTCCTTCATCTTCTCAACTTTGAGTTGCAAGGTCTCATTTTCGGCCTGCAATGCCTCATCTTTGAGTCGCAATTCCTCATTTTCGGCCTGCAAGGTTCGACATCCTTTTTCCTGCTCGTCCCTCTCTGCGATCACTCTGCTATTCTCCTCCTCCACCTCTGAAAGTTGCATCCTCAAAATGGTGACCTGGCTAAGGAGATCTTTAATTTCATGGTCCATAGATCGAGCGACTTTAGTCATCCGATCAAAACGCTAATACACTCCAGAGGCGAATGCCAGATTCTACAATGAAAAATTTTGTTTAAAACAAAGTGGATGGAGATTCCCTCCGCTAAGCCGCGCACAAGACCGACCGTCATCTCCTCATCGCCTAAAGAATCCAGAAACTCTTCATCCGTAGGAGGGACAACCCTCTGGGCAATGTGAAGAGCCACACTGGCGTCTTTAAGCGATGCAATCTTATCCAGACTGATCGCGGATACCCATTTCTCGGAGTTGGGCATCGACGCCTTCCCCTTACCCTTGTCCAAAGGCGGGGGTGATCGTTCAACATGTCGAGCAGTCTTCTTTCTCTTAAGAGGCCGCTCTACCTCCTCCACCTCTTCCTCCATGACCGCTCGGTCCTCATTAGCCGATCGGATCACTAATGCTGCGAACTCGTTAGGCGCAGTTGACTGAGCGACATCTTGCCCGACCGCCACCTTTTTGCTTCGCTCTTTCAATTTTAAAGAAGGCCCGTCAACTTTGCGCTGGCCTTTCGACTTGAAAGCATCGGAGGACAAGGTGAAATTCCTGAGCTTCGCCATGCTTGCATAAGTATACAAGCAGGTCAGAAACCGAAGCTAATATTCATAAAAAACAAGGCAGTTAAACTATGAGGAGTCAACCAGAAGGGGCAGTTTCTCCTTCTAGCCCGTTAATTCGAGCCGGGGGACTAATTAAAAAGGTATCGGCCGATACCCCTCCACGATACCCCAAAATAAGACGATCGAAATTATACCGACCGAGCGCCTTAATTCGGCTAATCACTTCAGACTCTTTTCTAGTAAAAGACAGACTGGAAATGTCGTTCCATCGCTCGAACAGGGGATACCTCCACGGCCTAGACTTGAAATAAGATCCCTGGGATCTCACAAAAAAGTACTTCATCCTCCAGACCTTAATCGACAAAGTTGTTCCAGTAGGGCGATACCACGCATCTCTATACTGGAAGTGGGGGATCCCGGCCCCGGTGAGCTACCTTTGATTCATCCTTAGAAAAAGCCGCAGAATATCGATCGACGGAGGACACCCGAAATGATAGTACCGCAGAGCGAGACCGTTCATGAGCCTCCAACCATTCGGGGGGATCTGACTCGGCCTTAATTTGTTTGCGCAGCATACCTCATCGATGATCGGAGCATATGGAAGCCTCATGTCACTGATCGAGAAGAAGTTGTCTGAAACAGCAAAATAGCCCCCCATATTGCTGTGAATCCGCTCGTTCTCTGCGCCCAACCTGGGTCCCCAAGATGAAGGAATATTGTTTTTGATGACCGATCGGGTCAATTCCCTTTTAGTCATCGTCGATTGGTCGCTCGGCGGCTTCTCAATGATTTGCCCATCTCTCCGGTCAGTCGCCGCGATTTCCTCATCTTTCTCTGCCTCCGGCGCCTCCATCGCTTCCGCCGTTATCTCAAGCGGCCCAATAATCTGTAAAGCACTTTCGGCGGCCAGTTCCCGGTCGAAAGAGAGGAGGTGGTTTCATCCCTAAGTCTAGATTCATTCCTAGGGCTAGTCGACGACATGGTTACCAAAAAGGAAATGTATAGGGTGAGGAAAGGAGAGAGGACATACCTAGTTCGGTGACTGAGATTGGGAGTTTGGATAGCGGTGAAAAGGAAGTTTCGATGACTGCAAGCAAAGAAATGAAGAGCAGAGAGAGCGGAAGTTGGAGAATCAGATGCGTAGAAATGGTAGTGAAGGAAATCTGTCGATTCCGAGCGGTTATCACAAAAATCAACAAAACGGGCGCACTAATTGAAGTTAGACGCGTGGCAAAACCTGAGCCGTGCGAATTAGGGTTGTTAGATACCCAAAGCGGCGTAGCAGTTGAAACGATACGCACGATCCTAAAAGCAACACGAAAGGACGCTCCCTTTTCAAATTTTGAAATCCGTCAGAGGACGCGCCGTAAGTAATGATTAAATTCAGCGCCCTAGCTAGACGTCCAATCCAGTCGATCGGCCCAATCGCAAGCTGATATGCAGACGAGCTGTCATGCACGAACCCTACGTACTCCATCGAGCCTTCTCCCTGATCAGACTCGAGGAGTAGGGGGCTTATGGTCTAGTCGGTCATGCTAGGCCTAGGTCCAACTCTAGGATGACGCGTGGGCTGATCGGTCCATTTCTATGAAGTTGAGTCAAACACGACAGAGATGTTAAATTAAACACGTCAGCTATTTACTATATAAGACCATTATCTCTTCATGATGCAGGTACGACTCAAATAACCCTGATATTCTTTATTCATAGACACAAAACTTACGACAAAGAGCTAACTTAGGCATCGGAGGGGCAAGCCGGCAATCAACCCCCAGCGTGCCTTTATTATTTTTGCAGGTATCTCTTAGTCCAAGCTAATCGAGATCATGGATCCAAGCAACGACGTCCAGCCCCAACAGAATCAGACTGAACCAATTATATAAAAATTATATCTACATGTCTATGTTATATACTTAACACAACATATATAAATAAATAAGAAAAGCATAAAATAAATTAAAACAAATATTAAAATCTAAAAGATATAAAATCAATATTTGAAGGATGAAAGCAATCAATGAGCTAGAGAATAAGTTTTAAACAAAATTACGAATACAGGTTTTATTAATGATACACAATAGTACTAGTACTTGTTAATAGCAAATGTCGTTTTGAACTATTTTAAAATTATAAAATAATTTTCAATATTGATATATTTAAAATTTGATCCCTAATTATGATCAAAATTAACAAACTATTTAAATTTTGATTTGGTAACTCTATTTATTGAAATTGGAATAAAATTTATTAACTCTATTTATTAAAATGTAACAAAATATTTTACTTTAGACATAATAATTATTTTTAAAATATTTTATATTTAAACGTAAAACATTTTTAAACTTACCCTTCAATTTTATTAATTTACAAATTTCACCCGATATTTTCGTATTTCAATGTACAGCTTGATAAGATAATCCAATATGAAACAAAGTAAATTTGTACTTCAATAAGTTACTAAATTCATAATATTGTTAAGAATTTAGAGTAAAGCACAAAAAGTAATTAGTGACAGAATTTCATGAAAATTGTAAATAGTATAAGAACAATCAACTATTTCTACGACTGCACATCATGAGAAAATGCTAATAAAAATAGTGTATAAAGTTAACATTTTCCATAACACGGGCACTCCATAAATAACTTGTTTTTGAACAACCATAAATAACTTTTGATTTAAGTAAATCATTATTCTACATAGCTCATTTTAACTCTTTACGCTCGTTAGGTAATTAATAATGAAAGAATCAAATTAAAAAAATAAGAGGAAGAATATAATAAAAAGGGTATGAGAATAACAATAAAATTTCGAATTATGCATATTTGGTATGTAATCACTATGAATGAAATTAAACAAATTAACATTTATAATTTGTCTCATTAAAGGCAAGCAAATGTAAAAATATTGCTACCATTCTCTCTACATATATACTTTTTGTATCTTTTAATTCACCAATATTCTGTGCCATTGAGCATAATATGGGAAGAAAAAAAAAACATGTTTATCCATACGAAATGGTCAATGCACGCAATGTCACTATCTACAATCATGCCATTGATTAGAGCTAAAGGATCATGCCTAATAGGCTTTTTATCATTCTTGATATCTGCCTCCTTAGTAGGTATCATAATAAGCTTAATTAAGTCATAATAATTGCCATTCTTCTTTTTTTTTAATGTGTACTTAATTATAGAAAATTGCAATTTCGAGGTGTGCAAGGCATAACTACCATTCAATAATAGTAATAATAGTCATAAAATAGATTAAATTATCAAAACATTGACTGTCATTAACCACATCAATGTCAACTTTGTCACGTAAGCATTGTCCCAAGGTACCATCTTCAGAACGATGAAGACAATGAGGAGCGTTGTTGTATAGGCTTGTGCGACTTCTGACAAAGTAATTTGAACTCAAATGGACATAGAGCTTTATAGTAAACTAGATGATGACTGACTTTGATCGAGAAAGATGAAGGAGCAAAATTAGACGGAGATATGAGAAAGATCAACACGAAATGTATGATAAAAAAGAAACGTTAATGTCCAACAAATCATTTTTGTTCTATTAAGATCACATGTAAAGAATTATTCTTGTTCTGTTAGGTCGCATGTGAAGAAATGTTACGTCATATTATAATTGAAAAAAATTGAAAATTTAGATATTTTATTTTTATTTTTAAAATTTAAATTATAATTAAAAATAAAAATTAAAAAAATTATTATTATTTTATAAAATTTAAGCTATAATTAAAAAATTGAGAAATTTTAATTTTTTAATTAACCCAACAATAATCCAATAAATATGAATCCATCAAATGAAAGAGAAAAGATAAAAAAGAAGTTAAAAATTACAAAAGTCTGACCTAAATAGTTATGTATGTTGATAAGCAGGCAGGGATGAAAAAGGAGAATCAAAAGGTTCGCTTGAAAAGGACGGAAAGAGGGAGAAGTTTCGTTGAAGAAGCACAAGAGAGAGTCGAGAAACAAAACGACATATTCAAATGCGACGGCATTACATTATTCATTACGAGGACATTAAGAGTTAGCAAAAGAGCTTAGCTTAGCTTGAACTTGACTTCATTTTCCAGCTGCAGCGGCCAATGCAACTTGGCGAATATTGTCAAGATAGTGCACCAACATTTCTCTTTCCCTGCTGTTGTGCTTCGTATATGGTAACTCTGTAAAATCCTTCATCCATTTGTCTATAAGGGGATAGCTTTCAGGGTCATGTATTTTCACACCAGAGACCTCCTCAACGGGTCCCAGCCATAGAGTGATAGAGCCCAGTACCATATCCACGTATCCAACGCTTTCCCCTCCGAAAAACTGCTTACCCTCGGCCTTAAGCTCTCCTTCCAGCACTTGCAAGGCTTCTTTAGCTTGAAACACCATCTTCTCTTGTAGCTCTCCTTCAGTAAGTAAAGCATTCCTTACTATTTGAGTGAACTACAAGAGCACGGAAATTTTTTTGTGTTTTTACTAATAATTGATTATTTACATATATAAATTTAGTTAAGAACAGATAATAATATCAATTGAATAAAATTGATAGAGGATTGGATGTGAAAAGACCTTTTCTTCAATGAACTTGGCCCAAAAGTGAGCCCTGGCCTTCTCGTAAGGGTCATGAGGCAGAATTGGGATGTCTTCCCAAGTCTCCTCGATGTACTCTAGGATGATCAACGATTCAACGATGGGTTTTCCACTGTGAACAAGTACCGGGACTTTCTTATAGATTGGATTGTGTTGTAGAAGAAGAGGGCTCTTGTTAACGATATCGAACTCCAGAAACTCATATTCAATTCCTTTCAGCTTCAGTGCCATTTTCACCCTGTCAACGAAAGGACTGTACATAGTTCCCAACAGCTTCACTTGTGGCTCCGCCATGTCCCTCAATCTTTTAACCTAATGTTTCTCACTTCAAGATACACACCCAACCGCTCATATTTATAGACAAACGGAGGGAAAAGAATAAATGAAATTAGAATTTTAACACTTGCTTGGTCATATTATATTTATTAATTCAAACATTATATATTCTATTTTATGCGCATTATTTTAATCAGTAAAGAAAAAAGGGAATAAAAATGTAAAACAAAAATTAAAATATTAATTATGTGTTTTTGACATAAAATTAATAAAATATTAAGAATAATAATTAGCTGAGCTTACTAAACAAGGCATAAAAATAATAATAAATGATTACAAGAAAAGTCGGCAGAAGACAAATTGAAAATAGAGCTACCCTTTCTAGCATTTGAAATAGGTAGAAAGACCTACATGAAACCAAGCCACTGTAGAAAAGACCAACATGTATACAACTCCTAGCAAGCATCTTAGTTCAACTTCTTAACTTCGTAAAGATCATGAGAATGATACCATCAACATCCTTATAGGAAATAATTAGAATTCTCTCGTCTACGAAAGTTCTAAATTATGAACGGCAGGGAAACAAAATTTGCATGTCAGACGTGTTTTTAGACGAGTTCGTCAAACGAAGCCAGAGGAGATTAATATCTTCATGAAGAACAAGATTATATGGTACAGAGCTACTTTTATTTAGTACCTACAGCTTTCCTATTAGATTCACAAATTGAACCCACGATCTCCCACAGCATGAGAATGATCTATGATCTACCAGCATGTTCTTTTTTCTTCAATCCCTCTTCATGATTATCTGGTGTTCAAATCAAACTCACCCACTTCCCGCCACTCACCCTGCACCCCTGTGTCCCCATTTTCAGTCTCCTCATCATTCAAGAAATCTTCAGAC
Source organism: Erythroxylum novogranatense (assembly GCA_029891385.1). NCBI lineage: Eukaryota > Viridiplantae > Streptophyta > Magnoliopsida > Malpighiales > Erythroxylaceae > Erythroxylum > Erythroxylum novogranatense. The sequence goes on along the minus strand of CM057229.1, from coordinate 30,253,878 downwards.
GGTTCTTTCTCATCCCTTTGTCCATTGTTTCCCCATCCATTCATCATCTCATCTGGGTTAACCGTATGGTCCTGGTCTCCCATGTCATGTCCAATTGGGATATTGTTACCTTGTGACCCAAGAGCGCTCGCCCTTATCGGGGTTCGGGCCATCATTTCAGCATGTGCATGCGACTCTGCCCGAGCTTGCTCTGCCTGAACCATGGCAGCCATTCTTAATTGAGCTTCTCGACTAGCTTTCTCTCGAGCATCCATTTCTGTTTTCAAATCCAAGAGCATCCGTTTCTCTTCCTGAAGTAGAGCTTGCTCAATCATCAATCTTTCCTCTGAACGGAATTCACCCATCGCTCTTTTGCGTGTTATTATGTTGAAGGCTAACGCCTGTTTCTCAAATGTTCCTGTGAACTCTGCCACTTTGGCTGCAATGTTACAGTCCCACTGTTGGGAACGCGATGGCATCTGACCAGTTGTATCAGAATCAAGAATTCTATCATCTTCCTCTGCTTCATAGTCTGCTACCACATGATAGGGGAGTAACCTGCATCCATTGAAAGGAAAGTGCAAATAAAGAAGGCAGGAAATTGCAACAAATTCCTGAACTGCAAATATAAACTTCTGCAAGGAAATCAAGGATAATCTAGTAGACATGACAAAATGGCTTATTCAATCAGTAGCTACAACAAAAAGAAGTCATCCAAATTCAATAAATGAAAGCCATCTACCCATTTCTTATTGAGGATAAGCAACATTCTCAAACTGGCCAAAATCAACATTTTAAAGCCAGCAAGTGAAAGCTGAAGAAGGTTCAGACAAACAGCTTCAAAGTTTATACAACAACAACAAGATAAACAAGACATTTGTATTGTTATATTGCTTTATTCAGATACATGTAAATCAATTATATTCTGTTTGCTTTCTTCTATCCAAATAACAATGAGTTGCATGCAGATAAAATCTAGTTAAGCAGTGCCAGAATATACGAATGAATGTCATCAACATCTTACCACCAGAAACGCACCCAACCCACCACCTCGAAAGGTAGATTGAATTAAAAAGAAAAGGAGATAAAAGGAATACTAAATTAATAATATAAAACTAGCATGCATAGAATTAGCAAGCAGAGCAGCAGAAATATATAAGAATCCAAATGCAAAATATGACAAAGTGACGCTTGAAGGTTAATTCCAAATGATTGTAGAGTTTGTAAATCTGTTCAAAGTTTCAGAAGCGCATGCAGCAGAGTTTTCCAGTTGCTCTGACACTCTCAAAATGTACACTAACCCACCTCAAAACTTTGACAGGACATCCTTCAAAGGGCATACTTTAGGGTGGTTATTTCTTAATAGTAATAAATTTCAACATATTGCAATTCTAGTGTTTACCCAGTGAGATGCTACGCTTCTTGTTAATATAAACTTTTTGGATAAAATATTCTGCTGAAACAAGGACTAGTAGAGCATCTCAACATCTAGACAGACATTCAGACAACATAAACTGTAAATCAACATGGTTAATCAAAATGTCAGTGAAGGATGATCCTATATGTCCAATAAAGTTTCATGAATGCTACACAATAAATGTGAACACATACAACTTTAAACATGCACACAATTGCCCGATGAACAAATCATGCATAGGAGTTCTTTTTCACTTGTAACATTTGTACAGTTGCTAGAGACGTTGACATGTCACACTACTCAATTCTTTGAAATGAGGAGCGGGAAGGAAGCTCGTGCATGTTTTGGTCCACGTATCCAAACAAAAACTCAATTTCTTTGAGATGATGAAATGAACATTCCAGAAATGTTGGCGCCTAAAAAAATTTCTTTTTCACACTGGAAAGCATCCACTGCTACTTCCAAGCTAGTCTGATTACATGTCTTTTTCCAAATTAAAATGAAGTTAGTTAAATTTGTAATCTACAGTTAACTTGTATCATTGAGAGGCGTTCATGAGCAACAATGAACTGGCTCATCATACTCGGGATGAGTATGGCAAGTATGAAACTTTTCCCAGCAAAGTCTGGAAGTTTCCTGCCCAGAAAGAACAATTTCTACATTTTGTATCAACTCCAAAAGGCAAAGAGGGTTCCAAAGTTTTCATCCAACTGGCTGATAATAACTCTTTCTTTTTCTTTTCACTGCAAATCAATTGGTTTGCGGATTCAAGTAATAAAGCCTCTGGGTACTGGATAAGGCATAATCATTGAAATTGAGTAAAATGATGCAAACAACTGCTTTCATTATTTTGAATAACTCGTAACAATGCAACAGCAGTCATCTTTAGATATCAATGATTTATATGAAGTAAAAGAGAAAAAGAAAATAAAGCAGAGCAGAAACTTGCTAAAGGGATCAGGCACTTGTTTCACACAGTCAACTTGGACCATTTACCAAACTTTGGTTTTAAGTATGCATCAATAACAGTTAGTGAAAACCACTATAAGCAAGTTTTCACCTCTGTGCATGGCATCCTTGTACATCAACAAACTGAAAGATATTTTCCTACCCATTTCATGGACAGTAACATGATTCACCTTCTGATTTTTAGAATTAGAACATTGAAATGCATATTCTAGGGAAATATTTTCCAGAACATTATAAATAGATAACAGCTGTGAGACTATAACTCTCCAAATTGGCAGTAAAAGAAACAAAATCTGTCACCAATGATGGTCATAACACAACACAGCAAATACATCACAATAAATAATTGCATATTGTTGACAAATATATAAAAATTCATCAGAACTGATAGAAGATAAGCTACCTAACAGGAAATATAATGAGCCAAAACCAAAGCATATCAAATTGAGAGTCAACTACTCAAAACCAGTACCCTATGTAGTTTTTTGTTTTCCATTCTATCTTTCATTGGTTAGGAGCATTACAGGAGAAAATCAGGAGACCATTTGAAGGGCCTTTTTTCACTCCTTGCTCTTCTACATTAGTCTGCCACATGTACAAACGTGAAAAATGAAAAACTGAAAACATCTGCATCTTCTCCAATGCCAAGTGGCAAACTTAATTCCGTCCTTATGCATATGAATTCTAGCGATAAGATGCTCATGGGAAGGGAAAAGAAATTGTATCTCAGTTCAATGATGTTTTCTTCTTTGGAGAATTCAACTGGAATGAAATCATACTTCAACAAGTAACATCTGACAAAATAATAGTTGCAATGATAACATCTGACAAAATATGATTGAAGTAGTAACCTCTGACAAATTCAAGTATCCAACTCAGCAATTCTTTACTACACTCGCATCAAATAAAGTAAAGGCATTAGAACGCACAACTTTACAAAATCAATAAAAAGGTCTCTTAACAATCAAGATTTCATTTTTCATAGTTCAGAATCCCACTTCACACTTATGCCTAAATTTCCTGGAAGACTGTTTAACCCTCAAAATTAAGCATCGTATGCGTATAGAGAGATTGCATTTGAGTACGTACACCCCTACGTATGAAGCTACAATATTCCACCCTAATAAAACAAAAATCTACGCACGAACAAGGAAATCCCATTCGGTCAAAATTAAGGAGAACAGTGGGAAGAAGCCAAAGAGACCGACTTGCTAGAACATATTGGCAGAGAAATGGGTGGCATGAGAAAAGCCCAACCTTTCGCAGGCATCCTCAAGAGAAGAGAAAGGACGTTTGAAATCAGGATGGCAAACCCGCCAAGCATCCTGGTACGCCATCTGCAGCTCTACCTGGTTAACCGGAGGGCGAATCGCCTTCTGCTGCTGTTGTTGCTGCAAACTGGGGTTGGGATTGGAATTAGGGTTAGGGTTAGGACTGGGGTTGGGGCTGGGGTTGGGGTTGGGGGTGGGGGTGGGGGTGGGGTTGTTGGGGATGGGGGTAGGTGTCTGAGGCTGGAGACTGGGAGGGCGGGGGATGCCAGGAGTGCGCAAGTGGGCGTCTATGTTAGAGGGGAAGCGGGAAATCGCCGCCGATTTTTGCTGCTGTTGGTGGGCTTGTTTCTGCAATTGTTGTAACAACAGCAGTTGTTGTTGCTGTTGTTGTTGTTGGTGTTGCTTCTGCTGCTGCTGTTGTTGTTGTTGTTGTAAGAGCATGTGCTGCTGCTGTTGTTGTTGTTGCTGCTGATCCATTGTCTCTTTCTTTTGTCTATAACCTCTCAAGACCTCGCTCTTCCTCTCTGCAATAAGATTTACAGTTATGTCTTTTATTCTTCTTCTGATTCGGGGCTGATCTGTCCCAAAGTGTCCTCTAAATGTTCCCTCGTTCTGCGCTTAGGTTTTCCATGTGTTCGTCTGCCAGCAGACACGAGAACCAACGGTTACGGATTTCTGCCTGAATTCTTCTTATTAGAAAATATATAAAATGGAAGAAGAAATGTTTTATGTTGAACCCGATTCAATCTAAACCTCCCTTGGACCGGACTTGAAATTTTACCATTTGATGGAGAAGTGGACGATCCCGAGTCCTGACATCGACGCGAAGATTCACATTCACACGCATGCATCCAATGGAATCACTTGAAAGGATGGCTCAATAAGGCAACGCTGGGAACCCCATTGAATGGAAATCATTTTGGGTTGGTTTTGTTTGTCCCAATCCTAACCCTATCAAAATTCTAAGGCCCTCATGCTGTACATACGAATCGCAACATCCCAACAATGACAAGAGAAGAAATAACTGAGCCCACAATGTGAGGCTCTTCTGAGATTCAGATGGAGACTGGACTTAAAAATTACAAGACATCTAGAGTGACCACCTAGGCAGCCTGAGCCTACTTAGGGGTGGCGGTGAGAACTAGCGACATTTGGTGTTGTTGTTGGTGATGCGCGCTTATGCGTAGGCCATTCTCTCACACTCACTTACTCGTACACATGGGGTAGGTTCCAAAAGAAAAGTGGGCTTAAACGATCCTTTTATAACTGTTTCTTTTCTTTTCCACTACGGTAATTATTATGAATCCCCGATTGAAAGAGCACCAAATAGTGGTCTTTTTTTGTTTCCTTAAGAAATGTACGGAGGACCAAGTAAATAGGGAATAAAGAAAACAAAAACTGTACAAAAAAAGAAAAAAACCATAGTCATTGCGTGGAAACGCAGTTTAAGATTCTATATGAAAATACCCACAAACTTGAGAACCAAGCAAGACTCAGTTCCAAAGCTCTGTTTTTTGCTTCTTTTTCCTTTCCTCTCATTCTCACCGTGCACACTCTGAACAAGCAAATAAAACGCATCAAGCATGTCAAACTACATTAGCAATCTTTGAGAAAGAAGCAATGAGAAAACTTCCCCAATTTTTGCACCTAAAATCTAAGAAAGAAAAGAAGAAAAAAAAAAGAAGAAGAAGAAAGAAACCAAGCAAGAATGCACATAGCCTAATGCTGCCTACAAAATATTAGGAAGCTGGGAATCTAATCTCTGTTGCAACTCCTTAAGTTTCAATGAAAGCTCAGTCTTTTGTTCTTTGTAGCTCTGCAACAAGTATTCTTTTCCTTCCAACAATTCCTTCAATTCTCCCACTTCTCTCCTCAACATATCAATCTTATCCCCATCTCCCCTACCCTTTTCTGCTGGCTCAAAACTGCCGTCCTCATCACCATAACCATTTGCGTGGCCATTTCTCAGCTCAGATTGCCATTTTATTATTGTTGAGGACCTGTCGTTGCTGCCTGCATGTTTCAGACAGTGATCAGCAATTGCCTTCCTCAACCTCTGAATTTCTCTCTCAGAATCGAATAAATCCCTGTTCGCCACATCAAGCTGTGATTGTAAATTAGCAGACAGCACCAGCTGACCACTCAGCGAATTCTGCAAGTCCGTAATTTGATCTTGCATCTCCATTATCATGTCATCTCTTCTTTTCAATTGCTGCCTTAACTTCTGTATCACTTCACGCTTGCTGAATATGTCAGAGCCAGATTCTGACACACACGGTGAATCAGAGCAATTTGAATGGTGAAATGGCTTTGGTGGCAACTCAAGGCGATCGGGAGAAGATACCCATGAGACACCATTCTCCTTGGAAAATTCCGGGCCAGGAACAGTCACTAGAGGGAGCGCAACTTCAGACTCAGATAATATGAGGGGATTTGGTGGGAACTTCATCTCTGCAATCCCTTCATTCCCTGCTCAAGTAAAACTTGAATATGAAATTACCTTCAAGGGAAATCTAAGATTAACAACAATATCTTCATTTCATGTTCCAGTTTGAATGATACAAGGAATTTTAAAAACAAATATAATACTCTGTAGGTTGATCCATCAATTTCAGTATCAGCTTAAAAAAGGTTATTTATATAATATTAAAGCCTTAATAACCAAGTCATGAGGTGTTTTAACTATGCTAACATCATCTGATTTTACAAGAATTTCAATCACGTGACATAATGTTTCACATGCAGAACACGCTGAAAGTTAGGGTGTAAACTAATGAGGCTCTTTTCAATATTAAATTTTTCGTTTTGGAGAAGGTATTGTAGATGAACAAATAATTAGGCACTGAACAGGGCCTTCAAATCACTGGGAACAACAAGTACTGTAACCATTGGAAAATAATGAAGGGAAGTAGGCCTAAGAGCTAGGTGGCTTCGGATATTGGAAGTTGAAACTTAAGCATATAATTAAGGTCCTTTAAGAAATAATTGGACTTCACAATCCCTAGAAAGCCAGCTACGCAAATGATCTTCCTTCACTATTTCCACAGAGCAACCAAAGCATAAATGCAAGTACTTATTTTAATTCAGCAGTGATCTACTATTGAGGAGCTTGTGAGGGGGTTTGTTTTGTTTGTGTTCACCCTTCAAAATACTGTAAACCTGTCAAGATAAAATGTAAAACCCTACAAACAAGCATCTGTGACTTTCACTATGTTAAATAACATAAATAAAAGAAGAAGAGAAGATGCTAAAAGCATTGAATGTGAGTACAAAGCAGTAATGCTACCAGTGCCCACTAATCAAACCAAGCAGTATGATCCCCTACCATCAACTTAAAAAGGTGATGCTCAAATATGCAATTTTGCAGAATACTTCTCTAACATCATACCCAAAATGCAGTTGAAGCAAGCATTATCATCTTGTGTGAAGGAATGCATATTTGAATGGATATGGCAACCAGGTGATCTTATGTCAGACGATAAACCATTTCCTGAAATGAAAAGTGCACTAATTCAAGAGATGTTATACCAAAGCCAGTTTGCAATTGATATTACCAAACCTTTTATAGTGTTTCTAGAATTTGGCTGATGCTTTGAATCCAGTGTCTGCTTCAGCTTGTAACCAAAGCGAATTGACAAGGTACTTAACAAGGCCCCACCCGCTATAAGAATCCAATTTGGTCCCTCACTCTGGAAACCTTTCGCCAGCTGACCTCTGGGAGCCCCATTTGTTCTTCGTTTCATTTTAAGAGCAACTATAGAGCAGGAAGAAACTCACTGGTCCACCCAAATACCACCGCATTGGCTAACTAAGTCTCCATTGCTACCTAGATGCCAATATTATTCGAAAAAAATCAAGATTTGACAACTTTTACAACAGATTGTCATATATACATAGCATAAATGCATAAGAATGTCAGCAATGCAGAAATGATTTTCTTTACATGTTATTCCCATATGTGAATTGCATCTGGCATACGCCTTACAAGTATGTCACTTAAATTATTATCAATTTGAACATGCAAGCAAGCCCGAGTGACCTTCAAATACTCATTTTTTAAACCAAAAGTACACCAAATATATCAACTCTAGCCTATAGATCTGCTACATGACCACGTCTAGAAATTAAAACATAGGTCTATAGAATCATAATCATATAACAAGATGCGAATAGGAAAATAACCAAGACTCTAATGGAAAAAGAGCCCTGTAATGATTCATGAAGAGCTTGATAGGTGACCAAGAAAACTACTATAACTTTTCTTATTGAGCAGTCACCATGTTTTAATATTACCAAAAGTCTTAACAAAATTTGGCAATACCAATTCATTTACAATAATGAATCACATAGTCATATGAATAATGAGAAAAGTGAATCCAAGAATAACGGATAACTATACATATAATAACTCTGCATCGTCAGTTAAAAGCCTGAGCTAACATCAAAACTTTTCAATCTAGCAGTTCAATTGGAATCACCAACACAAACACAGACTGGTAACAACAAAAAATAACTAAACGGAAAAATATCCCAGGAAAAATGTTTCCTACACTCCGGCATGATACCAACTCTTACGACACTTAAAGTAAATAACCCATGTTGAGCCATCTTCAGCGCTTTAACCCTCTGTTGGACAATTGTTTACATCACATCCCACTAACTTGAGTGTATGTTTGCATACGATGGCAGAATTTAAAGTGAGTAAGACCACTGGTTTGACTATACTCGTACCTTAGCACAGGTCTTTGGTTCATCCAAAACCAACAATTAAGATTTCCAACAATGTTAAACAAATTCCAAAACCCCTCGTACAACCCCCATACCTACGGAACCAGCAACCTAAAAGGGGACGAAAAAGCATGTAACTCTCAAAATAATTCTCCATCTAGAACCCAAACATTAGTAATAAAAATCAGCACCAATTCGTCAACGATAATCAAAAGATCGCATTCAACAATACTAATAAAAACAAAAACAAAAGTAACAACCCAATATTAATTGAAATGAACAAAATACAGAACAGAAAAGAAAAAGGAAACAGTCCATCATGGATTAACACTCAAAAGCAGCATTAAACACACCAGATTGCAGAAATGGATCAGAAAAGTATGAACTAAGCATTTATTAAAGGGACAAACCTCATTCAATGGACTAGGGTTAGACTACAAACTGCAACTGTCGTTTTCTTCTCTTTGACTCTCCCTCGCCCTCTCTATCTCTCTAAGGCTTCGTGGAGACCGCCGCTTTAAACCTTTTGCATATAACGTTCTCTCTCTAGAATACTTTTTTCTCTGTTGGAAAGTACCAGACACCAAATATGAAGGAATGCAGAGTGAGGGAAGGGTTTATTTGATGTTTTTGTTTTACCTTCTCTCTAAAAAAAAAAAAAAAGGAATGACATTTTTTACCACGTCATCAGTCCACGTTGCACGGAAGATGAAATAATGAAAATATGCAGTTGCCGAACACGGTGTTATGATTGGGCTTTCTTTTGTAAAAGGGCAGGTGATAGCACCTAACCAAGAAGTATTGTAGCTTACTACTCTAATTGGCCTTTGACCTTTTGGAATATTTCAAGGCATGTCTGGAGAGCTATGATGATTAAGCAATTGCCACTCGTTTTGGATTAACTTGGCTTTCACTATTAAAATAGGATGCAGAGAAATAGTTTCTGACCGTCGTGATTAAAAATAATATTCCTTTGTCAATTTGCAAACTTTTATAAACTTAACTTAGCATGTAATTTAAAGGTAATACACTCTCCACAAATTATTAGTTGTTACTTATTGGAAATCACAATTGAGCTCCAATTTGATGCACAAAGTTTTTTTTTTTTTTGTTACAAGTGGAAATTACACAACTAAATCAAAGCTCTCGGGAACATTGCACTTTGCGTATTTTTGAGGAAAAGCTCCTGGACACTAAAAGGGGGCTCCTGTAAAATATGAAGGCTCAGACTTAAAATACTAGCGACACGAGCGAGACTGTCTAGGCACTAGTTCCTTTCTCGAAAAATATGCTGAAATTGAATCATCCACTCCCGATGCAACAGTTGTTGGATACCTGTCACTAAAAAGGAAACTTCTATCAATACGATGGAGAGATAAGAGAGAAGATTAATAACCTCGAGTGAGTCCACTTCTACTATCATCCGTCTAAAGCCCAATTCCTAAACTAGTGTGAGGCCTGAGATACACAGTTTTTTAATTAGTAATACCACGTTGCTTTTTTTATTATATTCCATTTCTTTGTAATTTATTTTTTTACTATCATTTGCTTCTATATGATATTATCCGGTTATTATATAATTTAAGACATATTTTGTTTATTTAATATAAATTTTTCATGTTAAATTATTGTAATTAAAATCTATAATTTAATAGCTAAATAATATTATAAAATAATAGGTCATAATTTTTAACATATGGAAATTAAAGTGAAAATTTTAAATGATAATAAATAAGTGTTTTAAATCACAAAAACTATTGACCATATTTTTGTATTTTCAACCACGTGTATATTATATATATTATTAATATTACACATTAAATTAATTTTTAAAAATTTTAAAACCAAAAACCCTAAAATAGGTACACCTAATTTTACAACTACCTCACACTTTTAGACAAAGTAGTTTGAATAAAAATTACATGGTCACGTGCTCGTATAAGTGACAGTGTAAGTCCGCGAAAGAACCTCTTTGATGGCAACAATTTCAAAATTTTCAGTATTTAATAATTGCTGCCTGTTTTTTACGATGGTGGTGGGTGAATGGTGAAGATAAGTCAAAAATACGGTTGTGGGTGATAGAGAAGCTGGACAATGAGCAACAATGCGAAAGTGCGGCAAGGAGTGGCTGCGCTGGAGGGTGAAGGGGTAAATCGAGCGGAGATTGGCAACTGACGCAGCGAAGAGGTGGCGACTGCTAAGGGATGACGGCATTAGCGGCGGTGACTGTTATGAGAGAGAGAGAGAGTGTGAATAAAGAGAGAACTAGAAGTGAGAAAGATGAAGGGGAATAATAAACCTAAAGCAAAACCACGTGAGAGAGAGTCAATAAAGAGAGAATTAGGAGTGAGAGAGGTAAAGAGGAAGAAATAAACCTAAAGCAAAACGTTAACGAGAAATAGAATTATAAAACGATATCATTTTGTTCATTAAGTTAGTCGAATCTCAGGTTAGGCTCAGGTTTGGTGGCTCGACTATGTCGAATCTCAGGCTAGGCTCCGCTTTGGTGGATCGACTATTTTCCAACTTTGAGCCCAATTCAGGCCTTGCCAGTTGATCACGGTCCCAGATTGCCCTTTTGTCATCCCTAATAGGAGGAAGCTGGAAGGTATAAAGAAGTGTTTAGGTCTTGGACAAAATTGCAAGGGAGCCGTAAATTTTTTTTTTTAAGTTAGTTCACTTGTGACATAAATAATATATGTGACATATACATTAATGGTTCTGCCTGATTTTGGCGGAACTGAATATTGTCATTTGGATCCATGAGGTTGATGGCTTCTTGTGAGAACTGAATATTGTCATTTGGATCCATGAGGTTGATGGCTTGTTGTGAGAGTTTCAGTGTTAAAGTTCCTGCAAAACAAAGAAAGCATGTCGGGGGTTGTTTCCCGATAAGCCTCTCCAACGTTCAAGTCAGGTTTTTTTTATGAAGGTAGGTCTGTTGTAATCGGAGAAAACTAAAGTTGTGATTACGTACCTCTGTTATGGCAGGATTATACCTTATATATATGGAGCAATACCTAGGTTTAAGTCTTTACGTATGCATGGGAGGCTCTCACCTGCGAATGGGCCGAGGAAATCGTGGATTGGGCTTGACATAGATATAAGACTGCTCTTTGAGAAACGGATCGGTCGGCCGACGGGTCGTTATGATTGGATCGGGCCCAGCACGACCGACCCGACCAATTAAAAAAATAATCGGATTAGTTATATCAATACTTCTTTGTCATCATCAACAACACCTACTTAAAGTCCTACTAAAATGCAAGGTAAAGAATGAGGAGAGATTCGATAGTACGCAGCCTTACTTTTATCCAGTAGAAAAATTATTTTCGATAGACTCACATGCAATTTGTCATGAAGATCTTACAAAATTATAAATGAATATGCATGCATATCTAATAAATAAATTAATCAAATAAACACAAACGGTAAGAAAAAAACTAAATACAAAAATACATCAGAATAAAAATAAATAGTAAAGAAAAACACTAATCGTTATATTAAAAATACGAGCAAGAGTAATAATTATAACATAAAAATAAAATACAAGTGGCGCATGTCTAAGATTATCAATAAATAGTAATAATTATATCAATACTATTAATGGATAATCTAACGACAAATTATTTTATGAAAATTTAAAATTTTGAATTTTAGAGTTTTAAAATTTTTAGTTAGTATTATAAAATTATGAAAATTTTAATTTTAATAATTAAATATTACATCAAATATATTTGAAAATAAAATTGTTAATAAAAATTAAAAGAAAATATTTGTATTTTAGTAAAGATTTTGAGATAAAGAACATAAAATTAATGTTTTAAAACTAAATCAAAATTTAAACTGGTAAAATAAAAGGTTTAAAGTTTAAAATGTTTAATGACTGTCATAAATCAGCTAGAGATTGAATAATATTGAAGATTTTGAAAACAATTAAAAAAGATTATCCTTATTAATTAAAAATTTAAAGTTTAATTAAAAAGAATATTGTTAAATAAAAATTAAACGATTTATTTTAGTCTATAAAATTAATTAGTTTATAAAACTCATCAATTAATTAATAAATTGATCATTTTAATAATAAAAATATTAAATTAAATAAAACTGAAAAATAAAAATTAAATTAAAATTGTCCTATTTAAAGTGTTAAATCGGTTTGACTTTTAATCATCACTTAAAACAACTCGGATGTAAATTGCAAATTATATATTTCAGCACACTATATCTTTTTTGGATGCGGAAGTATCTGAGTCAGAATAACTTTACATCTTATAAGTTGGTAGTTTATTTAGTTATAATAACATTAAATGTTATAGGAATAGAAAATATTAGTAATAAAAGATACGAAAGATGCTACTTGCACTTGGCATATAACTTATCAGAGGTATAACTACAAAATTTGTGCGTTATCCCAAAAAGCATAAAGATAGACCAAAAAGATGATTAATAAGTCCTTAATAATTAATATTTCACTAATTTTGGAAAGAAAAGCTCCTTTCGAGACCTCTCGCGCTCTCTTAAACATATAAATTCCCCATTTTGCATATTGCAGAATCAAATGAAGAAGAAGACGTTAATGCGGAAAGCAACGAAAGTTTGTTTTGAATTTTATTTGACGCGGTGTTTAAATAATGACCTCGTGGTTGTAAGCGTATACTAGCACATACTCCATCTGTCTCATAATAAAATTCGTTTTACAAAATTACATATTTATTAAGAAAGATAGTAAAATTATAAATTTATCTTTATTAATACTCCCATAAATTTACAGCATCTTAAATGATTGATAAGATAATAAAATATTTAATGCTTTTAGAGTTTCAAAGTTTCAACTAAATTTCTAATTTATTTAACATCTTCAACTCTTCATCTTCGTTTTTATGGGTGTCCCTTCCTCTCCACCATTAAGGCATTAACATATACGTAGGCTATACATGAAAGATCTACCGTCTACTACTCTTAGGCCTTAAGTGAAGTCTTTTTGATAATCTATAGCAATCCTAGCTTCGTACCAGATACATTTAGGAGTACAATTTATATGGGCGTAGGCTATACATGAAAGGTCTACCGTCCCTTCCTCTCCACCATTATGTTTTTAAAGCAGATTTGTCAACAGAGCACACTGCCAGCTAAAACAGTAATCCTCCAAAAAAAAATTAAATTGATTGGTTTAAATTTGGAGCCAAACACAGTAACATATTAAAATTTTAGAGCCTAAAAATTTTACATAATGTTTAAAAAATTTGTAAAGGAACCAAAACCAAACACTCCCGTATACATATATATAGAAGGAACTTTAAAAACAACAACATATACATTCATGGCTTTCAATTTAGAAAAACAAATTATTGATTTGAATGTTGAAGTAATGTGCGACGAGAGAGAAATTTCAATTGATTTTAATATTGTTCCGACAAGTTCTGAAAATCAAAATGAAACAATGTCGAGGTTATCAAATCCGTTAACCACATCCACTATGATGTTCGATTTAAATTTGGAACCCGATCAAGAGTTCGAGCCACCGTTAACAGATGTAGATTCCGATGGATTGTGTATGGAAGATAGATCAATCCTATCTCACAATTTAGGTTATTTTTAAACATAGATAATCTTTAGTTTTATTTTATTTTTATTTTTATCTTTTATAATAAATAGTTTTATCCAGTATTATGAATTTGTTTGGATGTTTCTACTCATTCATGTTTTCTCGCACTTCTGATTATTGTATTTTTTAATGTATTTTTGTATTGCATGTTATTTCTTTTAAATTTTCAACCTTGCACTAGTATTTAGTTTTATATTTTAAGAACATTTTTTAATCTTTTACAAATCCTTTTGAATATTTTGAATATTTATTTATATCTCCATCATTGAATCATCACCAAACGTGGAGTACATTTGAGCATTGTATGCTTATACGTGGAGTTGAATATTTATTCATATGTATGCTTATATAATTGGTACGAAATGCTGAAAAGTGGAGTTGAATATTTAATTATTTATTTATATGTATGCTTATATAATTGGTACGAAATGCTCAAACGTGGAGTTCAATATTTATTTATATGTATGCTTATATAATTGGTAGCAAATGCTCAAACGTGGAGTTCAATATTTATTTATATGTATGCTTATATAATTGGTACGAAATGCTTATATGTCAAATTTGATTTTATGATTTATTGTGGCATTATTTTTCATTATGGTGATGGAAAGTTTATAAAGTGAACTAGGCAGTTTTATGCAATTTGTGTCGGTTGTGTTTTTATTTCAGTATTGGTAATTTAGAAATGGAATGTAATTTTTTTCCTTAAAAACAGATACATTGCTGGAAGAGGGAATAGTAAGGAAAACAAAGAAAAATTTAACAAATGAGCAGAGATGGACAATATACAACACTTTATTGAAAAAGAGTGTTAATGGAAAGTTGAAAAGAGATACAGTCAAAGAGGTTGCAGAGTTGTTTTCAATTTATATAAGAACAGTTCAAAGGATTTGGAAACGGGCAAAAGATACTCCAAATGGTGAAGCGGTTGATGTTTCCCATAAGAAGCCTAAAATTCAGGCTAAGAGAGTTCAAGTTGACTTAAATAACATTCTTCAAATTCCTTTACATCAACGAAAGACTATAAGGTCACTTACCGAAGCTTTGAAGGCCAGGGGTGCAAGTGTTAGCTACTCGTCATTACATAGACCTATACAGCAAGGTCTTATTCGACGTCATTCAAATGCCATTAAGCCAAACTTAAGAGAAGAAAATAAAAAAGCGCGTTTGCGATTTTGTTTATCTATGTTGGATAAAAACAGCTTGCCTTATGAGCCAAAATTCGTTGATATGTATAATGTTGTGCATATTGACGAAAAATGGTTCTATATGACTAGGAAGTCAGAAAAATATTATCTACTTCCCACCGAAGAGGATCCTTTACGCACATGTCAGAGTAAGAATTACTTTGAAAAGGTAATGTTTTTAGTTGCTATGGCTCGTCCAAGATTTGACGATGAAGGAAATGAAGTGTTCTCAGGAAAAATAGGAGTGTTTCCATTTGTTACCTCACAACCAGCTCAAAGAAGAAGTCGAAATAGAGATGCCGGAACATTAGAGATTAAACCGATGACCTCAGTTACGAGAGAAACAATAAAGACGTTTTTGATTGAACAAGTTGTACCAGCAATTCAACTTAAGTGGCCCAAAGAGGATTTAAGAAAAACCATATTTATTCAACAAGACAACGCAAGGACGCATGTTGATCCAAGTGACAAGGAATTTCAAAAAGCTGCTTCACAACATGGTTTTGATATTAGATTAGTGTGTCAACCTCCAAACTCACCAGATTTAAATATTTTAGATCTCGGATTTTTTAGCGCCATTTAAGCACTGCAACATAAAGAGTGTCCAAGGACAGTGGAAGAACTTATCCATGCAGTTAAGAAGTCATTTGATGAATATCCGACGAAAATGATAAATCGTATTTTCTTGACTTTACAATTGTGTATGCAGGAAATTATTAAAGTTGAAGGATCCAATAATTACAAAATCCCTCACATGAATAAAGGTGCACGGGAAATTGAGGGTCGTCTTCCTAAACAAATTAGGTGTAACTCTGTTATAGTGCAAAATGTAATGAATTTGTTAACATGAGTAATGTTAAGAGATTTCATTTCGCTTTAATTTTTTGTTTTATTTTATTTTTTATATTTTTGTTAATGTTACCTTATTTTACTTTTTATATTTTTGTTAATGTTACCTTAAAAAAAGAAGGATGAGGGAAAAAGTAGAAACAAGAAAGTCTAAGAAGACAGGCCAGGAGAATGGAGCTTATTAAAAAGAAGATAAATGTTAAGAGCTTCAAGCTTAAGCTATCAAGTTGAATATGTGGTGTAATTGGGGAAAAAAAAAGTCTTCCCAAGATTTTTTGCAAATTCTTTATTGTTAATTGGTTTACTTATTTTGAACTACTACTTTCTGCCTTCCTGTAAAGCCTTTTTCGTTATTTTAATCCTAATGCCTCTTTTCCAGTTTATAACAAGTGTCGTCTCTCTGTCGCTATAGTAACATAATTGGTTAAATTAGGCAGTGTTTGTTTTTATTTTTATTTTTATTTTTTTTGTTTGTGTTTTCAAATTTAGTAAAATTTTCTTTTCAAAATTATGAAAACCATAAATTATATATTTAATAAATTAAAATTAAATTAAATTTTAATTATATATTTAATAATTATGAAAACCATAAATTAAATTCTTTTCAATATTATATATTTAATAAATTAAAATCAATTATTAATAAAATTATGAATAATTAAATTATAATAATTAAATTATATGTTATTAAATTTAATAATTATTAATAAATATAATTAAATTTTAAATATTTAAATATTTAAATAAAATTGATTTAATAATTAAAATATATTTCAAATAAATATTAATTTTAACTAAAATTTTAATTTTAAATTATTTATTTAAATAAATATTATATAAAAGATTAAAATTTTAATTAATTAAAATAATTTATTTTTAAATTTTATTTAATCATTATTAGTGATAAAATATAACTAAATAATTTTATTTCATTATTGTTTTTCTAGTTTACGTTCCTCCCACCTTCATATGCGTCTTCATAAGATAAGAAATGCAGGAATAGGCCAAAGATAAGAATTTACATTGTGCAATAGCTTATAAAATGGAGGGTTATGCCAATGATAAAGGATGAGAGGGGACATAGAGGACGAAATGATGGTTTTCTGTCAAACGAGTTGAATATTTTTTTCCCTAAAGAAGAACCAGTAAAGGACAAGATTGAATAACTAGAAATCATGCCAAAAAAGAAAAACAAATGAAAATCATACGGGTAAAATACATCAGACAAAATACATCAGACAATAATATAAACCCATTAATCTAGATGCGAACATTGAAATGAAAATCACCACGTACATTTATTTAGAAAAAATATGGGAGATAAATTCTCAACATCTTCAATATTGTTTGCTGAATCTCCTTATTCGGATGAAGTTCTCCTTCCTCGTAATAAAATTTATTGGGATCAAAATCTAAAACCTTCATCTCAACTCCATTGTCTCCTTCCTTTTCTTTCTTTTTTTCTACTTCATCAATCTGTGACAACTTTT
The DNA here is from genome assembly GCA_029891385.1 of Erythroxylum novogranatense. NCBI lineage: Eukaryota > Viridiplantae > Streptophyta > Magnoliopsida > Malpighiales > Erythroxylaceae > Erythroxylum > Erythroxylum novogranatense. The sequence continues at coordinate 30,236,380 of CM057229.1, read as the reverse complement.
GTGTGTGGGAAGGAAAAGCTTCTTTCTCACCCATTTTTTATTCTTGCTTGTAGATTATGCTTGTAGATTATGTGTAGAGCTTTTATATTTAAATAATAAATGAATGTTGTTGAGAACTGAAAGGTTTTGAAGCAAATAAAAAAGAAACATAATGAAGTGCATTGAAAAGGTAATTTGCAATAATTAGCATGTGAGAGAAATTGCCTTGAAATTGTGATTGTATAATTAAGATGAGAGAGAAATGAAAGGTTAATTTTGGAAGAAAAGTTGTAAATATACATACAAAGTCAAGAATGACACTTATTTTGAATAATTAAAATGTATCTAAAACGACTCTTATTATGAAACGGAGGGAGTATCGAATAGTGAATCACGTGTACTAAAGGAATATGTAACGGATTCACGATTATGCCAAAAACGGAATGAAGTTGTCTTTCTCTTTCTAAATCTCTATAATTCTATCATTTTATGTACTTCTCTCTCTCTTTTCTCTTTTGTTGAATTAACAAACATCACATCGTAACTTCTGCGTGCTATTTTCTGTTATTTTAAAAACTTTATTAACAACTGGTATCAGAGCGACCAATCTAAGAATAACCATGGTTGAAGGCACAAGAGGCTCGAAGCTACAATGGTTTGAGAAAACTTGAAAGGGTTAATAGAGGCGCAAATTTGAAATGAGAAAATGTTACTGGAATCTCAAGATAGGAGTGAGAGCATGTTGTTGGAAATTCAAAACAAAATAGAGAAGGTAGAAAAAGAGATGATGAAACTGAGAAACATACTTCCACAAGGGGGTTGAGACAGCAGGGTGAACTAGGATTAACGGAGCCAACATCCCAAAGAAGCCAGTCGCGACAAGAGGCAGAGGATAACGCAACAAAGACGAGATTGAGTATAATCGAATTTCCCTCATTTGACAATGAAACTATTAAGCTGTGGCTATACTGTTGCGAACAAATTTTCTAATTGGATTATACTTCTAAGAAGGTGAACGTGAATGTTGCTCTTCTAAATATGAACGAACGATCACAGAAAAGGTATCGCCTATACATCAGGAATCGTAATAAAACAGAAGTGGTTGATTGGCAAGAGTTCACGAAGGCTATTAAACAGAGGTTTGATGCGGAGATTTGTGATGATTTGATGGGGGATTTCAAGGACTTGAAGCCGACGGGAACGATACAAGATTATTTTTCCAAGTTCGATCATCATTCCAATAGACTCTTGTTACCAGAGGAGTATCTAGTTGGATTTTTCATTAAAGGGTTGAAGATTGAGATTGGGGTCATAGTTAAATTGCAAAAACCTTGCTCTCTGCATTAGGCTTACACATTAGCTCGAAAGCAAGAGGTAATACTGTTGTCAACGGGAAATATGATGTTTAATCAAACCAATGCAGCAAGGAACACGAGTAATGGGGGCAATTTTGACTCAACCCCTAAACCTTTGCAGCCAGCCACCATTAACCGAAGTCCCAGCACAAAAGGAATCTTACCAACATCTTCTCCAACGTTCGCTCTCCGTCAGTAAGATCCTTTAAGCCCTCAAAACCTATTAGCAGTAAGGATTTTGATGATAAAAAAATGAAGGGTCTTTGTTTCTAGTGTGATAAAAAATACAGCTTGGGCCAAAAATGCAAGAAGCAGCATCTACAATTTTATGTAATCTCAAGAGAGGATGACAGTGGGAAATCCTAACCAAAAGAAGAGGAGGAAGATAGTGAAGAAGGTTTCGGTGAAGAAGAATCTCCGATGGTGTCCATGCAAGCTATGTTAGGATTATCTTAAATAGATGAGGTTAGTGGGATGCATCAACGACAACGAATTCACATTTTGGTTGACAATGGAACATGCCTAATTTTGTCGACACTACTGTAGTGAGGAAAAGGGGTTGTGATCTCTGAGAAATAGAACCATTTTTTATCACGATGGGCGGTGGAATACAACTGGACTGCAAACAATGTTATAAGAATTTCCTCTAGACGATGCAGGGGGCGCAATTCACCATAGACGCGTTGGTGCTGGATAAAAAGATGGATTTTTGAGGATTTTTTATCTTTTTTTCAGTAAATCAAATGCACGTTCAATGATAATTCTGGCCGACGAGTGTCTCTTATTATATAGAGCTCTTCTGGATTCCTAGGTGCCCTCTCATCTCTTGCCCACTCTTGAATATGGTATCTTGTGTCACTAAAAGGTGCAAGAAAACCAGGGCCATTGGTATAGCAGCATCTACTAAGTAGTAATTTCCTATAAGCAAATGACAATATTACTATGGTATATGTAATCAAACGGTATAAAAAATTGACAAACTTGGTACAATTCGTTTCTTACATACCCCGGGGAACTTGCAGTCCATTAGGCCTAGTAACAGTATCATGCAGAACCCTGGAATCCGCTGCTGAACCCTCTCATCCAGCAAGAACATAAACAAAGTTTAAGTTCTTGTCACACACTCCTAAAACATTAGTGCATATTCTCCCTTTCCTACCTCGATATCTGGGCTTGTCTGATTTGTAACGCCCCAAATTAGGGGTTAGAATATTAAAGAAATTTAGTACGAATTATGAGTGTTATTTGCTTATTAACTTATTAACTATTGGCTTAAATTGTGCACAAGTATTTTGGCATGCATTCATGGCATTTTCCGGGTTAATTGGTTTAATGAAACTTCAGAGTGATTTGGACAGTATTATTATAATTTTCAAAATTTTTGTATACTTCAAATATTTTTAGAAATTAATGGAGGATTAGTTTTGAGTTGACAATTTATTTTGAGAGTCATTATTTTTTGACGAAATTTTGGTAAATTTTCGGAAGTTGTCTGGAACTTTTGGGTATTTATTACACATAAGAATTCATAACAATGTTTTTGTTTATTTATTACTATTTGGACCTATTAGCTGTGTATTAGCTGTATCGCATCCAAACCTACACACAATGATTTAAATCGAACATTATCGTTTATTCCTCACCGAATGCCTCTTTTACCCATCCATCAGTAGAGATAGCGAAGTCATTCACTCACCAACACCTGCTATTGGAGTTTTCTTTGGAAAGCTGGTTAGTTGTAAACTGAAGAAGGACGGTGAAAAAAAAAGAAGAAAAGAAGAAGTTTCAGAGTCGGAAGTCGAAGGTTGAAGATGATGAACAGTGTCGGTGAACAGTGTCTTGCTACAGTCCATGAACAGTAACCGTACGTAGTTGTGAACAGTAGTCATACGTATTTTCCATGAACAGTGACCATACGTATTTGTGAACAATAATCGTACGTATTTGTGAACAGTAGTCATACGTATTTTTTTCACCCAAAAATAATTTATTAAAATGTATAACGGCTAGTTAACGGTACAAAAACGGCTAGTTTACAAAAATGCTCTATAAATAGATACCACTCCTCTATCATTTACTTCATCCCTTACCTCACAAGTGATTATTGACGAAAACAAAATTTCAAATGTTTTCCGCTATTTCATTTTTTTTCTACTTCTTATTATTATATATCTTTGTTTCATTCTTAGTGTAGAGCTAAATGATTCAGCTCGCACTCTTTTTCTCTTTTTAGCATGTCCTATGATCTTTATGTTACTTATTGTTATAGCATTTGAGAATTAATGTAATTTGTACACTTTCAGCTTTCATTGCTAAAGACTTGCTTTCATTTGAATACTCGCAGTATCGCTAATTTCCTGAAACTTCATGGATCATTTGGTACTATGAGTTGTTGATTAATCCGGAAATTTGTCATGAACATGCATCATACTCGGTTATCATACGATAATTAAGCCAATAATAATTTGTGTCCGTGTTCCTATGATAGAGGAAAGACCTTTGCCGGATATTATCGGGACAATAAACACTAAGGCGATTTAGGTAAGTAATCTGGTCGATAATTTTAGTACGTAATATAGGTAGAAAATTTGAGGTAAGTACTTTAGGTAAGTAAATTTTGTAATGTTAAATTTTGTGAGTCAACCTAGATGATGTCTAGGATTGATTTATTCGGGAGTGCTATTTGCTCGCACATGAATGGTGAAATGATCTTGTTACATTGTAAAGCTATTAAGTCCTAGTTGTGGGTAAATAGGCATGCCTAGAAGGGTCTGCAGTTGCTCCTGTTATTTGACACTTTGGTGTCTCCTGATATCGAGACATATGTCTCTCCTGCTGATACTAATTATGGTATCTCTGTATAAGTCCCGTTACCCACTTCATTCATGGATTTATAGTTTGATTTTTTCAGTATCTTGATATCATTTGATTATGACATAAACTGAAATATATTACGATTCGAAGGATCTCCGTGTTACATAGATTACATTTAGTATAAAAATCTGTTCTGAAATGCATTCTTTATGTTTCCTAAAATCGGTTAATATAGATTAGTTATTACTCACTAAGCTATATGCTTATATGATAGATTTGCCCGTGTAGGTTCGAGCTAAGAGATTAAGGATGGGACAAGTCAACCGCAGATGGCCAAAAGAGTCGAGTTTTGTGTTTGCGAAAATGTATTTTGTTTGGTTTGTTTGGGCTGTAAATATTCTTTCGATTTGTTTATGAAATTATGAAATGTATTATATGTGTGTTACGTTTAGTTTTTAAAAATGCATGTGTGAAACGTTTTGATTTGTTTGTCCTATCTTGGGTGGCATCCATTTATCCTCCCAGGGGGTATTTGGGTGTTACATTTTTGGTATCAGAGCGCCTGGTTTAGGCGGTTCTGGTTTAACAAATACTTGCCTATTGTTTGCTGTTGAGTGTTTACGTTGTGTTATGCCCTAATGTGGTGTCCCATGTTTTGTCTATAGTAAGCACGATGGAAGGATCTCACGAGATTGTTGACGAAATTGCTGAGAGTAATCAGCCGGAGCAAACACGTTTGGAAACACCAGGACCATCAAGGGTCAATCGAGGAGAAGCTGAGGCTCCACCTCCTCCTCTAGCTCAAGGAGAAGCTTTGATTAAGCTATCCCAGGATATGATGACCTTGTTGCATCGAATTACAACACCTAAGGCTCCGATTGATCAACTGAGGAAGTATGGGGCTGAAGAATTTTTGGGCACATCTCTGGAGGAATCTGAAGGGGCCGAGTTCTTGATTGAGAAGGTGAAGAGGGTACTGGATGAGATTAGTTGTCCAGCAGAGCAGATGGTTCACTGTGCTGTTTCCCTTCTTCAAGGAGCTGCTTATGAATGGTGGAAATTTGTTTTACGGAGTCCTCAGTTACCGGTGCCTCTGACTTGGGAATTCTTTGCCCAAGAATTTAGAACTAAGTATGTGACGGAAGCTTACAGAAAGGATCGGTGGAAGTAATTCCTGAATCTTAAGCAGAGGAGTTTATCTGTTGCTGAGTATAATCGGGAGTTTAATCGGCTCAGAAAATATGCCTCTGAATCTGTACTGACTGAAGAGTTCCGATGTCATCAATTCGAGGAGGGATTGCATGATTCGGTTAAGGAGTATTTGGCAGCGTTTTCTATGTTACAACACGTTACTTACCATCAGTTGGTACAGGCTGCAATAAAAGTAGAAAGACAAGAGACGATTAGGAAAGAAAGAAGTCAGAGAAGAGGCTTTAATAGAGGAGGTCTTGGGAAGCGAAGTCGGAAAGTAGTTCATCCGCACCGAGAGTTGCTCGGAGATCTGTGATGAGGGAAAGCAACAAAACTTTCCTACACCGACTGCCTCTAGTAGGGGTTCCTCTGGGGGTCGAGGTTCTAGTGCTCCAGAGTGCCCACACTGCTCTATTCACCATTGGGGTGTCTGCTGGAGAGCTACAGGTGCATGTTTTCGTTGTGGCAGGACGGAGCATATGATTGCAAATTGCCCTTTGAGGAGATGCAGGATGGCACAAGCTAGTGGAGAGGTTTATGACGCTTGATTGGGAGCAGAGGTCGAGGAAGAGGCCGAGGCGGATATAATCAGAACAGGGCTAATTCGAGCTCGCACTCAGAAACTGTGAATCGATCAGCTGTGCCTTCTGCTTCAACTCGAGCTTATGCACTGAAAGCTCGTGAGGATCAGGATGCACCAGATGTCATTGCTGGTATGATTTCTCTCTTTGGTTCTGAATTGTATGCATTAATTGATCCTGGATCTTCACATTCATATATCTGTGCTGGAGAAATGTTTGATAAGGAGATACTTATAGATCAGTTAGAATATGACATGCATGTAACTAGTCCTCTGGGCAGTAATGTGTTGGTGAATCAGGTGCTTAGGAATTGTCCAGTTATGATTCAAGGCAGTGAGTATGCAGCAGATCTGATTAAATTACCGTTTCACGAATTCGATTTGATTCTGGGTATGGATTGACTGTCTAAACATCAGGCAGTAATTGACTGTAAGGCTAAGATAGTTTTCTTGAGGAGGCCCGACCAGTCTGAGATTGTATTTCATGGTGGTTGCACAAGTGCTTTAACTAATGTAGTATCTGCTATGCAAGCTCAAAAGCTTCTAAGAAAGGGGTGTGAAGCTTATCTAGCGTTTGTACTTGATTCCCGAAGGAAGGTGGTAAGGATAAACCGCTTGATATTCTGTAGTGAATGAGTTTCGGATGTTTTCCGAGGAACTACAGGGCTTCCTCGAGAGAGAGAAGTCGAGTTATCTATCGGTTATGCAATGCATCGCTCGATATCTAGAGCATCAGTATAGAATGGCTCTCTTGAGTTGAAGGAGTTGAAGTTCTGATTACAAGAACTTCGGATAAGGGTTTATTAGACCCGATGTATCACAGTAAGTGCGCGGTGTTGCTCATAAAGAAGAAGGATGGTACACTGCGCATGTGCATCGATTATCGGCAGTTAAATAGGGTCACAGTGAAGAATAGGTATCCACTGCCAAGGATTGACGATCTATTTGATCAGTTGAGAGATGCAGGAGTGTTTTCGAAGATAGATCTGCGATCGGGGCATTATCAGCTTCGGGTAAAGGATGTGGATGTACTGAAGACTACATTTAGGACCCGTTATGGACATTACGAATTCCTAGTAATGCCGTTTGGGTTAACTAATGCTCCAGCAGCATTAATGGATTTGATGAATAGAGTATTCAAGCCTTATCTGGACCAGTTTGTTGTGGTGTTTATTGATGATATCCTGGTCTATTCCAAGAATGAACATGAGCATATTGACCATCTCCGAATTGTATTACAGACCCTGTGGGAAAGGCAGTTGTATGCGAAGTTGAGTAAATGTGATTTCTGGCTTCAGGAGGTATCATTCTTAGGGCATGTTGTCTCATCTGAAGGAATTAGAGTTGATCCTAGTAAGATAGAGGCGGTTGTTAATTGGAAGCTACCAAGGAACGTGACAGAGGTGAGAAGTTTTCTGGGTCTGGCTGGTTATTACCGTCGGTTTGTTAAGGGGTTTTCAGTGATAGCATCCCTTTAACTAAACTGTTACGGAAAGGAGTGAAGTATGAATGGTCTGATAGATGTCAGAGTAGCTTTGATCGGTTGAAATGTATGCTTACTGAAGCTCCTGTATTAGTTCAACCTACTTCTTGTAAGGAGTATGTTCTGTATACTGATGCATCTGGGATTGGGTTAGGTTGTGTTTTGATGTAGGAAGGGAAGGTAGTTGCTTATGCTTCTCGGCAACTAAAGACTCATGAATATAATTACCCTACTCATGATCTGGAGCTTGCAGCAGTAGTGTTTGCCTTAAAAATTTGGCGACACTATTTGTATGGTGAAAGGTGTAGAATTTTTACAAATCATAAGAGTCTGAAGTATCTGCTTACTCAGAAGGAACTTAATTTGAGACAACGGCGTTGGTTGGAATTATTTAAAGACTATGATTGTATTGTAGACTACCATCCGGGTAAGGCTAATGTTGTAGCAGATGCCTTAAGTCGAAAGACTATCTCGTCTTTATCACTGAAGCAGATTGGATGGCAGTTGGGATCTGATGGAGCCTTGATGGCTCAATTGATAGCAAGGCCCACGTTGAGACATGAGATTTGTCATGCTCAAAGAGCTGATGATAAGTTACAACAACTTATCTTGGCTACTCAGGAAGGTAAACAGACTGATTTTTTTATGCAGGGTGATGGTGAATTGTATTATAAGGACCGGTTGTGTGTGCCAGCTAATGATGAACTGAAGAAGAAGATATTGTTTGAGGCTCATAATCTGATCTTTACTATGCATCCGGGTGGAAACAAGATGTATCAGGATTTGAAGCAGTATTACTGGTGGTTAGGTATGAAACAGGATGTTGTGGATTATGTAGCAAAATGTCTGACATGCCAGCAGGTTAAGGCTGAACACCAGGTTCCATCGGGTTTGTTAAATCCTATTCCTATTCCTCAATGGAAATGGGATAACATTACCATGGACTTTGTCACTGGACTTCCTCTTACTCAAAGGAAACATGATGCGGTATGGGTTATTGTGGATAAGTTCACCAAATCTGCTCATTTTCTACCTGTTCGTCCTGACTATTCATTGGATAGGCTTGCAGATTTGTATGTGAATGAGATTGTAAGACTGCATGGAGTACCATTATCGATTATTTCTGATCGTGATCCTCGATTTACTTCGAGATTCTGGAAAAGTTTAGAGGAAGCATTGGGTACTCAACTTAAGTTTAGTACTGCTTTTCATCCCGCACAGATGGACAATGTCGAGCGAGTTATCTGATTTTGGAAGATATGTTGAGGGGTTGTGTGTTAGAGTTTCCCGGGAGTTGGGATAATTATCTGACTTTGATGGAGTTTACTTATAACAACAAGTTATCGGGCGAGCATTGGCATGGCACCTTATGAAGCGTTGTATGGTAGGAAGTGTAGAACTCGGTATGTTGGACGAAGTTGAGTGAAAACAAGATGATCGGGCGGACATTGTGAAAGATACTGAAGAAAAGATTGAGATAATTCAACGAGAGATTAAAGTTGTTAGTGATCGCGTAAATCTTATCTTGATCTAAAAAGGAAGGATATTGAGTTTCAAGTGGGTGATAAGGTGTTTCGAAAGTGTCACCATGGAAGCATATACTTGGTTTGGAAAGAAGGGTAAGCTTAGTCCGCGATTCATTGGTCCTTATGAAATTCGAAGAGGTTGGACAGTAGCTTATCGATTAGCTCTTCTGGAGAATTGGCCAGATTGCATGATGTGTTTCATATTTCTATGTTGAGGAGATACCGATCTGACGCCTCACATAAGATTCCGGTGCAAGAGATTCAGGTACAACATGATTTGTCATATGAAGAAGGGCCAATTTCCATATTAGCCAGATAAGTAAAACAATTGCGGAACAAGACAGTACCATTGGTAAAAGTCCTCTGGCAACATCATGGAATTGAGGAAGCAACCTGGGAACCAGAGGAAATCATGAAGGCCCAGTATCCGCAATTATTCGGATCAGGTATGAATTTCGAGGACGAAATTTCTTAAGGAAGGAAGAGTTGTAACGCCCCAAATTAGGGGTTAGAATATTAAAGGAATTTAGTACGAATTATGAGTGTTATTTGCTTATTAACTTATTAACTATTGGCTTAAATTGTGCATAAGTATTTTGGCATGCATTCATGACATTTTTCGGGTTAATTGGTTTAATGAAACTTCGGAGTGATTTGGACAGTATTATTATAATTTTCAAAATTTTTGTATACTTCAAATATTTTTAGAAATTAATGGAGGATTAGTTTTGAGTTGACAATTTATTTTGAGAGTCATTATTTTCGACGGAATTTTGGTAAATTTTGGAAGTTATCTCGAACTTTTGGGTATTTATTACATAAGAATTCATAACAATGTTTTGGTTATTTATTACTATTTGGACCTATTAGTCATTTATTAGTAGTATCGCATCCAAACCTACACGCAACGATTTAAATCGAACATTATCGTTTATTCCTCACCGAATGCCTCCTTTACCCATCCATCAGTAGAGATAGCGAAGTCATTCACTCACCAACACTTGCTATTGGAGTTTTCTTTGAAAAACTGGTTAGTTGTAAACTGAAGAAGGACGGTGAAAAAAAAAGAAGAAAAGAAGAAGTTTCAGAGTCGGAAGTCAAAGGTTGAAGATGATGAACAGTGTCGGTGAACAGTGTCTTGCTCTGAACGCTACAAATCGTGAGCGATGGCAAATGCGTAGTTGTGAGCGATGAGTCATCGTATTTTCCATGAACAGTGACCATACGTATTTGTGAACAATAATCGTACGTATTTGTGAACAGTAGTCATACGTATTTTTTTCACCCAAAAATAATTTATTAAAATGTATAACGGCTAGTTAACGGTACAAAAACGGCTAGTTTACAAAAATGCTCTATAAATAGATACTACTCTTCCATCATTTACTTCATCCCTTACCTCACAAGTGATTCTTGACGAAAACCAAATTTCAAATGTTGTCCGCTATTTCATTTTTTTGTCTACTTCTTATTCTTATGTATCTTTGTTTCATTCTTAGTGTAGAGCTAAATGATTCAGCTCGCACTCTTTTTCTCTTTTTAGCATGTCCTATGATCTTTATGTTGCTTATTGTCATAGCATTTGAGAATTAATGTAATTTGTACACTTTCAGCTTTCATTGGTAAATACTTGCTTTCATTTGAATACTCGGAGTATCGCTAATTTCCTGAAACTTCATAGATCATTTGGTACTATGAGTTGTTGATTAATCCCAGAAATTTGTCATGAACATGCATCATACTCAGTTATCATACAGTAATTAAACACAATAATAATTTGTGTCCGTGTTCCTATGATAGAGGAAAGACCCTTTGCCGGATATTATCGGGACAATAAACACTAAGGCGATTTAGGTAAATGTACAATTCGATAATTTGACGTAATATAGGTAGAAAATTTGATGTAAGTACTTTAGGTAAGTAAATTTTGTAATGTTAAATTTTGTGAGTCAACCTAGATGATGTCTAGGATTGATTTATCGGGAGTGCTATTTGCACTGCATATGAATGGTGAAATGATCTTGTTACATTGTAAAGCTGTTAAGTCTAGTTGTGGGTAAATAGGCATGCCTAGAAGGTCTGCAATGCTCTCGTTATTTGACACTTTGGTGTCTCATGATATCGAGACATATGTCTCTCCTATCGATACTAATTATGGTATCTCTGTATAAGTCCGTTACCCATACATTCATGGATTTATAGTTTGATTTATTACGTAGATTGATATCATTTGATTCGACATAAACGAAATATATTCGATTCGAAGGATCTCCGTGTTACGTAGATTACATTTAGTATAAAATATGTTCGAAATGCATTATTTATGTTTCGAAATCGGTTAATATAGATTAGTTATTACTCACTAAGCTATATGCTTATATGATGGATTTGCCCGTGTAGGTTGAACTAAGAGATTAAGGATGGGACAAGTCAACCGATGGCCAAAAGAGTCTGAGTTTGTGTTCTTGTGAAAATGTATTTTGTTTGGTTTGTTTGGGCTGTAAATATTCTTTCGATTTGTTTCGAAATTATGAGATGTATTATATGTATTACGTTTAGTTTTTAAAAATGCATGTGTGAAACGTTTTGATTTGTTTGTCCTGTCTTGGGTGGCATCCATTTATCCTCCCAGGGGGTATTTGGGTGTTACGTGCTTGGGGAACTATTATGCCTAAATAGGTCCCATCGAGAGCACCAAGGGTCCAAGGCAACCCTTTGTTTAAAATTCCAATAAAAAACGGTTCTAGTTAATTAATTTCATCAAACACGAAATTACATACTGTATTGTCGCTAAATAAAATTACTAACCTTAAACCATTTCCATCTAGTGTCTGTGCAATCCTCAGGAACGGGTATGGGCTTGACCAACAACAGATGTTGAAGCTTTATAACAGCCTTCAACACACTGTGGAAGACCCTACTTATTGTCTCTCCTGACCTCATAAACCGAACTTGTAATACTCTATTAGATTCATTTTGTGCTAATATTCTAAGGAATATTAAAACTTTTTCTTCAATTGCCATATGACCCGTATTTGTCAACCCACCATTGATCTGAAGCATCTCACATAACAATGTAAATGCATTACTGTCCATCCTTATGTCCCACTGGGTATTCCTATCCCCCTCATGCAAAATCCTATCTATATTGGCTAACCTATTTGGTACTGTCAATGCCCTACTTCCTATCACATTTTCACTTCTACGTCATTTTTTGGTGTATATATACAAGCATATGAGCAAGACCATCCTTATAAGATCAAGTTGCCCTTTCATATTCTCAAACAAAGCCAGACACTTAATTATATGATCACGAGCCGTTCACTCCAAATTTGAAAAAATAAACTGTCTGCAAACATAAAACAATTTAATGTTCAAAAACTACATTTGTACATATGTATAGAATAGTAAGATGTGTAACAAAGAAATTGAAGAAATGCATTGATTCCGTTCTATACTTGTTTTCCTATGCATATATAATTGGAATATTGTATTGTTACTCTCATATCCATTATATTGTTCTATACTTGTTTTTTTATTGTCATATCTGGTAAGTTAAGACTTGCTTACCAATAAATTGGTAAGAGGAAAAGCGTTTCTTAATCATTAGGATAAGCCTTAATTTCTGATTTATAGACTTTTTGGTTTAAATAAAAAAAATTCGACCCTTTACATTTACTGATGATGGTCTATAATTGCCAAGTCTTTTTTGGTATTTTGGTTGGCATATGCAATCATAATTAACAATGTCATAATTTACTATGTTTCGTATGCAAGTAGTAATGAATTTGTTGCTAATTTATATCCGAAGATGGATCTAGTGCATTTAAATGCAAATGGAAACTTACTAACATAGAGTAATTATCAACATGGTTACGTATTTATATGACAGAAGTTGGACACAACAAATCATTACTGTCATAAGATCTGACATGGAGTATCTCAACTCTTACATGGAGGCATGGAGATGTAGCATACAAACTAGCACATTTACATCTGCATATGCAAGCATTTTCTCATAGTGTTTAAGTCTTAATCAGTCATTAGTAAGACAGGAATGTGCTTTTGGCCGGATATGATTAGAGAGAGTTTGTTAACTGAATTTGGATAATTAGTACCCTTCCTAACTACAATCCTTAAAGCCTAATGACCTTATAATTTCTGATGCAATTATGGGCTCATAATATCTTCTCAAAGCTTCTCCTTTGTCTTATTTTTTTTTCACAAATCACAATCTTCTAATCTTGTGTAAAATCATATCTTTTTCAGATCACTAGAGCTTAACTACTCATACATATCATCAACACATTCATGCTCGCTATGTATTCTTCGTGTAGGTTGGATGATATTTGGTTTCAGCAAAGCAAATTTTTTTAAGTTTTGCGGACATTTATGCATTTGGTTAGTCATAGGTTGGGAAGTGGGGGCTTGGAGTTTAACTACCATCATTACTAATTTAAAGAAACTAAAAATATCAAGTTCTCAACTGGTCTGTTTTGTCTGCAACTTACTGTATACATTCAGCTATGGATACATAGCTATGTATACATTCAGCTATGTATCCATTCTATTTACTGTATACATTCTCATTACACTTCAATACAATTGCAAATCTAAGAACTTACCACATTCAGCTATGTATACACAACAATCAAAAAGAAGATTTGAATATGAAGGTTAGATAAAGAAGGACTTACCACTTTGATACGAAGTCCTCAAATTTCAAGTTCCCGAATGGAAGAAGATTGTTGCATAAATAATGCAAGAAACAAACCCTGTAATTGGGAATTTCAGCTCATTGATTAGTTAACTCAAGTGCAATTAAGATATATAGTTGATCAAGGAATTGCTTTGTAATTCACAGTAGACTACTACACTACTTCTACATAGAAGGATTAAGTATAAACCAATAAGTGTAGATTCACAGTACATATATAAATGGTAAACAGTTGTTATGAATCATATGAATCATTTCCTTCATAATAGGTTTTAATCATGAGCAACCTCCTTTTCAGTACTTGGACATTAAAGATTGTTAGCCTCTCTTTGAATCGGATCCTTAAAATGTTTTGTAATTGGAACAACAGATTCCTTATTGTATACAAGAAGGTTACAACTGATTGTCAATATGATTAACAATCTTTATACATAAGGGAGCTCATATTTGTTCGTATATTAATATATTGTCAACTCAATTGAGAGGCTACTTAATGAAGCATAGGTATAGAGAGAAATGCATTAGGGGAAAAGTTAAAATGGAAAAATATATACTTGCCTAAAGATAATCCCGAATTGAGAATTAGTTCAATTAAAGTCATGAACAAGATGTTGTTAGTTAAAGAATATTGTAACAACTTATAAATAAAGAGAGTTAGAAAAAAAACTTATAAATAAAGAGTCCTTGGGGGTTAAGTGGATGCATACTTAAATTTTTTAAATAGAAAGCATATTGAATATAAAGTTGAAGACCAATACTTCTTAGACCTAGAGTATATCTTCAGCTTGAGGGAACATATATATGATATGTGATGTTTTATATCCCGAAACACAAAATAATTGCTAAGAGAAATCACTAAAGACAAGTACACCTATCATTTTCTATAATATAGTTTTTAGTGAGTACCAATGTCCATCCCATGAGGATCAGAATATTAACTATCTTTGTATTATCTTATCTAATGAAACAAATTATTGATTAACAAATAAGACCTAATCAGTCAAGTGATAGATAAGAATGAAGCAACCAGTAAGTCAACTATAATAAGATGAAGAATCCTCTTACAACCTTTTCTATAGTTGAATTCATTTTGATTTAATGATTAACTCTAGTTTTTTATATCAATAGGAACTTAGAAGTTACAGCTATTCTTTGTCAAGATATATATCCATATTCTTATTAAGTTGATTGATTGACAAAAGATGTAAAAACCTTTTCATTCCAACCATAATAAAGGACGCATCATAACCTAGTAGTTAGCTTATCCTAATAAAACAACATCAACAAAAAGAGCATCATTTTTCCCTCTGAAACTCAATTATGCACCAACGAAATAAAACCTGGGTATTCTAATCATTCCAGGAGTATACATGGGAAGAAATTCTTAAGACATATATACAAATGCACACCATTCTGGGGAAAGTTAACACATTTAATCATGGAGTTAATGGATGCATTTATGTCATTACTGAGCAACCAATACATAGCAACATAACATAACTCACCGAGCAAAAATCCCAAGCAGATTGTCCCTCCAATTGAGAGCGAAAGTTACCTCGACCAAATAAGCCCTGAGGAGAAGAAAATTGCAAGCCCATGATAATCCGCATAAATGTAAATAGAAAACAAATCCCCCAAAATTTTAGGCATATTAGGATTTGCAAAAATTCAGGGAAAAACAATCCCATTACTCACAGTCGGACAAGCATTGCAGTGAACAAAAAACAATAACTAAAGAAGTGAACGGAGAAAACAATCAACATTTCATTGAAAATGAAGTTTTCAAAATCCCCTTAGCCCATCACTGCAAAAACAGAAGGGAAAACAAATTTCAGGTAAGGATGCTTATATGCGATTGGTTTCGGTTAAAAAAGCGAATCAAACCGTTTACTATGCATCGACGAAACCTAAAGTGCGATTTCATTGGAGAGAGCATTTTGGAGATTCCTAAAAAAAGTCATATGGACAGCGACTCCAGAGGCAAACAAGGGGAGAGTCATGAAGCATGCAAACCATTACCTGCTACGTCTGCGAAGCCCAGGGAAGAAGGACGGAGAGCTATGAAGCGCGGTGAAGAAGGAAGGAGAGCTGTGCAGAGAGGGAGATGTTTCGTTTCTCAAATAAAAACGTAGCGTTTTGGAGTTTAAGGCAGGGTATTTCAGACATTTCACCTAATTGGCTTGTTCTTGTCCTTAGGACAAAGATTTATGTACCATAGTTTAAGATTGGACAAAATTTTTTGTCCAAGTCCATTGAAGACAGAACGATAAAGGACAAAGACAGCAACCAAACACCACCAAGGACAGAACTTATATGTCCTTGTCCTCTGTTCTCGCGTCTGCAGACGGTAACCAAACGCTGCGTAAGAGTTGATCGGTGTAAGGTGTTTATCCAATTTTTTCAAGGCCTTGTATCCAATGGAACGAATTAGTTCGTCTGCATCGCCGATTCTGGAACAAATGCGGTGATATTGGTATCGGGTTTGAATTCGGCGATCACGGCATTACCAAATATCGGGACCAATCCGCAAAAAACATTAAACTTCAAGGACCATTTTGCAATAAATGAAAAAAAACCCTAAAAATCTAACCCACCCGACCCTTCGGCTCTCCCTCTCAACTCAACTCTCACATTTCTCTCTTCTCCGTTCTCCCTCTCACATAGCCGCCGCTCCCTTGCCGACTGCCTCCCTCGCCGTCGCCGCTCGTCAGTCGTCGCTCTCGCCGGCCCTCGCCTCCTCTTCTGCTCTGTCTTGGTCCTCTTGGAGTCGTGGACGTGGAGTCGTCTTCTTCAACGCCCGAAGCCGTCGCCGCCCGAAGCCGTTGCCGCCTGCTCAGATCCACCGTCTGGTGTCCACCGCACACCGTTGCGTCGCCGTCTTCAACGCCCGAAGCCCTCGTCGCGGTCTTCAACGCCCGAAGCCCTCGCCGCCTGCTGAGATCCACCCCACGGCCCACCGTCGCCGCCTGCTGAGGATCCGACATCGACCCAGATTGTAAATGACCGATTGTTGTGTTTAATTTTTCTTAGCTTTTGGACAATATTTGCTTGTGTTTTTTGTGTTGGTTGGTAGATCCGTAGATGATGTTGGATTGAGAAAGATGTTGGATTTGTGGATGATCCGATGATGATGTTGAAATATTGAATGAATCCTGTTGATTGTTGCGTTGGAAAAAAAATTGATTGGTGATTGTAATTGAGTAGATTTTAAGGTATTAAAATTAGAATAAATTTTGATTAGAATATGTTGTAAACTTGTAATTAGAATTGGAATAAAATTTAGAATTGTACTGAAAATTAGATTTGGAAATTGGAGTTGAAAATTAGATTTTTGCATTTTGGAATTAGAAATTGTAATTGGAAATTGGAGTTGGATATTTGAATTGATAGAAAATTAATTTTGGAATGGGAATTAGAATTGGATTGAAAATTGGTTGAATGGAAATGGAAATGGATTGAATGGAATGGAATTAGAATTGAATGGAATGAATGGAATTGGAATTGAATGAAATGAATGGGAATTGGAATTAAATGGAATGAATGGAATTGGAATTGGAATTGAATGAAATTGAATAGAAATGAATTGGAATTGAATTGAATTGGAATTAGAATGGAATTGCAAATTGTTGGAGTATGTTTTAAATTGAATTAGAATTGTATTAAATTGGAATTGTAATTGAATTAAATTGAATTGAATTGGAATGTAATGGATTGAATTGGAATTGGAATGGAATTGGATTAGAATGAAATTGGAATTGAATTAGATTGTAATTGAATTGGAATTGAATTGTAATTGGAATTGAATTGATATGGATTGGATTGCATTTGATTGAATTGAATTGAATTGAATTTGAATGGATTGGATAGCATTTGATTGAATTGAATTGAATTTGAATGTATTGATTGTATTGGAATTGAATTGCATTGAATTAGAATTGGATTTGAATTGGAATTGGAATTGGAATTGGATTGGATTGGTATGGATTGAATTGGATTGGATCCAATTAGATTTGATTGAATTGGATTGGATTGGATTGGATTTAATTGAATTGAATTTGAATGGATTGATTGAATTGGAATTGAATTGAATTGAATTGGATGTCATTTGATTGAATTGAATTGAATTCAATTTGAATGGATTGATTGAATTGCAATTGAATTGGATTGGATTGAATTGGAATTGGAATTAGAATTGAATTGAATTGAATTGAATTGTATTGTATTGTATTGTATTGTATTGTATTGAATTGAATTGGATTGGATTGGATTGGATTGGATTGGATTGGATTGGATTGGATTGAATTGTATTTGATTGAATTGAATTTGATTGAATTGAATTGGATTGGATTGGATTGAATTGAATTGGATTGAATTGGATTGAATTGTATTTGATTGAATTGAATTTGATTGAATTGAATTGGATTGGATTGAATTGAATTGAATTGTCATTATGTACTGAAATTATGTGTTATTCATTTTTGTGTACAGATAAATGGAAGGAAGTTCAAATACTCCCGATCAATCTAGTTTAGGAAGATACAATGATCCAGCTTGGGCTCATCTTTGGTGCGGTTCGGTTAAAGAATCATACCATTTGCTTGTTTTGTAACAAGCATTTGAAAATGGAGGAATCACCCGATTGAAAAGGCATTTAGCTGGGGTTAAAGGAGATGTGAAAGCGTGTAAAAAAGTCACTCATGATGTGAAGTGGCAGATGAAAACATTGCTTGATGAACATCAATTTGAGAAAGATAGAAGGGTAAGATTGAATCTTGAAATTGGTAGTGGAAGTTCATTTCCCGGTTTCCGTGGTGATTATGGAGATGTTGAAGGTGGAAGTGGTAGTGGTACTGGTAGTGTTCCATCTCAGCCTCAGGATCCTGCAGAATCTAAAATGAGGAAGAGAAGAAGGCAGCCATCTGGTTTCTTTGCACCACGAACAACTCTGTGAGAATGACCTTCAATTAGTAGTGCAATGCAGATAAGAGATGCGACTCACAATGTTGATATGGCAGTAACTAGATGGTGGTATGATACAGGTTCGTCATTTAATGCTTCTCAATCATATTATTATCAACCTATGATAGATGTCATAGCCTCTTATGGTCCAGGATACAAAGGGCCATCGGTTGATGACTTAAGAGGTAAACTTTTGAGTTGTGCTGTGTCTGAAATGAGAGCTTATTTGGCTGAAAGAAGATTGAATTGGGGTATTAATGGATGCTCAATTATGTGTGATGGTTGGACAAATAGGAGACAAGAGCCTATTATAAATTTTTTGGTTTATTGTTTAATGGCTCTATGTTTTTAAAATCGATTGATGCATCTAGCATGATTAGAAATGCTGATAATTTGTTTCGAATATTTGATGAAGTTGTGAATGAAGTAGGGGTGGAAAACATTGTTCAGTTTATTACTGACAAAGATTCCGCTTATAAAGCAGCAGGGATGAGGTTGCAGAGAACCTATAATTCATTCTTTTGGACTCCTTGTGTTGCACATTGCATTGACTTAATACTGGAGGATATAGGAAATCCTAGGTATTTTCCTGTTTTTGATGAGACCATGCAGAAGGCAAAAAAGGTGACAAAATTTATTTATAATTGTGCATGGGTTTTAAATTTGATGAGAAGGGAATTTACCAATGGTAGGAATTTGTGTCGCCCTGCTGTGACAAGATTTGCAACAAATTTCTTATCACTTCAGTCTTTTCTTTCGTTGAGGAAGGAGTTAAGGCAAATGTTTACAAGTGATAAGTGGGTTACATCTCAAAGATGCTAGGTCTAATCTTTGGAATGGAGTCCGTAGTATCATATTGGAAGATAGAAATTTTGGTGCAATGTCAATTCGTTATCCGAGTTTGTGAGCCTTTGGTGAGGTGCTTGGTTGGTGATAGTGAAGAAAAGCCAACAATGAGTTATATTTTGATCTTTATGGAGAGAGCAGCGGAAGCAATCAAGGCCAATCTGAAACATAGGCCTTCTTTATACTAACCATTTATCTCAATCATTAATGATAGAAGGAGAAAACAACTTTCTTCACCATTGTTTGTAGCTGGGGCTTTTTTGAATCCTAATGTATATTTTAGACTGAATCCGGAAAAGCAAGTGAAGTTAGTAGAGGAATGCTTATAGCGAGTTACAACAATTGTTCCTCGTGACTCAATGCAAGTTGTTTTAACCGATCAAATGGAGGCTTATAAATACTCTTATGAAGATTTTGGAATGTCGGTCGCTATTCAACAAAGAGGACTTCTTTCTCCAGGTATTATTTATTTCCTATTTCTTATTTGTTAAAATTTATTTATCACTTTATTTTGTTTATAACACTACTTTTGTTTTCTTATAACTTGCAGTTGCTTGGTAGGATCTTTTCGGATGTAGTGTTCCGAATTGAGAAAGTTTGCAATTCAATTTTAAGTCAATGTGTGAGTGCTGTTGGGTGTGAAACTAAAGCTGGAGCACATTGAATTTATCCATTCCAAGAAAAGGAATAGATTGGAGCATAAGAGGTTGAATGACTTGGTTTATGTTCGTTACAATTTGAAGCTTCGGAAAAGGTACGTTATTTTCATTATTTTCATTATTAATTTTGATATAATTTCTTATAATTTTCTAATAATTAAATGTAATTGTTTACTAGGACTCTTAGTAGCACAAGTTCTTCAAATGATCCAATTGCGATTGATAATATTGATATTTTGGCGGATTGGGTTTTTGAAGAACCCAATTTGGTTGATGTGAGTGATTTGAATGTGGAGGATGATCTTGGATGGGAAAGCATTGACATGTCATTTGGTGCATTAAATTTGAATGATGATGATGATGAAGCTCCTCTCAATGATGAGGATTTTGTACCAAATGATCGATTGGGGTCGATCTTGATTCAATGAGTATCCCCGTTGTGATTGAACTTGTGTTTTAATTTTCCTCTTCTTTTAATTTTACTTGTATTTGATCATTGATGTTTATGTTAAATTATATGTATGTAATGCCAATGTAATATTTTGTTTCATGTTCAAATTCTACTTGATTGCTTATTCGTCATCAACTCTTTTGTAATATTTATTGTTCTTTTTATCGGATGTTTTGAATCTTTTGATGTAAATATGTAATATTATTTATTGTAATGATGAAATTGTATGATTGTAATATTTTAAATGCTTTGTATTATTCTTAGTTTTATAATTGTATGATGATGATTGTTTTTATTTATACTAATTGTGGTTATTATTTATATGTAAAATATTTAAAAATTATTGTTATTTCAAATTAATTGTCATTATTATTTATTATTAAGATTTTTAAAACATGGTTGATGTAAATAGTAAACTAGTAAAGTATACTGATGCAATTGCATAATATATCAATATGGACTATTTTGCAATTTTAAAAGTTTAGGACTATTTTATAAATTTACAAAATACCCTCAAAAGCAGATTTTGCATCTTGATGCAAATCTGATTCAGATTCAGGAGCTCAATCCGCATCAAAATTAGTACGGTATTCATAACATTGCCTGTATCCTCTAACTAAGAGATATTCATAATTCTCCTAGAAGTAAGCAAGACTCTTCTGGTTGTTGTAATTTCTTGGTTTCTTTATATTATGCATTTGAAACTCAAATCAAAGACTTCTGTTTTCGTGTCGTCTTTTGAAAAATAGGTACTATCTTATCACAAAATCATGTTCGGTTACAAGTATTATTGTCTATTTGCGTTTCACTATCGGAGCAATTTTGGAATATAGTTGTGAACATTAAGACATCTTGTCAATCCCATCAACAAAATGAAATAAATTAATTGGAACTAAACTATCTTTCATAATTCAAATATAAGTTCTAAAATTAAAGTTATGATTAGCTTTCTTATCAAGATGACAATGGGTTGCTAATTTTTTAAAAATTAAATATATAAAATAACGTATTTTTAATTGAGTCCAGGCTTAAATTACTCAAACTCATGCCTACTTGAGACTTAATTTTTTAAGCAAAACATTGATATATTATTTAAAAAATTGGGCTTCAAACCAATATAAGCTTAAAAATACCTAAATTTAAACTCATAGGTTAACTTATTGTCATCTTTATTTTTTATTGTTACAAGTTTGCAAATTGTTAAAAGAGGTTAAATTTAATTTTTTTTATACCTTAATCATTGATGCCAAAACAAAAAGAAAAGGTGTCAACTGACTAAACCCATTCTTTATTACTTGATTGGATTTTGTAAGTTTGCATATCTAAAATATCATTGCTTACATTTGATGATATCACATCACCAACGAGGTATTGCTACATGGTTGGAGCCCTGAACTACTTAATCTTGTTCACACATTTGTCTAGATCTTACGTAAATATTTGGATAAGATTTAATAAAACAGAGTAAAAATTGATTAACCGATATAGAGATACTGATCTCCCAACTATTGCATTTAACATTATAGATCAAAGCCATACCGAGGGAATTTTAAAAAAGGAAAAGGAAAAGAAAAAGGAAAGAAGCATTAATCGGAAGCAAATACTAATTATGCCATCAGGACGTACACCCATTACAATCGGATGATTGGATGAGAAGCTGACATAGAAATAACTGCAAGGCATTCATATGCCAGAAATGCTTACGTAGATGCTGCTAGAGAAGAATGATAGAACTAGGAAGTAGGAACAGATAACAAATTCACCATAAAAAGAATAGAAAACAAATTAATAAATGTATGAGATAGTTCAAATTTCAACCTTCTTAGTGTCCATGTACTCTTCCATTTCCTTCAGCCACAAATCAGCAAACTCACAATTCTTCCATGCCTCAAACCATGGCCCTCCGCGAGTATAATGTATTGCTTTTGGGAATGTAGTTGCATCACCCTCCACAACCTTGTTATGGCCCTCCAGAAAATTCCATACAAATGGTATGGATCCAATTTCTTCATCCTCAAGCCACTGAAACCTATGGAGAAAAGCACCAGTTTGAGTATTCACAACCTCAGGTGTGAGCACCTTGTTCTTTGGATGCCCGCAATTGTACAACACCATTGAAGACCAATTCTTTCTCGGATACACAGTTTGCACAGCACCGTCCATCTTTGTGGTCTCTTTTGGGGTATAATCGTGTTGCACACACATGACAGCATATTTATCATCAATGAAATCACTCAATTCCTTGATGTCAGCCAAGTAAAGGAAATCACAATCAACAAACATTGCCCACCCATCATAGTTGGCCAAGTGAGGAGTTAAAAAACGGCTAAAAGAGAACTCCGTGCTCTCAAGGTTTCCCCTTTCACGCCAATACAGTCCATTCTTTCTAAGTTCTGATTGTTTAATTGGATTGATCTCGACAGGGATCGAAGATCGCTTCAAAATGGAATGGCGACACACCTGATAAGCAAGATCTTCTCGTTGATCATAACCCACAAAGATCTTGAAGGGTTTGCAAACTCCATTAGAGTGATGAGCATTGACATTGGCCAATGTCATTGTTGCAGTTGGCACCTGTGAGTCGAGGGATCTTAATCTGTTAAACCATTAATGATTCAAATATGAGGAAAACAGAAAAAGATTTAACGCATCATACCAAAAGAAGCACCCATGTCAAATTAAAAGAAATGAAAGGTGAAAAATCCAATTTGGGTTTCGCAAATCCAGATAGCAGAAGAGCAAAAAAAAACCAGCAATGCAAATGGACAACTGAAGGAATCCGTTGTTCTTGGAGCCTCATATAAAGAAATATCCAAGGAGTTTGGCAACATTTTCGATGAAATCTAAAAATCTAATTCAAACAACCATTCAGTCGGCTGCAACCGATCTGGAAAACAAAGAAAATGAAGTAGACTACAAATAACCAGAACTGATCCTGATCCCGCCCAATTGCAGGCAAAGAAAAAGAAAGTAAGCAATAAATTCCATCGAAATAATCCTAAATTAAGATAACAAGAGAAGCCCAGATGTTTGTTTGGATCAAACAACAGCATTACGCATTTTAATCCAAAAAACAAGCATTCAAACACCAGTAAAGAATACCTTGGAGAAAAGCAGAAGACTCCAGATCTTGAAAAGAGAAGACAGAAAATTTTGGGTTGGCGATGGATTTGGAGAAGTAATAGGGCCAAGATTTCAGTGGAAACAAATTCAATGATATTTCTACGAAGGCAGCGAGTGTTGTGAGGGAGCGGAATTTGATCCGTGAATGCGAAGTAAGGAATAGATATAGGGCTCCTTTATTATATACACCGCACAATGAATGACAGCTTCTGAATCTAAACTAAGCAAACTATGAGTACAGAATCTGTGGACGATAATCTCATTTTGTGGAAAAACCATACAAGTAAAATCAGGGGTGCGCTGTCCATAAATTGTGACTCGGCGAAACCGTGTCGGTGGATATCTCCGAACTAGTCATATTGTGCTCCACAAAAAATTTATATTTGCTCATTTATTGGCTCACTAAGAAAAGAAAAGTGTATAATGAAGTCGTTCTATTTATTTATAAGTACTCCTAAGGGAAAAAAAAAAAAGAAAGAAAAGAAAAGAAAACTCTTAGGATTTACCAAAGAAAAAAAAAACTATGGTGTTGGGACTGTTTTTGTATCTCCCGCGGACCAAGTTCAATTAGTTTACCAAACGTACGGACACAAACTTGTAAGATCGGAGTCACATCAATCGACCATCTATTTCCAATAGGAAAAACTCACAAACATCTTGAAATCGGCTGTCGGCAGCATAGCAAGGTAATTCGATTCAAGTTACAGAACAAAACCACGGCAAATCTCCTTTACTCTTATTCCCTGCCAAAACTTTAGTCTAAATAGTTTCGTTTATTCCTAATAACCAATTAAGGACACGTACCTGAAGAATATCTACGCCCTTTCCTTTCACTCCCACAGTCCCGAGGAGACAGCTCCTACAGTAGTAATTATCTTTTTTTTTTTCTTCTTTTAAAAAATACATTCTTTTTTATTAAAATAACATGAATTATGTGGTCCAAGCTAAAGATGACAATTGAGCTTGAGCCCGAGTCTGTTCTAGCCAAAAGTCAACAGACCATGCTTAGGTTGACATGACTTTGAGTCCAGATTTTTTGAAAAATAGATCGTAGGGTTGTCCAAATCTGATCTGACTTGAGGCCCGACTTTTATAAGGAATCAATGTTACTTTGTATTTTTAATTCTAAAAAAAGTTCAAGTAGGACTCGAGCTTTGATTGGGTTGTCTTCACATGACTCGTTCCCATTTCCTTACCTCAGGCCTGATCTACTCAAGCTCTGGCCTACCCCTTTGCCATCCTTAGTTTAAACTAAAGTCTTTCCCTTATATGTAGCTTTGATTATAGGTTTTTATTCAACGAAAGAATACAACTACAAATGAACATGAGTCACAATTGGTCTCTACAGTAACTTTTTATCAATAATGCCTTTTTGCAAGGTCATTTTCATGAAACAATTTACGTGATTCAATAAATCAAGATGGGCTTGCACATGACTGCAAGTTAAAAAAAAAACAATTTATAACCATAAAGTGTGTTGAGTGTTTAGCACTATTTTTGAGGCAAGTATGACTTTTCGATGATCTTAGACACTTTTATGGTTCGTAAAGATGATGAACACGTGATGATCTTAGATACTTTTATGGTTCGTAAAGATGATGAACACGTGAAAACAAGACGGATATATTCTTTACTCACACAACCATGTGAGTTGACTATATAACTCTCTAAAAACAGGTGCATAAAGACATGAAAGGGTGAAGACATACACGATTGTATGCACGCCCTTGTTTATGACATTCATGATCATGTGCATCGACCATGTAATTCTCTGTTGTTAGTGTATATCCTTGTAGCCAATCATTTGGATACAATTTGATCTATAACATTATTATCTAATTAAAAAAGATATTTTTTATCTTTATGTATTAAGTTAAACACATTAGATGTTTTAATACTGAAGATAAATTCCCTGGAATAATTACTGTGTAATTGAAATTATAATGAGATCATAATTGTGAAATTCAATTTACATTTACGTGTTATTATTAAATTTGTCTATTTGCAATTTTATTAAGGCGGGATATTGTTGGAACAGTAAAGCGAGAACATATCTTATGAAGAAAGTAATTAATCTTATAAATTAAAGTATGAAGATACTAAAACTAAAGTGTGGGTGATTATTATAGAATAAGTCACTGAACTGACACGATTATGAGTATCCTAAATGGAATATTACTTATTTGTTTGTGGATTTCCTCATAATGATAGTTATATAATTGATCCTTAGACTTGAGATTGCCAAGGTATCTTATGTGACAATTACTGTATTTTGATGCTACTTATGAACTATCATAGTATAATTCAGTCGTTAGTACTTAGAAGCAATATCAGCTATACGAAGATAGTTAAGTAAGTCAATAAAGGATTGGTTACTCTAAAGTAATTAGAGATAATATTCTACTGTTCTTAATTATTAGTGATTTATGGAATTCTTTGATCAGAGTGAATTGACATTTGAAAAGACGTTTTCAAATTTTAATTATAAAGCAATTACTAATTAGCATGAATGAACATGATTAGACCAAAAGAGTTGACACTATATCCATACTCTTGTTGGTGATGAACGCAAGTGCACGTTTCAATCGTCAAGTAGTAAAAATATCGATTCCACGGAGACCAAATTAGCTAAATAGTAATACTCGTAATAACTTCTAATTTAAGTTAATAACATAAAATTTAAAGAAAAGATCGATTGATTTTGGTTTGAAAAATTAAATAAAAACGAGAATTAAAGCAAGATAAAAATATAAGAAATATCAATGGAATGAAAATCTAGGAATTTAACTTCCCCCTTGATTTTACCTCGGTGTCGAAATTTTCTCGGTTTAACTTCATATACCGGGTTTGATAACCTAAGATTCAGAATTAATTACTAAGCCCTCCCGGATCATTAGTAATCCTAATCATCGAACCAATTTCCTATATTTCTATGGTAAATTATGAAAATTCGATGTTTGCTTTATCGAATCAATCTTAATGTGGTTACTTAGGGTGGATAGGTATCTCCCGATTCTAGACACAAATCACTACGAATGTGATCCTAAGCTATTGCAATCTTTTTCCAAATCTATTGCTCCCTGTTACGTTACATAAAGATTAAGAAAATCAATTTCATAGGTGATCAAATTATGAAAAGCATTAAGAACAAATTGCAATGATCAACCCTTTAAGTAAAAACGGGCATAAGAAATTAAATTGAGAAAATACCAATTAACCGAGATTACATCAAGGGTTCCATTAAAATCCTAGAATGAAAGGATTAGTTACTCATAATAACAGTAGCAGCAATGAAAATAATAAAAACAAGCATGATAAATATGAAATGAGTAGAAGAAAAATGGAAGAACAAATGGTGGTTGTTCTTCAATTTATTTTATTTTTCCAGCGTACGCGCTAGCTTCTCCAACCCAGTGTCTTGATGCTTCGTGGAAAGAGCTTTTGTGTAAAACCAATGAAAAATTCGTTGATGCTTGGGTGGGGCTCTTTTGCTTTCCCTTGATGAGTTATATACGTTGATGCTTTTTGTGTGGGTAGAGAGTTAGTCTTCTGGAGAGTGCTTGGTCTTGTAAAGTTGAGAGCTGCCACCTCTTTTATTATGTGCATTAATTCCTTGCTACTGTAGCATGATAAGACCAATAAAGGTCTACATCATGTTAAAACTTGCTCCTCCCCAGTTGTTGCGTTGTCCACCCTATCTTCTCTTGTAGCTGCCATCCACTTATCCTTTTGTTATAAAAAATCTCTAGCTCTTCCTCTCCTTAAAGTTTCCGCCCCTCACACTCTCGTGATTGTCAATAATAAATCGATTCTTCTCCTTACTATTGCTTCCCTATGCTTGCCGTTTGCATTCTCTGTTTTGATCCCTTCTTTATTTTATTGCGCCGACACTGTCTATGTCACGCCCATGCCTATTGCCTCCTTATTTTTCGGCCTTGTGCGTGATACTCCAATAGTTTTGCTGTGCTCTACCTCTCCTTGTCATTTCTCCTTCACGCCACTCTTGATTTGCGTCACTCCTTGGAATTAAATCCTCTTGGCTTGTGTCTTGCGTGATTGTTGTGTCTTTCTCTATTTAATTCCCAGCCTCCACACAAGCTGCCTCTCTTGTTTTTATCCTCTTGATTTAATTTCTTTCACCTCAGCTCCTTGGTCACGCCCCTCTTGGCTTTAATGCCTCCAGCTGATTTCAATCATTTGCGTTCTGTGACTTTTCTTCATGCATGCTTCAGCCGTCTTCTTGCTTCCTCTTGTGGACTTGTTTATGTCACTTTTCACAAATTTACTGCTCTCAACTGACAACTCCAAAAATTCTAAAACTTGGTGGAAACATTCTTTAACGAGTCAAGATTATACCTGCCAAATCTTAGAATTTTCTAATAACCCGATCCCAAGATAAAAATATCCAAAGATCCAAAGGTCAAATCTGCCAGAAATTGAAAAACAGTGTTAATTTCAACCTTTTAAGGATTTTTTTTGTATTTTATGTGTCTAAAGCTCTAATAATTATAAAACATGATGAAAAGGCCATAAATATCCATAAAACACATGCTAGATGCTAAATATAAAGTTCTAAAAATATATATAATATGATTGTATCAAAATCCCCCACACTTAACTCTTGCTTGTCCTCGAGTAAGCTTAAAAACATAGATTTTGAAAGCACAAAACAAAAACAAATAAATATGCAAATGCAAGGGACATTTTCTTAAGTGTTAAAGTTTTTCTCCCAACCTCCCAACAACTTCAAAGACATACAAGGATTATAAACAAGAAGTAACCCGCGACATTTAATCCATAAAAATAATGAACTCACTTTAAATGTAAGAGCCAAGCAAGATAGCACAATAAACTTAGAGGAAATCTACACCATGTCAAAATAATAGGTCCTCTCATTATCATACGCTCCAACACTCAAGTGTTTATGGCTCAAATGTGTTTTAACTCTCATAAATTCAAACAATGCAATGCTCTACCATAGGCTTGCTCTTCAATCTTGAATACACTACTAAGTATTACATGCACAACATAAATCAAAAGGTCTTAAATAAGGATGTAACTTGGTTGGGTTAGGGGTAAGGTAAAAGAAAGGTAAGAAAAGGCTAAGTATCAGAGTGGGTAGAGCATAACAGGTAATCAATAACACATATGTGCGCATCCTGCATATCATCAAACAATTAAGCACGTCTCTCTCTCTCTCTCTCTCTCTCTCTCTCTCTCTTTTAACACATATGTGGCCTCAAACTTTTTCGTTTTTCGTTTTTTTTTATAAACGATTCCATCCCCATTGACAAGAAATACAATATAAGTCATTTACTACTGATATTCCTATATGCGCAACCTTCACAAATTTAACTCAACAAGCATGCTCTACTAACCATGATAAGGGTTAAAAAGATATATCAATTAAGCAACGGTTAAGTTAAACATGGTGAAGCAAAGAACAGATAATAAGCTCAAATGGGCTCACTAGTGGATAACATGCTTTGGGTTGACGTTTTGGTCAAGTGGTTAATATCCTAAGTGCCTTTATCATCTTCACGCATGCATGTAAAAGTGTAGTCTCAACAAGATATAAAGCAAGTTCTAGAGATACAAAGCATTGAAGGAACACACATCAAAGAATTGCGTTGAAGGTTTAAAAGCTCACATGGAACAATCGTCTATTAAGTTAACACAATGTAGTTTCAAATTCATTCCAAAAGCTATCAAGCTTAAAACTCACATAAAAACACATTCATTAAGTTTATGATTCAAAAATCACAGATTAACTCTCACCTATAATACTCATATTCTTATCAACCATTAGGAGATCAAAAGAGAAACTAAACTCTTAAGGTGCAAAAGCATGCAAGAACGGAAAATCTCTTTTTTTCTTTTTTTTTTCTTTTTTAAAAGCACAAAGACCAAAATTTAAAATTTTTTAAAGGGTTTTTGAAATAAAACATGCAAGTACAAGTAAAAATCTTCAAGTTCAAGCAAGAGCAAAGGTGCAGCACGTTGAAGCACAAAAACCAAGAAAAATCTGAACCATTCACCCACTGAAACTCGAAGATTTCATGCAAAATTTAACCTAAACCCTTCCCCCACACTTTAGACGAAACATTGTCCTCAATGTTAGCAAATGAAAGACAAGAATAGTAAAAAGTAAAGGGTAAGAAGGAGCTTCTTTATGTGATGCGCTAAGGTGATGGTGGAGCTGCGAGGTTATGCGACCATACTATCCTGCAAAACAATAAAAACCTTGCGACCAAGTGACATCCGACAACAACACAAAATATTGGAAGAAAATTCAAAAAGAAAATGTCG
The DNA here is from genome assembly GCA_029891385.1 of Erythroxylum novogranatense. Taxonomy (NCBI): domain Eukaryota; kingdom Viridiplantae; phylum Streptophyta; class Magnoliopsida; order Malpighiales; family Erythroxylaceae; genus Erythroxylum; species Erythroxylum novogranatense. The sequence continues at coordinate 30,206,388 of CM057229.1, read as the reverse complement.
AAAAACAGGAACCTGACATAATTAAGAACAACTAAAAATTAAATTTCAAAGAACAAAATGAAAGCAAACCTTGGGTTGCCTCCCAAGAAGCGCTTTTCTTTAACGTCTTTGGCTAGACGTTTTTTTTCTTCAGGCCTCAATGAGCTGAATGGTTGTCGTCCCCTTATCAACTTCACCTCCTAAATATAGCTTTAAGCGCTGTCCATTCACCTTAAATGAATGTGTAGAATTAAGAGGTGAAATTTCAATGGTTCCATGGGGGAAAACTTTCAATACTCAAAACGACCCGGACCATCGAGACTTCAATTTTCCCAGAAAGAGATTGAGTCTAGAGTTGTAGAGCAACACGAGTTGGCCCGGTTCGAAGTGTTTCTCCCTTAAATGTCGGTCGTGCCATTTCTTCGTCTTTTCCTTGTAAATTCGTGCATTCTCACATGCATTAAGACGAAATTCTTCAATTTGCTCTAGTTGAAGAAGACGTTGTTCACCGGCTAGAGTTGGGTCGAGATTCAATTGCTTTGTGGCCCAAAATGCTTTATGTTCCAGCTCTACCGGGAGATGGCAAGCCTTTCCGAATACTAATTGATAAGGCGAACACCCTATCAGAGTTTTGTATGCCGTTCGGAAAGCCCATAAGCTATTGTTGGGCCCGGGTCCAAGATCCCCAATCCCGAGGCGGCCCCTCGGGTCGCGCCTGCGAAGGGCGCTCCATATACCTTCGGACCCGATCCTAACATCCATACAAGGAACCATTAGATTCGTATAACAATACATATACTCATACATATACATACATTCTAAACATCCATTCACCATTCCAATTGCATAATTCATCTGTCATTCTCATTCGAAGAAATGCAATAAGTATCTCAAAATATAACACAATACAAAATGAAATTAAATCCCAAAATACAAAAGTATGCTCCATGATGAAATACTGGTGGGCTAACCAAAATACTAACTTATACAAGGCTCCTAACTAGCTTGAAGTTTCCGATGCCTTGCAAGGTCGACAATCGTCTCGATCTGCACCTGAGGAGGGCAGAGTAATGGGGTGAGCTGCGAAGCTCAGTGGCATATACGTTTATAGCCATTGGCAACGAGCCACACAATCCAGCAAGATCATAATTCATCAATTTATTCACATTCATATAGACATAGATCATGCACTTTCTATTTCTCAACATAACAATCATTATGCAACAAGTCTATCAAATCCATCATATGTTATGCTCATCAAATCAATCATGTATGCACAAACAATTGGCTCGAGAGTTCCTTAAACGATCCGGATCACCTAAAGGTAAATCCGTAAACTATCCGAGTCCGATTTCTCAAGGATCTCGTTGCCAAGCGGGCAGCCGGAGAAGGCTTTCTTGTCAGCGTGCGTGACTCCATCCGTAACTCTCTTACCCAAACAATTCACATAGTCCATTCGATTCATGCTTAAAGCATTTCTCACATTTTCTCAACTCTCATTCTTGTCCATTGCCATAAAGGCCTATCAATCCATGCATAATTATAATCAAAAGCATATTCCATAATTCTCATGTAATTCAATACAAGTAATGTCATATAATGCAAGCAAGCACATATCAGGTAATTTGCCCATACACACAATAACCATAAACATATTACCCACCTAGTATTGCTTGAGTATCAGACTCACTGCTGTCCTTCCTCTTGCGATTGGGTCAAATCAGCTTGGTTCCCTATAATAAACCAAGTTTCCATACAATTAATATCCATAGCAAATATTCAATAAAGCTCGAAAAGCAAAAAGTAAAGCGTTAAAAGTCTCCATCCGACTCCCATCTACATTCCTGAACCCTTCAAAGCAATTTCCGAACTTCCCTTCTTCATACAACTCGTAGTCCTTTATTTCTAGATCACAACGAATCCAAAATTACCTCAATCGGACATCTACACCAAAAGATATCCCCAAAACATGTAAAAATCTCACTTTCGGAAACAGGGGGAGCTCGCGCGTAACGACCATGCTCGTCCGCTAGCTTAGGCTGGCGTGCATAAAGTGTCTTGACTGTGGCGTGCTCATCACCCGACGCTTGCGGCATGCACTCGTCTCGCCATGGCGTGCTGCATCTCTTCGTGCACGCGGCGTGTCACCAATTCATCGCACTGCCATGGCGTGCTCTTGCAAGACGTCATGACGCAAGGGTCGAACTTCGACTCTAAACCCCTGATTTCTGCATTTTCCGACTTCCATTTCTTCCCAAACTCAAATGCAACACACATAAGCCTTAGATCAAGACTTAAGCTACATTTCTAACCCATTAACAACTCAAAATCAAGCACAAATGCATCAACCCAAGGATCTACCCATCTTTTCACCCAAAACCCTAACTCAAATCGATTACGCTACATATCCAACATATCTAGGTTTAAATCTAACCATAACAAGTTTGATCGAACTTAAACTTACCAGGAAACGTCTTTAATCTACCGAAAATCACTGAAATCGCAAAACTCTTTCTTTTTCTCCTCTTCCTTCACCGACGACACTCTTCTTTCTTTCCTTCTATTTTCCTTCTTTTCTTTCTTTCTCTTATTTCTTCTCAACCCTATCCTAAAGAAAATACAAAGTCCAACTTACCCCTCCTTACAAGCCTCAACCCATTCCAACCTAAGAAATTTTCTTAAAATGCCCTCATAAACTTTTACCATTTTTAATCCTCATTAAACCACAATTAAACCATATAAAACGCAAATACACCTCAATTATCCACTAATGTTCCCAATTTAATCAAACTAAGGCATAATCACTCAATTATCACAATTTATGCTTGATGACATCATAAAAAAAATTCGGGGTCTAACAGCTATCATCTAGCTTATTTGACCATGTCTTTGGTGAGGCATCAACGGTTTTCTCGAGAATTTGTTTTAATTGTCTATTTGAAACCTCGGCTTGGCCATTTGCTTATGGATGATAAGCGAGGGCCACCTTGTGTCGGACTCCGTATTTGGTAACGAGATTGGCAAATTGTTTGTTGCAAAAGTGTGTCCCTCGATCACTGATGATGGCTCTCGGAGTTCCGAACCTTGTGAAAATGTTCTTTTTGATAAATCTCGTAACAACACCTGCATCATTAGTTGGAGAAGTAATTGCTTCTACCCACTTTGAAACATAGTCAACTGTCACAAGAATATAAATATTTCTATTTGAAGCTGGAAAAGGACCCATAAAATCAATTCCCCATACATCTAATAATTCAACTTCAAGAACATTAGTCAAAGGTAACTCATCTTTCTTAGTGATCTTGCCAACTCGTTGGCATGCATCACAACCTCTTAAATTAGTTATGAGCATCTGCAAAAAGTGTTGGTCAAAAGAATCCGAATTGGAGGATTTTGGCTGCTGTCCGCTCACCGTTGAAGTGACCACCGTATGGAGAAGAATGACAATGATAAATAATGTTCTGTTGTTCCTCGAAAGGAACTCATCTTCTCAATACGTTATCCTTACCCAACTTGTAGAGATATGGTTCGTCCAAAAAATATGCTCTAACATCGTGTATGAATTTTTTATTTTATTGATATGTAAAATCAGGAGGTAATTGTTTACATACCAAATAATTAATGAAATCAGCATACTAAGGGATTTGTTTGTCATTCACCATAAAGAGTCTTTCATCAGGAAAAGACTCGTTGATTTGCACGGCTTTTGGTGAAGAGCTTTCCGCATTCTCCATTCTGGATAAGTGATCGGCCACTTGATTCTCGGTTCCCTTCCTATCTACTATTTCTAGGTCAAACTCTTAGAGGAGTAAGACCCATCGAATAAGTCTCGATTTAGCATCCTTCTTTTCAATCAAGTATTTGATGGCTGAATGATCTGTAAAAACTTTCACTTTCGTGACAACAAGTAAGATCGAAATTTCTCAAATGCATAAACAACGACTAATAACTCTTTTTCAGTTGTGGTATAATTTAATTGAGCATCATTAAGAGTTTTACTAGCATAATAGATAGAGTGAAAACCTTGTTGTACCGTTGTCCCAAAACGACACCCACAATAATAATCGCAGACGCACATAAGCTCGAAAGGCGGCTCCAATCAGGTGCAACAATAATTGGTGAAGACACCAACTTCTCCTTTAGTACCTGAAAAGCAAGCATGCAATTTTCATCAAACTTAAATGTGACATCCTTTTCAAGTAAATTGCACAAGGGTTTTGAGATTTTAGAAAAATCTTTTATGAAATGCCTATAAAACCCGGCATTTCCGAGGAAGCTTCGGATTCCCTTTATTGAGGTGGGTGGTGGTAGCTTCTCAATTGTCTCGATTTTTGCTTGGTCTACCTCCAGCCCTTTACTAGAAACCTTATGTCCAAGAACAATACCTTCTTGTACCATGAAATGACATTTCTCCCAATTGAGCACAAGGTTTGTCTCTTCACATCTTTCTAGAACTTTGGTTAAATTTTCTAAGAACATATCGAATGAATCTCCATGGACTGAAAAATCATCCATAAACACTTCTAACCCGTTCTCAACCATGTCTGAAAAGATAGCCATCATACATCTTTGAAATGTGGCTGGTGCATGACATAGTCCAAATGGCATTCTTTGGAACACGAAAGTGCCATAAGGGCATGTAAATGTGGTTTTCTCTTGATCTTCCACCGCAATTGGGGCTTGATTATAACCTGCATAGCCATCCAAAAAGCAATAATATACCTTACCAGCCAATCGATCAAGCATTTGATCAATGAAGGGTAGTGGAAAGTGATCTTTCTTTGTTTCTTTGTTCAGCTTTCGGTAGTCCATGCAAATCCTCCATCCGGTAATGGTTCTCGTTGGGATGAGTTCGTTCTTCTCGTTTGTCACCACCATCATTCCTCCCTTTTTGGGTACACATTGCACCGGACTTACCCAAGAACTATCCGATATAGGGTAAATAATACCAGCATCAAGCCACTTCACGATTTCCTTCTTCACCACTTCCTTCATGTTCGGGTTCAATCGCCTTTGTGGTTGCACACTAGGCTTGAACTCTTCTTCTAGTATGATCTTGTGTTGACAGAAAAGTGGCCTTATTCCCTTGATATCGGCTATGTTCCAACCGATTGCTCTTTTGTGTCCTTTCAAAACACGAAGTAGCTTCTCTTCCTGCACATTAGTTAGTTCTGTGGAAACAATAACAGGAAGGGTGGAGTTCTCACCTAAGTAAGCATACTTCAAGTGATGAGGAAGTTGCTTAAGTTCTAACTCCGGAGGTACTTCGATTGAAGGTTTTGCTACTTCATCCTTAAAATTGTTCAATGGCTCTATAACTTGTCTAAATGGTCTTAGAGATGAACCTGCGTCTAACAAGTTAATGTATTCGAGAATTTCTTCTTCATCAAACTCATTAAGTGTTGTTAAAGCAGCTGTCAAAGGATCATTGGTTAGAGCATTCATAGTTGAGTCATTTAAAATTTCCCTGGTTGAAGAAATTGCATAACATTTTTCATTTGCAAATTTCATTGAAGAAAAAAATGCTAAAGGTTACCTCTTATCCATTTACTCTCATGGTAAGTTCTCCTTTTTCAACATCGATGAGAACTCTACCTGTGGTTAGGAATGGTCGTCCCAAAATGATAGGTACCTCTGCATCTTCTTCAATGTCACAGACTATAAAATCTGCTGGAAAAATGAACTTATCCACCTTGACTAGCACATCTTCAAGAATTCCCCATGGATGGATAATGGAACGATCGGCCAATTGTAGTCTCACCGAAGTTGGTTTGATTACATCTCCCATGCCTAATTTCCTGAAAACATAGATGGGCATTAAAATAATGGAAGCACCAAGATCACAAAGAGCCTTACCGAAAATTTGTGTGTCAATTACACATGGAATTGTAAAACTTCTAGGATCCTTGAGTTTTGGTGGGAGCTTCTTTTGTAGTATCGCACTACATTCTTCCGTCAAGGCCACCGTTTCATGTTCTCCAAGCCTTCTCTTTTTTGATAGAACATCCTTCATAAATTTGGCATAGCTTGGCATATTTTCTAAAGCTTCAGCAAAGGGAATGTTAATTGTTAGTTTCTTAAAAACATCCATAAAATTTTCAAACCCTTTTTCATGCTTTTGCTTTGCTAGCCTTTGAGGAAATGGTGGTGGTGGATATGGTCTTTCCCTCGGTTGTTTTTCCTTGTCTTTCCTTGGTTTTTCTTCCTCCTCTTTTGCCATGGATCTATCAACATCAATAACAACATCATCCCGCAAAATTTTAGAATTTTCAGAATTTATACATACCTCTTTCCCTTTGAGAGTTGGTGTTGTATCCACCTCTTTTCCATTCCTAAGAACGATGGCATGAAGTTGTTCCTTCCGAGGATTCACGGTGTCACTTGGCAATGTTCCTTGAGGATGACTTTTTAAAGCTTCAATCACTTGTCCCATTTGAGTTTGCAAGTTCCGTGTTGATTCTTCAAGTATAACCATTCTTTGACCACTTTGCTCCATGAACTTCCCCAATATACTCTCAAATGATGCTTGGTTGGATGTATTTGAAGGTTGTCCTTGTGGTTGGTTTTGATATTGCCAATTTTATTGTTGTGGTTGTTAGAATCCCGGTGGGTAATTTGGCCTTGGAGGGTAATTTCTTGCTCCCGAATTGTAGTTGTTTGCATTTTGATTATACGGAGCTCTTTGATTTCTGAAATAATTTATCGTCTCGGTCGGTGGCTCGACGTTTGGACACTGTTCATAATGATGACTTTCACCACAATAATCACAAGTAAATGCAACGGCTTTTACCTATTGTGTTATAGGTTTAAGTTGCTCCAAAACAGTGTCTGTGATTTTCTTGCACATATTCGACATCTTGGCATCCATCAATTCTGAGGGATTGATTTCATATGTACTGGGGGCTTTCCGCATAGGTTGAGATCCTCCTTTTTTGTGAGCCCTACAGTTGTTAGCAGTAACCTTTTCTACTAACGATATAGCGTCATCGGGATTGAGTTCTAAGAACGTACCTCCAGCAATTGTATCTAATTGACTTGTCGTAGCGAGAGTCAACCCATGATATAAATGAGAGACTAGAGATGATGGAGGAATCCCGTGATGTGGGCACTTCCTTTGGAGTTCTTTGAATCGTTCAAAGGCTTCAGCTAATAACTCCATCTCGGATTATTTTAAGTTGATAATCTCCATTTTGAGCTTATGAGTCTTTGCTGGTGAGAAATACTTTCTCATGAATTTGTCCTTTAATTCGCCCCACGTCGTCAACGAACCCTTTGGGTTTGCATCCCACATCCATTCTTTGGCTGCACCTGCAAGAGAAAATGGAAAGAGCCTTAGTCGCATTTGCTCATTTGACACATTTGCTACTTGGTAACTATCAACAATTTCGAGAAAATTTTTGAGGTGCGTGATGGGACAATCGGATGCCACTCCGGTGAAAGGTTTGTTCTTCAAGTAATTCATTACCGCTCCGTCGATTTTGAATGTTTGAGTGGCTGGAATCCGAGTGTGAGCTATACTCGTTCTCTCATCAAAAGTAGGTGTATGGAAATCCAAGCAACTTCGTGCTCATTCCAATTCTCTTTGCTCGGCTTCCATCTCCTCTCGAACTTGTCTCCGTATTTCTTCATTTCGGAGTCATTCAGCCGTTTGTTCGGGTGTCTCGTTATTGTTTGCCATGTCAGCTGCAGCTGCTCTTTGTTCTCGAACTCTTCTCCGATTCGCTTTACAAGTTCTCTCTATTTCAGGATCACGTATGGGTTGGATCGGTTTAGAGCGGGTGAGCATACAGATCACCTAGCCAATAAAAACAAAATGAGACACGTAAGTAAACTTAAATCAAATATCAAAACAAGTATCAATATTAAAACTAAAAATTGGTCCCCGGTAACGGCGCCAAAAACTTGTCGGTGATGAACGCAAGTGCACGTTTCTATCGTCAAGTAGTAAAAATATCGATCCCACGAAGACCAAATTAGTTAAATAGTAATACTCGTAATAACTTCTAATTTAAGTTAATAACATAAAAATTAAAGAAAAGATTGATTGATTTTGGTTTGAAAAATTAAATAAAAACGAGAATTAAAGCAAGATAAAATATAAGAAATATCAATGGAATGAAAATCTAGAATTTAACTTCCCTTGATTTTACCTCGGTGTCGAAATTTTCTCGGTTTAACTTCATATACCGGGTTTGATAACCTAAGATTCAGAATTAATTACTAAGCCCTCCCGGATCATTAGTAATCCTAATCATCGAACCAATTTCCTATATTTCTATGGTAAATTGTGAAAATTCGATGTTTGCTTTATCGAATCAATCTTAATGTGGTTACTTAGGGTGGATAGGTATCTCTCGATCCTAGACACAAATCACTACGAATGTGATCCTAAGCTATTGCAATCTTTTTCCAAATCTATTGCTCCCTGTTACGTTACCCAAAGATTAAGAAAATCAATTTCATAGGTGATCAAATTATAAAAAGCATTAAGAACAAATTGCAATAATCAAACCTTTAAGTAAAAACGGGCATAATTAAACTGAGAAAATACCAATTAACCGAGATTACGTCAAGGGTTCCATTAAAATCCTAGAATGAAAGGATTAGTTACTCATAATAAACGATGGCAAAGAATGAAAATAATAAAACAAGCATGATAAATATGAAATGAGTAGAAGAAAAATGGAAGAACAAATGGTGGTTGTTCTTCAATTTATTTTATTTTTCCAGCGTACGCGCTAGCTTCTCCAACCCAGTGTCTTGGTGCTTCGTGGAAAGAGCTTTGGTGTAAAACCAATGAAAAATTCGTTGATGCTTGGGTGGGGCTCTTTTGCTTTCCCTTGATGAGTTATATACGTTGATGCTTTTTGAGTGGGTAGAGAGTTAGTCTTCTGGAGAGTGCTTAGTCTTGTAAAGTTGAGAGCTGCCACCTCTTTTATTATGTGCATTAATTCCTTGCTACTGTAGCATGATAAGACCAATAAAGGTCTACATCATGTTAAAACTTGCTCCTCCCCAGCTGTTGCGTTGTCCACCCTATCTTCTCTTGTAGCTGCCATCCACTTGTCCTTTTGTTATAAAAAATATCTAGCTCTTCCTCTCCTCAAAGTTTCCGCCCCTCACACTCTCGTGATTGTCAATAATAAATCGATTCTTCTCCTTACTATTGCTTCCCCATGCTTGTCATTTGCATTCTCTGTTTTGATCCATTCTTTATTTTATTCATACCGACTTTGTCTATGTCACGCCCATGCCTATTGCCTCCTTATTTTTCGCCTTGTGCGTGATACTCCAATAGTTTTGCTGTGCTCTACCTCTCCTTGTCATTTCTCCTTCACGCCACTCTTGATTTGCGTCACTCCTTGGAATTAAATCCTCTTGGCTTGTGTCTTGCGTGATTGTTGTGTCTTTCTCTATTTAATTCCCAGCCTCCACACAAGCTGCCTCTCTTGTTTTTATCCTCTTGATTTAATTTCTTTCTCCTCAGCTCCTTGGTCACGCCCCTCTTGGCTTTAATGCCTCCAGCTGATTTCAATCATTTGCGTTCTGTGACTTTTCTTCATGCATGCTTCAGCCGTCTTCTTGCTTCCTCTTGTGGACTTATTTATGTCACTTTTCACAAATTTACTGCTCTCAACTGACAGCTCCAAAAATTCTAAAACTTGGTGGAAACATTCTTTAATGAGTCAAGATTATACCTGCCAAATCTTAGAATTTTCTAATAACCCGATCCCAAGATAAAAATATCCAAAGATCCAAAGGTCAAATCTGCCAGAAATTGAAAAACAGTGTTAATTTCAACCTATTAAGGATTTTTTTAGTATTTTATGTGTCTAAAGCTCTAATAATTATAAAACATGATGAAAAGCCATAAATATCCATAAAACACATGCTAGATGCTAAATATAAAGTTCTAAAAATATATAAAATTTGATTGTATCAACTCTATTTAATTGAAATATTACATGACGAAAGGATTAAATTATATATCATAACCATGCATGGATAGATTAACTCAAACCATTTTGCACATTCTTGATATTTGGATGTTCATGACATGTTGTTGGATGTCAATCTTGATCTATGATTATAAAATGTTTTTGCCTTTTCTCCTAACTGTTTTTGTCTATTATGGAATTTTTATATGGCGACTATTATTTTGAACAATAAAAGCACATATGCCTTGTTTTTCTTTTTGTTTGTGGATTTTGTTATGAATAATAAAGCATGAATAACACATTTGCTTATTTTGCATCTAAAAATTGGTTTGTTTTTAGAATCAGTTTTCGTTTTACCTTACACTTATGCCTATGTTCTTGTGATTATGAAAATTGTTTATGTTTTGTTCAGCTACTCCATGTGACTATTGTTTATTTTGAAAATGTTTTCACAACTGTTCCTTCTTGCTCTGGTTTACGACTTGGATTATGAATTAGCCTTGAGTTTGCCTAGTTCCTTTGAGAGTGATGATATACACTTTACCAGTGGTTATGTTTTTAACTTGGTAGGAGCTGCAGTGTCTTAAAACTCATCCAAGCAAACAGGTATTGTGAGATCAACAAAAGAGGCTGAATTTTTGATTTTGGAGATGGAAAGATGGGAAGCTGAGTACTAAGGAATCTCTTAGTAGATATCTCACTTTGGAAAAAACCAATTCCTTAATTGTGTTGGAGGCTACCATTTATGTTGCCAAGAACAAGGCATATAATGGCAAAAGTAGACATATCATAGTGAGACATAACACTTTTTGTATTTTAATTAGACATGGTGCAATTTCTCTAGATAATGTCAAGTTAGAGAAAAATTTAGCAAATCCGTTTACAAAAACTTTGAGTAGAAAACTAGTTTTAGAGCATGCTAAAGGGATGAGGTTGATCCTAATTATGTAGTAACCTAGTAATGGACACCCGTCTTGAGAAACCAAGTTTAATGAGTCAAACAAAGTTATATGGTGACTACTTACTTATACCCGTCTTGAGAAACCAAGTTTAATGAGTCAAACAAAGTTATATGGTGACTACTTACTTATACTTTGTTTATGAAATAATACTGAGATATATTCAATTGTTGAATTGTGTCCCTAGCATGGCTTTACTGCGTTTAATGAGGTTGGATTGTTTAATCCTTAATGAGTTTCATAGCCCAAGTTTAGGTGGTATGAGCAGTCCACTGTAATATCCCACTCCCGCAAGACACGTACCTGATAACTTGAGAGATATCCGAGTCCGTGCTCCGCGAGAGTGGCATGCTAGAACATTCAATCATTCGTTTTTTGGTATCAAAATTTTTTAAAACAACAACAAACATATGCTAGAACATTTAATCATTCGTTTTTTGGTATCAATTTTTTTAAAACAACAACAAACATATGCAGAAATAATAACCAATTCGGGCTCACTTTCATTCATAAACATTTTTAGTCAACACAAAACAATCAATATAATTTCAATAGCCAATTGCGGGCCATTACAAATACAAAACACTTTAGTCATAATCTCTTTACATTCTAGCATAAAAATCTTTGTATACACATTAAACAAAAAATTCTGAATACATTATTTTACAAAAATCGCGGAATACAAAGTTATACAAAAATAAGAAAAATACTAATGCAGACGCGAACTAATCGCAACCTCTATCTTTCTCTTGTATACAGTAAGTATACTCATGTTTGCCTAACGGGGTATTCTTCTGAGTCCTAAAAAAATAATTGCAAATTTTAGATGAGTTTTGCAAACTCAATGAGTGACCATCATCGATGGCTCACCCAGTCACATAACATATAATCACATTCACAACGTTTCATACTTCACATTCAATAAATATAATCATTCATATTATGCATATGCAGTGCACATGAGACCCACTTTTTTATTAATTTATTATTACCCAAAGGTTCCTTTTAATATATATATATATATCACTATCTTCAGATGTTCGAAGTTTTTAGACAGGCATATTGCATTACACATATCTCCTTTGGCAGAAAAACCAGTAGCTTCTACTTCTCATCTCTCGTATGGTCTTTTGGTTCTTTTGTTTTCTTATTGTTCGGTTCTTTTTTTTCATTTCCTCGGAGGCAATTCCTATTTTGCCCTTTAAAGTGCATCGAAGTTGGTGAAGGAGGTGTTAACCTTGGGGTCAGATCTTATTGTCCTGTTGAATCATAGAGGGAAAATTTTTAACTTAAGGCAGTGATTTTTCACAACGCCTTTTATTTTTTAACAAGCTGTTCCAATTTAATTATTATTGCTATTTTCCCTAACATCTCCTACTATTGATCATTAAGAGGGAGTTAAAACTTGTCAATGTGGGATGCAAATCTTTTGTACCTCTTATTCTGTACCTATTCAGTACCCCCTTTAATCTTAACCATCCAATGTAACAAATTAAATGGTTGAGAATAAAAGGGGATAGAGAGCACCGAGTAAGGGGTATAGAAGTTCTGTTACCGTCAATATGGGCTTCAGATCCTCTGGCCCAGGTGCTCTGAGCACCTGGGCCATAGGATCAGGTCTCGTCAGTCTGGGCCTTTATATCAATTGGCTTTTTCTTGGGGAAATATCCCCTTTTCGTACTATCAATAGCTAGGCAACTAAACTTCTAGAAAGACAAATAACTAAATAAGTGTTGCAATATGAAGACAACCTCATCTTATTCAAATTTTCGATTGAAGCTACAGAAAATGAGATAAAGTAGGTCCTTGCATCTTAACTCCTTTCCTGTCTTCTTACAATTTTGTAAACTAGGTATATGTTTTTGACAAAATTAAGCATAGGCATATTCTATAATATGCCTAGTATTGACTAAAAATAGGTTTGAGTCTCTTGGCAAGCTAAGTAGGCAAGCCTGTATCTATGGATGAAACAATGACTCTTAAGGAAAATAATTAGTTTTATTAGATTACTTTTGGATATTACTACTCCTACTATTACTCTTCCTCTTCCTTCTTTTACCATTACGATTATTATTGCTACGATTATTATTATTTCATATTTTATTTATTAAGTATTTATTTATTTTATTTTAGTTTTCATTAGGGTCATTTGGAAATAATCTCTACTATTTAAGGATAAAGTTGCATATTAATGGACTTTTCAACATATCATCAAAATTTTACTATGTTGTTGTTATTATTTTGTTTAAATGATGATAATGAAGAGACTCATTTTAATAACAAAAATTCACACCAAATAAAAATTAGGATCAATGTAATTTGAGTGGATATATAGCGAATTAAAATTTAGATTTTCATATTTTTCACTTTTTTAATTTCACTTATATGTATTTTTGATATATATATATATATATATTAAATTACATACATGTTATATAAATATAAAATTTTAAGCTGTAATTGTTTTTATTTTAAATTTCACTTCTACTTGATTGTTTTTTCGAACTCTTGTTTTTATGCTTACTTAACATTTATTGTTCTTACCTATTATGTTTTGGTGTAATTAATTATTACATTTTAAATACTATGTATTATTAATTGTACTTGTTTATACAAGAAATATGTGAAAATCACATTAATAAGAATAAATAAATAATTGTTATATCAAAATTATATTATTATAAATTTTTGAGCACATGATTGAAATAAATTAAAAAGTATATAACTTAATATATTAAGAGACTTTTGTAATTTTATAAAATTTAAGAATTATTTATAATTTTAAAATTACTAAAATGATTGTGCTAATATTATATAATAACAGAACCAAATTTGATAACAGGTTCTGAATAGTATTCATAATATTGGTGTTGTTGATATCAAAATTTATACAATAACAAGATTTCATTAAGCCTTTAAAGTGTCGCTGAACGGCAGATACCAAAATCTATATTAGATTATTAGGTAAAAATATAAATTTAAAAATTAAGAGATTAAATTGAAAACAAAAATATATCATTCTGCCTCCTGCGCACGATTTAAAGTCATCCAACAAATTGTATTCCCTGATCTATTCTTGTCTTTTAACTTTTAGAAAAGTAAAAACAAAATCATGATTTCAATAAATTACAAAACAGCCATTTATTTACAGTTGTATATTTCTTTTAAAGTACACCCGAAACGTAATATTAACAAATTATATGCAATGCCAATGCATGAAGTAATTGACGAGTGAACAACAATAATGCTCTAATTAATTAGATGGCTTAATAATGGCCTGTGCACATAAATCGTGGTGGTTTATTTTAAACCCCTCACCAATCAATCGCAGCTGTCACCACCCGCCATCACCGCCACGAAGCTGTGTGTCCCCCATCGTCGAAGATACCGCCGTCAAGCCTCGCCAGTCGCCCTCGTTGTTTCTCCCATTGTTTTTTGTCCAGTCACCGTCGTCAGTCTATCTGATTCGCGTCGGGCTGTCACCGCCACGATGCATAGCCAGTCGCCCCTCCTCCTCCGTTGCAAATTACACGTGATTCACGGTATACTCATTTAAAGTTTTGTTCTACATTGGTTCTTAACCAAAGATGATTCAGAGACGAGTTTATACAAAGATGAATTTTTTGAAGTGCAAAAAACGTCTGTATTAGTTTCTGATTATGTTGAGTTCTATTGAAGTTGAGTTTTAGTTTGCGTATATGGAGGGAGTTTTATGTGTCTTTCCTGGAGTTCTCTTCAAGTTTGAGTTTTAGTTTGCATCTATCGAAGGAGTTTTATTTCTCGTTCCTGGAGTTCTATTGAAGTTTGAAACTCTCTCCATATTGTCATGCTGAATCTGCCCGTCTTCTCTATGCATAACGCGTTCACTTCCTCTTCAACATCAATACATCATTCACAATTCCAAAATCTGGGTTTCATTTTTAATTGTATTTATATATGGATTCTCGCGGATTTTATTCGAATTAGACGTTCATTGCTCTATTTCATAAGTCATTAACTTTCGTGATGAATCCGACGTGAAAATACCTGCAAAACAAAGAAGACACGTAGGGGGTTGTGTCCCGATTAGCCCATTCGACGCTCAAGTAAGTCTTTTGGTGAAGGTGAGGTTGATCAATGTAGAGAAAAAACTAGGTTATGATTTCGTACCTCAATATGGTAGAATTATCCCTCAAATATGAAGTAACAACTAGGTTTTAGTCTCTTACGTGTTTGCATGGGAATCTTTCTCCCAAGTGAAATTTGAGGAGGCGTGGGTCATCTTGGGCCGACATACCATTAGGTATGAGACTGATCTTTGATGAATGGACCGATCGGCCCATACGACATTGAGACTGGGTCCGGGCTCAACACGGCCGACCCGACCATAAGCCCCCCTACTCCTCAAGTCTGAGAGAAGAGAAGAGAAGGGTCGGAGGAGTATATAAAGGTTTTGTAGCTCAGACGGGACGGTTATAGAATCAGGGTGATCGGTCGCACATCGAGGCGTAGCTCATCAATAGGACAGTTTATGAAATGGTTAATCGGTCAGGTATTGCCATTGTAGCTCGGTCATGGGATACCTCAGGCGATCCCGTCGATCGATCTTAAACCGATTATCGTGGATTCTTCGGATACCGGCCGGTTGTGCATAATCTTTCGAGATGTCGGCCGGTTGGCGTGAATCTTTCGGATGCCGAAGCGGTTGGATCGAGTGTCTAAGCGACCGCCTCGGCACTTATTGCGTGGATTCGTGCTAAACAGTCGGTGGTTATCATTGGCGGCGTATGGGCATTTATTATGACGGCGCGTCTTTGTCGGCGAATTTTCGAATCAAACTTATCGTCCTCATAACCGTCGTACAGCTATCATGTGTGTCCTTTCAACTGTTCGCGCCGCTCCGATTTTGAATAACCCTAATTCTCCTTGGTTCGGATTCTTTCGCGTGTCCGAGCCTGCTCGGATCTTCTCTGCGTGTCGAGCTTTGATTGAATGTCCCTTTTCCGACTCTCTATAAGTATTCAGAGTCGATGAGCTGTGATGTTTTTTACCTTTTGCTTTCGTTCTCCATCTTATGCTTTGCTTTCATTTGCTCTTTATCGTTCACGGTTCTCAGAAATTTTTTTTACTCCGCCGTCCGATTTCCCTATATCTAGTCTCTAAATAGGTACGCCCTTTTTCTTCATTCCTTTTTCTTTGATAATCATGTCGACGGGTAGTTCTAGAAGTATGGTAGGAGGTGTCGAGGAAGTGTCGACTAAAGAAATGAGGGATGGATTGGTTGTGGAGTCGCCGCCTAGAGGTGAGTCGAAGATGAGGTTGGGAGAACTGCAGCGGCTGATCATTAGGTGTAACATTCCTACATCCTGGGGGCCTAGGCTGGCGATCGGTAACGAACGAATCTTCAGCAATCTGGGTGGATATTTCGCTATTTCTGAGAGTTTTTTCTCGGTTGGCGGCATGAGGCTTCCATACGCCCCGATTATTGACGAGGTGTGTATCGCCTATCAGCTGATGCCGAGTCAGATCCCTCCGAATGGCTGGAGGTTTATTGGTGATTTGGCCTTGCTATGCCATCATTTCGGTTGCCCTCCGTCAGTTGACATCCTCCGCCATTTCTTAAGAATGGGTCGAGCTCCATAATGAAATTTGGATTCCTCATTTTTGAGACATGGATGCCCAATATCGCCCGGATGGAACTCCCGGGAAAGTTACTTCTTGGCGTACGAAGTACTTCTTTGTGAAGCCCCCAGGATCCTCCTTCGAAGCCCGACCGTGGAGGTACCCTCTAACCGAGCAGTGGAATGACGTGTCGACCATCTCTCTTAGTAGAGAGGAGTGGGAGGTGGGAGGTCGTATAAAAGAGCTCGGCAGATACGACTTTACTCGGCTCGTTCAGGGATACTTCGGGAGAATCTCAGCCAATTCTTTTCTTATTGACCCCCCACCACAAATTAGCGGGCTAAGAGAAGAAACCGCCCCGTCCGGTTGACTCCTCGTGATTTAACTTAATTGCTGTATTTTTTAGCGTTGGCCTTACTTTCTAACTTAATTTATCGTTGTACAGCCATGGTGAAGATGGGAGATGCTCCTGCCCAAGCTTCCAAGTCAAAGAAGCAGGCCACTCAGAAGAAGAAGGGTAAAGAGGCGGGGACTAGTGAGGTTGTGGCTCTGTCTGTGGGGTTGGGCTCCTCCGTAGAGTCGACGGGTGTTCCACCTGCCGGGGACCGTCCTGTTGATTCGGCATCATTGTCGATTGTGCCGGTCGGCGCGAGCCAGGTAGTTCGGGTAGAGGAGGAGGAGGAGGAGGATGCGGGGCCTCCTCTTAAGAGGAAGAGATTGGTTCGGCTGGGTGATCTACCGTCCTACCCGGCAAGTCGGGCCATGACAGGGAAAGAGAAAGGCAAGGGGAAGGTGCAAGCCGCGAACCCTGGGCAATGGGAGTCTGCCCTCAAGTTGGCCAAGGATGCCACGATCGGGGACCTTGAGGTGTCCCGTTACATTGCTGAGAGGATTACTCCCCCTGTGGACGAGCAAATCATGGACAAGAGGAGTAACCTGGAGTTAGGGTCTCAGCTCGTTCGTCTCGGTGTGCGGAGTGCGACGACGTCCTTCGCAGTGTTGCAGCGTTTGGAGACGCTGGACCAGGAAGTCCAGGACCTCCATGATCAAGTGAAGGGTTTGAAGGGCGAGCTGTCGGAGGTGAAGGAGGAGAGACCTCCTCTAGGCTAAAAACGCGTCCTTGGAAGAGGAGAAGAAGTCCCAGCAGGGGGAGATGGGCGCTTTGTTGGCTCGACTGGCCAAAGGGGAGGAGGAGAGGGACAAACTGAAGAAAACGGTGAGGGCGGAGCGGGAGTTTAACAAGAAATACCGCCAAGATTGCCATTCCGCAGTGGAAGGTAGAAATAGAGCTGAGAACACCGTGCGGGAGGTGCGGTGCTCTGTTAGGAAGCAGCGGATTGAGGCAATTAAGCGATGGAAGAGGCGGTTTCTGTACGAGGAGAGTTTAGAGCTCGCCTGTGACATAGCCCTCTCGGTTCTGAGGAGGGGCCACGAGCTCTACACTCCTGAGGGGTCGATGTGCCCTTCATTCGAGGAATATGCCGAGCCGCTTCTTCCTGCAGCTCTTGGGTTTTCTTTGGAAGAGATCAGGGAGAAGGCTGAGGGGTCGATGAGCGTCATTCCGGACGAAGAGCTGGATCTCAGCTCCGAAGAAGAACTTCCTCCTGAAGATATTCCTCCGGTTACTCCTCCGGTTCCTGCTCCTGCTCCCATCGTGTCGCTCCCTTCCGAGGCATCTCCTGGGCATCCGCCTCTCTCCGAGGCTTCCCCTGCTCCCCCGGTCGTTCAAACCTCCCCCTCTGTTGATTTTTAAAGCTCACCTGGCCGGGCTTGTGGCCAGGGCTAATTCAAGGAATGAACTTGTCTTTCGTTTTCTCAATTATCTTCCATGTTTATATTCTTTATTTTCGATCCGTAGTAGAATTTAGCAAAGTCGCTCATGGCCAACCGGCATTGAGATTGATCTGTGGTCGAGGCCGAGCTGTGGTCCCAAGGACCTTGTCTTGGCGACCCGGCTGATCGATGGTTAAGTCGATCGATGGTTCCGAGGATCGTTTCGGTAACCTGGTCGATCTGTCGGGCGAGGCCGAGCTATGGTCCCAAGGATCACATCTTGGCGACCCGGCCGACCGTAGTCGGTCTATGGAGATGCCAAGCGATGGCGAGGGAGGTCCTAAGGATCTTGTCTTGGCGACCCGACCGACCGTAGTCGGTCTATGGAGATGCCGAGCGATGGCGAGCGAGGTCCCAATGATCTTGTCTTGGCCACCCGATCGACCGTAGTCGGTCTATGGAGATGCCGAGCGAGGTCACAAGGATCTTATCTTGGCGACCCGACCGACTGTAGTCGGTATATGGAGATGCAGAGCGAGGTCCCAAGGATCTTGTCTTGGCGACCCGACCGACCGTAGTCAGTCTATGGAGATGGCGAGCGAGGTCCCAAGGATCTTGTCTTGGCGACCCGACCGACCATAGTCGGTCTATGGAGATGCCGAGCGATGGCGAGCGAGGTCCCAAGGATCTTGTCTTGGCGACCCGACCGACCGTAGTCGGTCTATGGAGATGCCGAGCGATGGTTGATTTGAGTTTTTACTCTTTGCCACACATAATGAAACTTTTCTGCCAAGAAATCTGAAAACCCCTTTATTGATGATAATGAGGGCGTGGGCCGTTAAAAAACCTGTCTGGCAGGGACAGAAAAAAGGTTCCCACACGTTGTATACAAAAACGATAATAAGTAAAGATTAACTAAAATAGAACTTATCTATTGGTAGAAAGCCTTCAAATTCTGAAAATTCCAAGGCCTTGGTAGAACCTTCCCTTTCGCATCGCATAGGATGTAAGAACCATGCCCGACTTGCTTAATCACCCGATAAGGTCCTTCCCACGTCTGTCCGAGCTTTCCAGGATGCTTCCCGGCCGCCTCGGCCTTTCGCAGGATGTACCCGCCTATCTTTACATCGCTCGGTTTTACCTCTCTGTTGTAGAATTTGATCGATTTTTGCCTGATTGCTTCCGATCGAGCAGCTACTCTTTCCCTGTCCTCACTGAGGAGAACGAGTTCCGCTCTGCGGGCTTCATCATTCCGCTCTTCTTCATAGCCCGACACCCTTTGATTATGCAATGCCACTTCTACTGGAACCAGGGCTTCTGCCCCGAAGGTCATTCTGAACGGTGTTTCCCCTGTGGCTCCGTTCGGTGTGGTTCTGTATGCCCACAACACTTCGTCTAGTTCTTCCACCCAGGTCTTTCGGCCATCTAGGCGCTTCTTAAGAGCACTCATTATCTTTTTATTGTTGTTCTCCGCGAGACCGTTGCTTTGGGGATGGGCTACAAGTCATTGTAGCTTGATCTTTAGTCGGTCAGTAAATCTCGAACTTGTCGTTGTCGAATCGCCGACCGTTATCCGTAACCAACACCATGGGCATCCCAAGCGGGTAAGTATATTCTTCGTCACAAAGTTCTCTACCTTCGCGAGAATTGTAGCGACCGCTTCGCTTCATCCATTTGGTGAAGTATTCCACCGCTACTATCAAGAATTTCTTCGCTGGGACCGAGAGGAAGGACCCCGAGATATCCATTCCCCATCGAGTTTAACGGATAGGATGGCTCACAATTTTCATCCTCTCGGTCGGTGGTGAGACAGTCATTTGTTTCTCTGGCAGCCTCACATCGGTCGACCTTCTCTGGCGATCTCTTCTCATTGTCGGCGAAGAGTATCCTGTCGTCGATCACCGTGAGTCAACATTCGCCTCCCACGTGGTTTCCGTGACATCCCTTCATGGACTTCGGCCATTGCGCTTTCGGCTTCTTCTTCATTCAAGCATCAAGCGGTGGCGGTCGTAAGACCGCCAGATAGAGTGTAGATTAACGACGGTGTACTCGACTGCCTTTATTCTTAGTTTCTTGGCCTCCGACGCGTTTTTTGGTTGTTTTCCCTCCAAAAGGTATTGTGTGATCGGTTCCGTCCAACTCGATCGACTGGTACTTACGTCGAGAGCTTCCTTGGCTTTTTGAATGCTAGGCCGGTCTGGTCGTTCGACCATAACATTGTTCATGGCATCGCGGTCGGAAGCCATTTTAAAGAGCGCATCCGCTTTAGCATTTTGAGCTCGTTCTATTCTGTTGATCGAGTACTGTTCGAAATTACTCAACTCCTGCTTTACCAGCTCCAGGTACTTGATCATGTTGTTCCCCTTGGCCTCATACTGCCCGGTGACTTGGCCGACCACCACTTGGCTATCACTATATATCTTTAGATGCCTTATCTCCATTTCCTTAGTCAGTTGGAGACCGGTTATCAGGGCCTCGTATTCTGCTTCGTTATTGGAGGCTTTGAACTTAAGCCGAAGGGCATATTTCACCTTTTCTTCATTGTGCGGGTTGATCAGCACTACTCCCGCTCCACATCCCTCGGCATTGGACGACCCGTCAACAAACAAGCTCCAGGCAGGGAACTGCTCGTCCTTCGAGCTAGGTTGGCTCATCTCCGCGATGAAGTCTGCCAACACCTATGCTTTAATGGTCGTGCGAGGTCTGTATTGTATGTAGAACTCTCTCAACTCTACCGCCCACTTTATTAGCCGACCCGAAGTTTCGAGCTTTTGAAGGCACTGCCTGAGGGGTTGGTCGGTCCATACCTCAATTGTATGACTTTGAAAGTAGGGCCTTAGCTTCCGGGCTGCCATTATCAAGGAGAGGGCTAGTTTCTCTATAAGCGTGTATCGCGTTTCCGATCCGGTCAATACTTTGCTGACGTAATAGACAGGGTGTTGTTCGTTTCCCTCCGATCGAATAAGTACCGCGCTGATTGACCCCTCCGTAACCGCCAAGTATAAGATCAGGTTCTCTCCCTCTATCGGGCTTTGCAGGATAGGGCTGGACAAGTACTGCTTTAAGTGTTGAAAAGCTTTCTCACATTCGTCCGACCATTGGAATTGGGTTACGTTTGCCTTCCTCAAGATTTTGAAAAATGGGAGGCACTTGTCTCCTAATCTGGAGATGAACCTGCTTAGAGAGACTATCCGACCGGTCAATACCTGCACTTCTTTTAAGCATTGGGGCGAGGGCATTTGGATGATGGCTTCGATCTTCTCTAGATTAGCCTCAATCCCCCGTTGAGTGATCATAAACCCTAGGAATTTTCCGGATGCCACCCCAAAAACTCATTTTTCTGGGTTCAGCTTCATCTGAAATTTATTCAGGGTCTGAAAGACCTCCTTGAGATCTTCCACATGCTCCGTGGTCGTCTTACTTTTGACCACCATATCATCCACATAAGCTTCCATTGACCGGCCGATCTGTTTCTTAAAGACTTCCATGACAAGTTGTTGATAGGTCGCCCCCACGTTCTTCAAGCCAAAAGGCATTACTTGATAGCAATATGTGCCTTATTCAGTTATGAAGGCGGTCTTTTCTTCGTCTTCCAGACTTATTTAAATCTGGTGATAGCCCGAGAAAGCGTCCAGGAAGCTGAGAAGTTCATGCCCTGAGGTAAAGTCTACCAGCTGGTCGATCTTGGGCAAGGAGAAACTGTCCTTTGGACATGCTTTGTTCAAATCGGTGAAATCTATACACATTCTCCACTTCCCGTTCTTCTTTTTCACTAAAACCACATTGGCGAGCCATTCAGGGTACTTGACTTCTCGGATGAGCCCGGCTTCGAGTAACTTTTATACTTTTTTCTCGATCACCCCCTGTCGCTTCTTTGCGTATATCGCTTCTTACATCGATCGGCCAGTAGTCATGCCGAATACCGAGGAGTGCGACGAACCGATCGGAAAATTCAAGTATGTCGCGGCACCCAAGCGAAGACCGATCTATTTTTCACCAGACGATCAGTGATTTCTTTAACCAGTCATACAGCTCGGAGCCTAGGTTTGTGAATTTAGAAGGGTCGGCTTCGTCCAGTCCGACCCGCTATGTTTCTTCCACTGGGTTCATCCTATCCATCTCCTCGTCGGCTCTCACATCAAGAGAGCTCGTCAGGACTACTGCCCCGTCTAATGTCTTCGTTTCCGCTAAGTAACATTCCCTGGCAATTCTCTGCTGACCCCTGACAACACCAACTCCGTGGGGTGTCGGAAACTTCATAACTTGGTAGTAGGTGGAGACGACCGATCTGAGGGCATTTTGAGTAGCCCGCCCAATTATTGCGTTGTACGCCCCTTGAAACTTTACGACTAGGAACTCAACGTCCCTTTCTATCTGACACGGCTTCTGTCCGAACTTCACTTTTAAATTCACCCTGGCGAACGGGTAGGCTGACGCCCCGGTTACTCCTTTAATGGGGCCGTCCGTTGGTAGTAGTCGATCTTCGGGTACCTTCATCTGCTTGAAGGCCTCGTAATACAACAAGTCGACCGAGCTGTCCGTATCAATCATCACCCGTTTCACCTCGTAACCATCCATATTCAGATTTACCACGAGTGCGTCATCATGAGGGCAACTTACTCCATCGAGGTCGGATTCATCGAATGATATCATCTCGTCGTTCTCCCTCGGCTTTTTGGTGGATGAGTCTCTGCCGACCTGTTTGACATATCTTTTTCTCCCTTTAGTGGTGGATCCGCTTGCTGCATTTCCACCGAATATCATGTTAATAACCCCAGTCGATCGGTCGTCTTGTTGCCCAGTGTTTCCGTCGTTTCTTTCCCTTGATCGTCCTCTCTCTTCTCGTCGATTATCTGTATTCGTATTATGCCTCCCTCCGTCATTCCTGTCATTTCGCCTCCAGGGCGATCGCCTATTGTCTGACCAACCTGTCCTGCGTTGATTGTCCCGATCGACGTTTCGTTCGTGCTTCACGAACCTGCCTAACCTTCCCCTTTGTATGAGGGATTCGATTTCTTTTTTCAACTGCCAGCAATCTTCCGTATCATGACCGACCTCTTTGTGGAAACGACAATATAGATCCGGGTTCCAATCCTTGTAAGGGGTCTTCATTTTATTGGGTTCTCGGATAGTTTCCCATCCGCTCTCATGGCCGCTAGTACTTCCGCATATCGTTTGTTAACCGGGGTGAAGTCTTGTTGATGCCACTGCCGACCGATCTGCTTTCTCTAGGTCGACTGATCCCTCTGTCTTTTGTGAGACTCATCGCCTACCACTCTACCCGCGATCATCGCGGCGTTTTGTATTCTTTAATACTTCTTGGTGAATGTACTTGTTCTTGATGTCGATCTCTGAATAGATCGGGCCGATCGAGGGCTAACGTCTTCTTAAACTCCTCGTCCTCGTATTGCTCGTGTAAGCGGGGCGGATAGACGAGCAAGTGAGGTCGGGGACCTCGACCGCTTCGTTATTGGCGAGTGATGAACTCGCAGACTTTCATTCCTTCCTTGGGTAAGTTGCATCACCTCCAAAGCATACGTGGGCAGTTTACTAGTGGCGAATCGTGAAGAAAAGAAGCTCAAATCCTCAAGCGGTGATCTGTTCGGGGTAGACTATTGAATCATCGTCGGGCTCCCTCTTGAAAGGCCGTGCAGAAAGTCTTACATTGGATGGCATCTGGCACACAGTGCAGATTCATCATCGACTGGAAGTGTTATAAGTAATCCAGGGGGTCGGTCTTGCCAGTGTATTTTTCAGGTGTTGGTATTTTGGTTCCGGGTGCCGGGAGGCAATCCAAAATTTTCGGAGTGAAGGGAGAGCTGTACTGTGATGTCGGACGATTTGGACGGAAGCTCATAGCTGCGTTAATCCGATCGTCCACGATTTTTTCTAGGTTTTCCGTCTGATGGCGATCGGTCGTCATGCTGGTCTGTCGCGCGACTTCCCACGCAGATGGATGCCGTTGTGCTGGCTGAGATTGCAGAATCTGGCGGATCAATAGATCAGCCGCTTCCTCAATCTGTTTTCGGGTCAAGGTGGTGTGCACAGGCGGAAGAGGATCTACATCCGATCTGTGTCGGAGATTCGGGTGCATATTGAGTGCAACGTTATCCTTTAAAGCGACACTCTGTTCTTCTTGTTCCAAGTTCTGAGGTTGCGGTTGGTCATTAGGATCTAAAGATTCTGTGCGGGAAACATGTGGTGCAGGCGGCATAGTTGCAGGTAGCTGCAAACCCATGCGTTGCATCGCCAGAGCCGCAATAATCGCTATATCGAGGTTCGTCATTACCGATTGATTTGTGTGTTTCTAGACGTGGTGCTCGAAAGTCGGGCCCCATGGTGGGTGCCAATTGGTTCTGCGGGATTTTGGCTAAACTGTACGTTGCCGTTCTGCTCTATAAGTCTGCTGCTTTCTGTGATGAATCCGACGTGAAGATACCTGCAAAACAAAGAAGGTACGTCGGGAGTTGTGTCCCGATTAGCCCCTCCGACGCTCAAGTAAGTCTTTTGGTGAAGGTGAGGTTGATCAATGTAGAGAAAAAAACTAGGTTATGATTTCGTACCTCAATATGGTGGAATTATCCCTTAAATATGAAGTAACAACTAGGTTTTAGTCTCTTACGTGTTTGCATGAGAGTCTTTCTTCTACAAGTGGGATGAGGAAAGCGTGGGTCATACTTGAGCTTGACATAGCCATTAAGTATGAGACTGATATTTGGTGAATGGACCGATCGACCCATACGACATTGAGACTGAGTCCGGGCCCAATACGACCGACCCGACCAATATACATGTCTTCATTTGAGGTTTTAAATTGTTATTGTATTTATATACATGTCTTCATTTGAGGTTCGAGTTCAATCAAATTGTTATTGTATAACTTCGAGCGTGCTAGAGTTTGTTTGCGGTGGTCTTGGGCCATCAATTGTTCCATTATGGACTCGACCCAATTAATTGTACAGGCCCACCCAAAGAGGTCTTTGTATTTTAGAGTAGTGTTAATGTGGAGAATTTACAAGCTCCATCCTACGAGAACGAGCCCCTTTGGCAATCAAATTTGTATTTTCCTTTTTGTTTCGAAGAACGGGACGTTAAATCACGGATCGGCCGCTGATCCTTTCCATCTCTCTCTCTCTCTACAGGATCTTCCTTGTCGTTTTAAACTTTCCCTGCTCTCGCTTCCAATTTAAGCAGCTATAAGTCCAGGCGTGGTTGCTGGACTCTTCTCTGACTTCGGCAAGAAAGCGAGAGATTCGCCAACAAAGGACTACATCTCCGACCAGAAGATAACAATCTCCACTTTAAGCGAATCTGGAGTGGCTCGTAACGTGTTACTTCGGTTCGAGTCTTAACAGCACTTCAGACACTGAGACCGTTGCATCTACGTTGGTCGGAACTCTGAAAACCGTTATTGCGTTTTCACCCTACAAGAGGAATAAAGTAGTGGGGAATAATGAGCACGGAAAAGCAGAAAAAGAGTGCAACTCCTCAAATTGTTCAACTGAATAAGGCCTTCAAATTGGTAATTTACTTCTGCTTCTCTCCTACGTGTTTGCTTGCCTTCGTCTCTTATCTTTCTCAACTCTGGGTGCTGCTTGCTGTTGTGCTTTAGATGTGATTTTCGTTGGTTTCTTTCTTTGAAATTTTAGTTATTCGAAATTGCTTGTTGGGTTGGAGTTTGTTGAATAAAATTGAAGAGATCTGTTACCTTCCAGCGATTATCATCCATCCTGCACAATGTTTACGTGCCGCGCCGTCTACCAAGTAGGAAGTTTATTTGAGTGAGAAGTAGCAAAACCTAGGTTTTGGGTACAAGCTATTTTGTTGGTGTATACTTTTAATTTTTAATGGATACAGATAAACGCAACAATTTTGACAGTCTGTTAACTTTCCAGCAGACTAATCCTAAACTTACGGTAATTCTAGTAGAATACAAGTACTAAGATTGTCTGCATCAGTTGTATTTTGGAACATTGATTTTGTATGTATATGGTAAGTATGAATCTTGAACCTACTAAAAGAGATGAAGTTCCCTTTGCTTTTGAGCCCAACTTCTGTGTAAGTTGTCAATTTGCCCTCTCTGATAACATATGTTGCCCTTTTTTAACGCTCGAAGTTTCTGACATGCAGGCAGAACAATGGGTTAAGAACATGAGTCATGGTGTAGAAGATGAAGATACAAAATTAGAACCCGAAGGTCGACACTCTAGGTCAGTATGCTGTCTCTGCATCTTCCCTGTGTCATTTTGATCTGCCTTTACCCGAATCTTTCTTGTGCCTTTATAGACTTGGGCTCGGTGCAAAAGCTCTGCGCCAAATGCAAGTTGCTTCAAATGATCCAGTTGAACGGAAGCTACGTGCCAAATTAGAAGCTGAAAAAAGAAAAGCTGCTCAAAATACTGAGTCCAATCCATCGGCAGGAGACATAAACAATAGTGATGACAATTGTAGTGACGATGATTTAGAGAGCAGAACTAGTGTATTTGTGAAGAAGAGAGCTGGTCCTTTTGCTCCACCGTCTGTAGCGGTAAAGAAGAAGCGGAAGTAATTATTGTCCCCATACCATACCATCATTATGGTTATTGTCTATGAAATCGTTACGCTGGACGGTGATGTTGATATTGTTCTGTGGCTACTTTGACTGAGGATGTATACAAGGTATTTAGGTCTTTGTCCTATACAACCGAGTTACATGGCGTGGAAGGTTAACTAGAAATTTTCTTGTTTGTCTATGAAGTCTTGTTAGCCTCGTTATTTGTTGAACCTTTAACCTTCTGCTTACTAAATGCGAGCTTAGATGATAAATGCATAGATGATGTTGTTCACAAATGCATAAATGTGTTGGCAAAAAATACAACGTGAAAGTTTGAAAATGAGAGCTGAAGTTTGTTGTCTCTGTGGCCTGCAATATCTCCAAGACTGTTGCTGCTATGGTTCTAGCGCAACTTTTTGGTATTCGTTCTCTTTTAAGGCTCAAGCATCAATGCACAGGGCATCTATGAACTAATGCATTCCACCCGTTACGTCGTGGCCTTTTCCCTCAAAGAACTCTCTTGGTCTCCTTGTTGTAGACAAAAGAAACCTTACATAGCATGATTCTCCCCAGCTTTGCTTAAATGATGCGAGAAATCTAATCCCCTCCCGCAAACGACTAACCCCCTGGTAAACTTGAAAGGGAAGAAAAGAAAAACAGTAATACCGTAATATCTCATACTCTGTGTTAGTTATTACTTGTAAGAGTCAATCCCAGCTGCAAATGGGATGAAATATTCTGACAAGATTTAGGGCAACTTAAACTAATTTAATTTAGTTTAAGTGACACAGCAATTAGGAAAAAAAGTGTATCAGTTTCACTGTTACCAAAAGATGAGGAATCTGTTATTTCCCTCTCATCCATATATTCATGATGATGCTAAATTCAAGACATATGTGGTCCATGTCAGCGGATTTATGAATAGGTTGTTTTGTAATTGAGCCCAATAATGCCAGAATAGTATGATACAAAACCCCAAAAGTAGGCAAAGCTAGTGGACCATATGAATATGATTCCGGGGAGCCCCCACCGCCCGAAATGTCACTTGAAATTCCGGCAACCAATCTGTGGCCTTAGAAAGATAAAAACTGTTATTAATCAAATCTTAATTAAACAACACATTATTATTAGTAGCAGAACAACCCCTCAAAGGCCAATCTCCATTGAAAAAAGAAGGGTAAATGCATCCTTGTGAGGGGACAGACAGTCATGTGATGTAAAAAGGAATTTTGGTATTTTCTTTTCTCATGCTTCACTCTTCCATCCCACCACTTTTTCATATTCTTCCATGGAAAAGCTTTTAGATAGATATAATTTTTCTCGTAATGGAATATATCCTTCCTTATTATTATTTGAAAAGAAATAGAGAGGAATTGAAGTGGAAGATGCAATAAGTAGATACAGGTCCTGCCAACCACTTGGAACGTGGAGTGGGACCAAAGCCATAAAAAACCCACATTCTACAAGGCAGGCAGGCAGGCAAAGCTTAGCAGCCCAAGAATCCATCGCCCCATACATGCACTTGTCCCAGTGCAGTACAGTACTAGTATCATTTTTCCCTTTCTTTTGTTATTTCCCATTCTCCAACAGCAGTACACTTCTAAGGTAAAAGCTGAGACACATGTAACTTGCACTGTTCTCTTTTCCTGTCTTGGTCCTAACAACTAAAACACTCATCTTGTGCTTATGCCATACTAAACTCAAACAAAGCTTGATGTTAGTACTAAGCTCACCAAAAACACGACTGTTAAAGTGACTTGAGTAGTGCATTCTCTCTCTCATTAAATCCAGACCAATCTTTGCCTTGAGGATCCCCCCTCACAGACACTGCCCCCTTTTCTCAACACAACATAATCCACACAGGCACTTAGACGGTGACACACACTCATACATATATAATACGCATAGTATACTTATGGTTGAGGCACAACCTGATCTGTGTCCCATGTGCCTTTTCTCTGCCCAGGCTCACGTTTAAGCTTCTGGGTCTGAAGAAGAAGCAGTACTGCTAGGCGGTTTTTAAGTCTTAGTCCAAAGTTGGGGTGGGTGACGGCGGATGAGATGAAAAGCGCTGATACTGGGGGACTTGTGGCAAGGAACTGAAATGGCTGATGGCATAGGGGTAATGGCAATGAGGTCTCCATTTACAGTATCACAGTGGCAAGAACTGGAACACCAAGCTTTGATCTTTAAGTACATGATTGCGGGTCTCCCTGTGCCACCTGAACTTCTTCTCCCCGTTCAGAAGAGTTTTGAGTCCATTTCTAATAGATTCTTCAACCATCCCACTGGTATAGTGTATATATATAGTGTGTACATTTCATTTTCTTGGGCATGTGCTCTGTGGTGTTGGTTGAGATTTTTTCTTCTTTTTTCCTCATTTACGCTGTTTAGATTTGTGAATCTTGTTTAACTCCACCGTATCTCCGTATTTTCCAACAAATCTGCGTTTATGTTCTATGATTACTTTTCCTTTGATGGCCATTTCGTGTGATTTCATTATTTTCTCCTCCCTTGGCTTTTGTTTCTTATTAGGTTTTGCATACTTTTTGAACTTTTCTTCCAAAAGTTTTCAATTTAAGGGATACAGTTTTAAGTTTTTAATGCCTTTTCAATCTGAAAGAAATAGTCTGGAAATAGTCTTTTATGTCCCAAATTTGGTCGGCTTCGAATACAAGATTCCGTTTTTGTTGGTGGGTTAGGCCTTACTGCATCAATTAAACGAGGTCTCATGTTCTTCAACAATTCTGGAAAAATCTTTGAAATTGAATATTTTCGCCTACTTTTGTATTTTGATACAAGCACATAACCGTTGTATTTTTCAATCTTTTCCTTTTTGGATTTTATGATTGTTTATATGAGAAGATTTGTTTGTTCAGGGGATTTGATTTCTTTTTATTTAGTATTTCTTTGGTGACCCACATGATCTTGTTTATAAACTTGGTGACGAAGTGCCTTTGTGACTTCCGCTATACTTTGTCTATGCCACACTGACATTGTGGATTCTAAATGTTAATAGAACTACTGATGGTTAAGGTTAGGATCTTTCATAGAATAGTGAGCTCTCATGTTCTCACTGGCCCTGATCTGTATATTAAATAAAATCTATTCTATGCCTGCCATGCTCTTGATAATCAAACAGAGATCTTTTACGTTTGTGTGTCTCATTTTGAGCCTAATGTTTCAGTGGGTTATTACTCCTTGTATGGAAAGAAAGTGGATCCAGAACCAGGGAGATGCAGGAGAACTGATGGCAAAAAATGGAGGTGTTCAAAAGATGCCTATCCGGACTCAAAGTATTGTGAGCGCCACATGCACCGTGGCCGCAACCGTTCAAGAAAGCCTGTGGAATCACACACTGTGACGCAATCGTCATCACTGACTATCACTGATAGCAACAGTGGAACCAGAAACTTTCAGAACCTTCCATTACACGACTTTCAGGGTGCTGGCGCTGGAACTAACCAATCCCATTATCAGATGGACTCCATCCCTTATGCAATACCAAGCAGGTAACGCTTATTTTGCTGTTAATTGCGGGCAAATGCTGTCCTGCAACTTCATTTCATACTACTAGTATAAAAACCTGATATATTTGCTATTTGAAATATCTTTTTATTGTCTTAATTAGAGCATATTTGGGGTCTTCCTATGGTGGGCAAATTTCTCTTCCACGAAGTAAAATTTGGTTGTGAAATATTGTAAAATTTCTCAAATTTCTTTTAAGCTCTGATCGTGGGCCCTTCTGTCTCCAGGAGTTGAGAGATATACAAAACCTGTCAAAAGCCATGCTTATTTGTTTGTCAGTCGATGTCTTTTAGTCTGGTACTATGCATAAGCTTTTCTCCTTACAAACAATCGTCTGACTGCCATTAGAATTGAACTCCAGCTTGTCAATGGGTGCAGTATCATGTATTGCACCAAAAAGTTTAGCGTGGAGGTTGCAGATATTTTAGTTCCTTGACTGTCGGGACTGTTGATAGAAAGTAAACTGTCAGTTTCTAGCAAATACTATTAAAATAATTATATCACATCTCAGGCTATGTCTGAAAGACTACTATAAAAATGGATTCCTTTGTACAGAAACTTAAGATATGCACGCATGTGTAACCATACTCTAACTTAATGCATTCCATTTCTATCCTATCCTTTTTGCCTGAAGTTGGTTGGTGATATAACATTGTAGAGGCCTCATTTCACCTTTTTGATTGTTTCCAAATATGTTTGTTGATTGGTCCATCGGTTATCTGCAATACAGGTAAGGGGATGTTGCTTTTAGTTTTCTCCTTGGTTCAGGTTTCTGGGCCCTGATGTCTATGGTAGTTGTCATCAGAATGCATTGTGTTCACAGAGCCTTTTACAGTCTTTTCCGGGCCCTGCTTGTTTACTTTGCTTTTGCTGATAAATTTCCTTTCCTGACAAGCTTTCTAAAGTGTTTATTATATGTCAACTAGTGGCATTATTTTTGGTGCTTTGAACTGTCTTTAAAAGGTTATAATATCCTCTGTGCTTCCTTTTGATTCCATGTCTCTTAGATTTTTGTGCAGTAGACAAGCCCCAGGAAAGAAAAACTAGGTCCAACAATGTTGTCAAGTGTATGGCTTCTACGCTTTACCGTGTGTTCACTACATAATCCAACTCTTAAATGGTTGGAGGAAAATGGACTTCCAATTGCCTACATGTTTCTTTCACAATCCTGTACCTTATAAATAATAAATTGCAAAGTTATTATCCTATTAGGCATCAAAATGCCTAGTTACTTATCCTTTTACCGGTTTAGCTGATAAAAACATATGTTTCCATGTTTTATCTGGAGAAATATAACATTTCTTTGATTTGAAGAGAGAGTTGCAGCACCTGGAGATTGTTTAGGGATTTATTTATTTCTCTGGAGGCGCAATCCTGAGATGTATTGAATGTATTCTGACAATAATAACTCCTCTGCGTATTACTCTGAATGTGGATTGAAAAGGTTGGAAGTCTGATGTAGATACATCAGACAGTCATTGGAAGATGTGTGGGAGTATAAAAGTGTTGCAGTTTCATAATGTCAAAACAAAAGTGGTTCAATTTATCAAATTTTGTCATAATTGCTGACACCTTATTTGGTGGCAGTTCTCATCTCCTCCTTGATTTTGTTGAGAAATCTGTTTAGAATTTTACTTCTGTAGCTTCCATTCTACTCCTCTGTTATGTGATTGAGGCTTGGTATTGAAACAATATGGTCAATTACTGGAGAACAGGTATGTTCAAGGTCTGAAGCATGGGGTTGGTGAACATAGCTTCTTCTCGGGAGGTTCAGGAAGCAACAAAGGTCTCCATATGGAGTCGCAGCTAGAAAAAGCATGGCCTCTGATGCAGTCCAGGGTTTCATGTTTGCCAGTGTCGAAATCAACTGACAACTCAACGCCAGAAGTGCAAGGTGGTTATAACCAGCGTTCATTTTTGGGTGCTGAATTTGCAACTGGGGAGCCTGTGACTGTGAGGCAAGATGGTCAGCCTCTTCGACCCTTCTTGGATGAGTGGCCAAAAACTCGGGACTCATGGTCGAGCCTTGAAGATGATAGGTCCAATCAGACCTCATTCTCAACAACCCAGCTCTCCATATCCATTCCCATGACTTCATCCGACTTCTCCACACCAAGTTCAAGATCTCTACAGGGTGAGTATTCTAAATCCTGATCATCATTTTTGAGTGTAGATCTTTGACCTAATTCTTGTTTCTACAATAACACTGCAGATAACTGAGAAAGAGCATAGAGCCGGGGCCTCTGATGTTGTTGAAGTTTCTGTAAGACTCATTGTCTGTGTGATATGTTTTATATTCCTTCAATGGCTATGTTGTTGTCTGTGTTATGTGTTTAGTCTGGAATAAAACAAACTCAGGAAGGTAGTTGGAGGGTGTGGATTTTGCAGGACCAAAGGGCAACATGACTTGTGATTGATTACACCTATGTATGCTAAATAAGATTAGCTCCTGGCTGTTGGGAGCATGTATGATATCTTTACTTCCTTCTTCAAGAATACTAGTTGCTTGGATATGAATGCCGCCTTTTTACTGTCTTGTTATTTCTTTCTAAGAATTATAAACCACCACGATTTATGTGCACAGGCCATTATTAAGCCATCTAATTAATTAGAGCATTATTGTTGTTCACTCGTCAATTACTATATGCATTGGCATTGCATATAATTTGTTAATATTACGTTTCGGGTGTACTTTAAAAGAAATATACAACTGTAAATAAATGGCTGTTTTGTAATTTATTGAAATCATGATTTTGTTTTTACTTTTCTAAAAGTTAAAAGACAAGAATAGATCAGGGAATACAATTTGTTGCATCATTCTAGATGAGATACAAAAACCAAAAAGAAACAGAAGTACGAGTCACGTGGCGGGTTGGAGCTTTTGTCCTGTACATGAGCTTGTTCCGGTTCGCTGCTCTCATCTGGTCATTCAAATAAAATTGAGTTTGAGGTTGAAATTCTTCGATATAGAATTGACCAACAGTCAGTAAGAGCAAAAGGATGGCATTGGTGACTTGGTGGTGGCAGTAAAAAGTGTAAAACTGAAGGAAGCTCGTAAGTGCTTGATTCTTAACGTTCTTTGTCTAATATTACGGTGTTTTATTATGTTCAATAAATTTCAGTCATTTATTTATATGGATCTCATATAAGTTTTGCGTGAGTCTTGCAAAATAAATGGCTGAAATTTCATTAGACAAAATAAAACATGATAATATTAGACAGAAGATCTTATCCCTTAACTATATCTTAGTAAATGCGTTCTTGATTTCTAGCATGACGCCAGTAAAAATGTGCTTGGCCTAGGCATTGTTATCATGTCAAAGAAGATTCAATTTCAGCTAGCACCTCTCTTTCTGTATCTGTCTCTCTCTCTCTCTCTCTCTATATATATATATATATGTAATATAAAAGTATACATCCACGATTGAGAATATTATTTTTGAATATAATTTTTTTAAAATTTATAAAATGATTATTTAATTTTTTGTGATTGAAATTTAATTCTTTATTAGGAAAATATTTTAAAATTTATTTTCAATTTACAACGTTAGGCTAATATTTTAACTTTTATTTTCTGATATAACTTAATACCAATATTTAACATATTAATATTATTTTTTGTTTGGTACGGAATCTGTTACAAGTATTCTAATTTCAATACCGTTGTTCAGGGTTGGACATCAAAACAAATGCTCCCCAGCTGGCACCACATAAATGTCTTGTTTATTGAGGGTGAGGAGGAGGGAAACCACAAATGAAAGCAAAATTCACACAGATGAGGCTTTCAACTGCTTGATTCGTCCAATTACAACGTTTTTTTTTTTTTTTTTGAGGGAACAATTACAACGTTTTTAAAACTCTCTACTCTAGAAACTTTCATTCCTTGCTAGATGCATATATGTACAAATGGACAACGCGGAATGACCACACTTAACATTTTTACTTTCTCCAAAGTACAAGTGAAACGTCGATACCATGCCCTATAGGTCAAATTGGCAACAATCAATACACGCATGTACAATCACCTGGAAAGTCATTACAAACCGCAAGACTCCTTTTCTCCTTATTCAGTTTGCGGTTCTTAGACTACGACCGATACAATGATACTTGGCGTATCACCATTGCATATGGGTGCATCACTTTGAACTCAAACAAAGCCACCTTCGTATGTAATGACCACACTGATATTACTTCCAACCTTGCTCCCATTCATCCCAACCACTCCCCGAATACAAAACCAACAAGAATATCGGCAAAACAAATGGTCCTCTCGAAAAGGATAAGGAAAAGAGGACAGCGTAGCAATTTTGGTTGGATTATGCATCATCAAACACTTATAAGCATGATACCTACAGGCACAGAGTATTTCAATTTTATTACAGAAGCACAATAATTATAAAGATCCAACTTAAGTGAATATAAGCTCTGACACAACATTGATATCTCACACAAATAACAATACTGAAAGCAGACTGTTCCCATTTGCGAACGGAAAGATTCAATTCAAGAGGCATAACTCAATCTCAGTTATAAAATCATCCATACTACAACTAGTAAGCAATCACTCATTCTTTCCATGATGACGTTTCTTGCTTCTGGTTTCAAAACGCTTTGCT
Source organism: Erythroxylum novogranatense (assembly GCA_029891385.1). Classification (NCBI taxonomy): domain Eukaryota; kingdom Viridiplantae; phylum Streptophyta; class Magnoliopsida; order Malpighiales; family Erythroxylaceae; genus Erythroxylum; species Erythroxylum novogranatense. The sequence continues at coordinate 30,171,461 of CM057229.1, read as the reverse complement.
CCTCTCCCAACCCTTGAATCATCAGATTCATTGGCATCAGAACCAGATGCTGAACCTGCTTTCCTGCTCTTCCGATTCTGCTGTCTATCAGAGTCTTCAGTCGAACTTGAATCTGATTCATCAGAATAGTGATTACTTCTTCTCCTTCTCTTCTCCCTCCTACTCTTTCTCTTATGACTTTGATGCTTCTCCTCTTCATCTGAGGAATCGTCCCTCTCCCTCCTACTCTTCCTTTTATGACGTCGACGATCCTCATCTTCATCTGAGGACTCATCCCTCTCCGTCCTCTTCTCCCTCCTCCTCCTCCTCCTCCTCCTACCTTCATCCTCCTCCTCTGATTCAGTACTTTCCCTCTTCTTACTCCCCCTTTTCTTTGACCTTCCCCTCTTTTTTCTCTCACCAGGATCTGAATCTGAATCACCATTGTCCAAATCCACCCTTTTCTTTTTAGATGACCCAGACTTACTACCATTCTTCTTACCATGCCTTTCAGCAATAATCCTCTCAATCTCAGAATCAACTTCAGAATCAGAAGTTTCACTCTCTTCCTCCTCCTCCTCACTCTCCTCTTTACTTCCCACTGCACTCTTCCCATTGTTCTTTATTTTATCTAACCCGGACAAAACTGCAGCCTGAACAGCTTCTGCATCTTTGCTCTTAATATCATCCTTAACACTCAGAAAGTTTCTACATTGGAAAGAAAGGTGGCCAACACGCCCACACTTCTTGCATGCACCACGAGCCTCATCAGTAGCAGAGCCAGTGATGCGGGCAAGGGCCAATAGGCCCTGGAAACTCTGGTATGCATTCTCAGCATCAGGTTCAGCAGTGGATGACTTCTGTTGGGATGAGCTTTTGGAATCATCCTTGGTGGGAGCATATGGATCATACCCAATTGCGCTTTGCCATATTCCGTGCGTCTGGAGAGCAGCGCTACTGTGAACCCTATTGTTCGCAGGCATGCGAACCCTTCCCGCTGTAGCCGGCATCTTGAACAACAATAATCAAACTGAAACCCAAAATCCAACGCCGATAAGAAATTATCCAAAACGAACTAAACGGTTAAAACTTCATTCACAAAAAAAAGAATTAAACTCTTTTGTCCAAACCATTCTATATTCACCCAAACAAATCTGGTCAATAACCATGAACCGGGGTTTTATCAAGCTTCGAATAAATCCAAACAGATCCCCTCTAAAAGAATCCAATCCATCTCGATGATGATGCCAAATTAAAGAGCAAGACAATATACTTCAATTCAGGAACCCAAAATCTAGGGTTTCGGCTGGTAGGTGAAAGAAAGAAAAATAACAGTACAATTCAAGCGGCAATAGATTGAAACAAAACCAAACGTAACAGGTACAAAAAAAGACCAGAAAGTAATTACCCAAAAACACGATATGCAAAATCAACAGCACGTTAAATCCAGAAGACCAAAGACAAAACGGGGTTTCCAACAACGGGAAAAGCAAAGAAACAGTAGGTATTGATGTTTTTAAAAGTATGCTTCACCTGCTTGTATTAAGAATCGGCAATCGACGACGGTTGATCACAAGCAGCGACAGGCAGAAAACGGCAGAGAGAATGAAGGGAATAGCCAAAAGTTAAAAAAAGTAATCGGCTTATCAATTATTTAATAGCTTCTAAGAGAGACTATGTCGGTGAGGACTCAGGAGCGGTTTGTTTCGCCTTTATTGTCAAAACGACACAAAAAAGGTTTTCCACAGAACAGATGGACTTCCTCCCCCTCCATTGTATGCTGACGTATTACATAACTACTTTATCACACGGTTTACGGTTGTTGCGGAATTATACTTCCATCTGGATTTAGGATTTCTGTCCAATTTGATCTCCGAAAACGACGTCTTTTTGTTGTATTGGCTGCAATTATATTAAATAAATTCTTATTAAAAAATTCACTGTGATATATATATACAACCGATTCATATACATCTCTTCATTCAGAGGGAAACATAACCAAACTCTATATATTAGCCTACAGCCGATCACGGTTCTTTAAGAGACAAAAGAGTGATCAGAATCCACATTCTCCAACTATGTGAATTAGCAAACCAAGCCGTGAGTATTGTGTTTGTGCAGCAAGAAGCTCTCTGGCTTCAGCTTCTACCTTTCTCCACCTCCTTGTTGAGGATATATCAACCAGAGTCATGCCTGGCAGCTTTATTCATGAATTCTATTATTCGCCACACTCACAGCCACTACCGCCTCCGCCCCCAATGACACTTTTAATGACGCCACCACCTTCCCACAACAGAGAAAAACAGAGGGAGATCGTAACTATCTGTGGACTTGTCACGGTGATAATAATATGCAGCATTTTCATGTTGTGGGGTGGTCGCAGAAGAGAGGGCGTGGCAGGAAATCGTGACGTTGAAAGTGGGAGGGGGGTTGCAGGCCAAGAACAAGCATCGTCTGTGTCGGCTTCATGGGTACTACCGGCGATCTCGGTGCGGAGAATATCGGAGCCAGAGTGTGCAGTTTGCCTGGAGGCATTTGAGGAAGGAAATGAGTGCCTGGTAATTCCTGCTTGTAGTCACGTGTATCACAAATCATGCATCGATCAGTGGCTTGCCAATAACAGGCAATGCCCACTGTGTCGTGCCAGCGTCAATGGTGTCAAACAGGTAGATTAAATTTTCAACTGTACAAATTTGATGAATTTCAGAAGTAAATGATTCCCTTATTTCTCTGCTGATTAAATTCTCCGCATCTGACTTGTTTAAAGGATGAATTCTGAAATGTGCATAGTGATTGAATGGCTTCCAAAAAGACTAAACAAAAAAACACCATAACTAAGAAATTGTCACGTTGCATGCCTAATCAATTCGGTCTTTCCTTTTTGTTGTTGTGTCTCAATCGATAATCCTTAGGTGGGTTATATTTTAGCTAAAGATTCTTGGAGATGGCTTTTTCTGGATTGCTTGGTTTCCTATTGTCCTGAGAACTTCCCAATTTTTGGTGCGGAAATGTGTCGTTTACTTAATTTTATATTCTTGGAAATTTGATTTACAATGCAAGTAGGCGCTCTTTCAATTATCTTTTTTAAAAAAAAAACTAATAATATGTTTTATTAGTAAAATTAACTAACTATTAACAGCTCAAATTACCAACTAACATGAATATAGTTTCCTACCCCCAACACTACCGATTCTGAATACTGTGATCTTTCAAGCTGAGAATTGATGATCAAGCTGGTTGGTATAGGATTAGTCACCTAAATATAACTAAACTACAGCAGCTGCACCAAGTTTTAATACGTGGCGCAACTCTCGACTTAATTACATATATCTGAATATAAATATATTATGTCTTTTTATAATACATGTATAAAAATAAATTATTTTAAATTTAGTCATATAAGATAGTTAAAATACGCTCACATGTCATCAATTCTTTTGCAAAGAATTTGGTACTATAAAACAATTAAAATACAATGACATGTCATCAATTCATTTATAAAGAATTTAGTGATATAAAAGAATTAAAATACACTCACAACTTATTATTTTCCGTTTCACCACTTAGAAATCCTTCAATTGGTTTCGTTTTTCAATATGAAAACCTAATACAAATGCATTCAACTCCTTAACACATTTTTCAATCAAATACACCATAAATCATGTCAACTTCGTTACTTTCCATATACACTTTAAGTTGAATTTCAACTAATACCAATTCCAAACCAATTCCTTTACTTTTCCTTACTTCATTAGCATCAAAATCATGCTATAAACATCATAAAACATCAAAATAGGAGTTTGTAACATATCACATTAACAACCCTAGAGATGGACAAAAACTCATCCAATCATTTATATGATTTTTCTTTCATTCTTTCATCATTAAACTAACTTTCCAACATCATTCATTAACCTTCAATCATCAAATGACAAAATAAAACACTTTAGGTAATAGATCTCACCTTGACCAGGGTTCCATTAATTAAATTCATGTGATTTTCTTCTCCCAAATGCTCCCATTGTAATAAAACCTTAATATCTCATCAAAAGGGTGCAATTTACACTATCAAAACCAAATCTAACCTATAACCCAACAAATAAAAAATTTCAACAAGATTAGTAAGCTTACCAACTCATTTTCTTCTTATTCTTCTTCTTCTTCACTTGAATGACTATGCAACTTTATTGGATGCTTGATTGGAGGTAGAAGAACATGAAAAACACTTTGGATCACTTCTTCATGACCATAACCGATCCTCTCTTCTCCATTCTTTCTTTTCTTTTCTCTCTCTCTTCCCTCCTTTTTCCAACAATGGGCGAACCCACCTTGCTTGTCTCTTATTTTCGTTTAGTTTTTGGGCTCTTTAACGACACTCTCCATTCACTCTCATGGCCATGTTAAAAGAATGAAGCAAAATGTTGATTTTATACTCATTTAACGGATTACACATGTCACCTTTTTATTTGTCATCACTAATGGCTCATCACACACGTCATTTTCTCATTGATAATCTCTAATGACTCATCAATTCACTAATATCATGTAAAAAGACCAAATTTTTCTTTAATGCATTTAATTCACCAACTAACTAAATTAAATCTTGGAAATATTTCACAACCATCTTATCATCAAATTAACCATGAAAGGCTCTAATTAGAGTTGATACTTATTGATTGGATGTTTTTAAAATTTTTGAATGAGTTAAAATCATCAATACCCATTATTTTCCAAAAAGGGCATTTTAGTCCAATAATTTTAGATGATTTGTATTCAAACATACTCTATTTTGACTCATTTCAATTCCTAGGGACTCCAATCCTAATTTGGAGCTTTTCTTTGTATTTCAAAATTGTTTAGTAACCTTGTAGGTTGTCTTGAAGTATTTTTGGACTGAATCTAGAAATCAGCAAGAAATCATCCGGATTTCATTCAAAAGTGTCATCTAAATATTCAAAACACATTTCGGGGCTTTTAAAGCTCGTTCAAACTCATTTCGTAGCTTTTTGGAGCTTTTTTTCGAAATTTTTTTGGTAAAGTCTAGAACCATCCCCAGTTTATCCATGATTTTCATTATAACCTCAATAATACATTTAAATACTTAAATTAATCTAGTATATCATAAATAGATCATACTCTATAAAATGCCTTTACAACACATTACTCAACACCATAATTGAAATAACATATTACAATAAGTCTTTTCATTTTCTTCATTTTTATCTATCCTTTGTTGGCTTGTCGTGAGTCAAACAATCTTAGGCTCTCTACATTTGACTTTGCCTAAGGATCCTCTTCCTTTGTTTTCTTCATCCTCCTTTGTGATATTTTGCAACACCAAAGATGAAGTTGTCTTCTTCTCTAGCATTAGTAAGCTCTACGATTTCTTTAGCATTAGGTTACCTCTCTTCTCGGTTCTTCTATGTTTCTAGTTTTTTGTTTTTTGTTTTTTGTTTTTATTTCATTAATGATGGTGAGGATTTATAAAGCCAGTAGGTGAGAGATATAAACTGGTTTTGAAAGGTAACCATAAAGAAAGGAATTATTAATATCGAGTTGATAAATAAACCAATTACGAGAGAGTGTCAAAGTGAGAATGATACAAATGATAGTGGTTTTGATAATTGGATTGAAGGTGGTATTGTCATCAACTTTGGGGTTTTATTTATGTAAAAAATTCCATTTATAACTAACAATATTAGTGTTGGGCAAAGGAGGAATAAGAGTTCACATGTTATTGTGATGGAGAGCACCAAACAATATTAGTAGTTGAGAAGGATGTGTGTCCTAAGGCATTTGCTTTGCAAGTATAAAGAGGCCAAGAAGATTGATAAACATATGTACTATGAAAGTGAAAGGTAATGTCTTCAAGAATAAGCATGTCTTTGTGGAAAGCATTCACAAATCAAAGGCTGAGAAAGCAAGAAAGAAAATTTTATCTTATTAGTTTGAGGCTAAGAGGGTTAAGAACAATGAAGGTGGGGAAAGAAAAATTTCCAGATGAGAGGAATGATTGGCTTAGGGACTAGGAGGAGGTGATAAGCTAGTAGCTATTCTAACTGTTAATGCATCTCAACCATATAAGACTTTAAAGAAATCCAAGAAGTAATGCCTTTGCTGACTTCTTTAAAGATTTGATTGAATATTTATGGCATAGAATGTTGTATTACTGTTATTGGTAACATATGAAGAGTCAAATTGTCAATTTTGAGATTTAGAGTATCGAAAGCGACAATGTGAAACAATATGTCCCCATTTTCAATATAATTGACATTAAGTAGGTAGTTTATTTTAATTGGACTTATTAAAAGACAAGTTGTTGGGCCCCATTCCGAAGCCCAACCAAGGTGTTGGACCCCATTCTCAGAGCCCAACTATCCGATTCGGAGTCAAAAAGCGTAAGCGGGTTTCCTTGTAGGGTTATTTCAACGAACCCTCACTTGCTTTGAATCAATCCTTTCGAGTTCAAAGGAACAAGCTACCAATTTTTATGGAGAGGTAGAAAAATGTGTTAGAAATCCAATGCTTCAAGAATCAATCAATTTAGAGGTCGGACGAAGAAGTTATGGTCAAGAGAATCTAATATGTTTATGTCCTTATTCCAACTGAACATATCTTAGCGTGATTGCCATAACTTCTTCTATAAATGTCAAATTGATTTCATTTTTGGACCATTGGAAAGAAGACATCGAGATCTACAACTCTTATGAGACCTAAAAGCGAGATTCGGCCTCGAAACTGATAAAAATCATGATTTACTATAGCTGACTCGAGGATGTCCGTTAAACAAACATGTATGTCCGTTTAACGGATATACACTGGCTGAAAAGCCATTTTTTATCCGAGAACGTCCGTTAAACAGACATTAGTGTTTCTATTGAAGGATTGAAATGTTATCTCATATAAGAACACGAGGAGTTATGCAAGGATCGGTTGTACCTGACCCTCTACTAAGAGAGGAGGGCACGGATGAATCTAGAGCCCCAGGAGATGTTGAGGCTTCTGTAAGGCAAAGTAGTGAGCCCTTTCGATCACAAACTCAGGAGTCGCCTGTTTCGCAGGAGCAAGCACTTACCTTAGATCCAAGATTGTTCCAAGCGTTTACTCAGGCGTTTGTCCTGGCTATGGGACAGATTCCACAATCGTCTACTCCGGCCCCAGTTAAGAAGGAGAAGTAGTTTGATAAGCTGAGAAAGTATGGAGCAGTGGATTTCTATGAGACCACTAATCCTGAGGAAGTTGAGGCATGGTTGAGAAAGACAGAACGGATATTGGAGCAGATGGACTATGAAGATGATGAGAAGGTTGTATATGCTGTGAGTCTGCTGCAAGGGGATGCTCTGCATTAGTGGGAGAATGTCCTAGGGAGTTAGTTGAAACTGTCAGTGTTGACATGGGAGGACTTCCTCGCTGCTTATAAAAAAAAGTATTTGTCTGAGGTGTACATTCAGCAGAAGCAGAGGGAATTCTTGAGTCTCACCCAGAGGGAGATGACTGTCAGTGAGTATGAGCGCCGATTTACACAGTTATCCTAGTATGCAGTAGAGATGAGGCTAAGTGAGGCGGCTAAGTGTCGTCGGTTTGAATCAGGACTGCACCCAGCCATCAGGGAAAAAGTGGTGGTGCAGAATTTCTGTGATTTTCAGCAACTGGTGGAAGCAGCACTGAGGGTGGAAAACATTGAAAACATAAAGAGTGCTGTCAACAAAAAGAGGAAAGGCAGAGAATAGTCTAAGAGGGGAGGCGATGCTCCTATGTCAAAGAGGAGTGCTAGGACTTTTCCTGCACAGTCTGAGGAGAAAAGCAGTGGAGCGAGCAGATCTCAATAGATGAGAACTGTCTCACATCAAGCCTCAACAGTTGGAGGCAGCAGGAGGGGAGATGAAGATAAGCCACCCATTCCCAAATGTGAGCATAGCAGAAGCGTGGGGCCCAACACAAGTTGTTTTGAATTTGTGTCTAATATGGATATTAGGCCTTGATAAAGCAAGCACATGCAAAAGGGGGTGAATTGTGTGTAATAAAAAATTTAAAGTACTTTTAAATTGATAAGATCATGCTAAATAAAAATAATTTTATAAATAAATGGGTCCTATAAAATTTTGAAAGGATCCTCTTAACGCTCAAATAGAAACGAGTCAATTAATCGAAAGAAGCTTGCTATTGCTCAAAATGATAGGAGCCTTTTTTTAATCGACAAGAGCCTATTAGCGCTAAAAAAGAAAGGAGCTTGCTAAATTTTAAAAGAAACCTCTTGCAATATAAAAATAGAAGGAGCCTATTAAAAAACTAAAGGAGCCTCTTAAAATCTAATAATGCAAAAATTTAAAAGTAGATTTATACTAGTTCGGCTTACATCGAAGCCTACGTCCAGTTTTCAATTATTCAACTTGAGTATTTCACTATAAAAATCAAGTAGTAATTTGATGAGCCTCTTCAAGTTCACAAGTATATATTTTTCAAGGTTCTTCAACCTTCCACAGTAGTAGTATTTTGCTAGTCTTTACAAGCTCTCAATGAATGACAAAATAATTTGCTCAATATGAGCTTCAATGATCACTCTCTCAAAATAATTTTCACCTTCTAGAACATAAGAGATTTAATAATGATATGACTTTCAAAAGTATTGATACTGTGAATGTATATCAAAAACTTGGCTTCCTTGATTTTTCTGTATGTATATGTATCTCGCAAATGCAGTGGTTCTTCCTTAAGTAGACTATTTTCTTCAACTAGTTGTTGCTTAATCTTAGATGTTATCTCTGCCGAAATCTTCGATATTTAGATGTTAATAAGAATGTTATGTTAAGGTTGAATTAGTAAGATCCTTTCGGATGTCATGGAATCATTTCTAAAAAGGCAAGAGTATAAAGAAGGTACCTGCAAGAAAGAAAGCAATTATTCCATGATTTTATTTCCTTTTAAGAATTGTATCGTTGCCTATATAAAGAAATAAATCCAATTTAAATTTTGAAATATTATATAGTTATCATCAAAATCATTAATTATAAACCTTAAGCTAATGATCTCCCTCTTTTTGATGATGATGAACAATAATAGATATATTTTCAAAATTCAAATAAAGAATAAAGAGTTTCGAAGGATACCTGTAAACTGTACTCGTAGTTATATTTAGAAGGAGTCTAACTTCTAAAAGAAGTTGCCTATCGTTAGTTTATCACAGATTTAAAAATATTTCAGCAGAATATATTATCAATGGAAAACTTATCATCAAAGCAATATTGATTCAATAGCAAATATATCATCAAGGCAAAGTATATCATTAATTCTCTCCCCTTTTTCATTATTAAAAAAATGAGGAAGAGTGACTAAGGCAACAAAAAAGATCAGAAGTATGTAAGAATAGACCAAACAAAAATCAGAGACATTAGTTAGATATTTTTCTAAGCAACATTTGCAAGTCATGAATTGGTTTTTCCATGTTGTCTATTTGGTTATGCACGTGATCTTGATTGGAAAGAATTTCCTTTAGATGTTGAAGGATCACATCGTTGGAGCTCTGGAGAGGAACAGGAGCTAACTTTTGTAGGGTAGGAATTAGAAGATCTATTGCTCTTCTATCTTCTTGTTTACCCACACATTGTCCTTTAGCTTGCAGCCGAATTGGTAGGGAATTAAAGAATGGAACTTTGCAAGCTCATACCAATTTAGGTTGTCAAAAGGCACTCCAAGATAAGCAAAAATTTTGTTTAACAACATCCCATACGGTTGGCCACTAATGGTATTCTTATGACTTCTCCTGTCCACCAAAAACTTCATAATCATCATTAGGAGGTTCATCTTATTACCCTTTAAAAGGTTGTAGACCATATACGTATTCAGAAGGTTGCATCTTTCTATTGAGCTACTCCTTAGAAAAATTGAAGTAGATAAAATGGAAGCAAAATATCTTGGTAGTAGGTCTAAGTGTTTACACTAAGGTCTTCCTTTGTGGGCTCTTTTCGAAGGTATACATATAAAGTCCATAGCCTCTCCTAGATCAATGTCAGCAATATCCCATTGGTGACAGGGAACGTCAGTCTTACCAATTGGAATTACACCTAGAATGTTCCCCAAGATTTCCTCTATAACCAAGATTTCACACTCACGTACCCACGATATGATTGTCAGCTTCTCATTAATTTCTTCTCTTCTCATGTGTGTGTAAAAACATCTTACTTATTCATCACACACTATTTTGTACAAATTTAAATTTTTTCCCAACCAATAGTAAGAAACAAGGGTGTGATGAGAATAATGATATCATCAAATAGGTTGGGAGGCAAGATGCGTCCTACTACCACCTTTCTTTTCTTGTAGCACATTTTGTACCTTACTTCAGCTTCCATCGATTGGAACAACTTTATCAAAATTGAAGATTTTCCCTTCTGGAGTATAATGAGTTTCTTTGATTTTGTTCTCTTGGCTTTAGGGATTTCTTCAAAAAAGTTTCTTTAAATACTGGTTCATCCCTAACAATTTGTTCCTCAATCTTTTCCTTAAATAAAGACGCTTTTCCTTTTCTTGTCCTTGATTTTTCTTCTTCTTCCTTTCTTCTTATAGAGCTTGTTTTGTGATATTTTCTCTAGTCCATGGTCTCTTTAATAACATAGTCAATTTTTCATTTGATCCATCATTGTTTACATCCTAGTTAGGCACTTTCTTATCCTTAGGATCAATTTTAGGAGTAGTAGATAGAGGAGAAGTGGAAGGAGTATGATTGGTTAGAGTAAGAATGGGTATATGAAATCTTACTTTTCTTGTTTGCTCCCCTCTCTCGAGGATTCTTCTACTTCTTTTTCTTCTTCCTCTTCTTCTTCTTTTTCGTTTTCTTCTTCTTTTTTGTTTTTTTTCTTCTTGCTCTTCTTGTTCATCTTTTTCTCTCTTTTCTTCTTCTTCTTCTTCTTCTTCTTCTCCTCCATTAGATTCAGAGACAAATTGCTATCTAGTTAAAGATTCCTTGTTTTTAGAGGAGGAGTCCGAGTCTGATTCTATGGAAAGCATAACCAAAATTTGCCTTTTTCTTTCCTCTAGAGATTCCTGAAAGGGTGTTTCTAAAATTTGGGGTTTAGAGGAAATAGAGATAGGTTCAATAGGAGTATTCAGAGGGCCTATAATTGGAGATAGAGAAGAAGACTCAGAAGCCAGAGTTTATTCATGGCTTGAAGTTGAAGCATTGGTTTTCTTCTGTCCCTTTGATTTAGTTAGTTCCATTGTAAGAATGATGCTTGAGGTATAGAAGATTTGAGATAAAAGTAGAGAGTTAGAATGTCATGAGTAAAGAGTGGTGCTTCGAAGAATAATAAAGAGAGTTGAAGAACGAAGCTTACTTAAAGAGTACTAAACGATTTTTCAGTGTTGATTTAGAGTGAAGAAGGATAGTCATACACGCTAAATAAGGAAGTGGATCGTCTGCATATCTTATGTTAGTCTTATAGAACCATTTGTCAGAACTGTGCAAGCGTTTATGTAAATGATGAAATGATGCCATGAATGACTTCCGTTTTAGGACACATGTATACTGCACTATTAAACTGATAGGAGCCTTCTAAAGTGGAAGGAGCTTACTACGAGGAGTTCTCAAAACTGGGAGGAGCCTTCTAAAGTAGAAGGATCCTGTTAATGTATACCTCTAGAAGTAACATGGAAAATTCATACAGATATAATGTCAGATGGTCTACAATACCAAGCCCTTTTCTTAACATACAAAATCTATCTTCAGAGAGTGGCTTAGTGAAGATTTTAACTATTTGATTTTCAATATTAACATGCAAAAGATAAATGGTACCTTCTAAAATATGATCTCCAAGAAAATGATGTATGATTTCTATATGCTTAGTCTTAAAATGATGTATATGATTTTTCGAAAGATTTATTACATTAGTATTATCATATAATATAAGAATATGATTCAAGTTTAGAGAAAGATCCTGGAGTTGATGCTTCAACAATAAGATTTGAGTACAACAACTGGTAGCTGCTATATATTCCACTTTAGTTGTTGAAAGCATTGTGCAATTTTGTTTCTTGCAAGACCAAAAAACTAGACATCCTCTAAGAAATTAACAGTGACCACTTGTACTTTTTCGATCGACTTTATCACTTGTATAATCTGCATCACAATAGCCAACTATGTTCAAAGAATCAATTGTTAGATACCATAATCCAAAATCTATAGTTCCTTGAAGATATCAAAAGATCCTTTTGATTGCTTGAAGGTGGCCTTTCTTGGATTTGATTGAAAGCGTGTGCAAAGAAACACATTAAGCGTAATGGATAGTCTTGAGATTGTAAGATATAGTAGTGACCCAATCATTCTTCTATACTTTGTTTAATTTGTAGCCTTGCCTTCTTCATCCTTATCAAGTTTAGTTTCAGTATATATAGGAGTACCCATAGGTTTGGCATTTTAAAAGTGGTACTACTTGATGAATTCCTTTGTGTTTTTGTCTTGGAAAATGAAGATTCCTTTTTCTATTCTCCTGATTTATAATCTGAGAAAAAGGATAGTTCTCCTATCATGCTCATTTCAAACTCCCCCTGCATCAATACTAAGAATTCTTCACAGAAAGACTAATGAGTAGCACCAGATATTATGTCATCAACATATATTTGTACTATGAGTAAAACAATTTTCTTTTTCTTAATAAATAGGTTTTATCTACCTTTCCTCTTTCAAAGTTATTCTTATGGAGAAAAGTACTTAACCTTTCACTCGAGGGGCCTATTTTAGACCATATATGGCTTTAGTAAACTTCATCACATAATCAGGATGGTTTTCATCTTCAAACCTTGAAAGTTGCTTAACAAACACTTCTTTTCTAATATATCCATTTAAGAAGGCACTTTTGACATCGATTTAGAACAATTTAAAGTTTCTATAACATATGAAGGCAAGTAAAATTTTAAATGAATCCAGTCCAGTAACAAACACATAAGTTTTTATCAAAATTTATACCTTCCTTTTGATTATAACTTTGAGCTACAAGTCTAGCTTTGTTTTTTTCCACCTTACCATTTTCGTTGAGTTTGTTTCAAAATACCTAACAAGTTCTAATGATTGACATATTTTACAAACGAGGTACTAGATTCTAAACTTTGTTTTTGTCAAACTGATTTAATTAATCTTTTATAGTTGAAACCCAAGGTTGTCTTTTCCATTATTTAGAACGAAACATTTACAACCAAATGCTCGAAAGTAAGCGATATTCGGTTTTCTTACTTTCCACAACTCATAGGTATCTTTTTCATAATAAGTCTTATAAGGCACCTATTGAGTATGTAATAACCAGTGGACACCGCTTCTGCCCAGTAACCATAAGGTAGGCCACTTTCACACAACATTGGCCTGGCCATATCAACTAGGGTCCTATTCTTTCTCTCAACGACACCATTCTGTTGAGGATTCATTGGGCATGAAAAGTTGTGAGTCATACCATTATTATCATATAAATCTTCAAACTTTCTGTTAGCAAATTCTCCTCCATGATTGCTTCGAATTGATGTAATGCAATATCCTTTTTCAATCCAATTTTTTGCAAAACTTCTTAAAAACTTAACAAGCATCATCTTTATTTGATAGGAAGTAAACCCATATAAATTTGGAATAATCATCTTTGAGTCCTAGTGGAACCAAATAAATCCATATGCACAAGTTCAAGCAGTTGTTGAGTAGATACAATATTTTTAGGAGGAAAGTTGCTTCTAACTTTTTTAGCTTTTAAACAAGCCTCACAAACCCAATTGCTTTCAAACTACAGGGTAGGTAGTCCTCTTAGTAACTCATTTATGGACAATTTTGACAGAGTGCTCATACTAGTATATCCAAATCTTCTGTGCCAAATAAATGAATCATTTTTTAGAGAAACAAAACACTTAACACTTTGTGAAGACATGTCTTCCAGTTGAGCACAGTATATGTTCTGAATTCTAGGCCCAACAAATACAATATTTTCATTATGATTATCAACTATTTTACAATGAGATGCATAAAAAATGACTCTATAACCTTTGTCACATAACTGACTTATACTTAATAGTTTATGTTTTAAACCATTAACGTAAAGGGCATTATCAATGGAGGTGGAGTTAGAATTACCAATTTTACCATTTCAAGTGACCTTTGCTTTATTTTTTTCAGCAAAGAAAACATCACCTCTATCTTTTCTTTCAATATAATTGAAATGTGATACTTGACTATCGATGTGTCTAGAACAACTACTGTTGACTATCCATTGAGTTTCTCTTGTCTCTGTTTTGAACTATATTTGTAGAAAAATTATTATCTTATTTTAGGTACCTAAAATTTTTAGGTCCTTTCAGGTTAGTAGCTTGACCTTTCAATATCCAAATATATATTTTAGATAATTTCTTCACTTTACGAAAGTTACAAGAATGACTAATGTGACTATATTCACCACAGTAGATACAAAAAATAGATGAGTGAGAACTACTATAATTTCTGCCATATATTAGATTCTTGTTGTTTTGATTATAGCTACTGTTGGATTTAAAAAAGAAATTCCTGTATGGCCTAATATTATTGTTTTCATTGTAACCTATTATAGCCTTATCAAAAACGCATTTACCATTACCAAATAGCCCATCAAGATTGTTCTTTCCATCAACGAATTTCGCAAGATCTTTTTCTACAGATAAAATCTTCCCTACATGTTTCTCTTTCTTAATGAACTTTTGCTTCTAGCTATCTCACTTTATCATAGTCATTCTTAAGCAAAGTTTTTTCCAACTTAGCTATTCTTTCTTCCAAAAATTCCTTTTTAGCGATCTTTTGCTTATAATCAACTTTAAGAGATATATTTTTGGTTGCCAAACTCTTATTCACAGACTCTAATGATTTAATCTTACTCTTCAGAGATGCATCATTATTCTTGAACTTCTCAACTTCTTTGAAATACTTCACTATCAACTTTTTTTAGTGATCATATAATTCATGATATGCATTTTTCAATTCATCAACTTCAATATCAGAGTCAGAATATTATACCTCATCGGCTCCTAATTCAGCCATGAAACAAACTTAGCTGACTTCTTCTGATTCTTCTTCTTCAAAGTTTTCAAAACCCTCATCTGACCAGCTGCAGTCATCGCTTGTTTTCTGGGTTTTGTGCTCTTTGACTTGTCTTTTTGAAGAAGAAGACATTCAAGGCTAGTGTGTCCAGGCTTCTTGTAGTTATAGCATATGATTTGATTGTTTTGTATATTGTTATTGCTGCTAGTGCCTTTTGATAGGAACTTGTTATTCCCAGCTTTCTTGTTTCCTTCTCTTTTCTCCATCAACTTCTTTTTATAGAAGCAGGCATATTTCTTAACCATGAAGTTGAACTCGTCATCTCCATCTATTTGCAACTCAATGTCACTTTCATCACCGTTTGATTCATCAGTTGCTTTTAGTGCCATTCCTTTTATGTAGGAAGATCCTTCATCTTGACTAAGCTTAGTTTCATGGATCATCAGATTTCCTGGTAGTTAGTCAAGTGAAACAGTGTCTAGATCCTTTGCAATTTTTAGAGCTGTCACCTTAAGTCTTCGTTCCTTTGGTAGTGATCTTAGAATCTTTGTTATGAGATCATCATTGGGATATATCTTTCCCAAGTTCTTTAAGATCGTGATGATATTGTTGAACTGTTTGAATAATTCATCTATAGTTTCTCCTTGTTTTATGTCAATAGTCATATTGATGCACTAAAAGGCTAATTCTACATTTCCTTACCTTATTCATTCCTTCAAAAGTGACTTGTAGTTTATCCCACATTTCCTTTACTATTGAGCAGTAGGATATCTTCTCATATTCTTATAGAGATAGTGCACAAATTAGAAGATGTTTTGCTTTAGTGTTTAGCAGTGCATTTCTTCTATCAACATCAAACCATACTTCTACATTTTCTATAGCAGGAAGTGTAGCTCCAACTTTGATGGCTTACTAGACTTCAATATCTAGAGATTGAAGATAGATTGTCATTCTCTCTTTCTAGTATGAGTAGTTGCTTCCATTGAAGTAAGAAGGCTTTGAGACATATTTTTCTTCAGGGCTTCTCAAATTGTTTACCATGATCTATCAAGTGCTGTAAAATACAATAACTATGAAACTTGACTCTAATACCAACTGATAAAGCAAACACACACAAAGGGGGGGGGGGATTATGTGTAATAAAAAATTAAAATACTTTCAAATCAATAAGATCCTGCTAAAGAAAATAAATTTATAAATAGATGGGTCCTATAAACTTTTGAAAGGATCCTATTAACACTCAAATAGAAAGGAGCCTGTCAATGCTCAAAATGATAGAAGTTTTTTTAATCGATAAGAGTCTGTTAACACTAAAAAAGAATTTAGTTTGTTTAATCGATAAGAGCCTGTTAACTTTTAAAAGAAACCTTTTGCAATATAAAAATAGAAAGAGACTATTGAAAAACTGAAGCGGTCTTTTGAAAACTAATAATGTGAAAATTTAAAAGTAAGGAAGAAAGAGAAAATACACAGTAGATTTATACTGGTTCAGCTTGTAACGAAGCCTATGTCTAGTCTCTAAGAATCCAAATTGAGTATTTCACTATAAAAATCAAGTAGTAATTTGATGAGCCTCTTCAAGCTCACAAGTGTAAATTTTTCAAGGCTCTTCAACCTCCACAATAGTAGTATTTTGCTAATCTCTACAAGATCTCAACAAATGACAAAGTAATTTGCTTAATATGAGCTTTAGTGATCACTCTCTCAAAAGCATTTTTCAGTTTTTAGAACATAAGAGATTTGATAATGATATGACTTCTAAAAGTGTTGATGCTGTGAACGTATATCAAAAATTTGGCTTCCTTAATTTTTCTGTATGTTTATGTATCTCACAACTACAGTGGTTCTTCCTTAAGTAGACATTTTGCTTCAACTAGTCGTTGCTTAATCTTTGATATTATCTCTCCTGAAATCTTCAATTTTTAGACGTTAATAAGAACATTATGTTAAGGTTGAATTAATAAGATCCTTTCAGATGTCATGGAATCGTTTCTAAAAAAGTAAGTTTATAAAGAAGGTTCCTGCAAGAATGAAAGCAATTATTCCATAATTTTATTTCCTTTTAAGAATTATATCGTTGCTTATATGAGGAAATAAATCTAATTTAAATTTTAAAATATTATATAGTTATCATCAAAATTGTTAATTATAAATGTTGAGCTAATAGGCCTGAATGTGAGTATGAGGATGCTAATAAGTGAATTATAAAGGAGCCTGGTTAGGTGAGTCGTTAGATTGGATAAACTTAGAGGAATTTGGTGGCCACTAAAGATGTCAACCTGCCAAAATTTTTTCCCAAATTGATTAGTACTTTGCCACTATCTAAGGGAATGTTGTCCTCTTCTAGTTGTCCCTTCCCCTCTGTTATTCACTCCATATGTGTAGCGATCACCATTAGAAGAGGTGATGAAGTTGGTGTCCGGTGATGGTGGTGAGTTATAGGAGAGTAATCACTATTTATGAAGGAGAAGTTTAGCCTTTAACTTGGAAAAGGTGATGGTCATTATTTGTTGTTTGATTGTAATGTTGAAAGACTTGAATTCAACTGGTAATCCATTTAAAATGAACATAACAAGGTCTTCATCTAAAATCTCGTCTCTACTAGCAACAAGCTCATCTGCAGTTATGAAGACAATAGAGAGAAAGTTGATGATGGTTTCAATGGAGGAGAGATATATGAGAAGCTGTTTGTTGCATAAAGTGTTCTTCAAGCCCTACCCAAGGTTCTCGAGCAACCTGGTGATTGAGTGCAAGGCATGTGATGGAGCTCGCAACTGATGATGTAAAAAAACAATGAATTAATTAATAAGGTTTTTTTCCACTTGATGCATTTGGGAGATTGGCTTAAGGTGTCAGCTGGTGGTAGTACCATATTGTCAACATAGCCAATCAAATCGAAAAGTGATTAGAATGGGACGAATTTGATTTTTCATACAAGAAAATTTGTAGATTTAGTGGTGTGGTTAGAAAATTGGTAATTTGGTTGAATGGTAATGTACGCAAATTGCATTCTAAGATTTTGTTTTTATGGATTTCCTATTGGCTTTTGTGTTACTGTTTTTGTTGGTTGTGTATTGTTCTTCAACAATATTGTAGGTTGATATGAGGGATTATGTGTTTAGTTTTATATTCATCTGTAAGGTATATGACCTTTTAATATACACATTGTGAGGTAGAAATAATGTTTTAAAAATTGAACCGAACGTCAAATCGGTCGAAGGAAAGGTTTAAGGTTTAAAGACTCAACCAAGAATGAATCATTATAAAACCGATATATAATAAATAAGGAGTAAAACTTATAAAATAAGTAAAATAAAATATTTTATTGAAATAAAAATACACCAATGTTAGTTCATTATAAATAAATATGAGTTTAATATAAAACTTAAAATAACAATAAAAATTAAAATTGTATTTTGAAAGAAGTTGTGTCTCATCATCATTAAAAGCTCCAAATTCTCCTATGCTATTTAAAGATTCAGTAAATTATGCTTTCATATAAAATATTTGCGTCAACTTCTTCTTGTATTAAAGTAAATTACAAATTAGTAATGTATGAAATTATTCTCAATTGTAAACTTGTAATACAATATACTTTTAACTTAAATATGATCAAAATAAGATATGAACTGACCATCAATAGATGTTGTTAATTCATTCGTTGTGACAAATGCAATTTCTTCTTAAATCATTTTTCAACTTCATTATACTCAAGATCAGGCGATGATTCTTCTTCATCGATCCAAAAATCAGTATGTTCAATATAATTAATATCAACTGTATCATATGTTCTTTTCTTACTAAGCGCTACGAATACATAATAGAAAATTATAAATTCAATAATAAAGTAAAATTATTGAAACAAAACAAAACTATAAAATACTGTTCTTCATTCTCGATTGTAATTAATGTAAACAAGATCATTAAATCTTTGATGTTTCAAACGATTTTGTTTCTTCAGATGAACACATTAAAAAACATTCAAATTATGTTCATAACTTGATGTAGAAGCTATTTAACTGAGTAACTTAATAGCGAGTTTTCTTAATATTGAAGAACTGTCACCGAATAATCTTCACCACTCATTTGTATATTAAATTATTAGTTATGATAAAATATAAATTATTAATAAGTAGATAATGAATTAAAAGTATAAAATTTACCTGGTTGCATTTTTTTGATCATAAGTTCTCTCTTTATTGATGATCTAACAAAACTCTCTAAACTTTCAGGATATAATTTAATTTCATTTATGGCTTATGATTGCTCTTCAATAGAGAAAATACCTTTGTATTCAATCACATTAAACAAACTGCCCATAATATTAATTGTACATGCCTATCCAATATATATGAAATAAGGATTAAGAAAATAAGTTGTTAAGTGAATCTTTTGAGTAAGATGCTCATCCCATCGTCGATTAATAATATCTATATAAGGCTTGTACAATTTCTCTTTTCTTTGAAAAAGATTTATAATTGTTTTATGAGTTCTATATATAATATCATATATATACCCCAAAGATGGCTTCTCATCTTAGTCAACAATCATCAACAACCTTATAAGTGGAGCCACAATCTTCACAATGATCTAGCAAGAATCCCAAAATTTAGTATATTTAATAATAGCACACTTCTTTTCCTTTTTCATCTTTTGATAATTTATGACTTGAAAAGCGTTTACTTGTCACTAAATTTTGAAGTAGTTGCTTATATTCTTAAACACTTTTCAAAACAATAAATGTAGTTACAAACTTGGTAGCAACGGGATGCATGATCTCAACCCAATCTTTTTGCTTTCTTAACCAAGACAAAAATGTAACATGATTATACACAAAAATTGTGATATTAGATGCGTTGAAGCAAGACTAAAAATATGGTCCATACCATCAATATCTTTTAAAATAAGATTTATACAATGAGCAGCGCATGGAGACCAATAAATATGTCACATTATCTATAACAAAATGCACAATATTCTTTGGTCCAACCCACTTGACAATTTTAGAGAATAATTTAGATAAAGCATTAGCACTTTTTACCATGTCAGAAGCATCAACAGACTTGAAAAGTTGTTTCAATATTATAATAAACCAAGAAATTAATAATGATTCTTTGTCTTTGATCAGTTCACCCATCCGCCATAATAGTGCATCATGTTGATTCCCAACTAGATTTATATATATCCACAATTAATTGACATTCCTTTTGTAAATCTTGAAGTAAAGGTACATGTAGCTCATAATAAGATGGTACCTTAAATTCTGGACCTGTTTCTGTTGTAGCATCAATTGCTTCTTGAAAATATGGTAAATTTAAAGTATTTAAAGGAATACATGAATGATAAAACCATTTAGCCCATACTCTTTTACATCGCAAAATGACATCCTTATCAACTATAAAACTTTTTAGACTCGCTTGAGAACCAAGAGTAGTTCTTGGAGAAAGATAAGAATCTATATCAATAGTAACTTTTCTTGTTCCTTTATCTAATACTTGTAGTGTTTCATCATCTCCAAAAGATATATTATAAGCCTTTTTATTTTCCCTTTTCTTTTTTACTCGTTAAATATTTTCCAATTATATCATGTACATCAAATGGTACTTTTTTGCAAAAAGCATTATTAACCTTAACACAACAAGATGTTCTTTCATTTTAAAAATTCATCCCCTTTAAATATTATATCGTAAAATATACAGTTATATTGGATAATCTTATCAGATGCTTGGGAAGAAGAAAAATAATTCCATACTGGATCGAACTTATCACGAGTAGATGATGATTCCATATTTTCCATTATCTCAAGTGACATTGCTTCGTAAATGTCTCCTAATCCATTCTTCCCTCTTCTTGCTTCACCTAGTAAAACTACACTTGTGCCTCTCTATTAGGATGGAATGTTTCCAGCTCCACCTTCTCTCCTTCAAGCATTCGCTAATTTTTCAAAAAAATGTTCACATTTATGGACCATAATCGACAGTCATCAATAGCGTTAGATAAAAAAAAACTTAATTTAGAAAACCAAGGAACTCCCTCCGAGTTGCCTAGCTCTTCTTTTCTCCCTCCGAGTTGCCTAACAATATATTATTTTATATTAGTATTGCCTTTTACATATTTGACATATGAATGATAACCACAATTAATATGAAAAAGATAATACAAATGTAAAATAAAGGATAATACAAAGTATTTAAAATATTACACTTTCTTCATATAATCAATAATATTACATCAAAACATCAAATAAAAGAATAATAAATATTCATAACTCTCTAAATACCACAATTTACAACAAAAGTTTGTACAGAGGAAACAATCAACTAGAAGCGAAATATGAAATAAAAACATTTACAGTTATTTTTATAATGCTTATATAGAATTTAACATATACATCAAATATAAGTAAAATTAAAAGAAGTGAAGAAATGAAAACCAAAAACTACATTCTAATTCTAAAGAGAGTATCATTCTATTATTAAAACTCATTAATTTTTATAGAACTAATAATTAAAATGCAAGTTATATGTAGCACCCCCATACCATAGGATATGTATCGGGAAGCCCGTAGGTCATTCCGACACATACCCTACGATAAGGGTGCGCTACGAACAACCACTAACACTCCACATGGCATCAAAATCATAAAGCATTTATATGAAATCCACTAATTTTTAAAACCATAAATTCTCATTTCATAACCTCAAAGCAGTAAATTTACACAACTGATGTGTTCTGTACAATACTCCAAAAGAAAATCAAACAAAAAGGCTAACTAGGTCATCCCTCAAAAAGTGCCAGCTGACCGACCTGTGTGCCATGACTTCTCTTGCCAACTCAATCTACACGGCAGGAAAAGTCCCTCTGGAGCTATAAGTCTACTCTCGGTCCTGAAAAATAATTTGCAATTTTGGGTGAGTTTGCGAACTCAGTGAGGAACCATCATCGATGGTTCACCCAATTCATGCATATACACATACACAACACAGCTACGCACAATTATCTCACCAAATCACATTTAGTAGTACCACATAATTTTCATACCAATCCAAAGAATCAATTCAAATGCATATGGAATGTATGAGACACTTTTCCAATTTATTACGTTGTTGTGATGGCGCTCAAACTTGTCCCATTAAGGCGATTAAGCGGTGAGCCATAGGCTCGAATCACTATGGGCTCAAGGCCCAATCACGTTGAGCTTAAAGCTCTCGTTGGTCGCTTCTAGTCACAACCGCCAATTTATCGATTATGCAATTATGCATGAAGTGCATATGTCCAAATAAAACAACACCAACATCATATCAGATCCCAATTCAATATGTACACATAAATCTTGTACAGGTAATCACATATGACACTTCTATGTCAAATTTTCCAATCCATCGGACCTTGGTCCGCAATCCGGGCACAAACAAACACAATTTTCCCACCATTATTCTCCATAGGGTTCTAAGTGCAGAATTATAAACACTTACTAACCGAGGAACCATCTAGGTTACTCACCTAATAACTTCCGAGCTAATGCCGGGAAGTCTCTGCAACGTCCCTGGGATGACGTTCCAACTGAGCCTCTATAACAATTAAAATAAGTAAACATTACCAACTGAATAGATAAAAATACTAAACAATGCACATGGAATAAGTAAAACGTGTATAATGCATGCTCATGGCATTCCCGGCCCTAATCCAAAATTTTCCCATAAAAAAAATCCGTCTAAAAATTAGAAACCTATTGGCGGCGACGGCAGCAATTCGGACCTCTATAGGTCCCCAATTACAAAAAACAGTGATTAAAGGCTCCATTACCGGGGCCACGTCAATTCTCGTCCAAAATTCCCAATTTCTCACAAAATGAAATTAAATATTCTACTGAATCCGATGCCTCAAGAATCAGGTCAATCGGATGTCGGACGGAAAGAAATTGACAAAAGAAACAATTAGGCCAACTAATAAAAAAATAAAAATATAAATATATATAGCGCGCCTCATGGGCGATATATGTCGCACACGCGAGGCCGACTCACCCTTCGTCGCGAGGGCGAGGAGTCGCCCTCGCGAGAGGGCCAATCTACCTCGCCTCGAGGGCGAGGAGTCGCCCTCGCGATCCGGCGAGGTTCAACCTCACTTCATTCCTTTTTTTTTTCCTATTTCCAATCCAAATTTCCAACAACAATAACTCTTAGCACACAAATCGGAAAAATACAAACCATAGCTTGTTGGAAAGATAATGAAAAGCTCTACCATTCTCATGAAGACCATAAAAATCAATTGCACTCTTAATGGTGTCAAAAATCCCTTCAAAGCTACTGCCTACTCAAATCCCATTAAAACAGAACAGTACATTTCAAATTCCTTAACTCTCTGATTCTTCAGCCAAAAATTACCACATAAATATGCTCAATAAGTTCACAATGTCATCTACAACTTTCATGAACAACCCAAATCAAATTCCATTACTAAACAAGTCAATTAATTCAGTCAATGTTGCTGTCCCTGAAATCATTCAATTTGAGCAGTAAACTTATAACAAGCATAACTCCCTGTACACAAGTCAGAAAATCTGAACTCTATATCCCTGAAAAGATAAATCCTTGAACTTCAATTTTCATGAAGAACTCAATTTCCAATTTAATTTCTAACCATTTCAAAACTGTCATGCAAGTTACTGCCATGATCAGCAATTCCTAACCTAATGCAGGATCAGTTTTTGCAAAATCATAACTCCCAACTCTGACCTCTAAAAATTACACACCATAAATCATTTTCAAGATAATGTCTTCCTCTACAACTTTGCAGAAGATCACTCACACCAATTCAGTCCACAAAAATTGCTAAAATTGCTCCCAAGCAGAAAGCTCACAAAATCAACACTTTCACTAGGTTTCTCCAAAAAGCATAAAACCAATCAATAGTAATCAGTTCATATCTCCCAATATACAACTCGAAAATTAGCAAGATCAGTGGCAATGGAAAGCTAACTCAATATGCCTCAACTTTCATAAAGACCCTTTTTCCTAGTTCCATACCAATTAATTTAGAAAAATCAACAAAACACATTACTCATACTTGCGGTTACTGTTCACAGGCAATAAAACAGTAACTTTCCATGCAAATTTTCGCCCTTCTAGCAGTACAATTTAACAACACCTATTTCACACTAAATTGAAGCCAACATCCCAAAGTTTAATTGGGCACAAACTTCACCTCATTTGCACACCTACACAATAAGTTATGATCAAAACATTCCAACTGGTCAAACACTAATTTTCCAGATTTCAACATTACCCTAACTCCTATCACTTCTAACATCAATAACACATCACTAAGCATCCATTCCTACCTCTAATTCAACCACAAATTCAACACAACATAAACTTCTATAATGACACAAAATTTGGCAGCACCTACACAAATGATCTTCCTAAATTTTCCATTCATCTATCCTTACAAACTCAATCCAAAACCAAGCTAAAATCAATAAGAAGTATAGTCATTCATTCATCCATAACTAAGTATACATTTAAACCCATTCAAACCTACCCTTATAATCATAAAATAAATGCATAAGTGCTTCCCTTAAGTGCTTCAAACTACTAATTCATGCATTAAATGAATGGTCAAAGCTTAAAACATAATCTTACCTAGTCAAGCTTTCAATCTTTCCTTAATCTTCCAACTTATCACAACTTCCTAATTCCTCTTCTACTTTCTCCAACACCTACGGCTATCACTTGAGCATACACACAATTCAACATCTTCACTAGATTTAAGCTAGCTTTACAAGAGAAGGAAGAAGAAAACAAGCAAAGGAATGGAGAGGAATGACCTACGGATGGGAGAACAAGTTGTAATCAAAAGTGGTTTTTTTTCCATACTTCCAAGGAAGAGTCGTGGAAGCTAAGGACATGAAGGGTTTATATAACCTTTCAATGTAAGATTAAATAGGCAAGTGACAAGTGTCACTTGCCACATGGTCTGATTTTTTTGGTTCCAAATTTCACGCCAATTTCTCTCCGAATGTCAATGGCTCACAATTCATAATTCCTAAAATCATGTACCTAAATTCCCAGTGCCATTAGACGGTCTTTTTCAAGACCGAAATCCACTCGGTTAGTTAGTTAGAAATTTTTCGTCCAGGCACGGACTCAGAAAATTTCAGAAAATTCTCATAAATCCCTAAAAATATAAAACAATTTATGGCGACTCCAAATAATTTTTAAATACAACTTTCATATAAATTTCACAAAGATCCCAATTAAACACTTATGGAAATGTCATGAATGCATGTATACCATGTGCATGTGCAAAATAATCATCGATTATAGAGGCTATATATGTATGTGCATGCCGAGTTAAAATTCAAGTCTCCTAACCCGTCCCAAATTACCAATAAACCTTTTCTATGGGAGATGGATGTTACAATTCTCCTCCTAATAAAAATTTCGTCCCAAATTCTTACAGTTGATCGAAAAGATGAGGATCTGTCTCCTCATATGCTCCTCGGTCTCCTGTAGCCTCCTCGATCGAGTGGTTCCTCCAGAGAACCTTCACCAAATGGAATACTCTTATTCAGAAGCTGTTTCACCTGTGTCCCGGCAATCAGATCGGCTCCTCTACATAACTCAAATTACTCGATACCTCAATCTCCGAGCGGTATCACATGTGTCGGATCGACCGATATCTACGGAGCATACTCACATGGAAGACGTCATGCAACCGAGACATCTCACTCGGTAAAAGCTAGCTCAGAGGCCAAAGGTCCTATCCTCTCAGTGATCTCATATGGACCAATGTACCTAGGGCTTAACTTACCCTTTTTCCCAAATCTCAGTACACCACGCCACGGTGACACCCGTAAGAACACTCTATCGCCTACATTGTACTCAATGTCCCTCCTATGCTGATCCACATAGCTCTTCTGTCTATCCTGAGCCGCTTTGATGCGACTCCGTATCAGTTTCACCTTATCTACAGTATCTGAATCACCGGGACCCTCAATCATCCTCACACCCTCTTCATCCCAATACAAAGGCGATCTACACGGTCGCCCATACAGTGCCTCATATGGTGCCATCCCGATGCTACTATGATAATGATTGTTGTATGCAAACTCAATCAGAGCTAAATACTGATCCCATGCTCCTCTGGAACTCCAACACACAAGCCCAAGCATATCCTCAACAGTCTTAATCGTCCTCTCACTCGCCCATACATCGAGGATGAAACGCAGATCAAGTTCACTAGTACCCATAGCAGATCGCAAACTCGCCGAACCTCAAGTAAATCTGGGATCCCCGCGGACACTATCGACACTGGGACCCCATGCAGTCTCACTATCTCCGCCACATACTTCTGGGCCAACTGATCCATGGTATTGTTCTCCCTTACTGGCAAGAAATGGGCCGATTTAGTCAATCGATCCACTACGACCCGAGATAGCATCATGTCGCGCCTCGGCCCTAGGCAAACCCATAATGAAATCCATGGTAATTGCTCCCATTTCCACTCCAAATGGGCAACGAATGAAGCTTCCTCATCGGTGCACGGTGCTCACTTTAACTCGCCTTGCACGTCAAACATCTAGATACAAACTCGCTTCTTGCTTTTTCATGCCAGCCACCGAAATGTTGCTTAAGAGTGTTATACATCTTGGTAGTACCGGGATGCATAGCATATGTGGCCATATCGCCTCCTCCAATATCTCTCTCTCAAGTCATCCACATCGTGCACAAAGCCTCTGCCTCAACCACAAAGTCTCATCTCTCACATCAAACTCGAACTCGAATCGCTTTTACCTTCTCAATCAGTCTCACCATAACAGATCCTTGTCCCGAACTCTCCCGATCTGTCTAGTAGCATCGGTCTCGATGTCAAAGTAGCCAATAAGACTCCATCCCGCCCAGAGTCATCCGAACATTCAAAGCCCTCAATCAATCAAATTAGGCAACCTCATTGCCGAATCTGAGCATTTGATTAGTATGTGACTTCCTACTCGGAGCATCCGCCACCACATTAGCTTTCCTGTGGTGATACTCGATAAGTACAGTCATAGTCCTTCAACAACTCAAGCCATCTCCTCTGCCTCAAATTCAACTCTCTCGGCTCAAGAATATTTCAAACTCTTATGGTCGGTGAAGATTTGGAAAGTCTCACCATATGTAATGCCTCCAAATCTTCAAAGAAAACACTCTGCAATTTAACTCCAAATCATGAGCAGGATAGTTTACCTCGTGAGACCTCGGTGTCTCGAGGCATAGGCAATGACTCTACCGTGCCGCATCGAACACACCCCAATCCACGATGCGATGCATCATCAGATACCTCAAATCCTCCAATCCCAGATGGAATAGTCAACACCGTGCGAGAGTCAACCGATGTTTCACTCCTCAAAGCTCTTGACACTCCTCACCCATCCGAATGGCACATTCTTCCTCGAAGTTTTGTCGAGGGGTGAGATCAATGAAACCCTCGACAAACCTCCGTAATAACCGCCAATCCGAGGAAACTCAATCTCAAACATTCCTAGGAGCTTCCCACTTCAAAGACCGCCTCCACCTTACTCGGATCCACCAATACCTCTCCAATACTATATGGCCCAAAATATCACCGATCCACCAAAATTTACATTTATCGAATTTGGCATACAACTCTCTCCTCATGGTGCTGCAACACAATCCTCAAATGCTCACTATGCTCCGCTCGTTCCTCGAATACACTAAAATGTCATCAATAAACACAATAACAAACCGATCCAGTAGGCTGAAATACCTTATTCATCAAGGCCATGAAGGTCGCGGGGCATTAGTCAACCCAAACGGCATCACTAAAAACTCAAAATGCCCGTACTCGCCCTCGAAGGCACTCTTAGGCACATCGGCCTCTGCAATCTTCAACTGATAGTACCCTGACCTCAGATCTAACTTAGTGAACACCTGAGCTCCCTCGCAATCGATCAAATAAGTCATCGATCCTAGGCGGTGGATACTTATTCTTCATTGTCACCCGATTCAATCGCTCAGAATCGATGCACGACCTCAAAGTCCCATCCTTTTCTTCACAAACAAAACTGGAGCTCCCATGGTGAAACACTAGGTCCGATAAAGCCCTTCTCCAACAACTCCTGCGAATCGAGTTTAAGCTCCCTCGGCCCACAGGTGCCATCCTATATGGAGGTATAGATATAGGAGCAAGACTGAACGAGGTCAATAGTGAACTCGTCTCCGATCCGCGGCAAACCCAGTAACTCATCGAAACACATCCGAAATTCCCTAACCACGGAATATCCACAAGCCTCTGCTCAACTCGTGTCAACCACATGAGCCAGATATGCTTCTGACCTCCCCGCATCAATCTCGGGGCACTAAGGAAAGAGATCATCCGGCCGGTATCGCCGACTAACTCCTCTAAATCTCGCTCTAGTCGATCAGAGACTCTAAAACAACCTCCTTGGTATAGCGGTCCATAATAGCCCATGGCCGTCCACGATCCATCCCGTAATCACATCGATCTCTCGAGGCAACACTATAAGGTTCGCCCTCAACACCGCTTGATCAATCTGGATCAAGCATCCCTAGAACCTCTCCCAATGCAATAGTAGTACCTAACGGTGTACTCACCTCTAGCCCATACAAGAACATCTCCGATCCCCATGCAATCTACATGCCATATGAGGTGCAATAAAGAATGTGGATCCGGGATCCAAGAATGCAAACGCCTCAAAATCGTAAATAAGGAGCATACCACTACTACATCGGGGAATCATGGGCCTCGCCTCGTCATGGCATATACTACGGCACGGGACTGTGGTCGATCGCCCGACCCTCGGTCCGCCTAAAGGATCCTCACTCTACCTCGGCCTCTACCTCGGCCCCTCAGTCTCGATCCACGCTTGGGATCCACCCACTACTACTCATTGCATCAGTAGTACTACTCCCGACTCACCACTACCAACAGGTGAGCTCCCAATGTAGGTGGGCAATCCCGAATCGATGATCCATGGAGCCGCATTTAAGGCAAGCTCCAATCAATCGCCAACACTCTCCAAAGTGCCTCTTCTCACAAGTGCTCACAGAATGGAGGAATCGCCCAAAACCTCTCGCCATCGCCACATTGCTAGTCTGCATAAATCTCCCTCTCATCCAAAACCCGACCGTCTGGATCCTCCCGAAGATCTCAAGGCCCCTGCTCTGGCGCTGCTAAAACTCTTACCAGAGCGCTACGACTATCACTAACTCTCTTTCCTCTAGACCTTGACCCATCTCTCTGTCTCTGTCTCTCACAATCTGCTCCTCTCACAAAGAAGCACTCTCAACTCTATAAAGGAGCCCATATCGATCGGGCCAATCTCGCACGGATCTCCAGATTCACCCCATCTCAAACCTCCGGCACCTATCCGCCTCGGTAGAAACCACAAGAGAAAGATATCCCATCAACTCATTAAACCTAACCTCGTGACTGGCTCATGTCATCCTACCTGTCTCACTCCAAAACTCCCAGCATCTTCATTTCCAAATACACCTTGGGCATATAATTGTCTCTAAAGCCCTCGGAAAATCTGCCCGTGTCGAAGCAAGGTCCGTGGTACCGCCTTAACAGGTCTTCCACCATGTATAAGCGGGGCCCTGCAGAAGAGATACTGCGTAATCGAACCTCTCATCAGGTTCGCAATCCATCCGATCGAGGACTCTCGGTCCTCTCCAACCATCCCTCACCTCGGTGGGTCTCATCTCGCCATAGAAGTTCATGTACCCCCACGCAAAGAAATCGTATCTCCTCTCCCGTCTCACGGGGACTCTAGGAGGTACCTCAGATCGAGGCACCGAGGACTCTCTACTAGCTCCAACAGATCCCTGGTCAGCTGGTTGATCAATCTGATCACCAAATACGGATGACCTAAAACAAAACAAGAACTCTGATCAGTTTCTGCATTTCTCACAATAATTCAAGCCTAATTATGTACTAGTCCCAACAGATGCCAAACCATGCTTTGATACCACCTAATGTAGCACCCCCATACCATAGGATATGTATCGGGACGCCCGTAGGTCATTCCGACACATACCCTACGATAAAGTGCGCTTCTGAACAACCACTAACACTCCACATGGCATCAAAATCATAAAGCATTTATATGAAATCCACTAATTTTTAAAACCATAAATTCTCATTTCATAACCTCAAAGCAGTAAATTTACACAACTGATGTGTTCTGTACAATACTCCAAAAGAAAATCAAACAAAAAGGCTAACTAGGTCATCCCTCAAAAAGTGCCAGCTGACCGACCTGTGTGCCATGACTTCTCTTGCCAACTCAATCTACACGGCAGGAAAAGTCCCTCTGGAGCTATAAGTCTACTCTCTCGGTCTGAAAAATAATTTGCAATTTTGGGTGAGTTTGCGAACTCGGTGAGGAACCATCATCGATGGTTCACCCAATTCATGCATATACACATACACACACACACTACGCACAATTATCTCACCAAATCACATTTAGTAGTACCACATAATTTTCATACCAATCCAAAGAATCAATTCAAATGCATATGGAATGTGTATGAGACACTTTTCCAATTTATTACGTTGTTGTGGTGGCGCTGGCTTGTCCCATTAAGAGGCGATTAAGCGGTGAGCCATAGGCTCGAATCACTATGGGCTCAAGGCCCGATCACGTTGAGCTTAAAGCTCTCGTTGGTCGCTTTCTAGTCACATCCGCGATTATCGATTATGCAATTATGCATGAAGTGCATATGTCCAAATAAAACAACACCAACATCATATCAGATCCCAATTCAATATGTACACATAAATCTTGTACAGGTAATCACATATGACACTTCTATGTCAAATTTTCCAATCCATCGGACCTTGGTCCATGATCCGTGCACAAACAAACACAATTTTCCCACCATTATTCTCCACGGGGTTCTAAGTGCAGAATTATAAACACTTACTAACCGAGGAACCATCTAGGTTACTCACCAAATAACTTCCGAGCTAATGCCGGGAAGTCTCTGCAACGTCCCTGGGATGACGTTCCAACTGAGCCTCTATAACAATTAAAATAAGTAAACATTACCAGCTGAATAGATAAAAATACTAAACAATGCACATGGAATAAGTAAAAACGTGTATAATGCATGCTCATGGCATTCCGGCCCTAATCCAAAATTTTCCCATAAAAAATCCGTCTAAAATTAGAAACCTATTGGGCGACGGTGCGCATTGGGACCTCTATAGGTCCCCAATTAAACAAAAGCAGTGATTAAAGGCTCCGTTACCGGGGCCACGTCAATTCTCGTCCAAAATTCCCAATTTCTCACAAAATGAAATTAAATATTCTACTAATCCGATGCCTCAAGAATCAGGTCAATCGGATGTCGGACGGAAAAGAAATTGACAAAAGAAACAATTAGGCCAACTAATAAAAAAATAAAAATATAAATATATATAGCGCACGCCTCATGAGGCGACATGTCGCCCACGCGAGGCCGATTCTCACCCTTCGTCGAGGCGAGGAGTCGCCTCGAGAGGGCCAATCTACCTCGCCTCGCGGCGAGGAGTCGCCTCGCGATCCGTGAGGTTCAACCTCACTTCATTCCTTTTTTTTTTCCTATTTCCAATCCAAATTTCCAACAACAATAACTCTTAGCACACAAATCGGAAAAATACAAACCATAGCTTGTTGGAAAGATAATGAAAAGCTCTACCATTCTCATGAAGACCATAAAATCAATTGCACTCTTAATGGTGTCAAAATCCTTCAAAGCTACTGCCTACTCAAATCCCATTAAAACAGAACAGTACATTTCAAATTCCTTAACTCTCTGATTCTTCAGCCAAAATTACCACATAAATATGCTCAATAAGTTCACAATGTCATCTACAACTTTCATGAACAACCCAAAATCAAATTCCATTACTAAACAAGTCAATTAATTCAGTCAATGTTGCTGTCCCTGAAATCATTCAATTTGAGCAGTAAACTTATAACAAGCATAACTCCCTGTACACAAGTCAGAAAAATCTGAACTCTATATCCCTGAAAAGATAAATCCTTGAACTTCAATTTTCATGAAGAACTCAATTTCCAATTTAATTTCTAACCATTTCAAAACTGTCATGCAAGTTACTGCCATGATCAGCAATTCCTAACCTAATGCAGGATCAGTTTTGCAAAATCATAACTCCCAACTCTGACCTCTAAAATTACACACCATAAATCATTTTCAAGATAATGTCTTCCTCTACAACTTTGCAGAAGATCACTCACACCAATTCAGTCCACAAAATTGCTAAAATTGCTCCCAAGCAGAAAGCTCACAAAATCAACACTTTCACTAGGTTTCTCCAAAAAGCATAAAACCAATCAATAGTAATCAGTTCATATCTCCCAATATACAACTCGAAAATTAGCAAGATCAGTGGCAATGGAAAGCTAACTCAATATGCCTCAACTTTCATAAAGACCCTTTTTCCTAGTTCCATACCAATTAATTTAGAAAAAATCAACAAAACACATTACTCATACTTGTGGTTACTGTTCACAGGCAATAAAACAGTAACTTTCCATGCAAATTTTCGCCCTTCTAGCAGTACAATTTAACAACACCTATTTCACACTAAATTGAAGCCAACATCCCAAAGTTTAATTGGGCACAAACTTCACCTCATTTGCACACCTACACAATAAGTTATGATCAAAACATTCCAACTGGTCAAACACTAATTTTCCAGATTTCAACATTACCCTAACTCCTATCACTTCTAACATCAATAACACATCACTAAGCATCCATTCCTACCTCTAATTCAACCACAAATTCAACACAACATAAACTTCTATAATGACACAAAATTTGGCAGCACCTACACAAATGATCTTCCTAAATTTTCCATTCATCTATCCTTACAAACTCAATCCAAAACCAAGCTAAAATCAATAAGAAGTATAGTCATTCATTCATCCATAACTAAGTATACATTTAAACCCATTCAAACCTACCCTTATAATCATAAAATAAATGCATAAGTGCTTCCCTTAAGTGCTTCAAACTACTAATTCATGCATTAAATGAATGGTCAAAGCTTAAAACATAATCTTACCTAGTCAAGCTTTCAATCTTTCCTTAATCTTCCAACTTATCACAACTTCCTAATTCCTCTTCTACTTTCTCCAACACCTACGGCTATCACTTGAGCATACACACAATTCAACATCTTCACTAGGTTTAAGCTAGCTTTACAAGAGAAGGAAGAAGAAAAACAAGCAAAGGAATGGAGAGGAATGACCTACGGATGGGAGAACAAGTTGTAATCAAAAGTGGTTTTTTTTTCATACTTCCAAGGAAGAGTCGTGGAAGCTAAGGACATGAAGGGTTTATATAACCTTTCAATGTAAGATTAAATAGGCAAGTGACAAGTGTCACTTGCCACATGGTCTGATTTTTTTTTCGGTTCCAAATTTCACGCCAATTTCTCTCCGAATGTCAATGGCTCACAATTCATAATTCCTAAAATCATGTACCTAAATTCCCAGTGCCATTAGACAGTCTTTTTCAGTACCGGAAATCCACTCAGTTAGCCAGTTAGAAATTTTTCGATCCGGGCACGGACTCAAAAATTCCGAAAAATTCTCATAAATCCTAAAAATATAAAACAATTTATGGCGCACTCCAAATAATTTTTTAAATACAACTTTCATATAAATTTCACAAAAGATCCCAATTCGACACTTATGCCGGAAATGTCATGAATGCATGTATACCATGTGCATGTGCAAAATAATCATCAGTTATAGAGGCTATATACTGTATGTGCATGCCGAGTTAAAATTCAAGTCTCCTAACCCGTCCCAAATTACCAATAAACCTTTTCTATGGGAGATGAGATGTTACATTATAGGTAATTAATATATCACTAACACCTAGAGAATTTAAATTATTATTAGTAATTATTATCTAAAATTTCATAACTATATTTAAACCTTTGTTTTGTACAAATTTGAAATAAATTAAAGAAATAGTTATTTTCTTTATTTTGCAATGATTGAATGCGATATTTTGATAAAAAGTAAAGATACACTAGTTCATCCTCTAAATACATTATTTACAATTTAAAATTTATTATAAAATTTGTCTTATTAAAATTTTATGACGATTTAAATATTTAAAAATAACATTGTCATACAAATATATCTTATACTAATCAATACAATATAAAATTTCAATTCACACACATATCCATGCGTGTGTGTACATACACACATTCATTTACTCTATTAATATTCAAAATTAATAAAAAGAAAATATTTTCTTATATAATATATATAATTGTAGATATAATTATGTTATTATACTTTTATTAAATCTGAAAGTTTATTTTTATTATTTTATCAAGAAATCTCAAGTACAAGAAATTTTATATTAATATGATTGAGACTATGGGCTAAGTACTAAATTCTTATTCTCTTTTAGTTTTCCCAAAAATTTAAATATAAATGTGATATTTGAAGAGAAATTCATAAAATACATATTCTTCCAAGCATAAGCATAAGCAAACCAACAATATTTTCTTTTCCTTTCCTATTATAAAAATTGCATTTTGATATCTTTTAAAGTTAAATTGATAGTAATAATTAAAGGAGTATACAGAGTGTAAGGAAAAAAGAAAGAAAAGAATAGCGAAGATATGTGCTGCTCGTGTATCTATAGCTTTAGTTTTTTTTCAATTTAGTCAATTAACTTTTTAAGATTACAATTCAGGGGGCGCTTGGTTTATAGAGGGGAATGAGAATGAGAATATGAATGAATATAGTGAGGAATGAGAATTGATATAATCATTATAATAATGGTGGTTGGTTAACATGGAGGAATGATTACCATTACCTTTGATGGTGGTTGGTTTGTTAAAATCTTTATTAAAAAATTTGTTAAACTATTGTTTTATATCAAATTTTAAATATATTTTAATTAATTATATTTTATGCATCCTTTTATAATTACAAAACGTTTAAAATTAAGTATATTGTATTTCATTTCCAATAGTTCTTGAAGAAAAAATACTCCAGTATTTTCTTGCATCAACATATCATTAGTTATATAATATCCTCAAAATATAGTTTAATAATCGAAAATATTGTATGATTCATCAACATAACCATAATATCCATCATTCCATTTCTATAGTAAAATCAAGTAACATAATTTTAAAACAATTCACATTCCTTGATAAGGCAAATGATGTAAAATATATGTCATATACACAATATCTTAACCAAAAGTCTTTAATTGATGCAAAATAACCAGGTTAACACTATAAATATTGTTCTCATCATAAGTACAAAAGACCCAACTAATACAAAATAACCTGGTTAGGCAACATCAATTACATCATAAGTTCATAATACTTACAAAAATATTAATATGCTTCCTCAAATGATTCATAGACTAGAAGATGGATAGAGGAATCTAAGTACAAAAGACTTTTTTAAGTGATTTGGCAAAGCAAATAAAACCTGAACTTTAGCAAGATCATTACAAAATAACAGAGCAGCCTTACCAACATCCATTTGAGATATGCCAATATTAAGAAGCTCAGTGATGAGCTTTTGCATCTTCTCATCAGTTAGAGAATCAGATTTAGACTCCGCAATCAAAGAATTTGTAACAGATGCATATTGTGAAGCCATTTGTTCGCAAATAGACTCAAACTTAGCAGTGAAATTGTCTAACCTTGACTCAATAGTATTCTGAAGCGTTGCTGGTCTTTTCTTCCTGTAACACTTCTTCCTTCTCCTTAATTTTCTCATTATTCTAATCTGATATTTAGTAAACCTACATCATTGAAGCAACATTCTTTCAATATAAGCATTAACACGTGAACATGTATATATTAAGAATATAGTACTTGAAATTATAAGACACCAAGTAAAGATGGCTTAAGGATTCAACCTTCTTTATATAGTAATTACATCTATTGATGAGATGATATCACATTTGCAATTAATCCTATTATTCAATATATATATATATATGCAATGCCTTTTGTATGCCCAGTATGGAGTAATATATATATATATATATAAGCAAAAGATCGTTTGATGTGTCGTATAGGATTAAGTGAGATGCTATCATTCTTTATGTCATGGTGCTTCATCCCCAAGCAGAGCATATAGCAGTGAGGATTACTTGAAAATGAAAGAAGATCAACTAAAAGCATTTGCTTCCCAACAGCAGGCGCAGATAGCCCCTTTGGAAGGAAGCCAGTTGGAACCTCAACCTCAGTCTCAAGGCGCAGATATCACGTTCTCTGTTGGCTTTCTTTCTTGTTTATATATATATATAAGGCATTGCAGAAAACAGATTATCATAACAAGAAAGAAAGCCAAGCATATATATATGCATATACATATACATATATATATAGATATATGTATAATCAGTCAAACTGTAACATCCCATCTCCGATGGGAAGGGTATTTTCGTAAATTGGGACGGGTTAGGTGTATGAAATTATAACTCGGCATGAACATATGTCATGCAGCCTCTATAAATGGTGAATTTTGCACAGGCATATAGTCATACATGCATTCATGACATTTCCCGGCATAAGTGTCTAATTGTGATCTTTCGTGAAATTGGTGTGATAATGGGATTTGAAAAATTATTTGGAGTGCGCCATAGAGTGTTTTACATTTTTAGGGATTTATGGGAATTTTTCTGGAATTATTCGGAGAAAATTCCCAAACCGGCAAGATCGCCGGTACATGGCCTAAAAGTGTTTTTGTAGTGAAAGTGTGGTTTTCGTGTTTAAAAAATTATTGGGAGTGGACTGTCTTATGTTTTACAATTTTGGGCAATTTAGGTAATTTTCAAAAAAATGATTCGGGAAAATTTCCTGGAAATTTCCGGATCGGAAAAAAATCGCCAATTGGCGAACCGGTTGATTTTCGGTAGCGAAAATTGCTACCCAATGGCACTGTATTATTGGGGGTATTATTTTGGTTTTGAAATTAGGGCCATTGGAATTGAATGGGTCAAATGTCATTAGGATTTCTTAATAAATCATATTATATAGTTTTGTCTTATTCTTCAACATGCCAAGTGTCCCTTTTTCATTACTTAGTTTTGTCTTCTTTCATCCTTACCCACGACTTTCCTTGGCCATTTCATAGATAAAATCATTTGACAAGCTTGTTCTTCTTCTCTCATCCGAACCATTACTTCTTCTCCTTTTATGTCCTTCTTTTCTCCTTTGAATTTCTATCTTCTCATCCCTCACAAGAAGGGTTGCCTTGGTTCTTTGCTTGCTTCTTATTTGTACATACCTAAGACCAAGCTTGCTCCTTGAGAAGATGATTATATGCATATGTAGTGATAAGAGTCGTGAGTGGTGATTGAGAAGTTACAAGTTAAAGTAGTTGTGGAGAATTGAAAAGCCTTGGAGAATTAATAGCTTGAACTTGTTTAAGGTGAGTATTAATGTTTGTTCTTATGCTTTTGGTAGTTAGAAGTATTTATGGGAAGCACTCATGCATTAATTTCATTATGATAAGGGTAGGTTTGAATGGGTGTAAATGTATGCTTGTGTAGGGATGAATGAATGACTATAAGTTCCATTGATTTTGGCTTTGTTTGGATTGAGTTTGTAAGGTTAAATGAATGGAAAACTTAGGAAGATAATATGTGTAGGTGCTGCCACTTATGCTCTATTATATAAGTATATGTTGTGATGAAATTATGGTTGATTTAGAGGTATAAATGGGTGCCTAGTGATGTGTTATTGATGTTAGAAGTGATAAGAGTTAGGTTGTAGTTGAAAAGCTGGAAAATGCAATTTGACCTATTGTAATGTTTTGATCATAACTTATTGTGTAGGTATGAAAATGAGGTGAGGTTTGTGGCCACTTAAACTTTGGGATGTTAGCTACATTTTTGTGTGAAATAGGTGTTGTCAAATTGTAACTCTAATAGGTTGAAGTTTGGCATGGAAAGTTACTGTTTTATTGCCTGTGAACAGTATCCGAAACCATAACCTATGAGCTTTACTGATTTTTATAAATTAATTGGTAGGGAACTAGGAAAAATGGTCTTTATGAAAGTTGAGGCATATTGAGTTAGCTTTCCATTGCCACTGATCTTGCTAATTTGCGAGTTATATATTGGGAGATATGAACTGATTCCTATGGACTGGTTTTGGGCATGTTGATGAAACCTAGCTTAAGTGTCTGACTTGTGAGTATTCTGCTTGGAAGAAATTTTAGCCATTTTTGTGGACTGAATTGGTGTGAGTGATCTTCTGTAAAGTTGAATAGGAAGAAATTATCTTGAAAATGAGATATGGCATATAATTTTTAGAGGTCAGAGTTGGGAGTTATGATTTTACAAAAACTGATCCTGCATTAGGTTAGGAATTGCTGATCATGGCAGTAACTTGCATGACAGTTTTGAAATGGTTAGAAATTAAATTGAAATTGAGTTCTTCATGAAAATTGAAGTTTGAGGATTTATCTTTTCAGGGTATAAAGTTCAGATTTTCTGACTTGTGTACAGGGAGTTATGCTTGTTATAAGTTTACTGCTCAAATTGAATGATTTCAGGGACAACAACATTGAGTGAATTAATTGACTTGTTTAGTAATGGAATTTGATTTTGGGTTGTTCATGAAAGTTGTAGCTGACATTGTGAACTTATTGAGCATATTTATGTGGTATTTTTTGGCTGAAGAATCAGAGAGGAATGGAATTTGAAATGTACTGTTCTGTTTTAATGAGATTTGAGTAGGCTGTAGCTTTGAAGGGATTTTTGACACCCTTAAGGGAGAAATTGATTTTTATGGTCTTCTTGAGAATTGTAGAGGGTTTCCTGAGCTTTCCAACGAGATATAGTTGGAAATTTTCTGAATTGTGTGCAATGAATTATGGGTGTTAAAAATGGGATTGGAAATTAGGAAAAAAAAAGGGGAAATGGAATCACGCCCGGTCACTAGGGCGACGCGTCGCCCTAGCGACGGGGCCGATTAAGTCAGCCCTGCTGGGGCGAGACGTCGCCCCCAGCGAGGCTGACTCTTTTTTTATTTATTTATTTATTTATTATTTTTATTTATTAATTGGTAAGTTTTGATTTCATGCTTCCTTTGTCAATTTCTTTTCCGTCCGACGTCCGATTGACCTGATTCTTGAGGCATCGGATTAGTAGAACATTTAATTTCATTTTGTGAGAAATTGGGAATTTTTGGACGGGAAATTGACGTGGCCCCTGTAACGGAGCCTTTAATCACTGTTTTTGTTTAATTGGGGACTATAGAGGTCCGAATTGCATGCCGTCGGCGCCAATAGGTTTCTAATTTTAGACGGATTTTGTTATGGGAAAATTTGGATTTAGGGCGGAAAATTCATGAACATGCATATTTCACCTACATGTGCACAAATTGCATCTGTAGTGACTCGTTCTTTCTCTGTTTCTTATAGAGGCCCAAGTGGAGCGTCGTCCGACCGACGGGGTGGAAACTTCCCAGCATTAGCTCGGAAGTAATAGGTGAGTAACCTAGTTGGTTTCTCAACCTTATGTGTTTATTAATTATATGTATTGATTGCCATGAGGAAGCAAGGATGGATATATGTGATTGATTGATTTGATTGATTTCGGACCATGGGTGTTCGAAATATTGGATTGTGATATTGAAGTGCAAATGAGAATAAGTGCGTGAGAATGTATTAGTAAATTGGATTGTAAATGTGATAGTGAAACGAAAGGTAAATGCATGGGAATAAAATACCGGACTGAAAGTCCGAGAACATTGGAAAATGATCGGAAATAGTAATTAATTGGAATTGGAAATAGAAATGCGATAATTGGAAATTGGAAAATAACATGTGCATTCATGCATAGTAAATGATCAGATAATGACAGTTGTGACCGGTGTCGCCACCGATTTGAGCTTTAAGCTCAACGACAGGCCTCGTGCTCAACGTATTCCGAGCCTCGACTCGATGATCAGGGCTATGCCCAACGTTTCAGGGCTTTAAGCCCAATGTTCCAGAGCCAATGGCTCAACGTATATGAGCTCAGGCGCACGGTCACAACAACGAAAGAAAATGAAAGAGTCACATGCACACTGCATAAATGAATGTTTAATGTGATTTGTGTGAAAGGCTTATTGCCTTATAAAATGTGAAATTGAGTGCCTGTGATTTCTTGTTTATGATATATATACAATATTGTGTGATTGTGTGGATATGCATGAGTTGGGTGAACCATCGATGATGGTTTCTCACTGAGTTCGCAAACTCACCCAACATTGCATCTATTTTTCAGGAAATGGAGAGTACCCCGTTGGACACGCGGGAGTACGTCTACTGCTAGCAAGACAAAGTATCGGGTCGGGATCAGTGTCGTCCGTGATTCGCATTCGTGTATTAATTTGGTATTTAGTAGGCCCAATTGTTTACATGTAATTGTATAGAGTGACTGAGCACTAATGAGTGCTAATAATGAGTGAAATTGTTTTATCAGTAAAATGGTTTAATCTTTGAAAGTGTTTTGTTATAATTGGGCCAAGTCAATGATTGTTTCATGACTCTAATGTTTTGAAAGAAAAAAAAATGTCATACGATTTTGTTAATAAGGTAATGAATGTTCTAATACGCCACCCTCGCGGGTCACGGGCTCGGATATCACCATGGATATCGGGTTCGGGTCTCGTCGGGAGTGGGGTGCTACATTTGTGGTATCAGAGCCCAGAAGTACAATCTTACATGGGCTTTCTGAAAAACAAAAAAAAAGTGTGGCAAGTTATGTGCATTTAAGTCATGTCACGGCAGATAGTGACAACTGATCCCCAGTGTAGTATATGAGTCGTATGCATAAATATGTCTCAGTCGTTTAAGCGGTTAGAAAAAAAAAGTGAGAAAAAGGATAACGTGTTAGAATGTGATAAAAGGAAGTAATGGATATCGCAAAATAGGAAAGAGTGTATGGTTCGATCAGACAGACGAAAATTTAGTGTGCTGGTATTGACGGGTATATTGTGAAGTACAATATTGGAGTTAGATTGGGTATATCCTTGAATATGAATTTGAATAAAGATTATAGTTGGGAATGAAGAGAAAAAAATAGAGTTGTGATGATGGGAAGATTTAAGGTAAATGAAAATAAAGTGTTCTATGATATAGAAAAGTGACAATTGGGATTGATTACCGTGATGAGAGTTATATATAAGGATTGGTGATTTGGAGTCAAAATGTATTAAGGGCAAAATCAAGAATGATTTCACATCTGTGATCTTGATTTGAGTGTGGAAATATATGGGTATAATGCCATAATGAAAAGATTGAAATGTAAGACAATGAAATTGATAGATGAAAAAGTTGTTCGGGTTTAATTGATCTGCCTAAGTAAATGCACACCTGCTTATGGGAGCCCTATTGTAAGTGAAAATGTTCAGTTACAATTGCTGAGTTAATGGATAATTGCTAGCCAGAATTCTTGTAAAATAATAATAATTCTTTATGATTTAGAATAAGAAACGAAAGTGCTTATACTGATCAGTTGTATAGGAATAGAGATTGTATATGATCCTCACGAGTGAGGACGGGTGTAAACAGGAAGGTTGCTTTCTTCAGAATATATTGTCACTGTAAGTGTATATCTGATAGTGGGATTACAATCACGGGTGAAATGATTAAGCATAAATGAATAATTTACGTGATTATGATATAGGAAGAAATCGGTGGCCTATTACATAAGCTCCGATTATAATGCCGGTAGCTCAAGTTCAAAATGAGTGAGAGTAAGACATGAGAATGTTCGAATGATCAATTGAGAAAGAAGTGATCTGATTAAAGATGTTAGCATCGAGAATGAGTTTGAGAGAAGAAAATGAGGGACATGAATAGAGTAAGGTCCCCATGATCGAGAATTGGTATCAAAAAGAGAATGGTTATCGAGAATTAAATGTAATTAAGGTATTCTTAGCAGTATGAGCTATTAATGGGCAAATTGATGGGACTATAGAGATATATATTGTCAGATAGGATGTGATGATTATGGTGATGTATGGCGAGATAGTAGAGGAAAAGAAATTGTTTAAGTG
The DNA here is from genome assembly GCA_029891385.1 of Erythroxylum novogranatense. Lineage (NCBI taxonomy): Eukaryota > Viridiplantae > Streptophyta > Magnoliopsida > Malpighiales > Erythroxylaceae > Erythroxylum > Erythroxylum novogranatense. Next base: position 30,129,358 of record CM057229.1, on the reverse strand, counting down.
CTCTTCAGAGATTTATCTTCGTGATGTATCAAGAGTAACTGATTTGTATTACATCTGGCAGAGACTCTAGCGTAAGAGCTAAACTATGCTACAAAAAAAAGAGTGTACATTATGTTAATGAGATGGTTCTGATTATGTAAGAGAAGTACTGCATATTAAGGAAATATTTATTTGTGAATTTGAGGGGATTAAAAAAATTCGTGTATATTTTGTGTAATTATGTTTTGAAAGCACGAGATCGATAGAACGATTGTTTATTCAAGTCAATGAGTGATCTATCGTGAATAAATTAAGTTATGTGTGGAGAAATGAAGGTAAGGAACATGTGCAGAATATGTTATGATGAGACAAATTATACGAAAATTGTTCCTCATTGGAGACGTTCGATAATTAAAAAGTTACATGAATCAACTATGGGTACGGAAAAGGAACATGTCTCAATTGTGTTGCAGTGGATAATGGATATAAGCATAAGAAATAGATACATTGGTATAGGTGAGGAGATTGGTTATCATGCAAGTTTCATAAGAGTGAAATAAGGGATGAATTAGGATGCGAACATGGGATATTGGGAGAATTAAGTAAGATATAGGTATTGATAAAATGTGAAAGTTCAAAAGATATGTGTAGGCGGAATTTGAAATTAATTAGAACTAACGGAATGCTGGATGCGTTCATAACTTGTCAAAGATTTTCTAGTTTTAGCAAATCGACGAGAATAATTGAGGAAAACATGTGAATGTTAGGACTAATGATCATAAAGGAGACATTTGAAGAATTTACTATCTAGATTGAAGTGTTCCAGTAAAGGTTCTGATGTGATCTATGGAAATTGGATAAAGTGATTTTATGCACCTTGGGACAAATATGATTCCATGGGCGGTATTATGATTGATGATTTGAAATTTGTTATATTGAGTGTGGCCTAAAAGCTTGAAGACATAAATCGTACAGAAATAGTTTGGAAATGTCTATGAATATGCAAATCGATAACTATTGGGTTATGTCGTGCAGTTGAATGATTTGAAAAGGATTCAGTGGCTGATTACTCCAAACTAAGCTAATGGTGCAATTCAAGGAATTGAACAAAGAAAAAAAATTTAATTGCAGAAAAATCAAAAGTTGGGCAATAAAGTTATCAAATCTGGTGTATTATTGCGTATCAATAGTCAAACAAAAAAAAAAGGGGGGGGGGGCAAAAGAAAGTATTATTAGCTATGGGAATTTCAAAGGTGGTGTGCATCAAAACGGATTGGCAAAACCCGAAGTGAGGATGTAGAAATTGTAAACCGTATCAAAGAATTGAATTAACTCCAATTGTTGAGGAAAATGATAGGTATGGTTCAAATTAAGAAATATGGGTGATATTCATTACGGGAACTGTTAGTGAAAACGTAAGGAATGATCGAAGCTTTATGTTTTAGCAAGAGCGTATTGAAAGAGTAATTGAAAGGTTAGAATGGGAAAACGAATGATTATAAGTAAATGGTTCGAGAAAGCATAAGAAACAATCGAAGCGTTATGTTCTAGTAAAAGTATTGTGGAAAAGCAATTGATGGTTAAACGATGATATGTGTGATTAACCAACAGGTGTTTTTGGATTTCATTGGGATATGAGATTGATATATAGGGCAAAGTGATTGTTGTATGACAATCATTATATTGGTGTCACCATGCGAAAAGGCGTATAAGGGGTCTTACTGCCAAAAAGGAGTCACTATCCCTATATTATGTGATCAGGGCAATAAAGGGATAGGTTAAGTAATTTAAGATGGTGACATTGAGTTGAATTGATTCACACCGAGGTTATAAATCTCATGAGATTTGTGTTTTGATAATAACGGAATCTGATAAGCGATAAAGGAAATATTTTGAAGGGTATGGCCTCGGCTAAAATGTACTTAGATGGAAATAAAGGTGTAATTAAGGGAAATTGAATTCGTGAGGAGTGACCTTTACGCGATTGTGGTGTGAAAAGAATTATGGATTGGCAAGTTAGGCTAAAACTTAAAAGATGATTCGGATGCACAAAGTGTTTCATAGATAGAATTGGAAATATTGTTAGGATCACGAATTGTGCGTAATCATGGAAAGTTGAGAAAGGAAAAGAGTCATTGATTGTTTTGATTTCGTTCATGGATGTAATTTGGTCTTGTAGTGAAATCAGTGGAAAACAGAGGGTATTAATCGAAAAGACTCCCCTACCTTCCTGATCAATCGTATATGAAATTTCAAGGACGAAATTTTTATTAGGAGGGGAGAATTGTAACATCCCATCTCCGATGGGAAGGGTATTTTCGTAAATTGGGACGGGTTAGGTGTATTAAATTATAACTCGGCATGAACATATGTCATGCAGCCTCTATAAATGGTGAATTTTGCACAGGCATATAGTCATACATGCATTCATGACATTTCCCGGCATAAGTGTCTAATTGTGATCTTTCGTGAAATTGGTGTGATAATGAGATTTGAAAAATTATTTGGAGCGCTTATAGAGTGTTTTATATTTTAGGAATTTATGGAATTTTCTGAAATTATCCGGAGAAAATTCCCAGACCGCAAAATCGCGGTACATGGCCTAAAAGTGTTTTGTAGTGAAAGTGTGGTTTTCGTGTTTAAAAATTATTGGGAGTGGACTGTCTTATGTTTTACAATTTTGGGCAATTTAGGTAATTTTCAAAAATGATTCGGAAAATTTCCTGGAAATTCCGGACCGAAAAAATCGCCAATTAGCGAACGGTTGATTTTCGTAGCGAAATTGCTACCCAATGGCAATTGTATTATTGGGGTATTATTTTGATTTTGAAATTAGGGCCATTGGAATTGAATGGGTCAAATGTCATTAGGATTTCTTAATAAATCCTATTATATAGTTTTGTCTTATTCTTCAACATGCCAAGTGTCCCTTTTTCATTACTTAGTTTTGTCTTCTTTCATCCTTACCCACGACTTTCCTTGGCCATTTCATAGATAAAATCATTTGACAAGCTTGTTCTTCTTCTCTCATCCGAACCATTACTTCTTCTCCTTTTATGTCCTTCTTTTCTCCTTTGAATTTCTATCTTCTCATCCCTCACAAGAAGGGTTGCCTTGGTTCTTTGCTTGCTTCTTATTTGTACATACCTAAGACCAAGCTTGCTCCTTGAGAAGATGATTATATGCATGTGTAGTGATAAGAGTCGTGAGTGGTGATTGAGAAGTTACAAGTTGAAGTAGTTGTGGAGAATTGAAAAGCCTTGGAGAATTAATAGCTTGAACTTGTTTAAGGTGAGTATTAATGTTTGTTCTTATGCTTTTGGTAGTTAGAAGCATTTATGGCAAGCACTCATGCATTAATTTCATTATGATAAGGGTAGGTTTGAATGGGTGTAAATGTATGCTTGTGTAGGGATGAATGAATGACTATAAGTTCCATTGATTTTGGCTTTGTTTGGATTGAGTTTGTAAGGTTAGATGAATGGAAAACTTAGGAAGATAATATGTGTAGGTGCTGCCACTTATGCTCTATTATATAAGTATATGTTGTGATGAAATTATGGTTGATTTAGAGGTATAAATGGGTGCCTAGTGATGTGTTATTGATGTTAGAAGTGATAAGAGTTAGGTTGTAGTTGAAAAGCTGGAAAATGCAATTTGACCTATTGTAATGTTTTGATCATAACTTATTGTGTAGGTATGAAAATGAGGTGAGGTTTGTGGCCACTTAAACTTTGGGATGTTAGCTACATTTTTGTGTGAAATAGGTGTTGTCAAATTGTAACTCTAATAGGTTGAAGTTTGGCATGGAAAGTTACTGTTTTATTGCCTATGAACAGTATCCGAAACCATAACCTATGAGCTTTACTGATTTTTATAAATTAATTGGTAGGGAACTAGGAAAAATGGTCTTTATGAAAGTTGAGGCATATTGAGTTAGCTTTCCATTTCCACTGATCTTGCTAATTTTCGAGTTATATATTGGGAGATATGAACTGATTCCTATGGACTGGTTTTGGGCATGTTGATGAAACCTAGCTTAAGTGTCTGACTTGTGAGTATTCTGCTTGGAAGCAATTTTAGCCATTTTTGTGGACTGAATTGGTGTGAGTGATCTTCTGTAAAGTTGAAGAGGAAGAAATTATCTTGAAAATGAGATATGGCATATAATTTTTAGAGGTCAGAGTTGGGAGTTATGATTTTGCAAAAACTGATCCTGCATTAGGTTAGGAATTGCTGATCATGGCAGTAACTTGCATGACAGTTTTGAAATGGTTAGAAATTAAATTGGAAATTGAGTTCTTCATGAAAATTGAAGTTTGAGGATTTATCTTTTCAGGGGTATAAAGTTCAGATTTTTCTGACTTGTGTACAGGGAGTTATGCTTGTTATAACTTTACTGCTCAAATTGAATGATTTCAGGGACAACAACATTGAGTGAATTAATTGACTTGTTTAGTAATGGAATTTGATTTTGGGTTGTTCATGAAAGTTGTAGCTGACATTGTGAACTTATTGAGCATATTTATGTGGTATTTTTTGGCTGAAGAATCAGAGAGGAATGGAATTTGAAATGTACTGTTCTGTTTTAATGAGATTTGAGTAGGCTGTAGCTTTGAAGGGATTTTTGACACCCTTAAGGGAGAAATTGATTTTTATGGTCTTCTTGAGAATTGTAGAGGGTTTCCTGAGCTTTCCAACGAGATATAGTTGGAAATTTTCTGAATTGTGTGCAATAAATTATGGGTGTTGAAAATGGGTTTGGAAATTAGGAAAAAAAAAGGGGAAATGGAATCACGCCCGGTCACTAGGGCGACGCGTCGCCCTAGTGACGGGGCGTAAAAGGCCGCGTCGCTAGGGCGACGGGGCCGATTAAGTCAGCCCCGTTGGGGCGAGACGTCGCCCCCAGCGAGGCTGACTCTTTTTATTTATTTATTTATTATTTTATTATTTTTATTTATTAATTGGTAAGTTTTGATTTCATGCTTCCTTTGTCAATTTCTTTTCCGTCCGACGTCCGATTGACCTGATTCTTGAGGCATCGGATTCGTAGAATATTTAATTTTATTTTGTGAGAAATTGGGAATTTTTGGACGGAAAATTGACGTGGCCCCGGGTAACGGAGCCTTTAATCACTGTTTTGTTTAATTGAGGACCTATAGAGGTCTGAATTGCGCACCGTCAGCGCCAATAGGTTTCTAATTTTTAGACGGATTTTGTTATGGGGAAATTTGGATTTAGGGCCGGAAAATTCATGAACATGCATATTTCACCTATATGTGTACAAATTGCATCTGTAGTGACTCGTTCTTTCTCTGTTTCTTATAGAGGCCCAAGTGGAGCGTCGTCCGATCGACGGGGTGGAAACTTTCCGGCATTAGCTCAGAAGTAATAGGTGAGTAACCTAGTTGGTTTCTCAACCTTATGTGTTTATTAATTATATGCATTGATTGCCATGAGGAAGCAAGGATGGATATATGTGATTGATTGATTTGATTGATTTCGGACCATGGGTGTTCGAAATATTGGATTGTGATATTGAAGTGCAAATGAGAATAAGTGCGTGAGAATGCATTAGTAAATTGGATTGTAAATGTGATAGTGAAACGAAAGGTAAATGCATGGGAATAAAATACCGGACTGAAAGTCCGAGAACATTGGAAAATGATCGGAAATAGTAATTAATTGGAATTGGCATTAGAAATGCGATAATTGGAAATTGGAAAATAACATGTGCATTCATGCATAGTAAATGATCAGAGCTTTAAGAGCTTTAAGCTCAACGCACAGGGCCTCGTGCCCAACGTATTCCGAGCCTCGACTCGATGATCAGGGCTATGCCCAACGTTTCAGGACTTTAAGCCCAATGTTCCAGAGCCAATGGCTCAACGTATATGAGCTCAGGCGCACGGTCACAACAACGAAAGAAAATGAAAGAGTCACATGCACACTGCATAAATGAATGTTTAATGTGATTTGTGTGAAAGGCTTATTGCCTTATAAAATGTGAAATTGAGTGCCTGTGATTTCTTGTTTATGATATATATACAATATTGTGTGATTGTGTGGATATGCATGAGTTGGGTGAACCATCGATGATGGTTTCTCACCGAGTTCATAAACTCACCCAACATTGCATCTATTTTTCAGAAATGGAGAGTACCCGTTGGACACGCGGAGTACGTCTCTCGCTAGCAAGACAAAGTATCGGGTCGGGATCGATGTGTCGTCAGTATCGCATTCGTGTATTAATTTGGTATTTAGTAGGCCCAATTGTTTACATGTAATTGTATAGAGTGACTGAGCACTAATGAGTGCTAATAATGAGTGAAATTGTTTTATCAAGAAATGGTTTAATCTTTGAAAGTGTTTTGTTATAATTGGGCCAAGTCAATGATTGTTTTCAGACTCTAATGTTTTTGAAAGAAAAAAAATGTCATACGATTTTTGTTAATAAGGTAATGAATGTTCTAGTACGCCACCCTCGCGGGTCACGGGCTCGGATATCACCATGGATATCGGGTTCGGGTCTCGTCGGGAGTGGGGTGCTACACAAACTCTTGTTGACTCCTATATCAGCTATGAGGGAATTGCCAGCATTTGAGTTCGAAAGACTTCTCATTGAGTGTAAATTACCATAACAAGAAAGAAAGCCAAGCATATATATATGCATATACATATACATATATATATAGATATATGTATAATCAGTCAAACTCTTGTTGACTCCTACATCAGCTATGAGGGAATTGCCAGCATTTGAGTTCAAAAGACTGGTACATGGAGTCCCCTTACTGAGAAGTCTTTCGCAGAAAACACATTACAATAACAAGAAAGAAAGCCAACAGAGAACATGATATATATACACACACACAAACACACACACATATGTATGTATATATTACTCCATACTTGTTAATGTGATCTGTTTTCTGCAATGCCTTTTATATGCCCAGTATGGAGTCATGTCCTATCATTTGTATTGGCCTAAGCTTTAAGCTGTATTCTGTTCTTGCAAAGTTTACCCATTATGTTTAAAGCTAAGCTTCTTTGTATCAGTGCTAGACTTAGGCAATTCCAAGACTTCAAGTTAAAAAGAAAATGAGGGGCATCTAATTCTTATGCATCTCCCCAAGTAAGCAACAACAGAACCTTTATTCTTAGGACCTACATCTACATCTACATCTAATTCAGTGGAAACAAGAGCAATGGCTACCATAAACAGCTAGTTACTATTTATGAATTCATTATATCAGGCAATCCTTTTTGGCATACATCAGCCTCGCAATCTTCGACTACTATCTTTAAAGACCTCAACTTTGGAGTTTATAAATTAGCCACCAACTAAATCATTCTAGTGTTTCACGATGAAGCACAAATAACTACCATCACATATTGATTGAAAAATTGACTCCTTATAACAAGCAGGGCATCTATAACAAATTCAAGAGCAGAGGGAAAACATACTGGTAAGGAAAATTACCTTTCTTATCCTACGATCAACAGACTCCAGAGCAGAACGTAGTTTAGAAACCTAGGTTGCATCTCTTGCTTCCTCCATGGCTAATGTTCAAGCAATATCCTGATAAAAATAAAAGCAACAGTACAAAGAAAAATCAGACATGCTTAGAATCTCAAAACAAATTTTAAAGTGAATGTATTAAAAATTTTCTAAATACCCAGAACAAGAAATGAAATGGAGGAGGAACGACATTGATAGAGATTGAAGAAAGAAAATACATAAGAAAATAGATTTAGAATCGAAAACCTTAACCTAGTAAAAAAGAAACCCAGTAGAAAAGAAACCCAATAGAAATATGCTATATCGACAAAAAGAAAATTGAAGAAGAAAGAAAGGAAGAGCATTACCAGTGCTATTCTTGGTTTCGGGTGTGTTCATGGTGGGCTACAGGGATAGTTTGTGGAGAGACTTGCCAAGGTAGAAGATTATGGGTTACGAGACGTTACAAGAGAGTGAGCTCGGAGGTGTTTCATTATGGCGCCAGAACGCGCGCCAAATTAACAAAGTAATGACTCTCATTCCTCTGGTAATCGAGAGAAATGGAGCATTACCTTAAACCGGGAATGAAAACATTACCTATTCAATGATTGTATCTTACCAAACAATACATTTCATTTCATACCCATACCTGTTTTTTCAAACCCATTAAACAAGCACACCCTTAAGAACTTTTCTTTGGACATTGGTGGTCCTCCACCATAGACAACCTCTACTCAATGTTTCTCATGAACACATTATTCAGCTTCACAAGTCTACAAAATCATCAATGACGCCATACACTGATACCAAATTGATATGTGCCTTTGTATATAATCTAGTCAAGGGACAATCACTAGAAAATCCTTTTTTTCTTTACTAAAATTCTTCCTCTTTCTGATCGTTATAGTTTTTGTTTAGACTACTCGCCCTTGACAAACTTTATGTTAACTATTTTTACCTTCTTATTCACTGTAATGCCCTTCAAATTGGTTCAGTACCAAAAAAATTTATAAAATAAAATATAATCGAAATTTGTTAATTTATTCTCCTACTAAAAATAGACTTACGAAAAAAATAAACTCCCTAAGTAAGATGATTACTACCTAAAGAATATAATCACTTCAATTACTTCCTAATCAAGATGATCTTCTTATATATTTCTTTCTTCATAATGCATCTTGCATATCAGTTTCATTGAATATAAACCAATTATATGTTTAGCCAAACGTAAAAGGAGAACTTAAGTCTAGGTTAGATCAAACCATGAAATGCTAAAATCTAAATTGTTTATAAGGTGTTGTCCCATAAAATTGAACAACATAATTCAAGAGGATCTTAAAACATTACAACATGCTAAGTAAGACAGAGCATCAACTAAAAGAATCAAAGCCAAAGAATTAATAATGCTATGTCACCACGTTAAGAAGATGAGAAATTTGCACAAGAGAAAAGTCTTAATTTGAATATATCCTTACACACTAACTCCATATATTTTCATATTTACCAAACAGCCCTCTCACAAACCTCTAATTAACATGCAATGAAGTTACAATTACTTGTCAGTCTCTAACAACCAAATTTATGTGCTTTGAAGTAGGTTTGGGCTTAGTATATATATCTGCTAAAATATAAATGCAAAAGGAAAGAATCATAGACTCACTATTCTGCCCTTCAGGTTTTCCAGCTAAACGCTTTGAAACAACTTTAAAGGAGTAAATTTCAATTATGAAAAGAAAAAGGCTAATCCTCTAAGAGAAGCTTCAATGTTTAAAGGATCATCAGTTTCCAAGGGAAGCTTCAATGGCGGCAGCTGCTGTACCCAAACCTCGCAATTTTAGCTATCTTTCTTAGTTTGTTTAACTCAAAATCAAAACCTAAATTCCATCCTCTGTTTCTCTAATGAAAGATTTGGAGTTTTTTAAGGACGAATAGGTGGAAATTGAGCAAACCAAATCTGTAGTTCTGTATAGTGACAAACCGGTTCGACAAAAAGTGGCTAATTTACTGATGACAAATTCGTGTTAAACTCTAGTCAGTCTCAATTGTCTCCTAGATGTCACTCACACATTTATTTATTACATTGATTCAGCTAGAATATTTGGTCGAGGATAGCATGTGATGGAATGTATCCACCTCATTCCATGAATATTTGACATCACCATTCTCTTCTTATGCTTGGCTAAACACTTCAATTAGAGTTGATCTTCAACCAAAACAAAATGCAATCTCTTACCTTCGATAGACGTTCTTGACAGAGTTTAAGTCAATAATAAATCTTTTTTTAATCTCATGCATTTATTTAACGTCCCTCCCTTCACCCTTCTCTATCGCACCAGCTTTCCCTCTCTCTGTTTTTTTTTTTTCTCTCTCTTCTGGCATTAGATTCCTTTTGTATCTGTCTTTATGGAGGATTCAATAAACTCGTAGAGTTAATGGAAGTGGAGAGCGTTGGCATATGCCATCAAGTGGGTTTAGATAGTTTACTCAGTGCATATACATTTAAGTAATTGTAGGACGATTTCTTCAACGAGTCCTTAGAGAAGAATGCTCGTGTATTATACGGTTTAAGTATTAATAATGAATAGGTTGTTCGTTGATTAAGAAGACTACAAAGGTGGCTGGGATCTGCACCTTCAATCTGTTGTACACTTTTTAGAGAATAAAAAGATAAAATAAGTAAATAAATAAATAAACATGAAAAAAGACAAGTAAATAAATAAATCGTGTAAATGTTTAAGCTAAGTAAGAAATTTTTTAGGCTAAATAACTAAAAGAGAAGTATTACATATTAAATATTTAGGCTGAATACAAGACATAATATTCAAAGATATTAAAAGAAATATGAGAAAGAAAATAACCTTTTTATGTGAGATCCTTTACTCGTATCATAGTATGCTAAAGTTTTCTATTCAAAGTCACGTATTTGACAAGTTATAACAGAGTCATATCATTCTTGATCACCTCCCCCAGTTCATCTTAAGTCTTTATTTTTCCTCTTACGGTCCCTAAATACAGTCATCTCATATCTTCTTAGTAGAGCGTCAGGAGATCTCCTCTTAACATGTCGAAACCATCTAAGTCTTGTCTTTCTTAATTTTTCATTTAATATTAGTTACTTTTAATTTGTTTCTTACCATTACATTCATGATCTTTTCTCTTCTAATAAGAATACATAGCCAATGAAGCATCCTCACCTCCACCACCTTTAACTCTTAATTATGCACCTGTTTGATGGGCCAACACTATACCCTATGGAACATGGACATCCTAATTGTTAAATGATAGAATTTACCTTTGAGTTTAAGTGATATCTTCTTGACTCTTGATGCACTTCTCTATTTAAGTTAACCCTGATCTGATATGGTGAACTATGACTACATCAATTTCTCTATCACTTTAGATGATAGATCCTAGATTCTTAAAATACTTTTTCTATAGTATAACTTCTGAACCATTCTTTACCTCTTCATCGAACATCACCCTATAACCTGAAAAGCTATACTCTAAATACTCAATATTACTCCTGCTCAATCTACAATCCTTAGACTATAACATATCCTTCCAAAGTCTTAACTTGACATTAACACTCTCTTTTGCCTCATCCATTAAGACAATGTCATCAGTAAACAAAATACACCAAAGCACATCCCCTTTGATATTCTTAGTGAGCTTATCCATCACTACTGTAAAGAAAAAGAGAGGATTAATAAGAAGCCTTCGTGTATCCCAATATCGATAAAAAATACTCAGTACCTCCTTATATCACCGTTATTTTGGGTTTTACACCTTTAACAACCTGTATATAAATCATAGGAACTTCCTTAACTTTTAAATACCTCCATATGATTTCTCTAAGTACCTTGTTATATGTATTCTTTAAGTCAATAAAAGTCATATGTAGGATATGTTGTCTTTCCTTGTAATATTCTATTAATCTTTTAAGGAGATATACAAATTTTGCCATGAACCTTTATGGCATGAAACCAAAATGGTTTTCCGAGGTAAGTGTATCCTGTCTCACTCTTTTCTTAATCACCTTCTCTTATAACTTCATGATGTGATTAAATTATTTGATCCCACTATAGTCATAGTTTTAGATGTCCCCTTTATTCTTGTATAAGGGAATTATCATACTATGTCTCCACTCACCCTACATTTTGGAAGACTTAAAGGATCATATTAAAAAACTTGGCTAGCCAAGTAAGACCCTCTTAACTTTAGGACACTTTCACACCTCTGTTAGTATCTCACAAGGCTCTATTGCTCTTCCATTATACATCTCCCCCAAATCTCTTTTGATTTTTTCCCTTATGTCTGTCAGTTAAAAGTAAAAGTTATAATACCTCTCATACTTACTAAGATCACCTAAAGAGATAGTGTTCTCTATGCCTTCATTTAAAAGGCTATAGAAGTATCTCAGTCATATTCTCTTAATGTCATTTTCAGCCACGAGCACTAGCCCTTCATCATCTTTTACAAAACAAAACTTGATATAAATCTCTCATTTTCCATTCCCTAACTCTTAACAACTTAAATATAACTTAGGTCTTCATCGATCTCTATATTACTTTGGATGATAGATTTTAGATACTTAAAATACTCTTTCCGTGATATAATTCATGAACCAATATTTACCTTCACATCAAAAGTCACCCTAATGGCCTAAAAAGTCATACTTTAAGTACTCAGTCTTAATCCTGCTAAATTTAAAGTCTTTCAACTCTAACGTGTCCCTCTAAATTTTTAACTTAACATTGACACCTTTTTTGTCTCATCTACTAAAACTGTGTCATCAATAAACAATATATACCAAGGCAAATCCCTACGGATATTCTTGGTGAGCTCATCCATCACTAATCCAAATAAAAAGGAGCTCAATAAAGAGCCTTGGTATAACTCAATATCGATTAAAAAAAATGCACTTTATCTCCTCTTATCATCCTTACACTAATCTTTATACCATCATAATATCCCTAATAACCCGTATATTGGTTATAGGAATTCCCTTAAATTCTAAATACCTCCACATGATTTCCTTAGATACCTTATTATAATCTTTCTCTAAGTCAATAAAAATCATGTGTAGGTTATGTTATATTTTAACGTAATATTTTATTATCTTCAAAAGAGATATAATGTTGGGCCCCAAATTTTTTTTCTTGATGAATGAGCATGATTTAAATGATTTTTGAAGTTTTGATACATTAAATTTTTCGAGTTAATTGTTATGTCAAAATTACTAGGATTTATTGAATGGGTAAGTGGAATTAAAGTGTTAAGGTTATAAGAATGTTCAAGGGTATTTTTGGCAAGACACTTAAGGATAAAGAACATAAGGCATATTAGGAAGGGTAAAAGGGACATTACACACTCATTAAGGGTAGGATTGGAAGAGGAAAATGTGGTCTTACATTTAAGAGAAGGAAAAAATGTGAATTAGGACGGAAGAAGAGAAATAAGAATGAGAAAGAAGAGAGATTTCGGTGGTTGAGAGAAAAGAAGAGAAAACAAGCTAGGGTTTCAATTTTCTTGGCCTTCAAGAGATTTTGAGGTTGTTCAAGAAGGGAAAAAGGTAGAGAAAGAGAAGAACTTCCATTTGAGCCAAAGATCTTGTCATTTGGTGAAGAATCAAGGAAATCAAGAAAGACAAGAGAAACAAGAGTAGAGACATTTTGAGCAAGCCTATAAGCAAGGAAATCAAGCTGAGTACATGTTTATAATAGAGTAAATAATCCACTACATATTTTCTTTGAATCAAGAAAGTTTAATGATTTCAGTTGCATCATAAGTGTTGCATCTATCGCTTCTTGAATGAATTGAAAATCTGCTATATGTTTGATATGTGAATTGTGTTGATATATGAAAAGATTTTGTAAATGAATTTTTGTGAAAAATACATGTTTATGGAATCATGGTTTAGAAAATGTTTTCGAAATATCTCATATCTACGAAAAGTCAAGACTAAAAAAAGTGTCATTTTGGGCATTATATTTACAAGTATATGAAATCAAGTTTCCAAGAATGTCCCATTTGGCAAATGGTTTCAATTCATGAATTACATATTATGTGGGTTTGGTGTAATCCATTCAAGAATGTCACGTGCACGTTGACCAAGTTAAAGGCTTATCCCGCCTACCCGTTGGTGGCATAGAGCTCCTTCATGGACTCCCTCAAGTTTGCGGCTACGCAAAACTACTAAGTAAGATTGCGATAGTGCGTCAAGTTTATGACTACACAGGACCATTATGTGAAAATGTGTATTTCCTCATGTTTATGGATTTACCCAAACAATTCTGATATGCTTATATGCTTATGATCTGTGAACAAGTTTAATGCATTCATGCTTTATGGTTTGTAAATTTGAGTACATGATAAGAATTTGAGAAACATGTATTTTATGAACTCGAAGAGAATTTTCTACGACAAGTAAATGCTTTCAAAGGTTTTGCTTGTTTTCCATTATAAACTTGTTTCCCACGAGCTTTCAAGCTCACCCCCTTTTATCTCATCTTCAGGTGATAGCTAAGAGACTAAGTGATCAAAAGCCTAAGGGCATTTCTCCAAATTTGCTTATTTTGTAGTTTGAGTATATTTTGGGAAAGCAAGAAGTTTGTTTGTTCAAGGACCTTTTGTAATTTGAGATTTTGAGATGATGATGTAATATGGCTAGGAATGTCATTAAAGATTTGTAAAACTTTATTCTTTTGATGTTAATGAAATATGAATGGTGCATGGATGATGTGAGTTGAAATTAGATATACGTGAAGAAGTAATCAACTTGAGTTGATGATTTTGGAACATAAATCGTGGTGTGTGTATATATATATATATGTACATGTACATATATATATACATATATATATATATATATATATATATATATATATATATATATATATATATATATATATATATATATATATATATATATATATATATATATATATATATATATATATATATATATATATATATATATATATATATATATATATATATATATGTATATTTATATATGTATGCACAAGTGAGACATTACTCAAAGGAGGGTAGAAATTATGACTGATCAGATGTAGCTGAAAGTGATGAGACAAATGAGTTAAGATTTAAGAGTTTAATGAAGTCAATTTGGTAGCTGTATGGTTAAGCTCAGGGCATTCCAAGTTTGCGAAATGCAAAATTTCAAGTCTTCCATAAGGGAAAATTTTTTGTTCTGAGTTCAAGGAAAAATTTGGATTAATTCAGGTTGAATTAGACAAAGTTTCCTCCTATAAATTTGTAGCTTAGCTTTCTAACTTTCCAATGGTATATAGTATGAAATTTTTGGATATTAGAGTCAAAAGTTATGGTCCTTATAAGTGAAGATGTTTAGGAGTATAGGACATATCGTCTAGTAATGACGTATCGTCTGGTGATAACGTATCGTCTGGTGATAACGTATCCTCTGGCGAGGAAGCATCATCTGGTGAGGATGTATCGTCTGGTAAAGACATATTGTCTAGTGAGGACGCTTTGTCTAGTGAGGACGTTTCGTCTAGTGAGGACGCTTCGTCTGGTTCGTCTAGTAAGGACGCTTCGTCTAGTGAGGACGTATCATCTGGTAAGAGTGCTTTGTTTAGTGAGAACGCTTTGTCTAGTGAGGACACTTCGTCTGGTGAGGACGCTTCGTCTAGTGATGACGTATCGTCTGGTGACGTCATATCATCTAGTGATGACATCGTGTCTGGTCCCATTTTTGACCTTGTATACAATAAAATCTGTCTTCAAGATCTTTATGAAAGTTGTAAATCTTGAAGTTCTCTTTTGAATCCTTTAAGAATGACCTTAATCTGACATCTCTAATGAAAGTTATGCTAATTGTCATAGGTACAACATGATTAAGGATATGAGCATGGTTGACTCTTTTGGCCATAACTTCATAACTTGACCTCCAAATGAAGTGATTCCTGAAGAAATAAATTCCTAATACATTTTGTTAACCTTCCTTAAAAATTTGCAGCATTCCAAATTGATTGGGAAAAAAGTTTTGATTGAAGGAAAGTTAAGGAATTTGTTGGAATAGTATAAACTGATGTTATTTTATTGAACACACTTAGACATTTTGAATTTATCTATATCTGTAGGGTTCCAACTGAGATGACTTTCAATGTGGAGTAAACTAGAGGCATAGGTTTACAAATTATATGAGAGGTCGAATTCTGATTCAGCCTCTAAGATGTTCAATATCTGGATGGAAGTTGAGCATAGAATATTTGCTTCAGTATAAGAATGATTCAAAAAATAAGGCCTAACACTTACGGTATCAGAGAATAAAGATGAACTGAGGATGACTAACGAGGGTTAATTGGAATAACCATACATGGTAACAAGTACAAGAACCACATTTTATGACTCCGAAAGTTGGGTTCCGGAAGTGATGCTCAACTGTTATGGCATCAGAGTAAGAGTTGAGTTTCGGATTTGGTGCCCAATAGTTATAGTCTCAGAGCAAGAGTTGGGTTCTAATTTCAGGGGCCAACGTATCAGAGCCCAGAATTAGGATCTTACATGGGAATTTTTTTAGAAATATGTATCAAGTTACATGTATTTTGACATTTTTTAGCATGTAGCAGCAACTGATCCTTAATCAAGGCACATATGTATGAGTTACACACATGAGTAATTGTTAAGAGTTTGACCTAATAGAATTAGTGAGAAAATTGATGCTCTTCTATGATATAAGAAAATGAAAGTTGTGAATAATTAAAAATAGTAAATAGTACCTGGTTAAAAATGACAAATAACGAGTCAATGTATTTGTATTGATGGAATTGAATATGATATCAATATTGTATTGTGAAGGTGTACCCTTGAATGTGATATGGATATGAATATATTAGCATGGATTGTTTGAGGAAAATAGGGAGATAAGTAGAAATGATGAGATTAAAGTGTACAAGTAGAATGTAAGGAAAACATAAATTGTTATGATCTTAAGAAGACGAAATTGGAACGTAAACGGTTGTTTGATTAATATGACAAGAGTTATGATCCTCCATAAGACTGTGTTAGTGGAATTGATATTAGCATTTTATGATGATTATACATCTATAATTTTGAATCAATGGCGAATATACATATGTAAGATGTAAGGTGAAGGATAATTGGAAGATGAGATGAATGATAGTGATATATGTTCAAGTTCAAAAGGTTAAGTTAAATTGTTATTGTGAGTACATATCTGATAATGGGATCACCATAACAAGTGAGAATATTTAGCACATATGTATTATATGTGTGGAGATGATATAGGAAGCAATCTATGACTTAGTGGATATTTTTTAGTTAGATTTCCCATAGTTTAAAGTCTAAGAGGAACTAGAGTAACACATGAAAGTGCTTATAATGATCAATCAGGGATAGATTGAGATTGTTAATGATGTTACAATGAGTAACGAATTCGAAATAAAGAGAAGAATATCATCTAGGATCGATCGTGTAAGATATAAATTTGTGAATTGATGGAGATAAATATGTGGACAAAGTGGGATGATTTGATGATGCACCTATAAGCATATATGATAGTAATTATGTCTACTACTTCATTGAGTTTTGGTAATTAGAATGTTATGACCTTGTAAGAACGATAGAAATTAGTCTTCCCGAGGTATTAAGAATAGCTGATAATGTGATGGGGATAATAGATGATTGATAAATATTGCATGAACAATATAGATGATAGTACTAAGAAACCCTCTTTCGAAGAAGAATTTCACTGAGTTATATCAAGCAGATAAGATAGTTTATGTTGAAAATGATCAACGAAAATACAAATCAGAAATGAGTCTGTAATGATTCAAAAGTAAATATTAGAGTCATATCTTTAGCGGAGACTTAAGCATGAAATGTAGAATATGCTATAAAGAGTGTATGCATCATGTTTGATGTAATGTATCCAACTATGGGATTGAACTCTTGAAATTGAGGTGACATTAATTACTAATATGAGGAGTATATAGGTCCATATTATATTTTGTGTAAACGTGTTTGGGAGATACAAATTTGACGTGATGAATGTATTACAACCACAGGAAGTTAAGTTTGCAATAAATTGAAATGTATGGAGAAACTAGAATGAATTTAGAAAAGTTCAATGTGAAATTTAAGGAAATCGAATGAATTGAGAAAATCATTCTAGAAAGGGAGTCAATTGGAAAATTGAAAATAACGTGAGACAATGCTACCTCATTGAGGAATTAGTTATTTAAGAAATTATGAGAATTAATCATGGGCATATGGAGTTTGATAATAATTATTTGAAGCTAGCAATTGCCCTGACAATACTATAGTATTGAAGATTAAAGCGATCCAAGCAAAAATGTGATGATTTATTAAAGGTATTCAAAAAATTGAGAAGAATAGTTTGAATACGTGAAGAAAAACATGTAAAGCATATAAGTGATGAAAGTAAAGAGAATTTTGAGGAATTATACTGATATTAATTATATCGTATGGATTTGGAGATTTATAGAATACAATGATATTGTATAAGAGATTTGGATAAAATCCAATGCAGCATAATAAAGTGATTTTACATGTATGGAAACAATCAAAGTCCTATGAGTTGACTATTCGATACATGATTTAGAGCTGCTATAGTAATGATTGCTTTGAAAGTTTAGAGACAGTATATGTGTAGGAACATCTTGGATATACATATATACATGTACAAATCATTAAAGTTTGAGGTAATTATTGAATTGAGCAAAATTGAATATGAAACTAAGACAATTGATATAAGTATTGAAAGACTATGATTGTACAAATTAGTAATTCCAAGTAAAGTTAGTGTTATTTGATACATTAAGCAGAAGTTCGATATTGAGGTTATAAGATCTAGTGCAAAAAGGAGCATAGAGTGTAGAGTTGAATTTTGGGCAAATCAAAGTACTATTTGCTATGGAATTAAAGATCAGTTTCACATGAAAGGATTAACCAAGCCCAAATTGAGGATTCAGAAATTGTGAATGTTATTGAGAGACTGAAAACAAATTTGAATTTTTGGATTAAATAGGAATCAAATAGGAAGAATGATACATTGTAACTGAAATAAGAAGTATGTGTATCGATAAAGATGATTGAGCAAAGAGATTGTTAGAAAAGTACAAATGGTAACGTAAGTTATACATCCTAATAGGAATACACCGAATCATCATTTAGCGACTAAGAATGTCAAATCAAGTGAGTGAATGTTTGAATTGTTGATAGTCTTAACCGTCAGAGATATGCTTAAGGCTTATAGTTTGAAGTTCATAGGAACATAAGATCCATGTATAGTTCTATTTGACTTCAAGCATCACAATCATTATTATGGTGATTTCATTGGAATACTATATGAGGAGTTAGAAGAAAAAAAGAGTCATCCGCCTCTTTATTAAGATGAATAGGGCCAAGGATGGTCGAAAACAAGAATTTATTGGAGATGTTACTAATAGGTGAAATTGATCAATATTAGAACTTAAGTAACTCAAGAAGGATGAATGACTTAGGTGGATCAACACCCAAGGTATGGAATATAGTGAGATAGACATAAGAGTTAAGTGTATTAACACTACACTGATGTGAATTATTAAGTGAAAGTTAAATTTATCTTTAAGATTATCACCGTGTCACGGTATGCTCAGGCTAGGAAAAAATATTAGCTAAGTCCGACATGAATAGGTTTGTATGAAATAGTTATGAGAAGTGCTACTGAAGAAAGTGTCTTAGGTTCGTAATATGATATATGTGAGTATGTTAAGAAATATTGATATGATATGATATTGGTGTTATCGACACAAGACGTAGAAAATTTTGAGTAATCTGAAATATATTGAGGGAACAGTTAAAATAGTGTGACATCTGAATAAATCATAGAAGGACTGACTGAATCTGTTGACTAGGGTCATTTAAAAGAAAATTTTTGAGTGATGGAGTTAAATGGAAAATGAAGAAACACAAAATGAAGCATAACCCTGCCTAGATCAGTCAGATAAGAATTTCGATGATGAAATTCTTTTAAGAGGGGAAAAAATGTTGGCCCCCTATTTTTTTTAATGAATAAGCATGATTTAAATGATTTTTGAGGTTTTGATAGATTAAATTTTTTAAGCTAATTGTTATAACAAAGTTAGTAGGATTTATTGAATGGGTAAGTGGAATTAAAGTGTTAAGGTTATAAGAATGTTCAAGGGTGTTTTTGGCAAGTCATTTAAGGATAAAGAACGTAAGGCATATAAGGAAGGGTAAAAGGGACATTGCACACTCATTAAGGGTAGGATTGGAAGAGGAAAATGTGGACTTACATTTAAGAGAAGGATAAAACGTGAATTGGGACAAAAGAAGAGAAATAAGAAAGAGAAAGAAGAGAGATTTCGGTGGTTGAGAGAAAATAAGAGAAAATAAGATAGGGTTTCAATTTTCTTGACCTTCAAGAGAGATTTTGAGGTTGTTCAAGAAGGGAAAAAGGTAGAGAAAGAGAAGAGCTTCCATTTGAGCCAAAGATCTCGTCATTTGGTGAAGAATCAAGGAAATCAAGAAAGACAAGATAAGCAAGAGTAGAGACATTTTGAACAAGCCTATAAGCATGGAAATCAAGGTGGGTACATGTTTATAATAGAGTAAATAAGCCACTACATATTTTCTTTGAATAAAAAAAGTTTAATGATTTCAATTGCATCATAAGTGTTGCATCTATTGCTTCTTGAATGAATTGAAAATCTGCTATATGTTTGATATGTGAAAAGATTTTGAAAATAATTTTTTGTAAAAAGATACATGCTTATGGAATCATGTTTTCGGAAAATTTTTCAAAATATCTCATGTCTATGAAAAGTCAAGACTAAAAAAAGTGCCATTTTGGGCAATATGTTTACAAGTATATGAAATCAAGTTTTCAAGAATGTGCCATTAGGGAAAATGATTTTCAATTCATGAATTATAATGTTATGTGGATTTGGTGCAATCCATTCAAGAATGTCACGTGCACGTTGAACAACTTAAAAGCTTCTTCTGCCTGCCCGCTAGTGGCACGAAGCTCCTTTATAGACTTCCTTAAGTTTACGGCTACATAAAACTACTAAGTGAGATTGCAATAATGCGTTAAGTTTACGACTACACAGGACCATTATGTGGAAATGTGTATTTCGTTATGTTTATGAATTTACCCAAACCATTCTGATGTGCTTATGATCTGTGAACAAGTTTGATGCATTCATATTTTATGGTATGTAAATTTGACTACACGATAAGAATTCAAGAAACATGTGTTTTATGTACTCAAAGAGAATTTTCCGCGATAAGCAAATGCTTTCAAAGGTTTTGCTTGTTTTTTGTTATAAACTGTTACCCACGAGCTTTCAAGCTCACCTCCTTTTATCCCATCTTCAGGTGATAGCTAAGAAACTAAGCGATCAAGAGCATAAGGGCATTTTTCCAAATTTGTTTATTTTGTAGTTTGAGTTGATTTTGAGAAAGCAAGAAGTTTGTTTGTTCAAGGACCTTTTATAATTTGAGATTTTGAGACGATGTAATGTGGCTTGGAATGCTATTAAAGAATTGTAAAGCTTTATTCTTTTGATGTTAGTGAAATGTGAATTATGCATGGATGATGTGAGTTGAAATTAGATACACGTGAAGAAGTAATGAACTTGAGTTGATGATTTTGGAACATAAATCGTTGATATATATATACATATGCACAAGTGAGACGTTACAAAAAAGAAGATAGGAATTATGACTGATTGGATGTAGTTGAAGATGATGAGAAAAATAAGTTGAGATGTGAGAGTTTAATGAAGTCAATTTGGTAGCTAAATGGTTAAGCTCAGGACATTCCAAGTTTACGAAATGCAAAATTTCATAAAAGAAAATTTTGTGTTCTGAGTTCAAGAGAAAATCTGGATTAATCTAGGTTGAATTAGACAAAGTTGCCTTCTAAAAAGTTGTAGCTTAGCTTTCTAGCTTTCTAATGTTATATAGTATGAAATTTTTGGATATCGGAGTTAAAAGTTATGGTCCTTATAAGTGGAGATGCTCAGGAGTATAGGATGTATCATCTGGTGATGATGTGTCATCTGGTAAGGACGCATCATCTGGTGAAGACGTATCGTCTAGTGAGGATGTATTGTCTAGTGAAGACGTATTATCTAGTGAGGACGCTTCTTCTAGTGAGGATGCTTTGCATGGTGAGGACGAAGAGGACGATGACGTATCGCCTAGTGACGTCATATCGTCTGGTGATGATGTCATATCGTCTATTGTTCATCTAATCTTATCGTCTGGTCCCATTGTTGACCCTGTAAACGATAGAGTCTATCTTCGAGGTCCTCATAAAAGTTGTAAATTTTGAAGTTTTCTTTCGAATCTGTTAATGAACATTTTGCATTAATTTTTGATACATAATTTGCTAAACTCTTATATGTTTAATGCTTAAATTGGACTAATTAAGAGTTGTTTGCTTTAATTCTAGGTATATATTAAATTTGGGGCCTTTAAAGCTTAAAGTAAGAAAAGCTCTCAAAAGAAGCAAGGACCAAAACATTAACGTTTTAGACATTAACGTTTTGGCAAATCAAGAAAAAGGAGGGGGTTTTTGAATGAATGAGAACGATGGACATTGAATACATTAAAAAAATGAAGTTAGTTTGCGGTGGAGAGTGGTGTGCGTGAATAAGGAGGACAGATGGGACACAATTCAACTCAAAGAAAAGAAAAGATAGCATTTGCACAGGAGTAAAAAACATTAGAGAAAAGACATGGGCGTGGACATTGAATAGGAAGAGAAAAAAGAAGCATACAACATTCCAGCTGGTGGATAAGAGAACGTGGAAGCTTGACCTGGTAGGGACATAAAAAATATATAATAAAACAGGAGCATTAACGTGGGAACAGAACCGCCATCACGGAGAAAAAAACAGCTAGCGACAAGGAAGTATGGGCTCCCTTTAAAAACCTGATTTATTCACTCACGTTACACCACTAAGGAGGCTCCTTAAAAAAAATGTTAAGGCTGGAAGTTTGAGATATAAGCAGCTGCTGGAGACACACGTAAGAAGGGGAAAAGGGAAGAAAAGCGTTACAGCTGGTGGCAATAAGGAAGCAGCCTCCACTTCGATTAAAAAAACCACCCACTCACATACCTTAAAGACATGGAAGCTGGTGCATAAAAAATGGAGATTTGAGGCAGCTACGTGGAGTAAAAGGAGATGGGGAGTACATTAGCTGGAGGAGAACAAAAAAAGGGACTAATTCATATCACTCAAGACTCTCCAATCACATTGAGGCAACAGGTGGTGTTAGCTAGGGACAACAAAGCATTGGTGGCATCAAAAGAAGCACTCACGCACAGCCCTCCATCGAAACACACTCAACCTTCATCCCATTTTCTTTAATGAAAAACACAGGAGCTTTCTTTTTATTTTCATTGCAACACCAACAGCCCTTACTCACTCAACACTCTCCACTCACACAAGGAAGATAGCTGGTGGCATGAAAGTAACGTGGGCTGGTGGTATAGGAAAGAACCAAAGAAGCTAGTGGACACAAAGACATCTTGAAGCTTAAGGAGAAATCGTGAGTTGCTTGGGAAGACAACGTTGAAGCTTGAGCTGGTGGAGACACACGTAGCAGCTAGAGAATTAACTAGACTACGTGAACATCGTGTGGAGAGTAGATTACGTGAGCTGCTAGTGGAGATTAAATGTGTCGAAGCTAGTGGAGTGAGAAAATAAAACTGCAAAAAAAAGGGTTTTTTAAATTTATTTTCTTAATTTATTTTTAATTCAGTATTTATTTTAATTGTATGGATTTAATTAATGCAAACATATGTTATGACCATGATTTATGTTACATTGATAAATATGTGTGAGTAAGTTTTTCTTTTCTTTTAAGGTTAAGATTGATATTGGATTAGGATAATTTTGTGGTATTGATTTTTGCTTGATTAAATGCATATTTAGTATTAATTTAGTTTGATCACCTAGATTAAGACCTTAGATGATTGAATGCCACAACCAATGAGATTTAATTTGTCGAAAAATTAATCAAGCGACATACTTGAGACTAAAGTGTAGACCAACCTTAGGATATTGTGTGAGGATACCTAGAATTAACGAACTTAATTTTAGGCTTCTTATATTTAACGCCTTTTATTTCGAATTATCTATGGACCAAGTAGTGACACGAATTTAGAAGAGAAGGGAACACCATGAACATTGGGTTTGACTTGCTTAAGTGAAGTATTTCCTAAATCAATCCACCGTTACAATTTTAATTTTAGTGTCTAATCCAATTAAAATCTAATACTTTAACCAATTTTTGTCATTTGATTAAATCTAGTCATTTTAATCCATAGTTTGCATTTTTCATATTTTCTTAATTTGCTTACTTTATTTTATTTTATTTTCAAATCAATCAATTTAGATCGTCTGAGTAATTTTTAATCGTTTAATTTAATTGTCTTATGTGTTGGAAATTTTTTCCTTGGGTATGATATCCGGTTCTTACCGATTTATATTACTTGTCGACGGGGTGCACTTGCCTCTAATTGGTTTAGATAAAATATAGTTGTTTTGTTTAGACCGCAACAAGTTTTTGGCGCCGTTGCCGAGGAATAAATTTCTGATTTTGATTCATTAAATTAGACGGTGTTAATTGTCTCAGATTTAATTTTTCTTTGTTGTTTATTTACGTATTTTAGTTGTTTGTTTGATTTCTTTATTTCGGGTGTTTTATTTTTCATCCTTAGGTTTGTTATTATTTTTTATTTGTTCCATTTTGTTCATGCTCACTCATGGTCAAAAGCCCGAGAATTTGCTATTAGATACTGAAATTGAAAAAACTGCTCGCAGGTTGCGTAAGGAAACCAGATTGGCTCAAAGTAGTACTTCAGCAGAAAGGACTAGAGAAGAGCAGCTTTCAGAGATGGAACAACACGAGAAGAGGTTGATGCCACATACTGAAGAGAGAAGGGAGTTGACTATGATGGATTTGATAATGGGGCACAACAATAAACCCAGGCCTCCCATTATAAGGCCGACGATCACAGCTACGAGTTTTGAGATTCCTCACAGCATTACATCCATGGTGAGAGCATCTCAATTTGTAGGATTGCCTTTGTAGGATCCGAGCACTCATTTGGAGACATTTTTGGATATTTGTGATTTATTCAAGCAAAATGGAGTATCGGAAGACGCAGTGAGATTAAGGTTATTCCCATTTTCTCTAAGCAATAAGGCTAGAGCATGGTTGGCTAGTTTGCAGTCAGGATCGATTACTACATGGGATGAGATGATGAGATTATTTTTTGCGAAATTTTCCCCCCTGCCAAGGTTGCAAAAATGAAGAATGAGATCACTTCCTTCATTCAATATGAAAATGAAAGTTTATATGAAGCTTGGGAGCGATTTCGGGATATGTTGACACAATGTCCTAGTCATGGGTTCTCTACATGGCAGCAGATCAATACTTTTATACAGGAATGAACCCATCAACTAGGAGTACCATAGATGCTGTAGTAGGAGGTAGTTTAATGAGAAAAACGCCTGATCAAGCTTACAAGTTGATTGATGAGATGGCCACTAGCAATTTTCAATATCATACAGAGAGGCATCCCAGACAACTTACAGGAGCTCGTATAGTCGACAATACAGTGGTTTTATCTTCTCAGATGGATGTTTTGATGAAAAAATTGGGTAATTTGATGCACAGTCTGAGAGGAGGAGCTAGTTCTTTATTAAGGAGTTGTGCTGTTTGCGAGCATTGTGGTAGAGATTCCCATGCATCTTCTGAGTGTCAAGTCAGGAATCCTTTTGCTCAAGAGTCAGAAGAGGGCCATTATATGGGCAATTATAATAGACAGCGAGGGGACCCATATTCTAACACATATAGCCCAGGTTGGAGGAATCATCCAAATTTCTCTTGGTAGAATGATCAAGTGGCACAACCACAGTCATCCAATGTTCAGAGACAACCACCTCTACCCCCAATTTTTAAAACTCCTAATCTTACTCCCCCAGAGAAATCTAATCTCGAAGAGTTACTTTCGAAGTACATTTCCACTACTAAGGTTAGGATGTAAAATCAAGAATCTTCTATTAGACATTTGGAGAATCAGATGAGCCAGATTGCAAATTTGTTGAAGGAAAGACCTTCGGGTTCATTGCCTAGCA
Source organism: Erythroxylum novogranatense (assembly GCA_029891385.1). Classification (NCBI taxonomy): domain Eukaryota; kingdom Viridiplantae; phylum Streptophyta; class Magnoliopsida; order Malpighiales; family Erythroxylaceae; genus Erythroxylum; species Erythroxylum novogranatense. The sequence continues at coordinate 30,103,690 of CM057229.1, read as the reverse complement.
CTACTAAGGCCAATCCGAGAGAACATGCAAAGGCAATTGTATTAAGGAGTGGCAGACAGCTTGAAGAAGTTAAGGAGAAACAGAAGGACAGAGAAGTGGAAAAAAGTGAAGAAGAAGAGAGTCATGAAAGTGGCAAGGAGACCAAGGAAGCCCCAACTGAAAAGGAGGACCATCCAAGGTTATTTGTTGACCCCATCACAAATCCGGTAAGACCTCGAATTCCTTATCCTCAAAGGTTGAAAGGTACACAATTAGATATGCAATTTGGTCGTTTTCTCGAAATATTTAAAAAGTTGCATATAAACATTCCTTTTGTTGAGGCCATAGCGCAGATGCCTTCTTATGCAAAATTTTTAAAAGAAATTTTGTCTAATAAGAGACGGCTTGAGGAGTATGCCACGGTGAAGCTGAATGAGGAGTGTTCGACTATATTGCAGAGAAAGCTACCACCGAAGCTTAAGGATCCAGGGAGTTTTACTATTCCTTGTGTCATTGGTGATTTAAATATAGATAAAGCTTTAATGGATTTGGGTGCGAGTATTAACTTAATGCCTCTTTCTGTTTTCAGGAAGTTAGGATTGGCAGAGCCCAAACCCACTACTATTTCGCTTCAACTGGCAGATAGGTCAATCACCTATCCGAGAGGAATCATTGAGGATGTATTGGTAAAGGTCGAGAAGTTCATCTTCCCGGTGGATTTCTTAGTTCTTGATATGGAGGAAGATATAGACATCCCCATCATTCTTGGGAGACCTTTCATGGCCACTGCACGGACCATCATCGATGTGCAACGTGGAAAACTCATCTTAAGACTTCAAGATGAAGAACTAGTGTTTGATATGTTCAATGATATGAAGCATCCTTCTAATCTTGACTCTTGCCATTTTGTTGGTATTTATTCTTCTAATGCTAAAGATTCTTCTACTATTTGTGTAGATTTGTTGGAAGGGGAAGCACAAGGAATGATCAAAGAGTTAGGGAAAGAATTGCAAGAAGAGTTGGAGGATATTGCAGTTGAGTTGGAGCAGGCATATTGAACACATTATAGAGCATACGAGCTTCTCCAACATCCGGCCAAGCTAGTTCCGAAGCCTTTAATTGAAGATCCCCCTTATAAGGAGCGATTGTCTCTTTATGACACTTTGCCTCCTTGATCGCAGTGCATGCCTTTCAGTAGGACTGTAATTTTCTTTCTTTTATTTTCTCATTATTTCCTTTGCATTTCTTTTTAGTTTAATGCATTTTTTCGAGTTGTTTTGAGTTTTCTTCAGGTTTGCGTGGTTGGTGACAAAAAAATTTCTTGGCTGATTTTTCTTCAGGGAAGTTTCTTCTTTCTCTTTCCCCTCTTTGTGTTTGATTGTTGACTACTTGAACATTAGGGGCAATGTTCATTTTAAGTGTGGGGGGATTGAGATTTTGTGCATGCTGATGATATTGATGTTGATGTTGAGAAATACACACTTTAATGGTTGCGACTCTTTTGGCAACAAATTTGGGTCCCAATTGTGATGAATTTGACCATACTGTAACATCCTGTCACCGATGGGATGAGTACAGTGAGAGTGCAGTCATATATGGCATGTTCATGCATTATTTAGTTATGTATAATTGGTTAATTTGGCAATTATTGCACTAGCACGTGAATGTACATACATGTATGACATATTCCCGGCTTGTTTTGGGTGAATTGGTAATTTGGAGATGATTAGGTCAATTGAGTTTGGAGAAATTGAATTTGAGTTAGAAATGAGATTTAGGAATTTGAATTATGAAATTAGAGTCTATGATTAGGCGTTTTCTAATTTTGAGGATTTATAGAAATTTTTCTGGAATTTTCGGAGCAATAGGTCCGGACCGGAAAATTGACCTAATGACTGATTAATTGGATTTTTGGTTTCGAAATTGATCATCCGATGGCACAGAAAGATTAGAAATTTGATTTGAGGAATTAGGGTTTTGAGCCATTGCAATTCGGGAGAAATTAGAATTAGAAATTGGATTGAGGTTGTTCGGATTGGTCTTGTGACAATTAATTGCCAAACAAGCCTTATTTTCCTTAATTTATAAACCCTAACCTTTGAAATCTTGGTGTTCCATGATGCTTTGATTTTGAGAGAAGAATTTGTTCCTTCCTTCAACATGGATCCTTCTTTCATTGCTTCTTGATTCCTTCTTGCTATTTGCTTCCTCTTCCATCTTTGATCTCTTCCTTTGGCTTGGTGTTGGAGAAGTTATTATTGGGTTTGGTTTTGGTGGATGCCATGGGTGAGTAAGAGTTGAGGGATTGGTGATCGTTGGAGTTTTCAAAGGTTTTATCAAGTAAGTTTGCTTCTTTCTTGCTTTAGATAGTTTGATTTGTTCATTGATTGAGTTATATAGATGATTAGTTTGAATATTTGAAGAATTGGAATGATAGGGTTTCCGATGATTATTTTTGCTTGATTTAGTGTTGATATTGGGATAATGGTTGTTTGATGGAATTGAGGTTAGGAAGTAGTTGTTTGATGTATATTGAGTTGTTTGGGAGTGTTTTGAGAAGGAAGAAATCAGATTGGAAAGGTTAGAGAATCAAAAATCTGGAAAAATCTGGGTTTTGGCGTTCTTTGGGTTTACACGCCGTGACGCGCAAGAAAGAACACGCCTTGGCGAAAGCAAGTCAACTTCTGGCCTTCTGACGAGCAATTAACGACGTCATGACGAAGCAGATTAGTCTCGACGCCTTAACGAAGCGCTGAACGCAGCTTGTGGCGAAGCGAGGAAGGGCTTCGTCGCGACAAGCGATCACACGCCGCGGCGAGGAACGCCCAAATTTCCGAAAATGTGATTTTTTTAAAATTGGGATTTAGAAATTGGTGGAGGTTATGGATTTATTTCAATTTGGAGATTTTGAATTTGGGTTTTAGAATTGATATTGGGAAAATTTCGGATTAGTATCAGAAATGTCATAAATATGTATGGTACGCAATTAAATTGTTTAGTGTGCACAATTGACTTCAGAAATTGGATAATTAGTAATATTTATATGTTTTGATTGTATAGAGGTGCCAGTGGAGCGTCGATCCTCCGACGTAGCTGAGACTTCCCGGCATTAGCTCGGAAGTTACAGGTGAGTAACCTAGTTGGTTCCTCAATATTTGTGTGTTTAATTAAGTACATATGCCATGTGGAGGAATGGAGGGTTACATGTTTGATTGTATTTGGTTTCGGACCAAGGGTGTCCGAAGGATCGGTAATTTGTTATTGAAGTGCTATACGTGTGAAATTGTATGTACATTTGGCATGTGTAATAGGCAATTGGAGCATGTACATTTCATGCATACAAGTATGATCAGATAAAGACAGTTGTGACTGGAGCAACCAATGTATATGAGAGCTTTAAACTCAACGCACAGGACCTCAGGTCCAACGTATTCAGAGCCTCAGGCTCAATGTATCAGGGCATATCACGCCCAACGTTTTCAGAGTCACTGGCTCAACGCAATGTGCCCGCATTGGGGACGAAGCCAGCGCAGTCACAACAACGTAATGAAAATGAAAAGTGTCACATGTGCATTGCATATATGAATGATTAAATGTGGATTGTGTGAGAGGCGAAATGCCTATAATTGTGAAATGACATCACATGTGATATTTTTGAAAGTGATAATATGCGATATTCTGTGGATTGTGAGAATATGCATGAGTTGAGTGAACCATCGATGATGGTTTCTCACTGAGTTCGCAGACTCGCCCAACATTGCAATTATTTTTCAGGAATTGAAGGGTACCCCGTTAGACAAACGGGAGTATGTTACTGCTCGCAAGTTAGAGTTCGAGGTCGAGATCAGTTCACGTCTGCATTAGTATCATTCTATTTTTGTCTAAGATTTGTATTTTTGCAAAATAGTACTATTATTTTAGAGGGCCCCAATTGATAAATGTCATAATTGTAATGTGATTATTGGAATTGTGTTTTAATTGAAATGTTTTTGTATAAGAGTGGGCCCATTATGGTTACTGATTTCCGCGCACGAAATGGTTTTCAAAAATGAAAAAAATGTCTTACTAAGTTTTGAACGGATTGGTCTGCCCTAGCATACCACCCTCGTGAGACACGGGCTTGGATATCACCCACAATATCAGGTTCGGGTCTTGCGGGAGTGGGGTGTTACATTTGTGGTATCAGAGCCCAGAAGTACAATCTTATATGGGCAATCTGAAACATGGGTTAAGTACATGCATTTAAGTCATGTCACGGCAGACAGTGACAACTGGTCCCCAGTCTCGCATATGAGTCACATGTAGGAGCCTGTACCAATTGTTTAAGTCATTAAAAATAGAGAGGATAATGATGATATGTGATGAAAAGGAAGTTGTGTATACCATAGAATCAGAAAAAGGTATATGATGCGATTTGACAAATGAAGATTGAGTGTATTGGTATTGATGGATTTAATAGGTAATACGACATCCGCGTTACTGGAGTATATCCTTGAAAGTGAGGTAAGATATGAATATATCGTTTTGGACTAATAGAGGAATTAGAGATATGTTAGAAATGGCCAGATTTCAAGGGTATAAAGTGTATAAAAAAATAAAATGTTCCATGAGTTAGAGAGGTTACAATTAGGTTTGATTATTGGGATGAGAGTTTATGAACACGAATTTATGACTTGGAGTCAGAAGATATTAGTGGAAAATCAAGAATGATTGTACATCTGTGATAGTGATTGAGTGTGGAAAGTATATTGGAAGTCATTGGTGAGCTAGTGGATATTTGCTGGTCATAGTTCATATAGTTTAAAGCTCAATATGAGTCAGAATAAAGAATGAAAGTGCTTATGGTGATCAATTGGGAATGAATTGAAATTGTGATATGTTGAGGACATGATCAGGGCATAATCCTCACGATCGAGGACAGGCGGAAAAGAGAAGTGTTATCAAAGATTAAATGAAATCAAGGTATCTTTAGCATAAGTGACTAATTAGTGAGTTGTCCTGCATCTACCTCTCGATTTGATGGAGTGATTTTGATGGTATTTGCTTCCCTGGATTTTATTAAAAGGATGCTCTGATTTTATGAATTGAGGCATAATTGATCTTCATGGGATATTATGAGTTATAGCTAAAATTGATATTTCTTAAGGTATGGTGAATGGCTGTCAAGATATATGATGACGGTGGATGATTAGAAATTTCATAAGTGGTATCGATGCTAGTAGCAAGAAATCAAATCGATCCGATGATTCAATTGAAAGAATTATTGATTAAAGGAAAAATCTGAGCTAAATTTGAAATGAATTAAAAGCTATTGTGGGGAGTCCTGATCCTAGCGGAGACTCAAGTGTAAAGAATCTGACCGTGTAATGGGACTATTGATCATTGAGGAGGCATTATTGGCGAATTTGAGGAGAATATTGATTCACAATTATTTGTGTAAGAATGTTCGGAAAGTATGAGTGGATTTCACAATTGTGTTATCAACTCAGTTTGTAAGGATAGCAATAAAATAAATGTGGAGAAACTAGTGTAAAGGACCATGTGTCAGAATATGTTATAATGAATATGAGGAAATATAAAAGAATTGATCCTCATTAGAGAAATTTTGATTTTTAGAGAGTTAGGAAAGTTAATCAAGGGTATAAGGAGTTTATTATGCTATTGAAGAGTAAAGTGTTTTTAACAGTATTCAGATTTGAAAGTGACTGATCATTAATGATGTATCAAACGTAATTGAAAAGTGAGGAAGGATAGTTGGCATATTCGAAGAAATTTCATATCAGGAAAAGTTTCATAAAAAGTGAATCTTGATTTGATCAAATAATTCGTGGATGAATTAGTATTCGAACATGGCATTGAGAGACTTAGTGATGATAAAATGCAAAAATTGCAAGGGACATATGTATATGGGATTTGGAGTTATGCAGAACTACTCGTATGTTGGATTTGTCCCGAAATTATTAGTGATTTTCTGGTCTTAGTTATTTGGTAAAAATGATTAAGGAAAAGCGTATGAATCGTATGACTAATGACTGTATAAAAAGGGACAATTGGAGAAATTTACAACTCGAGTACTGATCGTATTACTTCAAATTGGAAATTTTGTAATATTTAATAAAATGTGCCAGTAAAGGTTGCGATGCAATCTATTGAAATGGTGTAAAGTGGTTTTATGAACATAGGGATAAGTATAACCTCATGGGCTGCATTATGATTAATGGCTAGAACTTACTGTATTGGATATTATTTTGAAAGCTTGGAGACTTCATTAGTACATAAGCATTTTGGATATGTTTATGAATATGTAAATTGATAACGGTTAAGATATTTCAGGAATTTGAAAGATTTGAAAAGGATTATGCGTATGAGTGTTTCAGAAGTAAACTAAGGATGCAATGTAATGTGATAAATAGAAATTTCAATGGCAGAAGATCAACTTTTGGGCGATAAGGTTATGAAATTTAGTGTAATACTGAGTGTGACTGTCGATTTATCAAAAGGGCAAAAAGAAAGTACTTTTAGCCGTTGGATGTCCAAATCAGGTGTGTATAAAAAGGATTGGCAAGACCCGAATTAAGGATTTAGAATATGCGGACCTTACCTAGGAATCTAAATGAATCCAATTTTGAGAAAATGATATCTATGACTGGATTTGGAAGTTTGTGTTATAGTGTGAATATATCGAAGAGTAATTGATGGTTTAAAGTATAAACTGGAATGATTGTAAGTGTGAATATCCAACAGACTTGATCGTTGATGATAAGTGTGAAACTGATATTTTTGGGATTCATAGGGACATGAGATCGAGGTAGAGTCCAGAATGATTGTGGTCATATCAATTGTTTATTGGTGATACCATTCAAATAGTGTATAAGGGAGCTTACAGCCTTAAAAGAACTTATTTACCCCATATTCAAAAGAACAGGGCCTAAAAATAGTCAAAGACCATGATTGATTTGAGATAAAGTCGATGAATGAAATGAATTGGTAATAAGGGCTAAGTGATCTAAGTTAATACTAATGAGTCGAGTTGATTGATATTGAGATTATGGAATTTTATGAGATTAGTGTTTTACCATTAAAGAGATGTATATGATAAGGGATAAATGAAATGAAAATCGCCTCAGCCAAGATACACGTAGTTGGAGATAAAGAGTAATTAGGGGAAACTAAATTCGTTTATGTGGCCTCTATGTGACTGTGATGTGAATAGAACTATGGATTAGTAAGTCGTTCTAAAATCTAAAATAACAATTTTGGGAGTCATAAAGTATTGCGTGGAAAGGGTTAGGAAATATTTCTATGGTCTGATATATGTGTTATTGATACCGAAAGTAAAGAATTGCGAGTAATCATGAAGAAACAGTTACGACAGTGTTAAGTGATTGTACTGATTTTAGTGGCTTGGTAGAAATTAGTCCTATATTGAAATAGATGGGAAACAGAATATAAATGATCGAATTATTTCCCCTGCCTCCCTGATCAATCGTTTATGAAATTTTGAGGACGAAACTTTTATTAGGAGGGGAGAATTGTAACATCCCGTCACCGATAGGATGAGTACAGTGAGAGTGCATTCATATATGGCATGTTCATGCATTATTTAGTTATGTATAATTGGTTAATTTGGCAATTATTACACTAGCACGTGAATGTACATACATGTATGACATATTCCCGGCTTGTTTTGGGTGAATTGGTAATTTGGAGATGATTAGGTCAATTGAGTTTGAAGAAATTAAATTTGAGTTAGAAATGAGATTTAGGAATTTGAATTATGAAATTAGAGTCTATGATTAGGTGTTTTCTAATTTTGAGGATTTAAAGAATTTTTTCTGGAATTTTCGGAGCAATAGGTCCGGACCGAAAAATTGACCTAATGACTGATTAATTAGATTTTCGGTTCCGAAATTGATCATCCGATGGCATAGAAAGATTAGAAATTTGATTTGAGGAATTAGGGTTTTGAGCCATTGGAATTCGGGAGAAATTAGAATTAAAAATTGGATTGAGGTTGTTCGGATTGGTCTTGTGGCAATTAATTGCCAAACAAGCCTTATTTTCCTTAATTTATAAACCCTAACCTTTGAAATCTTGGCCTTCCACGATGCTTTGATTTTGAGAGAAGAATTTGTTCCTTCCTTTAATGTGGATCCTTCTTTGATTGCTTCTTGATTCCTTCTTGTTATTTGCTTCCTCTTCCATCTTTGATCTCTTCCTTTGGCTTGGTGTTGGAGAAGTTATTATTGGGTTTGGTTTTGGTGGATGCCGTGGGTGAGTAAGAGTTGAGGGATTGGTGATCGTTGGAGTTTTCAAAGGTTTTATCAAGTAAGTTTGCTTCTTTCTTGCCTTAGATAGTTTGATTTGTTCATTGATTGAGTTATATAGATGATTAGTTTGAATATTTGAAGAATTGGAATGATAGGGTTTCCGATGATTATTTTTGCTTGATTTAGTGTTGATAATTTTGGGATAATGGTTGTTTGATGGAATTGAGGTTAGGAAGTAGTTGTTTGATGTATATTGAGTTGTTTGGGAGTGTTTTGAGAAGGAAGAAATCGGATTGGAAAGGTTGCAGAGTCGAAAATCTGGAAAAATCTAGGTTTTTGGGCGTTGCTGGGTTTGCACGCCGTGGCGAGCAAGTCAGCTTCTGCGTGCCGCGACGAGCAATTAATGCACGTCGCGACGAGCAGATTAGTCCCAAGACGCCATAACGAGCTGAACGTCTTGCCGGTGAGCGAGGAAGGGCTTCGTCGCGTTGAAGTAGCGATCGCACGCCTTGTGACGAAGGAGAGTTAGCTTGCCATGTGAGCGATCACATCACGCGAGAACGCCCAAATTTCCGAAAATGTGATTTTTTTAAAATTGGGATTTAGAAATTGGTGGATTGAATTGGTTATGGATTTATTTCCATTTCGAGATTTTGAATTCGGGTTTTAGAATTGAGATTGGGAAAATTTCGGATTAGTATCGGGAATGTCATAAATATGTATGGTACGTAATTAAATTGTTTAGTGTGCACAATTGACTTCAGAAATTGGATAATTAGTAATATTTATATGTTTTGATTGTATAGAGGTGCCAGTGGAGCGTCGATCCTCCGACGTAGCTGAGACTTCCCGGCATTAGCTCGGAAGTTACAGGTGAGTAACCTAGTTGGTTCCTCAATATTTGTGTGTTTAATTAAGTACATATGCCATGTGGAAGGATGGAGGGTTACATGTTTGATTGTATTTGGTTTCGGACCAAGGGTGTCCGAAGGATCGGTAATTTGTTATTGAAGTGCTATACGTGTGAAATTGTATGTACATTTGGCATGTGTAATAGGCAATTGGAGCATGTACATTTCATGCATACAAGTATGATCAGATAAAGACAGTTGTGACTGGAGCAGCCAATGTATATGAGAGCTTTAAGCTCAACGCACAGGACCTCAGGTCCAACGTATTCAGAGCCTCAGGCTCAATGTATCAGGGCATATCATGCCCAACAATTTCAGAGTCACTGGCTCAACGCAATGTGCCCGTCACTAGGACAGTTTCAGGCGCACGGTCACAACAACGTAATGAAAATGAAAAGTGTCACATGTGCATTGTATATATGAATGATTAAATGTGGATTGTGTGAGAGGCGAAATGCCTATAATTGTGAAATGACAGCACATGTGATATTTCTGAAAGTGATAATATGCGATATTCTGTGGATTGTGTGAATATGCATGAGTTGAGTGAACCATCGATGATGGTTTCTCACTGAGTTCGCAAACTCACCCAACATTGCAATTATTTTTCAAGAATTAAAGGGTACCCCGTTAGACAAACGGGAGTATGTTACTGCTCGCAAGTTAGAGTTCGAGGTCGGGATCAGTTCACGTCTGCATTAGTATTATTATGTTTTTGTATAAGATTTGTATTTCCGCAAAATAGTACTATTATTTTAGAGGGCCCCAATTGATAAATTTCATAATTGTAATGTGATTATTGGAATTGTGTTTGAATTGAAATGTTTTTGTATAAGAGTGGGCCCATTATGGTTACTGATTTCCGCGCACGAAATGGTTTTCAAAAGTGAAAAAAATGTCTTACTGAGTTTTGAACGGATTGGTCTGCCCTAGCATACCACCCTCGTGAGACACGGGCTTGGATATCGCCCACGATATCGGGTTCGGGTCTTGTGGGAGTGGGGTGTTACAATACAATTCTGTCAAAGTAGTTGGATGGAAAATTGAGTTGTTTGTATAAACTTGGATTAGGTAGCTTGAGAGGATAGTGAACTATGTGGATTGATTGAAGTAGTCAGTTGCATAAACTTAGTCAATAATTGATGCTGAGTGATGTGGCAATGTATGAAATTTTGATGGATTTTCATTTAAACACATGTGGGTCTTGAGCCATATGACTGCATCTTATAGTTATTTATTTTCTTTGTTGTATGTGATGCTTCCCTATGTGGATTACCTTCAGAACTTGCTTTGAACCTGTTTGATACTGCTAGTTACATGCTTTATGGACATGATAAAGGCCTTCTTTGTTTTTAACCTTTAGCTTAAATAACCAACCAAATCATTTTTCCCTTGTTACCCCTTTGAGCCTTTAACCTTGTTATTTTCGTATTAATCGCATTGCATTGAAACTTGAAAACTTTTAGCCTTACCCTTTTCACAAGATGAATGAAGTACTAAGTATTTGATATCTTTGATTTAAGGACTTCTGTTTTACATGTTATTCTGAGATGTTTTAGAGGTACATCTACTCAGTTGTTGTTGATTTTTGTTACTGCTATCTTCTTTTATGTTTATTGTTACATTAAAAAACAGAGAAAAAAAAGAAAAGAAGAAAAGAAAAAAAAAGAGAAAAAAAGAAAAAAAGAAAAAAAATCAAAACAGTCGCGTTTGATAGTGATGAGTAATTGTAGTCCCGTATTTCTGTATGTACATTTTAGAAATTCTTTTTGATTGTCTCACGTCACTTAGTACTTTGTGAATGCTTGTGCGTATCCTTTTTGACCTTTTTACCTCACCCTAACCTAAGCCCCATTACAACCCTTAATTAAAGCCCTTTTGATCCATAAAGACATGTACTCTATGTAGTGAAAAATAGGTGAATTTGCAAGCCTATGGTAGCGTAATCTCATAGAGGAAGTTTTGAGCGAAACACAACCCTTATACACTTGAGTGACATGAGTTAATATCGTGAGGAAAGTTCATTTTAATTTTATGCTTGCTTTTGATCAAAGGTATCTATCTTTGATTTTGTTTATGTGCATTGATGAACATATTATGTAACACCCAAATACCCCCTGGGAGGATACATGGATGCCACCCAAGACAGGACAGACAGATTAAAACGTTTCACACATGCATTTTTAAAAACTAAACGTAACACACATATAATACATCTCATAAGTAGCACACATATAATACATCTCATAAGATCAGAAACAAATCCAAAGAATATTTACAGGCCCAAACAAACCAAACAAAATACATTTTTCGCGACACAAAATTCGACTCTTTTGGCCATCTGCGGATGACTTGTCTCATCCTTAATCTCTTCGCCCGAACCTACATGGGGCAAATCCATCAGATTAAGCATATAGCTTAGTGAATAATAACTAATCTATATTAACCGATTTCAAGAATAGAAAGAATGCATTTCGTAATGTATTTTATACTAAATGTAAGCGGCAGAACACAGGAGATCCTTCGTAATCGTAATATAATTTAGTTTATGTCGTAATCAAATGTATATCGAATCCAAAACAAATCAAACTATAAATCCATAAATGAAGTGGGTAACGGACTTATACAGGAGATACCATAGTTAGTATCAACAGAGAGACATATGTCTCGATGACGAGAGACACCAAAGTGTCAAATAACGAGGAGTAATGCAGACCCTTCTAGTATGCCTATTTACCCACAAGTAGGACTTAACAGTTTTAAAACAGAACAAGGTCATTTCAGACATTTCATGTGCAGGCAAATAGCACTCACAAAATTTATCATAAAACAAATTACTTACCTAAAGTATTTACTAAAATTTTCTACCTATATCACGTCATCGAAATTATCGACCAGACATTTACTAAAACCGCTTCATCGCTTATTGCCTTGAAGTCTCGGCAATATCCGGCAGTGGTCGTTCCTCTATAATAGGAAACACAGATACAAATCACTATTTTGCATGATTAAAAATTCACTAATGTATGATGGATATGTAGGATGCATGTTCATGACAAATTTCGAGACCAAACCCTAAATTCTTAACTTAAATTATTAAATCCTTGATTTTTAATTAAATCTAAAAATTTACAAATTTCACATAAAGAGGTAGAGAATTTTCTTACGAATCCAACGCTTCAAGAATCAGGTCATTCGGAGGTCGGATGACAAAGATATGGTCAAAAGAGTAAAGTTTATCACACACAAGTCGACTTATACAAGTCTACTTACATAACACGACAAGTCGACTTATGCTTACACAAGTCGACTTATCCATTAAAACACACACAAGTCGACTTACACTGCATAACTCGACTTATTAAAGAGCGGAGATGACATTTTCATGCAATAAGTCGACTTATACACCACAACAAGTCGACTTATACCATCGCTCATCGCCTTCTTCACCAAACCGCATTTAAACAACAAAGTTTTCTTCCATTTTTCTTCAACTTCATCACTTTAAAACTAACCTATTTAGCATTTCTAACCTATCGGAATCATTAGAAACAACTTTATACTCCCAAGATCACAAAACTAACATTCCAACTTCCTCTCTCTCTCTCTACGGTGTACTTTCAAAATCCTTAGTATTACACTTTCACTTCATTCAACACCATTATATATTAAGACCGTACCAAATTCTCATTCTTTACCATCCAACACATTTTAGTTCATTCAAACTTTCCAAAAACATTCATGTATATCAATGGGAAAAGAACAGAGCATAAACCCAAATCATATATATATATATATATATATATATAATCTTTTAAAAGAAACACATTTTCTTCATCAACTTACAAAATCACCATAGCCTCACTTCTAAACCCATGCATGTACATTTCATCACCGAATCTCTACTGCTAAATCCTTCTCATGCATGTATTCAGCTCTAACACAAATCCAGCATCTAAAACATCTTAAAACACTCAATAAAGCTCAAGACATAACTTACTTGAGTCCACAATCACTCTAGCACTGAAAAGGGAGATCAACAACTCAATGGTATTGTAACACCCCACTCCCGAGTGACCCGAACCCGATATCGTTGGTGATATTCGAGTCCGTGCCCCACAAGGGTAGCGTACTATATCAGTCGGTCGGTAAAACTTGGTATCCCCCTTTTTTTGTGTGGAAAAACCGTTCATTCCATGTTAAAAGAAGCGGTTTACTATTTCACAATTACGGAACAAGCGAAGAAATGAGTAAATCTTTTACAGTAGATACAATCATTTCATAATATTTTACAGTAACCATAAAGTACAACTACAAATCAGTTACAACAATTGCAGACTACAAACTTAGGAAACACAAAGGCAGACGCGAACTGATCTCGACCTCTATCTCAACTTGCACCAGACATACTCCCGTGTCAAACGGGGTACTCTTCTAGTTCTGAAAAATAGAATGCAATTTTGGATGAGTTTGCGAACTCAATGAGAAACCATCACCGATGGTTCTCCCAATTCATGCATCATATAACAATTTACAAGAATCAGTGAGCCATACCAATCATGAGTCATATACTATTTCAGCATTCAAGACAAGATGCAATGCACACGTGACTCTTTTCATTATTACTGTGTTGTGAGAACGAGCGATAACAAGGCGATGAGACGCTAGCGCAGGAGGTAGAACTCCTTCGAGCTCAAGCTCTTTTTCAGATCACCAAGAGACGCCATGCCTAGGAGTAGGACTCCTTCGAGCTCAAAGCTCGCGAGACGATGTCGATGTCGATGGCGACTTCGGCTCACAATTATTCTTTATCGCTTATGATCTCGTATGGATGCACATGCCCATTTGAACGATCACGTAATAAAGATATAATTCACAATAATCAGTGATCTACGCTAATTAACAGCTAATATTTCGCAATCAATCACCAATTAATATCCATATCGTATAAGTAATCACATTGCACAGTCCATAATTCCTAGTTCACAGTCCATAATTCCTAAGCACAGTAATCCCCGTAGGGCAGTCAAGTCACAGTAAACACATAGATTGAGGTAACCACCTAGGTTACTCACCTATTACTTCCGAGATATTGTCGGGAAGTCTCTGCCACATCGGTTGAACGACGCTCCAATTGGGCCTCTAAAAGAATCAGAGAGTAAAACGATCACTAAAATTTCAATCCGAATTCGTTAATGATACACATGTAGGTGTAGAATGCATGTTCATGAATTCCCAGCCCTAATCCCATTTATTTGTATAATTAACAAACTTTGGCAGCAACCACACAATTATTTGCCATTCATCTAGCCTTTCTAAACTCAATCTAAAACCAAGCCAAAATCAATAAAAACCATATTCATTCACTCATCCATACACAAGCATACATTTAAACCCATTCAACCCTACCCTTATCATCATGAAATAAATGCACAAGTACTTCCCATGAATGTTTCTAACTACCAAAAGAATAAGAACAAACACAATTCTTACCTTAATAACCTTAAGCTTGAATTTCCTCAACTCTCCACAACTCTCCAACTTGCTACTACTCAATCACCACAACAACTTCCTAACTTGATACCACACCTACGGCCTTCACTACACATAATTCACCATCTTCACAAGGTGTAAGGTTGATCTTGGTAGAGAATAAAGAGGCAAGCAAAAGCATGGAAGAGTCTTCAGATGGGACGAGAAGAAGCAAATTCAAGGAGAAGAAAACACACCAAGGAAAAGAAGCAACGTTTCGGATGAGTGGAAGTTTTAGGCTTTCAAAGTCCCTTTTTTATGTAAGGTAAGAAGCATAAGTCGTAGGTGATGAATATAAAGAGACAAAGTTAATAAATGATAAGGGACACTTGGCTTTTTAAAATGAGAAAAGACAAAAATCAAGTAATCTTAGTTAATTAAGCACTAATCCCAATTAATCTCTAATCATGGCTCTAAAATAATTCCCTAACATCATTTATCCAATAATCTCATGCCATTAGGTAGTCCTTTTTAGTACAGAGAAAATCACTCAGTCAGTCAGTTGGAATTTTTCCGGTCCGGGCAAGAACCCCGAAAAATTCCAGAAAAATTCTCGAAAATCTCTTAAAATAGAAAACAATTTATGGCGCACTCATAATAATTTTCCAAACCCAAAAATCACGCTAATCCCAATAAAATTGTCTTAGGCATGAAAACCGGGAATATCATGTATGCATGTACAGTAAGTTCATGTGCACAATTGTGACTATGGAGCAATCCTATTATGCATGAGCAGTCCTATGAAGTCCCAATCTAGCACATCCTATGCCAATTTACTATTCTACCCTTCCAATTGAGGGTAGGATGTTACAGGTATAATCAGTTGCTTTTCGGTGATGAAGAACAGGGAAACACATCTCAGTGGTAAGTGTTTCCGTAAAGAATGAAAGCTACAGTGGTTCCCTCCTAACTAAGACGTGGGTTTGCTCATTTTAATGCCACCTTTCCTCCATGCATGATGCCATCTCAAAGCTAACGTGTGAACATGCATGTCTTATGTTCAATCCAGATGTTACTACGCATGTAAAACTCTTGCCATAATGTCATTCGTCCATTTATTTAATTATTATTATTTTATTAATAAATTATTCTTTTAAACAAAATACATTGTTTTGAATTCTTATAACAAACAAATACCCAAAATTTCCGCATAACTTCCAAAAATTCACCAAAATTTCATCATAAAATAATGACTCAGTAAAATAAATTTTCAACTCAAAATTAATTCACCATCAATTTCTAAAATATTTGAAGTATACAAAATTAGTAAAATTATATTACTACGGTCCAATCAATCCAAGTTTCATTAAACCAATTTACGAAAAATGTCATGAATGCATGCCAAAATATTTATGCACAATTAAGCAAATATTCCATATGCAAATAACAAGCATAATTAGTACTAAATTCCTTTAATATTCTAACCCTAATTGGGGCGCTATAACTCTTCCCTCCTTAAGAAATTTCGTCCTCGAAATTCATACCTGATCCGAATAATTGCGGATACTGGCCTTCATGATTTCCTCTGGTTCCCAGGTTGCTTCCTCAAGTCCATGGTGTTGCCAGAGGACTTTTACTAATGGTACTATCTTGTTCCGCAATTGTTTCACTTCTCTGGCTAATATGGAAATTGGCCCTTCTTCATGTGACAAATCATGTTGTACTGAATCTCTTGCATGGAATCTTATGTGACATCGCATCGATATCTCCTCAACATAGAAACATGGAACACATAATGCAATCCGCCAATTCTCCGTGAAGAGCTAATTGATAAGCTACGGTCCAACCTCTTTAGAATTTCATAAGGTCCAATGAATGTGGATCGAGCTTACCCTTCTTCCCAAACCGAAGTATGTGTTTCCATGGTGACACTTTTAGAAACACCTTATCACCCACTTGAAACTCAATATCCTTCGCTTTTTAGATCAAGATAAGATTTCGCCTATCATCGGCAAACTTTCAATCTTTGTTGAATAATCGTAATCTTTTCTTCAAGATCTTCACAATATCCGCCCGATCATCTTGTTTTCACTCAACTCATTCAACATATCGGAGTTCTACACTTCCTACCATACAACGCTTCATAAGGTGCCATGCCAATGCTCGTCTGACAACTGTTGTTATAAGCAAACTCCATCAAAATCAGATAATTATCCCAACTCTCGGGAAACTCTAACACACAACCCCTCAACATATCTTCCAAAATCTGTATAACTCATTTTGACTGTCCATCTTTCTCGGGATGAAAAGCAAGATTAGACTTAAGTCGAGTACCCAATGCTTCTCAGAACTTTTCCGTAATCTCAAGTAAATCGAGGATCACGATCGAAATAATCGATAATGGTACTCCATGCGTCTTACAATCTCATTCACATACAAATCTACAAGCCTATCCAATGAATAGTCGTAATCTAACAGTAGAAAATGAGCAGATTTAGTGAACTTATCTACAATAACCCATACCACATCATGCTTCCTTCGAAAAGAGGAAGTCCAAAGGATAAAGTCCACGGTAATATTATCCCATTTCCATTGAGGAATAGGAATAAGATTTAACAAACCAGATGGAACCCGGTGTCACTTAACTCACCGGGCATGCCGTATATTTTGCTACATAATCCACAACATCCTGCTTCATACCGACCACCAAGAATATCGCTTCAAACTCGATACATCTTGTTTCCACCGGATGCATAGTAAAACATCAGACATGAGCCTCAAACAATATCTTCTTCTTCGCCTTCATTATTATCGGCACACACAACCGGTCCTTATAATACAATTCACCATCACCCCGCATGTAAAAATCATCTGCTTACTTCCTCGTAGCCAAGATAAGTTGTTGTAACTTATCATCGACTCTTCGAGCATTACAAATCTCCCGTCTCAACATGGGCTTGCTATCAATCGAGCCATCAAGGCTCCATCGATCCCAACTTCCATCCAATCTGCTTCAAAGGATAAAGCCGAGATAGTCTTTCGACTTAAGGCATCTGCTACAACATTAGCCTTACCCGGATAATAGTCCACAATACAATCATAGTCTTTAAATAATTCCAACCAACGTCTTTGTCTCAAATTAAGTTCCTTCTGAGTAAGCAGATACTTTAAAATCTTATGATCTGTGAAAATTCTACACCTTTCACCATACAGATAGTGTCGCCAAATTTTTAAGGCAAACACTATCATCAGAAGTTCTAGATCACAGTAGGTAATTCGTCAGGAGTCTTTAGTTGCTAGAAGCATAAGCAACTACCTTCCTTCCCGCATCAAAACACACCCTAGACCGGTCCTGCACGATCAAGATACATAACATACTCCTTACCACCGTAGGTTGAACTAATACAGAGCTTCAAAGAAGATATTTTCAACCGATCAAAACTACTCTGACATCTATCGGACCATTCATACTTCACTCCCTTCCGTAAAAGTTTAGTTAAAGGGGATGCTATCACTGAAAATCCCTGAACAAAACGATGGTAATAACCAGCCAGACCCAGAAAACTTCTTACTTCCGTCACATTTCGTGGTGGCTTCCAATTAACAATTGCCTCTATCTTACTATGATCAACTCTAATTCCTTCATAAGAGACAACATGCCCTAGAAATGATATCTCCTTAAGTCAGAAATCACACTTACTCAGCTTAGCATATAACTGTCTTTCCCGCAGGGTCTGCAAGACAATTCGGAGATGTTCACTATGATCCTGTTTCACCCTAGAGTAATCAAAGATATCATCAATAAACACCACAACAAACTGATCCAAATACAGCCTGAATACTCTATTCATCAAATCCATGAATGCTGCAGGAGCATTAGTTAACCCGAATGGCATTACTAGGAACTCATAATGTCCATAACGAGTCCTAAATGTAGTCTTCGGCACATCCACATCCTTGACCCGAAGCTGATAATATCCTGATCGCAGATCTATCTTCGAAAACACTCCTGCATCTTTTAACTGATCGAATAGATCGTTAATCCGTGGCAACGGATACCTATTCTTCACTGTGAATCTATTTAACTGCCTGTAGTCAATGCACATTCTCAGTGTACCATCGTTCTTCTTCACAAATAACACCGGTGCACCCCACGGTGATACACTTGGTCTAATAAACCCCTTATCCGTAAGTTCTCAGAATCGCAACTTTAACTCCTTTAACTCAAGAGAGCCATTCTATACGGTGCTCGATATAGGAGCGGTACGTGCACAACTTCAATAGATAACTCCACTTCTCTTTCGAGGGAGTCCTGCAATTCCTCAGAAAACATCTGAAAACTCATTCACCATGTGAATCTCAAGCGCTTTCTTTAGCACCATCCTTCGGGAATCAAGTACAAAAGCTAGATAAGCTTCACACCCTTCCCGAGAAGCTTTTGAGCTTGCATAGCAGATACTACATTAGTCGAGCACGTGCCACCACCACTAAATACAATCCCTGCATCGGTCGGGCCTCTTTAAGAAAACTGTCTTCGCTTTACCGACATCGCCGATGTTTAGACATGTACCAATCCATACCCGTAATCAAATCGAATTTGTGAAACGGCAACTTAATCAGATCTGCACAGATACTCACTTTCTTGAATCTTAATAGGACAATTCCTAGCCACCGATTCACCAACGACTACTACCCAGAGGACTAGTTACATGCATGTCATATTCTAATCGATCTATAAGCATCTCCTTAACAAACATTTATCCAAAGACAGATATATGAATGTGAAGATCCAGGATCAATTAATGCATACAATTCATAACCAAAGAGAGAAACCATACCAAAGAATGACATCCGGTGCATCCCGATCCTCACGAAGCCAAAGGCATAAGCCCGAGCCGAAATAGAAGGCACAATGGTCGATTCACAGCTTCGAAAAGCGAGCTCAGATTATATCCGCCGTCCTCTTCCTCGACCTCTGCTCCCAATCAAGCATGCAAAACCTTCCACTAGCTTGTGCCATCCTGCATCGCCTCAGAGGGCAATTTGCAATCATATGCTCTGCATCGCCACAACGAAAACATGCACTGTAGCTCTCCAAAGAACACCCCAATGGTGAATAGAGCGGTGTGGGCACTCCGAGCACCGTAACCTCGACCCGTGAGGAACCCCTACTAGAAGCAATCGATGTAGGAAAGTTTTGTTGCCTTCCCTCATCACGTATCTCTCGAGCAACTCTCTGCAGAGGAAGTACCTTCGACTTCGCTTCCCCAAAGACCGACCTCCTATTAAAGCCTCTTCTCCGACTTCTTTCTTTCCCGATCGCTCTCGTCTTTCTACTTTTATTGCAGCCTGTACTAACCGATGGTAAGTAACTTGTTGTAACATCGAAAACGCTGCCAGATGCTCCTCGATCGAATCATGCAATCCTCCTCGAATTGATGACATCGTAACTCTTCAACAAGACAGATTGAGGGCATACTTATCGAGCCGATTAAACTCCTCGATCATACTCAAAGAATGCATAAACTCCTCTCGCTTAGATTCAAAACCGCTTCCACCTATCCTTTCAGAAGCTTCAGTCACATTTTTAGTTTTAAATTTTGGGCAAAGAATTCCACGCCGAGGCAACCTAGTAGTCGAGGACTCCAAGGACAAACTTCTACCATTCATAAGCCGCCCTCGTAGAAGGAAACAAGACAAATGAACCATCGCTCTGCTGGACAACTAATCTCGCCCAGCACCTCTTCACCTTCTCAATCCGTAACTCGCCCTTCAGATTCCTCCAGAGAAGTCCTAAAATTCTTCACCCCATACTTCCTCACCGATCAATCAAGCTTTAGGTGTTGTCATCCGTCAGCAGAAAGTCATCATATCTCGGGGATTTTAATCAAAGCTTCTCCTGTTCGGAGGAGGAGGTGGAACCTTAGCTTCCCGCTGATTGACCCTTACGGATCCAGTATTTCAGAACGAGTTTGTTCTTACCGATTACATTCTCAAAGAACTTCGTTAACAAATTCGTGAGATCCTTCCATCGTAATTTCTAAAGACAAAACACGAGACACCGTGATTAGCCAAAACACAACTTAGACACTCAACTGAAAACAATAGGCAAGCCGTGGTTAAACCAGAACCGCTTAAACTTGCTCGATACTAAAAGATGTAACACCCAAATACCCCTAGGAGGATACATGGATGCCACCCAAGACAGACAAACAGATCAAAACGTTTCACACATGCATTTTTAAAACTAAACGTAATAATACATATAATACATCTCATAAGTAGTACACATATAATACATCTCATAAGATCATAAACAAATCCAAAGAATATTTACAGCCCAAACAAACCAAACAAAATACATTTTCAAAGCGACACAAAATTCGACTCTTTTGGCCATCATGATGACTTGTCTCACCTTAATCTCTTCGCTCGAACCTACACGAGGCAAATCCACTGTATAAGCATATAGCTTAGTGAGTAATAACTAATCTATATTAACTTATTTCAAGAAATGTAAAGAATGCATTTCGTAACATATTTTTATACTAAATGTAATCTACGTAACATGTGAGATCCTTCGTAATCGTAATATAATTTAGTTTATGTCATAATCAAACAGATATCATAATCCAAAACAAATCAAACTATAAATCCATAAACTGAAGTGGGTAACGGGACTTATACAGGAGATACCATAGTTAGTATCAACAGGAGAGACATATGTCTCGATGACAGAGACACAAAAGTGTCAAATAACAGAGCAATTGCAGACTCTTCTAGGCATGCATATTTACCCACAACTAGGACTTAACAGTTTTAAAACAGAACAAGGTCATTTCAGACATTTCATGTGCAGGCAAATAGCACTCACAAAATTTATCATAAAACAAATTACTTACCTAAAGTATTTACTGAAATTTTCTACCTATATCACGCATCTTTGAAATTATCGACCAGACACTTACCAAAACCGCTTCATCGCTTATTGCCTCAAGTCCCAAGTAATATCCGACAGTGGTCGCTCTTCTATAATAGGGAACATGATACAAATCACTATTGTGCATGATTAAAATTCACCAATGTATGATAGATATGTAGGATGCATGTTCATGACAAATTTCAGACCAAACCCTAAATTCTTAACTTAAATTATTAAATCATTGATTGTTAATTAAATCTGAAAATTTTCAAATTTCACATAAAGAGGTAGAGAATTTTCTTTTAATCCAACGCTTTGAGAATCAGGTCATTCGGAGGTCGGATGACAAAGATATGGTCAAAAGAGTGAAGTTTATCACACACAAGTCGACTTATACTTATACAAGTCAACTTACATAACACGACAAGTCGACTTATCCATTAAAACACACATAAGTCGACTTATACTTATATAAGTCGACTTATATAACACCACAAGTCGACTTACACTGCATAACTCGACTTATTGAAGAGCGGAGATGACATTTTCATGCAATAAGTCGACTTATACACCACAACAAGTCGATTTATACCACTGCTCATCGCCTTCTTCACCAAACCGCATTTAAACAACAAAGTTTTCTTCCATTTTCTTTAACTTCATCACTTTAAAACTAACCTATTTAGCATTTCTAACCTATCGAAATCATCAGAAACAACTTTATACTCCCAAGATCACAAAACTAACATTCCAACTTCCTCTCTCTCTCTCTATGGTATACTTTCAAAATCCTTAGTATTACACTTTCACTTCATTCAACACCATTATATATTAAGACTGTACCAAATTCTCATTCTTTACCATCCAACACATTTTAGTTCATTCAAACTTTCCAAAACATTCATATATATCAATGGGAAAAGAATGAGCATAAACCCAAATCATATATATATATATATATATATATATATATATATATATATATATATATATATATATATATATATATATATATAATCTTTAAAAGAAACACATTTTCTTCATCAACTTACGTAATCTCCGTAGCCTCACTTCTAAACCCATGCATGTACATTTCATCACCGAATCTCATCGCTAAATCCTTCTCATGCATGTATTCAACTCTAACACAAATCCAAAGATCTAAAACATCTTAAAACACTCAATAAAGCTCAAGACATAACTTACTTGAGTCCACAATTACTCTAGCATCGAAAAAGGAGATCAACAACTCAATGGTAAAATCGCTTGCTTTTCTATGATGAAGAACAGGAAACACATCTCAATGGTAAGTGTTTCCAGTAAAGAATGAAAGCTACAAATGGTTCCCTCCTAACTAAGACGGGTTTGCTCATTTTAATGCCACCTTTCCTCCATGCATGATGCCATCTCAAAGCTAACGTGTGAACATGCATGTCTTATGTTCAATCCAGATGTTACTACACATGTAAAACTCTTGCCATAATGTCATTCGGCCCATTTATTTAATTATTATTATTTTATTAATAAATTATTCTTTTAAACAAAATACATTGTTTTGAATTCTTATAACAAACAAATACCCAAAAGTTCCGCATAACTTCCAAAATTCACCAAAATTTCGTCTATAAAATAATGACTCAGAAATAAATTTTCAACTCAAAATTAATTCACCATCAATTTCTAAAAATATTCAAGTATACAAAAATTAGTAAAATTATATTACTACTATCCCAATCAATCCAAGTTTCATTAAACCAATTTACCCTAAAAATGTCATGAATGCATGCCAAAATATTTATGCACAATTACAAATATTCCATATGCAACAACAAGCATAATTGTACTAAATTCCTTTAATATTCTAACCCCTAATTGTAGGAAAATCCCTGTGAGCATCACATGCCCACGGAAAGGAAAACAAAATTTTATTCCGGACCTTCCCAAATCCAGATCCATGTGTCTATACAACAAACTCAAACCATAACGGCTAAAGGAGACCGTCTCTAATCAGATCCACGCAGAGATCGGAGAACCTAACCGGACAAACCCTTTGACCGGGAATAGCTAGAACAAGTCAAGACCGCTAGATCTTACCTTGTTCTTGGAGAGCTTGGAAACCAACGATGAAGAGGAACTTGAAAGATGAGATGAAGCTTTGAAGAAGAGAGCTTATGTTTTAGAAACTCTTTCTAAAACCCTCTTTCTTCATCCATCGCTTTTGTCTTTATAAACCAACGATTATTCTCTCGCTCTTATCACTAAATGCCATTTGTCTTTTAACTTTTAAAAGACATTAAATGCTTAGATGATAAGCCATCCACGTATGGCCTTTATATATATATATATATATATATATATATATATATATATAAAGTAAAGACAAGCTTCCTCTCCTCCTTCTTACACGCCGCAACATATATATATATATATATATATATATATATATATATATATATATATTAATTCTTTAATTAATTAATCATATATATATATATATATTAATGTCAAGTGGTCCAAATACATGGGGTGGGTCCTACCTACCATCGGGTCCCTAGATGGGAAAAATCACCGAAAATCTTTTTCAAGAATATCGATGTCGCGATCTCATCGACATATCTCGATCTCATCTAGATCCATTTAATCCTTTTGCTTCCATATATTGGAACTCATCCAAAACTATTTTACTAATTCTCCGAGACACTCTTATGCGTGTGACCCATTAGGTTCCCGGTTATGTTGGCCACTTAGATTAACACTTAATCTGAGCAAGTCATGACCGACATCTAGCAACACATCATGACCCTCAATTGACCGAAAAGTAATTGGTTTGACGAATGAACATATATTCATCATGAAACATATCACGAACCTTTCCATAGACAATCACCGTGCAATTCGTCCTTTTACCATGCTATACCCCACTTGGTTATGAGTATGGGCAATGTGTCAACTCTTACTAGACTGACTAAGTCAAATCTAGTCCAAGTGATTTCAGTTCTCATCCTGGGACTCATTACTTTATATGTCAATGAAGACATTCTTCATGACATATATGCTCCGACGAGACTTCAAGTAATGACCCCGATAATAGGCTATGGGTATCATCTTCGCTATCACGTAGTGGTGAATCCTCTATTGGCTACTCAATTACCTTCAATACCTCAAGTTGCACTCCAATCACCACCCTATGAGCGACTTCGAAGGCAACAAGGAATGGAGTCAAAGCACGTAATCAAGATTCAAGATATCCTCGAGCACCTCAAGTTTAAGGATACTTGCACCATTGCTATGATGAGATTATCACCGACATTAGAATAGGACATCTACGTGATGATCTCATAGCGGGTCATCCAATGTACTTACTACCTCTAGTAAGCATCCACATCTCAACCCTAAATATCTCATATTTACACCACGAGATCCATCGCTGATCAAATCAAGGAGCTTGAGATGTATTAGTCTCTCGGATTACCGATGTCCAGCCTCAAGAATCCTATGACTATGGATAATTTAGATATCGACATAATTACACATGATAGGAATCTCGGTAGTATGATCACATCACAATTTCCTTCATGCTATGTCATATATCATGGACTTCATTAATTTGTTTATAGATCAATATCCATTCATAAATAATGAATGTAAGTAAATGAAATATGCCTTTCTTTATTTATTCATAAAGTATGTACACAACTTTGTACAAAATGCGCTAAAGGCTTATTGCCTTCAGGAACTACGCTTAACAATCTCCCACTGATCTAAAGCCAATCGCCTTGATATCTAATACCATAGGCGAGTACATTAGAATCAAAACCCTTTTGTGATAATGACTTTGTCAACGGATCAACAATATTCTGCTCGGTGGGAATTCCCTCGATCTGGACATCACCTCGTCCTATGATCTCCCTGATCAGATGATATCTGTGGAGTACGTGTTTGGATCGTTGATGAGACCTTGGTTCTTTCGCCTATGCAATAGCCCCATTGTTGTCACAATACAACTGTATGGGCCCATCACTGCTAGGAACCACACCAAGTTCAGTAATGAACTTCGATCCAAACCGCTTCTTTCACGCTTCAAGTGGCAATGTACTCTGCCTCGGTTGTTGAATCGGCAGTTGTCTCTTGTTTGGAACTCTTCCAACTAACTGCCCCACCATTAAGTGTGAATACGTAACCTGATTGGGATTTGGAATCATCCTTATCAGATTGAAAACTGGCATCTATATACCCGCTCAATTTGAGATCTCCATCTCCATATATCAACAAAACATCCTTAGTCCTTCGCAAGTACTTGAGGATATTCTCGATACCACCCAAAGGACCTCACCAGGATCCGATTGGTATCTGCTCGTAACATTTAAAGTATATGATACATCGGGTCTCGTACATAGCATTGCATACATGATAGATCCTACCGCAGATGCATACGTGATCATACTCATGCGCATCCTCTCATCTTGTGTCTTAGGATACATAGATTTCAAGAGTGTTATCCCACGAGTCACGGAAGGTACCTCTCTCGATTGCTCCATGCTAAACCTTTTAGCATCTTGTCTATGTACGTTGATTGTGAAAGACCAAGCAACCTTTTTTATCTATCTCTATAAATCTTTATCCCAAGGATATAAGTTGCTTCACCAAGGTCTTTCATGGAAAATTGTTTGGACAACCAAATCTTGACCGATTGTAGCATCAAAACATCATTTTCTAGCAATAATATGTCATCTATATACAGCACAAGGA
The DNA here is from genome assembly GCA_029891385.1 of Erythroxylum novogranatense. Taxonomy (NCBI): domain Eukaryota; kingdom Viridiplantae; phylum Streptophyta; class Magnoliopsida; order Malpighiales; family Erythroxylaceae; genus Erythroxylum; species Erythroxylum novogranatense. The sequence goes on along the minus strand of CM057229.1, from coordinate 30,077,387 downwards.
ATACGATTGCAATCCCATTAACCTTCTTATACACAAAGTGTTCATCCGGATTTTGTGAGAAACCAAAACTTTGATTACCTCATCAAAACGGATATTCTAACTCTGGATGCTTGTTTCAATCCATAGATGGATTTCAAGCTTGCATACCTTTTCGCCATCATCGGAGGTGAAGCCCTCAGTTGTGTCATATACACATCCTCGCCTAGATTTCCATTTAGAAAGTGTCTTCACATCCATTTGCCATATCTCATAATCATAATGAGTGGCAATGGCTAGGAGTATTCTAATGGATTTAAGCATTGTTACTAGGCTGAAGGTCTCGTCGTAGTCAACTCCTTGTCTTTGACTAAAACCTTTAGCCACAAGCCTTGCTTTATAGGTAATTACATTACCATCCATGTCGGTTTTCTTTTTGAAAACCCATTTACACCCTATGGGTTTGATTCTTCGGTACCTCAACCAAAGTCCATACTTGGTTTTCATACATGGAATCCATTTCACCGCATGGCATGAAGCCATTTCTCGCACTCAACTCTTCGTAACCTCTTCATAGGTGGTAGGCTCATTATCTTCTATGAGCAATACATCATTCTGCTCACTCACAAGAAATCCATATCTCTCAGAGCAGAGCGTATCGCACGTGACCTCACGAACTTCGTGTGTTGTAGAAGGTCGAACTGCTACTTCATCCGTATGAGTCACAGTTTGTGTTCAGCAAATGATTGAGGCTCTGTTTCGAGCATCCTGAACTTCTTCAAGTTCAATTTTGCTCCCACTGTCTTCTTGTAAAAGAAACTCTTTCTTTAAAAAGACAGCATGCTTCGAAACAAACACCTTTTGTTCCTCAGCATGGTAGAATTGATATCCCATTGTTTCTTTAGGATATCCTATGAACAAACACTTGTCAGACTATGCATCAAGTTTATCTGACTGTGTCCGCTTCACATAAGCAGGACAACCCCAAACTTTCAAATGAGTAAGATAGGGTCTTTTGTTAGTCCACATCTCATATGGAGTAACATCAACTGTCTTTGATGGAACTCTGTTTAGCAAGTAAACAGCTGTCTCAATTGCATATCCCCAAAAGGATTTTGGTAACTTTGCAAAGCCCATCATTGATCGTACCATGTCTAACAAGGTTCGATTTCTCCTTCTCGCCACACCATTATCTTTGTGGTGTGTAAGGAGGAGTCCATTTAGATAAAATCTCATTATCTCGAGATAATCCAAAACTCTTGGTCTAAGTATTCCCACCACGATCCGATCGTAATGTCTTGATACTTTTCCCAAGTTGGTTTTCTACTTCATTTCAATTGTTTGAACTTTTCAAATGCTTCATATTTGTATCTCATCGATCTGGTACCCATATCGAGAATAATCATCGATAAAGGTAATGAAGTAAAGACAACCACTTCGCATGGATGGACATCGGACCACATACATCCGAATGTATTAGGTCTAATACTCCAATCATTGTTCACCCTTTCCCTTAAAGGGTAACTTAGTCATCTTGCCTAATAAACAAGATTCACATGTGTCATATGATTCATAATCAAATGACCCTAATGTAACATCCCTGCTATCAGTAGCAAGGGTAGTATGGTAATATTGGGTCGACCGATAGGTTCATTGCATTCATCGACCGAGATGTTATCGGCCTCTAATTATAGAGAACAGTTTATTGCATATGCAATTATTTATAGATAAATGCATTCATGATTTTCCTGCATTTAATTTCGAGTATGAACCGATCGGACCGATCGGATCGGGATTAAATGAGAAATTAGGAGTAATTGGGTTCAAATGACTGATTTGGAATAGTTTAAGTGTAATTGGAAAATTATAGTGACTTATAGGAAATTTTCAGGAAATTCGGGAGAAAATGCCCGGACCGGAAATATTTGGATGACTGACCGACTGACTGTATATTACTGAAAGAATGGTCCAATGGCAATGGAAAAAAATTAGAATTTTACTGATAGGGAATAAATATGTTGATCCATTGAAATTTAGAGACTGAAATTTTGAACTGATTCGGAGACCTATGTCTATATATAGCTTAGGTTTGGAAATTGGGGATTTTCACCCTAAGGCTTAAGCATTTCTCTTCTCTTCTCCCACGGTGTCTTCGATTTCTTCCCTATTGGTGAGATTCGTCGATTCTTTCTTATGGTTTCTTCTTATTGTGTAAGGCTTACATGTTTATTATGATTGATGAAGGATCGAGGAGCTTTAGAAAGGATCATCGCTGGTTTTGAAAGATTTTAGTGGTTTACGGTGTTTAGAGGGATCGGTGGATTTGAGCTTGATTGGTATGTTTTAATAGTTATAATGTTGTTATTGATAGTTTTATGGCATTTATGACATTTATTATGGTTGATTTGAGTAGTCGGGAGTGTTTAATGGTAGGTTTAGGAAGAGAAAATGGCGGAAAAACGATCGGGGAAGAAGAAGTTTACGCACGTCACATGGCGTCTAAAAAGGGCACGCCATGACGAAGAATGTGGAGCACGCCTTGGCGTAGCTACACTTGACGTCGCATGAAGCGGAGAAAGTCACATAACGGGCGAGGCGACGGTGGGCGCCGCGAAAGGATGAGAGTTGTTTGTCATGTATGAGCAACCCGCATACGTCGCGGGAAGGGACTATTTTGATGGTTTATATTTTGGTTTATTGGGTGTAGACCTTCGATCGAGGTAATTCCATTCGCTATGAATTAGGAAAGAGGTCTACAATTGAGGATAATTTTAGGAATTTGAATTGATTTAAATGACATTGATTTATAGGAATAAGGTTAATTATGGTTCATAGTGTGACCTAAGTATTGAATCGAGACAATTGGAGTTTTAATTGGGATTTTCTATAGAGGTTTTGACCCAATGGAGACGGAATTGTTATAGGAATACTAATTAAGGAAAAATTGAACCAATATTAGGATTGGATCAATTATTGCCCATCAATTGTTAAGAGTTAGAATTGGGCCTAAGAGTCCAAAATTGGGTTTTAGCACCTAAATCGTGAACATGCATTGTACATCATTTTATCGAGACATATGCAGATCGAATCGCTTAATCGAGCCTCTAGTAATGGACCGTATTTTATCATATAGAGGCCCCGCTGGATCGCTGCTCCACGGACATTTTGGGACTTCCAGCAAGAGCTCGGAAGTTCTGGTGAGTAACCTAGTTGGTTTCTCAAATTCCTGAATGTCTAAATGCTCAATGTGAATTACTTGCCACTGTGAAATTGCATGATTACTGAAATGTACATGATCGAATGACATGTTTCTACTGTATGAGATTGGACTATCGTATTGATTGGATTATCTTGATGATACCGAGGAATGTAACATCGGGCTTTTATACCGCATAATCGTAGATTACTAAACACTGCATTGCATGCATAAATGCATGATCGATAATGGAATGTGACCCAAGTTGCTATTATCACTAAAAGAGCCTCGAGCTCAACATTGTATCGACCGCCTCGAGCCCGAGGGAGAAAATCGACGCGCCCCCCATCAATAATCGATCGAGCACTTGGGCACAACACTGAATAACTGGAAAAGAGTCTCATAGGCATTGTATACACATGACTAATTGAATTGCAAACTTACCGAATTATGTGATGACATGAGAGATTGCAAATTGTTACATGCCATCGTGAATCGCTGTATAATTTCGCGAATTGTGATATGATATCATAAATTATTATATGTTATTGTAAATTGTTATTTGATATCGCAAACCGTTATAAACCATCATAAATTGAATATTATTGTGCCGTCACAGACGCATTTGCGAATGCATGATTTGAGTAAACCATCGATGATGGTTTCTCACCGAAGTTCGCAAACTCACCCAAAATTGCATCTAATTTTTCGGGATCGACAGAGTAGACTCTAGCTCCGAGATAGTCTTTTCCGCCGTGCGGCGTCTTTGGCAAGAGAAGCAATGGCACACATGTGTCGATCACTAGGTTAGACTTTTGAGGATGACTTAGATAGATATTTATATCGTTTCCTTTTTGGTTTTGTTTAGGGGTGATAGACTTGTCTATTATGCTTTGGATGACCGTATTGAAATTGCGCTATGATAAGATTATTCGGATTTTAAAAGTCTTGATTTCGGTATTATGGTTTTATTATTGCAATGCCATGTGGATATTATTGGGAAAATGTTCGGTAGTGCACCTTATCGTGGGATACGGTTTGAGCGACCTTCGGGTTTTTCGATGTGTACCTTACGGTGAGGGGGCGCTACATTAAGTGGTATCAAAGCATGGTTTGGCATCTTTTGGGATTAGTAAAATTGAGCTGGAATCACTGCAAGAATAGTGGAACTGATCGGAATTTCTTGTTTGTTTAGGTCATCCGTCCTTGGAGATCGAGTTGAGTTACCAGCTGACCTGGAATCGGTAGGAGCTAGTAGGGAGTCTCCTGCGCCTCGTTCAGAGGAGTTGCCTCCTCGAGTTCCTGTGAGACGGGAATGGAGATATGATCAACTGCGAAAGCAGTGGGCGGTTGACTTCTATGGCAGCACCTACCCTGCGGAGGCTGAGGGATGGCTAGAGAGGACTGAGAGAGTCCTCGATCGATGGATCATGACCCGGATGAGCTGTTTTGACTATGCGATTTCTCCTTCTGTGGTCCCGATATCGATGGTGGAAGACCGCCCGGCGTACCATCGTGGCTTGTACACTAACATGGGACGACTTTCTGAGGGCCTTCAAGGACAATTTCATGCCCAAGATCTATCTGGAAATGAAGTTGCAAGAGTTCTTAGAGCCGAGACAGAGGCGATTGACCGTGGCCGACTATGAGGTGCGTTCAACGAGTTAGTGGTCTATGCTTTTCATTGGTGGCTACCGAGGCCGACAGTGTGTCTGCGTTTGAGGGCGGACTCAATTGGAGATCTGCACTCTATTGGCTAGATCGATATGGGTAATTTTATTGAGCCAGGGTCAAGCAAGTGAGGATAGAACGAGCCATCGAGACAACAGATGACTGAGATCGGTCAGGGGACCAGATTAAGAGATCCAATGATAGCTGCGGTGTTGGCGATGGGTAAAGAAGCAGCAGAGTAGGCCCTTCAGATCCGCAGGAGGGGCTAGACAGGTGGTCATCGGGCAGAGGGGCGATTTGTACTGATCGTTAGTGGTGGCGGCAAAGTGCCAAAGTTTGAGGCGATCTGCTCCTTTATGTGAGCATTGTGGCAAGAGACACAGTGGAGAGTGTCGATGGCTGTCTGAGCCTGCTTGAGGTGTGGTTCGATGGACCACCTAGTGAGGAACTGCCAGAGACTTTGGGAGCCCAATCTACTATGACTGGAAGATCAGCAAAGAATACCACTGCAAAGCAGAGAGTGGGGTGGATCCGGATTGAGAGGCCGAGGCCGTGGTCGAGCAGTAGGGTCCGCAGTGAGGTCGAGGGACCGAGCAGCGATGCTAAGCACTGAGCTGGTCTATGTCATGACTCGACAGAGCCCAGATTCCCTTGATGTTGTTGCGGGTATGCTTTATTTCGGTTTTGAAGCATACGATTGTTGGATCTGGATCCACTCATTCCTTCATTGCACCGCATTTAGCATGTAGACTGCATGGGATAGGCAGAGGTTACAGATGGGTTAGAGGTGAGTACACCTCAGTAGTACGATCGATTGGGAGAGGTCTGTATGGATGTCAGTTCAGATCGATCGAGCAATTTTGAGTGCCGATCCGATCGCTTTGGCTCGAGGAGATTGACGGATTTTGGGGATGGACCGTTGATTGTGCATAGGCTATCATGGACTGTTATACCAAGGAGGTCGATTGAGTCTCCTGGTCGCCCTGTACGTGTTTCGAGGGTTAGTCAGCAAAGGTGCAGCCGAGGATGATATCCTTCGAGTGCCCCGAGATTGATGCAGTGGAGGTCAGGAGACCTATTTGGCTCACGAAGTGGATTCCAGAGTCGAGCCGAGATTTCGTGGATGTTCCTATAGTCAGGAATTTCGGATGTGTTTCGAGGAGTTACCGGATTGCCTCAGAGCGGAGACAGAGTTTGAGATCGATCTCGCTCCTGTGATTGCCCCTATATCGATACCTCCGATAGGATAGACCGTGGAACCGAGAGAGCTTAAGGCTCGATTGCAGAGCTAATGAATAAGGGGTTCATCGATCGAGTGTTTCGCCACGGAAGCTCCAAGATCGTTTCAGGAAGAAGAAAGACGGACTCGAGATTGTGTATTGATTATAAAATGAATCGGGTGATGATGAAGAATAAGTATCCGCCGCCTAGGATCGATGATTTATTTGATCAATCATAGGAGCCTGTGTGTTCACCAAATTGATCTGAGATCGAGTTATTACCGCTTGAGGATTGCAGAGGCCGATGTGCCCAAGAGTGCTTTTCGAGTAGGTACGGGCATTTGAGTTCCTAGTGATGCCGTTTGGGTTGACTAATGCCCCAGCCTTCATGACTTTGATGAATAGAGTTTTCAGCCCTACCGGATCGATTCGTGATAGTATTTATTGATTTATATTCGTCTATTCGAGGAGTAGGCAGGAGCATGCTGAGCACTTGAGGATTGTTCTGCAGGTCATGATAGAGAGGCAGTTGTTCGCCAAATTCACTAAGTGTGAATTCTGGCTTGATGAGATTGTGTTTCTGGGGCACGTGGTGTCCGGTGAGGGTATCCAGGTGGATCCTCACAAGATAGAGGCAGTGATGAGTTGGGAGATTCCGAGGAGTGTTCCAGAGTTGCAGAGTTTCCTAGGATTGGCCGGTTATTACCGAAGGTTCGTCGAGGGGTTTTCGTTGATCTCGCCTTCGACAAGCTTATTGAGGAAGAATGTGCCGTTCAGATGGTCTGAGGAGTGCCAAGAGTTTTGAGGAGCTGAAACATCGGTTGTGACGCATCGACGGTGTTAAGCATTCCATCCGGGACCTGGAGACTTTGTGGTTTACAGATGATGCCTCGCATCGTGGATGGGATGTATTGATGCGGATGGGAGAGTTATAGCGATGCCTCGAGATGCTTAAGGTCTCACGAGGTGAATTATCCAGTGCATGACTTAGAGTTGGCCGCAGTTGTGTTTGCTTTGAAGATCTGGAGACATTATCTGTATGGGGAGACGTTCCAGATCTTCACTGATCATAAGAGTCTCGAGATATCTGCTGAGTCGAGAGAGCTCAATCTGAGAGATGAGGAGATGGATAGAGCTATCAAGGACTATGATCGCACGATTGAGTATCATCCAGGGAAGGCCAATGTGGTGGCTGATGCACTGAGTAGGAGATCGCATGGGAGTGCAGCTCAGGTTCAGGTTTCGAGGTTAACTGATCTGATTCAGTTGAGAGCACTTAATGTACAGATGGATTTGGGTCAGGATGGAGCTCTGATTGCTACTTTGAGACTGAGGCCGATGTTGCATGACAGGATCCGGAGAGCTCAGGATCAAGACCCAGTGTTAGTAAGACTGATTGAGAGAGTCCAGGCCGGTACTGATTCGGAGTTTGAGTTAAGAGATGGGACGTTATGGATGAGACAGAGACTGTGTGTGCCTGATAATGATGATTTGAGACGTGAGATTCTATAGGAGGCACATATAGCTGCCTATGCTATGCATCCTGGTACGACCAAGATGTATCGTACTCTGAGACAGCATTTCTGGTGGCCTGGTATGAAGAGGCAAGTGGCAGTATATGTTTCCAGGTGTCTGATTTGTCAGCAGGTTAAGGCAGAGCATCAAGCTCCAGTAGGTAAGTTGCATTCGTTGCCCATCCCGGAGTGGAAATGGGAGCGAATTACCATGGATTTTGTGACAGGGTTGTCTAGGACACAGAGGCAGCATGATGCTATCTGGGTCATAGTGGACCGATTGACCAAATCGGCTCACTTCTTGCCAGTGAGGGAGAGTAATACTCTCGATCAGTTGGCCCAGAAGTATGTGGCAGAGATTGTACGGTTGCATGGGGTTCCTTTGTCGATAGTCTCGCATGTGGATCCTGTGTTCACCTCGAGGTTCCGGAAGAGCCCATGATCATTATGGGTTCGAGGTTGAACTTCAAGATCGTATTTCATCCTCGCACGGATGGATGAGTGAGAGGACGATTAAGATCGTTGAGGACATGCTTCGCATGTGTATTGGAGTTGAGAGGATCGTGGGATCAGATTTAACATCGATTGAGTTTGCATATAATAACCAAAGATCGAGTAGTATTGGGATGGCACCGTATGAGGCCTTGTATGGGAGGCCGGTCGATCGCCATCAGATTGGGATGAAGAGGGTATGAGATCGATAGAGGGTCCCGAGTTGATTCAGACACAATGGATAAGATCTGATTGATCCGAGTCGCATCAAGCACTCAGATGCATGTAAGAGCTATGTGGATCAAAGATCGGCGAGAGATGGAATATAGTGTAGGTGATGAGTGTTTCCCGAGTGTCTCCTTGGAAAGGAGTGAGATTTGGCCGTAAGGGCAAGTTGAGCCCTCGGTATATTGGTCCGTATGAGATCCTTGAGAGGATAGGACCGCTATTTACAAATTGGCATTACCGAGTGAGATGTCCCGGATGCATGATGTATTTCATGTTAGTATGCTCGACGGTACTGCTCGACCCGACGATGTGATTCCGCTCAGAGATTGAGGTAGCCGGTGATTTGACCTATGTTGAGGAGCCGGTACGGATTATAGGATCACAGGTCAAGCAGCTGAGGAACAGGGTGATTCCATTGGTGAAATTCCTTTAGAAAAACCACTCTTCTGAGGAAGCTACATGGGAAACTGAGGAGCATATGAGGAGTCAGTATCCTCATTTATTCGATCGTACAGGTATTAAATTTTGAGGATGAAATTTTTATTAGGAGGGGTGAATTGTAACATCCCGTTACTATTAGCAAGGGTAGTATGGTAATATTGGGTCAGACTGATAGGGTTCATTGCATTCACGGACTGAGCATGTTACTGGCCTCTAATTATAGAGGAACAGGTTTATTGCATATGCAATTATTCATAGATACATGCATTCGTGATTTTTCGGTACTTAATTTTGAGTATGAACTGACTGGACTGATTGGATCGGGATTAAATGAGAAATTAGGAGTAATTGGGTTCAAATGACTGATTTGGAATAGCTTAAGTGTAATTGGTAAATTATAGTGACTTATAGGAAATTTTCGGGAAATTCAGGAGAAAATGCCCGGACCGGAAATATTTGGATGACTGACCGACTGACTATATATTACTGAAAGAATGGTCCAATGGCAATGGAAAAAATTAGAATTTTACTGATAGGGAATAAATATATCGAGCCATTGAAATTTAGAGACTGAAATTTTGAACTGATTCGGAGACCTATGTCTATATATAGCTTAGGTTTGGAAATTGGGATTTTCACCCTAAGGCTTAAGCATTTCTCTCTCTTCTCCCACTTGTCTTTGATTTCTTCCCATTGGTGAGATTCACGATTCTTTCTTATGGTTTCTTCTTATTGTGTAAGGCTTACATGTTTATTGTGATTGATGAAGGATCGAGGAGCTTTAGAGTGGATCATCGTTGGTTTTGAAAGATTTTAGGTTTACGTGTTTAGAGGGATCGGTGGATTTGAGCTTGATTGGTAAGTTTTAATAGTTTTAATGTTGTTATTGATAGTTTTATGGCATTTATGGCATTTATTATGGTTGATTCGAGTAGTCGGGAGTGTTTAATGGTGGGTTTAGGAAGAGAAATGGCGAAAAAGATTGGGGAAGAAGAAGTTTGTCGCACGTCGTCGGCGCTCAAAAAGGGCACGCCATGACGAAGAAATTCGAACGCCGCTGCGAGCTACACGTGACGTCATGGCGAAGCGGAGAAAGTTAGGCCGCCATGGCAAGGCAACGTGGCGGCGCGGCAAAGGGATGAGAGTTGTTATTGCGCATGAAACAATTCTCACGCCACGCGAGCAACCCGCATATCGTCATGCGAAGGCCGCAAGATCGCGGCGAAGGGGACTGTTTTGATGGTTTATATTTTGGTTTATTGGGTGTAGACCTCCGATTGAGGTAATTCCAGATTCGTTATGAATTAGGGAAAGAGGTCTACAATTGAGGATAATTTTGGGAATTTGAATTGATTTAAATGACATTGATTTATAGGGAATAAGGTCAATTATGGTTCATAGTATGACCTAAGTATTGAATTGAGACAATTGCAGTTTTAATTGGGATTTTTTATAGAGGTTTTGACCCAATGGAGACGTAATTGTTATAGGGAATACGAATTAAGGAAAAATTGAACCGAATATTAGGATTGAATCAATTATTGTCGATCAATTGAGCGAAGAGTTAGAATTGGGCCTAAGAGTCCAAAATTGGGTTTTAGCACCGGAAATCGTGAACATGCATTGTACATCATTTTACTGAGACATATGCATTAATGAACTGCTTAATTGAGCCTCTAGTAATGGGACTGTATTTTTACCGTTATAGAGGCCCGTTGGATCGCTGCTCCACGGACATTGGGACTTCCAGCAAGAACTTGAAGTTACAGTGAGCAACCTAGTTGGTTTCTCAAATTCTGTTGCCTAAATGCTCAATGTGAATTACTTGCCATCGTGAAATTGCATGATTATGAAATATACATAATCGAATGACATGTTTCTCTTGATGAGATTGGACTATCAGATTGATTGGATTATTGATGATACCGAGGAATGTAATATCGGGCTTTTATAGCAGTATAATGTAGATTATCGAACATCGCATTGCATGCATAAATGCATGATCGATAATGGAATGTGACCCAAGTTGCTATTATCACCGAAAAGAGCCTCGAGCTCGAACATCAGATCGACCGCCTCGAGCCCGAGGGAGAAATCGACGCGTCCCTCATCAATAATCGACCGAGCACTTGGGCACAACATCAATAATCGGAAAAGAGTCTCATAGGCATTGTATACATGACTAATTGAATTGCAAACTTACCGAATTATGTGATGACACGAGATTGCAAATTGTTACATGCTATCGTGAACTGCTGTATAATTATGTGAATTGTGATATGATATCGTAAATTATTATATGTTATTGTAAATTGTTATTTGATATCGCAAACTGTTATAAACTACATCAAATTGAATATTCTTGTGCGTCTTTACGTAATTTATGTAATGCATGATTTGAGTAAACCATCGATGATGGTTTCTCACTGAGTTCGCAAACTCACCCAAAATTGCATCTAAATTTTCAGGATCGATAGAGTAGACTCCTAGCTTCGGAGATAGTCTTTTCCTGCCGTGCGAGCGTGATGGCAAGAGAAGCAATGACACACAGGTTGGTCAGCTGGGTTGGACTTTTGAGGATGACTTAGGATAGATACTTATATCAGTTTCCTTTTTGGTTTTGTTTAGGGGACTGATAGACTTGTCTATTCTGCTTTTGGATGACTGTATTGAAATTGCTGCTATGATAAGATTATTCTGGATTTTTAAAAGTTACTGATTTCTGGTATTATAGTTTTTATTATTGCAATGCCATGTGGATATTATTGGGAAAATATTCTGGTAGTGAACCTTTATCGTGGGATACGTGTCGGAGTGACCTTCGGGTTTCTCGATGTGTACCCTACGGTGAGGGGGCGCTACACCTAAACTACCACTCTTATGGAGCTTAGCTATGCATCTCTCATTTATATGGCCAAGGCGACAATGCCATAAGTAAGTTGATTTTAAATTATATCGTTTATGTCTTTTCGTGTCATTGACATTCATAATTGGATGTGACATATCTGATATGTAAATTCCATTGCATAATGTACCAGTACCATAAAGCATTCCATTCAAACTAATAGAACAACCATTGTTACTAAAAGTCAAATGGAAACCAGATCTATTTAAACAAGAAACATACAATATGTTCTTTGTTAATACAGTACAAAATAACATTCATCCAATTTAATTACAAGCTCGGTGGGGAGTGATAAGAAATAAGTGCCTACGCTAATGCAAAGAACTTGCTCCATTTCCCACACGCAGTCTAGTTCTCCTTCACGAATGCCTACTATCCTCGAGGCCCCGATATCATTGCATATGTGTGAGCCACAACGGTATCTAATACCCATATGTTATGGTCGTAAGCAGATAACCTCAATGACAAATATACCAAGAAGTCGAGGCATCTGATGCCTTCTTCTGCTTCAATTCTTCCAGATAGACTTTACAGTTTCGCTTCCAGTGGCCAGTCTTGCCACAATAGGAGCAAGTTTCTTTTGGTGCAATCTCTTTGGTTTTCTTCTTGGCTGCACTTCCTTTTGGTTTCTTAGACCTTTTCTTCTTCAGCTTCTTTTTCTTTGAACCAGAAGAAGAGTCCACCTTAAGCACTTGCTTGCTATCCTTCTTGATAGCTTGTTTCGTTGTCTTCGAAAGCAGATTGATCAACTTAGGATTGTCGTGGATATTTGGTTCATCCGATAGTTTAACACAAACCGTGAATAACTATCGACATCCAACTAGAATTAAGTCAACACTTAATTCATAATCCATAACAAAACCTAAGACGGTCAACCTCTCAATATACCCATTCATCTTGAAGGCATACGCGCTGCGCAGATGAACTCGGATTCATCTTAGTAGTGAAGAGTAGCCTCGAGGTCTCGAACCTTTCGGATCGAGCTTGCTCATCAAACAGTTCCTAAGATGAAACACTATGGTATTAGCATCCATAGACTCACGCCGCTTCTGCACTCTGTGACATCGAGGCAAGCATAATGCGGTAGTCATGTCACTGCTTTTAAGATGCTTACGATATGCTTTTCGATCCTCATCAAGCATCGCAGCAGTGGATCAGAAGTGGAACATCTAGACATATCCCAGTTCCTCGCACACGAGAACAATTTCGATTTCTTAGCCAATCTAGAAAGTTAGGTCCAGCTTAATTTGTTGGAGTCCATAAGCGGCGCAAGTTCACACCGAAGTCATCTTCAATAACCTATAGGAAAAGAGAGAAAGAATGTTAGAATAGAATTATATGCATGATCATAAGGACTTGCATGACATGCATATGGCTCCACTAGTTTCAAAGAATCCATAACCGTCAAGATTTAATCCAAGAAACATTATGACATAATGTCCTAGTGGGTCGATATCCCACATTACTAAAATGACCTTGGGTTTACCCAACAAGCCACCTTAGGTCAATCGGTAGGTATCGGTCATACCAATTGCATCATAGATATCCGACATTACTAAAATGACCTTGGGTTTACCCAACAAGCCACCTTAGATCTATCGGCAGGTATCGGTCATACCATTTGCTTCATAGTTGCAACTATCGACTAGTGCTATCAACTCATGATGTATGCACACACATTGGGTTATCAACTCTTGATACGCATACATCTGATGTACACTACCCAATTTTGCCTCTGTCCACGTTGACCTTGAGTTTACTCAACAAATCAACGCTTCTAGTGAAAACCGACCCATTAATCCGAAAATCTTATTTTCATGGTTCGAACATATCCGTATAGAGTGAGCTTGGGTTTGCCCAACAACCCAACTCTATAAGAACTCTGGTTCTCCCCATATTAATGGAAGGCGTTAGTTTTCATATGATGTGTGAGGGTTTTCAGGTCTCATCTTCTTCTCCTCCAAGCCGTAGGATTATAGTCACCATGACTATATGGAATGATTTAGGGCATTTCATCAATCACATTGAATCTATACCTAAAATCATCCATCATCCCACCTTTGCATGTTGTAAGTCGACTTGTATGTGTAAGTCGACTTATGCTAGTGTGTAAGTCGACTTATGCATGTGTAAGTCGACTTATGCAATACAGACTCTAACAAGTCGACTTGTACCATTGTGCAAGTCGACTTATGCGTCTACAGTGCACGGACAAGTCGACTTGTATCTTTATTAGTCGACGTATCCATGTGAAATTGCTATCTAATCGGCTAATTTCTCAATCCTTGCAGTTCCAATTCAAAATACCAAGTGTAATATCCTTTATTATGATGTACCAATGAAACACTTTCATTGTTCCATGCTTACCATGTATAAATGTACTTGAAATCAATGAATATACTCTTATTCATTTAGATTTCCAAATAATTTGAGAATATCAAACTATCACCCTAAGTATCTCTAGGTAGTCTAAACGTTATGAAGATTACTTCGGCACTGGTCACAAAATTTGTGACGGCGAAAATAATCAAGACAACGAAATGCACTAACGAGACGCTAATGTGACATATTTGACATCCGAAAAATATTTGGAAATCCAATTTCAAGAAATTCAATTTATAAAGAATACAACATCAATATAACACATTTTTAATCACATTAAAAATGATCCAAGGCATTGAAATTGAGAAATACACAATTTATCATTCCAAACAAAACAGCTCCAGCAACTTTCTCAAAACTGCCAAGTTATGTGTTTTGCTTGAAAAACTCATTGAAAAAATTTAAATAAATTATGAGAAAATTATAGAGGTTACAACATGTTCCATGAATTTTTTCAGGATTTATTTCCAAGAAAAACTCATCCAACCTCAGCAACAAAGCCAATGTAGAATCTGTGTTCCTCAACACAGTTATTCCCAGAAGCACACAATAAATTCTCAAATAAATAGTAAATCACCTCGAAAACATTTTTCCATTATCATAGACATTCATAAACATCTTAGAGACATGTTGGTGAAAGAAAATCCAAAAAAAAAATTTCTACAATTTATTCTCGAATTTATAATCATTCCTGTTCATTGAATGTGCACAAAGACAGCAACCAGAACATTAGGGAATAAATTAGCAAAACCATATCAAATCACATTGATAAATTCCGAGCTTCCACATACATATGCAACAACATCTTGTGAACATATCTGGGTAAGAAAATTTCGAAAACTATATTTCTATACTGAATTCGAAATTCACACAATCAACATGCATCATCGTCACAAGCAATAGGCAACTCCGACCTAGTCATGGTTTCTTAGTTATATAAGACACAAGTGGCTCTGATACCACTGTAGGAAAATTCCGGTGTGAGCATCACATGCCCACGGTGCGGAAAACAAAAATTTTTGTTCCGGGACCTTCTCGAAAGCCAGGATCCATGTGTCTATACAACAAACTCAAACCATAACGGCTAAAGGAGACCGTCTCTAACGGTATCCACGCAGAGATCGGAGAACCTAACCGGGACAAACCCTTTGACCCGGGAATAGCTAGAACAAGTTGAAGACTGCTAGATCTTACCTTGTTCTTGGAGAGCTTGGAAACCAACGATGAAGAGGAACTTGAAAGATGAGATGAAGCTTTGAAGAAGAGAGCTTATGTTTTAGAAACTCTTTCTACCCTCTTTTCTTCATCCATCGTTTTTGTCTTTATAAACCAACGATTATTCTCTCTTCTTATCACCAAATGCCATTTGTCTTTTAACTTTTAAAAGACATTAAATGCTTAGATGATAAGCCATCCACGTATGGCCTTTATATATATATATATAAAAAAAAGTAAAGACAAGCTTCCTCTCCTCCTTCTTACACGTTGCAACATATATATATATATTAATTAATTAATTCTTTAATTAATTAATCATATATATATATATATATATATTAATGCTGAAGTGGTCCAGTCACACTGGGTTGGTCTACCGATTTATCGTTGGTTCGGTATGGGAAAACCACCAAAACCTTTTTCAGCAATATCGATGTCGCGATCTCATCGGGACATATCTCGATCTTATCGGGATCCATTTAATCATTTTGCTCTCCATATATTGGAACTCTGTCTAAAACTATTTTACGAATTCTCTGAGACACTCTTATGCGTGTGACCCATTAGGTTCCCGGTTATGTTGGCCACTTAGATTAACACTTAATCTGAGCAAGTCATAAGCGGTATCTAGCAACACATCATGACCCCCAATTGATCGAAAAGTAATTGGTTTGACGAATGAACATGTATTCATCACTAACCATATCACGAACCTTTCCATAGACAATCACCGTGCAATTCGTCCTTTCACCATGCTATACCCCACTTGGTTATGAGTATGGGCAATGTGTCAACTCTTACTAGACTGACTAAGTCAAATCTAGTCCAAGTGATTTCAGTTCTCGTCCTGGGACTCATTACTTTATATGTCAATGAAGACATTCTTCATGACATATATGCTCCGGCCAGAGACTTCCAAGTAATGACCCTGACAATAGGCCATGGGTATCATCTTCTACTATCACAGAAGTGGTGAATCCTCTATTGGCTACTCAATTACCTTCAATACCTCAAGTCGCACTCCAATCACCACCCTATGAGCCACCTCAGAAGGCAACAAGGAATGGAGTCAAAGCACGTAATCAAGATCCAAGATATCCTTGAGCACCTCAAGTCTAAGGATACTTGCACCATTGCTATGATGAGATTATCACTGACATTAGAATAGGACATCCATGTGATGATCTCATAGAAGGTCATCCAATGTACTTACTACCTCTAGTAAGCATCCACATCTCAACCCTAAATATCTCATATTTACAGCTTCTGAGATCCACTGCTTGATCAAATCAAGGAGCTTGAGATGTACTAGTTTCTCCGGATTACCGATGTCCAGTCTCAGTAATCCTATGACTAGGGATAATTTAGATACTGACATAATTGCACATGATAGGAATCTCAGTAGTATAATCACATCACAATTTCCTTCATGCTATGTCATATATTATGGACTTCATTAATTTGCTTATAGATCAATATCCATTCATAAATAATGAACAGCAAGTAAATGAAATATGTCTTTCTTTATTTATTCATAAAGTATGTACACAACTTTATACAAAATGCACTAAAGGCGATTGCCTTCAGGGCACTACTCTAACACTAATTTGGGGCGTTACATATTATGATACAAGTAGTAGCTTGATACTTAAGTTCTCCGAATTTTAAGGGATTGAAAAAACTTAATTTTCGTTGAAAATAAAATGACAGAATATGTTGCTTGTGACCTAAGCAAGTTGCTTAAGGACAAGCAACAATTCAAGTGTGGGGGTATTGTTAATGAACATTTTGTATTAATTTTTGATACATAATTTGCTAAACTCTTATTTGTTTAATGTTTAAATTGGACTAATTAAGAGTTATTTGTTTTAATTCTAGGTATATATTAAATTTGGGACCTTTAAAGCTTAAAGTAAGAAAAGCTCTCAAAAGAAGCAAGGACCAAAACGTTAACGTTTTAGACATTAACGTTTTGGCAAGGCAAGAAAAAGGAGGGGGGTTTTTGCATGAATGAGAACGATGGACATTGAATACATTAAAAAAACAAATGAAGTTAGCTTGCGGTGGAGAGTGGTGTGTGTGAATAAGGAAGACAGCTGGGACAATTCAACTCAAAGAAAAGAAAGATAGCATCTGCGTAGGAGTAAAAAACATTAGAGAAAAGACATGGGCGTGGAAATTGAATAGGAAGAGAAAAAAAAGCATACAACATTCCAACTGGTGGATAAGAGAACGTGGAAGCTTGACCTGGTAGGGACATAAAAAATATAATAAAGCAGGAGCATTAACGTGGGAACAGAACCCCATCACGGAGAAAAAAACAGCTAGTGGCAAGGAAGTATGGGCTCTCTCTAAAAACCTGATTTATTCACTCATGCTACACCACTAAGGAGGCTCCTTAAAAAAAACGTTAAGGCTGGAAGTTTGAGATATGAGCAGCTGCTGGAGACACACGTAAGAAGGGGAAAAGGGAAGAAAAGCGTTACAGCTGGTGGCAATAAGGAAGCAACCTCCACTTCGATTAAAAAAACCTCCCACTCACATACCTTAAAGACATGGAAGCTGGTGCATAAAAAATGGAGATTTGAGGCAACTACGTGGAGTAAAAGGAGCTGGGGAGTACATTAGCTGGAGGAGAACAAAAAAAGGTATTGATTCATATCACTCAAGACTCTCCAATCACATTGAGGCAACAGGTGGTGTTAGCTAGGGACAACAAAGCATTGGTGGCATCAAAAGAAGCACTCATGCACAGCCCTCCACCGAAACACACTCAACCTTCATCCCATTTTCTTTAATGAAAAACACAGGAGCTTTCTTTTTATTTTCATTGCAACACCAACAGCCCTCACTCACTCAACACTCTCCACTCACACAACGAAGACAGCTGGTGGCATGAAAGTAACGTGGGCTGGTGGCATAGGAAAGAACCAAAGAAGCTAGTGGACACAAAGACATCTTGCAGCTTAAGGAGAAATCGTGAGTTGCTTGGGAAGACAACGTTGAAGCTTGAGTTGGTGGAGACACACGTAGCAGCTGGAGAATTAACGAGACTACGTGAACATCGTGGTGAAGAGTAGATTACATGAGCTGCTAGTGGAGATTAAATGTGTTGAAGCTAGTGGCGTGAGAAAATACAGCCGCGAAAAAAAGGATGTTTTAATTTGTTTTCTTAATTTATTTTTAATTCAGTATTTATTTTAATTGTATGGATTTAATTAATGCAAACATATGTTATGACCATGATTTATGTTACATTGATAAATATGTGTGAGTAAGTTTTTCTTTTCCGTTAAGGTTAAGATTGATATTGGATTAGGATAATTTTGTGGTATTGATTTTTGCTTGATTAAATGCATATTTAGTCTTAATTTAGTTCGATCACCTAGATTAAGACCTTAGATGATTGAATGCTACAACCAATGAGATTTAATTTGTCGGAAAATTAATCAAGCGACATACTTGAGACTAAAGTGTAGACCAACCTTAGGATCTTGTGTGAGGATACCTAAAATTAACGAACTTAATTGTAGGCTTCTTGTATTTAATGCCTTTTATTCCGAATTATCTATGGACCAAGTAGTGACTCGAATTTAGAAGAGAAGGGAACACCATGAACATTGGGTTTGACTTGCTTAAGTGAAGTATTTCCTAAATCAATCCACCGTTACAATTTTAATTTTAGTGTCTAATCCAATTAACATCTAATACCTTAACCAAAATTTGTCATTTGATTAAATCTAGTCATTTTAATCCATAGTTTGCATTTTTCATATTTTCTTAATTTGCTTACTTGATTTTATTTTATTTTCAAATTAATCAATTTTAGATCGTCTGAGTAATTTTTAATCGTTTAATTTAATTGTATTATGTGTTGGAAATTTTTCCCTTAGGTACGATATCTGGTTCTTACCGATTTATATTACTTGTCGACGGGGTGCACTTGCTTATAATTGGTTTAGATAAAATTTAATTGTTTTGTTTAGACCGCAACAGAATCCTTCAAGAACAACCTTGATTTGACATCTTTAGTGAAAGTTATACCAATTGTTTCGATATAGGTACAATGTGATTGAGGACATGAGCATGGTTGACTCTTTTGGCCATAACTTCATAACTCGACCTCCAAATGAAGTAATTCTTGAAGGAAAAGATTCCTAATACATTTTTCAATGTCTCCTTAAAAATTTGCAGCATTCCGAATTGTTGGAAAAAAAAGTTTTGATTGAAGGAAAGTGAAGGAATCTGTTGGAATAGTATAAACTGGTGTTATTTTACTGAACATGCTTTGACATTTTGAATTTATCTAAATCTGTAGTGTTCCAACTGAGATTATTTTCAATTTGGAGTAAACTAGAGACGTAGGTTTACAAATTATATGAGAGATCGAATTCTGATTCAGCCTCTAAGATGTTCAGTATTTAGATGAAAGTTGAGCATAGAATTTTTGCTTCAGTATAAGAATGATTCGAAAAATAGGGCCCAACACTTACAGTATCAGAGAATGAAGATGAATTGAGGATGACTAATGAGGGTTAATTAAAATAACCATACATGGTAATAAGTACAAGAATCACATTTTATGACTCCAAAAGTTGGGTTTTGGAAGCGGTGCCCAACAATTTGGTATCAGAGCGAAAGTTGAGTTCCAGAAACGGTGCCTATTAGTTATGGTATCAAAGCAAAAGTTGGGTTTCGGATTCGGTGCCCAATAGTTATGGTCTCAGGGCCAGAGTTGGGTTTCGGATTCGGGGGCCAACATATAAAGCTTATTACGTTGATCTTTCTGGTATGAAACCAAACTAGTTCTCTAAGATAGGTGTATCCTTTATCATTCTTTTCTTAATCACCTTCTCTTATAATTATATAAAGTGACTAAGTAGTTTGATGTCTTTATAGTTGTTACAACTTTAGATGTCCCCTTTATTCTTGTATAGAGGAATTAGCATACTAAGTCTCTACTCATTTGAAATTTCGGCAAACCTGAGGATCAGATTAAAAAGCTTGGCTAACCAAATACGACTCTCTTTATAGGACTCTTCCACACATCTATGGGTATCTCATCAAGCCCTATTATCCTTCCATTCTTCATCTTCCTTAAAGTTATTTTAATTTCTTCCCTTATAATCTACAAGTAACAAGTAAAGTTATGATAACTCTCCAACATGCTAAAATCACCTAAAGAGATGTTGTCCTTTATGCTTTCACTAAAAAGGTTGTAGAAGTATCTCTACCATCTTCTCTTGATATCATTTTTAGCAAAAAAAAAACCTACTTTCTTTCATCTTTTATGTAATGAACTTACTCTAATTCTTTCACTTTTTGATCCCTAGCTTTAGATAACTTAAATATATCATTTTATCTAAGCATTGATATGGTAGTTAATTGACAAATATTTGATCCTGTTAAATTTATCATCTAATTAAGATCTTTTTTTAACATTTTGAAAATGGTATGGTTAAAATTAAATGATTTAAAAGTTAGGGTTTAAGTTGCATTCTGCTGACAATGTTAGGATTCAATTTACGCCTATTTTATTTTAACTTTCATGGTATCATATTTATTGGTTTTTTTTTCTTGCCTATGGTCTCTATTTATTTTTATATTTCTCATTTGTTTCCTTGGTCAACCGTTAATTTTATTTTTCCACCACCAATTTGATTAGCCATCTTCAAAGTATGACCTAACCTCTGGCCAGCTTTAACCCATCTATAAACATCAATCCACCATAGTTTTCTTTTCTTAGTCATGCCTCTAGATGCCATTTGTCAAATTCTTGATTAAATTTTAGTGACCTCTATTTGTTTGTTTGGAGCTACTCTCTATTGTTGCCAATATTGTCCATCAGTAGCTTCCAAGTGGGAGTAAGAGTTACATATCATATGTATTAAGGTTCTAGCTATTTATATTCCGAATTACGTCTCTCTTTGTAAAAATTGATCAATTCAAAGCCACTTGTAACCTTTTGTTCTTGTCTTAGTTTGTCAATTTCTATGTATTGAGTAATTTTCTAACCGTATAGATTGTTTCTCATCTGTTTCATTTAAAGCATTATTTTGGGCATATTCGTTCTTGCCATTGTCTCATCCTAAGATTAGACGTGCTTAGAATAGAAATGCGAAAATGGTACGGAGAGACCGAACCCCGTATTTGGAATTGCGTGGCATCACAAAACAAATCAGTTGAGTGAGAGGAGGGGGGTGGCGTTGGGAGCATGATTTGGATTGCCTGGTCATCATTCCTCTCATCTGCTCTCTCTCTTTCCCACCACCGCGACTGCGAGATGCTCCCGTTTTTTTTGTCGCCATCTTCGTGACGTCCTAAGTTTAACATTTATGGGACCGAATCGTTGCCCAACGCCGATAGTTACTTGTCGTTGTCAATCGCTTAGCTGGACGCCACTGCCACTTTCTGAATTCTTGTGGATGGCAATGGACCCAGCTGCAATGACGGAGTCACGTTATAGGGGAGGGGGGCCATGGCCCCCCCTTTCAAAATTTTTTTTAATTATATAATTATTTACTAAGTTAATTGAAAAATAAAAAAATAAAAAAATTTTGGTTGCTGTTGCGTCGTTTCACGCAGAAGAAGAAATAGCAATGCCAAGACGTCACAGACAACGTAACGTCAAGGTAACGCAATTCTTATTTAATACACGTAAAGACGCAGCGTTGCACACGATGCGTTGATACGCAGCGTGTAACGCTGCGCAGACAGGAGTTTTTAAGTTTTAAAGCAAAACGCAGACACGCATACATGTAAGTGGGCAACAAGAAGGTTTTTAAGTTTTAACACAAGTTTAATTGTCTTTTCAAGAACAATCCAACGACAGCAGAGCAGAAAACAGAGAAACGGTGGCGGCACAACGTGAAGGAGAAGGACTGAAGGGTTTTAAGGTTTTCAAGTGTATCTCATGGTAAAATTTCTGATAACTTCACTTTGAGTAAATTTAAATAGATGAATCTTAGAGGCATCATTATCCAACTCAAAAGAAGCCTAAACCAGAATTGATTGATTCCTAAAATTAATTTTTTTGTGATTACTAATTGAGTTATTGCCTTATTGGTATGTAGGAATTAGGATATTGATTGATGATTAAGACTTGAGAACAATGAGAAGTTAATTTCACCATCAAGATTCAAGTTATTTAAGGTACGTATACCAGTGAGCCTGGGTGGTGGCTCCCAGCGAGCCTGGGCGGTGGCTTATGTGTTATGTCTGTTATTATTTAAATTTTAGTGTTCATTTGTTTGAATGTGTCTCATAGTTTGTATGCTATTTCATTATAGATATTAAAAAATGTATGTATTTACAGTATTTTGAACAAATAAATTCATATAGTATTCTTATTTTTACGATAGATATCATGTTGAAAGACACCAAAATTCATGCCTTTTTTAAAAGAAAGATTAAAGAAAGTTCTGATGCAACTCAAGAACAAGAATCGATCTCTAATTATAAACCTTTTGAGCCATCTGAGGATCGTCCTACCAAAGCTTTAAGAGTTGAAGCCAATGTAACTTTTGATATTAATTCCCTAGAGCGTGATCCCGGCTTAAGACGACAAATATGTGAATATGTTGTTGATCAACGTGATGAAGTTAGAAGAGCTTATATTAAAGCTGGTCCATATCAAGATTTGCTTTCAACATATCCAAAATCTAATGAAAAGCACTCACGTAGCTTCCAATCATCATAGTTCAAACTATTCCCGTCTTGGTTGGAATATTCACCTGCTAAAGATGCTGCATTTTGTTTGCCATGCTATTTGTTTTCTGTACAAAATGGACCTTCTAGATGTGAAGCATTTACTGTCCATGGATTTCGCTCTTGGAAAAAAGTGAGAGATGGTAAAAACTGTGCATTTTTGGCACATATTGGAAAGGATCTCACATCTTGTCATCGAAAAGCTGAGAGAGCTTGCATAGATCTCATGAATAAACCATCACACATAGTGCAAAGGTTTGAAAGGTTTACATCTCAACAAATTACAGATAAGAGACTTCAATTAAAAGCTTCAATTGAAGTTGCTAGATGGCTTGCATGTCAAGGATGTGCTTTCAGAGGTAATGATGAGAGTGCAACATCAACGAATCGTGGAAATTTTCTTGAATTATTAAATTTCATATCCTCTTATAATGAAAAAGTAGCAGAAGTTGTGAAAAAAGCTCCCTTGAATGCCTCATATACATCACCACAAGTGCAAAAGGAAATTTTACATGTCTTGGGAATCAAAGTGAAGAATGCTATCCGTGAAGAAATTGGTGATGGTAAATTTTGTATAATTGTTGATGAAGCTCGGGACGAGTCTAAGAAGGAGCAAATGTCTATTGTCTTGAGATTTGTTGATAAAAAAGGTCTTGTGCAAGAACGATTCTTTGGGTTAGTTCATGTTAAAGATACTGCTGCATTGACATTAAAAGAGGGAATTTTCTCAGTTTTATTACATCATAATCTTGATGTTCAAAACATTAGAGGACAAGGCTATGATGGTGCAAGTAATATGAGAGGGGAATGGAATGGATTGCAAGCTCTAATTTTAAAGGAGTGCTTTTATGCTTACTATGTTCATTGTATGGCACATAGGCTGCAATTGGCTTTAGTTGCAGCATCGAAGGAAGTTATCCCGATTCATCATTTTTTTACAAAATTAAATTGTATTGTTAATATTGTTGGGGCATCATGTAAACGCAACGATCAACTGAAAGCTGCTCATGCTGAAAATATTGCTCATTTACTTGTTGTTAATGAACTTGAGAGTGGAAAAGGCTTGAATCAGATTGGCACTTTACAAAGAGTAGGAGACACTCGTTGGAGTTCTTATTTGAAATCTGTTTCTAGTTTGATAAACATGTTTAGTGCTACTTGTGAGGTTTTATTGAATATTATTGAAGATGGAGCTACATCGGCTCAACGTGGAGAAGCAGATGCAGCATATGAGGCACTAACCTCTTTTGAATTTGTTTTTATTTTGCATCTCATGAGAAAGATTTTGGAGATTTCTAACTCTCTTTGTCAGACTTTACAACTCAAATCTCAAGACATATTGAATGCAATGCACTTAGTTTCGTCCACAAAGTCACTTATCCAGAATTTGAGAGATGAAGGGTGGAAAGAATTGCTTTTAGAAGTGAAATATTTTTATGAAAAGGTTAATATACCTGTGCTAGATTTGAATACTCTTTATGTTGCTAGAAGACGAAGCGCTCGTCATCAACAAGATGAAATTTTATTAGAACATCATTATAAAGTTGACATTTACAATGCAGTGATTGACTCTCAATTGCAGGAATTGAACAATAAGTTCAATGACCACACGGTAGAGCTCCTTATTCTCAGTTCAGCTTTAGACCCAAAGGAGATCCGTAGGTCATTCAGGGTTGATGATATTTGCAAGTTAGTACAAAAATTCTACCCACAGGATTTTGCAGAGTATGACATGCTACAGTTGAGGATACAATTTGAGCACTTTAATCATGCAATATAAGTTCCAGAATTTGAAAACTTGGTAACTATTTCTTATTTGTGCCAATAGTTGGTGAAAACTAGAAAATCAAAAAATTTCCCCCTTGTTTATAGAGTGGTTACTTTGGTTCTCACTCTCCCAATTTCTACTGCTACAACGGAGCGATCATTTTCAGCTATGAAAATTGTGAAGACGAGACTTCATAATAAGATGGAAGATGAATATCTCTCTGATTGTTTATTAGTGTTTATTGAAAGAGAAATTGTTGAAACAGTTAGTACAGATTTATTGATAGATGATTTTGGTGATCTAAAAGAACGACGTGTTGCATTTTGATTATTTATTAATAATATTATATAATTGTATTATTTTTTTCCATTTAGATGTTAGCCTTCGCCCCCCCCCCCTCCCTTAGAGTTGAGTCTGGCTCCGTCCCTGCCCAGCTGGCTAGCCATTCCCTATTGCACGTGGCCAGCTATTCCTGTCTATCACCCGGTCACACTTCCTCTTTATTTACCTTATTGCCACGCAGCGGGCAGAATCCAATCATAAAGCTTCTTCGTCATAAAGGTAAATATACTTCGATTGGAGCAACGGTTGGCTTCTTTAAGGCCTCCATGTTAGGCCCTAGCTTGCGTGAGAGAGCCGAAGATATACGCTGCGTTTGGTAACTAAGGAATCAGTTTAAGCTTTTTAATTGTTTGACTATTTTATACAGCCGAAATTTTTGTTTGATAAAAAGATGTATAAATAGCTTATTTATCCCAATCAGTTGAATGTTGAAAAGCTACTCTATACCAGCGCTTCTATGTAAACAACTGATTATATCAAGTGAAAAAACAATTATGCCAACCAAAGATGGAGCTACAGTGGGGGCAAGTGGGGGCAATTGCTCCCACTGAATCTAAAAAAGTTTTAATTTAAAATTATTATTTTTAATTAAAATTTTATTTAAAAAATTAGAATTTTGCCCTCATTAATTTAATTGGTGACAAAAAATAATACTTATCATAGATATATTAAGATATCAAATAAAAATAAAATCTGAGCCCATCTATTTTTATTAAGATTACTATTATTTAGGTCCATGACTTTTTTAAATGAAAGCCTACAAATAAATACATAAAAACTATATGCTTGACTTTTTTATTTAGATTTTCTACCATTTTGACTTCTTCATTATACTACTTTTTTTATCTTTTTGGCTTCTTCTTTCCCTAACTCTACAAGGACTATCACAGCCAAAGCAAAAAAAAAAATCTATATTGAACACAATTATAGAAAGGATTCCCCCATAGACTCCACTCCGTTCTACTGCTGATAATTAAATTTTCACTTCTTTACTTTGAAAGAATGTGTAGTACGTATAATTTAGAGAGCGGTTCTTGTAAGTTGTAATAGAGTTGATATAAGAGACGTTTAGGTTGTGTAGCACGTATAATGTAAGTTGTAATCATGTGATTCAATGAAAAAGATACATTTACATTGATGTTGATGAAATCAAAGATCTTTTTTAACTACAAAGAGATGAATAGAAATTATCCTATATAACTAAATGGTAATATAATATGTTGTTTTTGGAATCCTGAACGTAGTGTTTTTATACCCACTAGGTCTTAAGTCTTAACTAGAAAGGGAAGGAGAGGGACTGAGGAGATTGTTTTAGAGTGGAACTGAAGAGTATACTGATGTTTAAACTGACTTGATTGACTGATTTGAATTTTCTTTGATGTACATAATTAGAATAAACTTACTAAATTTGTTATATTAAATAATCATCCATGTCTTTGCTTGTATAATTTACAAATCCTTACGCTCTTGAAAACATGCAAGTGGGATCTCATAAAGTACAACTTCAATGGCGGAGCAAAATGCTTTATGATGAAAATTGTGATCATTGTTTCAATTATTCTCCTTTTTTATTTACTATAATTTTTACTGAGCTAAGTATAGTTTTCACCCAAAATTATTTCTCCAATTAATTAAATTACATAAGAGATAAATGTTTTCGCATTATCAATTCCATTTTCATGTATAAGCCTTTACTTTGAGTCTAATTAATTAGTATAGCAAATCAACCAATGTTTGCTCATGAATATAATAATACAACGGAGCAAGTAAAATTTACAAAGATAGATTATTATTGCTAATAGATGATTGGTTTAAAGTTTCCAAGTAGTATAGTATATCTTTTCCATATCAAGTCAAATCGTAGTATATATGAAAATTTTACTTTTGTTTGTATATTTCATAAATTTGCATGTGTAAAATGTTTTTAAATAGTTTTAATTAATTAATTTTTTGTGAATAGATAATTTTTTTATTTATTTTGTATTCAATTTGTCCCAAATTACTTAACTTTGGTTTCGATTAAGGACAAATTTCTCAAAAGACCTCTCTTTTTTTAATAATATAAGAATACTTAAAATATTTTGTCCTCCCTCAAAATAATTTCTGGATCCGTCCCTGCTGCCAACCCCTCATGGTTCCACTCTACTGCTTCACCACAAAAACCATGAAAGGGAGAAAAGTCATTAGACGTCCTTGGCTTTGGGCTTTCTAAGTTTCATATATATTAATTAATTTTTGCAAGTCAATTTATGCCTAATTAAAATTAATTAATTGTGTCATGCAACACATTATGTTATGTTTATGAATTATGCATGAAACATTTGTCAATTTTTATAAATTTAATTTAATTTTATTTTAATTTTATAAAATTAAATATTTAATTATGAATTTATAAACTTTTTAAAGTCATGTCCTTTTAAGTAATTTTAATTTATTAAATAATAAAATTCATATATATTATATGAAAATACTAATATGATATAGCCCGCTACATCATTCATATTAATAGAAAATTTAATGTTAGATTATTATTATTATTATTATTATTAGTAGTATTGTTGTTGTTGTTATTATTATTGTTGTTGTTGTTATTATTATTATTATTATTATTATTATTATTATTATTATTATTATTATTATTATTATTATTATTATTATTATTATTATTATTATATATTCTATGTTTTATTAAAATTATAAATTTGATTTTGTATAATTAAATATCTAACATCTAAATTCCTAAAAGAATATTCAACAAAATACTAAGATATATAATATTTATATCCTTATAATTTTTTAAAGTCATGTCTTTATAAGTCATTTTACACATAAATAGCTAATTTTACCAAACATCAAATGACAAATAACTAATGCAATTTACTGGTCAAATCAACTAATAGAATCACTATCACTAACAATTAATGCAATCATTGATTGTCAAATAGGATCATAATAGAAAACATAGGAATTTAGGATAAAAATAGGGATCTAGGATAATTGATTATGTGAGTAATATTTAATAATTAATTTTTCATATTAACGCTTATATATTATAGAAAAAATGATTGGACAAAATTATAATAAAATAACATTTTGATTTGAGTCATTATGGTTTTAAAATTAATTATTTAATTTAAAATTTAAACATATTATTAAAAAAATTCAAAATATTTAATACTTTACCATCTGTTAGTTCTCGAACAAATCAACTAACCACTATTAGTGTCAACATTAAAAAAAAAATCATAAGAAAGGACGCGTATGTCTAAGTCTAACAATTTAATCTACCCAAAAAAAATTGTTAAGTTTTAAGTTAGTCACGTGGTAGTCATGTGCTTAGTATTGTTTGTTATTTGTTAACTCTATTGTATATATTAAATCTAGCTTTGTACTCTGCACTGTACAGATAATAAAACGAAGCTAGTTATTTACTTTGTTCTCTCTATCTTTCACGCTTGGTTCTTCTGTTCATGGTATCAAAGCAAGTCACGATCCCGGCGATTGGTCGTTACTGAAAGACGATTGCAGCTTCATACCACACGGAGAAGTGTGTTGGAGCTTTATGGTGGCAGTGTTTTCTTCAGTGGTGAAGCAAGGAACGTTGTCTTACCGAATAGCGAGGCTAGGGTTTCGAGCTTAGACTCGTTTTTTTTTTCTCTCAATCCGTGCCTTCAGTTTGTTTTTCTTGCGATAATGGAGGAAGTCTCTGAGAAATCCCCTACTGGATCAACGCTGGATCCTCGATTACGAGGTATACATGAAGAAAATCAGGTATATCTCCAGGGCTCGGATTATCCAGGTATGAGTTTAGTTACTGCAGTGTTGAATGGGAGTAACTTTTTGAGCTGGAGTAGATCTGTGAAAATTGCCCTAGGAGCTAAGATGAAATTAGGGTTTATCGATGGTACATTCCCGAAACCTAGTCCAGGCTCAATTGAATGTGATAGGTGGATTAGGACTGACTATATGGTTAGATCCTGGCTTTTAAATTCGATTTCAAAGGATATTGTTGAAGCTTTTATATACAAATTCTGCCCAAGAACTATGGTCAGATTTGGTGGAAAGATTTGGGGAGAGTAATGGGCCTTTATTGTATCATTTACAGAGGCAGATTAGTGTTGCATCTCAGGGTAATATGTCTGTAGCAAGATATTATACTGGTTTAAAGAAATTGTGGGATGAGCTTTGGTGTCTTATGCCTGTTCCACAGTGCACATGTGGGGCAACTGTGCAATGCATCTGTGGAGCACCTAAAGCTTTGGCAGATTTAAATTCCATGAATCAGTTAATGCAGTTTCTGATGGGGTTGAATGAAAGCTTTGATCATATTAGAAATCAGATACTAGTTATGGAACCACTACCTTCTATTAATAAGGCTTATTCTATGGTATTGAGGGTAGAAAACAAAGAGAAATTCAGCGAGTTTTGGTGAAGGATGGATAATAATGCTTTGCTTGCTAATCTTGGAGGTGGTAAGAAAGTTGTAGATGGGGGAGGAAAACAGTCCAAACAGAAGTTTGGGCAAGGTGATAAGAATGACTTGTATTGTAACTATTGTAAGAAGAATGGTCATTTAAAGGAGAATTGCTTTAAACTCATTGGTGTACCCGATTGGTACAAGGAGTTGCAATCCAAAAGAGGGAAAGGGACTGTGAAATATAATATCGCTAATACAAGACATGATACTAATTCATTTATCAGATAGATAGTAAAAAAAGCGATTCTGAATGGTTCATTACTAATCATACTTCTCCACTATCTGAATTGATTCAGCAGGAGTTGCTGAAACTGGTTAAGAACAAGGCCCTCAATGATCCTCTTATGGTGAACCTTGCAGACTCTACGATTTTGCGGTACACTTCCTCTATTACCCCTTTCTAGTCTTGATGGTTTAGATTTAGATTCTTGGATAATAGATACAGGAGCTTCTAATCACATGTGTGTGGATTTCTCTTTGCTAACCAAACCCATTATTCCTGCCAAATACACACCTGTCTATCTTCCTGATGGTACTCAAAATCGGGTCCATCACATTGGTGATGTTGTGTTACCAAATGACATTATCTTAACTGATACATTACATGTTCCTTCTTTCAAATTTAATCTGCTTTCTGTGAACAAACTTGCTAGATCCTCATCCATTACCTTTACATTTTTTCAAAATCACTGCATTTTGCAGGACCTGAAGACTGATCACATTTTGGCAGTGGGAAAGGTTATAGGAAAATTGTATATCCTTGATAAGGATTCTTTTAAGGCAGATACAGTAGCAAAATTTTCATTGTGTAATGTTGCTAGTCATGCAAATAATGTACAGTCTATGTCAACATACAAACTTTGGCATACACGCCTAGGACATGTTTCAGATGTTGTACTTAGACATGTAATTCCTTTTGATAATACACATGTTGAAGAGACTGAAATTTGTGATGTTTGTCCACTTGCCAAACAACCTCGGCTGAAGTTTTCTCATAGTTCTATTCATACTGTTTCTATTTTTCAGTTGATTCATGTTGACATATGGGGACCCTATAGTCAACATACTCTTTCTGGGGTAAATTCTTTTTAACGAAGAGTGGATGATTTTAGTAGAGCAACTTGGACTTATTTCATGGCTCATAAGTGTCAAGTTCTCCGTTGTTTGGATAGTTTTTTAAGATGGTTAGGACACAATTTCATAAATCGATTCGAGATAGTTCTGATGATAATGGGGGGCGAGTTTTTGAGTGGAGACTGCCGAAATTATTTCTGATTTGGGAATTTTACATCATAGGTCTGTGTCTATACACCTCAACAGAATGGGGTTGTGGAGAGGAAACATAAACATTTGTTACAGATAGCTAGAGCTCTCATGTTTGTGCTTCTTTACCTAAACGTTTTTGGGGTGAGTCCATCCTCATCGCTACATATCTCATTAATAGGCTTCCTTCCTTAATTCTCAAATGGAAAACCCTTATGAGATTTTATATGGTTATCCTCCTAAGTATGATCATATAAAATCTTTTGGTTGTTTATGCTTTGCTACAAATATCAAGCCACATAAGGATAAGTTTGATCCGAGAGCTTCCAAATGTGTTTTCTTAGGATATAGTGCTGGACAAAAAGGATACAAGTTATTTGATATGACTTCTGGTTCTCTTCTAGTTTCTAGAGATGTAGTTTTCATGAAACTACTTTTCCTTTTCATCCTTATCTCCCGCACCTTGGATATTCCCTTCCTTTAGTTCCTTCGATCAATATTCGATATTTTGGTGACCATTCTTGGTTCCTACCTTCCTTCTTCTATCATGATTCTACTTCTCCTACTCTTCCTGCTTCTCCTTCTTTGCCATGTCCTCCTGTTCCTACTGTTTCATTGCGTAGGAGTTCAAGAGTTCCAACTAAACCAGCTTGGCTTACTGATTTTGTATCTCATGCCACTACAAAGCACTTTCCTCCTCCTGCTGTTCATTCCTCCAACTATTCCCTTCCTACTTTCCCTTTTATTCCTACACCTCATTTGTCTTCCACATACATGTCCTTTTTAGCTAATGTTTCTATTATTGAGGAACCTCAATCTTATTCTCAAGCTAAGGATCATGATCATTGGATACGGGCAATGCAGCAGGAGTTGACTGCATTAGAATCTAATCATACTTGGATTTGACTTCTTTACCGCCGTAAGAAAGCCATTGGTTCTCGATGGGTTTTAAGGTTAAGCTTAATTCGATGGGTCGGTTGATAGATATAAGGCCGGTTAGTGGCGAGGGTATCATCGATTGAGGGTGTTGATTTCACCGATGCTTTTCTCTGTTGCAAAAACTCCTTTGCTCGCTTATTGTTGGTCAGAATGCTCAATTTTCTGGCCTATACATCAATTAGATGTAAATAATGCGTTTTGCATGGACATATTGATGAGGAGGTTTATATGCTTCCTCCGATGGGTATCCGCAATGGTCCTAATCAGTTTGCAAGCTCAATCGATCTTTGTATGGTTTGAAGCAAGCTTCCGTCGGTGGAATTGTGAATTCACTAGCGTTTGCTTTCTTATGGTTTTCTTCAATCTCAGCATGATCATTGTTTGTTTGTTAAGTCTCATGGTCTCCATTTTGTGGCACTCGCTGATTTATGTAGATGATATATTGTTAATGGACCTTCGTGGATTGTTCTCCGATGTTAAGCAGCTTTTTAGCTTCACATTTTCGTGAAGGATCTTGGTCTTGCTAAGTATTTTCGGGGTTGGAGATTGCTAGGTCTTCCATTGGGTTGTATATAAATCAACGCAAATATGTGCTTGATTTATTATCGATGCTTGGTTTGATCGGTGCCAAACCAAGTGTGTACCCTTTGCCTAAGGGCTTCAAGCTCTCGGTGATTACGGTTCCCTCTTGGAGGATGTGGGCCAATACCGCTCGGTTGATTGGTCGGTTGTTATATTTGGGGTTTACTCGTCCCGATATCACTTTTGCGATTCAAAGAATTGAGTCGGTTTGTGAATGCTCCATGTCGGGCTCATTGGGATGTGCTATGCATTTATTGAGATATTTCAAGAGTTGCCCTTCTAAGGGTTTATTTTTCCTTCTTTGTTTCTTCTATGCTCACGATTCTTCTCCTTATTCACTGTTGCGTTTTCGATCTTGATTGGGGTTCATGTGTGGATACTCGCTGCTCTATTTCGTGTTTTGTATATTTTGGGCCATTCTTTAGTTTCTTGGAAGTCTAAGAAACAAGTTACTGATTCTCGATCTTCTGCCGTTCAATATCGAGTATGGCGCCCATTGTTTGTGAGTTGTTATGGATTTCTATGTCTTGAAAGATTTGCGATTCCTTTTACTTGTCCAATTCCTTTGTGGTGTGATAATCAGCGCTCTTCATATTATCGCCAATCCGGTGTTTCATGAGCGTATCAAGCATCTTGATATTGATTGCCATGTTGTTCGTGATCAATTCAAGTCAGTTCATTGCTCCTACTCATGTTTCTTCCAAGCATCAGTTGGTCGACTTGTTTACCAAGGCCTTGGTCGCTCCTCTTTTAGTGTTCTATTGTCCAAGTTGGGTTTGGTGGATGTTCACCAACCTCCAACTTGAGGGGGTTAAGTTTTAAGTTAGTCACGTGGTAGTCATGTGCTTAGTATTGTTTGTTATTTGTTAACTCTATTGTATATATTAAATCTAGCTTTGTACTCTCTGACCGCATGATAATAAAACGTTTAGTTATTTACTTTGTTCTCTCTATCTTTCACGCTTGGTTCTTCTGTTCAAAAATCATAAGAAAGGACGCGTATGTCTAAGTCTAACAACTTAATCTACCCAAAAAAAAAAAACAATCTACACGTTAAAGGCGTGACATTTTAACATTGAAGTGTCAGATCAGGTTTCCTAACTTTGGATTTATTGTCCGTTTGATAAGTGGTCACAAAGGCTTTACATATATACGAAAGCTACAAACAATTTATGTGCTCAGAAAACATAATAAACGTACCAAAGTTGAAAACATAAACTACGTATTGTCCATTTCAAACATTAAATGGGGCGAAACGTAGTTCGGTGAAGTGGGAAAGCAGAGGCCGGAAATATAAATATACGTACCCATGCCAACAAAATGGAACAATTGACGGTTAGAGACGTTTACATGCGAATATAAATTTACGCGTAACAATTCCACAAATTCACAATTACAATTTTACAAGCTAATTCGGCACGAAATTTATATCTTTGAATTGAATATAAAATTTTTAAAAGATTAGATAATTTTAAAATTGTTATCCCTTTTTTAAAATATAAATACTTATTATTATATAGTTACATAATAAACATAATTTTTATTTACATGCAAAATACCTATATTGTATAGGTTAACAGACAATAATTTTGAAAAGCAATACCCTAAATAACTCAGTCACTTCAAAGGCCAAGTATAATAATAAAATCAAATAATGCAAAATTATATATATATATATATATATATATATATATATATAGAAGATATTTTACAAAGTAGAGAAATTCAGATGTAAAAAGATCAGGAAAATAACAAAACCACTACCTGACATCATCCATTCCATATCGTCCTCCCTTATAAATACACACCCATCTTTAAGCTTTTTTTTTTCTCACACTATATCATACATCACAGAATCAGAGTACCTTCCTCGTACTCTTTGTTCTTCCTAACATACAACCACTTAAAACCTTGCACTGAAATGGCACAATCGCCTACTTCCCTAGTTTTCAAGGTGAACCGACGAGAACCAGAGCTCATCGCTCCGGCTAAGGCCACCCCACATGAGTTCAAGGACCTGTCGGACATTGATGACCAAGAGGGGCTCCGGTTCCAAGTTCCGCTCATACAATTCTACCACTATGACCCTTCCATGCAAGGAAAAGACCCTGTGAAGGTCATCCGCGAGGCACTTGCCAAAACATTGGTGTTTTACTATCCCTTTGCTGGTAGGCTCAGGGAAGGGCCTAACCGTAAGCTTACGGTGGAATGCACTGGTGAAGGTATCATTTTTATCGAGGCAGACGCTGACGTGACCCTCCAGGAGTTCGGTGATGTTCTCCATCCTCCGTTCCCTGGCTTGGAGGAGCTCCTCTTCGACGTCCCTGGCTCTAGTGGAGTGCTCAACTGCCCTCTGTTGCTCGTTCAGGTAATTACACTTTCTTTTCCTAACTATTTCTGAACCCACAACTTTCATCCTATTTATGAGTTTGGACACTCTGTCTAAGATTACTTTGTTTTATTTTGTTCTATTTTGTTCATTTAAATATTAATTATTTATTTATGCAAAATTTACATTAAATTCATATAAATAGATGACTGAAATTCAATGAACAAGATAGGACAGAATAATCTTGACCAGAGGATCCTAACTCTATATTTATACGTATTGTCTTCTAAATGGGCCGGTGTCGACTTCTCAATGGGCCGGTGGACCAGCGATGGTAGGGTCATGTGTTAACGTTTAATATTTAATATTTGATATTTGATGTCACATCGTAACTTTTACGGTTATTAATCTAATAAAAGTTTAATATTTGATAATGTTGATTATAGATTTAGCAAATTAATGGAATTGATACTTAATATCATTTTAATTTTTTATTACAAATTTTGTAGGTGACGCGTCTCAAATGCGGTGGCTTCATATTCGCTCTACGATTCAACCACACCATGTGCGACTTGTCGGGTATAATCCAATTCCTGAAGGCCGTAAGTGAGATGGCTCGTGGGGAGCAGGCGCCATCAGTACCACCAACATGGGAACGTCACGTGTTTCAGGCACGTAGTCCACCGCGCGTGACCTGTACGCACCGGGAATACGAGGAAGTGGTCGACACAAAAGGGACGATTATTCCTCTGGACGACATGGTCCATCGCTCCTTCTTCTTCGGCCCCGCCGAAATCACCGCCCTAAGAGGTTTCGCTCCGCCGAGCCTTCGCCACTACTCCTCCGCCGAGTTGTTAACTGCATGTCTCTGGAAATGCCGCACTGCAGCCATCCGGCCAGACCCCGACGAAGTGACGGGCATGGCATTGGTAGTCAACGCACGCTTCAGGTTGAACCGACCATTACCGGAAGGATTCTATGGCAACGCCCTTGCATTTCCAACAGCGGTGGCGACAGCCGATAACATCTGCTGCAACCCTTTGGGCCATGCATTGGAACTTGTGAGAAAAGCGAAGGCAGAGGTGACGGAGGAGTACATGCAGTCTGTGGCCGATCTTATGGTGATAAAGGGTAGACCACTCTATACAGTGGCAAGGACATATATAGTGTCAGACGTGACACGTGCAGGATTGGGAGATGTGGACTTCGGTTGGGGCAAGGCGGTGTATGGCGGACCGGCAAAGGCTGCTTTTGTGCCAATTCTCGGAGGTGGGAGTTTTTATATACCCTTCAAGAATAGAAAAGGAGAGAATGGAATAGTGATGCCAATTTGCTTGCCATCTAATGTGATGGAACGTTTCGAGGCAGAGCTTGGTAAGATGCTCAAGGCCTCGCCCAACAACAAATCCGTGTCTATCGCATCTGCCTTGTGAGACTATCCAATAAAAACGGATGCTTTTGCTTTGGCTCTAAAAATTTATATGCCAATAAAAATATTATTTGCTATGTACGGAGCGATGGGTTCCATACTCGATAGGCCTCCAAGTTTATAGGAGCTCGGTTGGTTTGTACGCGGAATAATAAAAGGAACGAGAATGAATATAATAAAGAATGAGAATGGATATTATCATTATAATTATGATGGTTGGTTAAAAAGAAGGAATGATTATCATTACTATTAATAGCGATTGGTTTGTAAAAATAATGTAATTAATATAATTAATTAAAATATTGTAATTAATTAATTAGAGTATTTTAATTAATGAATAAATTATATTTCAATTAATTATATTTTAACTAATTAGTTAATTAATTAACTCTAATATTTTAATTAATTAATTAATTAATTACAATATTTTAATTAAATATAATATTTTAATTAATTAATTATTAACAATATTTTAATTAATTATATTTTAATTAATTAATTAATTAAAATATTTTAATTAATGAATAATTATATTTTAATTAATAATAATATTTTAATTGTTAATAATGTAATTAATTAATTAATATTAATAATTTAATTAATTATATTTTAATTAAATAATTAATTACAATATTTTAATTAAATAATTAATTACAATATTTTAATTAATGAATAATTATATTTTAATAAATTATATTTTAATTAATAATAATATTTTAATTAATTAATTACTTAATTACAATATTTAAATTAATTATTGAATTATATTTTAACTAATTATAGAAATTAATTAATTATATTATTTTAATAAATTATATTTTTATTGATTGATTAATTAATTACTATATTTTAATTAATGAATGAATTATATTTTAATTAATTATATTGTAATTAATTATAATGTACTTAATTAATTAATATAATTATTTTAATTAATTATATTTTAATTAATTAGTATTAAAAATATTTTTTAAAAATAAGTCTCTACTAAGGAATGAGTTTCATTTCTTTACTAAATGGGGAGTATGGAGGATTTTTCCAAAGTGAAATATCAAACCATTACTCCTATAATCATAATCATTAATCAACCACTCACTTTTCATCCCTTGTCCATTAATCCCTTCCCAAAC
The DNA here is from genome assembly GCA_029891385.1 of Erythroxylum novogranatense. Classification (NCBI taxonomy): domain Eukaryota; kingdom Viridiplantae; phylum Streptophyta; class Magnoliopsida; order Malpighiales; family Erythroxylaceae; genus Erythroxylum; species Erythroxylum novogranatense. Next base: position 30,040,178 of record CM057229.1, on the reverse strand, counting down.
TCATCAACCAAGCACCCCTGACTCTTGAATGCTAAACCCACTCGCTACCCTTATGTCGACGAATCGAAAGATCATGAATAAAAATAAATGTCGGATGCAGAGAAGACATGCTCTAAATTTAACAGTCACATCATAATTATGCACTTTAATATAAGATTTTGGACATCTCCTATCATCATAACATGATAGAGAAGTGCCAAGTCCTAGGTAGAACCCTAATAACCTCGTATATTAGTTATAGGAATTCCCTTAAATTTTAAACACATGCACATAATTTCCTTAAATATCCTATTATAGTCTTTCTCTAAGTTAATAAAAATCATGTGTAGGTCATATTGTCTTTTAATGTAATGTTTTATTAATCTTCTAAGGAGATATAAAGCTTATATCGTTGACTTCTTAGTATGAAACCAACTAATTCTCTAAGATAGGTGCATCCTTTTATCACTCTTTCTCAATCACTTTCTTTATAACTTCACAAAGTGACTAAGTAGTTTGATGTCTCTATAATTGTTACAACTTTAGATGTCCCCTTTATTCTTATATAGAGGAATTAGCATACTAAGTATTTACTCATTCAAAATTTTGGCAAACCCGATGATCATATTAAAAAGCTTGGCTAACCAAGTACGACTCTCTTTCTAGGGCTCATCCACATATCTGTGGTATCTCATCAAACCCTATTATCCTTCCATTCTCTCATCAAACCCTATTATCCTTCCATTCTTCATCTTCCTTAAAGCTATTTTAATTTCTTCCTTTATGATCTACCAATAACAAGTAAAGTTATGATAACTCTCCAATGTGCTAAAATTATCTAAAGAGATGTTGTCCTCTATGTCTTCACTAAAAAGGTTGTAAAAGTATCTTTATCATCTTCACTTGATATCATTTTTAGCCAAAAACACCTTATTTTTTTCATCTTTTATGCAATGAACTTACTCTAATTCTTTCACTTTTTGTTCCCTAGCTTTAGCTAACTTAAATATATCATTTTATCTAACCATTGATATGATACTTAATTGACAAAATTTTGATCTGTTAAAATTTATCATCTAATTAAGATCTTTTTTGAACATTTTGAAAATGTTATGGTTAAAATTGAATGATTTAAAAGTTAAGGCTTAAGTTGTATTCTGCTGACAATTTTAGGATTCAACTTATGCCTATTTTATTTTAACTTTTGTGGTATCAGATTTATTGGATAATTTTTTCCTTACCTATGCTCTTCGTTTATTTTTATATTTCTCATCTATTTCCTTTGTCAACTGTTAATTTTATTTTTCCACCACCAATTTGATTAGCCATTTTCAAAGTATGACCCAACCTCTAGCCAGCTTTAACCCATTTATAAACATCAATCCACCATAGTTTGCTTTACTTAGTCATGCCTCTAGATGCCATTTGCCTAGTTATTGATTAAATTTTAGTGACCTTTATTTGTTTGTTTGGACCTGCTCTCTATTCTTGTTGCCAATATTGTCCATCAGTAACTTCCAGTGAGAGTAGTAGTTGCATACCATATGCATTAAGGTTCTAGCTATTTATATTCTAAATTGCGTCTCTCGTTGTAAAAATTGATCAATTCAAAGCCACTTGTAACCTTTTACTCTTGTTTTAGTTTGTCAATGGCTATATATTGAGTAATTTCCTAACCGTATAGATTGTTTCTCATCTGTTTCATTCAAAGCATTATTTGGCATATCCGTTCTTGCCCTTGTCTCTTCTACTACGTATTATACATTTTGGTTCAACTAAACCAATCTAGATAATTTAATACAAATTTATATGTATGCTATTAGGGATAAATATGATATTGCAAACTTATTGCAACTTTGTGATTTGCTCAAATTATAATCTTTGGGTGCAAAGAATGAAAAGTTTTCTAATAAGTTTCAAGCTTTGGCATATTGTTACAAGAGACATCACTAAGCTAGCTAAAGAAGTAGATGAAACTGATACAAAACTTATAGATCGTCTTGAATATTATGACAATAAAAATTATAAGATCACCACATAGTTTTGTAATAACTCTATGTCATCCATTCTTAATTATTTAATCTATTGATTATAAAAATGCAAAAAATGGGTTTTTTTGGCTAATTAATATTAAACTAAAGGATTTGCACACTATTACAAATTATGGACTACTCTTTATAATTTAAAATATGAGCTTAGTTAGTCTATGAATAATATTGTTTTGTTTAAGTTCAACCAATTTGGAATAAAATATCTTAGCCCAAAATTATTAATGATCATCTTCATCTTGTTCACATTTTTAAGGCTCTTCGATCTGAGTATGAAGTTATTCAAGCCTCTATACTTCATTGGAATCTACTACCTACACTAGATGTTACCTAAGAGATTATTTTTGAAGAGACTCCCCTCAATCTAGACAAAACTCAAGATTCAAAACTTATTGTTGCATCCATTCAATCCTCACAATAGAAATATGACAATTATCTTTATAAGAATTGCCATCAAATCGGTGACACTTTTTTAAATTTTCCTATAGTAAAATACATATATTGTCATAAGTTTGGCCATATTCTTGAACATTATTCAACGAACCTCCACGATCAAAAGGTGGGTTCTCTAAATCCAAAAATGTCTCAAAGTTTGGATGTTTTTCTATCACTATTGCTAATATTGAGGGGTTATACTGCCATAAGTGATCTTAAGGTACTAATCAAACATGTTATTTCTTCTAAGTCCTTAAAGTCTAGCTTTATTTGTCACTAAAGTTGCCACTAAAAGTTTTACTACCATATTGTGATTGATCTTAAGGCTCTACTTAAACAAGTTATCCCTTTTAATTCCTTTACTACCAACGATATCAACATAGGTAATTCTCATTAGCTTTATAACTATGTATATTGCAATTATATGACTACTAATATTAAACTCTTTTCTTCTCCAAAATATATCTCAACCTTAACATCAATTCATATAGCAAAAGGTAATAAAAATAACATTACTCATACTAGTCATATCCACCCCTAACTTACAATTATTGACACCTAGTACATCCACAACTTATTCCTCATTCTTATCTCTGCTGGTTAGTTAAGTAAAGTATGATTAAATGCTAATTTTTCCCTCTGGTTGCCTAGTATATGACTTGAAAATATGTCAGATTATTGGGATATGACGTAAGATATGCCAATTTTTTTTAGGATATACCTCTTAATCTTTCTTTAAAACTTGTGTCTGTAGCAACAACTACCAATTCCTACATTCACTATTAGCTAGTTTATCTCTTCTCCTTGTATCTTAGCTTTTGATTTGATTTGTATACTTTGATACATTAAAGGAACTCTTTTTTATGAATTTCATTTATCGGCTATCTCTTCCTTAGTATTATCTAGTTATTATAATGTTGACTAGACTAGCGATCCAACAAATCATCATTCTATTACTTGTTATTGTTTCTTCTCAAGTGATCCTCTTATCTCTTGACGTAGCAAAAATTAAGATGTTATTGTTTAGCTTAGTACCAAATATGAATATCATATTTTTGTTAATGCTATATATCATAATTACTTTAGTTTCAGTAGTTATTAACTAATATAGGTGTCGCACATTCTTCTGCCACTTTGCTTCATTATGATAATACTTATGCTATACAAATTTCTCAAAATGACATACAAAATATTTTGAAATTGATTGCCACTTTAAATGCCATTATGTTACTCAAGGCAATATACATATGATATTTGTCTTATTGACCAAACAAATATGTTTATCAAAACACATCTTTCAAGTCATTTTCAAGATTTACTCAATGGCATCTACTATCCCTTCTTAATTTTGAGCAGAAGAAGATGTCAAGATTAAGATTAGACAAAATCTTATCAAATTATTCTTTTGTAATCCACGTGTTAAAATTAATGTTAATTTAAATCCTAACAAGATATTTTTGTTTATCTTGTACATATTTATGTATATCATGTATACGTTATAACCTTATTAATAAATATATTGAATCTTAGACAATGAAAGGAGAAGAATGCCCGAGGATGGGCAAATTTATATTTGCATGTAAACATCTCTAACTGGCAATTGTTCCATTTCATTGATACGGGTCCTTCACATTAATTATATCTTCACATAAAATGAAATTCAGAACTTAATATTTGAGATAGGACATGGTTTTGGGCCTCTTTAACTACTTCAATGTAACAGGAGAAGAATGCCCAAGGATGACGTGAAGTTGATTATAGAATTTTGGAATTGCAGAATTGTGTTGGTCACTTGATCAATTGATTGTTAATTTGAATATTGAATTATGCATTTGCGACTTTTTTATTGTGTAGTAATTTTATATGTTGAATTGTGTTTGATTAAATTGAATTGTATAGTATATATTGTATGTTGATTATGGAGTTAATTTAAGTAAAAGAAATTAAGAATGTTTTAAATTGGAGAATAAAAGAATAAAGATTGTTAAATTAAAGTTAAGAATTAGAATTTCAGTAACAAGTTAATTAAAATTAGCTAAGAAAACAAAATATTGATAAGTATTACAAATTGAATTGTATAAGGTAACAAAATAGATTAATTTATAGCTGAATTATGTGATTACATAAAATAGGTTGTAAACTTATAGTTTTGAGTTATGGTTAAAATTGAATAGGTTATAGTTGTGAGTATATGTCTTTAGTTATAGTTGAATGATTTAATTGCATATTTTGTGTATTGTGTAATTGTGTATGTTAAATACTTGAATTGTGGGTTTTCAAATTATTGGTGAATTGTGTTGGATGAAATTAAATTTTGTAGTGTATGTTTACTCTTCATTGTGGAGTTAACTTAAGTAAGAAACTAAAATGTTGATTAAAATGGTGAATGAAAGATTAATAAATTAAAGTTGGGAATTAGGATTTTGTAATAATGTTAATTAAAATTAGTTAAGAAAACAAAATTAATATAAGCATTACATAATGAATTGTATACATAAGCAAAATATATTAGTTTATAGTTGATTAATTGAATTATGAGATTAAATAAAGTAAGTTGTAAGCTTATAGTTGTGAGTTATGATTGAAGTTGATATGTTATCGTTGTGAGTGTATGTCTTTAATTTATGGTTGAATAAACTAAATGAGTTATATTGTATAAGATGTATATGTGTAGTGTGTAATTGTGTTTGTTGAATACCTGAATTATTAGTTTTGACTTATTAGTTATTTGTGTTGGATGAAATTGAATTATATATGATGTAATCATACAAAATAAATTATATTATATAAGAAGTGTATTGTTTAATTGTGTTAGTTTGGACCTTTGAGTTAAACAATGCATATTTTGTGATAGTAGTTGATAATGAAATTATGTGTTCTTCATTTTGATATATGTCTTCATTTATTTTTATAGATAAATGGACTGAAGTTTAAATACTCTTGATCATTTAAATGATTCAATAAGATACAATGATCTAACTTGGACTTATATTGAATTGGTCCGTGGTATAAAGAACTATACTATTTGCTTGGTTTGTAAAAAGCATTTGAAAGGCGGAGGAATCATGCGATTAAAGAAGCATTTAGTTGGGATTAAAGAAGATGTGGACTTGTCAAATTTGAGCCATGATCTAAAGTAACAAATGAAAGCTTTGCTTAAAGAAGCTTAATACGAGAAAGACATAAAGGAGAGATTGAATTATGAAATTAGTAGCGGATGTTCGTTTGCTAGTGTTCATAATGATGGCGAAAATGTTGAAGGTGGTAGTGTTTCTTCTTATTAAGAAGTAAATGTTGCATTTGGACCTGATGTTAGGAAAAGAAGATAGGTATCGTGTTTTTTTACTCCACAAACATCTACTAGAGCTAAGCCTTCAATTCATAGTGCCATGTAATTAAGAGAAATGACTCATAATGTAGATATGACAATGATTAGATAATAGTATGGTTCAGGTGTGATATTCAATGCTTCCTAATCTTATTATTATCAACCTATGTTGGATGTTATAACCTCTTATAGTCCGAGATACAAAGCCTCTTTTATTGATGACCATAGATGTAAACATTTGAGTATCTTAGTTTCATTAAAAGTTAATTGGAAGAAAGAAGAATGAATTGGGCTACTTATGAGTGTTCAATCATGTGTGATGGTTGAACAAATAAGTGACAAGCCTTTTTTTTTTATTCTGCAAAGGGCTCAATATTTTTTAAGTCTATTGATGCATCTGGCTTTATTAGGAATAATGATAATTTATTTGAAATATTTGATGAAGTTGTTGGGACCCGATTTCGAAACCGGACCCCAACCGAAAAACGGAATCACAATATCAGAAAACAAAGCGACGAAAACGAATCAAGCGTATATGAAAACTGAAAGTGGGCCAAAACAAAGACGAAATACAAATCTAATCGGAATCAAAAGCCCAAACATATCGGAGACGAATCGAAATCGGAAAGCAAAAACGAATACGCAATCGAAAGGCTCGAAAACGCAATCAAACAAATCAAAGGCATAAACAAAAACTTCAATCCGACATCCGAAACCGAAAAATTTAGAAAATTATCGCGTTGGAAACCTTAGACTAAAACGATCCGAAATCGGTATAAATTTTTTTCTTTTTCTCTTTCATTCATTAAAAACTCATACAAAGCAACGTAATTGTTCCCAATTGGAAATTCATCCTCAAATCCAAATCTCAATTCATAAGATTCTTCTAATACATTCATGCATATCCCATAATTCATCTTTTAACCAAAATCTTATTTGTCTTTTTTAAAAAATTGGGCAGTATAACGGCTGTATTTAAACAATCCCAAAAACCTGCAAATGGTTTTAAACTCACTTCTATATTCCAAACCAATCCACACAATTTATCGGACCTCCTGTCTGGAATCTCAACATAAATAAACACAATTCTATACCTATAACACTTCAATAATTCTTAATCAAAAATCAGTATCATCGGACCTCCCTTCCGAAATCCATATCACAATCAATCCCATTCATATATCCTAACCATACACAAATTTATTATCTCAATTCAATACACAAATCCATAATTCATACACATTATGAATTAATGTTTGCAAAACTATTAATGGCATTCCAAGCCATATACAAATGCATTCCAAGCCATATACAAATCAATACCAAAAGCCCAATTATTCAAAACACAAAATAAGCAAAATTGAACAAATGTCATGACTTCCTTCATCCGATCTCCTGCTCGAAACCTGGAGACGGGGATGAAAGGAGAGGGGTGAACTTATAATTCGTGGATAACATGTTTATACATCGAAAAATAAACAAAAATAATTTCTCAAAACTTTTGCCATTTTTATACAAATTTCACAGTAAAAAATTCATCAAAAACTTATTTCTTAAACTTTTCAACTTTTCTAATCATTCATAATCAATTTCTAAAACTTTCTCGGTTGAATACCTCAATTTCTCATTTCTCGAAATTCTCAAACTTTTCAAAATTCATGAGCAAAATCAACACATGAATGCATCACAAACATAAACAAAATAAAAAACACATAAACACATCGGAATGGTTTGGGTCGGTCCAAAATGGAACGTATTGCACATTTCTGCATAGTGGTCCTGTGCAGCCGTGAACGGAACGTACTACACTTTTTCGCATAGCGGTTCAGTGTAGCCGTGAACTTATGAGAGTCCGAAATCGGAGCTCCAATGCCACTAGCGGGTAGGCGGGGGAAGCCTTTAAAAAAAGACAAGTGCACTTGACTCAAACTTATGGGACCTAACCAAATCCACATAACACATCATTCACACAGAAATCGAATTGCGCTGAGGCACATTTCAAAACCTTCCTTTTCATACTGTCTCATATTCAAACGAATTTTCATTCACAATTCCAACCAAAATTCACACAACAATTTTTCAAATCATTTTAAACACAATGTCATTCATAATGTCACATATATCACACAAATTCATAATCAGATGTGCAATCATTTACAAACAAGGAAATGCCACAATTTTCATAATTTCTCAATTCAATCAATAATTTCTGAATTCAATCAATAATTTCTAAATTCAATCATAAATAATGAATTCCAGAAATTTCTTTAATTTATCTAAACATTTAAAACTTGTAACAATTTTTCAAAAACAGTCGGAATTAATAAAATCCGATACTTTCTTTTTTTCACTTTCTTGATTTTTCAAGAACACAAATTTAGCTTATAATTCAAAATATAAACATATCACCCACCTCATATCCTTGCTAGAAACTTGTCCAAAGCATCAATTGCTCAAAAGCCTCACTTAAATTCCCTAATTCATGACATAAATCCTAATTAATAACCATTTAAAATTGAACAATTTAAACCATGCTATCTCAAAAATTGAGCTTAGAAATCACAAACCCATACAATATCCAAGTTATCTAAACCAAAAACTCATTAAAATTTCAAAGTTGAAAATTTTCTCTTACCTTATTTCTTCACCATTTTCGGATTTTCTTAGCTCTATTGGAAGCTTTCATCTTCTTCCACATTTTTCCTCTTGAATCCTCTTAAAATCGTGCTTGAAAGCTAGGGAAAATGGAAACCCTAATCCCCTTTTTCTTCTTTCCTCTTCTCTTTTCTTTCTCCACCGAATGCTTCTTCTCCTTTCTTTCCTTCTTTCCTTTTTTGTTCTCATTTTTCTCTCAAGTGTCGTGCTACTCCTCCCAAAAAAGACAGCCACTTCATTCTTTCATTTAATGGAAGCCAAATGACCATTATACCCTTACATATATGCCTTAAAACTTAACACTTTAAGTGATCTTCCAAAATTGCCCCTAAATTTCATTTTAATTCAAGCTTACTTTAGGACATTTTTCAAAACATCAAATTGAAGGAATTTGCTAAAACTTCCTTCTAGAGAAATGTTTCTCATCTTCTCAATTTCATAGCACCACCAAAATCATTTAATTTGGTGCACTACTCCAAACATTTCGGACTATCATTATGCTAAAACATTTTCTAGCGATTTACTTTCATACAAAAATTGACACTATTAAAGACTAAATTGAAACTCACTTCCTTTAGAACATTTGTAACCCTATTTCTTTAGTTTAATACAAATCAAGAATCACCTCATTTGGATGACTAGAGCAAAAGTTATGGCCAAAATACTTTCAGATTTTTCTAATCCAAGACTGAACATTAAACTCAACTTTAATTTAGAAATTGAAAATCCTAAAGTCCAAATTAAAATTCAGCCCCTTCAGATAACTTGTAACTCCATGTCTCTAGTATATTTTGAAAAAAGAATCAGTTCAATTGGATCTCCACAGATCTAGAATTTATCAAAATATTGAACCATGTTCAGAAAATTTTTGAACTCACTTGATTAAATCAATATCTTTCAATTTAATCTAAAAATTTATAAATTTCTCATTCTGATGAATATAATTGTCTTAGGAATCCAACTCTTTGAAAATCAAATCAATCGGATGTCGAACGGAAAAGTTATAAACAAAAGATTGAACAAGGGTCGGATTAGGGGAGGAGAATAGCAAAAACAAAAGGATTTTTCATATATATAGATGTATATACATAACCGAAATTTCCAAAATTCATAAATCTTGGTCCAGAAATACAAATTTGATAAATTTGGTATCAATGAAAATCGCAAAGGAAACTCTACAACTTCTATGAAGAACTCGAAAACTAATTCCATCTTTAAAGGGGTCAAAATCCCAATCACAGTTCTGTCTCCATTTAATGCCACCCTAAACAGTATTACAACTTCTCTATCTTTCACCTCCAAGATCCAAACATGTCATATTTTATATTAATACAAAGATCAAAATGCACCCTACAACTTTCATGAAGGACAGAAAAGTCAATTTGGCCTCTAAGGGAGTCAAAAACTAGATCAAAGTTCCTATCCACTAATACTCTTCCCAAACAGTAACAACAACTTGCAAAAATCATAACTTCCTATTTAACAGCTCAAAATTTCCATACTTTACATCAATGGAAATATCAAAACATAATCTAAAACTTTCATGAAGCACTTAAAGGCAATTTCAACCTCTAACTAGGTCAATTTTTCAATCAAAGTTTCTGCCCTGTTAAAAATCATCTAAACAATATCCAAACTTCCAACATTCACATCTTTCAATTCCCATAATCAAAAATTGCATACTTTATAGTGTCGGAAAGATTGAAATACTAGCTACAACTTTCATGTAGACCACTTTGTCTCATTCAAACCCCATCAGTACAGAAATTGGCCTCAAAACACAACATACACAATTCTACACTTAAGAGCATTTTCAAAAACAAAGTAAAATAACCTTAACTTCGAAAGATCATAACTTTCAATCCCGATATCAAAAAATATCATACTTTATGGCGATCGAAAGCTTTCAACATAGGCTACAAGTTTCATAAAGATCATTTTCTCAAATTTAGCCCAAATCAAAAAGTCAACTATTCATCCCAAAAAGTCAAACTTTCTTAATTCTTCAAATTCTCACACTTTTACTATTTATTTCTTACTTTTGAACTTCCATTTCAATCAACTCCTTTCATAACTCATACAAATCTACTCAAATATTAAAGTCATCAAAACCAATAAATTCTTTTCTCATCAATTTTCTTAAAGCATAAAACATTTATAACACAATTCATATACAAAAACACTCATTTAATTTCATTTTAATATTTCTAATTTTTACTAAAAGTTCGGGGTCCAACAGAAGTTGTGAATGAAGTAAGGCCAGAAAATATTATTCAATTCATTACTGATAATGATTTCGTTTATAAGACTGAAATAAGATTACAAAGTAAGTATAATTCTTTTTTTGACTCCTTGTGCTCCACATTGCATTAACTTAATGTTGAAAATTATACAAATGTTAGGTATTTTACTATTATTGATGAGACTATGTAAAAAGCCCAAAAGTGAGTAAGTTCATCTATAATTATACATGGGACTTAAATTTAATGAGAAAGGATTTTACTAGTGGAAGGACTTTTTGTTGCCCTTCTGTTACAAGATTTGCAATAAATTTCTTATCACTTCATTATTTTATTATAATGAAAAATGAGTTAAGACAATTGTTTACAAGCGATAAGTGAGTTGCATCTCAACATGCTAGGTCGAATGCTAGATTGGAGGTTTCCAAAATTATACTTGAAGATACTGAATTTTGGTGTCAATATCAATTTGTCATCTAAATTTGTGAATCTTTGGTGACAGTGCTTTGTTTGGCTAATAGTGATAAAAAGGCAATAATGACTTTTTTTTTAATGCCATTGAGAGGGAGAAGGAAGCAATCAAGACTAATCTAAAAAATTGGCCTTATTTGCATACAACTTATCTTGCAGTCATCAATGACAGATAGAAAAGGAATCTTAACTCTTCGTTTTTTGTAGCTGGGGTATTTTGTAATACCGGTATCTATTTCAGACTAGGTTTTACAAAGAAAGTTGAAGTTAATAGGAAAATGCTATTAATTACTACAACGGTTGTTGTTTATGAGATGATGCAAAATCTCTTAAGCTCACAAATGAAGCTTTATAAGTAGTCCTTTAGGGATTTTGAGATATAAATTGTTATTCGATAAAGAGAAAATCTTAATCTAGATATATAATTTTTCACCTTTGTTACTTGTTGAAAATTAATTATCACTTTATAACTACTTTTGTTATCTTACGACTTATAGTTTATTAATGGGACTAATTTATAAGAGGTGTTTCAAAATTGCAAAGATTTGCAAATTGAATTCTAAGTCAATAAATGAGTACAACAGGCTGTAAAAGAATCTGGAGCACATTTGAATGCATTCATTCATTCTAAAAAAAGGAATAAATTGGAGCACAAGAAATTGAATGACTTTATTTTCATTCAATATAATTTAAAGCTTAAGGAAATGTATAATATTATCATTATTAAGTTAGATATAATTTCTTATGATTTTTAATAATTTAATTTTTTGTTTACTAAGACTCTTGATAGAACAAGTAGTTTAATAGATTCAATTTTTATTGATAATATTGATCTTTTTCCAGTTTAGGTTTGTGAGGAATCAGGTTTAATAGATAAGAGTGACTTGAAAATAATCTTGGATGGGAAAGTATTGACATATTTTTTGGTGCAATGAAATTGAATTATGATAATGATGAGTCTCTTGTCAATGATAAGAATTTTGTAACAAATGAGAATTGGGATCAATGTAATTATAGCAGGTACGTCCCCCTATGTAGACAATTGAATGAAGTTTCAGGTTTTTGATTCTCTTCTTCTTTTAATTTTACTTGTATTTGATGTATGTATTAAATTCTATATATGTAATGTAATTGTAAATATTTTTGTTTTAAGTTTACTTCTAATTGGTTATTTCCTCATCATGAACTCTTATTGTAAATTGTAATAGAGAGCTAATGATATTAATTGTTTTTCGATGTAATTATTATTTATTACATGATGAAATTGTAATATTTAAATACTTTTGTTGTTCTAAATTTTATATTTGTATGATATTTAAATAGTTTTTCATATTAATTGTGGTTATTATTCAGTATATGAAATATTTGAACTTTTATGTTAATAAAATAAATAAATTGTTGTTATTTTAAAATTTTATTATTATGATTTTTAAAAACAGGATTGATGTAAAATTATAAATTATATCAAGAAATTATGAATTCACTTATTATGGTTTTAAAACTAATTATTTAATTTAAAATTTTAATTATATTAAAATTTTCACAATATTTAATACTTCACCACCTGTTATTTCTTGAACAAATCAACTAACAACAATTAGTGCCAACATTAAAAATGCATGAACAAACAGTAGTTCTTTTGATGTAGCCGAAAACAAACAAACAAAAAAATCTAAATATATACATAAAAATTCGGGAAATGCAAAAGAATGTAGACAAGATAGGAAAATGAAAGAAGAAGCTAAATCGAACGATGGATTTAAGACAAAAAAACTAAAAAGGAAAAGACACTCATGAACAGAGAAAACCTAGATATGGTAGGAGGTGTTGATTCATAGAGAAAGTGTTGTTGTTCCGTTTTATGATAGGAGGCGCTGTTTGAGGTGGGAGGGGTTGCTTGAGGTGAAGAGATACATGGTAGGGTTAGATAGGTATTATTGGCAGGATATTTTTAACGTTCAAAAAAAGAATTAAAGTCCCAATTCGTAATTCAATTCCGATGTTTTTTCAGGTTAATTCAATTTATAAAAAATGATGTGGTTCAATTCATGTATCAATTCCGATGCTTTTTATGGTTAATTCAATTTATAAAAAAATGATGTGGTTCAATTTATATATGAATTGAACCCATTTATTTTTTTGTTTCCAAACACTTGAATTGAATTCAATGTTGTAATTGAATTCAGTTCATACCATTCTAAGCACCATATAAGTCTAACAATCTACACGTTTTGCATATATATCCAAAAAAAAAAAAACTACACGTTAAAGGCATGACTGTAGCATCCCACTCCCGCGAGACCCGAACCCGACATCGACGGTGATATCCGAGCCCGCGACCATGAGGTGGTATGCTAGAGCGATCAATGCAGATTTAAAACTCATTATGATATTTTTTTTCTTTTGAAAACAATGAGTCTTGCTGAAATAAAATAAACGATTCGGGCCGTGATACGAAAACCCATTTTAGTCATACACTTTATCAAATATCATTTTCAAACAATATTTATCAATTAGGGCCTCAAACAATTCGGTACCATTTTGCGGAATCTAAATTTACATAAGTCAAAATGACACAAATGCGCATTTGAACCGATCCCGACTTCAAACATCGAGATAATGGCGGTTGTGACCGGTGTCGCCATCGATTTCGAGCTTTAAGCTTAACGACAGGCCTCGTGTCTAACGTATTCGAGCCTCGGCTCGATGATCGAGGCTATGCCTAACGTTTGAGGCTTTAAGCCCAATATTTGAGCCAATGGCTCAACGTATATGATTTCGGTAGCACGGTCACAACAACGAAAGAAAATGGAAGAGTCACATGCACATCGCATAAATGAATGTTTAATGTGAATTGTGTGAAAGGCTTATTGCCTTATAAAATGTGAAATTGAATGCTGTGATTTCTTATTTCGATATATATACAATATTGTGTGATTGTGTGGATATGCATGAGTTGGGTGAACTATCGATGATGGTTTTTCACCGAGTTATAAACTCACCCAACATTGCATCTATTTTTCAGAAATGGAGAGTACCGTTGGACACACGGAGTACGATATCGCTAGCAAGAGCAGAGATCGGGTCGGGATCGATGTCGTCCAGATCTGCATTAGTGTATTAATTTGATATTTAGTAGGCCCAATTGTTTACATGTAATTGTATAGAGTGACCGAGCACTAATGAGTGCTAATAATGAGTGAAATTGTTTTATCAGTAAAATAGTTTAATATTTGAAAATATTTTGTTATAATTGGGCCAAGTCGGTGATTGTTTACGACTCTAATGTTTTGAAAAAAAAAAAATGTCATACGATTTTTGTTAATAGGGTAATGAATGTTTTAAGACGCCACCTCATGGTATGGCCATTTTACGGATATCACCATGGATATCGGGTTCGGGTCTCGTCAGGAATGGAGTGCTACAATGACATTTTAAAATTGAAGTGTCAGATCAGGTTTCTTAACTTTGGATTTATTATCCGTTTGATAAGTGGTCACAAAGGCTTTATATATATATATGAGAGGTACAAAACATTTATGTGCTAGAAAACTTACCAAACGTAGCAAAGTTGAAAACATAAACTATGCATTGTCCATTTCAAACATTAAAGTGGTGCGAAACGTAATTTGGTGAAGTGGGAAAGCAGAGGCCAGGAAAGGAGGCTTGACACTATCATTGGTACGAAATTGGACAGGAGAAGCAATAATTCAACGTTGCTGTTCTCGTGGGGCACATGAAAGACCGATCAACTCCTTTCTGGACACTTACTCATATATTACGGTTTCATCAGGCCCATTTTTTCCATGTGGTTATCGTGATTCATGGCACGCAAGGATAGGATTGAAGGGATTACACTTACAGTGAAGAACTAATATTCCTCACTCATCATGAAAAAAAAAACACGCTTTTGTTGAGGCCAAAATGTTAGCAATCTATTATTTACCCAAACAAAAAAAAAAAAAAGCCGTTAACAATCTTCCCAGTAATTGTTTTCAAATTTAACTTGATGTCTATTCGTATTACTCACTTCTGTTATTTTATAGTTTACAATTCTTTTAAAATTATAATTGAAATATAGACTGCAAATTTCCTTAAATTAAAAAATCCTTTATTTTTTCCTTTCTTTATATACTACCATTTTTAATTTGTGCGGTTTTCTACATAGAAATCATGGTTGTTTTTCCTTTTCTTCTGTAAAAAAAAAAAGTAAATATTTTCGTGTGGAATCTGTTACATTGAAGTAGTTAATGAGGCCCAAAACTATGTCCTTATCTCAAATATCAAGTTCTAAATTTCTTTTTATGGGAAGATATAAATAATGCGAAAGACCCGTATCATCAAAATGGAACAATTGCTAGTTAGAGATGTTTACATGCAAATATAAATTTACCCATAACAATTTCACAAATTCACAATTCTACAAATTGTCAAATTCAAATTTCACAAATTCACGACATCACAATTTCACAAAATTTTTTATAATCTTTATTGAGCTAAATCTCTGGATTGGTGCCAGTTGGTGGCTGAATGGGATCTGGATCTGAAAAAATCCATATTTTATCTGATCTGGACTACTGAAGTTGTGGGGTAGCGGGGGAGTGTTGGCCGGCAACTAAGAGGCGCGCGGTTGACTGGATACAGAGGGATGTTGTGGTGGCTGACGAATGACGATAGAGATAGAGGGACAAACACAGATGTGAGGTGGAGGTTGTTTTAAATAAATTTGCTGATTAATTCCCACTTTGAACGGGATTCTGTACCTTTTACAAGCTAGCTCGGTACAAAATTCATAACTTTTAATTAAATTGAAAATTTTTAAAAGATTGGGTAATTTAAAATCTGTTATCCTTTTTTTAAAAAATATAAATACTTATTATTATATAGTTACATAATAAACATAATTTTTATTTACATGCAAAATACCTATGTTGTATAGGTTAATGGACAATAATTTTGAAAAGCAATACGCTAAATAACTCAGTCACCTCTTTAATTGGGACATAGTTTGTTAATACTTAATCTAGGTTGTTGGTTCATGAATGTATCCTTTTTAAACACCGATTCAAACGCCAAGTATAATAATAAAAATCATAGATTGCAAAATTAAATTAAATTCCGATATACATATTAAATTGATTGCAACTCTCAAATGAAATATTGATAAAAGAAGATATTTTTACAAAGTGTCGTAATCTAGAGAAATTCAGATGGAAAAAGATCAGGAAAATAACAAAACCACAACTTCCATTCCATATCATCCTCCATTATATTATAAATACAGACCCATCTTTAAGCTTTTTTTTTCTCACAATATATCATACACCACAGAATTATATCAGAGTACTTTGCTCACACTCTTTGTTCTTCCTATAACATAAAACCACCTGAAACCTTGCACTGAAATGGCACGATCGCCTACTTCCCTAGTTTTCAAGGTGAACCGACGAGAACCAGAGCTAATCGCTCCGGCTAAGGCCACCCCACATGAGTTCAAGGACCTGTCGGACATTGATGACCAAGAGGGGCTCCGGTTCCAAGTTCCGCTCATACAATTCTACCACTATGACCCTTCCATGCAAGGAAAAGACCCTGTGAAGGTCATCCGCGAGGCACTTGCCAAAACATTGGTGTTTTACTATCCACTTGCTGGTAGGCTCAGGGAAGGGCCTAACCGTAAGCTTACGGTGGAATGCACTGGTAAAGGTATCATTTTTATCGAGGCAGACGCTGACGTGACCCTCCAGGAGTTCGGTGATGTTCTCCATCCTCCGTTCCCTGGCTTGGAGGAGCTCCTCTTCGACGTCCCTGGCTCTAGTGGAGTGCTCAACTGCCCTCTGTTGCTCGTTCAGGTAATTACACTTTCTTTTCCTAACTATTTCTGAACCCACAACTTTCATCCTCTTTATGAGTTTGGACGCTCTGTCTAAGATTACTTTATTCTATTTTGTTCATTTAAATCTTAATTATTCATTTATGCGAAATTTACATTAAACTCATATAAATAGATGATTGAAATTCAATAAACAAGATAGGACAGAATAATCTTGATCAGAGGATCGTAACTCTATATTTATACGTATTGTCTTCTAAATGGGCCGGTGTCGACTTCTCAATGAGCCGGTGGACCAACGATGATAGGGTCTAATGTGTTAACGTTTAATATTTAATATTTGATATTTGATGTCACATCGTAACTTTTACGGTTATTAATCTAATAAAAGTTTAATATTTGATAATGTTGATTATAGATTTAGCAAATTAATGGAATTGATACTTAATATCATTTTAATTTTTTATTACAAATTTTGTAGGTGACGCGTCTCAAATGCGGTGGCTTCATATTCGCTCTACGATTCAACCACACCATGTGCGACTTGTCGGGTATAATCCAATTCCTGAAGGCCGTAAGTGAGATGGCTCGTGGGGAGCAGGCGCCATCAGTACCACCAACATGGGAACGTCACGTGTTTCAGGCACGTAGTCCACCGCGCGTGACCTGTACGCACCGGGAATACGAGGAAGTGGTCGACACAAAAGGGACGATTATTCCACTGGACGACATGGTCCATCGCTCCTTCTTCTTCGGCCCCGCCGAAATCACCGCCCTAAGAGGTTTCGCTCCGCCGAGCCTTCGCCACTACTCCTCCGCCGAGTTGTTAACTGCATGTCTCTGGAAATGCCGCACTGCAGCCATCCGGCCAGACCCCGACGAAGTGACGGGCATGGCATTGGTAGTCAACGCACGCTTCAGGTTGAACCGACCATTACCGGAAGGATTCTATGGCAACGCCCTTGCATTTCCAACAGCGGTGGCGACAGCCGATAACATCTGCTGCAACCCTTTGGGCCATGCATTGGAACTTGTGAGAAAAGCGAAGGCAGAGGTGACGGAGGAGTACATGCAGTCTGTGGCCGATCTTATGGTGATAAAGGGTAGACCACTCTATACAGTGGCAAGGACATATATAGTGTCAGACGTGACACGTGCAGGATTGGGAGATGTGGACTTCGGTTGGGGCAAGGCGGTGTACGGCGGGCCGGCAAAGGGTGATGTTGTGCCAATTCCCGGATATGGAAATTTTTGCATACCCTTCAAGAGTAGAAAAGGAGAGAATGGAATAGTGATGCCAATTTGCTTGCCATCTAATGCGATGGAACGTTTCGAGGCAGAGCTTGGTAAGATGCTCAAGGCCTCGCCCAACAACAAATCCGTATCTATCGCATCTGCCTTGTGAGACTATCCAATAAAAACGTATGCTTTTGCTTTGGCTCTAAAAATTTATATGCCAATAAAAATATTATTTGCTATGTACGGAGCGATGGGTTCCATACTCCATAGGTCTCCAAGTTTCTGACTCTTGAATGCTAAACCCACTCGCTATCCTTGTGTCGATGAATCGAAAGATCATTTACAAAAACGAATGTTGGATGCAGAGAAGATATGCTCTAAATTTAACAGTCACATTATAATTATGCACTCTAATATAAGATTTTGGACATCTTCTATCATCAAAACTTGATAAAGAAGTGTGAGTCCTAAGTAGAACTTTCGTAAAAACATGGAAATGGAATCGCTTCTTCATTTTATCATTCCGCAGCATGTTCTCTCTTACCAAAGTCTCTTTTGCTCCCCATAATTGCTTCGTTCTTACACGTTAACTCTACCATATCTGCCTCTGCATGCATGTCTTTGTCAACTAAATCAAGTATGGCTATCCTAGCCCTTCCCTTCCGTGTAGCATCAATCCATCAAAGAACCACAACCTCTCCCTTCCTACATTAAGAGAGTGCCAAAATAAGTAGTAAATACACCAATTATCTTATAGAAGGTAACATGTTTCTTACCTTACATTTCATGCAACTATGTTTTTGTATCATGGTTGTTTCCAACTTTTAACGACTCCACTTTAAAACCGCAACAAATCAAAACATAAAACCAGCTTCAGATTTCCTCATTTGACTAGAAATCCCAACTTCTAAATATGACTCAACAGCCAGTTTAGTGGGTGAAAATGACCTGTTCTCTCCATTCCATCTGTACTCCCGTGCATCTCATGTACATGTTACGTTTGGACAGAAATCTGATTTGCATGGCACGGGCCACGCCCCAGAACTGGGCCGTTGCTGTCCCTAGAAAGACTCAAATAGAAGTCATAGCTAAGCACAAGAAAGATTATGAAGACTTGTTCATCTCCTTGAGAAATCAAACACAGATGGCATTTGAGCAAACTGTGTACCAGTGCATCTCTGACTAGCTGTCGATCATATATACGCATTAAACGCAGTTCAATTTGGTTCAGATGATCGTCAACTCAGCTGAAACATTTATAACAGGTCAAACAGTAAGCTATCTGCCTGGAAATTCATTTTGCACTCTTGTCAAAGAACAAAGTGATTAATAATGCTTAATAAGCTCAAGCCATCCTTCTTCTACAGCTCTGTTGTTGTTATCTATCTATCATACGAAAATAAAGACTAAGAAGCAGAAAACGTTGAGAGAGTAAGTTAGTGAAAGAGACGGAATGAAAACAGGGGCAAACAGAGGAGTTTTAAGAACTCAGCGAAAACTGAGATTTCATTCAGTGAATTGTTTTCTACAACTTTAGTAATTGATTGTACATTTATAGCAATTCATTCTTGCTAACTGTCATCTAACTAATTTGTAACTAACATTTCTTGAATTTCTTGAATTCTTTACAAAGCTGCATGGCATGTATGGACATCTTTCTTCTGTCCGAAAATTTCTGAGACATATATCCTACATTCTCCTCCTTGGATCAGAAATTTATCTTCTGAACTCCTACCATTTTCTTTAATTATTGAAATCGCGACTCATGAAAGCCTTTAGTAAAGAGATCAGCTCTTTGATTCTCTGTAGGAATATACTCCAGTTTTAACTCACCTTCCTGTTGTACGTCTCGGAGATAGTAATATCTAAGTTTGAAATGTTTTATCTTTCTATGGAATACCGAATTTAATGAGATGGAAATTGCTGCCTGATTATCCACATATATCATAGTAGCTGAAGTTAAATGAACTAGTAGATCTCCAAGTAATTTCCTAACCTACACAACTTGCTTTGCTGCTGCGGTTGCTGCCACCAATTCAACTTCAGCTGTTGAGAGAGCTACCAGCTCTTGTTTCTTTGAACTCCAGGAAAAACACGCTGATCCTAATGTGAGACAGTATCCAGATGTGCTCTTCATGTCTTCGGTTGCTTCACGCCAATCACTGTCCGCATAACAACTGAGCTTACACACACCTGTTCTCTCAGATAAGAGACTGAATTCGATTGTCCCTTTGAGATATCTCAGCACCCTTTTAATTGTTGTTAAATGTTGTCTTCCAAGATTGCTCAAGTACCTGGAGAGTAAGCTCACCGAATATATTATATCAGGTCTAGTGGCTGATATATACATTAGGCAGCCTACTATGCTTCTGTAATTTCTACAGTCTACTTCATCTTCATCTTCATCTTCCTTCTTTATGAATTTTTCTTTCGGACATATTGGAGTTGAGATAGGCTTACACTGGTCCAGATTGAATTTCTTCAGCACCTCACGTACGTATTTCTTCTGACTTACCTTTATTCTTCCTTCACACTGATCGATGTCCATTCCCAAAAAATATTTCATCAATCCTAAATCCGTCATTTCAAAAGTTTTGCCGAATTGTTGCTTCAGGGATTCTATCTGCTACTCAAAACTTCCGGTGATTAACAAGTCATCTACATGGATTGAAACCACAGCTTCATCACCTTCTTGTACCCGCACGTAGAGGGTCGGTTCACTACTACTTCTTCTGAATTCTATCTCCAAGAGAAAAGCGTCTATCCTTGCGTACTAGCACCGAGGGGCTTGCCTAAGCCCGTAAAGAGCCTTATTCAACTTATACACACACTCCTCCTTTCCCTTTATCATGAAGCCTTGTTGCTGGACGTAAATCTCCTCGTGTAGAATACCATTGAGGAAGGCAGACTTAACATCCATTTGATGCGCCTTCCATCCTTTCTCGGCTGCAAGTGCTAATAACAACCTTATAGTTTCAATTCTAGCCATAAGCGCGAATGTTTCCCCGAAGTCCACGCCTTCGACTTGTTCATATCCCTTTACAACTAATCTCGCCTTGAGCTTGTTAATTGATCCACCAGGGTTCAATTTAGTCTTGAAAACCCACTTCAATCCGATTGCTCTCTTGTTCGAAGGATTATCCGTCAACGTCCATGTTTGATTTTTGTTTATCATCGATATTTCTTCTCTTATGGCTTCGAGCCACTTGGGATTTTGCAAAGCCTCCTGAACTCTTGAAGGCTCCAAAATTGCTTCATTACTTCTCTCATAGATTTCTGCCAGGCTTCTAGTTCCTCTTACCAGCATATGGTCGTAATCTTCATCGGACTCCTCTGGAAGCTCTTCATCAGAATTTCCTTCATGTGGCTCATATTGGGCCACTGGATCTACTTCTTCCTCTATAAGTTGTGGCTGATCCTGATCATCATCGTTTTCTGGATCACCTGTTAATAATTGGATATCTGAGGGCAGAGTGGCTGCCTCCCTCGTTTCCCTAGTCTTCTTTTCCTCTTCGGACCACCTCCAAAGCTCATCCTCGAAGAAGATTACATCTCTGCTTACCTTCACTTTCTTTTGTTCCGGGTAATATACTCTGTAGCCTTTACATACCTCCGAATATCCCACGAAGATTGCCGTCTCTGTTTTGCTATCCAATTTATTCCTTTTGACTTGAGGCACGAGAACACTGCAAGGGGATCCGAATACTTTGAAATTCTTAAACTTTGTCTTGATTCCATGCCACATCTCATACGGCGTTTTGTCGTCAAGTGCTCGAGTATGTAGTCGGTTTAACAAAAAGTAGGTTATTGTTACGGCCTCAGCCCAGAAATCTTTCGGAAGTTTCTTCTTCTCCAACATACACCTTGCCATCTCCACTACTGTCCGGTTTATTCTCTCCATAACCTCGTTTTGTTGTGGAGTGTAAGGGGTAGTGAGCTAATGCTTAATACCTGCAAGCTTACAGATTTGTTCAAACTCGTGAGAGGTGAATTCCGGGCCATTGTTTGTTCTCACAGACTTAATGCTTGCTCCGAATTGATTTTCTATGAGAACCTTGAACTCCCGAAATACTTTGGCTACATCTCCTTTGGTTTTTAAATAGAAAATCCATAAGTACCTTGAGTAGTCATCTATGATTAATAAGAAGTAACGACTGCCATTAAGAGAGGCAATTGGCATCGGCCCGCATACGTCCATGTGCAATAGCTGAAGCTTCTCCTCAGCTCTCCACCTTGATTTCAAGAAAGGCGTACGTGATTGCTTGCCCTTCATGCAGATCTTACATGCAACGTAATCATGAGGGACTGACGGCAAATCTTCAACCATTTGTTTCTTCTGCATTGCCTCCAACCCCTTCATGTGATAGTGACCGAGCCTTTTATGCCATAGATCAATTTTGCCTATTTTGCTCACCAACGCTTCTTGTTGTATCTCCTTTGGTCTCATCACAAAACTCTTGTTCTTTATTGTTGTAGTGAAAATCTCCCTCCTGAGCTTGTCCAATACCCTGCACTTATCAAATTCAAAATATACCGACATACCTTTCTCTATCAATTGGGCTACGCTTAATAGATTATGTTGTATCTTGGGTACTAGCAACACATCAGGAATGGTTTTGAAACCAATCTTGGTCGGTATCTCAACCACTCCTCTACCTTCTGCACGAATGCACACACCATTTCCTACCTTCACGTTAGCCTTTACGTTTTGATCTAAGATTTTGAATAAAGATGCATTCGGTGTCATATGGCTTGTACATCCACTATCTATCAACCATTCAGATGGATGTGCTTCAGCTCGATCACATATGACCACAAAGAGTTGCTCTTCCTCTTCGGTAACCTGCGTATTTGCTTCTGGCTGTCCATTTTGCTTCTTGCATACTGCCTCCATATGTCCCTTCTGGTGGCATCTCCTGCATTCTACATCCGACCTCTTCCAACACCTGAAAGCCAGATGATTTGACTTACCACAGTGAGGACAAGGATTATATTTATTCGTCTTGTCTCCTCCTGTATTTTTGCTTGATTGTTTATGATGGGATTAGGTGTTATGTGAGCTCGTTCCTCCCTTGTTTCTTTTCTTCTTGGATTTTTCTTGACCCTCGTTCTTTGCAGAGGCTCTGTAAGCTCCTTCAGCAACTTCGGACTTCCTCATTAAGTGCCTTTGTTCTTGAGCTTGAAGCGCGCTTACTACTTCAGCAAGCTTGATCTGGCCAATGTCCTTAGAATTTTCTAGAGAGACAATGGTGGCTTCGTATTTTTCAAGTACTGAAACTAGAAGTTTTTGGACCAGTTTTTGATCTTTAAAGTCGACTCCTAAGAGC
Organism: Erythroxylum novogranatense; assembly: GCA_029891385.1. Lineage (NCBI taxonomy): Eukaryota > Viridiplantae > Streptophyta > Magnoliopsida > Malpighiales > Erythroxylaceae > Erythroxylum > Erythroxylum novogranatense. Next base: position 30,016,623 of record CM057229.1, on the reverse strand, counting down.
CTGATTTGATCTGAAAGCTGTATTAATCTTTTAGTATAATTCTTGACAGATTCACCGTCCTTCATTTGGATTCTTTCAAATTCTAAAAAAAGATTCAATATTTTCATGTTCTTCACTTTCTCGTCACCTGCATATTCATTCTTTAGAAATTCCCAAATCTCGTTCGCCGATCCAAGAGACGTTATCCGAGTGAATATGGAAGGTGCCATTGCTTGGTATAAGCAAGATTTCGCCCAAGCCTTCTTAGCTATTCTTTCCCTCAACCAACACAGCTGAGCAATCGGGACATCTTCAGTTGGAACCTCCACTTCGTAATCTTCGTCAATCGGCTCCCACAGATCTTGTCCTTGCAGGTATGCCTCTATTTTTATTGCCCAGATCTGGTAATCTTCTTCATTGAAGACTGCCGGGTGCAAACTTGGAGTGGAAGACTTGGCCATCTCTGAGTATGCACCCCTGTTCGCCTCAGCGTAATCCGAAAAGAATATATTTGCTCAAGACGTGGAACTCTTGCTTATACCCTCACAGATCCCGTAAGAAATTTGCTCTGATACCATTTTGTTGTTGCTATCTATCGATCATACGAAAACAAAAGACTAAGAAGCAGAAAACGTTGATAGAAAAAGCTAGTGAGAGAGACAGAATGAAAAGATGGGCAAATAGAGGAGTTTTAAGAACTCAGCGAAAACTGAGATTTCATTCAGTGAATTGTTTTCTACAACTTCAGTAATTGATTGTACATTTATAGCAATTCATTCTCGTTAACTGTCATCTAACTAATTTGTAACTAACATTTCTTGAATTTCTTGAATTCTTTACGTAGCTGCATGGCATGTATGGACATCTTTCTTTTGTCCGAAAATTTCTGAGACATACATCCTACAAGCTCATCCAAAATAATAGTAATAGCTTCAGAAATAAGTTTAGCTAAATTCTCATAAGGAGCAGTGACGGTAATCTGGTTGGATCTTAGACTTGTACAGCATCAACACATTCCATCTCAGCATCACTCACAGGCTTATCTATTGAAGCGTTAATACCAATGTTCGACAACACAAGAAGGAGCCTCTCCAGATCTGACATAGCCCAATTCATTAGTAACTTATGTAAAATTTATATAATATTTGTCTCATTAATAGTTATGGTTTTAATAGGAAGCTAAACTCAGTTACTAAAAAAGATCATTTTTTCATTTATTAATCAAATGCTTGAAAGATTTGTGGGTAAATCTCACTGTTGTTATCTAGATGGTTGTTCAGGTTATCACCATATTTTGGTTGCACCGAAGAATTAAGAGAAAAAAAAAACTTGCACACGTCCATTCGACACCTTTTCCTACCAAAGAATGCCATTTGGGTTGTGTAATGCACCTGTGGTAAGTATTTTCTCTAATCTTGTGGAATATTGTATGGAAGTTTTTATGGATGACTTTATAGTTTGTGGAGAATCTTTTGAAACATGTGTTATCAACCTTGAGAAAATGCTTAAAAGTTGCATTGAGACTAATTTGGTTTTAAATTATGAAAAATGTTATTTTATTGTTGATCAGGGCATAATTTTGGGATATACTGTCTTATCTAAGGGAATTGATGTTGATAAGGCTAAGAGAGATGCTATTAGATCTTTACCTTATCCCATGACTGTGCAGGAAGTTCACTCTTTTCTTGGTCATGGAGGATTCTATTAGTGATTTATCAAATATTTTTGAAGATTTCTTAACCTATATGTATATTAATTCAGAAAGATATGAAATTTGATTTTGATGAGCCATGCAAGATTAGATTAATTAAACTTAAGGGACAACTCACTACAACCCCAATCATTCAGCCACTGAAGTGGGACATTCCCTTCAAATTAATGAGTGATGCCTTGGATTATGCAGTTGGAGAAATTTTGGGTCAAAAAATGGACAAAGTACCTCATGTCATTTACTATGCTTCTATGACACTCAAAAGAATTATTTCATAATGGAGAAAGAATTTTTGGCTGTAGTTTTTGTGTTGGAAAATTTTCGGTCTTACTTATGGGGTATACGAGTGATCATTTATTCAGACCATGCAGCTCTGAAATATTTTATCACTAAGAAAGAAGCAAAACTAAGGTTGATTATATGGATCTTACTCCTACGACAATTTGAGTTGGAAATACGCAACAAGAAGGAAGCTAAAAATTTGGTAACCAATGGAGAAGCCAATGGAACTGACGAAGTGGAACTGTCACTTCTTTTCAACTGCCAGAGAACAACCAAAGATTTCAACAACTAAACCAACACAAAATCTACCGTTGTCAGTGTGTTTTGACTGACACTCTTGAAGCTTTACAAGTTCATAATTCTTTTGAGCAATTAGTTGGACAAATTTTTTGGAATGCGTTTATTAAAATTGATTGTCCTATATATGTTGAATTAACAAGAGAATTTTACAGCACCTTTCAATTTAATTCTCATGAAGAATTTGACTTGTTTACTGAAGGAATTGTTGAATTTAGACTTATGGGTAAGAAATTTGCGTTATTTGTTTCTGAATTTAACGTGGCTATGGGTTTTATATTAGTTGATGATGTTAAAAATGAATTATTTGTAAATTCTAGATGTAATTATCATAGTGATTTTCATGCCTCTAAATTGTGGACTCAATGGTCTGTTGATCCTCAACCATATAATGCCAGTGCATCTAAGAGTTCATATTTAAAAAAAATCATGTTTTCAAAATCATAAATCGACTCTTAACATACAATTTTTCAGGGCGTCAAGATTCTACTAGTACACTTTCTAATGCTGAATTTTATTTTTTGTGGTAAAGGACAAACAAATTCCTATTAATTTTGGGTTTTTGGTTTCTAACGCAATTTCAATATGTGTTAAACAAGAAATCCAAACCATTAATATTAGGGTCCTAAATCACTCAATTAGCTGTCAATTTGGATTTTATATACCTTGAAAATACTGACATGATTGTGGCTTATGCCATAGAACCTTTGGATATGGAATGTTTGTGCAGGATGGGAATCGTTGACATGAGTCATGGGAGGATATCCTTCATTAATCCGAGTCCAGCTGTCCCTTCCAACCCACGTCAAACCACAAGGAATCAGGTTGTCCCCAATACACCAAGTAGTAGCCAACCTCCTTAGGCCAACTTGGATGCTCGTGTATCTCGATTTAAACACCAGATGCATTGAATGGAGCACAATTTGATATCATATGGGGCACATCAAGGATTCCAACCTCCTTACCCACCAACCCCATGATTTTGGCACCCAACTTATAAACTTTCTTTTCTCTCCTCTTTTCTATTTTCGCTTCTTTTATTTTATGTCATTACATTGGGGACAATGTATGGATTAGGTGTGGGGGTGGGGTATGTTCTATATAACTAAAAGTTAGGAATCTTTGTTAAAAAATTTTGAATGCTTATTGCCTTGTTGAAAAATTTTGAATGCTTAAGTTAAATTTATTTTAGGACAATAGATGCCACTTAGTTAAGAAATACAACTGTATACACTTAGTCAATATTTGACAATCATATGATTAAATATGGTGTATAATTATTGTGAATTGCATTAACTTGTGAGTTTTTGGACCTAAAAGATTGAAACATCTACATCAATCTATATTTCCTTGATGTGTGATTATCTTCTAAGGTGAATTTTTCTCTAGAACTTGCTTGGAGTCTACTTGAGATCACATCTATACATACATGCACAAAAATGATAAAGGCCATCTTTGTTTTAGCCCTCTAGCTTAAAAAGCCAACCTAATTCAATATCCTTTGTTAAACCTTTTGAGCTGAACCCTTTTTCTTGATAAACCCATAATAAACAACTAAAATCTCTCATATCTTCACCCATCATAAATTTAAATAGGCATTCTAACTGCAATTTATATCAAACTTATTTGGAGAGATATAGAAAGCAAGGAAAAGAAAAAGATGAAAGGAAATTGAAGAGATTGAGAGTTGAAATATATATTGTATCTGCTATCTTTAAATATTATTATAATGATGAAAAAATAATAATAATAATAATAATAATAATAATAATAATAATAATAATAATAATAATAATAATAATAATAATAATAATAATAATAACAATAACAACAATAATAATAATAACAACAACAACAACAATAACAACAACAACAACAACAACAACAACAACAACAACAACAACAACAATAATAATAATAATAACAACAACAATAATAATAATAATAATAATAATAATAATAATAATAATAATAATAATAATAATAATAATAATAATAATAATAATAATAATAATAATAATAATAATAATAATAATAATAATAATAATAATACAGTGAAAAACAAGTTATAGAGTGTAATCTATCTTTATGCAATGACGTTGTCAACTCCTTATTGATTGAAATTGTGTCTCCACAAGTGGTTAGATGCTTTGCTAATGTTTATGATTTTTGCCCTTTCTGTTTATCAATGTTTACCTTTACCTATAGTCTAATACAATCTTGAATAAAGCCCTTTTGATTTGTGCATGTTTGTATTTCAAGTGGTGAAAAGTTGGTGAAAATGCAAGCATATGGTAGAATATTTGCATTAGAAGAATTTGAGTGAAAAACTAAACCAATAAACATTTGAGTGATTTGAGTGAAATCCAATCCGTGAGAGTTTCCTATAATTATGTGCTAGTTTTTGAAATATGATTACCTTAGATTGACTTTGTTTATATTTACTTGAATGATTAATGAGGTATTCATTGATTACAAAATTGTTTAACTTTGAAGTGTGCACTATTTATTGTGTTAAGACTCAGAATAAAAAAAGTTGATTAGTTGGCCAATTGATTGCACATGTAGTTTGTCGAGGACGAGCAAAAGATTGGTGTGGGAGAATTTGATAAGTTATCATTTTTATGCTAATTTTGGATATAAATCTCTTTACAGTATTGAAATTCTGATTTAAAATTGATAGGTTTGTTTTTAAATTATTTTCAGATGATTTTTAATACATGGGAGATAAATTTGAATAAAAAAGATACATGAAAAGCAAAGGCAATTCGAATTCTAAGTTGACAAAAAAGTTTTTGACTAAGTGCGGGCAGGTGCAAAGTAAAAATTTATTTGCAGAGTTTGATTTGAAAACAGATTTGATACACTTAAGATTCTAATTATTTTGGAAATCAAGTTGTTTTCTTTGGGGATTTGCCACCTGATTTTGTGGGGAGGTGTATCTAATAAAAATAACAATAAGAGGAAAGACAAAAAAAAACCCCTTCTAGACATCTGAACTTTCACATTTTGTTTGGCTTTGCTAGAGTTTTCATATTTTTTTGGAAAAGTGCAGAGATGGAGACCATATGTTCTGTTAGGCTTTTATCTCTGTTATGAGTAGCTGAATCATTCTTCTTGGTTAAAAGAAACAAACATTATCCTCTAATATGTGTAAGATTTTCTGAATAAATTTTATTTCATTGAAGAATATTAAGTGTTTTTGTATTACCTTTTATGATTAAATTGATTGATCTTTAGGGTGTGCAACTAAGAATTGATTAATTTAATTTATAGCCAGATTAGTAGGATTTGACTTTTAGTTTTGCTAATCTAAAGTTGCAATTAGGATTACTATCTTTATGTTAGGGATTGGAAAATTCTAAGAAGGATACTTATCTAAACTAAATATATATCATGTGTGCATTGTCTTGCTCAATGGTTCTCTAGGTTCTTAAAGCTATTACTTAATCAAACTTAAGATCGTATCTAAGTTGTTGGTTAATAAGAGTGATTAGAATACATGTTTCTATTCATTCAATCCTAAGAGAGAACGCCACTCAATGAGTATTTGTAAATGGACTTATTCTTATATCAATGATCTATACTAGTTTGATAACGTAGGTGACCCGAAACCAAGGTTAGTTCATTAATTTTCCAGGTTTGATTATTTTGGCTTATTTCCAATTTTATCATTTTTAATTTCTTAAAATCACTTTAATTCAACCCCCTCCCAAATTGTTTTAGTTTTTAACTCGTGAAACACTTATCAATAGATTCCTCGTGGGAACGATCTCAACTTTCCACTAACTACATATTTTATTATTAGAGTTGGTATTGATTTGGTTGCAGGCGACAATACTACCACATTAAATTCCCATAACATTAAGTTCATCAAGTTCACATAAGCAATTAACAAATATCTGAATAAATAATAATCCGAAGTTAATAAAAAACAACCATAATGATTCAAACAAAGCATTCAATTATGCCAAGAAAACATCCATGTTCTCCCCTTGGGACAAAATATGTCAAAAAGAATAGCTAGTAATCAACTAAAAAGCGAAGAATCTGCTACTTTAATTGACATAGTGCATCTAAACATACTTGAAAAATGCCCTAGACGAGGAATAAGGAAAGTTGACCACCTGAGCTTTCTTGTTCACAATCAAGATTGAAGGAAAAATGTTTAGCAATGTCATAGGCTCAAGAACACTATATGTCTTCCAAGGAACACCACTGACATACAAAAATTATGTAATCAAGCACTAAAAATATAATAAAGAGTGAGGCTTACTCCTAATTGCAATCATTGCCTCAATAATGATTCTTCCCAAATTGAAAATTTTCCTACCAATGGTATAAACTAACTTAGCCTGAGCCGGATAAATTGAAACCATTTAAGTACTTGGCAACCAATTTGCCAACACAAGCTTATGGAGCACAAAATATTTCTGCAACAATGCATCTGCACTCAAGGCAGAAGAAGATGGCTAAGAAGTCAATTCACCATTGGTTAAAACAGTGGCCATCATATCATTAGTCACAACCCAATCATAATCATATAATTGGTCACTAAGCAAATTATCAAACCACAAAAATGTATTCAACATATCTGGATCAATTGAACCATAGTACCCCTTATATATACAACATGATAGCTCAAGGTAGAATCATTCAAGACATCTTTATCAAGATTATAATAAATTCTCTAACCAATTCAAAGTCATAATGTTTCGATAACAATGTCAACAAATTTCTTTTAGTTAACATAATATCTAAACAAAATTGTCGATATTCATCCACATTTATAGGATGATCAAGAACTAACCTAGTTTTTGCAATGGAATCCCATTTATGTTTTGTAGCAAAAGAGTAAAACTTATATGATAAATCATTATCAACAAAAATTTTGACTGGAGATTGTCTGCGAGGGGGTCAGAACGACTTTCAAGCTACTTGTTTTACCAATCTCTGAGGAACAAATGGAGTGAAAATTGGTGATGACCTAACCGTAGAGATATGAGCAATAGTCTTCATGGTATTCTCTTTCGAATCAGAGTCAGATTCCACTATTATAGAGGACAACACCCGTAACAAATTAGTATTGACTGATGGTTGTTCTCGAATAGATGAAGGGTCGGGAATGTCAATGGGTACTACCGAGGATGACCCGACACCAGTTGATGTCCTTCCATGAGGTGGGTTTTTTCGTAAATAGTTAGAACGTCGAGAAGGGATGGTGGGTGAGGGAAGTTAGGTCATCGGTGACAAATCTAGATGAGAAGATGAAGCTTGATGTTTTTATTTACCCATGATAGCTCCAAAAATAAGAATGCCTAATAAAAAGGAAGAAGGTAGATGCCAGTAGGGAGATCTAAGTGAGAGATACTGAAGATAGAAGAAGACTTTGTAGTGAGAGACACCCAATAATCGAAAATGAAGAGGAGAGCTAAACCATGTGTAGAGGTGAAATTTAAAAAAAAAATGAAAGAAGAGGGAAGAGGGGTGTACTGGAAACAACAAAATAAAGAAACAAAATTTAGGGATTTTGTCACTTTCTAATTCCCTTCCCCCCTAACACATTATCTTAAAGCCTCTTGAAGGAATTCAAATCTGATCAAATCAAGAGGTTTCCTAAAAATGGCAGCCAGTTGCTTCTCAGTTGCTACATATGAAAGAATTGCAATTTTGATTTCTACAAGCTCACGAATGAAGTGATACTTTAAGTCAATATGTTTGGTTCTAAAATGATGAACGGGTTTTTTCGAGATGTCTATAGCACTCTTGTTATCATATATAACAGTCAACACACTTTGATCAATTCCATAATCTTCCAACATTTGTTTCATCCACAACTATTGTGAACAACAACTACCCGTGGCAATATATTCCACTTCTGTTATTGAAAAGGAGATAGAGTTTTGCTTCTTACTATGCCATTAGATCAGATTATCACCCAGAAAGAAACAACCCTGTAATGCTTTTGGGTCATCTAAATTTCTGGCCTTGTCTGCATCACTATACCTAAAGAAATATGAAGTAGAATCACATGAATACCATAGCGCAAACTCGGAAATACTACTGACATACCTGATAATCCTCTTTACTACTGTCAAGTGTGTCTCTTTCATGTTGGATTGATAACCAGCACATACTCCAACACTATAACAAATATCCAATCTACTTGCAGTCAAGTAAAGTAGGCTTTCAATAATGCTTCTATATAGGTGTACATCGATACTTTTTCCATTATCATCTTTGTTCAACTTGATAGATGCACTCATAGGAGTTTTAACATACAATGCATTCTTAAGACCAAAATTCAGTAAATTCTTTGCATATTTAGTTTGTGATAAGAAGATACCATCCTTCACTTGTTTAATTTGTAAACCCAAAAAGAAATTCAATTCACCTACTATGCTGATGTCAAATTGATGCATCATCAACTCTACAAATTCATTCACCATCTTTGGATGAGTGGAACTAAACACATTATGTTCAACGTAAGTCTATGCAATCATCAAATTAGATTTGAATTTGTTAAGAAATAGGGTCTTGTCAACATTACCTCATTCATATCCTTGTTTGAGTATATATTGAGTAAGCCTTTCATACTAAACCCTTGACGCTTATTTAAGATCGTACAGAGCTTGGTTTAGCTTGAAAATGTAATCAACATGTGCTGAATCAATAAAACCTTTCAGCTACTTGACATATACCTCTTCATGTATAACCCACTCAAGAATATGCTCTTCACATCCAGTTGGTAGAGTTTGAAGTCTTCCACACATGTTATACCCAATAGTAGTCTAATTGATTCAAGTCTTGCCACAAGCGCAAAATTTTTATTGAAATCAATTGCTTTAATATGAGAATAACCTTGAGCCGCTAACCTTGCCTTATTTCCATTCATGTTACCTTTGTCATCGATTTTATTGATAAATACCCATTTTGTCTCGATCACATTTACATCTAATGGTCTTGTCACCAATTTCCAAACATCATTGTGAGCAAATTGTGTCAATTCTTCTTGCATAGTTGTTGTCCAAAACTTATCTTGTAAGGCTTCTTTCACATTTTAAGGTTCGAATGAAGAAGTGTAATATAAAAGTCCTACAAGTTCTAAATAATCTATTATATTTCTGTCTCTTGTCTTCCTTTTATCACCGACTTCTCTGATTACATTCTCAATAGGATGACTTCTTCTGATACGTGATGGTGGTTCCCTGTTAAGATCATTTTCCTATGTGTTTTCATCATTCAAAAGAATTATTTCATCATTAGGTACATGGATGGCTGCCTCTTCTAAAGCAATAGACCTATCCTCTATCTGGACAATTCCTTCACCTATAATAATTAACTGTAGGTTTGGGTAGTTTTTGGCTTTTAAGTCTTTGCATTGTTAGGCTAATTTGTGAGGTTGGTTTTGAAGATTTTCTTCAACTACTTTTTCAATTATCTGATGTATATCATCCACCATAACATTTATGGATTTCATCACTGTTTCGATTCTTTGATTAGACACCCATATGCCTTGTTATGTGTTAAATATCCAATAAAGATCCTTTCATCACTTCTATTCTTAAACTTTTCGAGCTGTTATTTATCTCCCAGAATATAACACTTGCTGCCAAATATGTAGAAGTAGTTGATATCTAGTTTCTTTCCCTTCTAAAGTTCATATAACGTCTTGTTTAAGTTACTTCTGAGATATACACATTTACTTATGTAACATGAATCTCGATGATATTTTTCTTCCATTTAACATAGATATGGCCATTTCTTGAAACGTTTTAATCGTCCTCTCGGTAACTCCATTTTGTTGAGGAGTTTTAGGTGCTGAAATTTCTTATATGGTACCATATTTCTAATAAAATTTGTTGAAACTTGCATTTTCGAACTCCCTTATATGATTTGATCGTATTCTCAACACTATCAAAATTTTCAGATTTGGAACTTGTGCATATAAACTTCTAAAACCCTCAAATGCATATGGTTTCTCCTTCAAAAAATTTTAGATATGTAACTCAATGGGCCATTATAGAGCCAAGCCAACCTGACCCACTTTATATTTTTAAAAAAATAAAAACGACGTCATTTTTTGAAGTAATGATCGGGTCGTTGGCCTATGGCCTGCTCATGGCCCACTCAACCTAGGCCAAAATCAAGCTAAGCTGGGTAGACTGGGTCAAAATTGACATCCCTATAAAACACTTTTTCTATGGTATAACTTTTAAACTAATCTTTACCTCCACATCCAAAGTCACCCTAATGGCCTGAAAAGTTATACTCTAAGTACCCAGTCTTAGTTTTGCTTAATTTAAAGCCCTTTGATTCTAGCATAACCCTCTAAAGTTTTAACTTAACATTGACACCCTTTTTTTGTCTTATCAACTAAAATAATATCATCAACAAATACTATACACCTAGGCATATCCCTTTGCATATTCTTGGTGAGCTTATCCTTTACTATTGCCAACAAAAGGGCCCCAATAAAGAGCCGTGGTATAGCCTAGTATTGCTAGAAAAATGCTCCGTATCTCCTCCTATCATCCTTAATTTAGTCTTTATACTTTCATACAAACTCTTTTAACTTTAAAACACCTCCACATGATTTTCCTTGAAACCTTGTTACAATCCTTTTCTAAGTCAATAAAAATCTCGTGTAGGTTATGATGTCTTTCCCTTTAATATTCCATTAATCCTACAAGGAGATGTAAAGCATATGTCGTGGACCTTCCTGGTATGGAGCCAAACTGGTTCTGTAGCACCTTACTCTCATTAGACACGTACCTGACATCCTGAGTGATGTCCGGGTCTGTGCCCCACAAGGATGGCACGCTAGAATGGTCAAACATTTAAAACTCATTACAAATTTTTTTTGAACAATATAAGCATATGCAGAAATTAGTAATCAAAATCGAGCCTAATCTTTTCTTTCATAACATAAAAATCACATTTGTTAACACTACAATCCAATTCATTCTCATTTACAAACCTTTCAAAAATGGAAAGTTATTACATGCAGAAACATATTCAAATACACATTATACAAAAGTTGCGGAATACATAAATAAGAAAATATAAAAGCAGATGCCAACTGATCCCGATCTCTACCTCTTACTTGAATGCAGTGGCTATACTCCCGTTTGTCCAACGGGGTAATTCTTCTAAGCCTGAAAAATATTGCAAATTTGGGGTGAGTTTTGCGAACTCAATGAGTGACCATCATCGATGTCTCACTCGGTGACATAACACACAATTCACATCATTTATTTGATAATCATATTAAATCACAACACTTGATCCATCATTTCACATTTTACATTCAACACATTATAATCATTCATATTATGCATATGTAGTACACATGAGACTCACTTTCTATTTGTTACTTTGTTGGGACTGAATGCCTAACTGTCTCATATTTATTGTGGATACTAGGCTCATTGATAACTGTCCCGTATCCATTATAGATACTAGGCTCATTGATAACTGTCTCGTCTTCGTTGGAGATACCAAGCTCATTTTATATAGTGAGCCTTTAGCTCTTAATCACTTTCTGAACTCGAAGTTCTTTTTCACAATCTGAGCTTTAAGCTCTTTTTCGGTGACTATTTTAGTCACAACTGCCTTTATCTTTCATGCATTCATGACATGGAATGCATCAATCACATTTGCATACTCTTAGTCAATCACATCCGCATATCATCGGACCTTAGTCTGGCATTCAACATTAAAGTTGAGAATCACATTTTCATTCATATGTAAATGCACATCCAGAACAGACCGTGGTCTGACATTTAACAATCAAATTGTGTACAATTATTTCAATCCAATTCACATACAAGGAGCACTTCAATGTTCTCATATTTATGAAACTCCTCGGATATATATTGTCCGGAACTAACACATTCACATTGCATAATCATTCAATTCATAACTTAAATAAAACAAACAATAAGGAAGACCAACTTGGTCTACTCACAGTACGCTCTAGATTAGCATTAGCTTTCATGATTTGAAAACGTCTAAATGTGAAAGTTTAACCTACACATCACAATTATACAATGCACATGTTGCACATACATTAATAATTGCATAATCATATTAATGTTCAATTTTACACATATGCATATATGTAATGTACAATGCATGCTCAATGACAATCCTAGGTATTTATTCATTAATGTCATCACAAAATCAATCCCACATCAAGAATCATCTAAGTATAATTTACACTTAGGTTGTACCTTACTAAAACCATTAAAATCACAATTCATATCTCAATGACTTTCTTTTAGAATTTTTTTCCATGACACTCTTTCAGGTCTACTGTTCACTTTCAATTAGAAAGTGGAAATGATGTAATTTGATCAAACTCTCTTCTAGAAAATTTCTCTCCCATCTCTTAAGTTTCTAATGACACTAAAATCGTTCAATTTGGTTTAGAATTCTAAAAGTTACGGCCGAAATATTTTTAGACTATTATTAAACTAAAACAGTACACTATACCCAAATCCCATCTAGAAATTATAAGTCTTAAGGACTGAATTAAAATTCTATTACTTCAGATAATTCGTGGATCTATGTCTCTAGTTTATTTTGAAATAAGAATCATCTCATTTGGAGCTCTACAAATCAAGATATGATCAAAATACTGAAGTATGTTTAGTAAAATATCCAATTCATACTCTTTCTTCCAATACCCTTAATTTGATTCAATTAATCTTTTTCAATTCAGTATCAAAAGCTATAAAATTTTATGGAGAGGTCGGAAAATTTTTCAGGAATCTATTGGTCTAAGAATCATTTCATTTGGAGGTCAGATAACTAAGTTATAATCGAAAGAATCAAACAAGGTTTTGTCCTCAATCATATTGAACCTATTTTGGGACAATTCACATAACTTTCTCTATAGATGTTGAATTAAGGTTATTATTAGACGGTTTAAAAGAAGACTTATGGCTCTACGAGTATTGTGAAGAAACTGAAGCAAGATTTTGGCATCTATAGGGTCAAAATTGAACCACAAAATAGGATCAGATAAAACTAGATGAAAGGTCAGAAGAAAGGCGCCAGAAGATAAGCAGCGGAAGATGGGCACCAGAAGATAGGCAGCAGAAGATGGGCACCAGAAGGTCAACATAAGAAGATACAGAAGGTCAACCTAAGAAGATGCAGAAGGTCAACATAAGAAGATACAGAAGGTCAACCTAAGAAGATGCAGAAGGTCAACATAAGAAGATACAGAAGGTCAACCTAAGAAGATACAGAAGGTCAACATAAAAAGATACAAAAGTTCAACCTAAGAAGATACAGATAGTTAACCTAAGAAGATATAGAAGGTCAACATAAGAAGATTCCATCTACAGTGCATAAGTAGATGATTCAGTCTACAGTGCATAAGTAGATGATTCAGTCTACAGTGCATAAGAAGAAAGGTTTCTACAGGGTCTTCCTCACATCATCAAAAGTTCTGAATCACTAACTACACTTATCCTAACACCATTATATAGATCATCCAACTTCCAAAACATCTTTATAAAAAATCATGGGTCATTAATGATCATTCACAATTACAAAAACAAGACATTTACATAGATTTTTCGCCATCCACATCATACACATTCAACTTACAAAATTAAGTCATCAATCCCACATTTCTCATCATTCTAGTTTCATTTAACAATATCCATAACATTTAAAGCATAACTTACTTGGTTTCACTTCAAATTCTTCAAAAACAACACTAACCTTAGCTCCCAAGCATCACACATTCATCATCTTCTAAGGGTGGTAGAGATAAGTTTTTAGTGAAAATGAGGAAGAAGATAGCAAAAATGCTAGTAGCAAATGGAGGAAAGTGTGATCTTCGAATTTAATGTGGTAGTGATTAAAGAAAACGAAAATGATGATGAAGAAGAGAAGAGAGTCACGAAGAGAAAGATGGAGAGAGCAAGAACAACACGTAATGGACTTTTAAATAAAAAGCATCATGGGAGAGTAACAAAAGGGTTTAAATGCTTAGTGGACTTAAGACATTGTTTGGCAAGTGACTTTTGTCACTTTTCACATGTCCAATTCTTATTACATAAATCCAATTTCTATTCTAATTGTCTCTCAATTTTTAATGTCACTTGTTAATAAATCCTAAAGTCATTTATCAAAATTTTCATTGCGATGTGATAGAAATTTCTACTACCATTATCCTTTGTTTTGCTCGTTGACATTTTTTCTAGTCCAAAAATTACCCCTTTTTTTAGAAATTTTCTTAAAATTCTCCAAAAATTCTAAACCAACAATTACACTCTCCAAATTAATTTTCAATACATAAAACCACGTTTCTCAATATACTCAAATTTGCAAACAATTATACCCAAAATGTCAATAAATGCATGTACAGTCATTTTCATGTGCAAAGATTCAATATTCATATGCATGAGCATATCATATAATGCATGAGCATGAAATAAATTTCTAATCTCTTAGTGAATCTCTCACATTTACAATTTTAACCTTAGCATGGGTATCGGGATGTTACAACTCTCCCTTCTTTAAAAGAAATTTCGTCTTCGAAATTCTTACCTGATTGTTCGAACAGGTGGAGATATTGTCTCTTCATATGCTCCTCTATTTTCTATCTGGCTTCCTCAGTCGTGTGATTTCTCCAATGGACTTTCACTAATGGAACAACTCGATTTCTCAACTGCTTGATCTGAGATCTTGATCTGAGATCCCACTATCTTGATCGGCTCCTCAATATAGCTTAAGTTACTCACAACCTCAATGTCTTGAGCTGGTATCATATATGTCGTATCCGATCGGTATCTTCGAAGCATACTAACATGAAACACATTATACAATTGAGACATCTCACTCGGTAAAGCCAACTTATAGGCCAAAGGTCCTATCCTTTCGATGATCTCATAAGGACCATTGTACCTAGGATTTAACTTGCTCTTTTTACCGAATCTCAAAACTCCTCTCTAATGTGACACTCTCAGAAACAATTCATCTTTTCCACTTCTCATCGGTGTTAATCCACTTAACTCATAGGTCTATCTCACTACATTCCATAACTTCAATGTTGTCCTACCAAATTCATTCGCTTTCCATGCGCCACTTAATTTCTATTGTAAATTCATTTCACCCTTTTTAATATCTCGAATCAATTCTGGTCTTTAACCATTTATAGACCTGTTTTATTTCAATGTAAGGATGAATGACTCTTTTATCGTATAACATCTCATACAATATTCTAATAATATCACTGTGATAATGATTGTTATGCTTAAAGTCAATCAAAACTGTACATTGTTCTCATGTTCTTATAAACTCCAAAACATAAGCTTCAAGCATATCTCCAACAGTCAAGAATATTGGTAACTTAAATATGTAATCACTTGGTTCTACATTTTTAGCCATCAAATTCTCCTTCAACATATTCCTACTAAGTCGTATAGCTTCGGTTGTTTCTTATGCTTTCTCTAACAGTCTCCTTATTGAGTACACATACTTCTTAATTCAATCACAAAATATCATTTTTTTTTCAAACTCGAAAGTCAAATTGGTTTTCAATTCCTCTATAAGATTCACAATTTTAGAATTCTCAATTTGGGCTTTGTTAATCTTTTCCTGTGGAATTGATCTTAAATTCAATAGCTAATAATACTTTGAATTGCCCAAAATTCAACTCGACATTCTATGCTCTTTATTGCATTTGGTTTGGTAACCACAATATCTAAATTTGTGCTATTTTGTTATTGAATTTTATGTTCAATACATCAAATTACAAAACCAGCTTTACTAGGAATTACCCATTTACATAATCAAAATCTTCAAGTAACTCTATTCATTATCCCAGCCTTACTTTCAATTCTTTCAAACTCCATAATGACCTTAAACTTTAATGATCTCTATAAATTCCAAAATGTTTCTATATATACGTAATGTCTCCACTCACATGAAATCACTTTATTAAGCTGCTTTGGATTTTATCCTAATCTCTTGTACAAGCATCATTGTATACTACAAAATCTCCAAATCCAGACGATATAATTAGTATTGGTGTTATAATTCCTCAAAATTCTCTTTACATTAATCACTAATTGATACAATTTTGCTTGGAACAATTTAATCTTCAATACCATAATACTATTGGTCGCATTGTTAACTCCAACAGATATACCCCAAAACTCTTTGTGCCCATGATTTGTTCTTGTAATTCTTTAAGTATCTAATTCCTCGATGAGGTAGTATTATCTTATAATATTTTTAGTTTCCCAATTGAATTCTTTTCTCGAATAATTTTCTCAATTCATTTGATTTTCCCTAATTTTCACATGGATTTATTTTAATGCCTGCTCATTCATACTAGTTTCTCCACACTTTTCAATCTATTTGAACCCTTTAATTTCTGTGTTGGTAACACATTCATTAGATGTAATTTGTACCTCCCAGACATATTTACACAGACTATAGCATGGACCTAAGTTCTCCTCACATTAACGATAGTTTCACCTCGAATTCAAAAATCCACTCACATAGTTGGATACTTTACATCAAACAAAATGCATACAGTCTCAGTAGCATCTTCTACCTCCAATATTCACTTTTGATTCATTACATATTCATTTCTGATTTGCTCCTTCATTGATCATTCTTAATTTGAATCATCTAATCAACTCAACCTAATTTAGGGAAATTTCTTCTTTGAAAGAACATTTCTTACTACAATCATTGATACTGTTCATGAAATCTTTATCAATCAACTATTTTCTATGATTACTTATCAGTCATTCTTAGTACCTCAAGAAGATCAATTTCAACTATTCATGATATCTCAATAAGATCAATTTATGCCATAACTTACATGATCAAAACATCCCTTATAATAAGGCTCAATGAGGCATTAAACAATTTCATTTACTCAATACCTTGGTATATATCATTAAAATCACTGCATGTTAACTAGAGATGTATTTATGACAATTCACCAATTAGTAGCTTATGCTACGGATACCTTAATCTCATTTAATTCTAGACAACATTTCTCCTTTTACGCCTTTCCTCGACTGTGGGGATTATGCCATGATTGTGTCCTTCTTCTTTTTCTCAAATTCATCATATATATAGTAACATCATTAACAATCTCAATTCATTCCCAATGGATCACTATAAACATTTTCACGTCTTACTCTAACTCATCTTAGACTTTGTAACTATAGGGACTATAACCGACCAATAATATTCAAAAAGTCATAGATTGCTTCTTATATTATCTCCATATATAATACATATATGCTCAACATTCTTACTTGTCATGGTGATCCGATTATCAGATGTGCACTCACAATGGCAAATCAACTTAACCTTAACAACTTTTTCATATATCGCTATCATCATCTCACCTTCCAATTACCATATATCATCATACATACATATGTTCGCAATCAATTCGGAATCATAGATACATAATCATCCTAAAATTCTTATCTCAATTTCATAGACATATTCTTATGCTAAATCATAACTCTTATCATATTTAATCGACATTCATTTCAAGTCCAAGTTTAACCTCTCCAGACCATAGAAAATTTTGTTTTCTTTCAACTTGGCTTGTACACTTTAGGTCTCATCATTCATATTGATGTCACTTCTTTCCTTAATCAGTCCACAACAATGTATTCACATTTATATCACATTCGAGGATGTATTACCACAATACAATAATGATGTCGTATTCCATAATACATCCACCAATATGAATGCGTTGAATCTATATTTTTCATATCTAACCTTATATGATTCCTCATTTCTAAATATCCACAAACTTCTTTCCTCTCACATTCTGACAGATCATCATTTTTCTCACCATTCCTATCAGTCTAAACACTTAACAAATGCTCATGCGTGTGACTCAGACACATGTGACTTAGACTAGGGATCAGTTGCTATTATCTGCTATAACATGACAAAAATGCATGTAACTTGACATGTATATAAAAAATGCCTATGTAAGATACTAATTCTAGGCTCTGATAGTGATACCACATTGTAGCACCCCACTCTCACTAAACACGTACCCGACATCTTGAGTGATGCTCGGGTCTGTGCCCCATAAGGGTGACATGCTAGAATGGTCAAACATTCAAAACTTAGTACAAATTTTTTTTTGAACATTATAAGCATATATAGAAATAAATAATCAAAATCGGGCCCGATCTTTTCTTTCATAACATAAAAATCACATTTGTTAACACTACACTCCAATTCATTCTCATTTACAAACCTTTCCAATATGGAAAGTTATTATATGCAGAAACATATTCAAATACACATTATACAAAAGTCACAGAATACATAAATAAGAAAATATAAATGCAGAAGTTAACTAATCCCGACCTCTACCTCTTACTTGAATGCAGTGGTTATACTCCTGCTTATCTAATGGGGTAACTCTTCTGAGCCTGAAAAATAGTTAATTTGGGGTGAATTTTGCGAACTCAGTGAGTGACCATCATCGATGGCTTACTTGGTCACATAACACACAACTCACATCATTTATTTTATAATCATATTAAATCACATACACTTGATCCATTGTTTCACATTTTACATTCAACACGTTATAATCATTCATATCATGCATATGCAGTGCACATGAGACTCACTTTTCATTTATTACTTTATTGTGATCGAGTGTTTAATTGCCCCATATCTATTGTGGATACCAGGCTCTTTGATAATTATCCCGTATCCATTATGGATACCTAACTCATTGATAACTGTCTCATCTCCGTTGGTGATACCAGGCTCATTTTATATAGTGAGCCTTTGGCTCTTAATCACTTTCTGAGTTCGAGGATCTTTTTCACAATTTGAGCTTTAAGCTCTTTTTCGGTGGCTACTCTGGTCATAATTGCCTTTATCTTTCATACATTCATGAAATGGAATGCATCAATCACATTTGCATATTCTTATTCAATCACATTCGCATATCATCGGACCTTAGTCTGACATTTAATATTAAAGTTGAGAATCACATTTTCATTCATATGCAAATGCACATCCAGAACGGACCGTGGTCTGACATTTAACAATCAAATTGTGTACACTTATTTCAATCCAATTCACATACAAGGAGCACTTCAATGTTCTCACATTTATGAAACTCCTAAGATATATATTGTCAGGAGCCAACATATTCACATTACGTAATCATTCAATTCATAACTTAAACAAAACAAACAATAAGGAAGACCATCTCGGTCTACTCACAATATCCTCTAAATTAGCATTAGGTTCTATGATCTAGAAATGTCTGAATATGAACGTTTAACCTACACATCACAATTATGCAATACACATGTTACACACACATTAATAATTGCACAATCACATAAACATTAGGTTTTTCACATATGCATAAGTGTAATATACAATGCATGCTCAATGACAATCCTAGCTATTTATCCATTAGTGTCATCACAAAATCATTCCCACATCAAGACTCATCTAAGTATAATTCATACTTAGGTTTATACCTTACTAAAACTATTAAAATCACAATTCATATCTCATTGGCTTACTTTCAAAAAATTTTTCCAAGACACTCTTTTGGGTCTACTACTCACGTTCAATCAAAAAGTTAAAATGATGTAATTTAGCCAAACTCTCTTCTAGAAAATTGCTTTGCCATCTCTTAAGTTTCTAATGACACTAAAATCATTCAATTTGTTCAAAATTCCAAAAGTTAGGGCCTAAACATTTTTAGACTATTATCAAACTAAAACAGTACACTATACCCAACTTCCATCTAGAAATTATAAGTATTATGGACTGAATTAGAATTCTATTCCTTCAAAACATTTGTGGCTCTATATCTCTAGTTTATTTTTGAAATAAGAATCATCTTATTTGGAGCTCTACAGATCAAGATATCATCAAAATACCAAAGTATGTTCAGTAAAATATCCAATTCATACTCTTCCATCTGATACCCTTAATTTGATTCAATCAATCTTTTTCAATTCAATATCAAAAGCTATAACCTTTTATGGAGAGGTAGGAAAATGTGTTAGGAATCTATTGGTCTAAGAATCACTTCATTTAGAGGTCAGATATCTAAGTTATCGCTAAAAGAATCAAACAAGGTTTTGTCCTCAATATCATATTGAACCTATTTCGGGACAATTAGCATAACTTTCTCTATAGATGTCGAATTAAGGTCATTTTTAGACGGTTTGAAAGAGGACTCTACAACTTTCATGAAGACACTGAAGTGAGCTTTTATCATCTAAGGGTCAAAATTGGACCAAAAAATAAGTTCAGATGAAACTAAACTAAAGGCACCAGAAGATAGGCACCAGACGATAAGCACCAGAAGATGGGCACCAAAAGGTCAACATAAGAAGATATAAAGGGTTAACATAAGAAGATGCAGAAGGTCAACCTAAGAAGATACAGAAGGTCAATATAAGAAGATATAGAAGGTCAACCTACGAAGATACAGAAGATCAACCTAAGAAGATACAGAGGGTTAACATAAGAAGATATAAAAGGTCAACCTAAGAAGATACAGAAGGTCAACCTAAGAACATTCCGTCTATAGTGTATAAGAAGATGATTCAGTCTACAATGCATAAGAAGAAAGGCTTCTACAGGGTCGTCCTCACATCACCAAAGTTCTGAATCACTAACTACACTCATCCTAACAATATTATATGGATCATCCAACTTCCAAAGCATCTCTATAACAAATCATGGGTCATTAATGATTATTCACAATTACAAAAACAAGACATTTACATAAAATTTTCACCATCCATCTCACACACATTCAACTCAGAAAATCGAGTCATCAATTCCAAATTTCTCATCATTCTAGTTTCATTTGACAATACCCATAACATTTAAAGCATAACTTACTTGGTTTCACTTCAGATTCTTCAAAAACAACACTAGCCCTAGCTCCCAAGCATCACACGTTCATCATCTTCTAAAGGTGGTAAAGTGGTTTTTGCGACAATGAGGAAGAAGATAGCAAAAATGCTAGTAGCAAATGGAGGGAAGTGTGATCTTTGAAGTTAATGTGGTAGTGATTGAAGAAAACTAAAATGATGAAGAAGAAGAGAAGAGAGTCACGAAGAGAAAGACGGGGAAAGCACGAACAATACCTAATGAACTTTTAAATAAAAAGCATCGTGGGAGAGCAACTTCCACTCTTCATCTCGTTTAAAACTATTTTAATTTCTTCCCTTATTATTTGTTGATAATAAATAAAGTTATAATACCTCTCGAATGTGCTAAGATCACCTAAAGAGATATTGCCTTCATTACAATTGTTGTAAAAGTATCTCTGTCATCTTTTATTAATGTCATTTTTAGCCCCGGGCACCCACTTTACTTCATCTTTTATAAACGAACTTCCTTTAAATCTCTCACTTTCTATTCCTTAGCTCTCTCCAACTTAAATATATCCTTTTATCTAAGCATTCATTTGATACTTAATTGATGAAAGTCTAATCCCATTAAATTTTTCAATAACTTATATCTTATTTGAACATTTTGAAAATGTTGTGGTTGAAATTGGATGCTTTAAATGTTAGGGTTCAAGTTGAATTCTGCTGACAATGTTAGGATTTAAATTACACTTTTAGCTTATTTTATTTGAACTTTCATGGTATCAAATATATTGGTTAATTTTTTTCCTTGCCTTCACGCTCTATTTATTTTTATATTTCTCATCTATTTCCATTATCAACCACAAATTTTATTTTTCCACCACTAGTTTGATTAGCCATCTTCCAAAGTATGACCCAACCTCTAGCCAGCTTCAACCCATCTCTGAACATCGATCCACTATAGTTTGCTTTTCTTATTCATACCTTCATATGCCATTTGTCTAATTATTGATCAAATTTTAGTGACCTCTATTTGTTTTGCTTGACCTACTCTTTGTTCTTGTTGCTAGGATAGTCCATCAGTGGCTTTCAGGTGAGAGCAGCAGTTAACATACCATATACATTAAGGTTCTAGCTATTTATATTCTAAATTGCATCTCACGTTGTAAAAATTAAGAATTCAAAGCCATTTGTAACCTTTTGTTCCTATCTTAATTCTATCATCTGCTCTATATTGAGTAATTTTTTGGCCATATAAATTTTCTCATCTGTTTCATAATGTTTTGGTATATGTGTTCTTGCCATTTTCTCATCTACCACATATTGTAGATTTTGGTTCAACTGAACTAACACTACAAGAATAATTTACTATTTGTGACGTTTAAAAAAAAAACGTCACAAAATGTTTAGACTTTTTGTGATGTTTAGAAAATGTCGCAAAAAATTTTAATTTTTTGTGAGAAAACGTCACAAAATTGTAGTACTTTTTGTGACGTTTTATTGATAAAACGTCGCGAAATAGAAATGGTGATGTTTTATTAAATAAAACGTCGCAGAAGGTTCTGTAAAATTAAACATTTTCTCCTCGAACGATCATTTCCCACCAGCTGGTTTATACTCTGACGTTTCTTCTTCTCTAGTTTTCTCCCTGCAGTGAAAAGCAATGCAAGGTTTACGCTCTTCTTCTACTCTTAGCTCTCAGCTCTCCAGTTGAGTCAGTTGTGGGGTTAGCGGAGAGCGGCGATGACGACAACGGTGATGGCGACTTCCTCTCTGGACAGCATCTTGAAGCACAACAAAACAAATTCACTACAGACATGTCTTGACTTTTTGTTATAAATTCCAAATTACATATCTACCGGGCCTCGCACGCCGATGATGTCCCTCCTCCTAGCTCCGTTTGTTTTTTTTGTCTCTTAGAAAGTATTAAATTGTTTTAAACCCTAATTCACGCCCTCTTTTTCTCCTTCAATTTTGGTAAGTAAATTAAATGGGAATAGGTGGAGGAGATGATGATGCATCAGAGGGAGAGGTAAGACTCGCGATCCTCCGACTGGCGGTGCGGAGGAGGTTGACGAAGGAGTTTGTGAACCACGCGACGGAGGACGCTAGTTGCTGGAATTTGAGGATACACAACCGTAAGAGTCGACGGTGTCTGCGGTGTGCGGCCTTGTCGACGTGCGATCCTCGACGGGCTGGATCTCGACAGTTAAGAATGCGTTGGCGTCGGGCTGTTCCAGAAACTCTAGGTGTTTGTTCCACCATTCTTGAAACTCGTAGTTTTGAGCTATTGGACTTATAGAAATCTAAGAAAATGGCACACTGGGTCTGATCAGATCTCTATGTCTCGTAGTTGTTGGGGCGCTTTTTAGGTTCTCCAATCACTGTCTGTGGAATCTTTAATCAATCAACAAGTTTATTCTTAGGCAT
Organism: Erythroxylum novogranatense; assembly: GCA_029891385.1. Lineage (NCBI taxonomy): Eukaryota > Viridiplantae > Streptophyta > Magnoliopsida > Malpighiales > Erythroxylaceae > Erythroxylum > Erythroxylum novogranatense. The sequence goes on along the minus strand of CM057229.1, from coordinate 29,993,034 downwards.
CTCTTTTCCTTTGTTTCTTCTTCTATTCCTTTACAAATTTACCAATTCTTTTGTATTGAAGAAGATTAGATTAGATTATATTAGCTTTTGATTCACAATTTATTTGTATAATTCTTCTTCTTCTTCTTCTTCTTTATCATAACTTTAGTCATCAACCTTGATGCAGATCATTTGCCTTCCTCCTTTCTCTATACTTCCATTCAAGATCAGGTACGCGTTTGTGTTTGTGTTCTTTCTTTTAGTTTTTTTTTTTCAGATTTGATATTAGCTCCAGTTTTGTATGCATTTATAGGCATTAACTTCTTCTTTTTTTTTCCTTATTGTAATTGGATGGGTTGCGTTTGGCAGCTGAGAAATATGGAGCAGAACAATCTACGTTTGTCTTTTTAAAGGAAATATTTTGACTTTCGGGTGATTTGGGATTCTTTTACATTTAACAGGGATCTTGTGTGTGTTCTTTTTTAAATCGATTTCTCTAATTGCCGTGGTGTTTCCAAGGGTAAGAATATGATCTTGATGGACAAAATTGAGGTGGGACTTACAGATTCAGGGTGAAGAGCAAAGCAAAATGGAGGTTAGTGAAAAGTTGTGTGATGGGGATAATGGTGGGGTTTGTACTATATGCTTGGACAAGACCCAGTATAAGGCACTACTTTTACCTTTTCCTATCTTGCGTGCTCCTTGATTATGTCATAGTTAATTGCAATTGTTGCTGTGGTCATCTGTTCATTTGTTTATTTTCTTCATGTTTTTGCTGAGTTGGCAATATTCGTGTGTCCAGAAAGTTCACAAAAGCCAGTGATGGTTTGTATCCAAATCCGATGGTGATGTTCAATTCCAGATGAGGTTTTGAAGAGGAGAACGAATTTAGCGAGTTGAGAGGTTTCTTCTTGTATTTTGAAGTCATTTTTATTCTTTCATGGAGTTGGAGGTTCGAAAAGTTTCAAGAAAACCTAAGATAGTGCTGCCTAAATGTGTAAGAGATGAAATTGCTGAGAAGTGGAATGTTCTTGTTGCAGAGGAAGAGAGAGGACAACTAAAAGTTGTGTCAAGGTTTAATTCTCCACCTTCAGCTGGTAATATCGACTCTCTTATTACCAAGGATTTGGAGTCTTATGTAATAGGAGAAAAGAACTGACATATCCATAAATGTTCTCATCTCTCAAGTCCTTTATCAGTTTCTTCACATTCGGTTGCTTTCGATCGGTGGCGATTCTACTAAGCAATCAAGAAATCATCGCAACAAAAAGTATAGGAGTTTCAAACATTGTTAGCAAATTGGAGACTAAAAATATTTCAAGTGCAATAGGATCTCTTGGTGCAACAAATGATGATCCCATCTGGTATGACCGTTTTGAAAATAATGATGTCCTAAAGCGAGTGTTAATGACAAAGTGTAGATGTTTGGCATAGATATGTCTGTCTTTGTTTTGGGAAAATTGTTTGGGGTATGTGATTCTTGAGTTGCATATTTCTTAGTCATTCAAGATAGATGCTGAAGTTATGAGATTTATCTTCTTTGTAGTTTTTGATTGTTGTTTGACTTGTGAATACTTATGAGCAGTTCCTCGTGCTCGAAAAGCATCGTTGGCTAGGTTTTGGAGAAACGCATGAGGAAAGGTAAGTTGTTTAAGAACGCAGAGCACATGAAAATGTCTTTTGGTTAATTGTTAATAGTCGATAGAAATGAGAACATTTGTGGAGATATGATGTACATCTTAGTTAATGATCGATTTAATCTCATCTTGTAATATCAAGGCGAAATCCAGTTTCTATTAAGTAAATTGAAAATGATATGAATAGTTGTGTCCTGGACTCGAGGATGTTCTTGGCTTAGTTTCACAAAAAGTTTATCGTCTTTAGTTTTCATAGTCATTGCTTGTTTGATTCAGTTTGAAATTACTTATATATGTGCATGCAGGATAATGAGTGCGGCACCTTATAATCCCAAAGAAGAAATCTACAAGACGATAAAGATCAAACGCAGCAGAATGAATCTCTCCTAAAACACGAGGATGGCAACTCTTGTGAGGCATCATTACAAAAGCAATCGCAATCATGTCTTTGTTTGATTTCAAACTGTAGGTGCACACCTCAACCCCTTCCTTTCTCCTTCCAATATTATTAATTGGTCAATCGTAACCTTTGCTTTTAAGTACCTTTTGTAGCCATGCAATTTCGTTGAAACTTGGGAATGAATACCGATGAAGATATTATGAAGTCTCTCTTTTGCCTTTTCGAGTAGGAACATCGAAATGTATGGAAATTATTTTATGTTGAAAAGCCTTCATAAACCAAAAGAAAAAAATCTCAAAGAATTGATAAAAATTGGAAATTTGCAATAATCAATTGTTTTGTTTATATTCCATATGTCTGTACTTGCAAATGCAAGATCAGTTATTCCTTTGGTTTTCTAGTTGACGATGTGTACTGTTTGAGTGCATAAGATTTATTTTTGAACATTAGAATATCATTCATTTTCATTATCGGGTCTTTTAGTTATATTCTGTGATGTTTATGCTTTTGCATGATTTGTTTGCCTATACTACTAATTTATATTTCCAAATAATTGAAGTTTTCTTCTCGGGATGACTTTTCAGGATGAAAATGGTAATAAAATGATCAATGAATATGTCTGTGAGTGTAAGATTGGTGCTGGAAGCTATGGAAAAATGGTAAGCATAGTTCTAGAAAATGTTCTTTTCCATAACTAATTGGAAGAAATAAGTTCGTTAGCATTTTTATTTTCTTATGGAATGTGTCTTATATCAATCTTGTAGATGGAAACCAACATGAAATTCGTGAAATCTTTTGATTCATATTAAAAGTTTAATGTTTATGGGAAAATACGATTATATGTTTTAAGGAAATATTGTTGCATTGTTTTCTCCAATTAGTAATCAAAGCACGAGTTGTGACTTATGAATGTAATTCTTCCGCAACTTCTATGCTCATTTAAGTTCACAATTTTCTTCTTTACGCTTATTGCATATTTATGCTAATGCTTGATTCTTCTCTAACTTGTTTGTTGCTTGTTCTTGTTACAGGAAAAGCTAAGAAATTCGACATTCAAGATGTTTCTCTAGGAACCGAGAGAGAAGCTAGTGGCAAAATGCATAGAAATGTTCTTTTGTTCTTTAACTTGCCAACGCCTTTCATGGTCTCGTAATTTTGTTTCGCTAGATGATTCGTGGCCTGTTGCGTTGGTGTTTTGAGTCTGCAACATTATATGATCGATCCTTGTACTAGATTAGTGATATGTATAAAAAGTTTTCAGATTTGATAGTTTTAGTTACTTTTCCAATGTTTCAAGGAACGTTGTGAGTGGAAGGATCCTTTGTTCTATTCAATGAAAATAACAATAACATTAAAAGATTAAAAAATATATTTTAAAAATAATTATTAAATTAAAATAATTTTTGAAAATGGAAAAAATAATAATGGAATGTTTAAAATTAATGATATATTAAAATTTTGAAGAATTATTAAATAAATAAATTTATAAATAATATTGAATAGTTATTAAATAAATAAGATTAAAAAATTATATTTTAAAAAATAATTATTAAAATTAAAAAATTATTAAATTAATTTGATTTTCAAAAAAATGAAATAATAATAATAAAAACGTCGCGAAAGACATTTCGCGACATTTTTAAAAACGTCACTGAAGACCTTTCGCGACGTTTTCAAAAAAACGTAGCAGATTCTTTCACATTCTATGACGTTTTAAAAACGTCGCGAAATGTTAGAGATTCTATGACGTTTTTTAAAACGTCGCGGATTGTCCAACATTTTAGTGACGTTTTTCGAAACGTCGCGGAATGTTAGCATTTTTTGTAACGTTTTTCATAAAACATCACGGAAACCTTTTGCCTACATCACATTCCGCGACGTTTTTTGTGACGTTTTTTAAAACGTCGCAGAATACATTCTGTGACGTTTTTGGACATTCTGTGACGTTTTAAAAACGTTACAGAATGCCTTATTTTCTTGTAGTGTAATATAGCTAATGTAATACCCATTTCTATTCCTACTATTGTGGAGAAATTTGATATTGTAAAACTTATTATAGCTGTCTAATTGACTCAAACTATAATTTTATGTGCAAAAAATGAAAAAGAAATAGTTTGCAAGCTTTGATGCATTGTTACAAGAGATATCACTAAGCTAACTAAAGAGGTAAAGGAAACTGATACAAAATTTATGGGTCATCTTAAATATGAGGATCATAAAAATTATTAGATCATCACATAATTTTGTAATAACTCTATTTCATCCATTCATATTTAATTTGTTGATTATGAAATTGTAGAAAATTTGAGATTTATTGGCTAATTGAAAGTGAAGGATTTGCACACTATTACAAATTTTGGACTACTCTCATTCATCTTATTCCTCATTTCTTATCTCTGTTGGTTAGGTAAGTAAAGCATGACTAAATGTTAATTTTTCCCTCTAATTTCCAGGTATATGATTTGAAAATATGTCAGATTATTGGGATATGACATAAGATATGTCGATTATTTGAGGTTATATCTCTTATTCTTTCTTTAAAACTCGTGTCTATAGTAACAACTACCAAGTCCTCCATTCATTATTAGCTAGTTTATCTCTTCTCCTTGCATCTTATCTTTTGAAGTGATTTGTATATTTTGATACATTAAAGGAACTCTTTTCTATGGATTACATTTATCGGCTACCTCTTCCTTGGTATCATCTAGTTACTGTAATGTTGACTAGACTAGCAATCTAACAAAGTGTCATTCTAGTATTAGTTATTGTTTCTTCTCAAGTGATTCTCTTATCTCTTGATGTAGCAAAAAGTGAGAGATTGCTAACATTTTAGCCTCGATATAAATGTGCGTGTGTGTGTGTGTGTTTTATTTTTCACGAGGAGGGAGGAATATTAGTCTGTCACTGTAATCTCTTCAATCCTATCCTTGCATGTCACCAGTCACGATCATCGAACGGAAGAAAGGGTAATTGTTTTCAAATCTAACTTGAGGTGTGTATGTAAACATAAACGTGCTTTTTTTTCATGATGAGGAGGAATGTTAGCCTTTCACTGAAATCCCTCCAATCCTATCCTTGTACGGCGTGAAGGGTGAATAGTCAAACCAGAAAAATGGGCCCGAAGAAAAAGTTGAAAGAAGCAAGGAAGGTAGGTCCCCCCCAGACAGGATTGAAAGACCATTCATATCCACACACTTATTAATTATCAAAGCCTGAAAGCCAAAACCACGGCTGCTGATGCTCGGCGTTGGTCTTTCACGGGCTCCACAAGAACACTGACCTTGATTTATTTTATGTTTTCAACTTTACTACGTTTCGTAAGGTTTCTGAACACGTTAATGTCATTGTTTTGTATGTTTCACATATATTTAAAGCTTCCGTCATCACTTATCAAACGGATAATAAATTCAAAGCTACGAAACTTGATCTGACACTTCAATGTTAAAATGTCATGCCTTTACGTATAGATTGTAAGACATACGCTTTTTTTTAAAAAAAATTGTCATTAATAGTTGTTAGTTGATTTGTTCAAGAAATAACAGATCGTAAAGTAATTTTAATTTAATGTTTAAATTTTAATTAAATAATTAATTTTCATAACTTTAATAACTCAATTTGAAACGTAATTTCTATTATTATCTTGATGATTTTTTTGTCTATAATATATAAATGTCAATGTGAGAAACTAATTACTAAAAACTAAAACATTAACCTCAACGTGCAAAAGAAGTTATAAGTTTGATTCTTTTAATCGATGATGATTGGCTATGGTATAACATGATTTCTTCTTTTGTCAATTCTAAAATTATCAATAATTATTTTTGATATAATTTTTGAGTTGTGGAAATTATCTAAATAACCATGTCATATATTTAATCCTCCAAATATGTCAGTAAGTAAGATAATTATCTTTGCAATAGAGTCCCGTTCCTTTCCTAAAGAAGTTTAATATCCCTACTGTTAATATGCTTGTTAAGGTATCTTATTAATTATTTTGGAAAATACATGTAATTGGATATAGTTTGATATATTTGTAATATCATTATGGTAAGAAATTTACTTTGTATGGGATTCTTGAAAATAAGATAGGGCGAAGGATAAAATCTTGGAGAAGATAGGATTTACTTGGAATAAAATTACCATGTCTTATTAAGGATAATGTTTAGACTTTTTTTTGGTGATTTTGGAGATATCTTTGACAACATATTTCGGTAATTGTAGCTATCTTTGATAGCTGGATTTTTCATTGATCTTATCCATCTTTGGTACTTGTATTTCTCACCATTGTGTATGGGAATTTCTAGATTGTCCAGTTGTTTTTCAAGTGAAAAACGTCTAGCAGATGGGTGTGGTTGCAGTTGTATTTTTGTAAGGTTTTAGTAATGAAACACTTGTTTGTTTAATGAGTTTTGTGGTTGCTATGTGTGGGATGCTTCAGTGATTATTTTGAAAGATAACAACATAATTTTTGTTGGACAACTTCCCACGGTTTCGGGTTGATGAAGCTGTAAATTTAAGGGAATGTTTTATCTCAACTATTTTCTTTGTTTATGTTACTTCAGATTCAATCATTTGAGTTGTTTTAATATCATGTTTATTATCAATCATTGTTGCAAATATTCTCTATTGAGGTTAGCACAAGGTGGTCATGTTATTGGGAGTGAAATACTTTCACGGAGTATAAGGACAAGTGGATAATATCAATGGGTGAGTAGTGTCGGCTCCTTATCTAAAACTATTATAGTTTGATGAAAGTGATTAAGCTGGGTGGAGGCCCTGTAGACATAAATCAATTGTTGATTTGTTCGTTTTATGTTTAATTTTTCTGTTTATATTTTTGTGAAAAATTGATAGTTGTTAACACAGTTGCTTTGTATTAAGCAACTGACAGAAACAACTCAAAGCGATTGAGGCAAAACTTATACATTTGAAACTACATCCTTCGAGACTTACAATTGGTATCAGAGCCCGGTTCACCTAGTCAAAACTTGGTACATCAAGTTGGTGCAGATTAGTGTTTCGCAATTATGACTACAAAAGAAAGGGCATTAATCACGAGGCCACCATTACTAGATGGTTTCAACTACCATGCTTGGAAATCAAGGACGAGAGCATTTATTCAAGCACAAGGAACCAATGAAATTTGGTTTTGAATTGTTGGACACATCTAATGATGATTGATGAAAAGAATGAAATGATACCTAAAGATCCATCTAAATAGACAAGGATTGAAAAAGAGGAAGCACTTGATAACTCTGTAGCAATACATGCAATTTTTAGTGTTGTAGATGATGGACATTTCAGTATGATATCAGCCTGTAAATCAGCAAAAGAAGCATGAGATACATTAGAAACAATACATGAGAATCAAAATTAGTGATAACTTCAAAACTTCAAATGTTGGCTACTAGATTTGAGGAGCTAAAGATGGAGGAAAGTAAAACTATCGGAGACTTTCATGAGCAGCTGCATGATATTGTCAATTAATCAAATCAACTTCGGAAGAAGTATTCAAATCTGAAACTTGTCAAGAAAATATTGAGATCATTGCCTCTTATAGCCATTGAAGAAGCCCATGACATTAATGAGTTATCTTTGGGTAAGGTAATTGAGATTCTCACAAATTTTGAGATCAACTTATTCTAAGATAAGCGTGAGAAGAATAAAAGGTTGGCTTTGTAAGTTGAAGTTGCTAAATCCATGAATGATTCAAGAGATGACACCAATGAAATGATGATATGGCGTCGTTAATAAGAAATTCAGTAAGTGGTTAAAAAGGTGACTAAATATAATCTTGAGTTTAGAGAGAATGGTACGAGTTCATCCAATAATAAATTCAAACAACAAGAAAAAGCAAAGAAGATACAATGTCATGAGTGTCAAAGTTTCAAACATATTTAAGCGGAATGTGCTAATACTCTAAAAAGGAGAAAAGGAAAATCTTACACCAGCACTTAGAGTGAAAGAGAATATGAAAGTAAGTACGACAGTGAAGAAGAAATTGTGAGTAATCATGTTGCATTGGTTTCTTTAAATAGTAAAAGACCAGTTGTTCCCTTAGTAGCAACTAGTGAAGAAACTGACGATGAAAATAGAGATGTTTTAGTTCTAAACTCAAATTCAGTTTGTGACAACGACTCATAATTAAAAAAAAGACATCTATAAGGTCTATGAATTAATGTATGCCAAATGAGTGAAATCGTGTAAGCAAAACTAGAAGCTAAAGAAGGAGAATTCAATCATGAAGGATGTCATCAAACATCTAGAGAGGAAGTTGTTATCAACAATAAATGAACTTGATGAAATATAGATAAAGTTGGTCAATATGGAAAGAGGAATAAGAATGTTGAATGATGGTACCAAGAAGCTAGATCAATTATTGGAAATTAGTAAAAATAAAGGGGACTTTCAAGGTGTTGGTTATAAAGGTGAATGTTCTAAGTTGAATGACAAGCAAAATGGTGAAATTAAATTTGTCAAGGAAGCAAAATCAAGTAAGCAAGGAGAAATACCAAAAAAAGCATAAATTTCATGCCTATATGTCACTTTTGTGGTGTAAAGGGTCACATAAGGCCAAATTATTACAAGTTGTTGAAAATGTTATTCCATAATGCGCAAAACAAAAAATTCAAATGTTCTTAGAAGAAATTTTAGCAGGAGAAGCCACCAAAGGAGATTTGGGTAAGAAAGAACCAATCACAAGCATTTGTGGCTCTTAAATCAACGCGTGGCACTTCTCATAATATATGGTATCTTGACAATGGGCGTTCAAGACATATGACAGGTGAAAGAAACTACTTGATGGATTATCAAAGTTGTATGGATGATCACGACATATTTGGTGATAGGAAGAAAGAAACGGCAACTTGTAGAGGCATTCTTTGCATGGATTGATTGTCTCATTTCAAAAACTGTCCAGATCCACAATTAGTTGTTTACAAAAAAGAAATCAACCAAACAAAGGACCAGTTGACTGCTTCTAAGGGAGAAACCAAGCAGACATCTGATGACAGAGAGATGTGATGAAAAATAAGGCTAGGTTTGAATATCTTTGAGAGAAACAGGGACTATGGACTTTTTATTTTTTAAAGTATATTGATGTTGTTTATTAAAAAACAATTCGCAGGAGTTAACGTCTAGACCTTTTGAGATTTTGATTTATGGGTTTTCTAAGGTTTAGGTGATTGGTGTGTGTCTAGTTTTTCCTTGTTGAATAGCATATTTGATGTGAAAATGAGACTTTGTTTGATGATTTGATAATTTTATTTTTGGATTTTGATTTACAAAATTATGGCAAGAAAATGTTAATGCTTAGTTGGAGACTTGTAGGAATATTCAGATTCTCTATGATTTGGATTTTAAGCTTTATCTTGGTTTCTCTTTATATCATGGGTTGTATGGGTTTGGGCAATATACTTTCACTGGAAACTTGCTTGAGACTAGTGGGATGGAATGGAAAAACTTGATAATCATATAACTTGGATGTAAGCTATGTTGGTGATCATGTTGTTAAGTGGTTATTGGTACTTTTCGTTGTTATTAAATGGACCAAGTTTTGTCATCTAGAAGTGGAAAAGATCCTCTATTCTTCTTGCACAACCATCGTAGTCATATGTTGTTCATTTTTCTTAACAATTCTCAGTTGAGGTGATTTTCCCCTTAGAGCCAATATATTAATCATGCTTTTTGTTCTAAGCATCGCTAGCCACTTCATCTCCTTGGCAAGCAACAGTGATGGGATACTCTCGCTTCAACCCGGTTTGTTCTTGATTATCTTATAAATTTTGAGAATAAACAATTTAATTTGGATGCTTTGTTGATTGAGAGGAATTTGTATATGCTTCTTTATTGCCATAACATTTTGATGCTGAGTTGGTGTGAGAATTTTTTGCAATTTGGATAAAGGAGTTTTGGATGAGACAACTTTATGCTTTCATATGGCTTATGCGAGGGGGAGATTGGCTAAGTTTGGTTCTAATTCATTGAATGCATTTGTAGGGTTTATGAATCTAATTAGGGATCAGTCTTATATGAATGAAATTGAATTGAGTAACAATATACTGGCATGTGTATTATTGACAAGTGGTAAATTATCATTTTGGCTTTCTGCTACTGCTTGTGATTCTTTCGCTACGCCTATTGCTCATTTTTATGCCTCCTTATTTGTTGAGATTAATTGCTTTGAAGACATTCTTTGTTTTAGCATCTTTTTATCCTAAGGAGGAGAAACATGGATGATTGGATTATTATTTATTTGGCTATTTTCTGTCGCTTGTGAACTTGACCTTTGTTATTGACTTTGATACTACTTAGAACTCATTATTAAGTCAATTCAGGGGGAGTATTCGATTATCATATTAAAGGTGAGTTCTTATATATGACAAATAAAGTAAAAAAGGAAGAGATTATTGAGATATTTGTCAAGATATCTTATTAATTATTATGGGCATTATTTGTAATTGGATATAGTTGGATATATTTGGGATATCATTATGGTAAAAAATTTACCTTGTGTGGGATTCTTGAAGATAAGATAGAGTGAAGAATAAATATTAAAGAAGATAGGATTTATTTGGAATAAAATCACCATGTCTTATTAAAGATAATGTGCATATTTTTTTTTGGTGATTTTGAAGTTATATTTGGCAACCTATTTCGATAATTGTAGCTATCTTTGGTAGCTGGATTTTTCATTGATCTGATCCCGTTTTGGTAGCTGCGTTTTTCACCATTGTGTGTGTGAGTTTTTGGACTATTCAGATATTGTTTTTGAGTGAAAAACATCTAGCATGTGGGTGTAGTTGTAATTGTATTTTTGTGAGGTTTCGGTAATAAAACACTTATTTACTTGATGAGTTTTATGGATGCTATGTGTGGGATGCTTTAGTAATTATTTTAAAGGTAGTGGAATTCTTGTTGGACAACTTCCCATAGTTTCGAGTTGATGAATTTGCAAATTTAGGAGAGTTTTTTTTTATATTAACTAGTTTCTTTGTTTATATTACTTTAGATTCAGTCATTTGAGTTTTTTTAATATTCTTTTTATTATCAATCATTGTTGCAAAAATCTTCTACTAAGGTTAGTATGAGGTTGTCGTGTTATTGGGAGCGAAATATTTTCATGGAGTATGAAGACGAGTAGATAGTGTCAAGAGGTGAGTGGTGCCAGCTTAATAAAGCCTTGTGTAAAACTATTGTACTTCGGTAAAGGTTATTAGGTTGAGTAAGGGCCCCCAAATATATGTTAGGTATGCTATAACTACGCTACCAAAATTTGGTTGTTGATTTGTTTGATTCTTTTATGATTTTCTGAAAAATTGACAATTGCTCTTTGGTTCAGCCTGATTCTGGCGAGGCTGAACGTTGCTGTTCGGATCCATGAGGTTGTCGTCTTGAGTGAGAGAATACCTACAAAACAAAGCAAGGCACGCCGGGGGTTGACAACCTGCAGGCCCCTCCTACGCTCAAGTTAGTCTTTTTGGTGAGGGTTTGATAGCTAAGAACAGAGAAGCTATGGTTCTGATCACGTACCCGTATCATGGCAAAGCTATACCTTATACATGAGATGGTTGCTAGGTTTAAGTCTTTACGTATGCATGGGAGACTTCCACCTGCGGGTGGGCCGTGGATACGTGGACTAGGGCATGGGCCTAGAATAGTCGATAAGAATTAGGTCAATCCTTGCGGGGTGGACCAATGGGCCCATGAGTCGTTTTTAGTGGGCTTGGGCTTAGCACGACCGACCCAACCATAAGCCCCCTACTCCTCGAGTCTGAGCAGGGAGAAGGGTCGAAGGAGTACATAAGGATCGTGCAGCTCGTTTGTGGGGCAGCTCGTGATAGGCCCGACCGGTCGGACATTAATGCATAGTGTATGACGGCTCGTGCTTGGATCGGTCGGTTGAGCGTCCCGATCGGTTAGCGCTGATGCTTATTGCTCGATAGCTCGTGCTAAGATAGATCGGATGAGCATCGACGTGGAGCGCGTGAAGGTACTTGGAGTAATTATTACTGACGGTGCGTGCCCTCTGACAGATATTCAGAATTTGTAACCGTTGTGCAGCTGTCACGTACGTCCTTTTAACTGTTGCGTCGCTCCGGATTTCTAATAACCCTAATTTACCTCAGCCCATATTTGGCCACGTGTCTGAATTCAACTCGGATTTTCTCCATGTGTCAAGCATTGGTTGGAACGCCCATTCGACCGATCTTCTATAAATACTCAAGGTCAGCAACTACAGATTTTCTTCACGCTTGTTTTGTTCTCCGGCTTTCATTCTGCTTTCATTTGCACCTTTTTGCTTACAGTCTCCGGAGTTTCCCTTCAACCGCCGTCCAAATTTCTAACCTCAAATCACCAAATAGGTACGTCCTTTTCCCTCGTTTCCTCCTCTAAATTTCCTCTTTGTGAACATGTCGTCGACCAGTTCTAGAAGTGAGGTTAGCCCTAGGGATGAAGTAGTGGCGGAAGTAGCAGCGGTGAGTGACCGGAAGGATGGGATGGTAGTAGAGGCGCTACCGAAAGATGAATCGACAATGACCGTGGGGGAGCTGAATCGGTCGATTATTAGGAATAATATCCCTATGTCTTGGGGTCCGAGGCTGGCTGGCCAGAACGAAAGGATTCATAGCAGTGGGGGAGGATATTTTGCTGTTTCCGATAGCTTCTTCTCGGTCGGTGGCATGAAGCTCCCGTATGCCCCGATCATCGACGAAGTGTGTGTCGCCTACCATCTGAGGCCGGGTCAAATTCCTCCGAATGAATGGAGGTTCATCAATGGTTTGGCCCTGCTGTGCCATCAGTTCGACTGTCCTCCTTCGATTAGCATCCTACACCATTTTTTGAGGATGAACCAGAGTTCAATCTCTGGGGTTGGGATCCCTCAGCTGCAGTACAGAGATGCCCGTTTTCCCCCGGCTGGAACGACTTCAAAAATTACCGCTTGGCGGACAAAGTACTTTTTCGTGAAGCCTCTGAGGTATTCCTTCGAGTCCCAGCCGTGGAGATATCCTTTAGCCGAGCGATGGAATGACTCGTTGAGCCTTACTCTTACTAGAGAGGAGTGGGAGGTTGTCAATCGCATAAAGAGGCTCGGTCGGTATGACTTCGATTTCCTTATTCGGGGATATCGCGGGGGGACCTCGGCTGATTCATTTCTAACTGACCCCCCGTCCCAAATTAGCGGGCTGGGAGAAGAAACTGCCCCTTCTGGTTGATTCCTCGGGTTGAACTATTTACTGTATTTGTACTCATTGGCTTCGATTTCTAACCTGTTTTTGTTGCTGTGCAGCCATGGCCAAGCTTGATGATTTCGCCGGGTCCTCCGCCCCTAACAAAGGCCAACGCAAAGCTACCAAGCCCTCCTTGAAGACGAAAAGGAAGGACAAGAAAGGAGAGGCCGGCTCGGATGTTGCTCGGCTTACTACCTCTGAGCCGTCTGCAGCGCTCGCCCTGGCTGTCGCACCCGAGCAGTCAGCCGTGATGACCTGGCCGGCAGGTGAAGGCCTAGTAGTCATAGAAGAGGAGGAAGAGGAGGTCGAGCCACCTCTTAAGAGGAAGAAGATTGCTCGGATTGTTGACTGACCTTCCTGCTCATCGGGTCAAGGTAGGAAAGGGAAAGAGAGAGAGAGCAAGGAGAAAGGGCGAGCGACGAGCGCCGAAAAATGGGAGTCAGCGATCAGTTTGGCTAAGACTGCATCGATTGGGGACCTCGATGTGTCCCTTCACATTGCTCAGAGGATCGTTCCCCCTGCGGACGACAAGCTCATGGACTCGTGGAGCAATCAGGAGCTTGGGCCCCATCTCGTCCGTAGCTGTGTAAGAAGTCTGGCTTCAGTAGGATGACGATCAGTCATCATACCAATCTGTCGTCTTGAGCCGTTGTTGTTACCGAGATCAGATAATATGATGATCAACAGATCAGCCGCTTCCTCGATCTGTTTTCGGGTGAGGGAGGTATGTTGTGGTGCAGGAGGATTTGCATCTAGGGGGTGCTGGAGATTAGGATGCATATTGGTCTCAGCATTGTCCTCCAAGGCTACGCTCTGTTCTTCTTGATCTGGGTTCTGAGGTTGTGGTTGATCATTCGGGTGCGAAGATTGTGTGCGAGAATCATGGTGTGTTGGCGGCAGAGTGGCAGGTAACTGCAAACCCATCCGTTGTAGCGTCGATGCTGCATGATGGCTATATATCGAGTCACGCCGCTACCGACCGATCTGCGTGTTTCTGGACGTGATGCCCTGATGTCGGGCCCCACGGTGGGCGCCAATTAGTTCAGCCTGATTCTGGCGAGGCTGAACATTGTTGTTCGGATCCATGAGGTTGTTGTCTTGAGTGAGAGAATACCTGCAAAACAAAGCAAGGCACGCTGGGGGTTAACAACCGGCAAGCCTCTCTAACGCTCAAGTTAGTCTTTTTGGTGAGTGTTTGATAGCTAAGAACAGAGAAGCTAGGGTTCTGATCACGTACCCGTATCATGACAAAGCTATACCTTATATATGGGATGGTTGCTAGGTTTAAGTCTTTACGTATGCATGGGAGACTTCCACCTGCTAGTGGGCCGTGGATACGTGGACTAGGGCATGGGCCTAGCATAGTCGATAGGAATTAGGTCAATCCTTGCGGGGTGGACCAATGGGCCCATGAGTCGTTTTTAGTAGACTTGGGCCTAACACGACCAACCCAACCACTCTTTATTAAACAACCGACAGAAACAACTCAAAGAAGTGGAACTTATACATTGCAAAACTACATCCTCTGGTACTTACACCTATCTTTTGGATTAAGTGGACAAAGATTTCAAGTGATTTATTATTTTTCAAAAAATATTTTGCAGTTAAAACTAAATTTAATTTTACGTATTTATGTGATTTGATAGCTAATATGTTATTATAAATATAGTCTGGATAACTGAACTATAATTTTGATATATGTTGACAATAAAATTGAACGCTCATGCAAAACTAAATTAAATTCCGATATATACTTTTAAATTGAATGCAATTGTAAAATGAAATTTTGATTAAAAAAGATATATTTTACGAAGTGTCATAATCTAGAGAAATTAAGATGTAAAAACTAAAAAGATCAGGAAAATAACAAAACCGCAGCTTACTTATATCAACCATTCCATATCATCCTCCATTATAAATACACACCCATCTTTAGGCATCTATTCACACACTCATAGACCATAGAATCAGACTACCTTTCTCACACCCTTTGTTCTTCCTATAACATAAAAGATAAAACAAAGTAAAAGCTTCACTGAAATGGCACCATCACCGACTTCCCTAGTCTTCAAGGTGAACCGACGAGAACCGGAGCTAATCACTCCGGCTAAGGCCACCCCACATGAGTTCAAGGCCCTGTCGGACATTGATGACCAAGAGGGGTTCCGGTTCCAAATTCCAGTCATACAATTCTACCGTTATGACCCTTTCATGCAAGGAAAAGACCCTGTAAAGGTCATCCGCGAGGCACTTGCCAAAACATTGGTGTTTTACTATCCCTTAGCTGGTAGGCTCAGGGAAGGGCCCAACCGTAAGCTTACGGTGGAGTGCACTGGTGAAGGTATCATTTTTATAGAGGCAGACGCTGACGTGACCCTCCAGGAGTTCGGTGATGTTCTTCACCCTCCGTTCCCTGGCTTGGAGGAGCTCCTCTTCGACGTCCCTGGCTCTAGTGGAGTGCTCAACTGCCCTCTTCTGCTCATTCAGGTACTTGTACTTTCTATTTCCTTAACCCCACCACTACGTCACATTTATATCTGTCGTCTTCTCAATGGGCCAATCTCTATTTTCCTTTAAAATAAAATTAATCTTTGAGAGTGCACTAGTCTAATGGTTAGGGAAATTTACAGTTTATCACTTTTAAATTTGAAAAAATTGAACACGATTTGCTTAATCCTTAATCCTGAAATTTAAACGACACATACGAAGTAACATATACAGATAAGAAAGATCACTGTTAGAAACAAAATCGTTGCAAGTCGTTTCAGGACATGTTAATTTTGTTTCCTAGATTAGAAGGTATCAAAGGATCTCAGACCCATGAAAGCTAATCGCCAGTCAAGTAAGAAATTATTATTCAAGGGAAATTTGAGCGTGAAATCGTAAATCACGGAATAATATCCATAAGAATGAACGAGGCTTCATCAGAACTGAGTGTTAGTGAAGTTTAGGTCGCTGTTCAAGTCCAAGGTTGTGATCGAGTTGGTAGTAACTGAAAGTAATTGACTTACACCGATATTCTGTTTCGAGTCCAAAGTAACTCATGACTCCTCAGAATTCCAACGTATAGTCCGAACAAAAATATGCCAACATGTCCTTCACATATCCTTCCCCACTGGCAGAACCGTAGTTGATTCATATTAACATGTGTCTGGTGCAGAAGCATTAGATGGTGTACCAGCGTTGGTTGGGTCACTTGTAATCATAATTGACAGAATTACAATAGACCTTTAACCCACATCTTAGAAAATATAAAATCAGAATTACATACTTTGTCCCATTGAAATTAGCTTAATCTTAATTTTGAAAAACTCCTCTAAGTGATTGAATACGGAGAAACTTGATTTCCCTCCCTTATCCCTCAAAAATCCAGCTTTCTAACAGTAAAAACGTAAAGAGAGATGTGTAGGACGAGAGAGGACTAGTTTTTATTAAATAAATATATGTAAAACGTTCCTATCAAAAGGTTAGCACTTAATATTATTAAAATCATCATTATTAATGAGCCACATATAATATATAGGTTTTACATTCTCCTACTTAGCTCATTAATTGAAAAATGTTATATCATGGTTTAATAAATTAACATTATGTGCATAAACTTTGCTAAATTCTTCAATGTTGATCACATAATAAATCACAATCAAACAAAGACACCAATAAGACTCGTAATGGTTTACTAATGGTCCAACAGTAATATCTTGTTTAAAACAAATCCTATCAACATTATTTATTCATAAATGTATACTATAAAATAAGATTAACGAAACATAAATACAAATAAACTCACAGTGTCAAAATACATACATTATAAATATCAATAATGGTATCCAATAATATCCATTCTTTCAACATATTCTTTAAAGACTTCGGTGCCAATCCTTCTGTCAGAGGATTTGTAATCATCTAATTAGTGCTAATATGTTGAATTGATACTGTTTGTTTATGAACTTCTTCTTTAACAGACAAGTATTTTAATTTCATATGTTTAGCATCTTTAGAATATTTGTTATTCTTTCAAAAGAAAACTATTGTAGAATTATCATAATAAATTTTTAGCAGCTTGGCAATAAAGTCGACAACTTCAATTCCTGAAATAAAGTTTGGCAACTATAATCCTTGAATTATAGCTTCAAAACATGATACAAATTCAGCTTTCATGGTGGGTGCAACAATGATAGACTGCTTCACGCTTTTTCAAGAAATAACCCCTCCAGCTGATAGAAAAAAAGTAGCCAAAAGTGGACTTCTACTATCAATGTGATCGACATATATAATCTGAATCTGAATATTTTATCACTTACAAATGACTGAATCTCCTACAAGTGAGCATATGATCTTTAGTACCTTGTAGATCTATCAAAACTTTCTTTGCAATTTTTCAATTATCCAATCAAGGATTACTTTGATACTTGCCCAGCATACTGACAACAAAGCTAATGTCTAGTCTAGTGCAAATTTGAGCATATATTAAGCTACCAACAAATGATACATAAGGAATATTTGTTATTTTCTTATGTTCCAAATCATTATTTGGATATTGATTAAGACTAAACTTGTCTCCCTTTTGAATTGCAACTATAATTGCAGAATAATTATTCATGTTAAATCTCTCCAAGACCTTATTAATATAAGCTTTCTGAGATAAGCCTAAATAGTCCTTGTGACGTGTCATAGAATATTTCTATTCCACTCCCATAGTTGTCCCCATAGTTGTCATTTCAAAATTCTCAGACAAAAATTTCTCCATGTTATGCATTAAACCAAGATCGTTAGTAGCTAACAAAATATCATCAACATAATGTACCAACAATATGAATTTACTCCTATTGTTTTTTAGTTATGTATACTGATCAATGATGTTTTCTTTAAATCCAAAGGAGGCAATAGTATCATTGAACTTAAGATACCATTGTCGAGTGGCTTGTTTAAGTCCATATATCGACTTCTTAAGTTTACACACACTGTCTTCTTTTCCTTCAATTGAAAACCTTTGGGTTGATACATATACACTTCTTCCCCTAAATTACCATTAAAAAAGGTTATTTTTTACATCCATTTGACGTAACTCTAAATCATAATGAGTCATTAGTGCCATAATAATTCTAAAGAAGTCTTTCCTTGAAACAGGTGCAAAAGTCTCATTATAATCAATGTCATCTTTCTGAGTATAACCTTTGGCAATAAGTCTAGCTTTGTGTCTTTTAATATTTCCATGAGAGTCACGTTTGGTTTTAAAAACCTACTTACATCTAACTCTCTTACAACCTTCAGGCAATTTGACTAAATCTGAAACTTCATTATGCTCTATAGAATTCAACTCTTTTTTATAGTATCAATCCATTTAGTAGAATTAACACTTTCAACAACTTGTGAAAACCAAACTGGATCATCGTTATTTTCTAAGTCAAATTATGACTCTTGCAGATATATCGCATAATCATTAAAAACAGTTGATTTTCTAAGTCTTTGAGACTTTCTTAATGTTATTTCTTATGGTTGTTCTACAATTAGAACATTAATTACAGGTTCAATAGGTTTACTAACCACAGGTTCTTCATGAAGTGTTTAATCATTTATTTATTTCTCCTATAAATTTTCAAACTGTTCTACAACTATAGGATTAACATGTATTGAAGAAGCTGGTAGGAGAACTTGAACTTTTATTTTTTCAATAACTACATTACTTTATATTTTAGCATTCCTACTGGTTTCACCATTCTCAATGAACCTAACATTTCTAGTTTCAACAGTTTTTGTTATATGATTAGGATAATAAAATCTATACCTTTAGACCTTTCTAGATAACCAATAAAAAATCCACTAATGGTTCTTATATCCAATTTCTTTTCATGTAGATTATAAATTCTTACTTTTTCTAAGTAACCCTAAACATACAGGTGCCTTAGACTAGGTTGCCTTCCAGTCTACAACTCAAAAGGAGTCTTTGGAACTACCTTAATAAGAACCTTATTTAACAAGTAAATAGTGGATCTTAATGCATGCATCCACATTGAAAAGAGTAAAGATGAATTACTTAAAATACTCCTAACCATATCTATTAATATACGATTACGCCTTTTTGTCACACCATTTTGTTGTGGTATATCTGGCATTGTGTACCGTGTACATGTACTATACTTTTCAAGAAATTTGGCAAATGGACCTAAACATTGTCCTGAATCATTATATTTGTCGTAAAATTCACCATCTCAGTCAAATATGACAATTTTTGCCTTTCTATCTAATTGTCTTTTCAGCTCAAGAATAAACACCTCTAATGCATTTGTTGCTCTAGTCTTCTTGTGCAATAAATAGACATATCCATAACATGAAAAGTCATCAATAAATGTGATATGATACTTTTCTCCACTAAAAGATGAACCATCAAAAGGCCCACATGTATCAATGTGTATAATTTCAAGAAGTTATGTCCTTCTTGTAGCTCCTTTCTTTATATGTTTTGTCTTATTACAATCCACCCACACAACAAAATTAGTAAAGTCCAAATCTAGTAAATTTTCATTCTTTACTAGTCTTTGTAGTCTTTCTTTGGAAATATGACATAAACATTTATGCCATAAGAAAGTTGAACTTTCATTAATTAAACCAAGTTTAATATCAACATTATGATGCAGGCTTAGTAAGGTTTCAGTAAAAATTTTATTAAGATTTAACTTGCTTGCCCTTGCCTTTGCTATAATTCCTTTTGGGCTTCTTTCAACTGGTTAATGACCTACCAAATTAATGTTACGGATCCCCTAATTCTTAAGTTTTGTCTCCTCTTAAACAAACATAGTGGTCAATTTATTCATATTCCACTTATCCTTTATATAATTATAATTCATTTGGAATGACCCATACTACTTAGGAGGCCAAGAATTAAGAATGAATTGTACTAGGAAAAATTCATCAACTTTTTTTTCCCAATGTGTTTAGTCTTGATGTTATATTTGTCATTTCAATGACATGTTCATGCATGCTTCGTAAACCATCAAACTTCATTATGGTCAACGTAGTCATTAATGTCCCCGCAAGTGACTTATCAATAATTTGGGAAGCTCTTCCACAAATTTCATAAATTCTTTAACAACTTCATTGTTAGGAAGAATTGTTTTAATGTTGTTAGCAACAGTCATAAACATTAAGCTCAATCTATTCGATCTTTCCCAAAGTTTATAGAAAGATTTCTCATCAGCAAAGCCTGCATCAATAATAACAGTTGGTTTCTCAACTTAAAGTACCAAATAAAGATCTAATACATCAAGAGAAAATGAATGCTCACATAATAATTCTTTGAGTCATAAAACTTAACACTTAAAGCAAATTCAAAACAATTATTTCATATAAAACATTTAGTGTATATCTAAGATCTCCTTTGGACGATTCTAAGACATACCATAATCACAATAATGATATTAATTTTATATGACTTAATTGTTAATTAAATATATGTCAAACAGACATGCTAGCTATCTTTGAATATACTAAACACATTCATTCCAAGCATATAAATTAACACTTTATGTCCATAAATTATAAAATTAATTAATTAACCTTTGAGTATTCCTAAGATATTTTATAATTAGTGAACTTTAAATACCCATGAATTCATAATCATTTTTAATAAGCATCCATAAATCATAGGTAACTGAATTAATTCATTAAATATCATAGCTTGGCTACTATATGGAACAAACTATCATAAATATGAATATTAATATTATACAGGTAATGTACAATCATTTATATGGGTTTGGTAACTTTCATTCAAGAATTCAATTATCACCAGTAATATTAAGGCTGCATGATTTGACCCATTTATTATTCAATGCAGAGATCTTTATAACAAAATTATAAAGTCATCTTCTTTCATAAGCAAGCGGAAAGAAAATGGGAGACCAATTAAATAAACAATATAAATATATATATAGGCACGACAATCAAGCATAAACAAGTATATCAACCTTTTTAAAAAAGTTGAAAAGAATGAGATAATTAATACCATAAAAACTTGAATCATGTAGCAGAACAAAATATGAGATAAGAAGAAATTTTAATAACTCGGTAGATTCAACAAGCAATTATACGGAAATAAGATGAACTCACAATATTTTTAACACAAAATCATATAATTTAGAACTTTGCTCTAATACTATGTGTAAGTATAATTTACAGCATCATCGATATAATTGCAATAGTCCTTTAACCTAGATCTTAAAATTTTATAATTTTACTAAAATATAAAATTGGAATTATATACCTTGATCTATGAGATTAGCTTAATTTTAATTTAGAAAATCCTCAAAGTGAATAAATATAGAAAAACTTAATTTCTCTAAGGCATCCGTTAAAATCTTGCTTTCGAATGGTTTTAACGTAAGAGAGGACCAATTTCTATTAAATACGTATGTATAAACCGTTCCCATCAAACTGTTAGCATTTAATATTATTAAAACCATAATTATTAATGAGCTTCATATAATATATAATATATAGGTTTTACAATAATGTGTTAACATCTCCTTCCTATTGTGCAAAACCCGTCAATGGTGTTACATCGTATCTAGTATAAATATATATGAATAATGAGACAAATAAAATTAATATTTTAATAAAATAAAAGTTTAATATTTGATAATATTGATTATAAATGTAGCAAATTAATGGAACTGATACTTAATATTATATTAAATTAGTAATAACATTTTTTTGGCAAATTTTGATAAGGTGACGCGCCTCAAATGCGGTGGCTTCATCTTTGCTCTACGTCTCAACCACACCATGTCTGACGGGTCGGGTCTGGTCCAATTCATGACCGCCTTAAGCGAGACAGCCCGTGGGGGAGAGGCACCATCAGTTCCACCAGTATGGGAACGCCACGTGTTTCAGGTACGTAATCCACCGCGCGTGACCTGCACGCACCGTGAATACGAGGAAGTGATCGACATAAAAGGGACGACTAGTCCACTGGGCAACATGGCACATCGCTCCTTCTTCTTCGGCCCCGCTGAAGTCGCTGCCCTGAGAAGCTTCGCGCCGTCCAGCCTTCGCCACTGCTCCACCATCGAGTTGTTAACCGCATGTCTCTGGAAGTGCCACACCACCGCCATCCGACCAAACCCCGAAGAAGTGATGCGCATGGCATGCATAGTCAACGCACGCTTCAAGTTCAACCGACCATTACCGAAAGGATTCTACGGCAATGCCTTTGCATTTCCAATGGCGGTGGCTACAGCTGGTAACATCTGTTGCAATCCATTAGGCTATGCATTGGAACTTGTGAGAAAAGCGAAGGCAGAGGTGACAGAGGAGTACATGCAGTCTGTGGCCGATCTTATGGTGATAAAGGGCAGACCCCACTTTACAGCGGTGAGGAGCTATATTGTGTCAGACCTGACACGTGCAGGATTTGGAGATGTGGACTTCGGTTGGGGCAAGGCGGTGTACGGCGGACCGGCAAAGGGTGGTGTTGCCGGAGTTGTGAATTTTTATATACCCTTCAAGAACAGAAAAGGAGAGAATGGAATAGTAATGCCAATTTGCTTGCCAGCTGATGCCATGGAACGTTTCGAGGCAGAGCTTGATAAGATGCTCAAGGCCTCGCCCAACAATAAATCCGTGTTAATGGCATCTGCCTTGTGAGAGTATCCTATAAAAACGTATGCTTTTGCTTTGGCTGTAAAAGTTTATTTGCCAACAAATATAAGATTTTTGACATCTCCTATCATTATAACATGATAAAGAAGTGTACCAGTGCATAAGAAAGATATGAAGACTTGTTCATGGCATTTTGAGCAAACTATCTACTAGTGCATAAACATGACACGAGGTCATCTCTGACTAGCTGTCGATCGTATATACGCATTAATACAAGTTCAATTTGGCTCAGATATCTTCAATTCAGCTGCAACATTTACAACAGGTCAAACACTAAGCTAACTGCCAGCAATTTCATTTTGCATTCGTGTCAAAGAACCAAGCGATTAATAATGTTTAATATGCTCAGGCCAACGTTCTTCTCCACCTCATCCAAAATACTACTAATAGCTTCAGAAATAAGTTTAGCTAAATTCTCATCAGGGGCAGTGACAATAATCTTTGTTGAGTGAAATTCTATCTTTGCATTGGTTGGATCTTGGAATTGTACAACACCGATACATTCCACCTCAGCATCACTCACCGGCTTATCTATAGATGCACAACAACAACAAGGAGCCTCACCAGATCTGGCATAGCCCAATTCACGAGTGACTTACTCTGCACTGTGCTTGCCAATTTGTTTTCCAAGAGCAACTGGTGTTTACCTTGACTGATATATAGTTGATCTTCTAGCCTCACGATATATTTATGTCATCCTGTTTCAGCCTTTTCCACGCAAACCGGGTAGCCCACTCTGTCTCAATCTCCATATCAAAGCTCTCTTTCATCCACGGTACATCTAGGGTATCATTTTCAGTAAAATAGAGAACCGAAAAAGAATGTGAAGTGGAACTTAAAAAATTGATCTGCTCCTTGAAATCCCCTGGAAACTGTTAAAAAAATTCCTATAAGGATTGAAAGAATCCTCGCTCTCTCTCATCTAATACTTTCTTTTCTGGTTGGGATAGATACTTGTGTCATTAATTATGTGGAGTGCATTTGCGATTTTTTCCCTTGGGAGAGGGAAAGCAAAAGAAATATAATATAATGCTATTACAGGAAGAATTTTAGGCTGCAATTAATATCTCCAGTAAATGACGAGTCTTTCGAAGCCTGTAAAGAATAGATCAAAACCAAATTAGCGGTTAATTGCAAGCCATGTAGGCATCCCATGCCTTCACAGAAAGAGTCTCTGAGTGGCATTTAGACTTAGAGATACGTGTGTTCTCACCTTCTAGATTGGAATGAGCACTTTACGCTGCGTTTGGTTGTAGATATGCATGTAATGTAATGAAGCGAGCGAATCTAATGTAAATCAAGACAGAGGTGGTGTTTGGTTGTGGTTGACAAAACAGAGAAAACCGTCTATGTCTTATAGGCAAAATGTGTTTGGTTGCAGGGGACAGTAAACAAATATAATGCAAATGACGAATATACCCCTGGTCCTTAATATGATTATAAATATGTAATTCATTGATACTTTTACTATGAATGGTTTGTATTAGTTTAAAAAATAACTTGGAATAATAATAACAATTTGAAATTAAACATTAATAATAATTTTATGATTATTTTAATAACAATAATAATAATAGCCAAACATAAATAAGTTAAATTTTTTTAATAATAATAAATACAAATTATATAATAATTTGTAATAATAATAATTAGACATAGGATAAATTTTATTAACATAATATCGCTTGTAAAGAGAAAATGGATCTTGTACTAATATAATACATGTACGACTACTAGTACTACTACTAATAATAATAATAATAACAATAATAAACAAATGATAACAAAAACAAAGTTTATAATACATTTAATAATAAGAATAATAATAATTGTAATAAGAAATATATTATAATAATATTGATAATACCAATAATAATAATAATAATATTAATGATATTCAATACAAAATTAGTAACAATAGGTCAACATACATTCATATACATCATCTAGCATTCATAGAATTACTTACATAATAGGTTCAACATACATTCATATAAGTAATTACATGATAGGTTTAACATTCATTGAAAAAAGACATTTAAATACTACTGTTCATAATAACATAATTGGTTCATCATACATAAAGGCCTTAGAATTTATTAATAATGTCCAGAATAATCATTCCCAAAATGACACCAATGACTATGAGTAAAAATTCATGATTCCAATCTTTGTTTGTCTGCAAAGGGCCAACTGCATTGAGTTGTTCATTTGTTGGTTGTGGGACTGCAGTCGGCATAGAGGAGGAGGACGCATTGGCGGTTGGCACAATGTCTACATTGCGTTGACCCGGGCTATATGAGCCCATGGCAAAAGCATTTTGTGCTTCATCCAATGTCCGATACCTCTTGAATCGAGCATTCGGAAACCCCTCAGTTGCTAATCTCACATCATCCCAATTGGTAAAAATACCAACTTCACGTCCAGCAAATACGACATAAAAATTGGTAGAACCTATTTCTTTTCTTCCTCTCATTAACAACTCTATTGTAGAGGAAGAAAAAATAAAGTATGACCATCAGGTAACTACCTGGAAGATCTCAACCTTAAACGAGAAGAGATCCAAAGCCTTCCGAGCGACTTGTGATGTCCTTTTGCAAGATTAATATCGACTACTCAAAGTTTCTTTATTTACAATCTGAGCAAAGAATGAACCGAATGCGCTAACTTTAATGACAGGAGGTCCACAAAGATTACCAAGATCGCAATTGGCCATATAAACAAAAATTTCTAAGATGAAAATCGATTTGACTTGAAGAACTCCAAGGTTGGTTTAGAAAATCTAAATCGTAATCTACAAAATCTAAATAGGATGCAATATTTCATTAATCTTCAACCAACATTTCTACAATATGCAAAATAACTAGTAACAAAATGAAGGAATTTGATAGGAAACCATAGAACAAGAAAGCAGACAAATATTATATAGAGATATAGAGATAAGAGAGCCAAAACATTTTGCAACACGTAAAAGGATGAGAACCAAAAGCCCCGAACTTACTATTGGCATCATTGGAAAAATATCCAATTCGGAAGAGTTCCATTACTAACTATTTAGCATTCACAACGTAGAACAGAAAGGAAAGTTCTGCGACCGAAACACACTTTTAATGATAGCAAAGAATTTCACTTCCCACATTTTAGCAAGTTACAATCACATGATTGCCAATTAACTTGTGAAAAACTAAAAACAAAAAGAAAAATGCAGAACTGGTACTATTTCAGGCAAATATATACATATGTACCAAAAGTACAAAATGGGAGAAATGTGCACAGATCAAATACAAAAGATTCTATGATAGAATCTTTGAATTGTTGAGACTTTGTGGCTATACACCCATAACAACCAAGACTTGTTAAGGAGTATAGTGATGATAAAACAAAAGGCGATAAAACCATAAAAATAAAAAATAAAAACTTAAGGTTCCCATGCAACAATTACTGGGAAGAAAGAACAAATTTTCCTTCCAATGTTCAATTTTCGATCATACAATCAAGAAAATGCAGACAAACCACAAAAATAAAAGCAAACCGGAAAAACTCTTACCCTTCAAGAATCTAAGCTGGAGGCTGGCGAGAGAGTGCGAGGCGATTGGCGTGCAGGCTCGGACCATAAATAGCTACAAACTCTTCCAAAGACATGTCAATCTCCGAGACAGGTACAGAGTACCCTCTGTCTTTCAACATCTCGAGCACAGTTCTTCGTGCAAGGTAATATCCATGAGCCTCTGTGTTGCCCTCTCCAGTGTAGTTGGTCAAGCACTTCCCTAGCGAGTCCTTGTCCATGGCACTCTCATCATCTCCACGAGTTTCCACTCCATTAGCTCTCTCATCACGATTCTCTTCCATGACCGATTACAAGGCATGTGAAGACATAAGCATCAAACTTATCTCACACATCCAATTCCATTACTCAAAGCAGCAAAGAAGATGAGGAACACCAGTACTCAACATCATCTTCGCAAGATGAATTATGATCTTATTAAGCCAACTATACTACAACCTCAAAATAGACAGGTAGTTGCAACCCATTGTAAACCACGAAGATTGACAGTAAGGTAAAAAATGGGGATCTAAGAAAAATAACATATGGAAAATAGAGGAAGTGAAAGCCAGAATATCAAAGAGGAGAACAACCAAAGCAGCTAAAACTCATAAAGATATAAACAATACCGATTTGGAAACCAAATACCCGAATCACACATGGGTGTATTCGATCATTAAAACAAGAAAATTCAACATAAAACACAGCCCACCACAGATCTACGCATAAAAGAACTCCAAATCATGGAATCAAATTCAATCCACAGATCGGACGCACGCCAAATTCACTGGATCTAATCAAATTCCATATATCATCAAACTAAAGTAAAAACCCAGATAGAGCAAGATCGAAACTTACACTTTTTAGAGCACACTTTAAAGATCGAAGAGGGATGGGTACAGAAGTTGGAGAGAGACGAAGAATGAACAAAGTTTTGCTGCTGGCTGGAGGCTTCACCACCGGCAAGAAAGTGACGTTCTCGACACCGCCAGAGTTGGGTCGACAGAAAAGAGACGCAACGTGTGGATCGACACCGGACGACGATTGGTTCGACGGTTGAGGGAGACGGCGGTAGAGAAAGGTAGGGCTAATCTTGGACAATCAGACAATTTGTTTGCGCGACAGGGACGTAATGACCCCTGTCCTACGGTTTTGAGGTAAACAGAAATTGTTGTCTCTGTTCACTGGGGGCAGATGACAAAAAAAGGGAGACAGCAACCAAACAATTTCAGATGACAGGATTTTTATGTTTTGTGCACCGTCTCTGGTGATGGGGACGGCAACCAAACGTTACGTTAAGGACCTTCCTCTCCATTGGCTTGAAAGGCAAGAGAGACATCTCAGCATCTACACATTTAAATTCTTCAAATTTTTATTTTTATTTTTATTTTTGGACATAAAGAAGAAATCCATTACTAAAAAATGAGCACGAGTTCGATATACAACAAGAGAGAAAAACAGCAATACACAATGGAGAACTAAAACCTATAGTAACTATAGCATATCACTGCAACTCATCACTCTTTATGGAGGAGCTGGTAATCCATCACGACTGAGGATGCCAACCAAAGAAGATGGAGGTGCTAAAACCCAATTACCCAAGCTCATCTTCTTCTGGGCTTGCTTAGCTAACCAATCAGCGGCTCTGTTAGCTTCACGAGTTATTAAAACTAAATCAATACCCTGTAAATGTTGCAACCTGTATAATATATCAGAAATGTATGGAAAAATTCTCCATATGCCATTCCCTTTATTCTTAAGAATTTCAGTATAAAGAGTGTAGGAATCCATCTCAAGCAGTATATTATGATATCCTTTTTGCTCCAACAAATTAACTCCTTCCCACACAGCTCTAGCTTCAACCTCTAGTGCTGATCCTGCTTTCCAATCTGACACTAGACCATCCACAACAAGACCTTCAGCATCCCGAAGTACAACTGCCCACCCTGCATCCCCATTTTTAAAAGAGCCATCACAATTCAATTTCAAAAAACCAGCAGCTGGCTTAATCCAATGCTCCTGTTTAGCTTGAACTCGATGCATACCAGTCAACTTCCTTGTATTTCGACACTCATTCAACAAGACATAGCTTTGCTCAATACACCTCCTCGGATCTGTCTTGCCCTGCTTAAACACCACCTGACATCTCTGCTTCCAAATATTCCACATCAAGGCCGCAACTAACCCAAAATGATCCTGACCAGTAGTTGTCTCCTTAACAGAAGCTACCCTATCCATGAGCCATGCATCAAAAATAGACAACCCTTCTCTTGTGATCCTTAACCCAAATGCACTACCAAACCAAACACATTGTACCCAAGAACATAATAAAAACATGTGTTCAAGGGTCTCAGATTCACATAAACAAATAGGACACAAGTCATCAATGTCAACTATTTTCTTAACCAAATGAGAGTTAGTAGACAGTAAATTTCGAATTGCTTTCCAAAGAAATACCTGAATCTTAGATGGAAGATGTTGGGCTCGGGTCCCGGATCCCCATTCCCGAGGCGGCCCCTCGGGCTGCGCCGACGACGGACGCCCCATAACTTCGGACCCGATCCCAACATCCATACATAATTCATAATTCGATTCACACATATACTCATACACGCAATTTCGCACACATTAAAACATAATTAAACACCCCATAAACTAAGGGGCTTCATTCCATTACAATATGAGGAAATTCAACAAGTAGTCTCAAAATATAGCATAATACAAAATAAAATTTAAATCTAAAATACATGAGTATGTTCAATGATGATATGCTAGCGGGCTAACCAAAGACAAAGCTCCTAACTAGCTTGAAGTTTCCGATGCCTTGCAAGATCAACGATTGTCTCGTTCTGCACCTGAGGAGGGGAGAGTAATGGGGTGAGCTGCGAAGCTCAGTGGCATATACATTTATAGCCATTGGCAACGAGCCACACAATTAAGCAATATGTATATATATAGCAAGTCATCAATCTATCACTTTATAATCATCACAAAATATGTCATATGAGTACACAATATAACACTTTAACATGTGTCATGCTCAACAAATCAATCATGTATGCACAAACAATTGGTTCGAGAGTTCCGTAAAATGATCCGGATAAACCGAAGTTTATACCGTAAACTATCCGAGTCAGATTTCTCAAGGATCTCGTTGCCTCAAGCGGGCAGCCGGGAAAAGGCTTTATGTCAACGTGCACGTGACTCCATGCGTTACTCTCTCACCCAAACAAAACACATATCCATTCGTTTCATGCTCAAAGCATTTTATCAAAGCTTTCGAAATTTTCATTCTTGCAAAATGCCATAAGGCCTATCAAGGCCATGCATAATCATAATCACAATGCATGTTCAATATTTCTCATATAATTCAACACAAGCAATGTCACATAAGGCAAGCAAGCATACATAAGGCAATTTGCTCATACACACAATAACCATAAATGTATTACCCACCTAATATCGCTCGACTATCCGACTCACTGGTGTCCTTCCTCTTGCGATTGGGTCAGGTCGGCTTGATTTCCTAAAATAAACCAAGTCCCCATTCAATTAACATTCTAAGGAAAATATTCAAAAGCTTGAAAATCAAAAAGGAAAAGCACTAAAAGTCTACATCCGACTTCCATCTAAATTCTCGAACCCTTAGAGGCTAATGTCGAACTTTCCTTCTTCATAAAACTTGTAGCCCTTTATTTCTAGATTACAACGAATCTAAAATCACCTCAATTGGACATCTACACCAAAAGATATACCCAAAAATCTCTTTCGAAAAACTTTGAGGTTCGCAGTGGCGTGCCAAATCTCCTCGCACGTCGCGACGAGCCTTCTTCGCACGTCGCGACGTCGCCTTCTCTCTCGACGTCATGGCGTGCCTCCTTTACTGCGTCGCGACGAACGCTTCCCATCGTCATGACGAACTTCGAGACGTCATGACGAACTTCAGACGTCATGACGTGTTCATACGCACATCGCGACGTGCGGGTCTGGAGAACGACTCCGAAACCTGATTTTCAGCATTTTCCAACTTCAATCCTTTTCCTTTTCCAAATACAACACATCTAAACCTTAGATCATGTCTTACACTACATTTCTAACCCAGTAGCAACTCAAAATCAGTCATAAACACATCAACCTACGAAATTTAACCATTTTTACCCTAAAACCCTAAATTCACCGATTCTACTACTTTCATCCTATCTTTTGGTTTAATCCAACCGAAACAAGGTTAAACGGAGAGCAACTTACCCGGAAATTGCTTCAAACTGTCGAAAATCCTCAAAGATCGAGATCCCTCTTCTCTTCTCTTCCCTTCCTCTTCTCCTACGATGCTCCTCTTCTCCTCTTCTTCTTTTTTCCTTTCTTTTCCTTCTAAGTCTATTTCTCTTAAGTCTAAATGAGATGGTCAATGACCATTTTACCCCTCCACACAAAGCCTTAACCCATTTCAACCCTAGTGTTCTTCCTAAAATGCCCTCACACATATTACCCTTTTAATTCTCACTTAACCACAATTAAACCTTAATTATCCAATAATACTCCCAAATAAATCAAACTACGGCATAAACACAAAATTACCACAATTCATGCTTAAAGATATCATATAAAAAAAATTCGGGGTCCAACATTTCTCCCCCTCTTAAAAGAAATTTCGTCCTCGAAATTATTACCTGAGTCATCGAAGAGATACGGATACTTCTCCTTCATGGCCTCTCCCAAGTAGCCTCCTCTATCGAGTGATTCCTCCACAGGACTTTGACTAGCTGAACCGTCTTGTTCCTGAGGACTTTTTCCTTAGTATCCAAAATCTCCACTGGTTGCTCCTCACTCAGATCATCCCTCAGTTGAACCTCACTAGCCTGAATGATATGAGAAGGATCCGATCTATACCTCCTTAACATGGAAACATGAAACACATCATGAATCTGAGACAATTCTGGAGGCAACGCCAACCTGTAGGCGAGTGGTCCAATCCTCTCAAGGATCTCATAAGGACCCATATACCTCGGACTCAACTTGCCATTCTTGCCAAATCTCATTACTCCTTTCCAAGGAGACGTCTTAAGGAACACTTTTTCATCGACTTTAAACTCCATCTCCTTTTGATGCGCATCAATGTAACTCTTCATCCTATCCTGGGCTGCCTTAAGCCGTTGCTTAACCATATTGACTTTCTCAACTGTTGTCTGAATCAATTCTGGTCCTACCAATTTTCTCTCTCCTTCTTCATCCCAACAGATCAGATTCGTACATCTCCTCTCATACAAAGCCTCATATGGAGCCATCTGAATACTCGAATGGTACGAATTGTTATAAGCAAATTCGACCAAAGGAAAATGCTCATCCCAAGCTCCTCAAAAATCCATCACACAAGCCCGAAGCATCCCCTCAAGTGTCTGAATGGTCCTCTCAGATTGACCATCCTTCTGAGGATGAAACGCCGTACTAAAATTCAGCTTAGTACCCAAAGCTTCCTACAAACTACCCCAAAACCTCGAAGTAAACCGAGGGTCCCTATCAGAAACAATCGAATCTGGAATCCCATGCAATCTCACTATCTCATCAATGTACTTCTTTGCTAACACATGCAAAGAATCAGTATGCTTAATCGCCAAAAAGTGAGCTGACTTAGTCAACCGATCCACAATAACCCAAATGGTATCATGCCTCCTACTAGTCCTGGGCAAACCCATCAAAAAGTCCATAGTCACCCTTTGCCATTTCCACTCAGGAATAGGCAACGGCCTTAACTTGCCTGAAGGTGCCTGGTGTTCAGCCTTAACTTGCTGACACACTAGACACTTACTGACATATTCTGCTACATCCCTCTTCATGACTTTTCACCAAAAATGCTCTCTCAAATCCCTATATATCCTAGTGCTACCCGGATGCATGACATAAGGCGCATTGTGTGCCTCATCCATAATCTCATCCTTAACCTCTTGCACATCTGGAATACATAACCTGTTCCTACTGTCATAAGCCCATCATCTCTCACCTCTACTTCAGAAACTTTACCGTTCTGAATTTCATCTCGAAGCTTACTCAAATCTGCATCTTGAACCTGCAATTCTCTAATCTTCTCCCTGAGAATCGGTCTTACTCGAAAACTAGCTAGAAGACCATCCGACTCCTCCTGCTTCAAGCTTATCTTAAGCTTGGCCATCTCTTTCAATAAAGAAAGATAAACCGTCCGAACATGAGCAATCGAAGACTTCCTGCTCAAAGCATCCGTCACTACATTGGCCTTACCCGGATGATACTCAATCAGCAAGTCATAATCCTTAAGCAACTCGATCCATCGTCGTTGTCTCAAATTTAGTTCCTTCTGACTCAGCAAGTACTTAAGACTGTTATGATCAGTAAAGATCCTCGTCTGAACTCCATACAGATAATGCCTCCAAATTTTCAAAGCAAAGATCACAGCTGCCAACTCCAAATCATGTGTCGAATAGTTCAACTCATAAGGCTTCAACTGTCTCGAAGCATAAGCAATCACTCTATCTCCCTGCATCAAAACACAACCAAGACCCTTCCTCGAAGCATCACTGTACACAGTATAACCCTCATCTCTCGAAGGCAAAATTAGAATCGGAGCACTCGTCAATCTGTGCTTGAGCTCCTCAAAGCTCTTCTGACACTCATCATTCCAGATAAACTTCTGATTCTTCCTCAACAACTTAGTCATCGGAGCGGATATCATAGAGAATCCCTCTATAAACTTTCGGTAATAACCTGCCAAACTCAGAAAACTCCTCACCTCTGCCACATTCTTCGGTGCTTCCCAATTCACCACGGCTTCTATTTTCTTTGGATCCACATGTACTCCCTGCTCCGAGATCACATGTCTAAGAAATGAAACTTCCCTCAGCCAAAATTCGCATTTATCGAATTTGGCATATAACTCATTTCTCCTCAAAGTCTCCAAAGAAATCCTCAAATGCTCTTCATGCTCCTCATCACTCTTGGAGTAAACCAATATATCATCAATGAAGACAATGATAAATTGGTCTAAAAATGGCTTAAAAACCCGATTCATCAAATCCATAAAAGCTGCAGGCGCATTCGTCAATCCAAAAGGCATAACCAAAAACTCAAAATGCCCATACCGAGTCCTGAAAGCAGACTTTGGCACATCCGACTCCTTAATCCTCAACTGATGGTAACCCGACCTCAAATCTATCTTAGAGAAGACTTTCGCCCCTTGCAATTGATCAAACAGATCATCAATGCGAGGAAGCGGATATCTATTTTTCACCGTAACTTGATTTAACTTCCGATAGTCCACACACATCCTCAACGATCCATCTTTCTTCTTCACAAAAAGAACCAGAGCTCCCCAAGGCGAAGAGCTCGGCCGAAAATACCCTTTCTCCAATAACTCCTCCAACTGCTCCTTAAGCTCTTTCAATTCCGCCGGAGCCATCTGATAAGGCGGAATTGAAATCCGCGCCGTGCCTGACAAAAGCTTAATGGGAAACTCAATTTTCCTAGTTGGCGGTAGCCCTGACAATTCCTCGGGAAAGACATCCGAGAATTTCCTGACTACTGGAATATCCTCCAACTTCCCTCTATCTGCCCTGGTGTCTACTACATAGGCCAAAAATGCCTCACATCCTTTCCTCATCATCTTCTCTACTGCCAATGCTGAAACAATTCTGGGCGAACCTACTTTTATGTCCCCCACAAACACCACTCTCTTGCCGCTATCCAATTCAAATTCTACTGTCTTCCGCTTACAATTCAGACGGGCATTGTACCTCTCTAATGTATCCATACCCAAAATCACATCCAATCCTCCCATCTTCAGTGGCATTAAATCCACAACCAGAACTTCTCTACCAATACAAATCTCACAATCTCTAAATACTTGACTGAGAATAATATACTGACCGATTGGAGTACTCATCATCAGCGGAGTATCCAAAGGACTCACAATTCTATCACACGCAGGTCTACTCGAAGAAACAAACGAATGAGTAGAACCCGGATCAATCAAAGCAATCACATCATCAGAAAAGAGTCTAACCATACCAGTGACAACATCTGGAGCGGTCTCTGCATCCTCCTGAGTCAACGCAAACACCCTAACCGGTGCCTGCCCCCTGGGTCTCCCCGGAATACTCACTCTCTTAGCTACATCTGAACTGCCTACTTCTGTTACAGTCCTCTGACCCACAGTCTCTGCTCTCCTAGAAGCTTGCATCTGGCTTCTCTCTTGTCTCGGAGGCTGAGAACACTCTCTAGCAATGTGCCCCTTCTCCCTACAGTTAAAGCAAGCTCCTGTCAATCTGTAGCACTCTCCTCTATGAGGTCTCCCGCAATGCTCACACTTCGGAATGAACGACCTATCTCCATCTCCTCTTCTACTGCCGCCCACCGTTGATGCTTGGTGAGAAACAGTAGAAGTCCTCACCGGTCGAGATCGGCTCGCGCCACTGCTCCTCTCCTCTGACTGCACAGGAAAGGTTCTGGCACTCCTGTCAGGCATAGGAGTACTAGTACTGCCTCCCCTCTTGAACTGCTCTCTTCCCTTTCTCTTCTTGTTCACTGCACTCTTGATATTCTCAATATTTTCCACTCTCAAAGCTGCTTCAATCAACTGCTAAAAATCACAGAAGTTCTACACTATCACTTTCTCTCTGATGGCCAAGTGCAGACCCGACTCAAACCGGCGACATCTAGCAGCCTCGCTGAGCATCAAATCTGAAGCATACCTCGCCAACTGAGTAAACCGACGCTCATACTCACTGACTGTCATCTCCCTCTGGGTAAGACTGAGGAACTCCCTCTGCTTCTGCTGAATGTACACCTTAGACAGATATTTCTTCCTAAAAGCAGCAAGGAAGTCCTGCCATGCCAACCCTACTGGCCTCATCTGACTCCTTGGCATAGTCTCCCACCAATGCAGAGCATCTCCCTGAAGCAGACTTGCAGCATAAATGACTCTCTCGTCATCCTCACACTCCATCTGATCTAGCACTCTCTCTGTCTTTCTCAACCAAGTCTCAGCTTCTTCTGGATCTGTGGCCCCGTAGAAGTCCACTGCTCCATACTTTCTCAATCTGTCAAATCGCTTGCCCTTCTTAGCTGGGGCTGAAACAGAAGGCTGTGGCATCTGACCCATAGCTTGCACAAATGCCTGGGTGAACGCCTGGAACAGCCTCGGATCCAACGGAGGCACTTGCTCTTGCAGAACTGGCGACTCCTGAGTCTGGGACGGAACGGGCTCACTACCTAGCCTTACAGAAGCCTCAGCATTTCCTGGAGCTACTGACTCATCAGCCTCTCCTCCCTAGTCGGAGAGTCAGGTGCAGCAGATCCTTGTAGAATCCCTCGTGTCCTTCTACGAGGTGGCATCGTACTCCTTCAAATATAAACACTAAGGATTAGCTATATGTCAATCCTACATGTATGCATGATATGCATGTCACATAATGAAATCAGTCAATGCAACAATTAATCATATAGCAAACAATTCATCCTACTATGCAGTCTAAGCCAAGGATACTAAACCTAGGCGCTCTGATACCAAACATGTTGGGCCCAGGTCCTCGATCCCCATTCCCAAGGTGGTCCCTCGGGCTGCGCCGACGACGGGTGCCCCATAACTTCGGACCCGATCCTAACATCCATACATAATTCATAATTCGATTCGCACAACCCTTCTCTTGTGATCTTTAACCCAAATGCACTACCAAACCAAACACATTATACCCAAGAACATAATAAAAACATGTGTTCAAGGGTCTCAGATTCACATAAACAAATAGGACACAAGTCATCAATGTCAACTATTTTCTTGACCAAATGAGAGTTAGTAGGCAGTAAATTTCGAATTGCTTTCCAAAGAAATACCTGAATCTTAGATGGAAGATGTTGGGCCCGGGTCCCGGATCCCCATTCCCGAGGCGGCCCCTCGGGCTGCGCCGGCGACGGACGCCCCATAACTTCGGACTCGATCCTAACATCCATACATAATTCATAATTCGATTCACACATATACTCATACACGCAATTTCTCACACATTAAAACATAATTAAACACCCCATAAACTAAGGGGCTTCATTCCATTACAATCCGAGGAAATTCAACAAGTAGTCTCAAAATATAGCATAATACAAAATAAAATTTAAATCCAAAATACATGAGTATGTTCAATGATGATATGCTGGCGGGCTAACCAAAGACAAAGCTCCTAACTAGCTTGAAGTTTTCGATGCCTTGCAAGATCAACGATCGTCTCGTTCTGCACCTGAGGAGGGGAGAGTAATGGGGTGAGCTGCGAAGCTTAGTGGCATATACATTTATAGCCATTGGCAACGAGCCACACAATCAAGCAATATGTATATATATAGCAAGTCATCAATCTATCACTTTATAATCATCACAAAATATGTCATATGAGTACACAATATAACACTTTAACATGTGTCATGCTCAACAAATCAATCATGTATGCACAAACAATTAGTTCGAGAGTTCCGTAAAACGATCCAGATAAACCAAAGTTTATACCGTAAACTATCCGAGTCCGATTTCTCAAGGATCTCGTTGCCTCAAGCGGGCAGCCGGGAGATAGCTTTATGTCAATGTGCACGTGACTCCATGCGTTACTCTCTCACCCAAATAAAACACATATCCATTCGTTTCATGCTCAAAGCATTTTATCAAAGCTTTCGAAATTTTCATTCTTGCAAAATGCCATAAGGCCTATCAAGGCCATGCATAATCATAATCACAATGCATGTTCAATATTTCTCATATAATTCAACACAAGCAATGTCACATAAGGCAAGCAAGCATACATAAGGCAATTTGCCCATACACACAATAACCATAAATGTATTACCCACCTAATATCGCTCAACTATCCGACTCACTGGTGTCCTTCCTCTTGCGATTGGGTCAGGTCGGCTTGGTTTCCTAAAACAAACCAAGTTCCCATTCAATTAACATTCCAAGGAAAATATTCAAAAGCTTGAAAATCAAAAAGGAAAAGCACTAAAAGTCTACATCCGACTTTCATCTAAATTCCCGAACCCTTAGAGGCTAATGCCGAACTTCCCTTCTTCATAAAACTTGTAGCCCTTTATTTCTAGATCACAACGAATCTAAAATCACCTCAATTGGACATCTACACCAAAAGATATACCCAAAAATCTCTTTCGAAAAACTTTGAGGTTCGCCGCGGCGTGCCAAATCTCCTCGCACGTCGCGACGAGCCTTCTTCGCACGTCGCGACGTCACCCCTCTCGCATGTCGCGGCGTGCCTCCTTCGCACGTCGTGACGAACGCTTCCCCGCTCGTCGCAACGAATTTAATAATTACACGTCACGACGAACTCGCACGTCGCGACATGCGGGTCTGGAGAACGACTCCGAAACTCGATTTCTAGCATTTTCCAACTTCAATCCTTTCCCTTTTCCAAATACAACACATCTAAACCTTAGATCATGTCTTATACTACATTTCGAACCCAGCAGCAACTCAAAATCAGTCATAAACACATCAACCCACAAAATCTAACCATTTTTACCCTAAAACCCTAAATTCACCGATTCTACTACTTTCATCCCATCTTTTGATTTAATCCAACCGAAACAAGGTTAAACGAAGAGCAACTTACCCAGAAATTGCTTCAAACTGCCGGAAATCCTCAAAGATCGAAATCCCTCTTCTCTTCTCTTCCCTTCCTCTTCTCCTACGACACTCCTCTTCTCCTCTTCTTCTTTTCTCCTTTCTTTTCCTTCTAAGTCTATTTCTCTTAAGTCTAAATGAGAAGGTCAATGACCATTTTACCCCTCCACACAAAGTCTTAACCCATTTCAACCCTAGTGTTCTTCCTAAAATGCCCTCACACATATTACCCTTTTAATTCTCACTTAATCACAATTAAACCTTAATTATCCAATAATACTCCCAAATAAATCAAACTAAGGCATAAACACAAAATTACCACAATTCATGCTTAAAGAAATCATAAAAAAATAAAAAAATCGGGGTCCAACAAAAGAGGAATTTGCCACAGCCATTTCCAAAGGGAGTTGTCCACCGAATGAGAAGATGATGCTGCATGCCCATTGGTGGGAATGACAGCAGCTTGCTTCAACACCTGATAGCCCACCTTAACTGAAAAAATACCATTCGCCGCTAGTGGCCAAATATATCTGTCCTGTGAGCCTTTACCACACAAGGGAATGGACTGAATTATGCTCTGTTGTTCAGTAGTAAAAAAACCTCTCATAGCCTCCAGATTCCACTTGCCATCTTGAACATCAATCAGGTCTACTACTTTCATAAGAGCACTAACAGGAAGGTCTTTTGGTTTAGTCACTGCTATTCCCTATATCCATGGTTCATCCCAAATATTAATACTTCTACCATCCACAACTTGCCACTGAATATGTTGTTTCAGAAAATCCCGCCCTTCCAACATACTAGACCAGATCCTGGAAGCCCGAGAACCTTTTTTTTTTTTTTGCAAACAAGAAGTTTTAGGAAAATATAATCCTTTCAGCA
Source organism: Erythroxylum novogranatense (assembly GCA_029891385.1). Classification (NCBI taxonomy): domain Eukaryota; kingdom Viridiplantae; phylum Streptophyta; class Magnoliopsida; order Malpighiales; family Erythroxylaceae; genus Erythroxylum; species Erythroxylum novogranatense. The sequence goes on along the minus strand of CM057229.1, from coordinate 29,954,060 downwards.
CTCTTGCCCATAATGCAGTCGGATTTGTGAATAATCGCCAACACTGCCGTGCCAACAAAGCAATATTCAACAAATGCATATCCTTAAAACCCATGCCTCCAACACGTTTACTCACTGTCATTTTGATCCAGCTAGTCCAATGAATCCGATGTTCATTGTCATACGCTTCACCAATAATCACCAAGACAAACATTAATGTCATCACAGGTAGTTTTAGGAAACTTGAGACACTGCATCAGGTAAATAGGCATAGCACAAGCAACAGCTTTGAGAACCTCCCAACCTCCTTGACTTAACAACTTAGCCTTCCACCCAATGATCTTCTTGATAATGCGCTCTTTGATGAACTCCACTGCTCTGCGCTTAGTCTTTCCCCAAAAATTAGGCATTCCCAAATAAGTTCCAGAGTTAGGCTCTTCAGGAATGCCAATCAGCTGCTGCAATTCATGTCGTCGGATCTCAGGTGTATTAAAACTAAAAATAATACTGGATTTGGACAAATTCACCTTCTGCCCTGAAGCTTGGCAGTACTTATCAAGAAGAACAAACATAAGGGAAACATTAGCAGCATCAGCAGGCAATAAAAATAATGCATCATCAGCGAAAAGTAAATTCTTCAAACTAACATCTATTAAATGATAACTTAACCATTTGGCATCATTAAATATATAGAAATCCATGAGTCTCCAATAGAGAAGCTCAACTAGGCATCTTTAAAGAGTTTTTGTCACCGTGCCAACGTTGAAATTGATGGAAATTAATTGTGATCGAATTATGGGTGTAACGGAAATTTTTTTTTACAACTTCTGTTCATATCTCAATAATTGATTAATTTGAATAATATAACACAAATCGTAACATAAGAAATTATACTTGATTCGATTTTCCTGTTAAAATCCTATAAAAACTTTTTGATGTGTCAATCACGAAGTGTTCTGTTTTTCAGTCTTTAATAATATTCACTGAGTAGTTTCTCAACTCTTAAGAGGAATTAAGTAGGAGTGCTAGCTTCCTGATGCTTATTCCTATTTATAGAAAAAACAATAGGATTTTTAAATTTTTATTAAAATTAAATTTCTTAATTATAATTAAAGTCATACTCTAATTATAATTAATTTAATTTTAATAAAATCAAATATCTCATATTTGGTCCTTAAATGTCCTCAAACTTTATAATTAAGCTCAAATTAATTAAAATTTATTTTTCTTTGACAAGCTACTCATAAATTTGTGACCTATTAGGTTTTTAATATATTAACCATTATTATAAATTCTAATTCCAATTTACAATTAGAATCAAATAAATTAAAACTATTTTAATTTATCTTTAATTCTTCAATTAAATAATTTATAATCCTATATCAAATTAATGTCTAACAATATATCATGATCACCAAATATCATGAATGTCAAAGTAGTTTGCCTTAACATATCCATATATGGTTATAATGTACAATTAATCATTTAGTCATCCAATGTTCCAATTGAATTGAGTATGGATGTAGTGTATCTGTTTTCATCTAATTATATTCATTCTTACGAATTAGGAATTGACTTATAATTGATATTTAAAATTGCCTTTTCAAATGTCAATTCACTTTGGTCAAAAATTCCATCAATGACTACTAATCAAGAACGATAAACACATTCACTTTAATTACTTTAGAGTGAAGAATTTTTTATTGACTTACTTAACTATATTACCATATGATTCATACTACATCCAAATACTACTGACTAAATTATCCTAAGATAGTTTAAAAGTAGCATCAAAATATTGTAATTCCTAAACGAGATACCTTGAAAATCTCAAGTCTGAGGATCAATTATATAATAATTATTATTAGAAAATATGTAGACACATAAGTAATATTCCATTTGAGATTTTCGTAGTCGGGTTAGTTTGGTGAACTTATTCTCTAATAAGAATTCACACATTAGTTTAAGTATTTCTATACTTTAATTTATGAGGTCAATTACTTTTTTCATAAGAAAGAAGTGTAATGTGTGCTAATTTTACAGTTTCATCAATATCATGCCTCAATAAAACTACAACTAGGAATACTTAGGAATAATACATGAATGTAAATTGAATCAATCGATTGATTGTAGAACATAAACTAACAGAAGCAAATGGACAACAGGACCAAGACGAAAGCTCCAGTGAGAAGTAAATATGATGGATGGCTCCTGCCAATTAGTTCTAACTATGTCAACATACTTACTCATGTAGAATTAGGAATTGAGAATGAAAGGAATTATTCCAAATCATTAGACGTAACAATCTAGAAACTTCCCCTTGAAGTGGAGATTTAGAAACACCTTCCACAAACGACTTAGTGCCTGTTTAGTTGAATTTTTGGAGGGTGAATAATCATCTTTTTTACCGCAAAAGTTTTTTTTAATAAGTGTTTAATTGTAAAATAAAAAGTCACTTTTTTTAGTGATGTAGTTTTTTTGACAGCTAAAATATAGCTTTTTAAGAAGCTCAAATTTAGAACTTCTCAAGAAAGCACTTTTTTAGGTAGATTTTTCAGATCCATTAATGAATCTATTTTTTAGTCCCTTTTATCCTTATGTTTTATACATAATTCCCACAGTACTTACAGACATATCTTCATGTTTATTTTGAGCTTTATGTAATATTATTTGACTTTTATATATATTTTAATATTTATTTTGATATTAGTTTTATTTATGTTATAATCCATATAAAAGATTTGGTTAGATATATTTTATTTATGCTTCATATGGTTTAAAATTATATAATAATTAATATATTGTGTTTTGCAATTGTTTAATAAAATTTAAATAAAATTTATATGTATAAATAATTTTATTACAAAAATATATAGTTAAAATTAAAAGTATTTTTATTTTGTGTTGCCAAATAGTCTATTGTATGAAGCTCTTTCAAAAAGCTCTTTTAAAATGATAACCAAACAATCAACTATTTTTTTAGAAAAGTCATTCTCAGAAAAATTTTAATAACACAAAAGCTCAACTGAAAAAATTTCTACTGATATAAATCTATCCAAATAGAAACTTAGTCTAGTTCTATTTACAAAAACATCAACATAAAAAGAGTCAAGTCAGGAATGAATGCTGGGAAATATATGAAGTTTTCTCCTTCAAGTGTTGAGCATATGATCAAAATAACGACTAACAAAAATGTGTTTCAATTTTAACGCACTATAGCTCTATGGAAAAGAACCAAAAATCTGTAAAAGTTGGACCTTCTCTTGTCGTTGCTTGCATAATCATTTATGAAAAACGTCATTACGAGAAACTTGTAGTGTAGCACTTGTATTATAACAAAAGCATAATGGCAAAAGAATGTGTGACACTCATATTAGTTAATAACCATCACAACTAAAGTAATTCTAATGTGGCATCAACAAGAGTACCATATTGCCAAATGTAGCTAATCTGAAAAGTAAACTTATAAAACCAAAAGAAGAAGAAGAAAGCATATAATAATATTTGATAGCGTAATACTCCCTCCGATTCATAATAAGAGTCATTTTAGAAAAATATACGTTTATTAAGAAAGCTAATGAAATTATAGATATGCCCTTGTAATAATTAGCATGTGAGAGAAATTGCATACTCCCTCCGATTCATAATAAGAGTCGTTTTAGATACATTTTAATTATTCAAAATAAGTGTCATTCTTGACTTTGTATGCATGTTTATAATTTTTCTTTCAAAATTAACATTTCATTTCTCTCTCATCTTAATTATACAGATCACAATTTCAAGGGAATTTAATATGCAATTTCTCTCACATGCTAATTATTGCAAGGGTATATCTATAATTTCATTAGCTTTTTTAATAAGCGTGTATTTTTTTAAAATGACTCTTATTATGAATCGGAGGGAGTATTAAATATTGTCTTAAAATTATAATATGTATAATTAAGATGAGAGAGAAATGAAAGGTTAATTTTGGAAGAAAAATTACAAACATGCATACAAAGTCAAGAATGACACTTATTTTGAATAATTAAAATATATCTAAAACGACATTTATTATAAATCGGAGGGAGTAGTTGATATACGATGTGCCTAAGGTTTAGTAAATTTACATTTACATGTAAACATTTATGAGGATTAGTAAATTTATATTTTTGTTGAAATGTGTCCTTCACATTTATTATATCTTCACGTTAAAAGAAATTTAATACTTGATATTTGTTGTGAAGAGATTGTTCTAGGCCTCATTAACTACATCAAAATCATTCGTGGAATTTAAGGATAATGCCTTTAGCAACTCTTGTAGAAGTATGCTCGTGTATTTTATGGTTTAGGCGTTGAGAATGGACAGGCTGTTAATTGATTGTGAAGACTAGATATGAAACGTAAAAAAGAAAAAGTGATTGAAAAGATGCTTATTCAACTGTATGTGTTTCTTTGCACCATCAATTTGTTGAACATTTTTTTGTCAACAAGTCTCTTAACTTTATGAATAATACCATTAGTTTCGCTATTATGAACAACCATAATGCTTCTATTTTGTCTCAACCCATCACTTTTCTGGTTGCAATTTAGCTGACAATGATATATTTCTAGTGCTTTAGTTCCAACTTCTTTGTTTCTATCTAGCAAGAAGCTGGTGCGACATAGAAAGAAGAGTAAGTTATTGCAATAAGTAGGAGAGGGATATGAATCTAATTAAGGATTTTAATTTCATTTCACAATTAATTAAGTTTTTCATTTTAAGGTTTTTAAAGATTTTATCTAATAACTTAACTAAAAAATTAATTAAAAATTAAACTAATTACAAATTGTTAATAATTTAATTTTTTTTTAAAAATCAAATATGTCTCCGTATGTCACATGATATACATGTAGCAATAGAAGCTACCAACAACAACGACATCACGTTAGTAGAAGTCTTGTTGATATGTAGGTTCCAGGAAGGTCTAAAAATACGCAGCGTTATCCTTAACTAATAAATAGATTATTTCTAATGAACCCACAAGAGAAAGAAGAAGTATATGTGTGTGTGTGTGCACGCGCGCAAGTGCATACGCTCTCTAAATAAATAGATAGATAAATTATTTACAAATAAAAAATAAAGGATAATAATAACAATAAAATAAAAATACTTACATACATATATGCAAATAAAATATAAAATAAGAAATAAATAAATAATACTATAAATATAAAAATATCGTAAAGAATAAAATAAAAATAAAATAATCGACTAAATGCATAAACAAGAAAAAGATAAACAAATAAATAAAACATACAAGCTATTAAAAGAAAATGTTTAGTTTAAGTAAGAAAAATTTTAGACTAAATAACTAAAAGAGTAGAACTACATATTAAATGTCTAGGCTAAATACAAGATATAAGACTTAGAGAAACATGTTTAAAAAATATATGAGAAAAAGAAAGACCTCTCTATGTGAGATAGTTTACCCGTATCATAGTACACTAAAGTTTTCTATTTTGGGTCATCTCCTTGGTATGATTCAACAGAGCCGCATCATTCTTATTTAACTACCCTCAGTTTTTCTTAAGCCTTCCTTTTCTTCTGATGTACTTCTCTATTTAAGTCACCTTAATCTTATACAGTGAATTATGTCTACACCGACCTCTCTATTGTTTAAAATGATAGATTCTAGATACTTAAAACGTTCTTTTTATGGTATAACTTCTGAACTAATCTTTAGCTCTAAATAAAAAGTCACCTTATGGCCTAAAAAGTTACACTGTAAGTACTCAGCTATAGTCTTTTTCAATCTAAAATGTATCCCTCCAAAGTTCTAGCTTGATATTGACACCTTCTTTTATCTCATTAATTAATACAATATCATCAACAAACAACATACATCAAGGTACATCCTTTTGAATATTCTTGGTGAGTTCATCTATCACTATTATAACCAAAAATAAGTCAATGAGAAGCCTTGGTGTAGCCCAATATCGGTAAAAAATGCTTTGTACTCTTCCTATCATTCTTATTCTAGTTTTTACACTTTTTTTACATATCCTTAATAACCCATATATAGGTCATAGGAACTCCCTTAACTTCTATTAACCTTCATATGATTTCCCTAGGTACCCTATTTTATGTATTATCTAAGTCAATAAAAACCATATGTAGGTTGTAATGTGTTCCCCTGTAATATTTTATTAATATTCTAAGGAGATATAAAGATTATTTAATGGATCTTCCTAACATGAAACCAAACTGGTTCCTTGAGATAAGTGCATCTTTTCTCACTCTCTTCTTAAACAACTTCTCCGATTACTTCATGATGTAACTAAATAGTTTAATGTCTCAAAGTTACTACAGCTTTAGATGTCCCCTCTTTTATTATATAAAGGAATTATCATACTAAGTCTCTACTCATCTAACATTTTGGTGGATTTAAGAATCACATTAAAAAACTTGGCTAGCCAAGTAAGAACCTCTTTGCATAGGATTATTTCCACCTTTATAGGTATCTCATCAGTCCTTGTTATCCTTCCATTCTTCATCTCCTTTAAAGCTCTTTTAATTTCTTCCCTTGTAATATGTCAGTAATAAACAAAGTTAAGATACCTTTTAAATATATTAAGATCACCTAAAGAGAAGTTGTCCTTTACTCCATTAAAAAAAGCTATAGAAGTAACTTCTTAATGCCATTTTCAGCCATAAGCATTAACCGTACTTTATCTTTTATACAACAAACTTAATTTAAGTCTTTCATTTTCCATTCCCTTGCTCTCACCTATCCTATGTCTTTATTGATCTCTCTATTATTTTGGTTGATAAATCTTAGATACTTGAGACACTCTTTGTGTGGTATACCTTTAGAAACAATCTTTAACTCCACATTAGAAGTCACTTTAATGGCCTGAAAAGTTACACTATAAGTATTTAGTCTTAGTCCTGCTCAATTCAAAGCTCTTCGACTATAACGTATCCCTCCAAAGTTTTAACTTAACATTGATATCCTCTTTTGTCTCATTTACTAAAACAATGTCATCAACAAATAATATATATTAAGGCACATCTCTTTGGATATTCTTGGTGAGCTCATCTATCACCACTACAAACAAAAAAGGGCTTAATAAAGAACCTTAGTATAGCCCAGTATTGATAGAAAAAGCTCTATATCTCCTCCTATCATCCTTACTTTAATCTTTACACTTTCATACATATCCTTAATAACTTGTATATAGGTCATAATAACCCCCTTAACTTCTATACACTTTCACATAATTTTCCTAGGTGCCCTATTATAAACCTTTTCTAAGTCAATAAAAATCATATGTAGGTTATGTTGTCTTTCCCTATAATATTTCGTTAATCTTTTAAAGAGATATAAAGCATATGTCATGGACCTTCCTACTATGTAACCAAACCAGTTCTTAAAGATAGGTGCATTCTTTCTCAAGCTCTTCTCAATCAACTTCTCTCATAACTTCACGGTATAACTAAGTAGTTTGATGTTTCTATAATTGTTACAACTTTGGATGTCCCTTTTATTCTTGTATAGAGAAATTAGCATTTTAAGTCTCTACTCATTTGGCATTTTAGCGAACTTAAGGATTACATTGAAAAGCTTGGCTAGCCAAATAAGACCCTATTCGCTTAGGGCTCTTCCACACCTCTATATGTATCTCATCAAGCCTTACTGTCCTTCCATTCTTTAGTTCCCTAAAAACTCTTTTAATTTCTTACCTTGTGATTTGCTACTAACAAGTAAAGTTATAATACATTTTAAACATATTAAGATGACCTAAAAAGACGTTATCCTCAACGATTTCATTAAAAAGGTTGTAAAAGTATTTTATGTCATTTTTTCTTGATGTCATTTTCAGCCATAAGCACCTCTTCTTTGCTTCATCTTTTATACAACAAACTTACTATAAGTCTTTCACTTTTTATTCCCTAGCTCTCACCAATTTAAATATATTCTTTTAACTAAGCGTTGATGTAGTACTTAATTGAAAAAAGTTTAATCCTGTTAAAGTTTTCATCTACTTAGGATCTTCTTTAAACATTTTGAAAATGTTATGGTTGAAACTGAATGCTTTAAATGATAGGGGTCAAGTTGTATTATGATGACAATGTTAGGATCCAAATCATACATTCAGCCTATTTTATTTTAACTTTCATGGTATCATATTTATTAGTTAATTTTTCCTTGCCTCTATGCTCTATTTATTTTTATATTTCTCATTTGTTTCCTTTATCAGCCACTAATTTATTTTACCACCACCAATTTGATTAGTCATCTTCCAAAATATGACCCAACCTCTAGCTAGCTTCAACCCATCGCTAAACATCAATCCTCCATAGCCTGCTTTTCTTCGTCATGCCTCTGGAAGCCATTTGTCTAGTTATTGATTAAATTTTAGTGACCTCTATTTATTTTTCTGGAGTTGCTCTTTATTCTTATTGCCAGTATAGTCCATCAATGGCTTCCAAGTGGAAGAAGCATTTAACATACCATACACATTATGGTTCCAGCTATCTTTATTATAAATTGCATCTCTCATTATTAAAAATGACGAATTCGAAGCCACTTGTAACCTTTTATTCCTATCTTAATTGCATATTGAGTAATTTTGTGTCCACAAAGATTGTTTCTCATTTGTTTCATTTAGAGCATTATTTTGGCATAGTTGTTCTTGCCATTTTCTCATCTACCACATATTGCAGATTTTGGTTCAACTGAATCAATCTAGTTGATTTAATACCCATTTATATTTATCCTATTGTGAATAAATTTGATATTGCAAAACTTATTGCAACTGTCTAATTAGATCAAACTATAATCTTTAGGTGCAAAGAATGAAAATTTTTCTAACAGGTTAAAAGCTTTGTTATATGGTTATAAGGGACATCACTCAACTAGCTAAAGAGGTAGATGAAACTGATACAAGATTTATATATCGTAAAAGTTATCAGATCATCACATTGATTCATAATAACTCTATTTCATCCATTCATATTTAATTATTGATCATGAAACTGTAAAATATTTAGGCCTTTTTGGCTAATTAATATCAAACTAATGATTTGCACAATATTACAAAATATGGACTAGCCTTTATAATTTAAAATTAGTCAGTCTATAAATGATTTTTTTTTGTTTAAGTTCAACCAATTTGGAATCAAATATCTCACATCAAAATTATCAAAGATCATCTTCATCTCATTCAAGTTCTTATGGCTCTTCAATCTGAGTATAAAGCTACTTGAGCCTCTCTACTTCTTTGAAATCTACTACCTATACTTGATGTTGTTATTTAAGAGAATATTTTTTAAGTCGCCTCAATCTAGGTAAGAATCCACATTCAAACTTTATTGTTGCAACCACTCGATCCTCACTATATAAATATTGAAATTATCTTTGTACGAATTGCATCAAATTAGTCACAATTTTGTAAATTGTCCTACCGTATAATACATATATTGTCATGAGTTTGGCCATATTATTAAACATTAACTAACGAACGTCCACGATCAAAATGTGGGTTCTCTAAATCCAAGAATGTCACAAAGTTTGGATGTTTTTATATCATTATTGCTAACATTAAGGGTTATACTGCCATAAGTGATCTTAAGATAGTATTCAAATAGGTTCTTTCTTCTAATTCCTCAATTCTAGCTTCATTTGTCACTGAAGTTGTGACTGAGGGTTTTACTGCCATCACTATAAGTGATCTTAAGGCACTATTTAAACAAGATATCCCTTTCAATTCCTCTATTACCATGTATACCAACATGAGTGGTTCTCGTTAGCTTTATAATTATGTATATTGCAATTTTATGACTACTAAAGTTAAGCTCTTGCCTTCTCCAAAATATATCCCATCCTTACCATCAATTCGTAGGGCAAAAGTTCCTAAAAATATAATTACTCATCATGGTTATGGGAACCGTTCTGTATCGGCTGAAGAATGGTACTTAAAACATAAGTGTTATATCGGGTACCAACTAGTTTGGTAAATAATGGTACCCAAAACATAAGTACTATACCAGTTACAAACATAGATTTGTATTGGCTGATACTAACCGATACCTACCAGAATTTACTAGGATTGAATTGAAATTTTAAAAAGTTAATGGACTAAATTTTAAAAGAATCCTAAATCTATAGTCACTTCAGCAACACACATCTTCACTATTATTTTCTTTCTTTTGTCCTTACACTCTTTATACTCCTTTAATTATTAATATCAATTTATCTTTAAAAATTGTCAAAATGCAATTTTTTTACAGTAAAGGAAAAGAAAAATATTGTTGGTTTGCTCATGCTTGGAACAATATGACTTTTATAAAATTCTCTTCAAATATCACATTTACATTTAATTTTTTTGGGAATACTAAAAGAGAATAAGAAATTAGTACTATGCTCACAGTCTCAATCATATTAATATAAAATTTTGTTGTACTTGAAATTTCTTGATAAAATAAAAAATAAAATTTCATACTTAATAAAGTCTAATAACATAATTATAACTACAATTATATATATTATGTATTTTTTTACTAATATTGCGAGTGTGTGTATGAATTGAAATTTTATATTATATTGATTAGTATAAGATATATTTGTATGACAATGTTATTTTTAAATATTTAAGTTGACATAAAATTTAATTAAGATAAATTTTATAATAAATTTTAAATTGCAAATAATGTATTTACAGGATGAACTAGTGTATCTTTATTTTTGTATCAAAATACTTGCATTCATTCATTGCAAAAATAAAGAAAAATAACAATTTCTTTATTTTATTTCAAATTTGTACAAAGCAAAGGTTTAAATATAGTTATGTAATAAAATTTTAGATAATAATTCTAGGTGTTAGTGATATATTAATTACCTATAACTTGCAAGAGCCTTAAAATTTTAATTATTAGTTCTATAAAATTAATGAGTTTTAATAATTGAACGATATTCTCTTTAGAATTAGAATGAAGTTTTAGGTTTTCATTTCTCTCTATCTTTTAATTTCACTTATATTTAGTGTATATATTAAATTTTATGTATGTAATATAAAAATAACTATAAATATTTTTGTTTCGATACAACTCTTGTTGTAAATTGTAATAGTTAGAGAGTTAGGAATATTTATTATTCTTTTTATTTGATGTAATATTATTTATTATAGGATGAAAATTTAATATTTTAAATACTTTGTATTGTCTTTTATTTTAAATTGTATGATCTTTTTCATATCAATTTTGGTTATCTTTCATTTGTCAAATATATAAAACGCAATATAATATAAAATAATAGATTGTTATTATTTCAAATTTTATTATTATAACTTTTGATACAAGGTTGATGTAAAATTTTAAATTATAAAGTAAAATATATTGATAGACTATTTTGTAATTTTAAAAATTAAAGATTATTTTTATAAAATTTAAAATTATTCAAAACAATACTTGATATTTTAAAAATTATTCACTTCAGGATACATAATAAGTCCTCCAGTGCTATCCTCGGAATTACGTAGAAACTGTGTGGATAACTTTGCATGCCAATCGAAGATCCAATTAATTGCACATGCAAGGAACATATAATACACACTATTTTGGTTAGGAGGTCAAAATTTAATGAAATTCGAATCGATCCAGTCCCTTGCTCTGCGATCATTGATATTTAAATAAACCTCCAGTCCTGTTTGATTCTAATTTTAATTTCATTTATGCTACTTAAAAGTTTCTTATTTGAGCCTTTTTACACGTACGTGATATCATTTAATGCGATCCTAGCTCTACATAGATAGCATCATATATAAAATTTTCCTATATTTTGTATGATATGTTTATTAAGTAATTAATTGTCATAGAAAATGGCAATTCAAAGTTATAGATAACTTTTAAAAGTAAAGGAATTTATAAATTTTAACTTGAATTGTTTAAATTCATTTTCAAATAAAACATTCAATTATAATTATTATTTGGAGAAAATTTATTATTTATGTTATATAAAATTATATAGCAGAGGGCTTAAAAATAAGATTTTTAGCAAACGCATAATATTATTAGTTAAAAAGTGTAATTTACGTTTTACTGAAGTACAATTAAATCTTAACATCTTTTAGCATTCAAAATAAACTTTAACATTTACAACATGTTATAAATTTTGAATAAATGACTGTATGTCATGTTAATATTGATAGGGTATAAATTTTAGTATTTGTAATTAGCATACGAGTCCTGTCTCGCCATGTGACCAAATGAAATTTAAATATTTTATTTAATTTAAAATAATTTAATTTTAATAAACCCTATTAATCGAATTTCATTACAATAAATTCTAATTAATCTAATTGATTTGATTATAACCAGATTAATTAAAATTCTCAAATACGCCCTAATTTCAGCACTAATTCTTCAATTAAAACAAAGGTAACCAGCTGGCTCAAAGAACAACATCATAATCCCCAGCCGTAAGAAGAATTAGATAATTGTATAAAGCGGATAACATATGGCAAAGGCAGGACTTAGGATCCTGTCATTAATGAGAATTTTAATTAATCAAGTTGTAACTAAATTAATTAAGTTCATTAAAATTCATTCTAATATATTTTATCAAAAAATTTATTTTAAGTTAAATAATTTATATAAATTTTATTTTATCAAGTGTCATGATGGAGTTTATATATTAATTAAAAATATTAAAATTATAATAGATAAAATTTTAACATTGCCTTATTTTTATTCAAGATATATCTAAAATATTTTATAAATGTTAAACACTACAAAATATTTAAACTGAATTTATATTTTAATAAAAATATTGCAATTAAAATAATACTTTTATCAATATTATTATTACCGAGTGAATGTCAATAATTTTCAAGTGGACTTTTATTAGAAGTAACCAAATCTTAGTCTCCTGACTCAGTAACAGTAATTTAAAAAATTCTCTAAGTTGCTGCTTAGTGCTCTCAACATTATCCTGTGCCACTAACGTTGGTTCCTATTCTGTTCTAAGATTAAAACATTGACGTTTTAATAAAATCAAACGTCTCGACTTTACCTTCGTCCTTTTGATTTTGCTTCCCGCTTTACTTCTTCGATCTTGTATTAGATCTTCTCAACTCTTTTCATCCTCATTTTTTTCTTAATTCATAGAATGTCTCTTTTATGCATTTAGGTATGCTCTTTACTACCCTCTTCCCAGATCTGCTTTATTTGTAACATCTCATGTTTAGGGCTAAGCCCCAGAATTTGTAAACTGAGCATATATTTATACATATGTGAATATTTATTGTTGTCATATTAAATAATTGTTCATGTATTCATTGACATTTTTTAGTATAATTGACTGACAAATGTGATTAAAATGTGAATTGTGAATTATTTGTGGCAAAGATTTAATTGGAGATTATTAGTATTATTTTAAATTTTTTGGTGAATTTTAGGAATTTTTAAAATTTGAAATATTTTTAGACTAGGAAAAATATTGAAATATGACCCAATTATAGTGTGAAACATGGACTGATTAAATTGATGACAAATAGCCTATGTGCATGCATGACATATGCCAGCATAAAATAGTGACAAATGTAAGCCATGCAAGAGAACACGTAGTTAGCCGTTTTAGACAAAAGGTTGTATTACTCCAGTTCTCTCACTCATTGTTCTTCATCGAGAGTAGCATTATTATCATATTTTCTTTTGGTTTACTAAACACCGAGCATCAAGTTGTTATTCTTGTGTCATTGATTCACTCTGTCCGTTGGCAACATTGCTGAATCACGTAACTCTGATGATATTTTACGGTGTCAATATATACATACATGAGAAGTTTAAGCAGTATAGTTTCGGTGAATTAATTTACTGAATGACTTAGATGAGGAATTGAGGCTGTGAATGTATGAAGATAGTAGTAAGTGTATCTGAAATTGAATCTGAATTTACTGAGTGTTGTGAAATTGAGAAGTATAGAAAGAATAAAAACACAGTAGTAAGAGAAAGCTTACGTGAGATTTCGATTTTCATGAATTATCATATAAACTTGCACTTGATGTGTTTTGAGGATGTACTGGGTATAGAAAACTGAATATATGATTGAGGAATGAAGAAAATAAGTGGGAAGATACAAAAGAAATGAAACAAGATGGTGGGAGTGCACTGTCGTGCACGGACGTACACGGGCGTGCACAACCCAAACACATACGCACGGACGTGCATGAGGTTTGCACGCCCATGACTAAGTGTTGTAGATTATTTATAAGTGTAAATTGCACAATCGTGCAATGAGAGGGAAAAATAGGCTGTGTTTGAATGAGTAAAAGCTCGATCGTGACTTTTGTGATGGAGTGCTATCGTGCAGCTCAAAAGTGCACAATCGTGCACCCGAGAGCTCTTACCATACTAAACAGTCTTGCTTCTTTTTACCATAACTTCTTCTCTACACTTCCAAATGACTTGATTATTAAATCAATAGATTCCTAACACATTGTTCTACCTCTCCATAAAAATTGGTGGCTTTCTAAAATGATTTGAGAAAGATTGATTGAATGAAATAAGGGAATTTGTTGGAATAGTATGAATTGGAATATTTTACTAAATATACTTCAGTTTTTTGATTATATTTTGGTTTAGAGTTCCAAATGAGATAATTCTTAATTCAAAATAACATAGGAACATAAAGCTACAATTTTCCTGAAGAAGTTAAATTGTAATTCTGGTTTTAAGAATTCCAAAACCTGTTCTGAAGTTAAGTTATGAATTCTGTTGTAGCTTAAGAACATACTGATATATTTGGAGTGTAATTTTCAATATACTGAATCAGATTGAATGATCTTTGTGTCATTAGAAACCCGAGACACAGAGGAACAATTGTCTAAAAGGAAGTGTTATTTAAATACTTCATTTTCTAGATCTTATTGATCATGCAAAGTTTACCTGAATGGGGTGCTTTCAGAAAATGTTGCAATACTGAATGAGTGATTGAATTTTGGAATCATTGGAGTACAAATGATATGTACATCAATGTAATATAGAAATATACCCAAGAATTTGTCATTAAACATACATGATACATGAAACATTGATAAACGTGTTTCTTTGGTTACATAAGCACTCTAGTAATATGAAATTGTTTTTATTGCATCTAGACAAGCAACTAGAGCAACTGCTTCTAGATGTTGCCGGAACATCAAGGCAATAGGCTTAAGGGAGCAACTGTGAGTAACCTAAGATGGTCTCACTTTATTTGTTCTGCATATTACTAAATTGTATTGTTATCTTATTGTACTGCATTGATATGTACTAAGTGTGTACTGAATTATGGACAATACATGTCTGAGGCGTTGGATGCATATGAATAAGAGTGGAAGTGCTACTTGTATGTGAATATGACTGTCTAAATGAATATATGATTCTTAGCTGAAAAGTTGAATGCCGAACTGAGATCTGATGAATATGAGATTCTATCTATGCATTAAAATTGAATGCTGTACATGGCTTATTTTGTTATTTGATGCATTTCATAAAATTCATGATCAAATAAAGGCCTTGTGATCAAAGTAGCCAGTCTAAAAGAGCTTTAAGCTCAGAATTCTACATGTAGAGTTATGCTATGTGATTTCTGTTTGACTAAGCTCTATGGGCCAGTATTTATATTGTTGGGAAAGGAGGTGTCGGTCACGCAGCGACAACAAACCAGAACCAATAAACCTTTCCTTGGGTGAACAACCACAACCAATCTAAAAGAAAAACAGCAGCCAACAAACTCGCCAATATACGAAATCAAGCAGTAAGAAATAAATAACACAGGTAATTTTTACGTGGAATACCTCCCTCAATGTGAGAAAGGAAAAACCACGGGACCTAGTCCAGTAAAGAAAAACTCCACTATAATCAATCAAGTTACATAGTTTTTCACCTCTAGATACAACTAGAGTCACCACTCAACTCAAAATACAACAATAATCATCAACAAGATGAAAAAATCAAAGAGTTGAGAACAATATCATCCTTAAAATTTCAGCAACTTCGACTGAAGATCAGGGAACCTTGGAGACCTTCAAATTCAATCTCCACCGTTCAGAATGAAGAACAACAAGAGAAGAACCTCTGGTTAAAATTTCAGGTCGATCCGACAAAAAATCACCATCCAATTGAAGGTTAGAAGATTACTGTGCAAATTAGAAAAAATTTCTTTTTTTTCTCTCTCTCTTCCCTCTCTCTTCCTCTCTCTATTCTCTACCGGCTGCACTCACTTCTCCTCTCTTCTTTAGGGTTTAAAACCCTTATATATGTTAGGCTTTGGGCTCCACTTAGGAGTGGACCCAAACCCAACAAATCTCCCCCTCACGACTAAGTGGAGGATCTAGCCATACCGGCTATCAAGCAACAAATCTCAAGCTTCTCCTTCGGCAATGCTTTAGTCATCATGTCAGCACCATTATCAACTGTATGAACCTTCTCTAGCTCTAGTAACTTGGAATTCACCACATCTCGTATCCAATGATACCTAACGTCAATGTGTTTCGATCTTGCATGGAAACTAGCATTCTTTCCAAGATGAATGACACTCTGGTTATCACAAAATAACACATACCGGTCCTGCTTGAAACCAAGCTCAAGAAGAAAAGTTTTCATCCACAACAACTCCTTACAAGCCTCTGTAGCTGCAAGAAACTCAGCTTCTATGGTTGACAAAGCAACACACTTCTGCAACCTTGATTGCCATGCTATAGCTCCCCCTGCAAACTTGATTATGAAACCTGATGTAGACTTTCGAGAATCAACATCTCCTACCATGTCTGCATCAGTAAAACCAACTAACAAAGGTTTATCACCACCAAAACTAAGACTCAAGTCAGTTGTACCTTTGAGATATCTCATAATCCACTTCACCGCATTCCAATGTTCTTTACCTGGATTAGAGAGAAAACGACTTACTATACCAACTGCATGAGCAATGTCTGGCCTGGTACACACCATAGCATACATCAAACTGCCAACTGCTGAGGCATATGGAAATTTCTTGATCTCTTCCTTCTCTTCATCTGTAGAAAGACATTGGTTGACACTCAACCTGAAATGAGGAGCAAGTGGGCTAGCAACAGGTTTAGCCCCAGTCATACTAAACCTTTGAAGTACCTTCTTTATGTACTTCTCTTGCGACAAGTACAACTTTCTGGCATCCCTGCAACGAGTAATTCTCATGCCTAAAATTTGCTTGGCATGACCCAAGTCTTTCATGGCAAAAGACTTACTTAGTTTCTTCTTCAACTCAGCAATCCTAGAAGCATTCCTGCCCACAATCAACATATCATCCACATAAAGTAACAATATGATAAAATCATCGTCAGAAAATTTGCGAACAAACACACAGTGATCTCCAAAAGTCTTCTTATAACCTTGCTCCCCTATAACTGATTCAAACTTCTTATACCACTGCCTAGGAGCCTGCTTCAACCCATACAAGCTCTTCTTCAGTTTGCACACAAAGTCTTCTTTTCCTTTCACCTTGAAGCCCTCAGGTTGTTCCATGTAAATCTCCTCCTCCAAATCACCATGAAGGAAGGTTATCTTGACATCCATCTGCTCAATCTCCATATCAAGACTAGCAGCAAAACCAAGAACAGTTCGAATATAAGACATTTTTACAACAGGAGAAAAAATGTCATCAAAGTCAATACCTTTCCTTTGACCAAATCCCTTAACAACCAATCTGGCTTTATACCGTGGCTTCAAACTGTGCTCTCCAGCTTTGATTCTGAATACCCATTTGTTCTTCAAAGCTCTCATACCCTTAGGCAACTTCACCAACTCATAGGTGTGATTTTCATGCAAAGATTTCATCTCATCTTGCATAGCTTCAATCCAATGATCCTTGTGCTCGTCTTCAATGGCTTCCTCATAACATTCAGGTTCTCCCCCATCAGTGAGTAACACCCAATCCTCAGATGAGTAGCGGGAAGAAGGAAAATACTATCTAGTAGACCTCCTAAGTGGAACAGTTGGCTCATCCACAACTTCAGGAACATGAACATCTACCTCATCAACAACAGCATCACCATCAGCATTTTCAACATTAACATGCTGATCAGGAACATGATTCTGGACATCATCATGAGCACCAATATGAGAAATAGGATCAAGATCAGTCAGGTTACCAGAACTAGAATGCCCTGGCTTCTCTACCTTGTCAATATCTTCGATGGTTTGATCCTCCATGAAGATAACATCACGGCTTCTCACAAGTTTCTTCTCAACAGGATCATACAGCCTATAACCAAACTCATCAAGGCCATAACTAATGAAAATGCACTGCCTCGTCTTGGCATCCAACTTAGATCTCTCATCTTTAGGCACATGTATAAAAGCTTTGCATCCAAACACTCTAAAGTGGTCATAGGAAACATCCTTGCCATACCACACCCTGTTTGAAACATCACTCTGCAAAACAATAGTGGGAGATAAATTAATAACATGTGCAGCTGTTAATACAGCCTCACCCCAAAATGAATAAGGCAACTTAGCTTCAGAAAGCATGGATATGAATCTCTCCATCAAGGTCCTGTTCATCCTCTCTGCCACGCCGTTAAGCTGAGGAGTCTTTGGAGGAGTCTTTTGGTGTCTAATGCCCATCTGTCTACAGTATTCATCAAACGGCCTGCAGTATTCACCACCGTTGTCAGTGAGAATGCACTTCAGCTTGTTTCCAGTCTCTCTCTCAACAGAAGCCTGAAACTGTTTAAAGACCCCCCAACACTTGGTCTTTGGTCTTCAAGACATAGACCCATAATTTCCTGGAACAGTCATCAATGAAAGAAGCAAAATACAATGCACCCCTCAAAGTCTTTATCTTCATAGGACCACACAAATCTGAATGCACCAACTCAAGCAACTCAGTCTTTCTTGAAGGAGGATTAGTCTTAAAAGAAACTCTATGTTGTTTTCCAGCCAAGCAGTGCTCACACTTTTCTAGTTTAGCACCATTCAAATCTGATAAGAGATTCTTCTTGGCCAACACATTCAATCCTTTCTCACTAATGTGACTAAGTCTCCTGTGCCATAATACTGAAGAGTCATTCTCAACTGTATTTACCTTGTCAGTATATATTGATGCTGTTGTCCAGTATAAGCCAGAGCACTTTCTACCACGAGCCACCACCAAGGAACCTTTAGTAAGCTTCCACATACCACCACCATTGGTACTCACATAACCCTCATCATCAAGATTGCCAATAGATATCAAGTGCAAACGAACATCAGGTGCATGCTTAACATTGTTCAAAATAAGTTTAGTTCTCGTACTTGTTTCCAACACAATTGTCCCAATGCCAACAACTTTAGAAATAGTTTCATTTCCTAAATTCAATACCCCATAATCACCTGGAGTATAAAATGAGAAAAAATCATACCTTGATGTAACATGAGACCAAGCGCCAGTATCTACAACCCAGCTTGATTCATCACAAACAACCCCAACTAGGCTCTCATCAAGGACTGTCACAAGATCTTCTTCAGTGAAAATAGCAACACAATTCTCGTTGTCATTCTCTTTCTTTTCTTCCTTGCCTTTGTTGCCTTTCTTTTCTTTCTTCAACTTCCAGCAATTTTTCTGCACATGTCCTTTCTTATCACAATAAAAGCACTTAACATCTTTGTATCTGCCTTTGGATTTACTTCAACTTTTCTCTCTATTTTGAGAACCTCGATTGTTATTTCTCCCCCTTGAATTAGTCACCAAGACATCTGATGAAGAGGAACCTTGAGACTTTCTTCTCATTTCTTCATTCAATACACTGCTCTTGGCAAGATCCATAGAGATAACACCATCCGGAGCAGAATTTGACAATGAAGATCTAAAAGTTTCCCAAGAGTCTGGTAAGGAGCCAAGGAGAAACAAACCCTGTATTTCTTCATCGAATCTAATCCCCATTGCTGACAACTGATTCATAATTCCCTGGAAGTTATTCAAGTGATCTGTCATAGGAGTCCCATCACTATACTTCAAGGCTAACATCTGCTTTATTAAGAACATCTTGTTGTTCCTAGTCTTTCGAGCATACAGCTTCTCAAGCTGCTCCCAAAAATTCTGAGCATGTGTCTCACCAGAAATATGATTCAACACATTGTCATCAACCCACTGTCTGATAAAATCACATACCTGTCTATGCATCAGAGTCCATTCTTCACCCGATTTATCATTAGACTTTTCAGTGGCAAATACTGGTAAGTGAAAATTCTTCACATAAAGCAGATCCTCCATCTTGCCCTTCCAAAGAGCATAATTGGTGCCATTCAAAGTAACCATCCTACTAGTGTTGACAACTTCCATTGTTCACCAAAATCACAACCACAAATATCCCGAACCAAAAGCTCTGATACCACTTGTTGGGAAAGGAGGTGTCGGTCACGCAGCGACAACAAACCAGAACCAATAAATCTTTCCCTGGGTGAACAACCACAACCACAACCAATCTAAAAGAAAAACAGCAGCCAACAAACTCGCCAATATACGAAATCAAGCAGCAAGAAATAAATAACACAGACAATTTTTACGTGAAAAACCTCCCTCAATGTGAGAAAGGAAAAACTACGGGACCTAGTCCAGTAAAGAAAAACTTCACTATAATCAATCAAGTTACAGAGTTTTTCACCTCTAGATACAACTAGAGTCACCACTCAACTCAAAATACAACAATAATCATCAACAAGATGAAAAAATCAAAGAGTTGAGAACAATATCACCCTTAAAATTTCAGCAACTTCGACTGAAGATCAGGGCACCTTGGAGACCTCCAAATCCAATCTCCACCGTTCAGAATGAAGAACAACGAGAGAAGAACCTCTGGTTAAAATTTCAGGTCGATCCGACAAGAAATCACCATCCGATCGAAGGTTAGAAGATTACTGCGCAAATTAGAAATTTTTTTCTCTCTCTTCCTCTCTCTATTCTCTACCGGCTGCACTCACTTCTCCTCTCTTCTTTAGGGTTTAAAACCCTTATATATGTTAGGCTTTGGGCTCCACTTAGGAGTGGACCCAAACCCAACATATATCTGTATCTGAAAGGCACTCGGTCACAACAAATAATAACAAATGTGAGTCTCATACATATAGTATTCACATATGATTTGAATTTATTGAATGATTTGCAAAGTAGTAATGAAATGATAGTTTAATATGAACTGTTTCATTGTATGAATTGTGTGATTTTATGATGATTATATTTTGCTACATGAGTGAACCGTCGAGAATGGTTACTATATTGAGTTCGCAAAACTCATCAAAATTGTAACATGGCTTTCTAGGTTTAATAAAGATCTCTAGATAGGCAAAATTGGAGTTAGTCATTATATTCGAGTAAGAGTTCCAAGTCAGGATTAATTTGCACCTGCATATGTATTTCATTATGTTGTATCATATGAAAATGATCTTGAAATGTAATGATATTATGACTACAAGCATTTTGTTTCTGTAATGATCCCAAGTGATTACTGAAACTTTGATGAGTTAAGTAATGATTGTGGTTTTTGTGACTGAAAATGTTTATAAATAAATTGGGCTGAAATTGATTATTGATTTTTCGCATATCCATGGATTGTTTTAAAATAAAAGTAATGAGTTTGATTTACGGACTGTTTTAACATGCCACTCTTGTGGAATACGTATTTAGATATCATTCATGATGTCGGGTACGTGTCTTATAAGAATTGGGTGCTAAATTGGTTCTTT
The DNA here is from genome assembly GCA_029891385.1 of Erythroxylum novogranatense. Taxonomy (NCBI): domain Eukaryota; kingdom Viridiplantae; phylum Streptophyta; class Magnoliopsida; order Malpighiales; family Erythroxylaceae; genus Erythroxylum; species Erythroxylum novogranatense. The sequence continues at coordinate 29,932,378 of CM057229.1, read as the reverse complement.
CTTACAAGGAATTGTGCTTCTTTTTGTTACTTTCTTCATCATCTCCATTAGTGTTTCTTGTGTTGTTCTAGAATTTATCAAGAGTTGCTTTAGTCTCTTCTTTTTCCCTCTTGTTGATTCGAACTAGTTTAATTAGTAAGTATTTAGTGGGAAGTTTCTATGTTAATGAGTAATTTTTCATGGATGTGGCGTTGCATTTTCTGTGTTAGATGAGATCAGCAAAATTTCAAATTATATGGTTGATTTGTCTTGATTTATACATATGGATATCTTTTGTTTTTCATTTCTTTAGCGGTTGCACAATATGCTTCTCAAATTTTGTTAAAGCCTCACATGTGTTTTTCATGATGGGAAAATTTGAAAATACAAAAAGAAGTTTTTTAATGTCAAATTTTGTTTCTTTAATGGAAAACTCTTCTGGGTTTGATTTGATGGGAGTTTAGGATTTCAATTTTCTTTTTGGGGTTTGGTTAGGGGTATAAGAAATGAATCGTGTAGTTCGTGTGATAGAGGTAAGGAATTTGCCACCAATGAACATTAACGGGCTGAGAGCAATCCATATATAAAATTGAAGCTGGGAAAGTAGAAGTTCAAGACCAAAGTAATGAAGAAATGCTTGAATCCAAGTTGGAGTGAGGAATTTAGTTTTAGGGTTGATGATTTGTGTGAAGCACTTGTAGTTTCTGTATTGGATGAAGACAAGTACTTCAACGATGATTTCGTTCATTTCATTACTTTTTTCAACATCTCCATTAGTCATTTCTTGTGTCATTCTGGTATTTATCAAGAGTTGCTTTAGTCTCTTCTTTTTCCCTCTTGTTGGATCGAACTAGTTTACTTAATTAGTATTTTGTTGGGAGTTTGTACGTGTCATTAAGTTATACACACCAGATATGTTTCCTGATGGAGAGCTGTGTTTTGATTTCAGGCTGGGCAAGAATCATTCAGATTTGTCACCAGATATTACTACAAAGGAGCAGATGGAGCACTTCTGGTTTATGACATAACCAGGTCAGTTTGTGTCAAAGTATAGTTGATAAGTTAGATTAAAATCATAACTTGTACAAATGTTTCAGTCATGGTTGTAGAATTATCGTAGGAAATTTGAAACCATGTTGTATTATCCACCTCTGCTACTATTGGACATCTTGCTTTTGAATTATGGATAAACATAGCATGGACATATTGTGATGGGTTTTGATTTTTTTAATTAAAGGTAATTCATTAACGATAGTAAAACTATTTACAACATTGATGCATATCGTTACATTTGAGGTCAATTACCTAGGCTATAAGATTGGGAATGACTCCACTTTATATATGTTGTGAGAAAGGTTTTCAATTTCAATAAACTTTGCCAGTTAAACGGATTTTTACTTTGGGTTGTGATTTTTTATCAGTAAGTTTGAAATGTTCTGAGTAGTATCTGAAAACTCTAGGAGTCTTGACACAAGCATTATGAAACTGTGAACAAACAAAATCCAGTTGTTGGTACTATTTTATAAGGTCCTGTCTCACTTAAAGACACAAAGTAAAAGAATAATTTAAAGAAAATCATGTGTAGGAGATTGTGGACTCACAAGTTAATGACTTCTTATTGAACATTTAATTGTTTCAAATATTTCTACATTTTAGACTGCATGGTTATGAATGATCGCTATATGAATGATCCTCTGTATGAAACCACATAATTGTCGGCTACCTTGGATTTGAAGACGTTGATCTTTGTGACCTTTTCGAAAAGGTTTTCCTTGAAAGACTGACAATGAGAGTAACATTATTCACACAACTGTAAGACTAAAGAAAATGTTAGCTTGACTTCCAAAGGCACTCTCCCTTTGTATGTATTCTCTCTAGTAATGAAAGATCAACATTTAGAGAAACCCACTTCTTAAATTTTGTTTCCTTAAGAACCAGACCATATTCTTACCCCAAATTTTTGTTTTGTTTTGAAAAGAGCTAGTCTTTCTTAATTTAGCATATCAATCACTAAATTGTTTCAAACATGTCTACGTTTTAGACTACATGGTTTATGAATGATAAATATACTTTAAAAACATGGTATCAAGTGTGAAAAAGCTACATGTGGTCCTTTTTGGAGGTTGTGTTTGAACTTGAAGTCTATGACTCAGGACAAAAAGTCTGCTTGTTCATTATAGAGACAAATATATTTTTTCCTCTTTATTCTTATTCCTTTTTGAAATTGTGATTTTGTTCAGTTTTTGGATTTCCTATGAAGCTTCCTTATAGATCCTCCTGCTGAGAAAGCGTAGCTAATTCAGGGTCCAGTTCTGTCTCCTCTCATTTGAAAATGCTAATTTTTGTATTCACTTTCATTAGTTAATTGTTTTCATTTCCTTCTGCAACATCTACAAGGACTTTAATGCTGCCACATGCAACTGATAAATGCAAACTAATCCTTTTATTGCTACCTTTTGTATTGTCATATGCTTCCAAAAAACTGAATTAAATTCACTTGTAAGAGTTATTCGAGGGTCAGATTGATTGTAACAAAAAGAGGCCAGTGCCAATATGGGTAAATCTCTCTAATGTTCCTCTTGAATACAGTACAACAAAAGGATTGAGTATGATAGTTAGTTTTCTTGGTAAACCTCTATGTTTGGATGATAATATAGCAAACGAGGTTAGGGTATGCTAGAATTTGCATTAACATGTATCTTTCCAACAACTTACCGAAACTATTCCTATTATGAGATTGGGCTTGGTGAATATCTTTTTGAGGATAACGTGTCTGTCTAATACCAATGGAAGCCTTCCCTCATTTCTCTAGATAAAAAATGGATCCCTACAGCTAAAACTTTTCTTAGGGGGATTATGAGGAATTGATGTGTGATGGTCTCATAAACAAAGAGGTAGGGCAGATCGAGGAAGCTGGACCTAAGATTACATCTGAAGATCGACAAGAGAAAAATGAACTAGTATGTGATGGGGAAAGGTTATTGGTTACAGATGATGCTGGGGAATTATTGATTAAAGATGTTGTTAGGTAAGAAGCCTTTGTTGAAGACAATGGTGGGGGGAAAGCTAAAAAGGTTACTGCTAATGTTAAAGACACCAATATGGATGAGGAGAACTTGGTGGATGAATTTCCAGTTAACCTTGATGACAATCCTAATGGGTTTGATCATAAGGCAACTATAAGTTCTCTTCCAGAGGATAATAAGGAGAAGGATCCTATTATTGGAGAATTTTTGACAGCCACTAAAAGGAAATCCAACAGGAGAAAAAGGAAGGGCTCTAAAAACATGAAATGTGAGGGGGATCAATTGCCCTAAAAAGCTCTCAGCTCTAAGGGATTTGTCTATAACACAAAGCCCTGGATTTTTCCTCTTTTCAAAACTAAAATCAGGTATGAAAACTTTAATCTATCGAATAAACTAGGATTAAGATGGACATTTATCTCCAACCATCAAGCCTATAGGTGTAACATCCCATCTCCCATAGAAAAGGTTTATTGGTAATTTGGGACGGGTTGGAGACTTGAATTATAACGCGGCATGAACATCCATTATATAGCCTCTATAACTGATGATAGTTTTGCACATGCACACGGTATACATGCATTCGTGACATTTTCCGGCTTAGGTTTCAAATTGCGATTCTTTGTGAAATTTATAGGATCATTGTATTTGAAAAATTATTTGGAGTGCGCCATTAGATGTTTTACATTTTTGGGGATTTATGGGAATTTTTCTGGAATTTTTCGGGGTTCGTGTCCGGACCGGAAAATTCCAAAATTTGATCGAGTGAGCTTTTCTGTGCTAAAAGGGCTGCATAATGGCATAAGATTAGTGGATAAATGAGGTTAGGATAATATTCTAGTGCCATGATTAGAGATTAATTGGAATTAGTACTAAATTAATTTGGATTAGGATAAATGATATTTTATTATACTTAAAGCCAAGTGTCCCATTTCATTAATTAGCTTTGTCTTATTTCTTCCTCTCATACGACCTTCTCCTTGTTTCTTTTAACATTTGAAGCACTTAAAAAAACTAATTCTCCCTTGCATCATCCGAAACTTGCTTCTTCCTTGGTGTGTTTGTTTTCTCCTTTTTCAAAAGCTTCTTATCCATCCTTTATAAGAGACTTTTCTTTGCTACTTGCCTTGCCTCTCTTTATTCTCTATCAAGATCAAGTGAAGCCTTGTGAAGATGATGATTTATGCTTGGTTGGTATGGTAGCCGAGGTTTTGGGAGAGGTGGAGAGGTGTAAGTGATTTGGAGATTTGAGAGCTTACAACTTGTTTAAGGTAAGAGTTGAGTTTGTATTTATTCTTTTGGTTATTAAAAGCATTCATGGGGATCATTAATGCATTTCTTTGATTATGGAAGTGGTAGGTTTGAATGGGTTTAAATGTATACTTAGTTATGGATGAATGAATGACTATACTTCTTATTGATTTTAGTTTGGTTTTGGATTGAGTTTGTAAGGATAGATGAATGGAAAACTTAGGAAGATCATTTGTGTAGGTGCTGCCAATTTTTGTGTCATTATAGAAGTGTATGTTGTGATGAATTTGTGGTTGAATTAGAGGTAGGAATGGATGCTTAGTGATGTGTTATTGATGTTAGAAGTGATAGGAGTTAGGGTAATGTTGAAATCTGGAAAATTGGTGTTTGACCAGTTGGAATGTTTTGATCATAACTTATTGTGTAGGAGTGCAAATGAGGTGAAGTTTGTGCCCAATTAAACTTTGGGATGTTGGCTTCAATTTAGTGTGAAATAGGTGTTGTTAAATTGTAATGCTTGAAGGGAGAAAATTTGCATGGAAAGTTACTGTTTTATTGCCTGTGAACAGTAACCGCATGTATGACTAATGTGTTTTGTTGATTTTTCTAAATTAATTGGTATGGAACTAGGAAAAATGGTCTTTATGAAAGTTGAGGCATATTGAGTTAGCTTTCCATTTCCACTGATCTTGCTAATTTTCGAGTTGTATATTGGGAGATATGAACTGATTACTATTGATTGGTTTTATGCTTTTTGGAGAAACCTAGTGAAAGTGTTGATTTTGTGAGCTTTCTGCTTGGGAGCAATTTTAGCAATTTTTTTGGACTGAATTGGTGTGAGTGATCTTCTGCAAAGTTGTATAGGAAGACATTATATTGAAAATGATTTATGGTGTGTAATTTTTAGAGGTCAGAGTTGGGAGTTATGATTTTGCAAAAACTGACCCTGCATTAGGTTGTGAATTGCTGATAATGGCAGTAACTTGCATGACAGTTTTGAAATGGTTAGAAATTAAATTGGAAATTGAGTTCTTCATGAAAATTGAAGTTTGAGGATTTATCTTTTCAGGGATATAAAGTTCAGATTTTTCTGACTTGTGTACAGGGAGTTATGCTTGTTATACGTTTACTGCTCAAATTGAATGATTTCAGGGACAACAACATTGACTAATTAATTGACTTGTTTAGCAATGGAATTTGATTTTGGGTTGTTCATGAAAGTTGTAGATGACATTGTGAACTTATTGAGCATATTTATGTGGTAATTTTTGGCTGAAGAATCTGAGAGTTATGGAAATTTCAATGTACTGTTCTGTTTTAATGGGATTTGAGTAGGCAGTAGCTTTGAAGGGATTTTTGACACCCTTAAGGGTGAAATTGATTTTTATGGTCTTCATGAGAATGGTAGAGCTTTTCATTATCTTTCCAACAAGCTATGGTTTGTATTTTTCTGATTTGTGTACTAAGAATTATTGTTGTTGGAAATTCGGATGGGAAATAGGAAAAAAAAAGAGAAGAGAGAGGGTAAGGCCTGGTCACTAGGGCGACGAGTCGCCCTAGTGATGCGGGGTATAAGGCCGCGTCGACGCAGCCAGTTTGGTCAGCCCCGCTGGGGCGAGACGTCGCCCCAGCGAGGCTGAACGGTTTTTTTTTTTTATTTTTTATTTTTATTTTATTTTATTATTATAATTATTATTTAATTGGTAATTTGGGATTTCATTTTGTCAATTTCTTTTCCGTCCGACATCCGATTGACCTGATTCTTGAGGCATCGGATTCAGTAGAATATTAATTTCATTTGTGAGAAATTGGGAATTTTGGACGGAAATTGACGTGGCCCGGTAACTGAGCCTTTAATCCTTATTTTGTTTAATGGGGACCTATAGAGGTCCGAATTGCATCGTCGCCGCCAATAGGTTTTAATTTTTAGGCGGATTTTTTATGGGAAAATTTTGGATTAGGGCCGGAATGCCATGAACATGCATTATACACGTTTACTTATTCCATGTGCATTGTTTAATATTTTAACTATTCGCTTGGTAATGTTTACTTATTTTAAATGTTATAGAGGCTCGGTTGGAGCGTCATCCCACAGACGTTGCGAGAGACTTCCGGCATTAGCTCGGAAGTTATTAGGTGAGTAACCTAGATGGTTCCTCGGTTAGTAAGTGTTTATAATTCTACACTTAGAACCCTGTGGAGAATAATGGTGGGAAAATTGTGTTTGTTTGTGCCTGGATTGCGGACCGGAGGTCCGATAGATTGGGGAATTCTGACATAAAAGTGTCATATGTGATTTTCTTGCGATTACCTGTACGAGACTTATGTGTATATGTTGAATTGAGATCTGATATGATGTTGGTGTTGTTTTATTTGGACATATGCACTTCATGCATAATTGCATGATCGATAATGGCGATTGTGACAGAGCGACCAACGCGAGCTTAAAGCTCAACGTGGTGGGCCTTGAGCCCATAGTGATTCGAGCCTATGGCTCACCGTTTAATGCGCCTTAATGGGACGAAGCCAGCGCTCGATCCACAACAACGTAATAAATTGGAAGCGTCTCATACACATTCCATGTGCATTTGAATTGATTCTTTGGATTGGTATGAAAATTATGTGGTACTACTAAATGTGATTTGGTGAGATAATTGTGCGTGGCTGTGTTGTGTATGTGTATATGCATGAATTGGGTGAACCATCGATGATGGTTCTCACCGAGTTCGCAAACTCACCCAAAATTGCAAATTATTTTCGGGACCAGAGAGTAGACTTATAGCTCAGAGGGACTTTTCTGCCGTGTAGATTGAGTTGGCAAGAGAAGTCATGGCACATGTGTCGGTTAGTTGGCACTTTTGAGGATGACCTAGTTAGCCTTTTTGTTTGATTTTCTTTTGGAGTATTATACATGAACACATCGGTTGTGTAAATTTACCGCTTTGAGGTTATGAAATGAGAATTTATGGTTTTAAAAATTAGTGGATTTCATATAAATGCTTTATGATTTTGATGCCGATACATATCCTATGGTATGGGGGTGCTACATTAGGTGGTATCGAGCATGGTTTGGCATCTGTTGGGACTAGTCTGTAATTAGGCTTGAATTATTGTGAGAAATCTAAACCGATCGAGTTCTTGTTTTGTTTTAGGTCATCCGTATTTGGTGATCAGTTGATCAACCGGTGACGAGGATCTGTTGGAGCTAGTAGAGAGTCCTCGGTGCCTCGATCGAGGTACCTCTAGAGTCCCGTGAGACGGAGAGGAGATCTGATTCTTTGCGTGGCGGTCATGAACTTCATGGCGATGAGACCCACCGAGGTGAGGATGGTTGGAGAGGACCGAGAGAGTCCTTGATCGGATGGATTCGAACTGATGAGAGGTTCGATTACTCGATATCTCTTCTCGCAGGCCCCGCTTATACATGGTGGAAGGCTGTTTAGGCGGTACCACGGACCTTGCTTCTTGACATGGGCAGATTTTCCGAGGGCTTTAGAGACAATTATATGCCCAAGGTGTGTCTAGAAATGAAGATGCAGGAGTTTTGGAGCTGAGATAGGGTAGGATGACAGTAGCAGAGTACGAGGTTAGGTTTAATGAGTTGATGGGATATGCTGCTACTGTGGTTTCTCTTGAGGCGGATAGAGTGCGGAGGTTTGAGATGGGGTTGAATTTGGAGATCCGTGCGAGATTGACCCGATCCGATATGGGCTCCTTTATAGAGTTGAGGCTGCTTCTTTGTGAGAGTGGAAGCGATTGAGGCGTAGACAGAGAGATGGGTCAAGGGTCTAGAGGAAAGAGAGTTAGTGACGGTCAGGCGCTCTGGTAAGAGTTTTAGCAGCGCCAGAGCAGGCCTTCAGATCTTGTGGAGGATCGAGACAATCGGGTTTTGGACGAGAGGAGATTTGTCTTGTTGGCGTGGCGATGGCGATGGCGATGGCGAGAGGTTTTGGGCGATTTCCCATTCTGTGAGCCTTTGTGGAGAAGAGGCACTTTGGAGAGTGTTGGCGATTGTTGGAGCTTGCCTTAAATGCGGCTCCATGGATCATCGATTCTGGATTGCCCACTACATTGGGAGCTCCGTCTCTGGTAGTGGCCGAGGGAGTAGTACTACTGACAAGTGATGAAGTGGGTGGATCCGGCGTGGATCGATCTGAGGGGCCGAGGTAGAGGCCGAGGTAGAGCCGAGGATCCTTCATGACCGAGGGTCAGGCGATCGACCACGCCCCTGAGCCGAGTATATGCCATGACGAGGCGGAGGCCCAGATTCCCCGATGTAGTAGTGGTATGCTCCTTATTTACGATTTTGAGGCGTTTGCATTCTTGGATCTGGATCCACACATTCTTTATTGCACCTCATATGGCATGTAGATTGCATGGGGATCGGGAGATGTTCTTGTATGGGCTAGAGGTGAGTACACCGTTAGGTACTACTATCGCATTGGGAGAGGTCTCGAGGGATGCTTGATCAGATTGATCAAGCAAAGTGTTGAGGGCGACCTTATAGTGTTGCCTCGAGAGAGATCGATGTGATTACGGGATGGATGGTGACGCCCATGGGGCTATTATGGACTGCTATACTAAGGAGGTTGTTTTAGAGTCTCTGGTCGACCTAGAGCGGTGTTTAGAGGAGTTCGTCAGCAAAATACCGGCCGGATGATCTCTTTCCTTAGTGCCACGAGATTGATGCAGGAGGTCATGAAGCATATCGGCTCATGTGGTTGACACGAGTTGAGCAGAGGCTTTGGGATATTCCGTGGTTGGGAATTTCGGATGTGTTTCTGATGAGTTCTGGGTTTGCGCCGGATCGGAGACGAGTTCACTATTGACCTCGTTCAGTCGCTCTATATCTATACCTCCATATAGGATGGCTTTTGTGGAACCGAGGGAGCTTAAGGCTCGATTCCAGGAGTTGTTGGAGAAGGGCTTTATCGGACCTAGTGTTTCACCACGGGAGCTCCAGTTTTGTTTGTGAAGAAAAGGATGGGACTTTGAGGCTGTGCATCGATTACAGGCAGTTGAATCGGGTGACAGTGAAGAATAAGTATCCACTGCCTAGGATCGATGACTTATTTGATCAGTTGCAGGGAGCTCAGGTGTTCACTAAGTTGGATATGAGGTCAGGGTACTATCAGTTGAAGATTGCAGAGGTCGATGTGCCTAAGAGTGCCTTCAGGAGCAGGTACGGGCATTTTGAGTTTTTAGTGATGCCGTTTGGGTTGACTAATGCCCCGGCAGCCTTCATGGCCTTGATGAATAAGGTATTTCAGCCCTACCTGGATCAATTTGTTATTGTGTTTATTGATGACATTTTAGTGTATTCGAGGAACAGACAGGAGCATAGTGAGCATTTGAGGATTGTGTTGCAGACCATGAGGGAGAGACAGTTGTATGCCAAATTCAGTAAATGTGAATTTTGGCTGGATCAGGTGATATTTTTGGGCCATATAGTGACTGGAGAGGGTATTCAGGTGGATCCGAGTAAGGTGGAGGCAGTGCTGAAGTGGGAAGCTCCTAGGAATGTTTCAGAGATTCGGAGTTTCCTCGGATTGGCCGGTTATTACCGGAGGTTTGTCGAGGGGTTTTCATTGATCTCAGCCCCTCGACAAAACTTCTGAGGAAGAATGTGCCATTTAGATGGACTGAGGAGTGTCAGAAGAGCTTTGAGGAGCTGAAACATCGGTTGACTTACTGCACCGGTGTTGACTATTCCATCTGGGATTGGAGGATTTGAGGTATCTGATGATGCATCGCATCGAGGATTAGGGTGTGTTTTGATGCAGACGGTAGAGTCATTGCCTATGCCTCGAGACAGCTGAGGTCTCACGAGGTAAACTATCCTGTTCATGATTTGGAGTTAGCTGCAGTAGTGTTTTCTTTGAAGATTTGGAGGCATTACCTGTATGGTGAGACTTTCCAGATCTTCACTGACCATAAGAGTTTGAAATATTTACTGAGCCAGAGAGAGTTGAATTTGAGACAGAGGAGATGGCTTGAGTTGTTGAAGGACTATGACTGTATTTATCGAGTATCACCACAGGAAAGCTAATGTGGTGGCGGATGCTCTGGTAGGAAGTCACATACTAATCTGCTTCAGATTCGTGCAATGAGGTTGCCTAATTTGATTGATTGAGGGCTTTGAATGTTGAGATGACTCGAGCGGGATGGAGTCTTATTGGCTACTTTGACATTGAGATCGATGCTCTTGGGCGGGATCGGGAGAGTTCGGGACAAGGATCTGTTATGGTGAGACCGATTGAGAAGGTAAAAGCGATTCGAGTTCGAGTTTGATGAGAGATGAGACTTTGTGGTTGAGACAGAGGCTTTGTGTGCTGATGTGGATGACTTGAGAGAGAGATATTGGAGGAGGCGATATGGCCACATATGCTATGCATCCCGGTACTACCAAGATGTATAACACTCTTAAGCAACATTTCGGTGGCTGGCATGAAAAAGCAAAGCGAATTTGTATCTAGATGTTTGGCGTGCCCAAGAGGTTAAGGCCGAGCACCGAGCTCCAAGGGAAGCTTCATTCGTTGCCCATTCCGAGTAGAAATGGGAACAATTACCATGGATTTCATTATGGGTTTGCCTAGACGCCGAGGCAAAGATGATGCTATCTGGGTCATAGTGGATCGATTATTAAATCGGTCCATTTCTTGCCGAAGAGGAGAACAATACCATGGATCAGTTGGCCCGAAGTATGTGGCGGAGATAGTGAGGCTGCATGGGGTCCCAAATGTCGATAGTGTCCGACAGGATCCCAGATTTACTTCGAGGTTTGGCGAGTTTGCGATGCACTATGGGTACTAGTGAACTTCAATCTGACGTTTCATCCTCGAACGGATGGGCGAGTGAGAGGACGATTAAGACTGTTGAGGATATGCTTGGGCTTGTGTGTTGGAGTTCAGAGGAGCATGGGATCGAGATTTAGCTCGATTGAGTTTGCATACAACAATCATTATAATAGTAGCATCGGGATGGCACCATATGAGGCCTTGTATGGGCGATCGTGTAGATCGCCTTTGTATTGGGATGAAGAGGGTGTGAGGATGATTGAGGTCTGGTGATTAGGGATTGTAGATAAGGTGAAATCGATTGAGTCGCATCAAAGCGGCTCAGATAGAGAAGAGCTATGTGGATCAAGATAGGAGGGACATTGAGTACAATGTAGGCGATAGAGTGTTCTTACGAGTGTCACCTTGGCGTGGTGTATTGAGATTTGGGAAAAGGGTAAGTTAAGCCCTAGGTACATTGGTCCATATGAGATCACCGAGAGGATGGGACCTTTGGCCTCTGAGCTAGCTTTACCGAGTGAGATGTCTCGGTTGCATAGCGTCTTCCATGTGAGTATGCTCCGTAGATATCGGTCGGATCCGACACATGTGATACTGGCTCGGGAGATTGAGGTGTCGAGTAATTTGAGTTATGTAGAGGAGCCGATCTGATTGCCGGGACACAGGTGAAGCAGTTGAGGAATAAGAGTATTCCTTTGGTGAAGGTTCTCTGGAGGAACCACTGATCGAGGAGGCTACGGGAGACCGAGGAGCATATGAGGAGACAGTATCCTCATCTTTTCGATCAACCAGGTAAGAATTTCGGGGACGAAATTTTTATTAGGAGGGGAGAATTGTAACATCCCATCTCCTATAGAAAAGGTTTATTGGTAATTTGGGACGGGTTGGAGACTTGAATTATAACGCGGCATGAACATCCATTATATAGCCTCTATAACTAATGATAGTTTTGCACATGCACACGGTATACATGCATTCGTGACATTTTCCGGCTTAGGTTTCAAATTGCGATTCTTTGTGAAATTTATGGGATCATTGTATTTGAAAAATTATTTGGAGTGCGCCATTAAATGTTTTACATTTTTGGGGATTTATGAGAATTTTTCTGGAATTTTTCGGGGTTCGTGCCCGGATCGGAAAATTCCAACGGGCTGACTGAGTGAGCTTTTCTGTGCTAAAAAGGGGCTGCATAATGGCATAAGATTAGTGGATAAATGAGGTTAGGATAATATTCTAGTGCCATGATTAGAGATTAATTGGAATTAGTACTAAATTAATTTGGATTAGGATAAATGATATTTTATTATACTTAAAGCCAAGTGTCCCATTTCATTAATTAGCTTTGTCTTATTTCTTCCTCTCATACGACCTTCTCCTTGTTTCTTTTAACATTTGAAGCACTTAAAAAAACCAATTCTCCCTTGCATCATCCGAAACTTGCTTCTTCCTTGGTGTGTTTGTTTTCTCCTTTTTCAAAAGCTTCTTATCCATCATTTATAAGAGACTTTTCTTTGCTACTTGCCTTGCCTCTCTTTATTCTCTATCAAGATCAAGTGAAGCCTTGTGAAGATGATGATTTATGCTTGGTTGGTATGGTAGCCGTAGGTTTTGGGAGAGGTGGAGAGGTGTAAGTGATTTGGAGATTTGAGAGCTTACAACTTGTTTAAGGTAAGAGTTGAGTTTGTATTTATTCTTTTGGTTGTTAAAAGCATTCATGGGGATCATTAATGCATTTCTTTGATTATGGAAGTGGTAGGTTTGAATGGGTTTAAATGTATACTTAGTTATGGATGAATGAATGACTATACTTCTTATTGATTTTAGTTTGGTTTTGGATTGAGTTTGTAAGGATAGATGAATGGAAAACTTAGGAAGATCATTTGTGTAGGTGCTGCCAATTTTTGTGTCATTATAGAAGTGTATGTTGTGATGAATTTGTGGTTGAATTAGAGGTAGGAATGGATGCTTAGTGATGTGTTATTGATGTTAGAAGTGATAGGAGTTAGGGTAATGTTGAAATCTGGAAAATTGGTGTTTGACCAGTTGGAATGTTTTGATCATAACTTATTGTGTAGGTGTGAAAATGAGGTGAAGTTTGTGCCCAATTAAACTTTGGGATGTTGGCTTCAATTTAGTGTGAAATAGGTGTTGTTAAATTGTAATGCTTGAAGGGCGAAAATTTGCATGGAAAGTTACTGTTTTATTGCCTGTGAACAGTAACCGCATGTATGACTAATGTGTTTTGTTGATTTTTCTAAATTAATTGGTATGGAACTAGGAAAAATGGTCTTTATGAAAGTTGAGGAATATTGAGTTAGCTTTCCATTGCCACTGATCTTGCTAATTTTCGAGTTGTATATTGGGAGATATGAACTGATTACTATTGATTGGTTTTATGCTTTTTGGAGAAACCTAGTGAAAGTGTTGATTTTGTGAGCTTTCTGCTTGGGAGCAATTTTAGCAATTTTTGTGGACTGAATTGGTGTGAGGGATCTTCTGCAAAGTTGTAGAGTAATACATTATCTTGAAAATGATTTATGGTGTGTAATTTTTAGAGGTCAGAGTTGGGAGTTATGATTTTGCAAAAACTGACCCTGCATTAGGTTGTGAATTGCTGATAATGGCAGTAACTTGCATGACAGTTTTGAAATGGTTAGAAATTAAATTGGAAATTGAGTTCTTCATGAAAATTGAAGTTTGAGGATTTATCTTTTCAGGGATATAAAGTTCAGATTTTTCTGACTTGTGTACAGGGTGTTATGCTTGTTATAAGTTTACTGCTCAAATTGAATGATTTCAGGGACAGCAACATTGACTGAATTAATTGACTTATTTAGCAATGGAATTTGATTTTGGGTTGTTCATGAAAGTTGTAGATGACATTGTGAACTTATTGAGCATATTTATGTGGTAATTTTTGGCGGAAGAATCTGAGAGTTATGGAAATTTCAATGTACTGTTCTGTTTTAATGGGATTTGAGTAGGCAGTAGCTTTGAAGAGATTTTTGACACCCTTAGGGGTGAAATTGATTTTTATGGTCTTCATGAGAATGGTAGAGCTTTTCATTATCTTTCCAACAAGCTATGGTTTGTATTTTTCTGATTTGTGTACTACGAATTATTGTTGTTGGAAATTGGATGGGAAATAGGAAAAAAAGAGAAGAGAGGGTAAAGGCGGTCACTAGACGACGCGTCGCCCCTAGTGATGCGGGTATAAGGTCAGCGTCGCTAGGCTTAACGTTGCCCTATGACGCGACCAGTTTAGTCAGCCCCGCTGGGCGAGACGTCGCCAGTGGCTGAACGGTTTTTTTTTTTTATGATTATTATTTAATTGGTAATTTGGGATTTCATTTTGTCAATTTCTTTTCCGTCCGACATCCGATTGACCTGATTCTTGAGGCATCGGATTAGTAGAATATTTAATTTCATTTTGTGAGAAATTGGAAATTTTGGACTGAAATTGGCGTGGCCCCGTAATGTAGAGCCTTTAATTCTTATTTTGCTTAATTGGGGACTATAGAGGTCGAATTGCACCGTCGGCGCCAATAGGTTTCTAATTTTAGTCGGATTTTTTATGGGAAAATTTTGGATTAGGGCCGGAATGCCATGAACATGCATTATACACGTTTACTTATTCCATGTGCATTGTTTAATATTTTTAACTATTGATTGGTAATGTTTACTTATTTTAAATGTTATAGAGGCTCGGTTGGAGCGTCATCCCACGGACGTTGCGAGACTTCCCGATTAGCTTCGGAAGTTATTAGGTGAGTAACCTAGATGGTTCCTCGGTTAGTAAGTGTTTATAATTACGCACTTAGAACCTGTGGAGAATAATGGTGGGAAAATTGTGTTTGTTTGTGCTGGATTGCGGACCGGAGGTCCAAATAGATTGGGAATTCGACATAAAAGTGTCATATGTGATTTTCTTGCGATTACTGCACGAGACTTATGTGTATATGTTGAATTGAGATCCGATATGATGTTGGTGTTGTTTTATTTGGACATATGCACTTCATGCATAATTGCATGATCGATAATTGGCGATTGTGACTAGAAGGCCAACCAGAGCTTAAAGCTCAACGTAATGGGCCTTGAGCCCATAGTGATTCGAGCCTATGGCTCACCGTTTATGCGCCCTTAATGGGACAAGCCAGCGCCATCCACAACAACGTAATAAATTGAAAGCGTCTCATACACATTCCATGTGCATTTGAATTGATTCTTTGGATTGGTATGAAAATTATGTGGTACTACTAAATGTGATTTGGTGAGATAATTGTGCGTGGTGTGTTGTGTGTGTGTATATGCATGAATTGGGTGAACCATCGATGATGGTTCCTCACCGAGTTCATAAACTCACCCAAAATTGCAAATTATTTTTCGGGACCGAGAGAGTAGACTTATAGCTCAGAGGGACTTTTCCCGCGTGTAGATTGAGTTGGCAAGAGAAGTCATGGCACATGTGTCTGGTCATTTGGCACTTTTGAGGATGACCTAGTTAGCCTTTTGTTTGATTTTCTTTTGGAGTATTATGCAGAACACATCGGTTGTGTAAATTCTTGCTTTGAGGTTATGAAATGAGAATTTATGGTTTTAAAATTAGTGGATTTCATATAAATGCTTTATGATTTTGATGCCATGTGGAGTGTTAGTGGTTGTTAAGTGCGCACCACTTATCGTAGGGTATGTGTCGGAATGACCTACGGCGTCCCGATACATATCCTATGGTATGGGGTGCTACATTAGGTGGTATCGAGCATGGTTTGGCATTTGTTGGGACTAATCTGTAATTAGGCTTGAATTATTGTGAGAAATGCAGAAACTGATCAGAGTTCTTGTTTTGTTTTAGGTCATCCGTATTTGGTGATCAGATTGATCAACCAGCTGACCAGGGATCTGTTGGAGCTAGTAGAGAGTCCTCGGTGCCTCGATCTGAGGTACCTCCTAGAGTCCCGTGAGGCGGGAGAGGAGATACGATTTCTTTGCGTGGCGGTACATGAACTTCTATGGCGATCTGAGACCCACCGAGGTGAGAGATGGTTGGAGAGGGTGAGAGAGTCCTTGATCGGATGGATTGCGAACTGATGAGAGGTTCGATTCGTGATATCTCTTCTGCGAGGCCCCGCTTATACATGGTGGAAGGCTGTTAAAGGCAAGTACCACGGACCTTGCTTCTTGACATGGGCGATTTTACGAGGGCTTTTAGAGACAATTATATGCCCAAGGTGTATCTAGAAATGAAGATGCGAGGAGTTTTTGAGTCGAGGCAGGTAGGATGACGATGGCAGAGTACGAGGTTAGGTTTAATGAGTTGATGGGATATCTTGCTCTGTGGTTTCTCTTGAGGCGATAGGTGCCGGAGGTTTGAGATGGGGCTGAATTTGGAGATCCGTGCGAGATTGGACCGATCGATATGGGCTCCTTTATAGAGTTGAGCTGCTGCTTTGTGAGAGTGGAAGCGATTGTGAGGCGTAGACAGAGAGATGGGTCAAGGGTCTAGAGGAAGAGAGTTAGTGACGATCGAGCAGACTCTGGTAAGAGTTTTAGCAGCGCCTTGAGCGAGGCCTTCAGATCTTGGAGGATCGAACGATCGGGTTTAGACGAGAGGAGATTTGTCTTGTTGGCGTGGCGATGGCGATGGCGATGGCGAGAGGTTTTGGTGATTTCCCATTTGTGAGCCTTGTGAGAAGAGGCACTTTGGAGAGTGTTGGCGATTGGTGGAGCTTGCCTTAAATCTGGCTCCATGGATCATCGATTCGGATTGCCCACTACATTGGGAGCTCCGTCTGCTTGGTAAAGGGCGGTAGGAGTAGTACTCTGATCAATGAGAGAGTGGGTGGATCCGGCGTGGATCGATCTGAGGGGCCGAGGTAGAGGCCGAGGTAGAGGTGAGGATCCTTTAGGCGGGTGAGGGTGGGCGATCGACCACGATCCGAGCCGTAGTATATGCCATGACGAGGCGAGGCCCAGATTCCCCGATGTAGTAGTGGTATGCTCCTTATTTCGATTTTGAGGCGTTTGCATTCTTTGGATCACGGATCCACATTCTTTATTGCACCTCATATGGCATGTAGATTGCATGGGGATCGGGAGATGTTCTTGTATGGGCTAGAGGTGAGTACACCGTTAGGTACTACTACTGCATTGGGAGAGGTGCGAGGGATGCTTGATCCAGATTGATCAGCGGTGTTGAGGGCGCACCTTATAGTGTTGCCTCGAGAGAGATCGATGTGATTACGGGATGGATGGTGGCCCATAGGGCTATTAATTTGCTATACTAAGGAGGTTGTTTTAGAGTCTCTGGTCGACCTAAGCGGTGTTTAGAGGAGTTCGTCGTGCAGCAAATACCGGCCGGATGATCTCTTTCCTTAGTGCCCGAGATTGATGCAGGAGGTGAAGCATATCTGCTCATGTGGTTGACACCGAGTTGAGCAGAGGCTTGGGATATTCCGTGGTTAGGGAATTTCGGATGTGTTTCTGATGAGTTCTGGGTTTCTTGCCGGATCGGAGGCGAGTTTACTATTGACCTCGTTCAGTCTTGCTATATCTATACCTCCATATAGGATGGCTTTGTGGAACCGAGGGAGCTTAAAACTCGATTCGGGGAGTTGTTGGAGAAGGGCTTTATCGGACCTAGTGTTTCACCATGGGAGCTCCGGTTTTGTTTGTGAAGAAAAGGATGGGACTTTGAGGTCGTGCATCGATTCTGAGCGGTTGAATCGGGTGTGATGAAGAATAAGTATCCACCGCCTAGGATCGATGACTTATTTGATCGATTGCGAGGAGCTCGGTGTTCACTAAGTTGGATATGAGGTCGAGGTACTATCGGTTGAAGATTGCAGAGGTCGATGTGCCTAAGAGTGCCTTGAGAGCGAGTGCGGGCATTTTGAGTTTTAGTGATGCCGTTTGGGTTGACTAATGCCGGCAGCCTTCATGGCCTTGATGAATAAGGTATTTCAGCCTACCGGATCAATTTGTTATTGTGTTTATTGATGACATTTTAGTGTATTCGAGAGCAATGGGGAGCATAGTGAGCATTTGAGGATTGTGTTGCAGACCAGGAGGAGAGCAGTTGTATGCCAAATTGATAAATGTGAATTTTGGTGGATCAGTGATATTTTTGGGCCATATAGTGGTGGAGAGGGTATTGGTGGATCCGAGTAAGGTGGAGGCAGTCTTTGAAGTGGGAAGCTCTAGGAATGTTTGAGATTCGGAGTTTCCTCGGATTGGCGGTTATTACGGAGGTTTGTCGAGGGTTTTCATTGATCTCGGCCCTCCGACAAAACTTCGAGGAAGAATGTGCCATTCGGATGGGTGAGGAGTGTCGGAAGAGCTTTGAGGAGTGAAACATCGGTTGACTCTGCACGGTGTTGACTATTCCATCCGGGATTGGAGGATTTGAGGTATCAAATGATGCATCGCATCGAGGGATCGGGGTGTGTTTTGATGCAGACGGTAGAGTCATTGCCTATGCCTCGAGGACATTTGAGGTCTCACGAGGTAAACTATCCTGTTCATGATTTGGAGTTAGCTGCAGTAGTGTTTTCTTTGAAGATTTGGAGGCATTACGTATGGTGAGACTTTCCGGATCTTCACCGACCATAAGAGTTTGAAATATTCTTGAGCGAGAGAGTTGAATTTGAGGCAGAGGAGATGGCTTGAGTTGTTGAAGGACTATGGTGCATTATCGAGTATCACCACAGGAAAGCTAATGTGGTGGCGGATGCTCCGAGTAGGAAGTCACATACTAGTACAGCTGATTTGTGCAATGAGGTTGCCTAATTTGATTGATTGAGGGCTTTGAATGTTCAGATGACTCTGGGCGGGATGGAGTCTTATTGGCTACTTTGACATTGAGATCGATGCTCTTGGGCGGGATCGGGAGAGTTCAGGACAAGGATCTGTTATGGTGAGACTGATTGAGAAGGTAAAAGGCGATTCGAGTTCGAGTTTGATGTGAGAGATGAGACTTTGTGGTTGAGACAGAGGCTTTGTGCACTGATGTGGATGACTTGAGGAGAGAGATATTGGAGGAGGCGATATGGCCCACATATGCTATGCATCTGGTACTACCAAGATGTATAACACTCTTAAGCAACATTTACGGTGGCACGGCATGAAAAAGCAAGTAGCGAATTTGTATCTAGATGTTTGACGTGCAAGATGGGTTAAGGTGAGCACCGTGCTCCATAGGGAAGCTTCATTCGTTGCCCATTCGGAGTAGAAATGGGAGCAATTACCATGGATTTCATTATGGGTTTGCCTAGGACGCCGAGGCAAAGATGATGCTATCTGGGTCATAGTGGATCGATTATTAAATCGGTCCATTTCTTGCCGATGAGGAGAACAATACCATGGATCAGTTGGCCCGAAGTATGTGGCGGAGATAGTGAGGCTGCATGGGGTCCCGATGTCGATAGTGTCAGACAGGATCCAGATTTACTTGAGGTTACGCGAGTTTGCGATCTGCTATGGGTACTAGGTGAACTTGATCTGACGTTTCATCCTCGAACAGATGGGCGAGTGAGAGGACGATTAAGGCTGTTGAGGATATGCTTGGGCTTGTGTGTTGGAGTTCAGAGGAGCATGGGATCGATTTAGCTCGATTGAGTTTGCATACAACAATCATTATCATAGTAGCATCGGGATGGCACCATATGAGGCCTTTGTATGGGCGGCGTGTAGATCGCCTTTGTATTGGGATGAAGAGGTGTGAGGATGATTGAGGTCTGAGTGATTCAGATATCTGTAGATAAGGTGAAAGCGATTGAGTCGCATCAAAGCGGCTCGGGATGAGCAGAAGAGCTATGTGGATCAAGATAGGAGGGACATTGAGTACAATGTAGGCGATAGAGTGTTCTTACGAGTGTCACCTTGGCGTGGTGTCTTGAGATTTGGGAAAAGGGTAAGTTAAGCCCTAGGTACATTGGTCCATATGAGATCCTTTGAGAGGATAGGACCTTTGGCCTCTGAGCTAGCTTTTAAAGTGAGATGTCTCGGTTGCATAGCGTCTTCCATGTGAGTATGCTCCGTAGATATCGGTCGATCCGACACATGTGATCTGGCTCGGGAGATTGAGGTATCGAGTAATTTGAGTTATGTAGAGGGCCGTCTGATTGCCGGGACACAGGTGAAACAGTTGAGGAATAAGAGTATTCCACTGGTGAAGGTTCTCTGGAGGAACCACTTCGATTGAGGAGGCTACCGGGAGACCGAGGAGCATATGAGGAGACAGTATCCTCATCTTTTCGATCAACCAGGTAAGAATTTCGGGGACGAAATTTTTATTAGGAGGGGAGAATTGTAACATCCCATCTCCCATAGAAAAGGTTTATTGGTAATTTGGGACGGGTTGGAGACTTGAATTATAACGCGGCATGAACATCCATTATATAGCCTCTATAACTGATGATAGTTTTGCACATGCACACGGTATACATGCATTCGTGACATTTTCCGGCTTAGGTTTTAAATTGCGATTCTTTGTGAAATTTATGGGATCATTGTATTTGAAAAATTATTTGGAGTGCGCCATTAAATGTTTTACATTTTGGGGATTTATAGAATTTTTGGAATTTTTCAGGTTCGTGCCGGACCGGAAAATTCAACAAATTGACTGAGTGAGCTTTTCTGTGCTAAAAAGGGGCTGCATAATGGCATAAGATTAGTGGATAAATGAGGTTAGGATAATATTCTAGTGCCATGATTAGAGATTAATTGGAATTAGTACTAAATTAATTTGGATTAGGATAAATGATATTTTATTATACTTAAAGCCAAGTGTCCCATTTCATTAATTAGCTTTGTCTTATTTCTTCCTCTCATACGACCTTCTCCTTGTTTCTTTTAACATTTGAAGCACTTAAAAAAACCAATTCTCCCTTGCATCATCCGAAACTTGCTTCTTCCTTGGTGTGTTTGTTTTCTCCTTTTTCAAAAGCTTCTTATCCATCCTTTATAAGAGACTTTTCTTTGCTACTTGCCTTGCCTCTCTTTATTCTCTATCAAGATCAAGTGAAGCCTTGTGAAGATGATGATTTATGCTTGGTTGGTATGGTAGCCGTAGGTTTTGGGAGAGGTGGAGAGGTGTAAGTGATTTGGAGATTTGAGAGCTTACAACTTGTTTAAGGTAAGAGTTGAGTTTGTATTTATTCTTTTGGTTGTTAAAAGCATTCATGGGGATTATTAATGCATTTCTTTGATTATGGAAGTGGTAGGTTTGAATGGGTTTAAATGTATACTTAGTTATGGATGAATGAATGACTATACTTCTTATTGATTTTAGTTTGGTTTTGGATTGAGTTTGTAAGGATAGATGAATGGAAAACTTAGGAAGATCATTTGTGTAGGTGCTGCCAATTTTTGTGTCATTATAGAAGTGTATGTTGTGATGAATTTGTGGTTGAATTAGAGGTAGGAATGGATGCTTAGTGATGTGTTATTGATGTTAGAAGTGATAGGAGTTAGGGTAATGTTGAAATCTGGAAAATTGGTGTTTGACCAGTTGGAATGTTTTGATCATAACTTATTATGTAGGTGTGCAAATGAGGTGAAGTTTGTGCCCAATTAAACTTTGGGATGTTGGCTTCAATTTAGTGTGAAATAGGTGTTGTTAAATTGTAATTCTTGAAGGGCGAAAATTTGCATGGAAAGTTACTGTTTTATTGCCTGTGAACAGTAACCGCATGTATGACTAATGTGTTTTGTTGATTTTTCTAAATTAATTGGTATGGAACTAGGAAAAATGGTCTTTATGAAAGTTGAGGCATATTGAGTTAGCTTTCCATTTCCACTGATCTTGCTAATTTTCGAGTTGTATATTGGGAGATATGAACTGATTACTATTGATTGGTTTTATGCTTTTTGGAGAAACCTAGTGAAAGTGTTGATTTTGTGAGCTTTCTGCTTGGGAGCAATTTTAGCAATTTTTATGGACTGAATTGGTGTGAGTGATCTTCTGAAAAGTTGTAGAGGAAGACATTATCTTGAAAATGATTTATGGTGTGTAATTTTTAGAGGTCAGAGTTGGGAGTTATGATTTTGCAAAAACTGACCCTGCATTAGGTTGTGAATTGCTGATAATGGCAGTAACTTGCATGACAGTTTTGAAATGGTTAGAAATTAAATTGGAAATTGAGTTCTTCATGAAAATTGAAGTTTGAGGATTCATCTTTTCAGGGATATAAAGTTCAGATTTTTCTGACTTGTGTACAGGGAGTTATGCTTGTTATAAGTTTACTGCTCAAATTGAATGATTTCAGGGACAGCAACATTGACTGAATTAATTGACTTGTTTAGCAATGGAATTTGATTTTGGGTTGTTCATGAAAGTTGTAGATGACATTGTGAACTTATTGAGCATATTTATGTGGTAATTTTTGGCGGAAGAATCTGAGAGTTATGGAAATTTCAATGTACTGTTCTGTTTTAATGGGATTTGAGTAGGCAGTAGCTTTGAAGGATTTTGACACCCTTAGGGTGAAATTGATTTTATGGTCTTCATGAGAATGGTAGAGCTTTTCATTATCTTTCCAAAAGCTATGGTTTGTATTTTTCTGATTTGTGTACTAAGAATTATTGTTGTTGGAAATTCGGATGGGAAATAGGAAAAAAAAAGAGAAGAGAGAGGGTAAGGCCCGGTCACTAGGACGACGCGTCGCCCTAGTGATGCGGGTATAAGGTCAGCGTCGCTAGGCTTGACAGCGCCGCCCTATGACGCAGCCAGTTTAGTCAGCCCGCTGGCGAGACGTCGCCAATGAGGCTGAACGTTTTTTTTTTTTTTATGATTATTATTTAATTGGTAATTTGGGATTTCATTTTGTCAATTTCTTTTCCGTCCGACATCCGATTGACCTGATTCTTGAGGCATCGGATTCAGAGAATATTTAATTTCATTTTGTGAGAAATTGGGAATTTTTGGACGGAATTGACGTGGCCCCTGTAACGGAGCCTTTAATCACTTATTTTGCTTAGTTGGGGACCTATAGAGGTCCGAATTGCACCGTCGCCGCCAATAGGTTTCTAATTTTAGACGGATTTTTTATGGGAAAATTTTGGATTAGGGTCGGAATGCCATGAACATGCATTATACACGCTTTTACTTATTCCATGTGCATTGTTTAATATTTTAACTATTGATTGGTAATGTTTACTTATTTTAAATGTTATAGAGGCTCGGTTGGAACGTCATCCCACGGACGTTGCGAGACTTCCGCATTAGCTCGGAAGTTATTAGGTGAGTAACCTAGATGGTTCCTCGGTTAGTAAGTGTTTATAATTCTGCACTTAGAACCCTGTGGAGAATAATGGTGGGAAAATTGTGTTTGTTTGTGCCTGGATTGCGGACCGGAGGTCCGATAGATTGGGGAATTCTGACATAAAAGTGTCATATGTGATTTTCTTGCGATTACCTGTACGAGACTTATGTGTATATGTTGAATTGAGATCTGATATGATGTTGGTGTTGTTTTATTTGGACATATGCACTTCATGCATAATTGCATGATCGAGAATGGCGATTGTGACCAGAAGCGACCAACGAGAGCTTAAAGCTCAACGTAATGGGCCTTGAGCCCATAGTGATTCGAGCCTATGGCTCACCGCTTAATGCGCCTTAATGGGACATTTCAGCGCCAACACAACAACGTAATAAATTGAAAAGCGTCTCATACACATTCCATGTGCATTTGAATTGATTCTTTGGATTGGTATGAAAATTATGTGGTACTACTAAATGTGATTTGGTGAGATAATTGTGCGTAGTGTGTTGTGTATGTGTATATGCATGAATTGGGTGAACCATCGATGATGGTTCCTCACCGAGTTCGCAAACTCACCCAAAATTGCAAATTATTTTTCAGACCGGAGAGTAGACTTATAGCTCGGAGGGACTTTTCTGCCGTGTAGATTGAGTTGGCAAGAGAAGTCATGGCACATGTGTCGGTCATTGGCACTTTTGAGGGATGACCTAGTTAGCCTTTTTGTTTGATTTTCTTTTGGAGTATTGTACAGAACACATCAGTTGTGTAAATTTACTGCTTTGAGGTTATGAAATGAGAATTTATGGTTTTAAAAATTAGTGGATTTCATATAAATGCTTTATGATTTTGATGCCATGTGGAGTGTTAGTGGTTGTTCGTAGCGCACCCTTATCGTAGGGTATGTGTCGGAATGACCTACGGACGTCCCGATACATATCCTATGGTATGGGGGTGCTACAATAGGTACGGGAGAATCATTATTAGATACGATCCTACTTTGGTGGATGTTCAGGTTTTTGTCACATAGATGCAAGCCATTCACTTGAAATGTAAATTCCTTCAAGTAAATGTTGACATCTTTTCCTCTTCTATCTATAGTGCTAATCATGTCTTCCATAGGAAATTGTTATAGGAAAGCTTACTACAATTCTAGAAGATGGTCAATAAATCATGGCTTTTATATAGAGACTTCAATTCTACATTTTATAAAACGAAAGCTGAAGGAAATTACAGTTTGAGAAACTTTTCATCTTACTTCAATGACTGTGTCGGTAAGCTAGAAATCTTTGACCTAAAGTCTGAGGGACATTTCTATAACTAGACTAATAAGTAGATAGGAAGATGGGCTTTGAGGAAAAAACTGGTTTGGACATTGGTGAACAAAGCTTGGGTTACTCAGTTTTCTAATAGTGTAACTTCTTTCCTAGACTCCTTATTCTCATACCATGCACTCATGCAAATTGAGAATCTTCTTCATAACTAGGGTAGAAGAGGGCTATTTCGGTTTAAGAATCTATTAATCAATGATGGGGGGTTCTCTGAGGCTTTACAAAAGGGTCCGGAGGCTACAGTTCTAAGTACACAACAATTTGTTTATATTTAGAAGCTTAAAGCTATCAAAAGGGAGATGAAAATCTTAATGAGTAGAAGATCTTCCCCCACTCAGTAAGCAGTTGTCAAAGCTAGGGAGGAACTAGAAATTGTCCAGCATAACCTTGATTTGTATCCTGCCAATCCTAGCCTATTGAGTACCAAGAAGACTCTTTTGATGTCTTATCTTTCTAAAGCTAGGGATCATGACAATCTAATAGAACAAAGGGCCAAATTCAATTAGCTAAAAGATGGTGAACGGTGCTCAAAATTCTTTATCAACTCTGTTTTAGCCAGGAGAAATGCAAACAGAATATGCTCACTAAAGTTACAAGATGGGAAGGAAATTTCTAAACAATAAGACCTTCTAAAGGAAGCAGAGAGATTCTTCAAGAGCTTTTATGGCTCTTCACGAAACCAAGCTACTTCAATCACTCTTGAATCCTTTATTCATAAAAAGATCTCTTAGGAATAAGCTACAACTCTCATTAAACTAGTGGAAGAGAAAGAAATAAAAGAGGACTATTTCAGATGCACCCTAATAAATCTCCTGGTCCTAATAGTTTCAATGGTTACTTTTTTCCAAAGACACGGCAGGATACTGGACCTATGGTTAAAAAAGCAATATTGGAAATTTTCTCTAAGGGAATACTACTAAAGGAGGTCAACAAAACTAACATATTCTTGATTCCTAATTCCCTCTTGCTCCTCTACATTGGATGACTTTAGGCCTATTGCATGCACCAACTTCCTATACAAGATTATCTCCAAAATCTTAGCAAATAGGCTGAAGCAAGTCTTGGATTCTTTAATCTCTAATAATCAAAGTTCTTTCTTACATAGTAGAAGAATTGGAGATAATATTTCCATTGTTCAAGAGTTGATGAAAGGGTATCAAAGGAAGAATAGCCCACTGAATTGTATAATAAAAATGGAATTTAATAAAACTTTTTATCATGTTCAATGGGACTTCATCCTTGAGACTTTACATCTCTTGGGTTTCGCTAAGGAGTTATCAGTTGGGCGATGCTTGTATCACCACTCCTACTTATTTCATTATAATTAATTGTACCCTAATCAACATTTTCAAGAGCAAAAAAGGTTTGAGACAAGACGATCCTATCTCCCCATATATCTTTATCATTTGCATGGAAGTCTTAAGTTAGCTAATCCAACAGAAAATGGGTAATAACAAGTTATTTAAATTTCATACTAAATGCAAGAGGGTAGGGCTTATCAACTTATGTTTTATAAATGATCTATTGCTTTTCTCCAAGGCACATGGCAAATCTATTGAACTACTCATGTCAACCTTTTCTTTATTTAAAGATCTCTCAAGTTTAGAGATTAACTTTACAAAAAACTAGTACATTCTAGCTGTAGGTGCTAATACAATGGAAAACAGTATCTCCATAATCACAGGGATGAGTAGGAAGCTATCTCCTCTGTCTTATTTGGGTCTTCCCATCACCACAAAAAGAATTCAATTTTTGAAATGCCTTCCCTTGATAGATAAGATACATAGAAGATTGGGAATGTGGTCTAATCAGGTGCTCTCTTTTAAAGGGAGGTCGCAACTTATTAAATCTATACTGAATTCCCTTCATGCATACTAAACCTCCAACATATCTCTAGCTAAAGGGGTTATTAAGACCATTGAGAATTTTTTTAGAAGATTCCTTTAGGGAAACTCAAATTCGAACAATCATTTTGCCAAGGTTAAATGGAAAGAAGTTTGCAAAAAGAAAGAAGAAGGGGGATTAGGCTTGATTCTTATTGCCTCCTTTAATAGATTAGCATTGATTAAGAACCTTTGGAATATCCTATTGGAAAAGAAATCTCTCTGGATTTGATGATTTCATAGCTATATTATGAAAGGTTCTAATATTTCGTCTATTCCTATAAAAACCCTCTTTCTTTTGGCCCTTGAACTAGCTCTTGAAGATTAGATTTATTCTTGAACCTTTGGTCTCTTGTAAGATCGGAAATGAAGATAAGGCTTACTTATGGTTTGATAATTGAACAAGAAAAGGATCCCTAATTATATATCCTCAGGCTCTTTAACTTTGGAATGGATTTCCTATCAACGTGAAGATTAAATCCATCTTACTAAGAGGTCAATGGAACATTCCATTGAAGCTGCAATATTTTACTCCTAATTATCAACCAAACCTAGATAGAGAGGACACTTTCCAATGTCTCAACTTGCCTCCAAACACCTTTAACGTTGCAAGATTTAAGAAGTGGAAAAATCAGAACAACATAGGGTATATATGGTTTCCTATTGTTTGGCGCAAGTCACTTATGCCTAGTTACTCTATTCACCTATGGCCTACGGTGCTAAACAAGCTAAACACTATAGAAAGAATGCATTTCATTACTACCAATCCAGTTTATGTTCTATGTGAGATATAGGCAGAATCAAGGGATCATATTCTCCTTACATGCCCCTTTTCACAATTTATATGGAAGTGGATCAAGGAATTAAGTGTTATTTCTAATGTAGGTACAACATTCACAGAAGCGCTTGACTGGCTTCTGAAGCTGAACCATACTTCTAAATATAAAGAGTACATATATATCATCTCCTTCGCCTCCTTCATTAAAGAGACTTGGTAAGAGAGAAAAAATATAAGATTTCATAATACTACTCGTACTAGAAAGGAGGTTCTCAACTCTTTGATTGGTGGAATCAGAGAGAAAATTCTCTATTCTACTAGGTCAGAAAGGATACGCCTTAATCTAGCCTCATTATGGAGAATCAATTATTAATATAGAGCAGGAGCAAAATAATGATGGAAGAATGAAGGTACTTGTGAAGCTCATACTCATCTGATGTAGCTGTTGATACTGTGCTTGATGCACGTAGCTCGATCTAAAAGTGCGAGGTCATCCAAGTGAACACTGGAAGCACCATCGACTGTAGAGGAACACCAGAAATAGCATTGGCTGTAGCGCTACATCCTCCATCTTCGCATTCGGATCAAAGACCGTTGGACACTCTACCTTAATTTGGTAGGGTTGACGAAGAGGGGAAACATTTATACTTTTTGCTAAATGATTTTTTGCCCTTGTTTAAACGTATAAGCATTGGCTTTAAATGTCACCATTTGTGGTTGGTTTAAAGGCCCTTCTTGAAATTTTGACGTTTCGTTGTATATGTTATAGCTAGCCTACTTCTCTTTAAACGATCTGACTATTATCTAATATCATTTGTTTTAACTTTTCAAAAAGAGTTATTTAAGGGTAGTTAAACACAAATCAGTACATAATGTTAAGTTCCTTGTTTATGGAAAGTTGGAAAAAGTAAAAGGCTTGAACTAATTACTCTTGCTCTATAGCTGTCAAGGGAAAATAAATTTGACATTACAGTTGCATAACTTCAATGCTTCTCAATCGCCAATTACTTTCATGTTAATCAAAATCATTTTTTATTTTCATAACATAAGCTACTTCATTAATTTGGTCACTTGAGAGATTTTTTAAATTCTATTTAGCTTTGTATTTTAATGACTAGCAGGTTTGAGCACCCAATTCAGTTTTCAGTCCCTAGGATAAAGAACTATGAAGATTACTCATAATTGTCATGTGCATTGGCATTTCTTCGATCATTCGTTCAATCTTTTGATGTATTTTAGTTGTTAAAAGGAATCAAGCCTTTGACATTTGGTGGTATTAGATTATCTTCAAGGTACGATTCGCATCTACATAATGGATTTTCTTGGTGGAGTGGGATAAGTGTTCTTTTATGAATAGGCTTGAGGTTCTTATGGCGGGTTCAGATCTTCTATATCAATTAGTCTATTCCAACTCTATGGAGCTTGGTAGGAATAAAATGTTGTCACATGAGCACAGACATTGACGCTGCATATATTTTAATCTAATTTTAGTTCAACTATTAAACCAAAGTACATGTTTTTTTGTAACAAATAGATCGTATATTGTATAGTCTAATATGCTAATGAGATGGGTTGAGTTTTTCATGTAAATTCTTATGTGTTAAATGATGTCCCTTCTATATCACATTCAAACTTGATTTCCATAAAATAACACTTAATTGATTGTAATTTAAAAAGGAAGTAACTTTTATTTTAATTCTTTGAAAGAAATATATTGTTTCAATGATCGTGAGTGACAATTCGGATTCTTTGTTTCAATAAATATATTCCAACCTTATTCCACCACAATATGATATTGTTTTAATAAAATCCAATTTTGTTGTGTATCAATCGGCTTTATTCTAGCTTTAATGAGGTCAATGCCTTTTTCTTTTCCTTTCTTTTTGTTTCTAGTTTACCAATACACAGGAACTCCAAATAGAGAAACCAAACATTTTTAAATCATTTGTTTAGCACCAGATGTTAGATATTTATTTAAGTTTAATGCTAAAGGATTCATTTTTTGCTTCTTAATTAAATTGTGAAAGTGTTTCTCTATATCATAAAAGTGAAGTATCCATTTTCAATTTTTTATTTGTTTTTTAGGTTTTTACTTCAAGATCAAAAATAATAATTTAATGGCAGGTGTGTCTTTGTCTTGTCGTTAGTTAAATTTTGAAGATGGTAAAAGTGAAGGTGAAGATGGGCTTGTAACTGTCATGAGTTTAAACAGTACTCAGGATTTGCAAGCTACCGGCTTAAATGAAGTATCCAAAAAATTAATACCAAAAATTGGAATGGAGATTAAGACAGAAGAAGATGCTTATCAATTCTATTTGGCATATGCTAATGAATTCAGGTTTGGGATAAGGATAAGCAGAAACCAAAAAGATAAATCTAGAAACATCATTGATAGAATGTTTTGTTGTAGTGCTGAAGGTAAACGAGGAAAAGTCAACTGAGATATTTATGTGAGAGCAAAATCCCTAAAACAAGGTTTGGTTGTGAAGCTAAAATGAGAGTCAGTTGTCGAAGAAGTGAAAAATTCAATGTGGTTTAGTTTATTGAGGAGCATAACAACTACCTCTCAAGTCTAAACAAGACGCACTTACACATATATCACTGAAAGATAAGTTTATCTGCAACAATGCAAATTGAAATGAGAAATGACAAATGACGTGGGAATCCCACCAAAAGCATCTCATGACGTCATCATTAGGCAAGTAGGTGGTCAAGAAAATTTAGGTTTCATACCAGATGACTACAAAAGTTACTTACAACCTAAAAGATTGAGAGATGTGAAAAGAGGCGATACAGGAGGTGTTCTAGAATATTTGCATAAAATTTAATTTGATGATCCAAATTTTTTATATTATCTAAGTTGATGAAGATGATTTAATATCCAACATTTTCTGATCAGATGTAAAGATGAGAACAAATTACTTAAATTTTGGTGATGTGGTTTGTTTTGACACAATTTATAGGAAGAACAATGAAGATCGTCCCCTTGCATTGCTTGTAGGTGTAAATCACCATAAGTAGACTACAATATTTGGTGTTGCATTGCTATATAATGAGACATCTGTCACATTTGAATGGTTATTTGATACTTCTACGAAAGCTATGTGTGATAAAAGACCTAAAACTATTCTTATAGACTAAGATGCAACAATGGCAAAGGCTTTAGTACTAAGATGACTTGAAACTCATCATAGTTTATGTATTTTCCACATTTATCAAAATATTGCTATCCATTTAAATAGTGTTTTCTCCTAATTCAAAGATTTTTTTGGAGATTTTAGCTCATGTATATATGATTTTGAAGAAGAGGAAGATTTTGTAAATGCATAGAATGAGATGTTGCACAAATATGGACTTGAAGACAATGATTGTTTGGAGCGCATGTTTGGGATAAATGAAAAATGGGCTTTAGTGTATGAAAGAAAAATGTTTTGTGCAGACATGATGATAATAAAAAAAAGTGAGAGCATGAATAGTGTTGTCAAGAGGTATATCAGTTATTAGCATACATTTTTGGCGTTTTTTCATCACATTGAGAGACTCCTTAAAGATTGTAGATAGGAAGAGTTAAAAGTTGATTTTAAATCAAGCACAAGTATTCCCTTATTATTGTTTCCAGTTGAAACTTTGAAACATGCAACAAGTGTTTATACTCTTGAGGTGTTCAAGTGCTTTCAAAATGAGTGGTGTAAGTCTCATAATTGTTGTATTGAAAGTTTTGGGGAGGTTGGATCAATCACAAAATATCAAATTACCCCTTATAAGAAGAGTTATTACCATACATTTACTTATGATTCATCAAATGGAAAAGCTAATTGTAGCTGTAGAAAATTCAAGTTTGTTGAAATTTTATGTTCCTTTGTTTTGAAAATTTTTACTGTGAAAAATATTATGGAGATCCCAAGTCATTACATATTGAAAAGGTGGACATATAATGCAAAACTTTGATTCAGGAGAGTTGAAAATTCAGGAATCAGCATAAGCAATTTGGATCCCAAGATATGTCAAAGTGTGCGATATCAAGAATTATGTGGGTTATATGTTCAATTGGTTACAAAAGCATCTAAGAGTGAAGAGACTTACAAAATTGTTAGACATTATATTGTGAAGATGTTGGAAATCATAGATCCTAGATTACAAAGTAATGGATCAACTGTCCAACACTCGAATGCGAGTTCCAATGTTAGATTACAAGTTGAAGAGATGGTTCAATATTGAAGTGTTATAGCAGATCACTTGAACCAAAATGGGATTGAAATTCATGAAAAGAACAATATTGGAATTAAAGGAATAAAAATCTGGAAGAAAACTATTTCAGGTAAAAGATTGAGAGGTGGCTTGGAGAAGGCTTTGAAAAAAATGAAATCAACTAAAAAAGTTCAACCTCTAACAAATCTTACAGTTACAACACCAACATTACCATTTAATCTTGAGGTTTTATCTGTAAATTTTTTAATTCTTGAATTTCATATACCTTATATAATGATATTAATTTGTTTTTCCTATTTTATAGGTGAGGTAAGGTATAAAAGAAAACATTCAAATTTCTCCAACAAATGTCACATCCTCAGCACTAACATTACCATTTAATCTTGAGGTTTGATTAAAAAAATTTTATTGTTGAATTTTATGTCCCTTATATAATGCTATTACTTTTTTCCTTTTTTTTTGGGTAAGACAAGGTCTGAGAGAAATCTTTCAAACTACATCAACTCAATATAAAATTCCCTATCAAAGGGACAATCAAGCTGAGGTTTGATTAGCAAAACTACATCAATCATATGTTATTTAATTTCTCATTTATTTTTTCTTTGCTTTTTTCCGTATGCAAATCAAATGCAAGAAACCAAGATTTGTATCGATAACTTAAATATGGTTCAAATTCACCAACCATATTATTTTTCTAAACAATTTCTCAAAGTACATATGTACTTTTTAATTAAAAAGATTCAATGTTTTAACACAGTCTAAGTATTTTGATTATATACTCTTTAACATTTTTGATGATAAGTTGTCTCTGCCAACTCAAGTTAAACAAATTATATTAAAGATGTTCCATTTTTTATGGACATGACCAAATCCTAATTAGTATTTATCTTTTTCCAGAATACTATTAATAACGACATTCTATTTAGTGACTTGTTCACAATTTACTAATTAAACTGTTTTTTAATGATTTTTATAAACACAACAACCACATGGTGTGAGTGATGTGATGATAGATAACTCATGAAAAAACAGTAATGTAAACTATGGTAGTGCAAATATAGGTTCTTTCATTTTGACATGTGATTATCTAGTTCCATATGCAGGAGGCATGTTTTGTAAATACAAAATGAAAAGAGAGTAGGGTGTTTAAGTTAATTTGTCAATCTTTATTGACGAGGTGCATATTTTGTTTCCTACTGAAAATTGGCAATTTCCTTCTTATACTCTCATTATTATGTAATTTTTATATAATCATTGTTATGTATCATCTATAAATGACCAATCGTTGTGTTAAAATTTTTTTTATGCCAAAGTGTGAAATTTTAATTCTTAAGATTGTCATTAAACTTCTAACAATGGTATGGACAAAAAAATGAACGTCGAACTTCTATTTTTTTTTCTTCTGAGATGACATTATGGGGGGAAAATATTAGCGGAATAAAAAATGTAAATGAAGCTATGAGAAACTCATGGTGGAATAGGGAAAAGAACCTAGGTTGTATATAAATGTGTCTTCATAAGTTACAATCTTAAAAGTAGCATTCTTGAAAACAAATCAACAATAGTCAATTTTGAGAATAAATCAATATACAAATATAATCGCCAAAAAGGATCTTTGGATTCACGAGCTAAACAATTCTAATACGTGTATTGACTTTAACTCCAGCTTTCCTTCAATATGCGCCAAAAAGAGCAAAGAGAAGTAAAAAGTTGTACTAGTTGCATCTCCATTGCCAGCTGAAAATGTGGGACTTGGAGTCGAGATAGTCTAGCATCCAAAGCTGCAAGAAGGCTCAAATTCTCCGAGGAAGAAAATTTGACAGACTCTTTCGTCATTATCATGTCAAGTTGATTATTAAGCTTATCAACTTGAGAGTGCACTGTCTTAATTTTCCAAAGGACTGCCTCAAAAGAGTTACCACTGCTATCACCAAACTAAAAAATGAATCGGCCATCATCAAAACCACATATGTCACTACACTCATTATGTTGATCCATAGTTTTTAGGCTTAAATTTATGTAAGAAATGAAATAAAAATAAAGACTAGAACAAGTTGTTAAAAGTAAATTCAGGCAGCTACTTGTGATTTTGTTTTGTTTTCTTATGCAGGTATTAAGAGAACAATACACCTATATCTTTGGTGGATCACAAATTTGTAGTCATGCGCTCAAGCCTGCCCTTTGCGTATAGTAGTCAATAATCACTATCTGAGCCATTTTTACAATTATATAGTAAATGAAGTGCAAAACAAAGTGGATTAGTGATACACTCCCTCTGCTACTTTTACATTAATCACTATCTCAGCCATTTTCAATTGCAGATGCAATCGCGAATGTATAAATAAAAGAGTTGTCGCATATATAACAAGCATCATACCTCACTTTAAGCTTAATACGCAAACGGATATATATTTTTTGTTAAGGTTTTCAAGTTCAAACATTCTAATACATTAGTAAATACAAATATCCACAAATATTCTAGCACAGAAATGGACTTGCCACTAAAACAATTTTATGCTCACAAATGCACAACTCAAGTGCTTACTAACATCCCCTGCCAAATAACGAGTGTCGTATCACTACAAGAAATGGACCCCTTTTGTGACGTTTTAAAAACGTTGTAGAAACTAATATAACGTTGCAGAAAACATTCTACGACGTCTATTAAAACGTCACAAAAATGTCGGGGATGGTGCGGTAGGTAATAGGTATCAGCGACGTCTGATGAAAAACGTCGTGAAAGGCAAAGATATTCTACGACATTTCATAAAATGTTAGAAAAGGACTCGATATTTTGCGACGTTGGGACAAAAAGTCACGGATTGTTTAGTTTTAATGACATTTGAAGGACGTCGCAGAAAAGGTGTAACACCCCACTCCCGCATGACCCGAACCCAACATCGATGGTGATATCCGAGTCTGTGCCCTGTGAGGGTGGCGTGCTACATCACTCAGGCAAAAACTCAGTATAATTTTTTTAAAAAACCCAAACATGCACTATGCGGGAAACAATGAACATACACGCTCACCGGTAAATACAATGGCCACGAGAGCCCTTTTCATAAATACAATTTATTTCAGTCTGTTGACTTTACAAATTGACCTAATCATTAATACAAAATTCAGAAAAATACAATTTTATCAGACACTAATGCAGACGTGAACTGATCCCGACCTCTTCTCTCACTCACAAGCAGATGCTATACGCCCGTTGCCTAACGGGGTATTCTTCTGGGTCCTGAAAAATAATTGCAAATTTTGGGTGAGTTTTGCGAACTCAATGAGTGACCATTATCGATGGTTCACCTAGTCACATAACACAAGTTGCATACATCAAACTTTATTTCATAATGCACATTCACACACATCTACGGAATTCCACATTCATATTTTTCATATTTGATACAAGCATATGAGATTCATTTTCTATTTATTATTTTGCTGTGACCGAGTGCCTAAACTGTCCCTTGTAGGGCTCATTAATAACTATCCCTTATCCGTTGGTGGATATAGGGCTCATTAAACGTTGAGCCTGAGGCTCTGAATCACTTATGAGCTCTAAGCTTATTTTCACTCGTTGAGCTTAAAGCTTTGATCGGTGGTGACTCTGGTCACAAAAGCCATTATGTTTCATGCAACACTCAAGCATATCACAGTTAATTCATAATTTCACATTCAGAAGTACCACATGATTATTATCACATAAGTATAAGGCATTTTGCCTTTCTCTCAATCAAATCAAATGCATATGTGACACTTTTCTGATTTATTACGGTGTTGTGACCGAGCGCCTAAACTGTCCTAATATGGGTGTATTAATCGTTGAGCCTGAGGCTCTGAATCACTGTGGGCTCAAGGCCCAATTATGTTGAGCTTTTAACTCTCGGTGGCTGCTCCGGTCATAACTGCCATTAACTGATCATGCATTCATGCATGGAATGCACATATCACAATGAAGCAGTTTGTATGTCACAATCACCACATATGTCACACATTATCATATCTCAAGCAAATAGTTCACAAATTCACAAACAATAGCACTTCTATGTCATAGCTCCCCATACATCGGACCTTCTGTCCGGAATCCATAATCAGAAACACAATCCCACCATTATTCACCACAGAATTATAAGCAAATAATAATTGAGGAACCGTTTAGGTCACTCACCAATAGCTTCCGAACTAATGCCTGGAAG
This sequence comes from Erythroxylum novogranatense, assembly GCA_029891385.1. Lineage (NCBI taxonomy): Eukaryota > Viridiplantae > Streptophyta > Magnoliopsida > Malpighiales > Erythroxylaceae > Erythroxylum > Erythroxylum novogranatense. The sequence continues at coordinate 29,896,671 of CM057229.1, read as the reverse complement.
TCTCGGCAATGTCGGTGGGCTGGCATTCCAAATGTACCTCTATAACAAGTCAAACACACATATATTACACATTGTCCAATCAGAAACATTTAATAATACAAATATAGCAATTTAAAATGTGTGCAATGCATGTTCGTGACATTCCCGGCACTATTTCAAAAATTTTCGTCACAATATTTTCTTCTAAAATTTAAAAACTCATTGACAACAAAATCACTCAATTCGGACCTTTATAGGTACAATTATTGCTAAAATCGAGACACTATACCCAACTTCACTCCAGAAATTGAACATCTTAGGGACTAGATTTAAATTTGATTCCTTCAGATAATTTGCAGACCCATGTCTCTATTTTAATTAGGAATAAGAATCACCTCATTTGGATCTCTATAGATCGAGATATCACCAAAATACTGAAGTATGTTCAGACTTTTTCAACTAATCCTCTCACTTTGATCTAATCAACCTTTTTCAATTTAATCTCAAAATTCATAAATTTTCATGGAGAGGTAGAGGAATGTCTTAGGAATCTAACGTTTCAAAAATCAGATCAATCAGAGATCGGATGGAAAAGTTATAAGCAAAAGAGTGGAGAGAGGTCGGGTTAGAAAAACATGACTACTAATGCATGTAAAAATTACATGCATTAGTCGACTAAGTCGTCTACAGTGATTGACCTGAAAAACTCTGGTCTTTTCTTTTCTTCCGACAACCCAACTTTTCCAATTCATAACTTCTTACTTAGAACTCCAAATTACACAAACTTGGTATCAATAGAAAGCTAAAAGAAAACTCTACAAATTCTATGAAGAGATTAAGAACCAGATCTGCCTCTAAAGGAGTCAAAACCACCTCAAAGTATCTGTCAGATAAACATCATCCTACACAATAATAGAAACTCTAAACATCATAAATCTCTACTCCATTGTCCAAAAATAAAAAATGAGGACTCATTGGAAACATAAAATACTACAATTTTCATGAAGAGCTTGAAAATCAATTTCATCTCTAAGGGTACCAAAAATGCACTCAAAGTTACTGTCTTCACAATACCATTCAAAACAGTACAACAGTTTTCCAAAAATCATATCTTCCCATACCCTTTGCTAAAAATTCCAAGTTTTATATCAATCAAAAGAGAAAAACATATTCTACAACTTTAGTAAACATCTTAGAAGCAAATTTAACCTCTAAACCAATCAAATTATCACTCAAAGTTTCTGCCTATATAAGTCATTCTCAACAGTAACACAATCTTCCAAAATTCATAACTTCCTATCCCATTATCGAAAAATTCCATGCTTGATATTACTGAAAAGAGCAGAACACATGCTACAATTTCATAAAGGACTTAAAAGCAAATTCGAACTCTAAATAGGTCAAAAATTTCCATTATTGTGGCTGCCCTGTTATAGAGTATTAAATCAGCATAGAACCTAAACCATAGCCAAACTTTACAAATTCATAACTTACAATCCCTTCATCCAAAAATTCTCATATAATACCTCATTAAAAAGCCAAAACATTCCTCTACAACTTTCCATAAGATCACTTGAGCTAATTTCAATCATAACAATCCAAAATCACCAAAATCCATACTTAGAGACATTACACACACCAAAACACATTAAGACATAAAGTACCATCTGAAAGAAATCAAGCCATAACTTTCAACCTACAAATCGAAAAATGTCATACTTGGTGGAGATAGAAAGCTAACAAGAAAATCTTCAACTTTCATGAAGACCAATTTTACAAAATCTGTCTACTTTAGCCGAGAAGAATTTCCCAAGTTTCTGGTCACAAAATCGTCAATGTTAGCCTCACCAACATTCACCCTGCACATATGTCTCACTTTCAAAGCAAAATTCCAAACCTTTCAAGCCACAATTGGACAGAACTTTCTTCATAATAAATCTAACAAAACTTCTCAAGTTTAATAAAAACGAAACCTCAAATCAATAGCATAACCATATCAAAAGTTATGATCAAATATCTAAAACATACACAAAGTAAAATTTTCTAGATTTTATACCTAACTCTACTCCTATCATTCCAATACCATTTCTACACCAATAAACATCCCATTTAATCAAGAAATCAGCCATAAGTTCATCAAGACTTTCACTTGAATAATTAGCCACAAAAATGGCAGCACACACACAATTTTCTTACTTTAATTACCACTCATCTAACATCATCAACTTCATCCAAAAACACTAAATTCACATACTCCATATACCATATCATTCATCCTTACACAAACATAAACTTATACCCATACAATCAACACACAAACTTCATGAAATTAATGCACCATAAAGCACAATAAATGCATCTAACTACCAATTAAAGAACATACAACATAACCCTCACGTAAACAAGCTTCAAAGCTTATATTCTTCAATTCTTCAAACTACTCCAATTCTCTACCTTCCTTCCAACACCATACGATCATCACTATGGCAAGGCTTAGGTTAGGATTTATGTGTGAACAAAGGAATAAAAAGCAAGCAACAAAGGAAAGCTTTCTTGTCTAGGTGAAGCTTGAATTAACGAAGGAGGAAGGAAGGAAGAAGCTACGGAGGAGAGAAGAACTTACCATTTAAATCACCTTTAACCCTTTCCCATCTAAAGTCTCGTACATGGCTCAATGAAAGACCAAAATATGGTCTTTCATTTAACACTTTCGTGGGTTATATAAGTGGTCCTTATGCTTCCAATTGGTCCACTTAGTAACTAGTCCGTTTGGTCTCCAATTTCTACTCTAAAACTTGTCGCAAAATCCAATGGCTCCAATTAAGAAATCCAAACATCATGCATCTAATTTTTCAGTGCCATCGGACAGTCATTTTCGGTATCGAAAATCCCATCAGTCCGCCACTTGGCAATTTTTCCGGTTCGGAAATTTTCTCCGAAATTTTTTAGAAAATTTTCAAAATTCCCTAAAAATGTAAAACACACAAAAATCCACTCCAATTTAATGTTCAAGCACAAATTCATATATTTTTTTCACAATAAACACATGCCGAGAAATGTCATGAATGCATGTACAAGCATGTGCATGTGCAAAAATTGCCATTCACATATATATATATATATAGAGGCCATATTATGTATGATCATGCCGAAATAAGTTTTCCACAATCATAACCTATCCCAAAATACTATTTTATCCTTCCCATCAGTGATGGAATGTTACAAAAGATGTTTTTCGCGACGTCTGATTTAGTAGAGGTCGCGGATTATGAAATATTTATTAAATTTAATTTAACCGAAAATAAATTTATTTATAATAATTCTTAAAATTTATTTAATATGATTCAATATAAATTTTTTAATTTTTTATTTGTTTTCATTTATTTGAATATAGGAATAATTTAATAATTAATCAATTTTAATTATTAATTTAAAATTTTCAATTATCAAAACATATTTAATTTAATAAATTTGAATTATAATTAATTTTTTAATTTAAATTTGTTTAAAAAATTTTAATTTAATTATTTGCTAATTTAATATTTAACAATTTTTAAATATTATTTATAAATAACTATTAAATATTATTTATGAAATAAATTTATTTAATAATTCATCAATTTTTGAATATATCATCAATTTTAATAATTATTAATGTATAACAAGAATTGAATACATGTAAACAATTTATTATTTAATTGCAATCTCCAAACATGTCATAATACGATAATTAAAATAAACAATACGTCATAAGTGTTTAATATATCAATATGAGAACATATTTAGTCTAAACGAACATTATGTATAGAACATAAAAGTTCCAAGACCTGTTTTTGTTGTTCGACTTGGAAAGTTAATCGATCCTGCATTTCTTTAAATTGTTTAATCAATTCATCGACTTGAGACTGTAACCCCTGATTAGCCCTCTTTGACTCCTCTAATTCGTCCCGAAGTCTCTTTCTGACCGAAGTATTCCCTTGTGGTCGAGGCTCAATTCCCATGCCAACAACGTAATCTAATCTAGTGCCCAAGACTTTGTTGCACACTTCATCCACTATAATCGAATGAACTTGTTCTATTGAATGTGTCATTTCATGACACATTAATTCATGGAAAAGTAAGAATTAATTACATACACATTCTCATTTAACAAATATTTGTAAATGAACTATGTACTCACCCATTTTGCTTTGCCTTCGGCAATTATCCATTGATCTTTACTTTCATCATAATGAGTGTGATACCATAGCTTCATCTGGTTACACTCTTCTCATCCCTATCACTCTGTTGTATAAAAGTATATAACTAGTAATTTTTTCATAAAATTTTAAATGTCAATCAAAGTAAAATATAATTAAAAAGATAATAACTCACAATCTCATGTTGTATCGCTCCAAAGGCCTTAGAGCCGGAGTTTGGCCGACATTTGACTTGACTCTTTGCCAATTTGGCTTTTTGATTTTTTTCCCAATCATACACGTAGCAAAATCTATTATAACATCTATAAATCACAATTCATAAATACTAAAATATAATTAGTTGTGAAATAAAGTTTTTTTTATCAAATAAAAACTAACCTTTGTAGCTGATTACTCCCAATACTTGCATAAGTCCATCCACTCCTCCACTGTGATATTATGCAGCTTCACATCCTTTCCGTGCTTGGTAAAATGCTTTTTTAAATTATAACTTTGATCTTTAGACCTTAAAGCAAGAAACTTTTTCATAGCAGCATGTACTTCGTTGTCAGTCCTCATTCCATTGACTTCCAACTATTGCTGCAAAAAATTATAAATAATTGGTCAACGCTTTAAACAAATGGAAAACACGTACAAATTGGATTGGTTTAGAATACTTACGTCTAACTTATCAAATGCAATGTCCAATTCCTCATCAATAATTTTTGAAAATTTTGTTCTTACAGGAAAAGAAGTTCGGGATACCACACCAATCTCACTCGATAATTTGGCAGACTGTATAGAGTTGGTTGGTCATCCTTTAGCAAGGGAGATCTCTATCTCCAATCTTTTACCTATCGCCTTATTAATCTTTTCCAATCCGTGTCCTTTTGTGACACCCATTGTTTTTTTGCATCAGTCGTGGATCCTAAAATATCAAAGGAATAATTTATAATTATCATATAGCATACTCTTAATTGGCTAGATAAACAAAATAATTAATCTTAATAAATTTAACCAATGTGATGTGAAAGATCATACCTGCAGTGCTTGCAGAAGAGGAGCCCACAGTGGAAAGAATAGTGTGATTTACTAGTGTCAGATAATTAAAAGCTAGAGGCATCTCTTGAGAAGTTGATAGAGAACTAATATTGCGTCGCATATTCAAAATTTGTTCATCCTTATCTCTAGGATGAGTACTAAGCATAGATGTGACTTCTCTTAGTGTTGAAGTAGGCTCAGAAGGTGAACGCGTGTAAGTTTGTGCCTGTGTAGGTGCAGGTGCAAGTGTCTAATCTTGTGGCTGTGTATGAGCACATGGCTCATTAGCTGCACTTCCAATTAGATGACGGTACCGCGACTGTAGTTGTGTAGGTACTAAGCTACTTGGTGCAACCTTATTCTTCTTCTTGGGTAGACCAGGTCCCATGTGATTCACCTGCATTCACAACAACATTATTGCATAAAGCCCTTTTTTTCTCATTACATCCATCACTGTAAAGCCTTATCTATGATCTCTCTAATGCAATATCCATCAATAAGCAAATTAAACATTTGATTAACATATGTCATTCACCAAATTTTCAACAACTTTCACTTTCTCAACCTTGCAAACATCAATATCAATCAAAGCTTAATAGGAGCGAACATGTGTTTCAATCGTTTCATTAAATACATAAATGTCATTCTCAAGTTTCTAACCTTGCAATTTTAGCAAATAATTGAAGTATAACATGAATATCTGGTTCTACGCACCTTTCATGTATTTTTTTGGAACACCTTCTTAGCTTGAGAAAATTAAGTAATCATAGCTACCAAATTGTGCCAGTACAAATGCATAATATGACTACAGATAAATTTCGAATAATTACTTTGAAAGAAAAGATGATCACAGTCTTCAGAAGCTAAGTTACAAATAACACATAAGTCAATAACATTACCGTGCCAATGATTCATGGTCAGGAGCCAATTCTTAATAACTAGCTAGGTTATGAATATTGTTTTAGGACTGATGGTATTATGCCATATAAGGGAGAATGATGGTACCACCATGGCATTACAAGTAAGGAGACTATAACATGATTTTTTTAGAGAAAACACCAAAAGTTGGAGTGTTTCAAATATATTTCATATATCCACTTTACCCAAAAGACATTTTTATCGATGCATAACTTCTATAACCGTTTACACACATATAACTAAGTAGATAAGAACCAGAATTATTAAAGAAGTTTAGTAGTCTTTACATTCATGTAAAGCAAAATATGATAAATGGGGATAAATGTGAAGCAAAATAGAAATCTAATTATTGTAAATCAAATTATTGCCAATATAAAGTAAATAGAAATCTAAATTAACATAATGACAGTATGTTACCTTCTATATGGATTAATGAAGAGATAGAAGATTGTGTCTTACTTTGTATTTGAATACAATTTGCAAAAACAATAATTGAAAACAAGAAAACAAGAAAACAAGAAACTGATTTTTAATGAAGAGATAGATGATTGGGAATGTATACAATGTGATGCCTACACCCTTGCCATCTATAAAAGAAGCACATGATTGAGAATTTAAGAATTATCTATTCATTGACATTACACACATTTAGGAGACAATAATATGTATCAGTTTAATATCTATTGTTTTGTTAACATGGCATTGTTGGATTCACTTTTAACATTGTTGCATTCACTTTTAACATGGTTGTAAGGAAATGATTTGATTGTAGTTTACAAGCAACCCAAAAATTAAACTTTAACTGTTAATAAATAATGTAAAACAATCCAAAATATCATTGTTTTTCTTTTTAGAGCAAGCAAATAAGTGATGCCTTTCATTTCACTAGGATGGAATTAGTTTTGCTTTCGGATTAACTTACCATTCATTAATTCTTCAATTGATAGAAGACATTCTGCTGAATAATATCAAGCCTATTATTCATGTTTCTTATTATTGTAAATGATTTGAGTTCATGTTTGTTAATTTGATTTTGGTGTTGAAATGAAAAAAAATAAAAGATTCATAAATGTGCTTACAAATATTTTTGGTCAGTTCTATTAGAATAAAAGAATGTTGTAAGCAGTAATCTAATGAACCCCACTTAGAGTGTCGTGGAGACTGACTTTAAAAGAATTACTTCATAACTATGTGATGTATATAGGTTGTATCTTTTAACTATATAGGTTTACTAATCCTTTGTCTAGTTTCTTCTTAATTAGTACTGGTCCTCCTCTTTATTTCACCAGGTGAATAGAATTTCTGTGTATGTAAGATTTACCTATCCTAATATACTTATACAATTTTTGAATTCTTGATCTATTTTGCCCACATTTCCATATGTTCTTTCTACTTTAAAATAATCTACATACAAATGTTTCAAACACACCATAGAAAAGTTTTAGTGATGATGATGATAGTGATATGGAAGCAAATTTTGATGATATAATGTAAACAAAGGATAAAAGCATCTGCACAATTATTCCAAGGATAAAAGCATGTGCACAATTTGATGATATAATGGCTGAACAGACATTATTCCAAGGATAAGAGCATCTACACAATTAAGGTAATGCATTATTCTTCTTAAAGCTTAACATAAATTAAAACAGAGGGATGTTATTCAGCACAAAGATGATAATATTTTTTTTAATTCTATCTCCAGCCCAGTTATTGTGTTTGTGAGAATTTTGTTCATACTTACATAGAAGGTTTGGGTTGGAGTTTCAGGAGAGATTACTGCAGGAAATCGTACCCTGGATGAAGTCATATTGAAAGCAACGGGACAAAACAACTCATTGGAGGCATGGATAATGCTAGATGAGAAGATAATGTCCATACTGGAAAAAGATCTTGAGTTCCTCGCATTGGCTTCCCTAAATCCTAATCTATTTACTTATTAACACTTCCAATATGTTATAATGTACTTCTATTTTAATATGAAAATTCAATACAATAAATGTAGTTCCTTCTGTGGATTTGATGGGAAACGAAATATAGATATATACTTTGTAAATAAAATTGTAGAATAAAGACCAAATAGATTGGTTCAGAGAGTAAACTAGGAAATATTAAAAAAAAAGACTAAGAATATGTAGGAAATTTGTGTAAGAGTAGTTATATAGTTGATTAGATCTAAGCTCAGTCTTGTTCTGTATTATTTTCATTTACATAGTCAAGGGGTAACTTATAATTTTGTTGCATTAGTTCAGATTCTTATCTAAAATGCTCTTGGCAAGTATTGTTGTTATTACTTTTACTAGGAATTGCTCAGAACATTCATTCCAAAACTCTTTCCAAAACTCCACCTGTTTGTTAGATTAGGGGATAGGTTAACTAAAGCTATCCCCTAATCTAAACATTTACAAGATTGCAACAACAGATTGAAATTACAAGAGTTAAGTTTCCCCAAATTTGGCATATCATGATAGCTATTTATGTCTGAATGTTTCTCATTAGACAGTGTCTCCCTAAAGAAGTAGTAGTAAAAGAAGGAACTGAAGATGAAAATTTATATTATCATGAATCGTAGGTTACTTCTCTAGGAACCTTCATCATTGCCAAAAAATTCATATAGATAGTCTATGGAGTATCATAAACTTGATAGTTAGGTGATTCCATTTACTAAATAGCTTTAGTTTGCTCTCTTGAAACACCTGATCTTCAATATAGCTTCTTATTAAACAATAATTTGTGGAATATTCTTGAAGTCAAAAGTTTCACCAATTCATCTCTTACAACTGATAAAAACCACAGGTCTTAAGCCTCCTTTGACAAAATAAATAGAAATTATTGAATACTCTGCTTATCCTTGAATTGACAATGGGTTTGGTGATTACAGATATTACTGCACAACCTCTATTGTTTGATAGTTTATAAAGACTCCCATAGATCAATATGATAAAGAAACCAATCAAAATTTGAACCACTGGACAAAAACTTTGAGAGTCATCCTTGTCTTCACCACTCTCTTTCAGGAAAAATCATCTCCCTAATATGTTTTAACAAGTCATAATCAGAGCACTAGATTACTAGACACGGTCAAGATATCTCTCCCAAGAACTAAGCATTTCTTGTCAAACAAAAATATTTTTGGTAAACTAGATATTTCTATATGACATTCTCTGTCCCTCTACCCTCACTTTGTTGACATTAGAATAGAGGAAATAAAATTACTTTTGGTCATAAAGACCCATCATCAGAATCCTATGTTACAACAAAGCACAATTTAGAAAAGTTTCAAGAAAGGGGGAAATGATGATCTGAGTGGAAGAAAGATTTATATAACCGAGACAAAACTATGCTAAAAGTAAAACTAATGAACTGAATTACATGCATAACACCATTTACAAGTCCAGGATAGTTGTCTTTGTCATCCATATCAGGCCTAAAGTAGATAATAGTTTACCTTTTAGGCTAAGATGGGGACTTGTCTCAAACCATGTCCTCTTGGGACTCTAATTGCTCAATAGGAAATAAAACCATGCTTATGTCTCATATTGTGTATCTTTCAAAAAGAAAATATATAAAATGTAATATATTAGCCATAGTCTAGGACATAAGTGTGTCCTAGTTTGTGTATCATTGTAATTAAAATCAGTCTTAGTTTTAAGCTTATATAAGGAGAAAAAGTTGTTTCTTTGGGCTTAGATAGTCCAAATTGGGATACAATCTAAAATACACACGTGTTCTAGGTTGTGTACTGCAATAAACACAAATTTTGACGCTTTTGTTCTCTAGAAGTTATCCCATGTTTCTTATATGCAAAATTTTTCAATCTTTCCTTAACTTCTACTTACAATAATACATGAAGCAACTGCAATATTTTTTAAAAAATTAAGTTAGTTATATAGCTTAAAGAAACCTAAATATGCGTGACCTTATTAAAATAAATGGTTAACACTAAATTCAAAATCCAAAAGAAATGATATTAATTAAAAGCAACAACAATTTGGAGTTCTTAAAACTCAGTAGGGTTACCTCCTAACAAGTGCTTATTTATATTCATTTAGCCAGACTTCTTATTTAGTACAAATGATAATGTAAGGCAATAAACTCATTACCCTAACTCGTTTCAAATTCTTTCTTTTCCTTCAACTTCATCGATTCCTTCCAACTTGTTTTAGTGATACCCACTAACTGCTCTTTTGGGTTCATCTTAGTCTTACTAAAAAAGATTTGTACCATTTGAGTTTAAGAAACTAGATAACTATTTGATTTAAATTTCTATGTTTTTTAAGTCACCAATTAATTTACTTTTGACATTAATATTTTAAACTATAAAGAACATGAGCTAACTTCTCAATAGGTAACTCTAAATTTGATTACCATCTTACTAAACTTAAGGTTTTTATAGGAATCTATAAGGGTCATAAATGTGCACCTCTTGCTTAGTAGCTCTAACAAAAGTTTAGATGTATTATATATGGCTCATATGTAGGGGTGTCTAATTTTAGAGCATTTTTTGAAAGAGTGCATATGTTTCTTGAAATTATTTTAATAATTAAGGTCACATGTTAATGCATTACCTTCTTAAAAGTAAAAAGGTAAAGACATAAGCATATTAGTTTGATAGATGATTTTTGTAAAAAGGACATGACCTAGGACATAACAGTGTCAGAGCTTATATCCATACATAAATGGATATATTAAGTTACACAACCTAGGATACAAATGCAATAAAGCCCATATTTATGTGTAGATAAAATATTAAGTCACACAATTATGTTTAGGATAGGTTGTCTTATCTAAAAAATGTTTTTTTGGTAGATTTCGAACTTTAGAAGGATTTTAGGGCTTATTATAGTCATGTTTAAATTAACTAGGGTTTGGTATAAAGTAATATATGTATAAATGTACCAGTTAGAATTTACCAAACAACATACTTGTTGTAAACCTAGATATATAAGAGATATCTATAATCTTCATTTAAATACTTAATTGAATACTAAAATCAACTACTCTTAGCTCCTAAGGACATAGGCATACAAAATAGGTCAAACCTCAATAGAATTTTCTTGTGTTCTTATTGTTTTCTTCCATCCTACTTTTTTTATTGTTATACATTATTTCTCAATAAGTGGTATTAAAGCCTAAGTGAAATGAAAATGACTTTAATTACAAGGTTTGAAGTGGGGAAGTTCAATGAAACTAATGATTTTACTGTGGCAATTGAGAGTAAATGAGTCATTGGCATAGTAAGTTATATTGAAGGGGCTACAAGAGAACAAGCTAGAAGATGTTGATGAACTTGATTGGAGGAGTTATAGGCATATAGTTATTTACCAAATCATAGATATTACATCCCTTATGGAGATATGGAAAAGGTTGGATTGAGATTACATAGGTTGGAGATACAAAGGTAAATATATTTGAATAACATATAAGGCTTCTAGTGACCATTAAAAACTAGGATAAAGCAATGAATATGCTTTGTTCTTTACTTATTTTCATGAACATTTACTGACTATCCTCATATTATCCAAAGAGACTGTAAATGTGGAAGACATAATTATCATGAAAATAGGTAAAGAACAAAACATATTCAATGACTAGTGGATAATAGTTACATCAAATGCAATATCAAATGAGGCCTAAAGTAAAGACTAGTGGAAAATAGTTACATAAATCAAATGAGGCATATAAAAGCATCCAGAACAATAGATAACATGCAAACAATTTTAGAAATTTAACGCTAGATAATTACCTCTAGATATTGCTCCACTGCAAATGACACCATAGATGATTGATCTTTTGAACCCGTACGAATAACAACCTAAAATGTAACAGTAATTTGCACTGTTAAAGTTATCAATTGAGAGGGATAAAAGGCATCAAACACTGTAGATAAGTTCCTTGAGAAGTTGAAGAATAAGGGTTATGAAGACCTCTACATGGTTGATGCTATTAATGAGTATATGGTTATTCTGTTCAATGAATTTGAAGGTAAGAAGCTTGTACCCACACTCTGTTTTGAGGTACCAAGGTTATTTTTATTCAGGATCTCTTCATCTTTAGGCTTCCCTACCTTGTGATATTTCTTTATTACTTTCAACAAATATGCAACTTTGATTCAGTCTTCAACCAGTATTTTCATGAAGACTTATTAGCCTACCTAATCAATTTGTTATATGATTAAGTTCGTATAAGTAGTGGACACCATATACAAAGTTAATTAATTTCATAATAAGACTCGTCCATTGGTTCACAACATATTTAATTACTACTTAGCTTAAACAAACATAAATATCACATGCATAATAAGAATGTGATTCAGCAATGAAGATAAAACAAAAAAGGTTCAAGTGCATAATAAGAATTTATTCATCATTGTCATCAGTGGACTTTTCGAATACAATATCACATTCATTCTCACTACTGCTTGTCTCTAAGTCATCTAAATCGTCATTCAAATGTTGCTCGGAATTCAATACAACATTATTTATTACATCAAATGCAATATCATTTTGATCTAAAAAACTTCCACTGGAACTTCATAACACTCCTCAACATCATTTGCATCTTCTTCATTACCATGCAATGGGATATCATACGCATGTCTAACTTTACATTCTTGCACAATTCGTCAATTTGAATAGACTAATAAATCTTCCACTAAAAAAACATGCTTTTCTTGGTTTGCCAAAACAAATTGGTCATCCTTGAACCAAAACTTAGTTACGTTGATGCTTTTTAGAATGTTGTTGACCCTCATATTCGAATTTCCAAGATCGTACCATTTGCATTTGAAAAGCACAACACTTTTACCTCTAACATATTCAAGCCTGATAATATCTATCAACATCCCATAAAATGTAATATTATCTTCCCCATAATTTCCTAACACTGCAACACCACTATTTTGTGTAATCCTTCGCAGATCACGAGCTTCAGTGCTAAATCGCATGCTATTTGTATTGCATACAGTATACATTTGTACCAAACCATGAGGTCTACATACTAATGCATGCAAAGACTCAAACATATTTCCTTCACGGGAGCTCGTTAATGTCGTCATTTATAACAAGAAATAAAATTAGTTAATAATATATAATTATTAGTGTACACCACATACAAATGTTCTTCTCACCCGATGCTTTAACCATGAAGAAAATTGTTCTCTATGTCTCCTGTCAACATGCAATAGACTTTGTTACCTCAGCTCATCCATGTGCTCACTATGGGTCATCATAAATTCACTCAAAATTATATGAAATATCGCTACTTATGACATATCTTAATTTGAAAAAAGGTTAGAAAAACTTACTCAATAAAGGGCCTAATCTCATGACAATTCATAAGCACATACCAATGTGCAATCTCTAGCTCATTTGTAAGAAGAGCAATTGTTTTGGCAGCACCAATCGGCTTACATTGTTGGAAGAACACTGATACGTCACTACCATCAACCATATCATTGATTTGATCTGGCACGTTGAAGTTGGTTTCAATTCCTTTTAAATACATTGAATAGAATGTCATTCACTCTTTAACAACATACGTTTCTACAATTGATCGTTCTAAACGTACTTTATTTCTAACAAATCCCTTTAGTCTACCTAGGAATCTTAACAAATGATTAACCATAATTAGATAGGCCACTATTTACTTAACTTTTAAAAGTAATAGGATCAATTTAAATAATACCTCTCAATTAGATACATCCATCTATACACAACCGGTCCACCAAGTAAGGCTTCATTTGACAAATGAATTGCCAAATGTACCATCACATCAAAGAACGTCGATGGGTATATCATTTCAAGTTTGGATAAGATTAAAGTAATCTTATGACACATCTTCTATACGTCATCCTTATTCAAACTTCGTCTACAAATTCGGCGAAAGAAGTCCCCCAACTTCATTAAAACACCTATCACATCTTTGTTCAAGATAGAACGCGTGCCTAATGGACACATAACCCAAACCTAGGCTCCGTAGAAATTGATTTGCTTCATAATAGGACTTCGAAAAAGATTTACATTTAGGTAATACATCCTTTAGTAGAGCAAGTAACATGTCAAATGACTTATTGCTCCACTTTTTGTATACTTTCAAATGAAGCAACTTTATTAAAAATGACAACTTTGAAAAATTCGTACATCCCGGGTACAACTCTTCAGTTGCTTTACTCAACAATTCATGAAAGCCACCCAGATAGAATCTTCAACCCCTATAGAAGGACTCCTTCTGTCCTGATTAATTGGATGATCATTTAAGAAAGTACCCATATCATCAAGCAAAGCTTGCATTCCATCATCCTCCTCATCACCATCACCTTCATTAATATTAATGCCCGTCCCATCTATGTCTACATTTGCAGTGTCAAGCCTTTCTTCCCTAGATATAAATCTATATTCTGGCACTTCACCATATAAAACCTAGCGGGTGTATGATTGGTCCATGCCGAATTGCATTAAATGTTCAAAAACATTCTTTTGAGATCTCATATAACAATTCATGCAACGTGCACAAGGGCATGAAATGTCACACTCTTTACCCTTTTTTCCAGCCACAAAATTCATAAACATCCTCACTCCATCAATGTATTCAGAAGAAAACCTTACATTGTTCATCCAACTCTTATCCATAGAGCAAGAAATACCTATTAATTCAATATAAGAATGAGAACATAATGTTATGTTAGTAAGCGAAGGATGAGGAAAGCTTTACTAGGTATCTAAACGAAGTAGTAGAAAACCTAACTGTTAAAGTAGGAAAACTAATTTTTTCCTATGAGCTTCTTCATAATAGACATAAAATATGATACTATAATTCCCATCATGTTGAGGAGACCGTTTATGATTGGCAATAGGGTACTAATTGATGTCCCCAAATTATTAGGTTAGGTTCTAAGAAATCTAACTACCAACGAGAGTCATAGATAAAGAAAGGGCTAAACCATTGTTTAACAACTTAGAAAATTTAAAAGAAGCAAGATTTTGATAAATACATATTTGAAGCTAAGACATCTATACAAATATTAGCTTTGCTCTACACATACTAATTTGTATTATTATTTCATAAACTATATGGAGAACTAGGGAGAGAGTAATAAAAAAAGTCATAAAACAAATTAAGCAAAATATGACATTTCATTTCTCTATTTATGTATGAATGCAGGATCTTTACTTTAGCAGAATTGCATAAAACAAAATATGGCCTCTCGTATAGCAAATTCAATAGCTATACTATGAATGCAAACAAACCAATTAACAATCCAGCAACTTTATACTTATAAGTTAGCATACCTGGTTCTTCTTTTCCAATGGCTCCTCCAACTATCTCCTCCTCACACTTGCAAATAGTATCTGTCATAAAGCACGAAAAATTAGAACTAAACTTTTGCAATTGAATGTATAAAATCTTATGAACAGATACTTTTGAATATGTTTTGACAAACAATCCTCTTAAATTCAAACAATAATCAACTACACTTAGCAAGTAGGGCTGACTTATTTAATGTAACTATATACATCCTAAGCATATTGCATCCTTCATACATCTTGTTTACCTCGTATGACTTGTTATTCCCTTTAGTCTAAAATTTTCTTATCTCATAATATATCACACTTATTTGTTAGTACCCTTAAATAATTTTACAAAAATTATGCTCTTAAATACAAATTTTATAATAGGATACTAAATTTTAACTATATTAAATTAAGAGATTATATTCTAATATTAAAAATTATTCAAAAAAGTGTCCACTATTAAACAATATTGATGCTTTACAAAAAGAACTAAAATCGTGTAAATTTTGATATGATATTGTAACTTTAACTATGACATTTTAGCCCTTACAAAATAAATTTTAAACTCAAGGAAGTATTTGTCTAAAATTATATTGAACTTAATGAAGTATGTTTTACTTGTTCTTTTAACATGAGGATTTAATTGAAAGGTATAAGTATCAATTATTATAAATATTTTATATTTTTAATTGAAAACAAATATTAAAAGTTGTTATTACAATGTAATTTATAGATCCATCATAGTAAAGCACATATGTATACAAAGAGGAAGTATCTTGTTTGGGGAAAAGATTAGGGATAACAATTTTATGATGCCAAATCTTTGAGAATTTCTTAAGTTTAGTGTCAAACCTTAAATTTTTAAATTTGATGTTAAACCTTTCAAAATTGTATCACTCAAGTCAAAATGTTAGTTTCATATTTTTTTATTAATGTGGCTAACATACTAAAGAGATAAGAAAATTATATATCTCAAGTCAAAATGTATCTCATAATATATAACTCAAGTCATAATATATCTCATAATAGCTATCTCAAGTCAAACTGTTAGTTTCATTGTATAATTTTCTTATATCATAATATCTCATACATGTTATTGGTGTGTGTTTTTAAATTTTTTCTTAATATCAAAATCTGTTGCTAATGATACGCTACTCCCCCTATAAGTAATCAAACTTAATTTCATGTTTGACCTTTTCCTAAGATCCCGAGTGGTAGTAAGATTTTTACTGGGCAATGTTATTGTCATTGTTGCTACTAGTATGAACATAGTTTTCAAAGTAAGCATTTATTCCCTCACTTCTTTATATCACCTATATTTCTCCTAAAATAATAACCTTTCAAATATGTTCAAGGCCAATTAATTCTTTCATCAAATAAAGACAACCCATCATTTTTTTCTAAGTCAAACTCCATAATCATTTCATTCCATTTTAATATAAATTCTTCATTTGTTGGCATCATACACAACATCTACAAATGTATCCTTCAAATTCTTATGACTTTTGTGGTTACTAAATTTCTCAAGTAATTTTGTTAGTATATACCACAAACATAGTTTATTATAGTTATAAATACCACCTTAATGGTATATTAATACTTTTACACTCATTTGTAATTATAACATTAGGCATCTTCTCATTTATACACCTTAACAATGTACAAAAGAGACAATATAAAGTGTCAACAGGCTTGTTGGTTAAAAGTGTATAACTAAGCAATATAGATGTCCATGATGGTTTCAAACATCTCTCTGTCAATTCATTCTTTTTTCATTCTCTAGATAAAATTGCAAAAATAAAAACATGCTGAAAATCTTTTTCAATTTTATAGCCCTTTTATTATATGATTTTATTGGTTATAACATAATCTCCTATTTAGAGTTAGGGACATTGTGATTACGTCCCAAATAATTACAACCAATTCCATCATAGTTCACAAAGTCACTATTAAATTTCCATGACGATCTCATTTTGGAATTGATCCCCAAACACACTAAATAATGCTACAAGTATCTGCATCTAATTGGGACTTATGGTGCTAAATCTTTCTCAGAATGGTTTAGTTTTTCTAGGAAAATAATACCTATAGTATCTGCTTCTAATTAAGATTTAAGATGCACAATTCTTTCTCAAATTAATTTCATTGATTCTAGGTTCCTTTTAAGTGAGCTCATAAACAACGAAATACACGATCTCTTGGAACCTTAAAAAAATGGGCTATAGGTTCTTTCTGTTAGAGTAGTGCCCTGAAGGCAATCGCCTTTAGCGTATTTTGTACAAAGTTGTGTACACACTTTATGAATAAATAAAGAAAGGCATATTTCATTAACTTGCTGTTCATTATTTATGAATGGATATTGATCTATAAGCAAATTAATGAAGTCCATGATATATGACATAGCATGAAGGAAATTGTGATGTGATCATACTAACGAGATTCCTATCATGTGCAATTATGTCAAGATATCTAAATTATCCCTAGTCATAAGATTACCGAGACTGGACATCGGAATCCGAGAGACTAGTACATCTCAAGCTCCTTGATTTGATCAGCGGTGGATCTCAGAAGTTGTAAATATGAGATATTTAGGGTTGAGATGTGGATGCTTACTAGAGGTAGTAAGTACATTGGATGACCTGCTATGAGATCATCACATGGATGTCCTATTCTAATGTCAGTGATAATCTCATCATAGCAATGGTGCAAGTATCCTTAGACTTGAGGTGCTCAAGGATATCTTGGATACTGATTTTGTGCTTTGACTCCATTCCTTGTTGCCTTACAGAGGTCGCTCATAGGGTGGTGATTGGGTACAGCTTGAGGTATTCGAAGGTAATTGAGTAGCCAATAGAAGATTCACCACTTCTGTGATAGCAGAAGATGATACCCATGGCCTCTTGTCAGGGTCATTACTTGGAAGTCTCTGGCCGGAGCATATATGTCATGAAGAATGTCTTCATTGACATATAAAGTAATGAGTCCTAGGACAATAACTCATACCACTTGGACTAGATTTGACTTAGTCAGTCTAGTAAGAGTTGACACTTTGCCCATACTCATAACCAAGTGGGGTATAGCATAGTGAAAGGACGAATTGCACGGTAATTGTCTATGGAAAGGTTCTTGATATGGTTCATGATGAATACATGTTCATTCGTCAAACCAATTACTTTTCGGTCAATTGGGGGTCATGATGTGTTGCTAGATACCGCTCATGACTTGCTTGGATTAAGTGTTAATCTAAGTGGCCAACATAACCGGAAACCTAATGGGTCACACGCATAAGAGTGTCTCGGAGAATTCGTAAAATAGTTTTGGATAGAGTTCCAATATATAGAGAGCAAAAGGATTAAATGGATCCCGATGAGATCGAGATATGTCCCGATGAGATCGCGACATCGATATTGCTGAAAAATATTTTCGGAGGTTTTTCCCATACCGGGACCCGGTAGGCCGGTAGGACCGATCCCAGTGTGACTGGACCACTTCAGCATTTATTTATATATATATATATATATATATTAATTCTGAAGATGGAGGAGGAGCTCATCCTTTTACTTTATATATATATATATATGTATAAAGTGGCTAACGTGGATGGTCCACCTATTTGGCATTTAATGAGTCTTTAAAGCTAAAGACACATGGCAAATGAAGAGAATTGAAGATGATTATCGTGGTTTTTAAAAGAAGGAGGTTTTAAAACCTAAGCTTTAAGTTTGGAAGAAAGAAGATCATCGTAGGAATCTTCATCTTCATCTCATCTTCAAGCTCTTCTTCATCTTCTCTCCATCGTTATTCTCAAGCTCTCCAAGAACAAGGTAAGATCTAGCAGTCTTCAACTTGTTCTAGCTATTCCCGGGTCAAAGGGTTTGTCTCGGTTAGCTTCTCCGATCTCTGCGTGGATACCGTTAGAGACGGTCTCCTTTGGCCGTTATGATTTGAGTTTGTTGTATAGACACATGGATCCTGGCTTTCGGAAAGGTCCCGGAATAAAAATTTTTGTTTTCCGCACCGTGGGCATGTGATGCACTCCGACCTAGTCATGGTTTCTTCGTTATATATGACACAAGTGGTTCTGATACCACTGTAGGAAAATCCCGGTGACGATGATGCATGTTGATTGTGTGAATTTCGAATTCAGTGTAGAAATATTGTTTTCGAAATTTTTTTGCCAGATATGTTCACAAGATGTTGTTGCATATGTATGTGGAAGCTTGGAATTTATCAATGTGATTTGATATGGTTTTGCTAATTTATTCCCCAATGTTCTTGTTGCTGTCTTTGTGCACATTCCTTGAATAGGAATGCTTATAAATTCGAGAATAAATTGTAGAAAAATTCTTTTTCGGATTTGCTTTCACCAAAATGTCTCTGAGATGTTTATGAATGTCTATGAGAATGGAAAAATATTTTCGAGGTGATTTACTATTTATTTGAGAATTTATTGTGTGCTGTTGGGAATAACTGTGTTGAGGAACACAGATTCTACATTGGCTTTGTTGCTGAGTTTGGATGAGTTTTTGTTGGAAATAAATCCTGAAAAAATTCATGGAACATGTTGTAAACATTTTGTAACCTCTTTAATTTTCTCATAATTTATTGAAATTTTTTAAATGAGTTTTTCAAGCAAAACACAGAGCTTGCCAGTTTTGAGAAAGTTGCCGGAGCTGTTTTGTTTGGAATGATAAATTGTGTATTTCTCAATTCCAATGCCTTGGATCAATTTTAATGTGATTAAAAATGTTTTATATTGATGATGTATGCTTTCCAAATTGAATTTCTTGAAATTGGGTTTCCAAAAATTTTCGGATGTCAAATGTGTCCCATTAGCGTCTCGTTAGTGCATTTCATTGTCTTGATTATTTTGGCCGTCACAAAATTTGTGAACAGTGCCGAAGTAATCTTGATAAAGTTTAGACTACCTAGAGATACTTAGGGTGATAGTTTGATATTCTCAAATTATTTAAAAATCTAAATGAATAAGAGTGTATTCATCAATTTCAAGTTTTTCATGTATAGTTTGATTATACATGGTAAGCATGATACAATGAAAGTGTTTCATTGGTACATCATAATAAAGAATATTACACTTGGTATTGTGAATTGGAACTGCACGGATTGAGAAATTAGCCGATTAGATAGCAATTCCACATGGATAAGTCGACTAATAAAGATACATTTAACACCCCACTCCCGCGAGACCCGAACCCGATATCGAGGGTGATATCCAAGCCCGTGACTCGCGAGGGTGGAATGCTAGAACAGTCAAATACACTTTACGTTATGACATTTTTCTTTTTGAAAACGGGTGAGTGCGCAGAAAACAATAAACATTTTGGGCCCGTTTTATTACAACAATATTTTCAATAATACAATACAATTACACAATGACTAACAGGGGCCCACTAAATAAAATCTCTAATCTACGGAACTCGCAGAAATACAAATTTACACTAAACAAAACGACACAAATGCAGACGTGAACTGATCCCGACCCTTACTCTGTCTTGCTAGCGGTAGTCATATTCCCGTTTATCTAACGGGGTACTCTTCATTTCCTGAAAAATAATTGCAATGTTGGGTGAGTTTGCGAACTCAGTGAGAAACCATCATCGATGGTTCACCCAACTCATGCATTCACAAATCATAAACACATAGTCACACAGTAGCAGTTACAGAAATATCACACGCAATTTTATTATTCACATTTTGCAGTCCTCATATACATATGCAATGCGCATGTAACACTTTAATTTTCTTTTCGTTGTTGTGACCGTGCGCCTGAAATTGTCCCAGTGACGGGCACATTGCGTTGAGCCAGTAGCTCTGAAATCGTTGGGCGTGATATGCCCTGCGGTGAGCCTGTGGCTCTAATAATCGTTGGACCTGAGGTCCTGTGCGTTGAGCTTAAAGCTCTCATATATGTTGGTACCACCGGTCACAACTACCATTATCTGACCATGCAATTATGCGTGAATGCACATGTCTCATTTTCTATTTCGATACCATTTTTCATTTCTTCGGACCTTTGGTCCGGTATTTCAATCATATGCAATTTCCATTCATTTTGACTGATGCATTCATAAACATTTACTCACATTAGCACTTCAATATCACATTTTCAATATTTCGAACACCCATGGTCCGAAATCAATCAAGAGCAATCACACACATATATCCATCCTTAACTCCACATGACATGAGTGCATACAATTAAACACATTTAGGTTGAGAAACCAACTAGGTTACTCACCTGAATTTCCTAGCTGTTGCCTGGAAACTCCAGCACTGCCCGTGGATTATCGATCCATCGGCTCTATAATAACCAATTCATTTCATTCATTACAAAAAGCACAGTCAAAATAATTAATGATGCACATTTCTTGAATAAAAGGTGTACTATGCCTATTCATGATTTTCCCGGTACCATTTCCCACTTTCCACTTTCTTTTTTTCAGCATCTAACTTTCACTCACTTGATCAATATCGGCTCATTTCGATTCAATACCATGCCGTAGAACTCACCAATTTCGTTTATACCAATGAGTTCTATTTGCCAATTCGTATGCACTAAACTAAGCTCACAAGATCTCAAAACAAATTTTCATTTTGAACTAAATCAAATTCACTTATTAAAGACTCCATTACACTGAATTCATATTCGAAATTCTCATAATTATAACCCAATTATCAGGAAACTATCCTTAGGTTGCAATACAATCACATTCTTAACTTTCTTTCACTAATTGAGATCTCTAAAACCTGAATTCAAACTCTCATTCTTTTCCTCAATTGTAGACCTCTTTCTCTAGATCACAACGAATCAAACATCACCTCAATTGGAGGTCTACGCCAATAGTTATGCCCCAAAAACCAAATTAAACCTATTCAGAAACTGGCCCTCGCCGCGGCTTATGGACGCTCGCCGCGGCGTCTCCAATGTTCCTCGCCGCGGCATTTTAAGTGAGCTCGCCGCGGCATTTAGGACCGACCCTAGTGTGACTGGACCACTTCAGCATTTATTTATATATATATATATAATTAATTAATTAATATATATATATATGTGATATACGTGGGAAGATGGAGGAGGAGCTCATCCTTTTACTTTATATATATATATATATATATGTATAAAGTGGCTAACGTGGATGGTCCACCTATTTGGCATTTAATGAGTCTTTAAAGCTAAAGACACATGGTAAATGAAGAGAATTGAAGATGATTATCGTGGGTTTTAAAAGAAGGAGGTTTTAAAACCTAAGCTTTAAGTTTGGAAGAAAGAAGATCATCGTAGGAATCTTCATCTTCATCTCATCTTCAAGCTCTTCTTCATCTTCTCTCCATCGTTATTCTCAAGCTCTCCAAGAACAAGGTAAGATCTAGCAGTCTTCAACTTGTTCTAGCTATTCCAGGGTCAAAGGGTTTGTCCCGGTTAGCTTCTCCTATCTCTGCGTGGATACCGTTAGAGACGGTCTCCTTTGGCCGTTATGGTTTGAGTTTGTTGTATAGACACATGGATCCTGGCTTTCGGGAAGGTCCCGGAACAAAAATTTTTGTTTTTCGCACCGTGGGCATGTGATGCTCACATCGGGATTTTCCTACACTTTCTACAACATAAATCACTTCCATCATTCCCCTTACAATTGAGGTTATTTGGTGATTACTAGCCCCTCAAGTCACAGAGCCTTATACTGAATTCCATTATTAAAATCTTACTTCCACTACTATACACCATCTCGGCTACAAAATAATAAAAACTTAGAAAATCAATCCTTCAACAACAAACTCTATAGCTAGGAGAAATAGGGGCTTGTGAAAGAGCTTTTGTTTGAGAAAAGTTGTATTCACTGTGTGATTCACACAATATACAAATCGAAAGTAGCTAAATATAAATGCAACAGAACTAATCAAATATGTAAGATAGATTTAATCCAATCTACAAGATAAGGATAAAGACTAATATTTGACTAAGAGTAAGTGTTGTCATCCCCTTCAAGTTAACAGAGTATTGCGACAGTGAATTTACTCCTAAATCCATGAAAGGCAGATGAAGATAAGGCTTTTGTCATGACATTGCTGGTAAGAAGATACTGTCACACAATGCAAACCTAAATGCATTGTGTTACAGATAATCAAAACAAACGAATAGGCAATCTTAAACCCAGATTAAATCGTCCACTTCAATCGATTCAAAAACTAACATTTTACTCAACATTAATCGCAAGCAAAGTAGTTGAATGACTTACCTCAACCAACATGCACATGCACTCCAACTGTAGATGACAAAGGGATGTCAACTGGTGAAGCAACCTCGACAGATTCCAAGCGCGATAGAAGATGAGAGAGGGAAGCTGGCTCAAGGAAAAGGGAAGGCGACAAAGCTAGCTAAACGAGTGCAGGAGACTGATGAATCTCTCTGTTTTTCATTTACACAGAAGATGAGATGACGACGTTATGGGGGGTGAGAACACGATGTCGTCTCATCTGGTTGGAGGGTGAGACTTTAACTTTCAAGGATACAAAAATGACGTCGTGTTGGGCCAACAAAAAGGCGTCGTTTTCGTGGGCGAGGGGAACAAATTAAATATTTGGACCTAGCCTTTTTCGACATTTAATTCACCAAAACATCGTGTTTTTATTTTGGGACGTCTTTCTAGTAAAACAACGTTAAACACTTCATTTATCTGCAACATCTGCATACGACGTCGCAGAATCTAGGCTCTTTTCATGACGTTTTTTCAAATGTCAGCAAAAGCCTCATACCATTTGCTGCGTCTACTTCAAAAACGACGTGAAATGTATGCTTTTGTTGTAGTGTATGAGTACAATATTGAAACATCCAAAACTGTATTCACTTAGAAAATAATAAATGATTCTTATAATTTTTTCTTTACTGGAAAAGAGTGTGTGATAAGCTTCCTTCAACCAAAAGCTAGCCATTTGTGACATTTTTCCATATCCAAGTGAGCATACCATTTGTCTTGAACACTGACTACTGCTACTTGTA
This sequence comes from Erythroxylum novogranatense, assembly GCA_029891385.1. NCBI lineage: Eukaryota > Viridiplantae > Streptophyta > Magnoliopsida > Malpighiales > Erythroxylaceae > Erythroxylum > Erythroxylum novogranatense. The sequence goes on along the minus strand of CM057229.1, from coordinate 29,872,246 downwards.
TATTTACTTATACACTGAACAAAAGAAATTATAGTAGTTAGAACTCTTAATAGCATTTAAAAATTATACACTTGAATCACACATAGATTACAGACACCTCTACCCCCTCTGACAAAGATGTTTTTTTGTTATTAGTGCTTCGGATTGCCACCTGGACTTGATGAAAGAAACAAGTAAAAGCATAAGTTAAAAATCACATCCTCATTCACTGAAGCTTTTCTACCACCCACGGATAAAGCTCACCTGAGAAGAAGCTCTCTTCAGAACTGAATACACATGAGAACGGATCATACCCATGGCTGTTGATGGTTATACATGTAAACTTAATAAATGACGAAACTAGATATAAACGTTAAAATTTTGAAATATTCCTAATTAAATGCTACAGTGTTGACACCATTCTATACCTGGAGTTGTCAAAATTTGAGTAAATAAACACTAGATTTTGCATATTGTGGGTTGTTCTCAATATACCTAATGTAATAAAAAAATCAGAATCCAATGCCATATCCTTAAAACAAGAGAAAGCCTACCATTATGTGTTGTAGACATGTAGCCTCATATATGGCTATAAGAAAAATATTTACTTGTGCTAAACACTCATCAAGTCATTTCAGTAGTGGCAGGAATTTCTTGTTTCCCACACTCATGGTTGGAGAATAAAATTAGTAGAAATCTATAAGATGCGTTACAAATAATTGAAATCCATCAAAAGAAATAATCTAATATAACAGCTCAAGTTTGAACTCCATCATAAGCAAGATTTTAACAAACAAAGACATCCTCATGATCAGTGAAATGAACTCCTAGAACATAAATGATTGCTCTAGGATTCATATACATATGACCAATAATAAGAAGATATATTATATGGTTAATCTGTCTATTAGAAAAGAGAAGATCTATATGCATAGGTTTGTTATTAAAGCTACTATAGAAACTAAAAGAAGTCGAAAACTATTGAATCAATCTTCTTCATGGTTAATTACCAAAAAAAATCTTCTTCATAGTCACAAAGTATAGCCATTCATTTACATAACAATCTTCCAATTGAATCTTTACCAATTCAATTTGAATTTCATGACCTAACTGATATAGAGGATTACTAGTCAAGTTTGGGAACCAAGTTGCCTTTTATCAGTAAGGAGTAGAAATGAAAAGAAAAAGAAAAACTGATACTGAATGCTAATAGTAAAGCAGATTTACAGCATTGTTGACTTGGTAAAATTCTGTACGTTAGCTGCCTAATTCTAGGAGTAGATAGTGGAGATTCTTTCTATTCTTGAAATTCAAATGTAAACCATTGTAATCTGTTTTGTGTTTAAATACACACAATCAATAGAAAATCAATACAGCTTTTACAATCTTTTATGGTATCAGAGCCTTAAACCTCTAAAGAGTTTTTCTCCCAAATAACCTGTCCTCTATCTACTCAATGGCTCGCCTAGCTACTGTCCTTAACTCTGATAATACAACCATCACCACCATTGTTCAATTTAATCCAGCCACGCAACTTCCGATCAAGCTTATTGGCTCCCAAAACTTTGCCACATGGAAAGCACAAATCTCCATGTTGATGAATGGCCATGACTTATTCGGTCATCTCGATGGCTCCTTCCCAGCCCCAAGCAAAACTATTACTGAAAACAACACCACTTTACCCAACCCTGTGTATAATACATGGTTTAGATAGGATCAATTGATCCAAAATGCACTCATGGCTTCCGTTGATCCCACCCTTGCTTCCTCAGTTGCCAATGCCCCCTCTGCTCACTCTGCTTGGAGCACTTAACACGGCTTTTGCCAATAAATCATAGACGCAAATCTTTAGTCTTCGCGATCAGTTAGCTCGCCATCACAAAGAGTCGCAATCTGTGGCCACGTATCTTCGCGAAATCCGCTCACTGGCTATTGAATTAGCTACTGATGGTGCACCTATATCAAATGATGAAATGATTGTCAATATTCTCAGTGGTCTTGGCACTGAGTTCTGAGAAATCTCGGCTGCTATTCAGTCTCGGGACTCAACTTGTTGGATCGGAAAAAGAAAGCATGCTTAGTTTGGAGAAACGATAGATTTCAAAACTTTTTAAGAAATCATCTTGCAGCGGAAGCAATATATCCAAATCAACATGCTAATCCATACATGATATGGTATAAGGATAATAAAACCAAGAACAAGATAAAAGGAATTACCGACTCCTTCATTCATGACTTTAAATCCTCGCTGCGCTATCCTCTCCTTCTTATATCCAAATCCTTTGCCTTTGAGTCTTTTCCTTTAGCAATCTATCTTCTTCTTCTTCCTTGTAGTAGTATCCTCTACCAATTAGATTTACCATTTGTTCTTCAAGGACAACTAGGTTAACAAAATCCTTTGGTGGGAAAGGAGAAGAAAAAATTTGGAGGAGATTTTCTTAGAAGAAGAAGAACCAAAATTGAAACTCTTTCAATTCTTTCACTTAGAATTTCGGTTCTCTCTTGCATGAAAAGAGAATGTCTAAAACATGCAAGAACCCTTTCTTACCTCTCAATTTCGAAATATGCATAAATGGAAAGAGTGAGAGGCATCCAATGCATCACTTCTTACATTAATCACTCATCAAATAGCCAATAAATGAGACTTACTTCATTTATCTTTAAAATGGTTATTTGAAAAGACCATAACCTATAATTGAATACCCATTTCGGTTTTGGCAAGAAGAAAGAAGGAAGATGGTCCATCTAATGCACATCTTTCATCTTTAATCTAATGAATACAAATAGGTTACATGCCAACATTAAAAGCCAACCATTAAACCATTTAATGGTAAGTTCATAACTCCATTTAATAATGATGAACCATAATAAAGACCATCTTTATTTAGTATTTTAATGTCAAATGTGTGGTTACACATCTAACCTAACACAATTTCGAAATTGCTTCTTCTCCATTTAAAAAAAATTGTTTTAATATAATTAATCTAATCAATTACATTAAACCAAAACAAGCCCATTTCTAAATGAACATATGGGCTTCCAATTAACCATTAATTAGTATAAGCCCATCATTCAATTATGGACTTCTAAAGTCTCCAAACTACTTCTTACTTAGCTTGATAACCTTCCTTAAAGCCAAGTGGGGAATCTTATTGGACTTTGATAATTCAAGCTCCAATAAGCCCAGAAATAATTCAATCTCATTGGAATTAATTATAGCTTATTAACTAAATGTCATTCCACTAAAGACAATTAGTTGAACTCTTGAATTATTAAATATTATGAGAATATGTCTAATTGCAAACCCTATTTAGAACCTTATTATAGCCATCCGCACAATAAAGGGTAAAATTACCGTTTTGCCTTTATGTTGGTTTTTCCTTCTAGATCTCTCATTTTACTTTATATGGTGATTAACACATAAGATCTCATCTTAGTGTTAAGACTTGATGGGTAGCTAGTCCATCAAACTATGGCGCCGATTTAATCACCAAATCTCCTTAAAACATCTAGAAGAGATGATAACACTATAAACTCTTTATTTGAGTGAATGTTCCACGATACATGTTTCAATTAATAATTCCAACATACGTATAATCGGATTAATACCTGTAAAAATCCATTCGATCATATCAAGAATTATTATGAAACACATATGAGTTCACCACTCATCAAGATTGTGGTTCATAATAGCGAATGCTTAAGTTGTATGTTTTAAGATTAAAGTAACGCCCACTTTATTCTTGAAAACATACTTGATTCGATTCATTTAATAGTGTCATTATCGATAGTCTACTACTATCATGATATGAAACTCATCATTCCCTTTAAGTAAACTCTTTTACTTAAATGGAGATAAATCGCAACACTACTGATCTAAACCATAATCAAACGACCAACTTGATTATTCAACTGTGAATCAATTAATTGATTCTAATAATATACATGTTTCCCATACATCTCTATGTATATGTATATTACTTACAAATGAATCTTGGTACCTTATGACCAGATATATAATGCTCATACAGATAAAACCAAACTCTTTTGTTTTATTAATAATAAATATTTTCATTACAAATCAGAATCAAGAAGATAAAGTTACATGTAAATACACTTGCTTTCCGAGGCACTATATTTACATAACTCTAACAATCTCCCACTTGCCCTAAAGCAAGTTTGACATATCCTTCATTCCCATCCCTCTAGGTGACCCTCAAAGCTCTTTTGAGTCAATGTCTTTAATGAACGGATCAGCAAGGTTTTGCTCAGTAGGAATCTTTACCACATCCACTTCTCCACGTTGTATTATCTCCCTTATGAGATGATACTTTCGCTCAATATGTTTGGCGACTTTGTGGTTCCGAGGTTCTTTAGAATTAGCCACGCCCCACTATTATCACAATAAAGTGTAATGGCTTTTTACGCCTCTGGAACTATCTCCAAATCATTTAGGAACTTTGAGCCGATCGCTTCCTTTTGCTTCACAAGCAACATACTCAACCTCCATAGTTTAATCAGCGAGACAAGATTGCTTGACACTCCTCCAAACTATGGCTCCACCTCCTAAAGTAAATATAGAACCAGAAGTTGATTTCCTTGAATCAACATCTGATTGAAAATCAGAATCCGTATATCCTGTCGGAATAAGATTACTTCCAGAGTAAACAAGCATTAAGTTCTTCATCCTACGAAGATACTTAAGTATACACTTAACCCATGATCAATGTTCCATTCTGGATTGGTGAAATCGCTACTATCCCATTGCGTAATGAGATATCCGGTCTAGTGCACAGCATTGCATACATCAAACTACCAACTGCCGAAGCATATGGAATGTTACGCATGCGTTCAACCTCCTCTTGGGTTTTAGGTGCTTGTTCCTTTGAAAGTTTGATTCCATGTCTAGTAGGAGTGAAACCCCTCTTGGAATCTTGCATGGCAAACTTATTGAGCATATTCTCAATGTAAGTTAGTTGAGACAAAACTATCTTTTTGTTCTTACGATCCCTTATAAGTTTGATCCCTAGAACATAGGTAGCCTTTCCCAAATCCTTCATTGAAAACTGTTCATTCAGCCATCCCTTAACCGCAGATAACATTCCCACATCATTCCCAATGAGCAGAATGTCATCAACATATAGGATTAGGAAAGTAACCTTACCTTCTTGTATTCTTTTGTAAACACAAGGCTCATCTAGGTTTTGTATGAGCCCATAGGTTTTGATATCCTTATCAAACCTAATGTTCCAAGACCTAGATGCTTGCTTAAGTCCATAAATGGACCTTTGCAACTTGCAAACCTTATGCTCATTACCTAGCTCAATGAATCCTTCTGGTTGGGCCATATAAATGGTCTCCTCAAGATCTCCATTCGAAATGCGGTCTTGACATCCATTTGCCATATTTCATAATCTAAATAGGTCGCTATGGCCAAAAGAATCTGATGGACTTAAGCATGGCAACCGGAGAAAAGTCTCCTCGTCGTCTATACCCTCCTTTTGAGTATAGCCTTTAGCTACCAATCTAGCTTTAAAGGTCTCTACCTTTCCATCCGATCCCTTTTCCTTTTGTAGATCTATTTACACCCTATGGTTTTAGACACGTGGTAGATCTACAAGGACCTGATTTCATTAGTATACATAGAATCTATTTCGATTCCATTGCCTTGAGCCATTTTCCCGCATCAACATCATTAATAGCTTTGTGTATATGTAACGGATCTGTTTCTTCTTGGTGCGAGATGGCGATTAAGCCTTCTCCTAAACCAGATACCTATCTGGTTGTCTCACAACCCTCCCACTACGTCTAGGCACATCTTGATGTTAGGGTTGCACTTCGATTCAACTCTTGAATCCATTTCGACATCTTGTTCTGTCATATCCAAAACAACTATTGGTTTGGATGAAATTACTAACTCCTTTAGTGCTACTTCACTTCTTCCTTTGTGATTTCTCACAAACTCTTCCTCTAAGAAGTTTGCATTTGTCGACACAAATACCTTCCTATCATGAGGACCTGCAAAATAGTACCCTCGAGTTCCGTAGGATATCCTACAAACAAACATACTTCTGACCTTGGTTCCATCTTTGTGGATTCAGGCTTTAGAACATGGGCTGGACAGCCCTAAGTCCTCAAGTGCCTCAATGAAGGCACTCGGCCAGTCCACAACTCCCTAGGTGTTTTAGGCACCGATTTGGATGGAGCAAAGTTAAGAAGATATGTTGTCGTTTGTATGGCATATCCCCAGAACGATTTTGGAAGGCTAGCATAGGACATCATTGATCTTACCATTTCCAATAGAGTTCTATTTCTCCTCTCTGCTACACCATTCTGTTGAGGTGTACGAGGAGCTGACAAATTGGAAACAATTCTATCGTCAATTAAATATTGCTGGAACTCTCCAGATAAATACTCACCACCTCGATCTGATCGAAGCTGTTTTAATGGCTTGCCAAGTTGCTTCTCAGCTTTAGCTTTGAATTCTTTGAACTTTTCAAAAGATTCACTTTTTTTATGCATCAAATACAAATAGCCATGTCTTGAGTAATCATCTATAAAAGTTATGAAATATTCATAACCTCCTCTAGCTTGTACATTCATGGGCTCACACACATCAGTATGTACCATGTCCCATGTGGATTCAAATCTGTTTCCTTTAGAAGGAAATGAGGCTTTTGTCATTTTTCTTTCAATACAAGATTCACAGGTGGGTAATGGATCACTATCCAAGCCCATAAGGATCCCATCCTTTACTAGCCTGTCAAGTCTTTTCTGATTGATATGACCCATCCTTAGATGCCACAGATACTTTGAATTAATGCTAGAGATATTGGATTGTCTTGGTTTTATCAATTCTGTGGTGTTTAGTGAGCCTTTCATAGGTTCTATAAAAAACAATCCCTGTTTAATTATCGCTTCACAAATAAAATCCTTATTCTCATATATTGAAACAACCTTTTCAAAATATAAGGAATAGCCAGATTTTATTAGACAAAAAACAGAAATCATGTTCCTTACAATCATTGGCATGTAATAAACATCTTCCAAATATAACCTATGACCACTAGGAAAGTCCAAGATAACTACTCCCACTGATTCTGCTGAAACATAGGAACCATCTGCTATCTTAACTTGAAACTGGCCTTTAGGAAGTCTTTTCCTTTGCTGGAACCCCTGCAAAGAATTACAAACATGGTTAGTGGCTCCTGAATCTAATATCCAAGAAGTAGATAAATCTGCCACATTTCTAGTTCCTAACAAACTTAGGAAGCCCATACCTTGTTTGCTCTTGAGGGACTCTAGGTAGACTGGACAGTTTTTTTCGGTGGCCCATCTCATCACAAAGGAAACACTTTCCTTTGATGTTCTCTTTGGCCTTCTTTTCATGGGTTTGGCCTTGACCCTATTTGGGCCTTCTTTTCATTGGACCTTCTTCTTTTCCTTGCCCTTACCTTGGCTTAGAAGAAGAAGCTACATTAGCTTCTGGCCCATGAGCCTTAATATTCAATATTTCCTCCGTGCTCTGGAGGGTATTCATCAACTCACTCAAGGTGTAATCCTTGTTGTTGAGCTCATAGTCCGACTTAAACTGCTGAAAAGAAGAGTTTAAGCTATTGATGATCATAATCATCTGCGTGTCCGCATCCATATCTGCCCCAAGCATCTCAGCCTCAAGGACCGCAGAGATTACCTTCATCATGTAATCCCGCACTGATTCACCTGGTTTCATGCGAGATTATGAAAGGTTTGGATAGCTTTCACTCTTGCAGACCTAGTCCTCACACCAAACATCTCATGTAGGTGATGGACCATTGCACTAGCAGTTTTCATACAAGCAATTTGCTTTTGCAACATACCGCTGATAGAAGCCAGAATATAACACTTAGTAGTCTTGTCAACATTCTGCCAACGCTCATGTTGTTGGACTTGCTCAGGAGTTGCATCTCCACTTAGAGGTGTAGGCTCATTTTCAGTTAACACCCATGAAATACGCTCATATTGAAGAACAATGTCAAGGTTACGTCTCCATTCATTAAACTTGTCTCCATTTTCCAATTTGTTATTAGTCAAGAAGGGGTGAGTGGATTCATTTTGTGGTTGATTATGTCCGAAAATATAAATTATTAAAACATGAGCATACTAGTCAACAATTTATGGAACTTTGTATAAAATCATGATGCATGTATGCATGATGATAGATTTAACAAAACTTAAAAATTAAAACATTATCTGACGGTTATTTTTCTTATCTATAATGACTAAGTGACGATGGGACATCTTATCTATTAAAAGAAAACTGGGACCCTCCCACTCAAAAACTACCAAGCATCTCATGCTCAATTTTTAAGAAGCGTCTTAATTTGGTCCATACTTTTACCAATGAGCTACGGTGGGCGGTTTATTGATAAAAATGTTAAGTGTATAACCATTTGATTCATTCACTAAAGATACCTACAAATCATGCCTCGGTGGGAGGTCATATTTGCTATCATTAAGTGGACTTATCCTTAAGGAGACCCAAACCATGCAAGATCTAGGATCCATGCCCTCCGATGGGGAGTAACACTTCACCACATGCAAACGGGCCATCATTTGGAGACCGTGGACTCTCAGGAGCATCCTCTCCCACTCAATCTTTTGGGCTTTAAGTTTTAAATATCATCTTGTCTAGATGCAATTTATTATCCATCCTATATTGTTTCATTATATATCTCATACATAATGAATGCATGGCAAGGCCTAGGGTTGGCAATTTTCTAAATGACATGCAATCACATAATATCACATATTACAAGCATTCATTTCTCCATTCATCACATGAACTAATAAAGCCACTTTTGATTGTCCATCCTAGAAACATAAAATAATTACAAGCCTTTTAGGCCCAAAATATGCTTCTTCATCTTGGATCTTCCGCTTCGAACTCTTCGCTAACATGATCCGGCCCATTCGGTAAACAAAATGTAATGGCATTTATGAAATTAGAATTTTGTCATTTTGAAAAATAAAATTCCAGCACTAGATTTTAGAAAACTAAATCTTTGTTTTGACAAAAATTCCAGCACTTGTTTTATTAAAACCGAAACTCATTTCATGAAAATTAAACACAGCACTTAGTATTTTAGCAAAACCAAATTGGATTCTTTGAAACAAAAAACCAGCACTTGTTTTCCAATCATAACTGAAATATGATTCATTGAAACAAAAATTCCAGCAACTTAGTTTTCACAAAACTTATGCCAAAACACAAAAGGATACACCGAAAATTTTACCTTTCCATTTCTTCAATCCATGGCTGCTCCTTCTTCATCATTACATCAAATTGTACATTACAAAATCAAATAAAATAGAAAAAAGAAACCAAGGAGGAAACATGGTGATGATAGACCACCCTCCTTGTTACAACCAAAAGAAGAAATCTTACAAGATAAAATTTAACTTCTATGGACAACCAAAAGAGCAACATACACCATATATATTTCTATCACATAAAAATATGCAGTATACATAAAAAGATTCCCAACCCATGCATCCACCATATAGGAACCAAAATCATTCATGAAAAACCGGCTCTGATACCAATTGTTGGATCGGAAAAAGAAAGCATGCTTAGTTTGGAGAAACGATAGATTTCAAAACTTTTTAAGAAATCATCTTGCAGCGGAAGCAATATATCCAAATCAACATGCTAATCCATACATGATATGGTATAAGGATAATAAAACTAAGAACAAGATAAAAGGAATTACCGACTCCTTCGCTACAGCTTTAAATCCTCGCTGCGCTATCCTCTCCTTCTTATATCCAAATCCTTTGCCTTTGAGTCTTTTCCTTTAGCAATCTATCTTCTTCCTTGTAGTAGTATCCTCTACCAATTAGATTTACCACTTGTTCTTCAAGGACAACTAGGTTAACAAAATCCTTTGGTGGGAAAGGAGAAGAAAAATTTGGAGGAGATTTTCTTAGAAGAAGAAGAACCAAAATTGAAACTCTTTCAATTCTTTCACTTAGGAATTTGGTTCTCTCTTGCATGAAAAGAGAGAATGTCTAAAACATGCAAGAACCCTTTCTTACCTCTCAATTTCGAAATATGCATAAATGGAAAGAGTGAGAGGCATCCAATGCATCACTTACATTAATCACTCATCAAATAGCCAATAAATGAGACTTACTTCATTTATCTTTAAAATGGCTATTTGAAAAGACCATAACCTATAATTGAATACCCATTTCAGTTTTGGCAAGAAGAAAGAAGGAAGATGGTCCATCTAATGCACATCTTTCATCTTTAATCTAATGAATGCAAATAGGTTACATGCCAACATTAAAAGCCAACCATTAAACCATTTAATGGTAAGTTCATAACTCCATTTAATAATGATGAACCATAATAAAGACCATCTTTATTTAGTATTTTAATGTCAAATGTGTGGTTACACATCTAACCTAACACAATTTCGAAATTGCTTCTTCTCCATTTAAAAAAAATTGTTTTAATATAATTAATCTAATTAATTACATTAAACCAAAACAAGCCCATTTCTAAATGAACATATGGGCTTCCAATTAACCATTAATTAGTATAAGCCCATCATTCAATTATGGACTTCTAAAGTCTCCAAACTACTTCTTACTTAGCTTGATAACCTTCCTTAAAGCCAAGTGGGGAATCTTATTGGACTTTGATAATTCAAGCTCCAATAAGCCCATAAATAATTCAATCTCATTGGAATTAATTATAGCTTATTAACTAAATGTCATTCCACTAAAGACAATTAGTTGAACTCTTGAATTATTAAATATTATGAGAATATGTCCAATTGCAAACCCTATTTAGAACCTTATTATAGCCATCCGCACAACAAAGGGTAAAATTACCGTTTTGCCCTTATGTTGGTTTTTCCTTCTAGATCTCTCATTTTACTTTATATGGTGATTAACACATAAGATCTCATCTTAGTGTTAAGACTTGATGGGTAGCTAGTCCATCAAACTATCTGGCGCCAGATTTAATCACCAAATCTCCTTAAAACATCTAGAAGAGATGATAACACTATAAACTCTTTATTTGAGTGAATGTTCCTCGATACATGTTTCAATTAATAATTCCAACATGCGCATAATCGGATTAATACCTGTAAAATCCATTCCGATCATATCAAGAATTATAATGATCAAGATTGTGGTTCATAATAGTTTAATGCTTAAGTTGTATTTTTAAGATTAAAGTAACGCCCACTTTATTCTTGAAAACATACTTGATTCCGATTCATTTAATAGTGCCATTATCGATAGTCTACTACTATCATGATATGAAACTCGTCATTTCCTTTAAGTAAACTCCTTTACTTATATGGAGATAAATCGCAACACTGATCTAAACCATAATCAAACGACCAACTTGATTATTCAACTGTGAATCAATTAATTGATTCTAATAATATACATGTTTCCCATACATTTCTATGTATATGTATATTACTTACAAATGAATCTTGGTACCTTATGACCAGATATATAATGCTCATACAGATAAAACCAAACTCTTTTGTTTTATTAATAATAAATATTTTCATTACAAAGCAGAATCAAGAAGATAAAGTTACATGTAAATACACTTGCTTTCCAGGGCACTATATTTACATAACTCCAACACAACTATCACCTATCAAGAGCTATATGAGAAGCTTGTGGATTACGAGCTCTTCTTGAAACACGAGGAGGCCCGCAAGCCCTTTGCTCAGCCTATTACAGCCGACGTTGCTCAACAACAGCCCTCGAGAAACAATCGAAATGACTATTCCAACAATCAGTATAGGCGTTATGGTAACAATCAAGCGTCCAACAATCAGCAGTGGCGTAACCAACCAGCGAAGCCACGGAGAAATAATATGCAGCAGCCTTCAAACAATGACTCGAACCTTCGATGTCAACTGTGTGAAAGGTTTGGGCACTCGGCTCGTGTGTGCCGCAGTCAATTGCATGATCATATGCAAGCTCGGGCTTACTATGTCGGCTACTCTCAGCAGCAAGATCCTTGGATAATCGACACTGGAGCAACCCATCATATTGTCTCGGACGCTCAACATCTTACAACCATACAGGACTACAATGGCTCGGAAGACATCGCTATGGGAAATGGTGACACAATACCGATTTCTCACACTGGTAACATTAGTTTGAAAGCATCTAATTGCCAGTTTACCTTAAACAATGCCTTATGCTCTCCGTCCGTTACAAACAATCTTATTTCAGTTTCACAATTATGTCGAGATAATAATAAGTCCATTGAATTTTTCCCTTTTTCCTATGTTGTGAAGGATCTAGTGACGGGGGCGCCGTTGGTTCGAGGAGAAAGTAGTGGAAGACTCTATCATTGGCCACCGACCAATTTCAATGAGTTACCAAGTTGTCATGTGGCTGTATCAAGTGACCTATGGCATCGGAGGTTGGGTCATCCCAATCACCAAGTTTTAAATCAAGTTTTCAATCAATTTTCCATTCCAAAAAGTAATTCCAAAATTTCTGTTTGCAACTCATGCATTTCGAATAAAATGCACAGGTTACCCTTTTCTAAAAACACTTTGCAAACTCAATTTCCCTTGCAAGTAGTATATAGTGATCTTTGGGGTCCGTCTCCGATTTTGTCGATTGATAAAAAACGTTACTATGTTTTATTTGTCGATCACTTCTCTAAGTATATGTGGCTCTACACTCTCAAAACAAAGGATGAAGTTTTAAAAGCATTTCAACAACTGCATCCCATACTTGAGCGTCGATTTCAAACAAAAATTTTGACCCTGTATACCGATGGTGGTGGTGAATATCAAAGCCTTGATGCATACTTAAATCAAACTGGTATTGAACATCTTGTTTCCCCCCTTACACACCACAAAGAGTAGCTGTAGTTGAACGAAGACACCGACACATCATAGAAACGGCCAAAACTATCATGCATCAAGCATCCATGCATTCTCAATTTTGGTCCTTTGCTTGTCAACAAGTTGCATATCTTATAAATAGGTTACCCACTCCAATCTTAGAAAACCAAAGTCCGTATGAGGTGCTTTTCAAAGAAAAACCCAACCTTGAATCCATTAAAACATTTGGATGTCTTTGTTACCTGTGGTTGAAACCGTATGCCCAAAACAAGCTTGATCCCAAATCAAAACCCTGCTTATACTTAGGCTTCTCTACAAAGTATCACTCGCATCAATGTTTTGATTTCACAACCTCCAAAATTTATATAAGTCGGGATGTAGTCTTTTATGAAAAAGAATTTTCGAGTGCAAATCCACAATTTTGGTACAAAGGAAATTTGTTATTTATCTTATGGGAAAATCTTGAATCTGGACTTTTGGAAACAAATGATCACATTATTGAATTACCAAACAATTTGCATGTACAGTTGTCCACTACTTCTTCTCCAGCGTTGTCCGTTGATACAGGTACACTTCTTGATTCCCTGGCTCCCACCAATTTGCAGCAACACAGTGAACTTGAGCCGCCCTTGCCCTCAAATCCCAGCCTCGCTCAACCATATTTTCACACTTACCATCGTCGCAGTAGCTCCTTACCAACTGCGTCTTCCCGGAATGCATCCAATTCCCATCTCATACAACTTGGCCAGCCCACCCAACAGCGATCAGTCATAACCGAACCTCACCAAACCACACAGATACGACCTGACATAAACCATGACCAACCTCGACAAGCCACAATCAATCCAGAACCGCCGAAACCAACCCATCACATGGTAACACGGTCCCAGACAAACAACCTAAAATCGAGGCAATTCTATGTCACTACATCCCCGACATATGAACCAAGAACATACAAACAGGACCAAAAACATACCCACTGGCAGCTTGCAATGCAAGCCAAATATGATGCTTTAATACGAAATCGAACGTGGAGCCTTGTCCTATACGATGCTTCCAAGAATATTGTGGACTGTAAATGGTTATTTCGTGTCAAATTTCATGCTGATGGTTCAATTGACAGGTATAAGGCACGGTTGGTCGCGAAAGGGTTTACTCAGCGCCCTGGCATTGATTATCATTCGACCTTCAGCCCGGTGGTGAAACTAGTTACAGTCCGATTAGTCCTTTACCATTGCCACGTCTCTCTCATGTCTAATACATCAACTAGATGTGAACAATGCCTTTTTGCAAGGCAATCTCGATGAGGAGGTGTATATGCGACAACCACCTGGCTTCAAATCAAAATTGAACCCATCTTATGTGTGCAAATTGAACAAGGCAATCTATAGCCTGAAACAAGCGCCTCGAGCTTGGTATACTACTATCAAGAATTATCTAGTGGACTATGGATTTATGACAGCCAAGTCCGACTCATCCCTCTTTATCTTCAACAAGTCGGGATTCATTGCTTATGTGCTTGTTTATGTTGATGATATTATTGTCACAGGAAATACCATTCAAGGGGTACAACGTATCATTGCTGCGCTTTCAACTCGTTTTTCTCTCAAGGATCTTGGCACACTTCACTACTTCTTGGGCATCGAAGTCTCATATGATTCAACTGGTATGTACTTATCTCAGCAAAAGTATGTTCTGGACTTGCTTGAGGATATGAATATGCTTGATTGTAAAGGTGTGTCTACCCCCATGAGTCCGACAATTGATTTCACTCCTGGCTCTCCAACTGACACCATCGATGCTTCATTATATCGTCGAGTAATTGGAAAGCTTCATTATTTGTCATTTACGCGGATATTGCCTTTGTAGTCAGCAAATTATCGTAATTCATGCATAGCCTAAGTGAAAGTCACTGGCGTGCAGCCAAACGGGTCTTACGCTATCTCCAATAGTCTTCGGCAGTGGGAATACGCATTGCACGAGAGCAAAATCAGCAATTACTTTCATACTCCGACTCGGATTGGGCTGGGGACCCTCTTGACTGCACCTCAACAACGGGATATGTTGTATATTTTGGCAGCACCCCCATTTCTTGGTCCTCTAAGAACCAGCGTGCGGTGTCTCGCTCATCTACAGAAGCAGAGTATAGGGCTGTGGCAACTGTTGTATCTGAAACTAACTGGATTCAAAACTTGCTGCTTAAACTTCGCTTCCCACTATCGACAGTTCCCACGGTTCTTTGCGACAATGTGAGTACAACTTACATTTGTGCAAATCCAGTTTTTCACAGTCGGATGAAACATGTTACAATTGATTTCCATTTCGTATGTGAACAAGTTCAAAATGGTACTATCAAAGTTCATCATTTACATTAAGCAGATCAAGTTGCGGATATTCTCACAAAACCTCGACCACGAGCCACTTATCTGTGCAATCTATCAAAATTGGGTCTTGTTGATCATATCCCCTACTTGAGGGGGCGTAATAGTAAAGCAGATTTACAGCATTGTTGACTTGGTAAAATTCTGTACGTTAGCTGCCTAATTCTAGGAGTAGATAGTGGAGATTCTTTCTATTCTTGAAATTCAAATGTAAACCATTGTAATCTGTTTTGTGTTTAAATACACACAATCAATAGAAAATCAATACAGCTTTTACAATCTTTTAAATGCCAAGTCAGATCACCACAGATAACATTGTCGCCAGAATAAAGCCAAACTAAAAAAATAACTTAAAAACAACTAAAACTGAGAATGTATTTGCATCCAAACTTACATTCTCCAACTCGTCAAAATAGTAGAGTTTGCTTCGAAGTGCATCAACAAATTCAATCAGTCTTTGCGTTTCCACCAACTGAAATTGAAAAGAATATCATAAAACCCAAAGGATTAACTTCATTAGGTATATTACAGAATAGTTATATAAATTTGATTTTGTAGAATACATGATCTATTTTACGAAATTGCATAAAGTTACATACTGTGATAAAATTTAAATTTACAATCATAATTAAGTAAAAGCATAAAACTTAACTCGAGTCCTAAATAGGAAAGAAAATTACATCTAACTTGCCAATAGTATTCTAGCAAAAATATTAAAGAAACTAAAAAAATATAGAGGAGGATTGGATTCTATTTGTATTGTATTTGAGATCCATTTTGGATATTTCCACTTAAGCTATAACGCAAGGTGGGCTTGTAGACCATTTTTATACCCAAGATATATACGATTAAGAATTTCTAGAGAAATACAAGGAAAATTAGTACAACCTCCAAGCTTTTGACTACCAAACCTTTTCCAATACGTCAAGAAAACCTAAATTGAAGTCTTCAGTATTTGGCATCAGAAAATTTGACTAATCCAAAATGAAGATATTGCAACTCATTCTAGCACTTTACCAAACAATACAAAGAAAGGAGAAAGGAATAATACCAGACAATATCATGAAGAGTCTTAGTCTTTGTATCTACTGCATGATGTTGAAGTTGTAGTTCATTAAACAAGTCCAGTGTTTCATCCACCTGCATCCAAAATGACCTCAGCCATCATAAATCAAAACAAAAAACCGATTAAACTTAAATTAAAGGTCAATAGCACAAATTTCTTGATGGAATACTAAAAAATTTAAAAGGAACCACAAATGAAAAATAAATATCAACATGCCTGACGAAGTATACCATCACATGTATGTACCTCTATGTCAAAGTATTGACATAATGCTAATATTTCTCTACCATCTACAAGCAGAAAATAAGAAAGGCTAAGAAATAAATTTCATAACCCCTTGCAACGTGACAGTATGCCAAGTAAGTGATTGCTATCAACTTCCGATTTTAAGGCCAATTCAAGATATATAAACCGTTTATAAAATTGCCCACACCTAAATTTTTTTTATAAGAGATAGGAGTCTTTCACCTAATCATCAAAATTCAAAAAAATGGCAATTAAACAATACCATTCCAATTAAAGAGATAAACTGAGATATGATTGCAAAAGAATGTGAACAACTAATGAATTAACAAACCTAATTTGTATTAACCAAAACCACATTTATGTCTTGAGCTTCTCCCAACAAATTGTCCTTATTCAAAACCGTCAATCCACCATTCTCCTGCCCCGAGCCATGATCTTTGCTCTAAAAAAAAAAACCTCTCCTCAAGGGTTCAGGAGACATTCCATGAGGCAGGTATATGAGAGAGTGGAAGAAATGAAAGCGAGGGAGTGGGAGAGAAAAGGAAGGGAAGTGAGTTCACATCCACTATATGAGTTAATTGTTGATGGAGAACAAAATTATGAAGCTTTGTCTAAAAAGAGCATACCTCAGCCTTTAAAACCCAAAAACTCGATCTAGGACAGAGATATTGCATGAATTAACCCAAAAAGGGAAGGAAATAGTTAAGGTGGGAAGCAAAATCAAAGAAAGACAACAAATCAACTTGGCTCAGGAGAGAGCGAAGCTAAGGCCTTAAGTAGTTGGCTTTTATTAAAACGTCAACGTTTTATTTATGGAACAGAATAGGGCCAGCGTTAGTGGCACAAGTGATTTGGTGCCTACCTATGGTGTGTGTAATCATTTTTTATTTGAAACAAACAATATTGGTATATGAGTGAGGAGTACCACAAGGAAGGGGTGCATGGGGAAACAGATCTTCTATTCCCCTCTACCCTATTCTTCTATTCCAAAGCCTTCTTAGCCTCAATTTGTTTTATTTATTGCAATGAAAAGATGAAAACACTTTGAGAATAGTGGGAATAGAGATTATGGAATAGAAGATCTGGGTTCCATAAGATCTGGATGTTGGGACATCGGGTCTGGATCTAATATGACCGCAGCAAAATAATCATAAAATTTTTTCGTAACTTTTGATTTCCCGAAAACCAATATCTATTGAATTCTATAAAATGATTAACACAAATCATAATAAAGCAAAAATTTAATTCGTATCTTATTCTGAAGCTTGATCTTTATCTTGTTGTATCCCTCGAATCGTTTTCGAAACCAATCCGTCTCAACCACCGTAGCCACACAAGTGTCCAGCCTCTAACAATATCCACAGAATAGGATGAGAGAACTCTGTAACTCTTACAGAGAGGGTTAAGCTGAAGTACTAGCTCCATAAAACTGAAGCCTATTTATAATAAGCTTTGGACGTTTTAGTAATTTAATTGAAATTAAATACTAATTTAAATTAAACTTTAATTAGAATTACAAATAATTATAATTAAATACCAATTATGCCCAAATAAGATTCAATATCTTATATTGATCCTTATTTATTGCATATATCATATTTAATCATAAAGTTTCTCAAACTTTACAATCAAGTCCAACTTGATTAAATTAATTTTGCTCTCTTCAACCCATTCTATATATAAGACCTATTAGGTTCCCAAATACGTTGTCAATTATTATAAAATCTAATTTTAATTCATAATTAAAATTAGATAAATTAAAACTCTTTTAATTTATCTTTAATTCTCCAATTAAATAATTTATAATCATATATCAAAATTGGCATCTAGCAACTCATTATGACTACCCAAAATGTTAGGCCCTAATTTTTATTTATTTATTTATTTATATTATTATATTTTTATTGATTTATTGATTTATTGATCTACTTGATTTACTCTTTATTTTGCTTTAAGTGTTTTAATTGTGTATATATATATATATATTGTTGAGTCTTGGATTTAGCAAGTATGGTTGGGAATTAGAATTTTGAAAGTTAAAGTGAAGGATTAGAATTAATTGGATAAATTGAAGTGGGCTTGGATGTGTAGAGCCATATAAGACAAAAATGAGGGCAAAATGGGAAGGTCCTTGTAAGTGAAGGGCATATTGGAAAGAATGGGCTTTAGAGACTAATGGGATAAGTAGAAGGAGGAGAGCCCAAAAGCATTGTAAGTTAAAAGGAGAGCTAAAACTACATAGTTTTAGAGGTAAGCTTTAAGTTGAGAATAAATGAGTTAAGTGAATTAAAAGGGAGAAGCAAGTGTCGTAAGAACCAAAGGAGAGGAAGCAAAAACGTGAGCTAAGGAAGAAGGAACTTTCGACCAAGAGGAAAAGAGAGAGTCGTAGAAAGCTTGAAGGGAGGAAGAAAGAAGAGGAAAAATAAGAGAAACTACTTGTTGAAGGTTAGTTCCATCCTTGTTTATGCTAGGTTCAAGAATGGGGTAAAATGGAAGTTAGAGTTTGTGTAGGGTTTGAAGAAAGGAAGAAGAGAAGGTGAAATCAAAGGGATTTTGGGATTTCTAAGTTAAGATTTTGGTTATTCTAGCATAGATGGCTTATGGGTAGGTTAGGTTTAAAGTTTATTTTTATCTTTGCTTGATTTATGAATGTTATGCCTTTCTTTTAGAATATATTCATTAAATGGAGTATGATTTAATTGAAGGAACTCAAAAAACCCCACTCAAGACAAGGAAGAAGGGCAATCTTGAATTTGGATCCCGACGTTAGGTGGGTAACATTTTTATAATTGTTGTGTAATGGGCAAATGCCCTATGTGTGCAATCTTTGTTAAGTTGTGTGTTTATTGAAAGTGTATTTCCTTTGATTTGAAAGAAAAGTATAAAACTATGATGATTCGATAGAATGAAAGAAGCATAAAATGTTATTCTTGTGTTTGAATATGTGAGCATGAATTGGTTGTGATTGGGCAAGAGAGAACCCGTTTCGTTAGTCTCGTGCATGATGACCTATAGCCTTCTCCCGGCTGCCCGCTTGAGGCTACGAGATCCTGAGAAATCAGACTCGTTGTGTTACGGTATAAACCGTTGTGTTTAAGGAACTCTCGAGCCACTTGTGTGCATTTCATCATTTAATTGTGTTTATGATACATAATCCGTGATATGATTGATATAAGTTTTCATGTTATGCCTTATACGATGATTTTGAGTTATTTGTGCTTTACATGATAAATTCTTAATGTTTGGATTCTTGAATTGTGTGTTGTATGGCTCATTACTCGATGGCTATAAAGGTGTTAGCCACTGAGCCATGTTTGCTCACCCCATTCTCCCTCCTCAGGTGCAAATTCATGTTGATCGCAGAACCTTGCAAGGCATCGGGCATAACTCCAAGAATCTTAGACATTTTTGTATTAAGTTAGTAACTAGCTTTTGGATAGCTTTATAAGCATATTAAACATTGAGCATCTCATATTTTGTATTTTGTACTTGATTCTGGATGGATATGATGAACATACTGATATGTAACTAAAGCTGTGTATGAACTTCTGTTATGTTTAAAAATAGAATGAGAGCTCTAGTACTCTCTTCTTCATGTGTATGTATTGAATTGTGATCTGTGTATGATCTTGAAAAGGGTATGTGTATGAGTCTTTTAATTTTTAAGTTGCTGTTGGAATTTTGCTTTAGGAGAGCTCGCTGGAAATTTGCTTAGGTTTATGAGCTGTTGAAATTCCGGATTGATGTGTTCCTGTGGTCATTTTGGATATATTGTGCATTCAGCCAAATTTTGAGTTGTTATAGGTTGAATAGGGTCATTTAGTCTTGTTGATAGTGGTAGGAGAGCTGTAGAGCTTGTCCATGATGCAATATGAGCTATTTTAGGGTGTGTTAAGTGGGTAGATATGAGTTGTTAGAATTAAGTGCAGGTGTTGTCTTAATGGCAGATTTTTAGCAGAGAGCTTTGAGTCCACTTTTGACCCTTATAGAGTTAGCAATTGGATCGGTGATCTTCAGGGAAGTTGTAGAGTGTTCTTTTACCTTTCTATAGACACTAAGTTTGCTAAATTTGGAGTTATGGATCAAAAGTTATGGTGTTTGCAAGTTCTGGTATTGTTTTTGAGGAGCTAGTCGATCGGTCTTGGAGTAAACTTTTGATTTCCTTAGTGGCCGAGCTTGTCTTTGAGTCCTTCTTGAAAATTGTAGAGTTGTCTTTTATCTTTCCAACGAATCAAATCTTGTCTGATTTAGAGCTCGGAGTCAAAAGTTATGAGGGTTCGAAGTCTGAAGGTCAGGCTGCGAAGCGCTCGCCTCGCGGGCGAGGGGAGGCGCTCCCCCGCGGGTGAGGGGAGGTGCTCCCCCGCGCGGGCGAGGCGCTCGCCCCACACAGGCAAGGTGCTCACCCGTGCAGGCGCTCGCGGGCCGAGCGCCTACACTCCTTTAGGGTCGGTTCTTGGCCGACCGACCCCTCTTCCTTCTTTTGGCCATAACTTTTTGCATAGACCTCCGATTAAGCTGATTTTTGAAGCGATAGACTCCTAAGAAAATTTTCTATCTTTTCATATCTTGTTTATCAGTATTGCTTTTAAATTATAAAAAGGGGATTGAAACAAAGTGTGATGGTTGGTCGATAAAGTATGAATATACTTCAATGATTTTGAAATATCTTGAGCTATAGAGTTCTGATCGGGTTGATTATTGTTTTAAATTAAACTAGAGACTTAACTCTACAAGTTTTATGAAGGAACCAATCGGCAATTTAGCCTCGAAAACCTTGAAATTCTTACATGAAGTTGGTAGAGTGTCAGTTTTGACTGTTTTTCTTTAGATAGTATTTTGGCCATAACTTTTTCATTTCTAATCCAAATTGAGCGTTTTCAATGGTGTTGGAATCGTTAGACCATGGGGAACAAATGTCCTTAGGAATTCAATTCGAAATTTTTTATTTGAGTTACCCAAATTGAGGTCGGAAAGTTGTCACTTTTGGGTCTTTCATGCTTGTGTGTTTCCGAATGTTGGGCCTCGGAGACGGGGTCCAACATTGTTTGGTATCAGAGCTTAGGTTCACTCCGAGGCTTAGGATTCATAGTAGGGAAATTGTTTTGTTATGTGATTAAATTTTTGCATTATGAATTGATTGTTTGTATTAAATGACATGCATATCATGCATACATATAGGAACTAGAATTAAAACGAATTGTAGCTAATCATAAATGTTTTTATTGAAGGAGTAAGATGCCACCTAGTATAAGGATACGAGGAGTCCTGCAAGGTTCAATTGCACCTGACTCTCCACCAAGAGAGGAGAGTACCGATGAGTCGGTAGCCCCGGGAATGGCTGAGGCTTCTCGAGAGCAAAGTAGTGAGCCCCTCCGATCTCAGACACAACAGTTTACCCAAGCCTTTGTTCAGGCTATGGGTCAAATGCCACAGGCTTCTGGTTCGACCCCAGTTAAGAAGGGGAGACAGTTTGACAAGTTGAGGAAGTATGGAGTAGTGGACTTCTACGGGACCACGGATCCTGAGGAAGTCGAGACCTGGTTGAGGAAGACTGAGAGAGTGTTGGATCAGATGGAGTGTGAGGATGACGAGAGAGTGGTTTATGCTGCCAGTTTACTCCAGGGTGATGCCTTGCATTGGTGGGAGTGTGTACCGGGGAGTCAGCTGAAGCCGATAGGGTTGACATAGGAAGACTTCCTGACTGTCTACAGGAAGAAGTATCTGTCTGAGGTATACATCCAGCAGAAGCAGAGGGAGTTTCTGAGTCTCACCCAGAGGGAGATGACAGTTGCTGAATATGAGCGTCGGTTTACTCAGTTGTCAAGATATGCTTCGGAGATGATGTTCAGTGAGGCTGCTAAGTGCCGCCGGTTTGAGTCAGGTCTGCACCTAGCTATCAGAGAGAAGGTGGTAGTGCAGAACTTTGGCGACTTTCAACAGCTGGTTGAAGCAGCATTGAGAGTTGAGAACATTAAGAGTGCAGTTATCCGGAAAAGAAAGGGAAGAGAGCAGTTCAAGAGGGGAGGTGGTACTTCTATACCTGAGAGAAGTGCCAAAACCTTTCCTGTGTAGTCTGAGGAGAGAAGCAGCAGTACGAGTCGGCCTAAGCCTATGAGGAATTCTATTGTTTCTCACCAAGCCTCAACGGTGGGCGGCAGTAGAAGAGGAGATGGAGAGAGGCCACCTCTTTTCAAATGTGAGCACTGTGGGAATCTCCATAAGGGAGAATGTCGCAGATTGACAGGAGCATGCTTCAATTGTGGGAAGAGAAGACACATAGTCAAACAGTGTCCTAAGCCGGATAGAAGAGAGGGATCACAGATACAAGCTTCCAGGAGAACAGAGACAGTGGGACAGAAGGCTGTGACTGAAGTGGGTAGCTCTAGAGTGCCTAAGAGAGCTCATCCTCCAGACAGATCCAGGGGACAAGCACCAGCTAGAGTGTTTACAATGACTCAAGAGGAAGCAGAGACAGCTCCAAAAGTGGTGACGGGTATGGTAAAATTGTTTGATGATGATATTCTTGCTTTAATTGATCCGGGTTCTACCTATTCTTTTGTGTTGTCGGGTAGGACTGTGCCTAGGAGGAAGTTGAGCCCATTGGATACTCCGCTGATGGTGAGTACTCCGATCGGCCAGTATATTATTATCAGTCAAGTGTATAGAGAGTGTGAGATAGGGATTAGTGGAGGAAAATTTGTGGTGGACTTGATGCCCTTAAAGATGGGAGGATTGGATGTGATCCTAGGTATGGATACATTAGATAAGTATTGTGCCAATTTAGACTGCAAGCAGAAGACAGTGGAATTCGAGCTAGAGGATGGCAGAAAAGTGGTATTCATGGGAGATAGAAAAGTCAGTCCGCCTCGGATTGTTTCGACTTTGACAACAGAGAGAATGATGAGTAAGGGGTGTGAAGCATATCTGGCCTATGTGTTAGAAACGGAGGCAGATAGAGGGAGGTTAGGAGACATTCCTGTAGTCAAGGAATTCCCAGATGTCTTTCCCGAGGAATTGCCAAGACTACCTCTGCCTAGGGAAATTGAATTTCCCGTTGAGCTTCTTCCAAGTACTACGCCGATTTCAATTCCACCTTACCGAATGGCTCTGACGGAATTGAAGGAGCTTAAGGAGCAATTGGAGGATTTATTAGAGAAGGGTTACATTAGGTCGAGCTCTTCACCTTGGGGAGCTTCGGTTCTCTTTGTGAAGAAGAAAGATGCGTCGTTGCGGATGTGTGTGGATTATAGGAAACTGAATCATGCCACCATTAAGAACAGATATCCGCTCCCGTGCATAGATGATTTATTTGATCAATTGCAAGGGGCGAGAGTCTTTTCCAATATAGATTTGATATCGGGTTACCATCAGTTGAGGATTAAGGAGACCGATGTGTCAAAGACTGCTTTTAGGACGCGGTATGGCCACTTTGAGTTTTTGGTTATGCCTTTCAAGTTAACAAATTCTCCTGCAGTCTTTATGAATTTGATGAATAGAGTTTTCAAGTCTTTCTTAGACCAATTTATCATTGTTTTTATTGATGATATATTGGTCTATTCTAAGAGTGATGAGGAGCATGAGGATCATTTGAGGGTTGCCTTGGAGACCTTGAGAAAGAATGAATTGTATGCCAAATTCGACAAATGCGAATTTTGGTTAAGAGAAGTAGTATTTCTTGGGCGTGTGATTTCAGAGCGTGGAGTGCATGTGGATCCACAAAAGATAGAAGTTGTGGTTAAATGGGAAGCACCTAAGAATGTAGCTGAAGTGAGAAGTTTCTTGGGATTAGCTGGATATTACAGGAGGTTTGTGGAGGGCTTTTTTATGATAGCTGCTCCACTTTCCAGATTAATGGACTGAAGAGTGCCAGAGCAGTTTTGAGTAATTGAAGAATAGGCTTACTACTGCACCTATTTTGACATTACCTTATGGTGATGATGGATACATCGTATACAGTGACGCCTCTAGGAAGGGTTTAGGATGTGTATTGATGCAAGGAGAGAAAGTGATTGCCTATGCTTCTAGGCAATTAAAGCCTTATGAGATGAACTACCCTATCCATAACTTGGAATTGGCTGCTATAATTTTCACATTGAAGATTTGAAGACATTACTTGTATGGAGTTACTACTAGGGTATTTACAGACCATAAGAGTCTTAAGTACCTGTTGACTCAGAAAGAGCTGAATTTAAGACAGAGGCGATGGTTAGAATTGTTAAAAGATTATGACTTGAAGATAACTACCATCCGGGAAAAGCTAATGTGGTAGCTGATGCTTTGAGTAGGAAGTCCATTATGACACATGTGGAAATAGTGTATCTTCCCTTGCTAAAGGAATTAGTCAGACTTGATGTGACGTTGAGACAAGTTGAACCTGGTTGTGTCTTGGCAAATTTTAGAGTGAGACCAGTATTGAAGGAGAAGATTAAAGAATTGCAGGAACAGGATGAGTACTTGAGTAAGATTAAAGAAGAGGTAAAGAATGGCAAACCTTCTTAAGTAGAGGTGAAGGAAGATGGATTGATGGTTATGGGTAATAGATTGTGTGTTCCAGACATGTTAGACCCCTCTTCCTTCTTTTGGCCATAAGTTTTTGCATAGACCTCCGATTAAGCTGATTTTCAAAGCGATAGACTCCTAAGAAAATTTTCTATCTTTTCATGCCTTGTTGATCAGTATTGCTTTTAAATTATAAAAAGTGGATTGAAACAAAGTGTGATGGTTGGTCGATAAAGTCTGAATATACTTCAATGATTTTGAAATATCTTGAGCTATAGAGCTCCGATCGGGTCGATTCTTATTTTAAATTAAAATAGAGACTTAACTCTACAAGTTTTATAGAGGAACTGATTGGAAATTTAGCCTCAAAAACCTTGAAATTCTGTCATGAAGTCGGTAGAGTGTCAGTTTTGACTGTTTTTCTTCAGATAGTATTTTGGCCATAACTTTTTTATTTCTAATCCAAATTGACAGTGGCGTTGGAATCGTTAGACCATGGGGAACAAATGTCCTTAGGAAGTCGATCTGAAATTTTTTATTCGAGTTACCCAAATTGAGGTCTGAAAGTTGTCGCTTTTGGGTCTTCCATGCTTGTGTGTTTCCGAATGTTGGGCCTCGGAGACTGGGTCCAACACAAAATTTAAGAATATCAAAGTGGTTTTGATTAAACTTTCCGTGCATGATTTTTTCATATAATTCAATTCTTTCATTAACCAATATTCCAATTAGTCATAGAGCATGGAATTAATGTCTATTTTATTTTGAGTCCAATTATATTAGTTTTTCGCCATTAGCTATTGATTCAATTAATGACATTTGTAAACTATTTACAAAATATCATTCCATCTTGGCCAAGGATTTCTCAAATCAATATTAATCGAGAACAACGGAACATTCTCCGTAATTACTTTAGGGTGTCATAGGATGTAGCATAAACTATCTTGATCAATATAGTTCATGCTACATCCAATGACTACCGATTAAGAGACCTTTGATAAAATAGATCATAAGTAGTATTAAAACATAGCAATCCCCATACAAGATAACTTTGATGACCTCAAGTCAAAAGATCACTTATACAATCATCACAATGAGAATTCCATAGACACATAAATAATGTTCCAAATGAATTTCTCATATCAAGTTTATTTAGTAAACTTGTTCTCTAGCAAGCACCCACATGTTTGTTTATCTCTATACTTTAGCCTATAAGATTGACTACTTCCTTCATAAGGAAAAAAAAAGCGTGTACTAGTCTTTTTTTGTTCTATTAATGTTCAATCTTAATAGAACAATGACTAGGAACATTTAGGAATAATACATAAATGCAATATGAACCTCATAATTATAATCTCATTATAATTTCATTTGTAATGTATAATTATCCCATGGACTCTATCATATACATCTAAACATGTACAAGATAAATAATGCCTTTATATAATTTGTCACCAAACTACAACCAAAGCGATTGGCTGTAAGGCATAAACCAATAATCTCCCACTTGCACTAAGCCAATCGTTTAAGTATCTTATATCATATCACTATATGACGATTATTCTACTACTGGAATAGTGGCTTAACGAGAGAAAAACTACAAGATTCTCTATAGTGAGCACTTGAATCAATCTTACAACTCCCATCTTAATTATATAATTAAGAAAAATTGCCTAAATGCATTCTTGGATCTTTGATGAAACATTAGCTCCTTATGCATGCCCAATGGCTCTTATGTTGTATAGTACATTACTTTCTTTAACAATCTAAAGAAACTCTGTCAAGTTCACTAAAGAACTTGTTGATCCAATTAATGATTTCCATTAAACGAAAAATGTATCATAGCTCAATTAACAACCATTACTACATTGAAACCTTTCCAACCCTAAATGATATTATTATAAGTAAATAAACATTAATTAGGATTTACTTCTAAAGTTATATCCTTTTCATATTGAACTCAAATATCAACTCATACATAGAGTAATGGATATTTTAATACTTCACAACTATTTGATATCTTAAATACTAAACATATTGAGTATATTATCTATACACATGGACTTAGAATTAGTTAACAACATCCAATCTATCTCTATAGATCTAATTCCTAGAATTAAGTTATTATCTTTTTTATATCTAACAAGAGTTTTTCTTGGACAATTATATATTCAACAATTGAAAATTAGAACTATTGTTCTCTGTGAGCAATATGTCTCTACATACTCCCACTGAAGAGGACAACTATATTCCCACTAACCTTCTTGTAGACATAAATTTACAATTATCTTCAAAACAAACTCTTCGAATTCATCATAAAAGTAAATCTTTCAATATCTCGTATCCTTTTAACTATATATCAAATGTATCATTAAAGGCATTAGTTCCAATTAGATGTAATGTCATAAGAGTTGAACCTTTCAAATTCCTTCTTACTCCTGCTACTTATCTTGAGAACAATTCTCCTATAAGTATACACGAAATCAAACAATTTGTTCAATAGGTCTATAAGATGATATCCAACCTTTTGCATATCTCATAACCCTTTATTACCCATTTTAGTTCTAAACTTAATGGATAATGTTTGTTTCAACCAAGCATCACTTTCTTGAATCATTAACTTTGAGTATTTCAAAGACTTAGCATTTCATATCTAATATTAAAACTTGTTAATTGATTTAACTGGAACTATAAAAGGTAAGTTATTATACTAGGCATCACTATAGAAGAAACAATATTGCATCCTACAATATTTTATATTGTATATTACTCCTTACATAAATCCATACCCTTATGGAATTTTGTTATGAAATATTTACTAGAGAATCTCATTCCTTATAGATAACCAAAAATTTAAGAATCACCAAATCGATCTCATCGAAATGCTTCACATTCTCAATGCTTAATTTCTACTTAGATTTAAACAATTTGAACTTTTCAAAATTTTAAATCATCATTTCATTTAATCGTATGACTATATCATATAAAGTCATTAGTAATATAATGAAATATAATATTATCCTTTATGAATTGTTATTCCATCCAATACATCACATGTATAAGATTTAACAATTCAATACCATCATCATCCTTTCACCAAAGGTTGATTTGGTTATTCTTCAACTTCACAAGTTTCATATGATTCATTTCACAAGTTTCATATGATTCATAATAGAAAGGATACATATATTCTTATATGAAACTTTATGATTCTCATTTTGTTTATTTAACCAACATGACATAAAAGGATTGTTTCAGTTATCTAACCTTTTATTCTTGCCATTTATGTTAAATATAAGTCTTCTTTTATCCAACACATACAAACTCTTTGTATAAAATTGGATCAACTATTTTTACTTAACAATCTATTTCTAACCATGCATTGAACATTACAATAATGTTGAATCTAAATTCAGTATCAAATACTCATATGCATGAATTAGAAATACATATGATCTCTATCATATCACATATAGGAAAGAAAAGTCATGCAATCATTTTCTTTTAATGACAACTATTATCATAATGTTGCTAAGCCTTTAATTGTAGTCCTTAATTATGCTTTTAGTAGGCTAAATTAAGTGAAATAATTCCAACAAGATACTATGCCTTTCAGCCCTACTCCATACAACCCCTTGCATTTTTCTATCACGGTGTTGACATAGATCTTATATGTCGTCATCAAAGTTTACAAGACACTGTCAACTCAAAATGTCAATATATTTTGTCATCTACATGATTTTGACATATCTCTACAACTTTGTTACCATATCCTCAATAGGGACTATAGCAAAATTGCATAATGAACATATAATTGTCTATCTAACTTTTGAAAACTTTTCTCAAACATATCCTATGTTGCCCCCAAATGTTTTATTATTATTATGCATGATTTAAATAATTTTTAAGGTATTGATAGATAAATCATTTTGGAATTATTTAATTATATAAAAGTTAGTAGGATTTATTGCATGGGTTAATGAAATTAAAGTGTTAAGGTTATAAGAATGTTCAAGAATATTTTTGCAAGAAATTTAAGTATAAAAGACATAAAGTATGGAAGGAAGGGAAAATTAGGCATTTCACACTCATTAAGGGTGGAATTGGAAGAAGAAATTGTGGTCTTGCATTTTAAGAAGAGAGAAGAACGAAAATTGAAGAGGAAAGAGAGAATGTCGTGAAGAAGAGAAAACAAGCTAAGGTTTCAATTTTTTTAGCCTTCAAGAGAGATTTTAAGGTTGTTCAAGAAGGAGAAAAGGAAAAGGAAGAGAAGAGCTTCCATTTGAGACAATAACCATTTCATCTGGTGAAGATTTAAGGTAAGATTATTATTAATCTTTCAAATTTTTGGAAGGATTTTGGTTCATGAAGTTTGGTAAATGCATGGGTTTAGGTATTCGAGAACCAATTTTAGTGATTGTGCTTTATAGAATTTTCAATTAAAAACCCTACTGAGTGGGATTTTTGTTATTATAGAAGGGGATCAAGATAGGCAAGAGGAGTAACAGGGAAGACATCCTTAAGCCAATTTCTTAAGTAAGGAATTCAAGGTGGGTTATATGTTTATAATTGAGTAATAAGCCATGACTATGTTTTCAAAAGAAAAAGAATTAAATATTTTCAATTGCTTTATAAGTGTTGCATTATTGCTTTTGAATGACTTGAGAAATTGTTATATGTTTGGTATATGAATTTGGTTGAAAGAAACGCATGTGACATATTTCATGTTCATGGACAATTGTGTTTCTGAAATATGCCTTTATAGCAAAATGTTAAGAAAATAATGTCTTCGAAAAAGTATCATTTTGGGCAATCTGCTTTCAAGTTATGAAATAAATGTTATGTGGGTTTGTGGTGGTCCCATAAGTTAAGTCAAGTGTATTTTGACCAAAGGTTTCTCCCGCCTGCCCGTTAGTGGCATGGAGCTCCTTCATGGACTCCCCTAAGTTCACAGCTATGCAAGACCATTATATGAAATTGTGATAGTACGTTCTGTTCATGGCTACGCAGGACCATTATATGAAAATGTATAGTACATTCTGTTTTGGACTACCAAAACCATTCTGATGTACTTATGTGTTTATAATTTATGAAAAATTTGATGAATTCATGATTCATGATGTTTAAGAATTACTTGATAAGTTCAGAATTTGAGAAATATGTGTTACATGGATTTCAATGTGAATTTTACAATGGAAATAAATATTTCAAGGGTTTTTGTTTGTTTCTCGTTATAACTTGTTACCTACGAGCTTTCAAGCTCACCCTCCCAAGTAATGAATAAGGATAAAGTGATCGAGAGTAGAGGCATTATACTACTTTTGCAATGTTTTTGTAAATTAAGTTTGATTTTGTAAAAGCAAGAGTTTATATACATTTCGAGAATTATTGGGTTTTTTATCTTTTTTCTTTTGGGTTTTGATACCGATAATGTAATGTGGCTTGGAATACCATTAAAGCTTTGTAAACTCTTATCCTTGGTGTTAATGAAATATGAATTGTGTATGGATGATGTGAGTTGAAATTAGATATACTTGAAGAATTTACCAACTTGAAGTTGATGAATTTTGAACATGAATTGTTATTACACACACACACACATAAGTGAGATGTTATGGAAAAGAAAATAGGAATTGTGAATGATGAGATGTAGTTGAATGGATAAGATGTTGCATTAGAGGAAGTAAATTTGGGAAAATTTTCAATTATTTTATAAGGGTAAATTTGTGTTCTGACTTTTGGGAAAATCTATATTGATCAAAGCTAAATTAGACAAAGTTGTCTCTAGAAAGTTGTAATTTATCTTTCTGACTTTCCAACGATATATAGTATGAAATTTTTGGACATCGGAGTTGAAAGTTATGATCTTTATAAGTGGAGATGCTCTGGAGAGTGTAGTTAGTGATTTAGAACTTTTGATGATGTAAGGAAGACCCTGTAGAACCCCATCGTCTAATGCATCTTTGACCAAGCCATCATCTGATGCATCTTTGACCAAGCCATCATCTAATTCATCATTGACCAAGCCTTTTTCTGATGCATCATTGATCAAGCCTTTGTCTGATTCATCATTGACTAAGCCTACGTCTGATCCATCTTTGACCAATAACCAAGCCTTCGTCTGATTCATCATTGACTAAGCCTGCATCTGATCCATCTTTGACCAATGACCAAATGTTGGTCTGATTCATCTTTGACCCTCTAGATAGCAAAATATATCTTTAAGGTCTTCACAAAAGTTGTAGATCTAGAAATCCTATTCGAAACCGTCTAAAGATAACCTTAATCCGATGTTTCTAGTGAAAGTTATGCTAATTGTCCCAAAATAGGTTAAATATGATTGAGAACAAAATCATGTTTGATTCTTTCAGATATAACTTTGTCATCTGACCTCCAAATGACTTGATTTTTGAACCAATGGATTCCTAACACATTTTTCTACCTCTCCATAAAATTTTATAGCTTTTGGTATTGATTTGAAAAATATCGATTGAATCAAAGTAAGGGTATCAGTTGGAAAAGCGTGAATTAGATATTTTACAAAACATACATCGGTATTTGGATGATATCTTGATCTATGGAGTTCCAAATGAGATGATTCTTATTTCAAAATAAACTAGAGACATGGAGCTACAAATCCCCTGAAGAAACTGAATTTTAATTCAGTATCTAAGACTTTCAAGTTTTAAATGGAAGTTGAGCATAGTATACTGTTTCAGTTTAATAACAGCCCGAAAATGTTTGGGGGTATAACTTTCAGATTTCTGAACCAAATTGAATAATTTTTATGTCATTAGAAACTTAATACAATAGGGAACAAATGTTCTGAAGAAGTCTAATTGTAATTCTAGTTTGAGGTTTTCCAAAATCTGTTCTGAAATAAGAGAAATGAGTTTATTTTTTATGTTCGATTGGTGTGGGCACGCCACCCTTGTGAGATGATGGCTAATGAGGATTCTTTGAAATAACCCTATAGGATAATATGTTCACGTTTTATGACACCGAATGTTAGGCTCTGAAATTCGAGGACCAACAGTTATGGTATCAAAGCAAAAGTTGAGTTTTAGAATCGGTGTCCAATACTTATGATATCAAAGCAAGAGTTGGATTCTAGAATTGGTGCCCAACATCCTATGTCTAAGAACTTGGGTTCACTACCTTAGTATCAACTATACTAAATAAGGTAAATTCCACTAAGAACAAAATATAAGTGTAAGGAAAAACAAGTAATCAATTATATACCATGACTACCAAATAAGATTGGGACTTTAATCATGCATTTGGTTACTCCCACTATTTTATTCGAAATAATAGCCCTCTCTACTATTCGAAAAGATTACTCTAATCTCTCTAGTAGGCTAGGATCTCATTTAAATATAGTTAATCTTGAGTTTGCTTAATAAACCAACTAGAATTAAATTAGGTAAATAACAACTTTATTAATCACATCTCATGTGACTCCTAGATCCGTTAGGTGATAACTCTTGCCAAAATATATCTTATATGTCATTCCTAACCCTACCTCTAAATTTGTGTGATCATGAGTTTGCGCATCCAAATAACACAAATTTAGTTAAGTAAAACTCACTATTATAAGATTAAACCAATTCGGGTTAATGGGACCTTGAGTTTACTCAACAAACTTTATAATAAACAGAACTATAGTTTATTCTTATAACAATGAAAGGCAACAATCACGTTCTTAACATGTACTTAATATTTTAATGAGAAGTTTTAACTTCATTAGTCTCATCAAACATAAAATTGCATGTAAAATATCACACATATAAAAACATACAATTTATCATGCATCCAATACATATATCAATCATATAAATAAAGTATGCAACTTATGCACTCATAATCAAATTATATGCATAAAACACCAAGCTTCGTTTGATTCTATTTATTGATCTTCATAATTTAACATAAAATTTTCAACTTCTTGGAAAACTTAAATTAGATTAAAAATTGATTCCTAAATAAATTAAATTCCTATTTCAAATAGAAATTTAATTTTATTTGAAAACAATTTTGAAAATTCAATTGGAAACTATTTCTAATTATCTTGACTACTTTGATAAATTTTAATTGAAAATAATTTTCAATAAATTATATTTCTTACTTATTATAATTTAGAAAACTTCTTTTCAAAATTATGTAAGTAACACATTATAATCCAATTAGAAGACTGTTTATAATCTCATTAGAAATTATTTTCCTAAATTAAAAAATATTTTTCTAAAATTAAAAGGAAACTATTTTAAAATTAAATAAAACATTTTTAAATTTAATTAAGAAAGTCCCTTATATAATTTATTTAGAAATTTATTACTTAATAAATTAAAAACCTTTCTTCAATAAATTAAAAACTATTTTAAAAATATTAAAGAAAACTCTTTTCTTGATAAATAAATGAAACTCTTTTCGAGTTTTAATCAACATGATATCATTTCTAATAAATCAAGAAATTTATTATGGAAAGAGAGAGGACTTATTCTGCCAAGTTCTTCACATCTGAAATAAAAACTTGGTATGTTTTCCCAAAGCTAAGAAGTAGAACTTGTATATGATTAGCATTACAATCATATACAATAATAAAAATTAGATAATACAAAATCTTCGATTTTATTTTACAGTAGAGATATTATCAGAAATTGATATCATTTTTTTTTCAATTTTATGGATCTAAACCTCCCTTTGGAAAGGCAGAGTTTGGTGTATTGGTCGAGAGGAGAGTGTTAGTGAAGTTTCGGTCGCTGCTCAACTCCAAGGTTGTGATCAAGTTTTGAAGGCCACACGTGGCTAGGACTAGGATTTCTCTGGTTAGTTGGTAGTAATTGAAAGTAATTGACTTACACTGATATTCTGTTACCAGTCCAAAATAACTCATGACTCCTCAGAATTCTAACGCATAGTCCGAACAAAAATATGCCAACATGTCCTTTTAACAATAATTGCAATAGTCCTTTTAACTATGAGTGTTCAAAAAAACCTGCAAACTTGTGAACTGGATCTGAACCGTATGAACCGAATCTGTAAATAAGGTTAACCGAACTTATGTTTAGATTCGATTCGAACCGAACCTGAAAAATCAGATTCATGGTTCAAATTCAGGTTTCTAACTTGCGGTTCTAAGTTTAAACCTGAACTTGAAACACTCAAAAAATATATCATATATTTAGATATAATTTAAGAGGATAATAATAATAATAAATTCACTAGTATTTACTGTATTAATTCTTGAGTAAAAAAAAGAAGAACAGGAGAAAAAACTACTTTAATTCTATGTTATTAAACATTAATCTTGAAAATTGCTATTATAAGTAACAACTAATGCATAACACTCAATACTTCTACTTCAAATAGTAATTAATATGTGTCAAAGTTATTGATCAAGTATTAAACTATTAATAAAAAATTCATTGACTAAAATAATATAATCATTTAGAGATTAATTAAAGAAATTAATAAGTGTAAAATACATTTGTTAAGAAATTCTACAATTTTAGTTTTTAACGATTTATATATTAGCTTAGATATTATAAACATTAAACAAGCAAGTAATCGATTCTTAAAAATATAAAATATAGTTGCTAATAAATAATAAGCATATAATAATATTGTCTTGTACAAATACAAACATAATTTTATTTATCTAAGCACTTCGATTGGAAAGTAATAGAGAGCTCAATTGAAAGTTCATTAAAAACGAGACATTACCATAAAAACCTTACGTAAGGTTTTGTATTCAATTTTGTTAATATAATGAATAGCAATCATTTTAATATTTAAATTGAAAATAGCAATGTAATTTGTTCTTATATGAATCATTTATGTGGTAATGTAGTTTGTTCTTATATGAATAATTTGTAAAATTGCTAAGATCACTTGTAAATTCAGTTCTTCTAAAAAAATGTATTTCAATCCAACGATCTTAATACAAACCTTGTAAATTTATGGTTGAGATTGCTTGAATCACAATTAATCTTTTATCAAATATCAACCATTAAAGTTGAAAAGTTTTTCCCTCGATGAAAATAAAGAAAAATTAAAGGTCATTCTATTCGTTCAAAAAAGAAAAAAAATTCATTCAATTTTTCATCCTACAGTCAGTTATCAACCTCTCATCTCTCAAACTACCATCCTACCATTCTATTCGAAGAATAATTGTTAAATAATTTATCTTTTTTTTTAGTATGGATATTTTATAAGACATTGTTTGGCTTATTTTTACTTTGCTTGGGTTTAACATATTGGTTTAATCTTTGATGGATTTTATATGCATACTTTTATGAATAATTTATATTTATTTTTATCAATTATTTTTAGAATTTTTTGTCATATATATTGATATGAATAGATTCTGGTTACCCTAAGAATCGAACCTGAAAATAGGTTAACCGATCCTATAGGTTCTTTAGGTTCAGGTTCAGGTTCATGAAATTGCCGAACCTAACATTCAGGTTCAGGTTCAGGTTATTTACGAATGGATCAGATTATTCTACCATGAACACCCCTTCTTTTAACCCTCATCTTACAATATTTCGTTTTTTACTAAAATATAATATCGCAATTACATACTTTGACCACTGATATCAGTTTAATCTTAATTTAGAAAAACTCCTCAAAGTGATTGAATAGGGAAAAACTTGATTTCCCTCCTTATTCCTCAATAATCCAGCTTTCTAACGATAACGTGTGTTCTCTCTTACCAAAGCCTCTTTCGCTTTCCATAATTGGTGCATTCTTACACTTTATCTCAACTGTGTCTGCCTTTGCATTAGCTACTTCAGCATGCATATCTTTGTCAACTGAATCAATTATGGCTATCGGAGCCCTTCCCCTATCTGTAGAATCAATCCATCACAGAACCACAGCATCTCCCTTCCTACATTAAGAGTGCCAAAATAAATACACCAATTACCTTATAGAAGGTAATATGTTTCTTACCTTACATTTCATACAACTATGACTTTGTATCATGGTTGTTGCCAACCTGTAACAACTCCACTTTAAAACCGGACAAATCAAAACATAAAACCAGCTTCAGATTTCCTCATTTAACTGAGAAATCCCAAGTACTAAATATGATTCAACAACCAGTTTAGGGGGTGAAAATGATCTATTCTCTCCATTCCATCTGTACTCCGGTGCATATCATGTACATGTTAAGTTTGGACACTAACTCTGATATGCATGGCTCGGGCCACGCCTCGGACCCAACCCGTTGCTATCCCTAGAAAGACTCAAATAGAAGTCATAGCTAAGCCGTAAGAAAGATTACGAAGACTTGTCCATCTCCTTGAGAAATCAAACACAGATGGCATTTTGAGCAAACTGTCTACCAGTGCATAAACATGACACGAGGTCATCTCTGACTAGTCGTCGGATCATATATACGCATTAAAAGCAGTTCAATTTGACTCAGATGATCTTCAATACAGCTGTAACATTTATAACTGGTCAAACACTAAGCTAACTGCCAGCAATTTCATTTTGCACTCGTGTCAAAGAACCAAGTGATTAATAATGCTTAATAAGCTTAGGCCATCGTTCTTCTCCACCTCATCCAAAATACTAGTAATAGCTTCAGAAATAAGTTTAGCTAAATTCTCATCAGGGGCAGTGACAATAATCTTTGTTGAGTGAATTTCTATCTTTGCATTGGTTGGATCTTGGAATTGTACAACACCAGTACATTCCACCTCACATCAGTACAACAACAAGGAGCCTCTCCAGATCTGGCATTGCCCAATTCACGAGTGACTTACTCT
The DNA here is from genome assembly GCA_029891385.1 of Erythroxylum novogranatense. Taxonomy (NCBI): domain Eukaryota; kingdom Viridiplantae; phylum Streptophyta; class Magnoliopsida; order Malpighiales; family Erythroxylaceae; genus Erythroxylum; species Erythroxylum novogranatense. The sequence continues at coordinate 29,835,417 of CM057229.1, read as the reverse complement.
GCACTGTGCTATTTGTTTTCCAAGAGCAACTGGTGTTTGCCTTGACTGACATATAGCTGACCTTCTAGCCTTGCGACATCTATGTCATCCTGTGTTAGCTTTTTCCACACAAACCAGGTAGCCAACTCCGCCTCAATCTCCATACCAAAGCTCTCTTTCATCCTCGGACCTCGGTACATCTAGGGTATCATTTTCAGTAAAATAGAGAACCGAAAAAGAATGTGAACTGGAACTTGAAAATTTGATCTTCTTCTTGAAATCCCCTGGAAGCTGTTGAAAAAAATCATATAAAGGATTGAAAGAATCCTCGCTCTCTCTCGTCTAATACTTTCGTTTCTGATTGGGGATAGATATGTCATTAATTTAAGTGGAGTGTATTTGTGATTTTTTCCGTTGGGGTGTGGGGTTGGCATGGTTAAAACTAACAAGAGGGAGAGCAAAAGAAATATAATATAATGCAATTACCAGAATAATTTTAGGCTGCAATATCTCCAGTAAATGACGAGTCTTTCGCAGCCTGTAAAGAATAGCTCAAAACCAGAGTAAAAGTTAATTTCAAACCTTAAACTTAATAAACACAAAGAAGCGTTTAAACAAGTATAGTCCCTACAATAGAAACAGAAGCCTTAAGAACCGAAATGCAACACAGCCTACCTATTTGCACCAGATAGAAACAAAGAAAGCAAGCCATGTAGGCATCCCAAATCTTCAGAGAAGGAGTCTCTGAGTGGCATTTAGACTTCATCCCTCTTGGCTTGAAAGGCAAGAGAGACATCTCAGTATCTGCACATTTCTTCAAATTAACATCTATTAAATCTTAACTTAACCATTTGGCCTCATTAAATATATAGAAATCCCTGAGTGTCTCTAACAGGGAAGCTCAACTACTCACCTCTAAAACAAGTAAAGAGTTTCTGTTACCGTCACTACAAGAAAATTGTGTAATAGCGACGGAAATATATCGACGAAATATTTTCGTATGTAAATTGCGACGGAAATTTCGATACCGTCGGTATGGTACACGAAACTTGCGACGGAAAATATTTCCATTGCCAAATTTTGAGGGAAATATTCGCGAAAAATTATTGCGACGGAAATATACCAATGCATGGAATTCCTTCTGTAAATTGAGATGGAATATATTTTCGGTCAGTAAAATGGTCAAACTTGCCAACGCGAGCGCTCGCCCTCGCAAGCCTGATCACAAATGGCCATGCTTGCGATCGCGTGCGTACCCATTATTATTATTCTTAATAATAATAATAATAATAATAATAATAATAATAATAATAATAATAATAATAATAATAATTATTATTATTATTATTATTATCCTTTGTATGTTTATTATTATAATTATTATTAAATTCCTTCGATATTTCAATTATGTTGATTATTATTTGTGTAATAATAATTATGATTATTATTACTATGATCTATATTATTATTTATATTATTATAATGATTTAATATTATTACTATGACCTATATTATTATTAATATTATTTAAATTATTCTTATTATGATAATTATTATTATCATAATTAATATTATTATTATCATAATAGTGTGTAGTTATTATTATTATTATTTTATGATTATTCTAATAGTTTATAAAATAATATTATTTCCAATGTTTTAATAATCATTACATACTTTTGTAAAAATTTGTTCGGATTATTATTATTATTATTATTATTATTATTATTGTTGTTGTTGTTGTTGTTGTTGTTGTTGTTGTTGTTGTTATTATTATTATTATTATTATTATTGTCATGGTAAATAAAATTATTCGATATGTTATAATTAAGAATTTATATATTGGTTATTATTATTATTATGAATACTACATCATCATTATTATTATTATTATTATTATTATTATTATTATTATTATGAGTATTATTATTATTAAGATTATTAACGACGACTTTTTTAACTATAGCGACAGAATTATTCCGTCGCAAAAATCAATTAAAATCGATTTCCTACATCCTCTCTTTTCTCCTCGCGCCCGACTCTCCTCTGTCATCCTCTCCTTTCCTCCGGCGTTTTCCCTCCTCCGTTACCCTCCGACAAACTGCTGCATCTCCGACTACCCTTCCTCCCCCTCTTCTCCGGCGACAACAACCCTCTGTCGTGTCTCCTCTGTCAATGCCAAAGGTAAGTTGTGGGTCATGTAAATTTTTCATGTTGTTTGGAGCGATTTAATGGCATATGTTTGTTTTTTTAGGTTTGATTGGTCTTGGTTAGTGTTTTGCATGCAAACAATGGGAAGAATTATACCATTTGTGTGTAGATAGGGTTGAGAAGTTTTTGCCCTCAAGGTGTTCGATGAAATGCTAATGATGAAAAATAGATCAGTTCTAATCAATCCTGCGATTGATAGAAACTCGTGCAAAAGTTTTTTTTCTTCTTTTTTTAGAAAAGAACCTCATTCAAAAGTTACTGACCAACTATGATGAAAATTTGTTCTACTTTATGTGATTTTTCTTATAAGCAGAAAAAATAATATGAAGAATCATGGCCTTTAATTTATTAGGAACGACATGGTTTTTGGCATTTGAAATTACAGCTGTCACTTTAGCATGTACCAATCAACATTAACTTCCAAAATAAACCTAGCCACGAAGCTATCTCATGTACCAATCAACTTAACTTCCAAGATAAACCTAGCCCACAAAGCTATCTATGAACTTCCTTACCTACCCAGTCCAATAGTTTGTCTTTTAAGAGGAAATGGTTCGAGACGTGAAAGAAGATTGATAGGAAGTAAGCGAAAGCTTTGAATTCTTATTCTGACATGAAGCTTCATTCGTTATCAGGCATACTCTCAGTTTTCAAAGTGGCATGCCAACATTACATTTGAACAACTAACCTCATACTTCACAGTAATTCACTACAGATATATTTTGGCACTCAATCATAGCTTAAACACAAGAACCAAGTTCCTAACTTTTCTGTTTATTAGAAGTAAGAGTGAAAGAACAATTAAACATGACTATATCTTCGGAGTTGTCTCTCTAAAACACTTCGGGACAATTATTCCATGCATTGTCTAGTAATTAATACATAATGAATTAGGAAGCAAGATTAGCTTTTTATCACTTCCTTTAATATGATATCCCTAATTTAAAATTGTTTTCTACTAACATTAGTTAAATAATAACAAATATTTTAGAAGGTGTCATGTTGAACCATCTAATTGACTTTGGGAAAAATTTGCCTTAAAAGTTTTTTTTTCTTGTTTACATTCATATTAGCATAAAAGGATGACATGGTGAAATTGGGATTAACAAAGTTGGTAGTGGAGCAAAGGAGAAAGATAATGTAATTAGAGGCCTTGTATAAAAAAAAAATTTACTTACAAATGCATTCGTGAATAACAAGAAATTGTTTGTTTATACACTTGCTCTTTTTATAAAATATTCAATGCTTTGCCAAATTTTGAGTTGATTTACCGTCAATCTTGATATTTATTATTTCTATCTGCTATAAGTGAAACTCTTTTAATGAAATTCTTGACTACATAGTATGACAAGTATAAGAAGCATGACGGAGTCACTTTCATCAACAACCGATGTAGAGAACTAAATGTATGTCAACTTAATCCATTTTTAATTGTCTTAATAATGATCCCTTCCTTATAATGTAAACATTGCTTCCTTATAGGACCAATTAGAACAAACTCTTCATCAGCAGTCTCAGGAGGAAGAACCTGTAGATGAGACTCAGACGTATCTTGAAGCGGTGGGTGGTAGGGACCGTCGTGGCAGAATATTCGGTCTAGGTTCATATGCGAACACATGCTATTCACAATCTTCCATGTCCAGTGAAATATGAGTAACGGGTGAACAGAAAGTGTGAGCGAACTGGATCCCGATTCAAGATAAATTAATGAGGAAGTGGGATCTCTTTAGGATCTACTCCAGCGTTTAGAAATGGATTAAATGGTAAAGATACATGTACTTGATGCCCTGCCCAAGAAAGAGATCCAAGCACAAAGGCATGCAGAACAGAGAAACCAGGAAAAAATTTGGGTCTATTCAAGAAAGCGCTACAAGAATCCCCCAACTTGTTCTGTGTTTCTCAAAGCACCTTCATATTTTTTTTCTTAGGCCTCTTGGAGAAAATTGTTGGGCCACTTTCAACTGGCCCATTAAGGCTCACTTCCCACAGACGTCAGAGTGTATCTACCCCCTCCCCTTCCATTCTTCCTGCTGTATTATTTTGACTTTAATGGCTTGGTATTTTTTTGACTTTGGTGACACAATTTCTATCCCATATTGGGAAGAAATGAAAATGGGAGGAGTTTGCTAAGTTATAAAAGAACTCCTCCCCCTCCTAATCCATACCATCCCAAACATTTGATAAATACTCAAAAGTTGTATACATATCAAATTTAGTATTCCCTTCTTAATGAGAGCAGGCTGCCTTAAGTGATGCTCGGAGAAGTGGACAAAATTGGCCGAACTCCGTTATCAATTTTTGAGTGTGTTCTTTCCTTATCTCTTTTATTTATTTAGCATTTATAGTATTCAATATTATTTGTCGGGTATATTTATAGTGTTTTGTTTAATTTATTTGGGTGTATTTATTGTTCGTACACAGATTTAGGTTGTGATAAATACACCGTACATGTAATTTCTGTCTAGGAGATCGGGTTTTAAGTGGGACCATTTGTGACCCCTCCACCCTTTCCTGGGATCTTACGTGGAATGGTAATACTGTCTTAGGAGTCCGTTTGGCGGTCTTTCCTGGGTATTACCGAATCGGTTCACTTCATTAGTTATTTACCTTAGAGGAAAAAATATCCGATTTTCCCAACAAGTGGTATCAGAGCCGAAGGTGTAACATCCCGTTACTGTTAACAAGGGTATTTTGGTAAATTGGGACAGACTGATAGGTTTCATTGCATTCACTGACTGAGTATGTTACTGGCCTCTAAATATAGAGGAACAGGTTTATTGCATATGCATTATTTCATAGGTACATGCATTCATGGTTTTCTGGTATTTAATTGAGCATGGACTGACTGAACTGACTGGAACGTGAATTATTGAGGAATCATGAGAAATTGGGTTCAAATGACTGATTTGGAATAGTTTAAGTGTAATTGGTAATTGATAGTGGCTTATAGGAAATTTTCGGGGAATTCGAGAGGAAATGCCCGGACCGAAAATATTTGAGAGACAGACCGATTGACTGTATAGTACTGAAAGAATTGCTCGATGGCAATGGAAAAATTTAGAGTTATACTGTTAAGAAATAAATATGATGAGTCATTGAAATTAGAGACTAAAATTTGGACTGAGTTGGAGACTTAGGTCTATAAATACTAGGTTTGAAAGAAATTGGGGAAATTTTTCTCTAAGGCATTGGAGTTTCTTCTTCTCCCCTACGGTGTTCATCAATTCCTCCCATTGGTGAGGATTCTTCGATTTTCCTTGTGGTTTCCTCCTCATTGTGTAAGGCTAACATGTTTATTATGTTTGATGAAGGATTGAGGAGCCTTAGAATGGATCATCGTTGGTTTTGAAAGATTTTAGGGTTTTCGGTGTTTTTGAGGGATCTGTGGATTTGAGCTTGATTGGTAAGTTTTAATGGTTTTAATGTTGTTATTGATAGTTTTTATGGCATTTATGGCAATTATTATGATTGATTGAGTGGTTAGGAGAGTTGATGGAGGTTTTAGAGAGAGATTGGACGGAAAAACGAACGGAGAAGAAGGAGTTTTCATCGCACGCCGCGACCTGCGCGTGCCTCGCCGCGACGAATATTTATTCGTTCGCCGCGGCGAGCGTGCGAAGGATGCCGCGGTGAGTATGCTTCGTCTCGCGACGCGCCCAGAATCGATCGTTCGCCGCGGCGAGCGAACCTTTCTGCGCCGTGGTGAGACACTCTTGACCGCGACGAAGGGGACATTTTATTGGATGAATTTTAGTTTATTGGGCATAACTTTTGGTGTAGACCTCCGATTGAGGTGATTCCAGATTCATTGTGAACTAGGGAAAGAGGTCTACAATTGAGGATAATTATGGAAATTAGAATTTAATTATAATGGTATTGATTCATAGAGAATAAGTGTAGAAAAATCCCGGTGTGAGCATCACATGCCCACGGTGCGGAAAACAAAAATTTTTGTTCCGGGACCTTCCCGAAAGCCAGGATCCATATGACTATATAACAAAGTCAAACCAAAACGACCAAAGGAGACCGTCTCTAATGGTATCCACGCAGAGATCGGAAAACCTAACCGGGACAAACCCTTTGACCCGGGAATAGATAGAACAAAGTAAAGAGTGCTAGCTCCTACCTTTGTCCTTGGAGAGCTTGAGAAACGATGATGAAGAAGTTGAAGAAGCTTGAGAATGAAGATGAGCTTGATGAGAGATGAGAAATGAGAGGAAAGAACTCTTTCTTTCTTCTCCTTCAAAACTCACGAAGACCATAAGCTAAGACCAAAGAAAAGCTTTCTTTTCTTCCTTTTTATATAAGCCACGATGATCATCATCTCTCATCTTCAAACTTTTGTCTTTTAGTCATTTATTATCTTAATGACTAAGCAAAATAAAGGAAGTTTCTAATGCTTCCTCTTCATCCACGTACACTCATATATATATATATATTAATTAATTTATATATATATATATAAATAAATCTTGAAGTGGTCCGATCTCACGAATTGGTCCTACTCTACTACTAGGGTCCCGTATGGGAAAAACCCCGAAAACCCTTTTCAGCAATATCAATATCGCGATCTCATCGGGACATATCTCGATCTCATCGGGATCCATTTAATCCGATTGCTCTCCATATATTGGATCTCTATCCAAAACTATTTTACAAATTCTCCGAGACACTCTTATCCGTGTGACCCATTAGGTTCCCGGTTATGTTGGCCACTTAGATTAACACTTAATCTGAGCAAGTCATGAGCGGTATCTAGCAACACATCATGACCCCCAATTGACCGGAAAGTAATTGGTTTGACGAATGAAGCTATATTCATCATGGACCATATCACAAACCTTTCCATAGACAATTACGGTGCAATTCGTCCTTTCACCATGCTATACCCCACTTGGTTATGAGTATGGGCAATGTGTCAACTCTCATTAGACTGACAATGTCAAATCTAGTCCAAGTGATTTCAATTCTTGTCCTGGGACTCATTACTTAATACTTAATATGTCAATGAAGACACTCTTCATGACATATGTACTCGATCGAGATTTCCAAGTAATGACCGACAAGAGGCCATGGTATCATCTTCGCTATCACGAAGTGGTGAATCCTTTATTGGCTACTCAATTACCTTCGAATACCTCAAGCTGTACCCAAGCACCACCCTATGAGCGACCTCTGTAAGGTAACAAGGAATGGAGTCAAAGCAGGAATCGGTATCAAGATATCCTTGAGTACTTCAAGTCAAGGATACTTGCACCATTCTATGATGAGATTATCACCGACATTAGAATAGGACATCCATGTGATGATCTCATAGAAGGTCATCAATGTACTTACTACCTCTAGTAAGCATCCACATCTCAACCCTAAATATCTCATATATACGGTTTCGAGATCCACCGCTTGATCAAATCAAGGAGCTTGAGATGTGCTAGTCTATCCGGATTATCGATGTCCAGTCTCAGTAATCCTATGACTAGGGATAATTTAGATACTGACATAATTGCACATGATAAGAATCTCAGTAGTATGATCACATCATAATTTCCTTCATGCTATGTCATATATCATGGACTTCATTAATTTGCTTATTGATCAATATCAGTTCATAAATAATGAACAGCAACGTAATGAAATATGTTTTTCTTTATTTATTCATAAAGACTGTACACAAATTGGTACAAAATGCGCTAAAGGCGATTGCCTTCAGGGCACTACTCTAACAATCTCCCACTTGACCTAAAGCCAATCGCCTTGATATCTAATACCATAAGTAGTATATGAGAATCAAAACTCTTTTGTGACAACGGCTTTGTCAGCGGATCGCAATATTACGCTCTGTGGAATTCTCTCGATCTGGACATCACCTCGACCAATGATCTCCCGATCGGTGATATCTGCATGATGCGATGTTTGGATCGTTGATGAGACCTTGGTTCCTTCGCTTTGCAATAGCCCCATTGTTGTCACAATACAATTGTATGGGCCCATCAACGCTAGGAACCACACCAAGTTCAGTAATGAACTTCTTGATCCAAACGGCTTCCTTTCTTTGCTTTTGAGCGGCAAGGTACTCTGCCTCGGTTGTTGAATCGTGATCGTCTCTTGTTTGGAGCTCTTCCAACCGACCGCCCCATTGTTCGATGTGAATATGTAACTGATTGGGATTTGGAATCATCCTTATCAGATTGGAAACTGGCATCTGTATACCCGCTCACCTGGAGATCTCCATCCTCATATATCAAGAAAACATCCTTAGTCCTTCGCAAGTACTTGAGGATATTCTTGACAGCCATCCAATGACCCTCACTAGGATCCGATTGGTATCTGCTCGTAACACTTAGAGCATATGATACATCGGGTCTCGTACATAGCATTGCATACATGATAGATCCTACCGCAGATGCATACGGGATCATATCCATGCGTATCCTCTCATCTTGTGTCTTAGGACACAAAGATTTCAGAGTGTTATCCCATGAGTGATGGGAAGGTACCCTCTCTTGGATTGTTCCATGCTAAACCTCTTTAGCATCTTGTCTATGTACGTTGATTGTGAAAGACCAAGAAATCTTTTTGATCTATCTCTATAGATCCTTATCCCAAGGATATAAGTTGCTTCACCAAGGTCTTTCATGGAAAATTGTTTGGACAACCAAATCTTGACTGATTGTAGCATCGAGACATCGTTTCCTAGCAATAATATGTCATCTACATATAGCACAAGGAATACGATTGCAGTCCCACTAACCTTCTTATACACACAGTATTCATCCGGATTTTGTGAGAAACCAAACTCTTTGATTACCTCATCAAAACGGATATTCCAACTCCTGGAAGCTTGCTTCAATCCATAAATGAAATTTTGAAGCTTGCATACCTTTTCGCCATCATAGGAGATGAAGCCCTCAGGTTGTGTCATATACACATCCTCAGCTAGATTTCCGTTTAGGAAAGCTGTCTTCACATCCATTTGCCATATCTCATAATCATAATGAGTGGCAATGGCTAGGAGTATCCTAATGGATTTAAGCATTGCTACTGGGCTGAAGGTCTCGTCGTAGTCAACTCCTTGTCTTTGACGAAAACCTTTAGCCACAAGCCTTGCTTTATAGGTAATTACATTACCATCCATGTCGGTTTTCTTCTTGAAAACCCATTTACACCCTATGGGTTTTATTCCTTCGGGTGCCTCAACCAAAGTCCATACTTGGTTTTCATACATGGAATCCATTTCAGACTTCATGGCTTGAAGCCATTTCTCATACTCTGAACTCTTCAGAACCTCTTCATAGGTGGTAGGCTCATCATCTACTATGAACAATACGTCATTCTGTTCACTCATGAGAAATCCATATCTCTCGGGAACAGAGCGTATCCTACGTGACCTACGAACTTCGTGTGTTGTAGAAGGTTGAACTGTTACTTCATCTGTATGAGTCACAGTTTGAGTTCGAGCGATTGATCTGCGTCTGCTTGAGCATCTTGAACTTCTTCAAACTCAATTTTGCTCCCTTGTCTTCTTGTAAAAGAAACTCTTTCTCTAAAAAGACGGTATGCTTGAAACAAACACCTTTTGTTCCTCGTGAGGTAGAAGCGATATCCCATTGTTTCTTTAGGATATCCTACGAACAAACACTTGTCGATTTTGCATCAAGTTTATCGACTTTGTCCGCTTTACATAAGCGAGGACAACCCCAAACTTTCAAATGAGTAAGATAGGGTCTTTGTTAGTCCACATCTCATATGGAGTAACTTCATTTGTCTTTGATGGAACTCTGTTTAGCAAGTAAGCAATTTGTCTCGAAGTGCATACCCCAAAAGGATTTTGGTAACTTTGCAAAGCCCATCATTGATCGTACCATGTCTAACAAGGTTCGATTTCTCCTTTCCGCCACACCATTATCTTTGTGGTGTGTAAGGAGGAGTCCATTGAGATAAAATCCTATTATCTACGAGATAATCCAAAACTCTTGGTCTAAGTATTCCCCACCACGATCGGATCGCAATGTCTTGATACTTTTCCCAAGTTGGTTTTCTACTTCATTTCTGAATTGTTTGAACTTTTCAAACGCTTCAGATTTGTATCTCATCAGATAAAGGTACCCATATTGAGAATAATCATCGATAAAGGTAATGAAGTAAAGAGAACCACTTCTAGCATGGATGGACATCGGACCACATACATCTGAATGTATTAGGTCTAATACTCCAGTCGCTCGTTCACCCTTTCCCTTAAAGGGTAATTTAGTCATCTTGCCTAATAAACAAGATTCGCATGTGTCATATGATTCATAATCAAATGACCCTAAACTTCCACTCTTATGGAGCTTAGCTATGTGTCTCTCATTTATATGGCCTAGGCGACAATGCCATAAGTAAGTTGATTTTAAATTATCTCGTTTATGTCTTTTCGTGTCATTGACATTCATAATTGGATGTGACATATCTAATATGTAAATTCCATTGCATAAAGTACCAGTACCATAAAGCATTCCATTCAAACTAATAGAACTACCATTGCTACTAAAAGTCAAATGGAAACCAGCTCTATTTAAACAAGAAACAGACAATATGTTCTTTGTTAATACAGGTACAAAATAACAATCATCCAATTTAATTACAAGCCCAGTGGGGAGTGACAAAAAGTAAGTGCCTACGGCTAATGCAGCAACTCTTGCTCCATTTCCCACACGCAGGTCTAGTTCTCCCTTCATGAGCTGTCTACTGTCCCTGAGGCCCTGCATATCATTGCATATGTGTGAGCCACAACCGGTATCTAATACCCATATGTTATGATCAGAAACAGTATTAACCTCAATGACAAACATACCTGAAGAAGTCGAGGCATCTGATGCCTTCTTCTGCTTCAGTTCCTCCAGATAGACTTTACAGTTCCTCTTCCAGTGGCCAGTCTTGCCATAATGGAAGCAAGTTCCTTTTGGTGCAGTCTCTTTGGTTTTCTTCTTGGCTATACTTCCTTTCGGTTTCTTAGACCTTTTCTTCTTTTGCTTCTTTTTCTTGGAACCAGAAGAAGAAGAGTCCACTACAAGCACTGCCTTGCTATCCTTCTTGATAGCTTGCTCTGCAGTCTTGAGCAGATTGATCAACTCAGGGATTGCCGTGGATATTTGATTCATCCGATAGTTTAACACAAACTGTGAATAACTATCAGACAATCCAACTAGAATTAAGTCAACACTTAATTCATAATCCATGACAAAACCTAAGACAGCCAACCTCTCAATATACCCATTCATCTTCAGTGCATACTGCACTGCAGATAAACCTGGAGTCATCTTAGTAGTGAAGAGTAACCTCGAGGTCTCGAACTTTTCAGACCGAGCTTGCTCATCAAACAGCTCCCTAAGATGAAACACTATGGTATGAGCATCCATAGACTCATGCTGCTTCTGCAGCTCTGGTGACATCGAGGCAAGCATAATACAGGTTGCTATGTCACTGTCTTTAAGATGCTTTCGATATACTTTCTGATCCTCATCAGAAGTATCAGCAGCAGGTGGATCAGGAAGTGGAACATCTAGGACATATCCCAGTTCCTCAGACCTGAGAACAATTATCAGATTTCTCAGCCAATCAAAAAAATTTGGTCCAGTTAATTTGTTGGAGTCCATAAGTGAGCGTAAGTTCACACTTGAAGTCATCTTCAATCAACCTAAAGAGAAAGAGAGAAAGAATGTTAGAATAGAATTACATGCATGATCATAAGGACTTGCATGTCATGCATATGGCTCCCACTAGTTTCAAAGAATCCATAACCCTCAGTACGAATCCAAGAAATATTATGACAAAATGTCCTAGTGGGTCGATATCCGATATTACTAACAATGACCTTGGGTTTACCCAACAAGTCACCTTAGGTCAATTGGTAGGTATCGGTCATACCAATTGCATCTTAGATATCCGACATTACTAAAATGACCTTGGGTTTACCCAACAAGCCACCTTAGATCAATCGGCAGGTATCGGTCTTACCAATTACTTTATAGATAGATGCAACTATCGACTAGTGCTATCTACTCGTGATGTATGCACACTCATTGGGTTATCAACTCTTGATGCGCGTACATCTGATGTACACTACCCAATTTCGCCTCTGTCCACGTTGACCTTGAGTTTACTCAACAAATCAACGCTTCTAGTGAAAACCGACCCATTAATCCGAAAATCTTATTTTCATGGTTCGAACATATTCGTATAGAGTGAGCTTGGGTTTACCCAACAACCCAACTCTATAAGAACTCTGGTTCTCCCCATATTAATGGAAGACATTAGTTTTCATATTACGTGTGAGGGTTTTCAGGTCTCATCTTCTTCTTCTCCAAGCTATAGGATTATAGTCACCATGACTATATGGAATGATTTAGGGCAATTCATCAATCACATTGAATCTATACCTAAAATCATCCATCATCCCACTTATGCATGTTGTAAGTCGACTTGTGTATGTATAAGTGGACTTATGCCTCTATATAAATGGACTTATGCAAGTGTAAGTGGACTTATGCAATCATCTACGAACAAGTCGACTTGTAACATTGTGTAAGTCGACTTACGCGTCTACGATGCGCAGACAAGTCGACTTATGCATGTGTAAGTCGACTTATCCCGTGGAATTGCTATCTAATCGGCTAATTTCTCAATCCGTGCAGTTCAAATTCATAACACCAAGTCTAATACACTTTACCTTGATGTACCAATGAAACACTTTCATTGTTGCTTACCATATATAGTCAAACTATACATGAAAAACTTGAAATCGATGAATGCACTCTTATTCATTTAGATTTCCAAATAATTTTGCGAATATCAAACTATCACCCTAAGTATCTCTAGGTAGTCTACACTTTATCAAGACTACTTCGGCACTGGTCACAAAATTTGTGACGGCCAAAACAATCAAAATAAGGGAATATACTAACGAGATGCTAATGAGACACATTTGACATCCGAAAATTGTTTGGAAACCCAATTTCAATAAAATCAGTTTGGAAAGCATAAAACATCAATATAACACATTTTTAATCACATTAAAAATGATCCAAGGCATTGGAACTGAAATCTACACAATTTGTTATTTCAAACAAAACAGCTCCAGCAACTTTCTCAAAACTGCCAAGCTTTGCCTTTTGCTTGAAAAACTCATTGAAACAATTTCAATAAATTATAAGAAAATTACAGAGGTTACAACACGTTCACAACATGCTCCATGAATGTTTTCAGGATTTATTTCCATCAAAAACTTATTCAATCTCAGCAACTAAGCCAATGTAGAATCTGTGTTCCTCAACACAGTTATTCCCAGTAGCATACAATAAATTCTCAAATAAATAGTAAATCACCTCGAAAACATTTTTCCTTTCTCATAGACATTAATAAACATCTTAGAGACATTTCGGTGAAAGAAAATCCAAAAAAAAAAATTTTAAAATTTATTCTCGAATTTATAAGCATGCCTATTCAAGGAATGTGCACAAAGACAGCAACCAGAACATTAGGGAATAAATTAGCAAAACCATATCAAATCAAATTGATAAATCCCGAGCTTCCACAGACATATGCAACAACACCTTGTGAACATATCTGGGCTAGAAAATTTCAAAAAAACTATCTCTATACTGAATTCGAAATTCACATATATAACATGCATCATCATCACAAGCATTAGGCAACTCCGACCAACTCATGGTTTCTTCGTTATATACGACACAAGTGGCTCTGATACCACTGTAGGAAAATCCCGGTGTGAGCATCACATGCTTGCAGTGCGGAAAACAAAAATTTTTGTTCCGGGACCTTCCCGAAAGCCAGGATCCATGTGACTATATAACAAAGTCAAACCAAAACGACCAAAGGAGACCGTCTCTAATGGTATCCACGCAGAGATCGGAAAACCTAATCGGGACAAACCCTTTGACCCGGGAATAGCTAGAACAAAGTAAAGAGTGCTAGCTCCTACCTTTGTCCTTGGAGAGCTTGAGAAACGATGATGAAGAATTTGAAGAAGCTTGAGAATGAAGATGAGCTTGATGAGAGATGAGAAATGAGAGGGAAAGAACTCTTTCTTTCTTCTCCTTCAAAACTCACGAAGACCATAAGCTAAGACCAAAGAAAAGCTTTCTTTTCTTCCTTTTTATATAAGCCACGATGATCATCATCTCTCATCTTCAAACTTTTGTCTTTTAGTCATTTATTATCTTAATGACTAAGCAAAATAAAGGAAGTTTCTAATGCTTCCCTCTTCATCCACGTACACTCATATATATATATATATATTAATTAATTATTTAATTAATTAATTAATTAATTATATATATATATAAATAAATGCTGAAGTGGTCCGATCTTCTTTGGAATTGGTTCTCTTGGCCTACGGGTCCCGTATGGAAAAACCTCAAAACCCTTTTCAAGAATATCGATGTCGCGATCTCATCGGGACATATCTCGATCTCATCGGGATCCATTTAATCCGATTGCTCTCCATATATTGGATCTCTATCCAAAACTATTTTACAAATTCTCGAGACACTCTTATGCGTGTGACCCATTAGGTTCCGGTTATGTTGGCCACTTAGATTAACACTTAATCTGAAAGCAAGTCATGGCGGTATCTAGCAACACATCATGACTCCCAATTGACGGAAAGTAATTGGTTTGACGAATGAAGCTATATTCATCATGAACCATATCACGAACCTTTCCATAGACAATTACCGTGCAATTAGTCCTTTCACCATGCTATACCCCACTTGGTTATGAGTATGGGCAATGTGTCAACTCTCACTAGACCGACTATGTCAAATCTAGTCCAGTGATTTCATTTTTGTCTGGGACTCATTACTTAATACTTAATATGTCAATGAAGACACTCTTTATGACATATGTACTCGATCGAGATTTCCAAGTAATGACCACGACAAGAGGCCATGGGTATCATCTTACGCTATCAAGTGGTGAATCCTTTATTGGCTACTCAATTACCTTCGAATACCTCAAGCTGTACCCAAGCACCACCCTATGAGCGACCTCTGTAAGGTAACAAGGAATAGAGTCAAAGCACAGAATCAGTATCCAAGATATCCTTGAGTACATCAAGTCTAAGGATACTTGCACCATTGCTATGATGAGATTATCACTGACATTAGAATAGGACATCCATGTGATGATCTCATAGAAGGTCATCAATGTACTTACTACCTCTAGTAAGCATCCACATCTCAACCTAAATATCTCATATGTACGGTTTACGAGATCCTTTGCTTGATCAAATCAAGGAGCTTGAGATGTGCTAGTCTATCCGGATTACCGATGTCGGTCTCGATAATCCTATGACTAGGGATAATTTGAATCTTGACATAATTGCACATGATAAGAATCTCGATAGTATGATCACATCATAATTTCCTTCATGCTATGTCATATATCATGGACTTCATTAATTTGCTTATTGATCAATATCGGTTCATAAATAATGAGCAAACAGCGTAATGAAATATGCCTTTCTTTATTTATTCATAAAGGCGTACACAAATTGGTACAAAATGCGCTAAAAGCGATTGCCTTCAGGGCACTACTCTAACAATAAGATCAATTATGGTTCCTATTGTGACTTAAGTATTGAATTGAGACTATTGGAGTTTTAATTGGGATTTTCTATAGAGGTTTCGACCTAATGAATAGGAAATTGCTATAGGGAATGCGAATTGAGGAAATTGATTGAATTATAGGAATGGATCAAATCATTACTGATCAATTGAGCAAAGAGTTAGGGTTGAGCATAAGATATCAAAATTGGGTATTAGCGCCGGAAATCATGAACACCTTGTACATAATTTCACCGAGACATATGCATTCTTGAGCATTTAATTGAGCATCTAGTAATGGGAATGTATTTAAGCATTATAGAGGCACCGTTGGATCATCGTTCCACGGACATTCTTTGGGACTTCGAGCGATAGCTCGGAGATTCTGGTGAGTAAACTAGTTGGTTCCTCAAATTCTGATTGTCTAAATGCTCGATGTGAATTCTTGCCAATGTGAATTCTGCTGATGTGGATTACATGATTCTTGAAATGTATAGAATCAAATGGCATGCTTTTCTTGTATTGGATTGGATCGTTCGTGACATCGAGAAATATGATCAAAGTGCATGCTTTCTTTGTATCGAATGGGACCGCTACATGACCTTTGAATCCATTGAACCTTGCATTACATGCATAAATGCATGATCGAGATAATGGAATGTGACCCAGTTGCGAATATTCTTGATCGGACCTTGAGCAGAGGGATTTATCCACGAACACTATCTTGACCGAGGCCTAGCTGGCCGAGGAGAAATCACGACGCGTCCCCACTAAACACCGGTGAGCACTTGGGCACAACATTGAATAACGGAAAGAGTCACATCGCATAGCATCTACATGAATGATTGTTCTGCGACAATTCGATTACGTGATGGCATGATTTCTTGTAAATTGTTACATATTCTGCGAATTGTTATTTAATGTCGTAAATTGTTATAATGTCTTGATAATTGAATATTCTTGTATTGTCTTTATCGCCGTATGCGTAATGCATGATTTGAGTGAACCATCGATGATGGTTTCTCGTTGAGTTCGCAAACTCACCAACATTGCAAATATTTTGAGGGATTGAAGAGTACCCGTTAGGCGAGCGGGGTATGTCTCTTGACCGGAGTCGGAGACTAGGGTCGGGATCAGTTCGCGTCTGCGTTAGTGTCTTCGAGTCTTGTGTAAATGAGTCTTTCGATTGATGTATAAATTGATTATTGAAATAGTGTTTGATTGAAAATGTTTCGCATCGCGCCTAAATGGTTTATTGTTTTTTGCGCACTCAAATGTTTTCAAAAGAAAAATATTTTACCGAGTATTGGACTACTCTAGCATACCACCCTCGCGGGTCACGGGCTCGGATATCCTTTGTAGATGTCGGGTTGAAGATGCGGCGGGAGTGAAGTGTTACATTGTGGTATTAGAGCCCGAAATGCGATTGTACATGGGCATTCGAAATTGTCTTGAGTTACATGCATTAAAGTCGTCATAGTAGAGCGGTAATGGCGATCCTAGTAGAGTCACATGAGTATGTCCCAATTGTTTAAGTGGTTAGAAGTGGCGAGGAAAGGATGATATGTTAGAGCGTGATAGATGGAAGCTGTGGATAACATGGAATAACGAAAGTGTATAGTTTGATCGATAAAAGGCGATTAAGTGTATCGGTATTGGTGGATATATTACGAATTGCGACACTCGTGTTATATCGGGCATATCCTTGAATGTAGGGTATGAAGTTATAGTTATGGATTGTGAGAGGTAAATAGAGATGATGGGAATGGCAAGATTGAAAGTGTATAAATAGGCGGGTATAATAAAATGTTACGTGATCTATAAGAGTTAAAATTGGAATTGATTCTTGAAACAAGAGGTAGTGTATAAGAGTTATGACTTGAGTCGATTATGTTAGCAAGGAATCCAGAATGATTATGCGTCTATGACATTGAATTGAGAGTGAAAATGCATGGGTATGGTGCATTAATGAAAGGATTGAAATATAAGATCTTGATAATGATAGATGTGAGTGGTCAAGGTTTAGTTGAATTGCCTAAATGGCGCACACCGATTATGGGAGCCTATGGCGAGTGAAAATTTTAAACTTAATTGTTTCATATGTGTAGAGATTACGGAAGAGATTGATGAGTTAGTGGCTAAGTGCTAGTTGTAGTCCTTATCGTTTAAAGTTCAATATGAGTAGAATAAGAGGCGAAAGTGATTATAGTGATCGAGAATGATTGAGAGTGGTTATGACCCTCACGATTGGGAACATTGTAAAAAGGGAAAGTGTGGTAAAAATTTAATGAAAACAAAGTATAGCGTGGTGACAAATTGGTATATTGGCGTAATGATTTTCAACGGTATGTCTAGTAATGAGCGATATTAAAAGGGCGTTCTTGGTATGTGGATTATGGCATAGATTGATCTACTGAGGATCTTGAGTATATCTGGAATTGATTTCCTATGGTATTGAAAATGATTGACAAGAAATAATGGCGATAGTTGATGAGAAATAAATTTTATAAATGGTATCGATGAAAATAGTAAGAACTTTACGGAATTGGATACGATAATCGGATGAGTCGGTTTGAAAGTGATTAATGAAAGGGCAATATAGATTAATGTGAAGCTGAATTACGAGTTAACTCGGGAGTCATAATCGAGTAGAGATTCAAGTGTAAGAAATAAAATCTGCTCTTGAAAAGAGATGTCCTATGGTTAGTGCAAGGAACCCGATTGTGTAATAGGCTTATTGACGATGAAGGAGATAGTGTTGTGAATAAAATGAATCGGTAATAGGGGTGAGTGATCCAAGTTAATGTCAATGAGTCGAATTGATCATTATTGAAGTAATGAGAATCTTATGAGATTAGTGTTTTACCATTAAAGAGATGTAAGTTGATAATCAATAAATGAAATGTTTCGAAGTGTATCGCCTCGACCAAAATGCATAAATAGAGATAATCTATTAATCGTTAAATGAAATGTTTCCAAGTGTATCACTACGGTATAGATGCACTTAGATGAGGATAAGAGCAAAAAAGGGAGAAACTGAATTTGTTATAAGTAACCTCTATGTGATTTGTGATGTGAATTGAGCTATGGATTGGTAATTGATAAAGAGGTTTGGATCAAATTGTTACATAGGCGAGATTAGGAAATATTGTTGGGATCCGATATATGTGTTATTGATATTGAAAGTGACGAATTATGAGTAATTTTAATGAAATAGTGAGGCGATGTAGAGTACAAAAAAAGTGAATGGTTCTTAATCACATTGATTTGATTCATTGGCGTAAATTACTCGAGTAGCGATTTAAGCGGAAACTAAATTAGTTATTAAATGGCCTCTGTCATTTGTGGTATGAATAGATTGGTAAGGTGATTTATAACCTAAAAGATGATTACGATTTATCAAGTGTTTTATGGAATTTGGAATAAGAAACCTTGTTAAGATCGATAAGCGTGTAAATGGTGCGAGCGTGAAGTATTGCGAGTAATTATGAGGAAGCGATTAAGCGATGTAAGCGAAAAAGGAAAAGAGTAATTGATTGTATTGATTTAGTAAAATGGTGAAACTGGTCATATAAGGAAATGAGTGTGAATCGAGAATAGAAAGGACGGATCAATTCCCTGTCCTCGACTAATGTATATGAAATTTCGAGGGCGAAATTTTATTAGGAGGAGAATTGTAACATCCATTCTTGTTAACAAGGGTATTTTAGTAAATTGGGACGGTGATAGGTTTCATTGCATTCCTTGTTGAGTATATTCTTGGCCTCTAAATATAGAGGAACAGGTTTATTACATATGCATTATTTCATAGGTACATGCATTCATGGTTTTCGGTATTTAATTGAGCATGGATCGAGTGGCCGATTTGGAGCGTGAATTATTGAGGAATCATGAAATTGGGTTCAAATGGTGATTTGGAATAGTTTAAGTGTAATTGGTAATTGATAGTGGCTTATAGGAAATTTTGGGAATTAGAGGAAATGCGGATCGGAAATATTGAGAGACGAATCGATTGATGTATAATCTTGAAAGAATTGCCCGATGGCAATGGAAAAATTTAGAGTTATCTTGTTAAGAAATAAATATGATGAGTCATTGAAATTAGAGACTGAAATTTGTCTTGAGTTGGAGACTTAGGTCTATAAATACTAGGTTTGAAAGAAATTGGGAAATTTTCTCTAAGGCATTGGGTTTCTTCTTCTCCCTACGGCGTTCATCAATTCCTCCCATTGGTGAGGATTCTTGATTTTCCTTGTGGTTTCCTCCTCATTGTGTAAGGTTAACATGTTTATTGTGTTTGATGAAGGATTGAGGAGCCTTAGAATGGATCATCGTTGGTTTTGAAAGATTTTAGGGTTTTCGGTGTTTTTGAGGGATCTGTGGATTTGAGCTTGATTGGTAAGTTTTAATGGTTTTAATGTTGTTATTGATAGTTTTTATGGCATTTATGGCAATTATTATGATTGATTGAGTGGTTGGGAGAGTTGATAGAGGTTTTAGAGAGAGATTGGACGGAAAAACGATCGGAGAAGAAGGAGTTTTCCGCTGCATGACGAATATTTATTAGATTCGCTTGGCAATGACGTCTTGAAGGATCTTGCGGCGTCAAATATTTGACGCCGTGCGTAGTATCTTCGTCTCGTGGCCGCCAGAATCGATCGTTCGCATGAGCGAACCTTCGCTATTGTGGCGAGACACTTCTTGACCATGTGAAGGGACATTTTCTTAGATGAATTTTAGTTTATTGGGCATAACTTTTGGTGTAGAGCTCCGATTGAGGTGATTCCAGATTCATTGTGAACTAAGGAAAGAGGTCTATAATTGAGGATAATTATGGGAATTAGAATTTAATTATAATGGTATTGATTCATAGAGAATAAGATCAATTATGGTTCCTATTGTGACTTAAGTATTGAATTGAGACTATTGGAGTTTTAATTGGGATTTTCTATAGAGGTTTCAACCCAATGAATAGGAAATTGCTATAGGGAATGAGAATTGAGGAAATTGACTGAATTATAGGAATGGATAAAATCATTACTGATCAATTGAGCAAGGAGTTAGGGTTGAGCATAAGATATCAAAATTGGGTATTAGCGCCGGAAATCGTGAACCTGCCTTTGTACATAATTTCACTTTGAGACATATCGTTCTTGAGCTGTTTAATTGAGCATCTAGTAATGGACCGTATTTAACTATTATAGAGGCCGTTGGATCATCGTTCCACGGACATTCTTTGGGACTTCGAGCAAGCTTCGAGTTACAGGTGAGTAACCTAGTTGGTTCCTCAAATTCCTGATTGTCTAAATGCTCAATGTGAATTACTACCAATGTGAATTACTGTCAATGTGAATTACCGCCAATGTGAATTACTGCCAATGTGGATTACATGATTACTGAAATGTATAGAATCGAATGGCATGCTTTTACTGTATTGGATTGGATCGTTCGTGACCCGAGAAATATGATCAAAGTGCATGCTTTACTGTATCGAATGGGACTGCTACATGACACTGAATCACTGAACACTGCATTACATGCATAAATGCATGATCAGATAATGGAATGTGACCCAAGTTGCGAATATTCTTGGCCGGACCTTGAGCAGGGATTTATCCACGAACCTTTATCTTGACCAGGCTAGCCCAGGGGAGAAATCCCAGCGCCCCCATTGAACAACGGTGAGCACTTGGGCACAACATTTGAATAAGCTGGAAAGAGTCACATACGCATTGCATCTACATGAATGATTGTTCTGCGACAATTACTGATTACGTGATGGCATGATTTACTGTAAATTGTTACATGTTATTGCGAATTGTTATTTAATGCTGTAAATTGTTATAATGTACTAATAATTGAATATTACTGTATTGTGCTGTACGTCATGTGCGTAATGCATGATTTGAGTGAACCATCGATGATGGTTTCTCGTTGAGTTCGCAAACTCACCCAACATTGCAAATATTTTTCAGGGATTGAAGAGTACCCCGTTAGACGAACGGGAGTATGTCTACTGCACTGGAGTCGGAGACTAGGGTCGGGATCAGTTCGCATCTGCGTTAGTGTCTTTCTGAGTCTTGTGTAAATGAGTCTTTCTGATTGATGTATAAATTGATTATTGAAATAGTGTTTGATTGAAAATGTTTCCGCATCGCGGGCCCAAATGGTTTATTGTTTTCTGTGCACTCAAATGTTTTCAAAAGAAAAATGTTTTACCGAGTATTGGACTACTCTAGCATACCACCCTCGCAGGTCACGGGCTCGGATATCACTGTCGATGTCGGGTTCGGGTCTGGCAGGAGTGGGGTGTTACAGAAGGTTTATCCTTTAGTTTGTTTGTAATATTTGTAATATTGAATACTATTATTTGAGTCTATAACGACGTCTGCAAATTTACCAACAACTAGGGGCATATCAAATATGACACAAGTGACATCGACTTCCTCATGGCAGAGGACTCCAATGTCAAGTATGAAGTTGGCAATGAAAATATTTGATGCTGGTCATTTTGGGATGTAGCAAGGTGAGGCTCTGGATTCCCTTTTCCAACAAGGCCTTGATATAGCTATTGAAAAAAATAAGCCAGAATATATAGAAGATAAGGATTGGAGTATCATAAATCGATTGGCATGCGGAACAATTCGATCATGTCTATCTAGAGAGTAGAAGTATGCTTTCAAAAACGAGACTTCTGAGCACAAACTGTGGAAGGCATTGGAGAACAAATTTTTGAAAAAAAAGTGGTCAGAATAAGCTCCTTATGAAGAAAAGGTTGTTCTGATTTTGATTACTGACCAGGTTCTACTATGAATGAACACATCACTACGTTTAATCAGTAGTAGCAGACCTATTGAATTTGGATGTGAATTTGAAGATGAAGACTTGGCTTTGATGTTGTTATCATCCCTTCCGGATGAATTTGAACACTTAGAAACTACTTTACTTCATGGGAAGGAGAATGTATCTTTAGATGATGTGTGTTCTGCTTGGTATAGTCATGAATTGTGAAAGCAAGATAAAAAGAAAAGTAAGGCGGTTATAGAAGATGAAGCATTTGTGGCAAGAGGTCGTCAGCAGAGCCAGTCGAAGGGAAGAAGAGGAAGATCCAAATCAAAAAGCAGAGTTGCTAAAGATGAGTGTGCTTTCTGTCATGAGAAAGGGCATTGGAAGAAAGACTGTCCAAAGTTGAAGAAGAAAGGAAAGGCAGTGAGGCAGAGTCAGATGTCTCTTTGGTGGTATCACCTTCAACATTCCATTCAGACGAGTGGATTCTGGATTCAGGTTGCATCTATCATATGTTTCCTATCCGGGAGTGATTCTTTGATTTTGAAGAAATTGATGGTGGAGTTGTTTACATGGGTAATGACAATCCATGTCAAACAGTTGGGATAGGTTCAATCAAGTTGAGGAATCATGATGGATCCACCAGAATTTTGAGGGATGTGCGGTACGTGCCAAATTTGAAAAAGAATCTCATCTCTTTGGGGACCTTAGAATCAAAAGGTCTAGTTATGAAGATGCAAGATGGAATTCTTAAGGCAACTTCGGGAGCACTTGTGATGTTGAAAGGCATAAGGTAAAATAATCTATATTACTACCAAGGTAGTACTGTTGTTGGGACAGTAGTGGCAGCAACTTCTAATAACAAGAAGGATGTAGAGGCAACAAAATTGTGGCATATGCGTTTGGGACATGTTGGTGAAAAATCCTTACAAATTCTTGCCAAACAAGAATTGTTGAAAGGTACGAAGATTTGCAAATTGGAATTTTGTTAGCATTGTGTTATGGGAAAACAACGACGAGTGAAATTTGGCACTGCCATCCATGACACTAAGGGTATTTTGGATTATGTGCAATCAGATGTATGGGGACCTGCTAAGACTCCATCTCTTGGAGGTAGGCATTATTTTGTCACTTTTGTTAATGATTTTTCCATAAGAGTATGGGTGTTTTCTATGAAGAATAAAGATGATGTGCTTGGAGTTTTTCTCAAGTGGAAAGCTCAAGTTGAAAACTAGACAGGAAGAAAGATCAAAGTTCTCCAAACATACAATGGTGGAGAATACAAGAGTGATCCTTTCCTAGAGGTATGTCAAGAGTCTGGTATAGTTCGTCACTTTACAATTAGAAAAACACCACAACAGAATGGGGTGTCGGAGCGTATGAACATGACACTGGTGGAGAAAGTTCGTTGTATGTTGTCTAATGCTGGGTTAGGCATAAAGTTTTGGGCTAAGGCAGTGACATATGCTCAACATCTCATTAATCATTTGCCATCATCTGCAATTGGTGGCAAGACTTCATTAAAGGTACGATCTGGAAAACCTGTAACAGATTATGATTCTTTGCATATTTTTGGTTCTATTGCATATTATCATGTGAATGAATCAAAGTTAGACCCACGAGCAAAGAAGGCTCTATTTATGGGCTTCAATGCTGGAGTTAAGGGATACCGTTTGTGGTGTCTAGAGTCAAAGAAGACAATTGTCAGCAGGGATGTTACATTTGATGAATCTGCCATGTTAAATAAGGTAACTCCAGAAGGGGCTGATGGTACTTCGCAGCAGGTGGAGTGTATACCGAAGCAAGTGGAGTTTGAACAGACAGTAGTGATCGCAGCGAAAAGCACTACTAATGACTCTCCTATAGCAGAAGAAGAGTCAGATGAGGAAGAGGTTCCTACCCAAGAACCTCCTCAACAATTAGAGTCAATTGCCCCTAGAAGGACGAGACGAGAAATTCATAAACCTGCTCGTTTTACTGACATGGTAGCTTATGCACTTCCAGTTGTTGATGATGTTCCATCTACCTTCCTAGAAGCAATCCGAAGTTCAGAAAGTGACAAATGCGCAGGTGCAATGGAAGAGGAAATGCAATCTCTTGAGAAGAACAAGACATGGAAGCTGACACAACTACCGAAAGGAAAGAAGGCAATTGGATGCAAATGGATATTTGCAAAGAAAGAAGGATTTCCTGACAAAGATAATATTCACTACAAGGCAAGGTTGGTGGCTAAAGGCTACGCTCAAAAGGAAGGAATTGATTATAAAGAGGTATTTTCTCCGGTTGTTAAGCATTCTTCCATTAGAATTTTGTTGGCCTTGGCAGCGCAATTGAATTTGGAGCTAGCTCAACTTGATGTGAAAACCGCGTTCCTACGTGGTGATTTGGAGGAGGAAATCTATATGTCTCAACAATATGGATTCAAAGTTGCTGGTAAAGAAATCTGGGTTTGCAAATTGAACAAATCGTTGTATGGACTGAAGCAATCTCCAAGGCAGTGGTACAAACGATTTGACAAGTTTATGAAGGGTCAAAAATACACAAGAAGTAAATACGATCATTGTGTATATCTGCGTAGACTTCAAGATGGGTCCTACATCTACCTACTCTTATATGTTGATGATATGTTGATTGCGGCAAAGAGCCAAAGTGAAATTGACATATTGAAGGCTCAGTTGAGTAAAGAGTTCGAGATGAAGGATTTGGGGGAAGTCAAGAAGATTCTCGACATGGAGATAAGCAGGGATAGCGAGAGAGGCAAGCTTTGGTTGTCACAGAAGCAGTATTTGAAAAAGGTATTACAACGTTTTGGTATACATGAAGATTCAAAACCTGTAAGTACCCTACTTGCTCCTCATTTGAAACTAAGTAGCGATTATCTCAAAGGCGATGAAGAACGAGAATACATGACAAAAGTCACTTATGCTAATCGATAGGAAGCTTGATGTATGCAATGGTATATACGAGACCGATATTTCACATGCGATTAGTATTGTGGCGGTACATGTATGATCTGGTAAGGTTTATTGTGAGTTGTGAAATGGATTCTACGATATATCTTACATCGTAGATGTTGGTTTAGCATTTGAAGCGGGATGAATTACTTGGTCAGCGTGTAGTTGGATATTGCGATTCTGACTATGCAGGTGACTTAGATAAGCGACGGTCTATAACTGGCTATTTGTTCACTTTAGCAAAGGCGCCAGTTAGTTGGAAGTCTATTTTTGCAGTCAACAGTGGCTTTGCCTATAATAGAGGCAAAGTGTATGGCAATAACAGAGGCTGTGAAGGAGGCGGTTTGGCTTCATGGGTTGCTTAAAGACTTGGGAGTTGGTTAGAAACAAATTGAAGTATATTCTGACAGTCAGAGTGCTATTCATTTAGCAAAGAATCAAGTCTTTCATACAAGGACGAAGCACATTGATGTTCGCTATCACTTTGTGCGGAAAATTCTGGAAAAAGAGGAGATACTTATTCAGAAGATTCGAACTACAGAGAATCCTGCAGATATGATGACCAAGGTGGTTACAAGAGCCAAGTTTGAACATTGTTTAGACTTGGTCAATATCCTGCACATTTGAGTTTGCACCCGATGGCGCAAATTAGAAGCACTACAAAGGCTGTTTTGTTTGATTGAGATGATGAATGATGCTTGCATTTGGTGGGATCCGAAATTGTGCCAAGGTGGAGATTTGTTGTATTATTTTGACTTTGATGACTTGGTATTTTTTTGATTTTGGTGACACAATTTCTATCCCATATTGGGAAGAAATGAAAATGGGAGGAGTTTGCTAAGTTATAAAAGAACTCCTCCCCCTCCTAATCTATACCATCCCAAAAATTTGATAAATACTCAAAAGTTGTATACATATCAAATTTAGTATTCTCTTCTTAATGAGAGCAGGCTGCCTTAAGTGGTGCTCGGAGAAGTAGGCAAAATTGGCCTAACTCCGTTATCAATTTTCCGGTGTGTTCTTTCCTTATCTCTTTTATTTATTTCGCATTTATAATATTCAATATTATTTGTCGGGTATATTTGTAGTATTGTGCTTAATTTATTTGGGTGTATTTATTGTTCGTACACGGATTTAGGTTGTGATAAATACACCATGCACGTAATTTCTGTCTAGGAGGCCGGATTTTAAGTGGGACTGTTTGTGATCCCTCCACTCTTTCCTGGGATCTTATGTGGAATGATAATACTGTCTTAGGAGTCCATTTGGCGGTCTTTTTTTGATATTACCGAATCGATTCACTTCATTAGTTGTTTACTTTAGAAAGAAAAATACCCGATTTTCCCAATACTTCCTTCCTCCCTCAATCCCTGGGGTGGACAAACGAAGGGGTGAAGCTCTTCTTAAAAGAACCTATCCGTACATTCATAAAAGATGATTCAAGATAATTTGGCACCTGCTCCAATAGTTGAAGAAAATTTGAAGGTTGATGAAGCAACAAGAATTGAACCAACTCTAACTGAATCCACAACACAAGAGCATACAAAAGCTAGTTTATCTCTTTCCTCTAACAGTTCTTCACTGTTCAATAAACATTCATCTACATTTTTACAATCAACTGTGCTATCACTGCAATGTCAAATACAGAAGGCAGAACATCAGACAGTTTCCTATAACAACCAAATTGCTATGAAACGGAAGCAATACCAAAAGAGTGAAATTTCCACCGGAACCTAGAAAACAATAGTCAGTGATGTTACTTGAGAGTTGACAAAGGATCCATAGTTGCAGCATTGTATTTATTGCCATGTTCGACATCTTCCATGTTTTCATTAGCTGAGAAATCTGAGCACAATATCAGGTCCTTTCCTTGCAGACCATGATAATTGAACTCCGTTGCAACATTGGAGGCAAACATTGAGCTTGAAACAGATGCAATATCTGCATCTGCACTGTCAATAGTCCAATTACACGAGCCAATTTCTAAGCCAGAGCTGAATGCCTTTAATTAAGATTAATGCCCCATTGTAACAGGTTTCTTCTTGCGTATTTGACTATTTCAACCTTTTGTATGCAAACTTGCACATCTTCTGAGCTGTGAAAATTTCCCAACTACAATGTAGATGAAACTAATAATTCAGACACCAGTATAAGATAACACCAAGCACATGTCAATCTGAGATTGGTAACAGGACAACAAATAGAGTTGTTATTTAGTATTTACTGTAAATTAGATGACAACTATTGTTTGTAAACCACTGTTTATATCGAATCTACTGCAGGTGACAGCAAAGATGGCAAAACCCCTAATGGATCGTGGTTCAGATTCAAGGGGGGGAGAGGATGGGGCACCCCAGTAGACACGGGGAAGTGAGTGGCAATGAACTTTAAAACAGCATCATAAACATCTAAGGGGCATTTATGACTTTCTAATTGCCATATGATGTTACGCTTGTTTCCTTTATCAAAAATACAAAAAAGTTAAAATTATTTCCAACTTAAATTATCTTGTCCATGAGCTTGTCAAAAGAACATGTTAGAAGCATAAAAACTATTCTCATGTACCCATGTATCAGAAAAATCTGATTAAATCTCAACTAAAAGATATGAACCATAAGGCTCTTCAAGATAAGCGCTGCAGCACCAATACCTGTACAATGGCATCCATCCACCCATCTCCAATCCATCTTTGCCAAAAGCTATCTCCTTTAGAGGTGATGGAAGCAATTCAAGCTCGTCCCACTTCAACCATTGAGGAAAATTGGATTCTAATCCGTAAATGTGCACAAATTCCGAATGCATTGAGACAAGATCCTTCATCACAAGTTGACCAAGACTTCTTTGTTGCTTCGATTCGTATATCGACCCGACCAAACACAAGTTCAGTCATATAGTAAGATTGGGACACAAGATAAGTTTTAAACATTATTATTTGACGAATTATTTGAAAGCAAAAGAAAAGGTTAAGACTATATTGGTTACCTTGGCACCCTTGTCTCGCGTCAAAAATGGCAAGCCAAACATGCCTGTCATGCTTGAAATGAGCAAAATGTCGATAGAAGAAGGGTCCCATAGATGCAAGTTCTTCACAGTCTTGTACCAAGGCTCTGCACGGATAAAATTTCCCTAATCAAGAGGCTGTTCAATTTTCTGCCTCTTGTGAATCTCGAATTCCATATCCATGGACAAATAACGAGAACTTTCATTGACAAATTGGGGATGAAACTGAGTAGTAAGAGGCGAAAAGATTGTGAGGGCTGAAATGTCCAATCGAGCAATATCCTAAACCCACTCACATCAAGAATGTAAGATGGTGGAAAATAATATCCGTTACCTTTGTTCAAACAAGTCTGCACTAGCATTACGCTTAATAAACCCTTAAATAAGACAAGATAGATATTGGCTGAATGCAAAAGAGTTATAAAGAGACTTACAAACTTCACTGATACCAATAGATGCTGGAAAATGCCTTGCACCAATATAATTGAATTCTTACAAGAGTATCTAATGAACCTACAAAGGTCACATACACACACTATAAGCAACCATCTGTCTATATGATAAGAAAATGAACCAATTTCAATGCAATCAGCGCATCTGACAAAAAAAACCAGATATGATCTTTAGAAACAAGGGAAACAAAGCAAAGATTATATATTTACATGGAATAGAACTGATTAACGCCACTATTAACAAGGAATAACATACTAATTCTTCACTTATCTAACATTTTGGTGGACTTAAGGATCACATTAAAAAGCTTGATTAGCCAAGTAAGATCCTCTTTTCCTAAGACTCTTCCCACCTTATAAGTATCTCATCACGCCTTGTTGTCCTTCTATTCTTCATCTCCCTTAAAGTTGTTTTAATTTCTTTCCTTGTGATCTGCCAATAATAAGTAAAGTTATGATACCTCTCGAGCGTACCAAGATCACCTAAAGAGATGCCGTCCTTTACTCCTTCATTAAAAAGGCTATAGAAATATTTTCATCATCTTTTCTTAGTGTCATTTTCAGTCACGAGCATTAACCTTGCTTTATCTTTTATACAACAAACTTGATTTAAATCCCTCACTTTCCATTCCCTAGCTCTCACCAACTTAAATATATCCTATGTCCTCATCGATCTCTCTATTAATTTGGATGATAAAACTTAGATATTTAAAACACTCTTTCTGTGGTATAACTTTTAAACCAGTATTTACCTCCACATCAAAAGGCACCTTAATAGTCTGAAAAGTTACACTCGAAGTACTCAATCTTAGTCCTGCTTAATTTAAAGCCCTTAAACTATAACGCATCCCTTAAAAGTTTTAAATTAACATTGATATCTTCTTTGGTCTCATTTACTAAAACAATGTCATCAGTAAAGAATATATACCAAGACACATCCCTTTGGATATTCTTGGTAAGCTCATTCATCACTGCTACAAGCAAAAAGGAGCTCAATAAGGAGCCTTAGTATAACCCAATATTGATAGAAAAAAAAAGCTTTATTTCTCCTTTTATCATCTTTACTCTAGTCTTTACACTTTCATATATATCCCTAATAACCTATATATAGGTCATAAAAACTCCCTTAACTTTTAAACACCTCCACATGATTTTTCTAGGTACATGTTATAATCCTTCTCTAAGTCAATAAAAATCATATGTAGGTTAGGTTGTCCTTCCCCATAATATTTTATTAATCTTCTAAGGAGATGTAAAGCATATTTCGTAGATCTTATCACTATATAACGATGGTTCTTAGAGATAGGTGCATCATTTCTCATTACCTTCTCAACGACCTTTCCTATAACTTCATAGTGTGACTAAGTAGTTTGATGTTTATATAGTTGTTACACCTTTAGATGTCCCCTTTATTCTTGTATAGAGGAATTAGCATTATAAGTCTCTACTCATCTGTCATTTTAGTGAGCTTAAGGATTATATTGAAAAGCTTAGCTAGCCAAATAAGGCCCTATTCACCTAGGACTCTTCCAAACCTCTATATGTATTTCATCAAGCCCTATCGTCCTTCAATTCTTTAACTCCCTCAAAGCTCTTTTAATTTCTTACAATGTGATCTGCCAATAATAAGTAAAGTTATAATACCTCTCAAACCTGTTAAGATCACCTAAAAAATATTATCCTCTACGACTTCATTAAAAAGGTTGTAGAAGTATCTATATCATCTTCTCTTGATGTCACTTTCAGCCATGAGCACCCTCCTTTTTCCTACATCTGTTATACTACAAACTTAATCTAAGTCGTTCTCTAGCTTTCGCTAACTTAAATATATCCTTTTATCTAAGCATTGATATAGTACTTAATTGATGAAAGTTTAGCCCTGTTAAATTTTCATCTACTTAGGATCTTCTTTGAACATTTTGAAAATGTTATGATTGAAACTAAACGCTTTAAACGTTAGGATTCAAGTTATATTCTACTAGCAATGTTAGGATCCAAATTACACTTTTAGCCTATTTTATTTCAACTTTCATGGTATCAGATTTATTGGTTAATTTTTCCTTGCCTTTGCACTCTGTTTATTTGTATATTTCTTATATGTTTCCTTTATCAACCACTAATTATATTTTTCCACCACTAATTTGATTATCCATCTTCCAAAGTATGACCCAATGCTTCAACCCATCTCTAAACAGCAATTCACCATAGTTTGCTTTTCTTGGTCATACCTCCAAAAACCATTTGTCTAGTTATTGATTAAATTTTAGTGACCTTATCTATTTCTTTTTATGGACTTGCTCTCTATTTTTGTTGCTAATATAGTCCATCAGTGGCTTCCAAGAGGAGCAGCAGTTAATATACCATACGCATTAAGGTTTTAGCTATTTTTATTATAAATTGCATCTCTCATTGTTAAAAATGACAAATTCGAAGCCACTTGTAACTTTTTGTTCCTACTGTAACATCTCACCCCCGATGTGAAGGGTAAAATAGTAATTTGGAAAGGGCTAAGAGTGTTTAGTATTGTTTTGAAATATTCATGCATATTCTTATATGTGAATAGTGCAATTTGCATAGAAAAATGACTGTGCATGCATTCATCACATTTCTCGGTATATGTGCTTAAATGTGATTTTTGTGGAAAAGTATGATTTTGTGCTTGAAACTTTATTTGGAATGGACTGTTGTGTATTTTATGTTTTTGGAGAATTTTGGAAAATTTTTTAAAAATTTCGGGAAAAATTTCCGGACCGAAAAAATCGCCAAGTGGCGGACTGAATTGGTTTTCGGTACCGAAAATTTTTGCCCAATGACACTGGAATATTGGGTAAATGATGTTGGGACTGTAATTGAGACCATTGACATTGGATGATCTAGAAATTTCATTTGTTAGGGTTCCTTTCATTTTATTTCAAATTTATTAAATGGACTTCAGTCTTTTCCCTCTCATTACATGCCAAGTGGCATGATGACTCACCTTAAACACATTTAATGCTTGTAGTTACTCATTTATTGCTTGGTTTCATACTCATTTACGACATTCATCTTCTTCATTTCTTTTTTTTTCATTTGCTCTCATTTCTTTTTTTTTTCATTTGCTCTCTCCATCTTCGACAATCTCTTCCCTAAAGTAAGTTGAATCTTGTTCACTTTTAGCTATAAAAACATCTTGCTATCTTCTTTTATTTGTTTAAAGCAACCTAACCTACTCCACTTTGTTTAGTGATGATCGTGTGTGTGGAGTATTAGGGTTTCATGGTGATGTGAAAACATTGAAGATAAATCAAGTAAGTAACCTTTTCTTTTTCATGGCTATGATGAATGGAGCATAATTGATGACTTTTAAGAGCTAGATGTTGAGGATGGGTATATGCTTAAAACAAGGATACGAAATGGGTATGGATTTATCTCTTACTTGTGTTTTGATGGGACAATCGATTAGGGAAGGATATAATGAGAATTGATTGTGTGAGTGCTGCCATTTTTGTGACTATGTATGAAAGTGAAAGATTGGATGAAATTATGAGTGATTTAGGGACTAATTAGGATGCTTATTAGTGTAGAATTGGAATTAGAATGATAGAATTTGGCTTAGGTATAAATTCTGGAAAATGTGACTTGTATATGTTTAAATGTTTTTATCATAACTCTTTGTGTGGTTGAGCAAATAAGGTGAGGCTTGTCCTGAAATAAAATTGAGACATTTGGCTACATTTTATGTGAAGAAAGTTCTGCCAAATTGTGGCTTGAAGGGGTTTAAATTTGGTCTTCAAAATGAGTGATATGTGCTATATGAACAGGAATCCGAGCTTGATGACTGAACCTTTGATGAATTTTTCTAGGTTGATTTGGATTGAATTTGCTAATTTGGTCTTCATGAAACTTGAAGAGGTTCCTGTTATCTTTCCATTACCACTAAGTATGCAAATTTTTTGATATTTAGGTTGAGAGTTATGACCTGTTGACTTTTGTATGTTAATGTGCTTGGTGTTGGAAATTGTTCTAAGTATAGGTTTTATGGTGATTGTACATTGAAGCTAAATTCTGGACTGTTGTGAGTTTAATTAGCTCAAGTGGTCATATGTAAAGTTGTAGGGGACTGAATTAGCTTTAAAATGAGGTATAGTATGCTAAATTCGGATGTAAGATTTGTGAGTTATGAAATTTCAAAGATTGGATCTGGTTTAGGCAATGTGAGTAGTTAATAATCTATAACAGGGCAGTCACATTCAAAAGGGAATTTGATCTGGTTAGAAATAGAATTTGGTTCCATGTTGTTTATGAACATTTAAGTATGTTGTTTGATCTTTCTTTTGACATAAATTTTGGAATTTTTGGAAAAAGGGATAGGAAGATATGAGTTTTTGAAGTATGTGGTACTGATTTGGAAAACTGTTATTGAACAGAAACTTTGGTTGCATTTTTAACATCTTTAGAAGTGGAATTAGTTTTTATGTCCTTCATGAAACTTGTAGAGTTCTCCTTTTGCTCTATAAAATAGACACCAAGTTTATCTAATTTGGAGTTCGGAGTAAGGAGTTATGACCTGGGCAAGTTGGGATGTCGGAAAGGAAAGAATCCAGTCAGGCACTGTAGTCGACTTAGTCGACTACAATCATGTCCTAGTCAACTAGGACATGTATTTTTCTGAACTGACCTCCCTCCACTCTTTTGCTTATAACTTGTCCATCAGACCTCCGATTGACTTGAGTCTCATGGCGTCGGAGTCATAAGACAATTATTTACCTCTCCATGTGGATTTGTGAAAATTTGAGATTTAATTGCAATTGATGAATTGAATCAAAGGGAGAGGATTGATTAAAATACTATTACTTGGTTAGTTCTCCGCATATACTTAATTGTTTTGAAAATTTCCAGATCTATAGAGATCCAAATTGAGTGATTTTAGTGTCTATAGGATCCTAAGACATAGGGGCACATTTTGGTGATGTGAATTATGGAATATTACCGTGATTTTCATGAACACACATGATACATATTTTGTTTTAGTCATGTGCATTATTTAAAAATTATACTTGTACAACTTGTGACGTAAGTGTGTCTTGCATAAATGAGTTGTGTAGGCTAAATGTCCACATGTACGGCGTTTTCAGAATTTGGAATCCGGTGTTAATTTGGAACGTACTGTGAGTAACCTAGATGCTTCTCTCAATTACTATATGTCTACTGTGGTGAATAATGGCGGGTGAATGTGATTGTGTTTTGATTATAGGTTTCGGACAGAAGGTCCGACGTATTGGGAAGCGATAACATAGAAGTGTTATCTGTCTATGACATATGAGTTGAATCTGTGAACTACTTGCTTCTGAATGTGTGATTGTGATATTATAGAGTGTAAACTGGATGAATTATGTGTATATATGTGATTGTCGAATGTGTACATGGATATGCATACGTGCATAATAATGTGATTAATTTCATTCATAAATGCATAAGCAGATAATGACAGTTGTGACCGGAGCAGCCACCGAGAGCTAAAAGCTCAATGATTGCACTCGGACCGCGAGCCCTACAGTGATTTAGAGCCTCGAGCTCAGCGATTAATGTGCCCATATTAGGACAGTTCAGGCGCTCGGTCACAACACTGTAACAAATTGAAAAGTGTCACATGGGCATTTCATATGCATCTGCTTACATATATTTGATTGAGTGAATGACAAAATACCTTATGCTTATGTGAAATAAATGGATTCTGATGCCGGACTACGGTCCGATGACGTGTAAAAATGAGTAGACGTGACTGATGCATTGCATGGCATAAGTGTATAAAATATAAGGGCTGTTGTGACCAGAGTCACCACCGATCAGAGCTTTAAGCTCAACGAGTAAAAAAAAGCCTCGAGCTCGAAGGGAAGTAGTGCATACCCAAAGGGCTCTCCTACCCCTAAGACGCGTTTAACTCTTAATGAGCCGTATATGGGACAGTTCAAGCACTCGATCACAACAAAGTAACAATTGGAAAAGTGAGTTTCATATGCATTTGATTGAATATCTAGATTGGGTGAAAGGCGTAATGCCTTATACTTGTGTGATAGCAACCATATGGTATTTCTGAATGTGCTAATGTGAAATAATCTGTGAACTGCTTAAGTGTAATCATGTGGTATTTCTGAATATGCTAATGTGAAATAATCTATGAACTGCTTAAGTGTAATCATATGGTATTTCTAAATGTGCTAATGTGAAATAATCTGTGAACTGCTTGAGTGCAAACATGTGATACTTCTGAATATGAAATTGTGGAATATCTGTAATATACTTGACTGTTGCATGAATTGAGTGGACCATCGATGACGGTTCCTCACTGAGTTCGCAAAACTCACCCAAAATTTGTAATTATTTTTCAGGCTTTGAATAGTACCCCGTTAGACAAACGGGAGTATGCCTACTGCATACAAGTCAGAGATAGAGGTCGGGATCAGTCCATGTCTGCATTAGTGTCATCTTACTTTTATACAATTATATATTTCACATTTTTTCTGAAAAATAGTGATGTAGTTCTAGTGGGCCCCAAATGGGCTATTGCAATTTTATTGATTGTAATATGATCACTGAAATGTTTTTGAATAAAATTGGACCCAATTTGGTTATGGATCTGTGTACATTAACTGGCTATTCTAAATACTATCGAGTGTATTGTTATCACTAAAAATGTTTACAAAGTAAAGCGGGCCCAAATTGTCTACTGATTTCTGCGCATATGATTGTATTAAAAAAATTATACTGAGTTTTTGACTGTGTTCGAGTACTCTAGCCTGCCACCCTTGTGGGTCACGGACTCAGATATCACCTACGATGTCGGGTTCGTGTCCTGCGGGAGTGGGGTGCTACATATGTGGTATCAGAGCCCAGAAGTACGATTGTACATGGGCATTCTGAAATTTGTGTTGAGTTACATGCATTCTGGTCATGGCAAAGCAGACGATAGCAACTAATCCCTAGTCTGAGTCACATGATTATGTGTTAAGTGTTTAAATTGATACAAATAGTGAGAAAAGTGATGGTATATCGTAATGTGTTGAAATGAAGGTTGGAGATATATCAGACAACGATCTAGCACAACTGTATTGGTGAAGGTATTACGGGGTATGATGTTCATATTGTACGGTGAGGATATATCCCATTGTTGTGGATTGTTTGATGTGTAAACCGTAGGAATGATGTTATTTATGCCAGTTAAATTTGGAGATTATGTTGGATGTGAGGAAGTTTTACACCGGCGACCACGATACGAATTATTGTGATTTTATATGCACGGAGACACAATGAAAGTCTCCTGGGCTAAATTGAGTAGATGGTTTAGAATTTCTATCATAATGATTGTTTTGAGAATTTGAACATATGAGACATATCGAGACATTTCGGAAATGTACAGAGCAATTCAGTTTGAGGATAATAGGAATATACGTGGAAAGGATGAGACTAAAATGTACCAGTTCGGTTATAGGAAATTATGATCATGAAAGGTTCGATTCAGATGCAAAATGACTATTGGATAAAAAAAAAGAGAGAGAAGAGGGAAGATATAAATGGTTTGACAAGTGAGGATAAGTGATGAACGGTGTGTAGTACGGAAAAAGTAGAAATACGTCTAAGTTTGGATATTTATTTATATACGTGATTAAAGAAGAGATACTGAATCAAAAGAAGAAGAGTGAATGCGCTTACACTGATAGTTCAATTACGATGAAATGATGTTGCTCCCGAAGAGGTAAATGCGGGGACATCGGAGTAGAATCGCTAGTAAGATATGTGTTTCTATGAGGAAGAAAGTGCAGGGCATAATATTGGCCTACACAAAAATAGGGTTTTGTGATGATCATACGGGAAACCCCACCCATGGACAGGAACATGGATAGAAATGTTATTTAGAGTCAATTGGAATTTACATAGCATTAGTGAATGATCTTAATTGGAGACTTGCCGTGAATACAATTAGGTAAGATGTAAGGATTGTAGATGATATATACATTACTTAATACTTCATGGAACCTTATTATCGAGGGTGTTTTGACCTTATCCATTATAATACGATTTGATCTTATCGAGATCCTAGGAAATCTTATTGAGATCCTACGAAATGTGGAAACTAGTAAAAAAGCATGGGAACTGGAATCATGAATAATATGGAGGAGAAATCACTAAGGCATGGTCAGTAAATCGGTTGATTCAGTTAAAAAAATTTACTGGGAAAAATAATGACTAATGAAGAACCAAATCTGAAAGGAACAAAAGTGAGTCAAAAGTGAATATTGGAGTTATATCCGTAGTGAAGACTCAGGCATAAAAGTCAGAAAGGCTATTGAAAATGTCGTAACGTATCCAACTACGTAAGTGGATTTGTGAATTCGAGGTGAATTTAGGTTCATATCAGCATTAAAGAGATAAATCATAGGCACAAGGAAATTTGGGTAAGATCATAATACCCCATCTTGCAGATTAACGTGATTCAAGTAACATGATATCAATATTCTGAATGTGGACTAATTGTGATCTAATATGTAAACCGCATCAGTGATGATTTCCCAATAAAGTTTTGAGGAATTTATAACCCCCGTATTGATGATACCGTTGCGATTTGGAGATTTTGTAGTATATATATATCCAAGTTTCCATTAGAGATTTTGATACGATCTATTGTGGCAATATAAAGTGATTTGAGTACTGAGGGACAATTTTGTCTCGGGAAGTAAAATTTGAATACTAGTATTTGGTTCGAAAGCATGGAGACACCAATGAGAATAATTTGCCATTTGGAATTTGAGATTTCTATCTAATGATGTTTTATAGTTGGGACTGGAAGCATAAGAAAGTGATTTCATATGCATTGAGACAACTAGAGTCTCATGCGTTGACTATTGAATGCATGGTGTAAAACTTGTTATACTAGTGATTACTTTGATAGTTAGAGACATTATATGTGCAGGGAAATCTACTATACAGACCATTAAAGTTGAGGAAATTGTGGAGTTTGAATGAATAGGGGTATAGAAAGATGTTGATTAAGCAAATGAGTATTTCCCATAAAGCTAGTGTTGTACATTGGTGCATTGAACAGAAAATTCGATGGCGGTATAAAACGACTTTTGAGATTGAGGTCACCAATATTAATGCATTAAAGAGCATAGAATGTCGAGTTGAATTTTGGGCAAACGGCAAACCAAAGTACTATTAAAAGTTGAATTTAAGATCAGTCTTATATGAAACGTTTAGCAAGACCCCAAATTGGCGATTCATAAAGTACGGTTCTTCTTGTGAAGCTGACAATGAATTCGGATGTTGAAAATTGAATACGAAAAATGTGATCGTGTGACTAAAATACAAAAGATATTGCCTTGACTAAAATATTCAAGAACAGAGTATTTCAAATGTGAATGTTAAGGTAGTAAATCGAGAGTATTAATGTTGAGTAAGAAGGGGCGAAGAGGTGATTAGCTATCGGATTGAAATCAGTTATGTACCAAGGTACTAACAAAGCCTAAATCGAGAAATTAGAACTTGTAAATTTTATCGGGGAATTGGGAATAGATCTAATTTGCGAGTAAATGATACTTAGCAATGGGGATTAAGCACTGTTAGTAAAAACATAAGGAACAATTGAAGATCTATGTCCTGGTATGAGTACATCGAAAGAACAACTGTTGATAAAGAATGTAGAACCGAGTGACTACATGTTTGAGTTGTCAGTAGTCCTAACTATTGGAAGTCTAGGAACATGGGATTGATGTATAGTGTAGAATGACTACAGATATAATAAGCGTTATCTTAGTGACACCATTAGAATTCTCCATGAAGCGTTAGACGACAAAAAGAGTCGTCCACCATTACATTGTAATAGAGAGGGCCTAGAGAAATGATTACTGTTAGTGAGTGAAATGAATGTGGAATCAAACCGAAGTGGTTTTTAAAAGACGGATGAATGTTGGTGGATCACGTTGAAGTAGCGAATATAGTAAGACAAGTGATGAAACGCACTAAGGAATTAAGTTAAGAAAGTGTGATGGGATTGAGAGACCTATTGAATTCATTAAATAAGGTTTTATGAAAGAAATCGCCAGTTTCCTTAACCAAGCATTAATTTCGAAGAAGAAATTTTTATTAGGAGGACGAAATTTTTATTAGGAGAGGAGAGTCGTAACATCCCACCCCCGATGGGAAGGGTAGAATAGTAATTTGGAAAGGGCTAAGAGTGTTTAGTATTGTTTTGAAATATTCATGCATATTCTTACATGTTAATAGTGCAATTTGCACAGGAAAATGACTGTACATGCATTCATGACATTTCCCGGTATATGTACCTAAATGTGATTTTTGTGGAAAAGTATGATTCAAAAATTTTCGGACCGGAAAAATCGCCAAGTGGTGGACTGAATTAGTTTTCGGTACCGAAAATGTTTGCCTAATGACACTGAAATATTGGGTAAATGATGTTGGGACTATAATTGGGACCATTGGCATTGGACGATCTAGAAATTTCATTTGTTGGGGTTCCTTTCATTTTATTTCAAATTTATTAAATGGACTTTAGTATTTTTCCCTCTCATTACATGCCAAATGGCATGATGACTCACCTTAAACACATTTAATGCTTGTAGTTACTCATTTATTGCTTGGTTTCATACTCATTTACGACATTCATCTTCTTCATTTCTTTTTTTTTTTCATTTTCTATCTCCATCTTCGACAATCTCTTCTCTAAAGCAAGTTGAATCTTGTCCACTTTTAGCTATATAAACATCTTGCTATCTTCTTTTATTTGTTTAAAGCAACCTAACCTACTCCACTTTATTTAGTGATGATCGTGTGTGTGGAGTGTTAGGGTTTCATGGTGATGTGAAAACATTGAAGATAAATCAAGTAACCTTTTCTTTTCCATGGTTTTGATGAATGGAGCATAATTCATGACCTTTAAGAGCTAGATGTTGAGGATGGGTATATGCTTAAAACATGGATACGAAATGGGTATGGATTTATCTCTTGCTTGTGTTTTGATGGGACAATCGATTAGGGAAGGATATAATGAGAATTGATTGTGTGAGTGATGCCATTTTTGTGACTATGTATGGAAGCGAAAGTTTGGATGAAATTATTTAGGGACTAATTGGGATGCTTATTAGTGTAGAATTGGAATTGGAATGATAGAATTTGACTTAGCTATAAAATCTGGAAAATGTGACTTGTACATGTTCCAATGTTTTGATTATAACACTATGTGTGGTTGAGCAAATGAGGTGAGGCTTGTCCTGAAATAAAATTGAGACATTTGGATACATTTTATGTGAAGAAAGTTCTGCCAAATTGTGGCTTTAAGGGGTTTAAATTTGGTCTTCAAAATGAGTGATATGTCTTTGCATGAGCGAGAATCAAGCTTGATGACCTGAACCTTTGATGAATTTTTCTAGGTTGATTTGGATTGAATTTGTTAATATGGTCTTCATGAAACTTGAAGAGGTTCCTGTTATCTTTCCATTTCCACTAAGTATGCAATTTTTTTTTATATTTAGGTTGAGAGTTATGACCTGTTGACTTTTGTATGTTAATGTGCTTGGTGCTGGAAATTGTTCTAAGTATAAGTTTTAAGGTGATTGTACATTGAAGCTAAATTCTAGACTGTTGTGAGTTTAATTAGCTCAAGTGATCTTATGGAAAGTTGTAGGGGACTGAATTAGCTTTAAAATGAGGTATAGTATGCTAAATTCGGATCTAAGAGTTGTAAGTTATGAAATTTCAAAGATTGGATCTGATTTAGGCAATGTGAGTAGTTAATAATCTATAACAGGGCAGTCACATTCAAAAGGGCATTTGATCTGGTTAGAAATGGAATTTGGTTCCATGTTGTCTATGAACATTTAAGTATGTTGTTTGATCTTTCTTTTGACATAAATTTTGGAATTTTTGGAAAAAGGGATAGGAAGATATGAGTTTTTGAAGTATGTGGTACTGATATGGAAAACTGTTATTGAACAGAAACTTTGGTTGCATTTTTGACATCTTTAGAAGTGGAATTAGTTTTTGTGTCCTTCATGAAACTTGTAGAGCTCTCTTTTTCTCTATAAAATAGACACCAAGTTTGTCTAATTTGGAGTTCGGAGTAAGGAGTTATGACCTGGGCAAGTTGGGATGTCGGAAAGGAAAGAATCCAGTTAGGCACTGTAGTCGACTTAGTCGACTACAATCATGTCCTAGTCGACTAGGACATGTATTTTTCTGAACTGACCTCCCTCCACTCTTTTGTTTATAACTTGTCCGTCCGACCTCCGATTTACTTAAGTCTCGAGACGTCGGAGTCATAAGACAATTATTTACGTCTCCATGTGGATTTGTGGATATTTGAGATTTAATTGCAATTGATGAATTGAATCAAAGGGAGAAGATTGATTAAAAGACTATGACTTGGTTAGTTCTCCGCGTATACTTAATTGTTTTGGAAATTTCTGGACCTATAGAGACCCAAATTGAGTGATTTTAGTGTCTATGGGTTCCTAAGACATAGGGGCACATTTTGGTGATGTGAATTATGGAATATTATCGGAATTGTCATGTACACACATGATACATATTTTGTTTTAGTCATGTGCATTATTTAAAACTTATACTTGTACAACTTGTGACGTAAGTGTGTCTTGCATAAATGAGTTGTGCAGGCTAAATGTTCGCACGTATGACGTTTTCAGAATTTGGAATCCGATGCTAATTTGGAACGTACTGTGAGTAACCTAGATGCTTCTCTCAATTACTATATGTCTACTGTGGTGAATAATGGCGGGTGATTGTGATTGTGTTTTGATTATGGGTTTTGGACAGAAGGTCCGACGTATTGGGAAGCGATGACATAGAAGTGTCATCTGTCTATGACATATGAATTGAATCTGTGAACTACTTGCTTCTGAATGTGTGATTGTGATATTATAGAGTGTAAACTGGATGAATTATGTGTATATATGTGATTGTCGAATGTGTACATGGATATGCATATGTGCATAACAATGTGATTAATTTCATTCATAAATGCATAAGCAGATAATGACAGTTATGACCAGAGCAGCCACAGAGAGTTAAAAGCTCAACGATTGTTCTCGGGCCGCGAGCCTTACAATGATTTAAAGCCTCGAGCTCAGCGATTAACGTGCCCATATTGGGACAGTTCAGGCGCTCGGTCAGAACACTATAACAAATTGAAAAGTGTCACATGGGCATTTCATATGCATATACTTACATATATTTGATTGAGTGAATGGCAAAATGCCTTATGCTTATGTGAAATAAATGGATTCTGATGTCGGACTACTGTCCGATGACGTGTTAAAATAAGTAGACGTGACTGATGCATTGTATGGCATAAGTGTATAAAATATAAGGACTGTTGTGACCAGAGTCGCCACCAATCAGAGCTTTAAGCTCAATAAGTGAAAAAGAGCCTCGAGCTCGAAGGGAAGTAGTGCATACCCAGAGGGCTCTCCTACCCCTAAGACGCGTTTAACGCTTAATGAGCCCTATATGAGACAGTTCAGGCACTCGGTCACAACAAAGTAACAATTGCAAAAGTGAGTTTCATATGCATTTGATTGAATATCTGGATTGGCTGAAAGGCGTAATGCCTTATACTTGTGTGATAGCAACCATGTAGTATTTCTGAATGTGCTAATGTGAAATAATATGTGAACTGCTTAAGTGTAATCATGTGGTATTTCTGAATGTGCTAATATGAAATAATTTGTGAACTGCTTAAGTGTAATCATGTGGTATTTCTAAATGTGCTAATGTGAAATAATCTGTGAACTGCTTGAGTGCAAACGTGTGATACTTCTGAATATGAAATTGTGGAATATCTGTAATATACTTGACTGCTGCATGAGTTGAGTGGACCATCGATGACGGTTCCTCACTGAGTTTGCAAAACTCACCCAAAATTTGCAATTATTTTTTAGGCTTTGAAGAGTACCCCGTTAGACAAACGGGAGTATGCCTACTGCATACAAGTCAGAGATAGAGGTCGGGATCAGTCCACGTCTGCATTAGTGTCATCTTACTTTTATACAATTATGTATTCCGCATTTTTTCTGGAAAATAATGTTGTAGTTCTAGTGGACCCCAAATGGGCTATTGTAATTTTATTGATTGTAATATGATCACTAAAATGTTTATGAATAAAATTGGGCCCAATTTGGTTATGAATCTGTGTACATTAACTGGCTATTCTAAATACTATCGAGTGTATTGTTATCACTGAAAATGTTTACAAAGTAAAGCGGGCCCAAATTGTCTACTGATTTCCACGCATATGATTGTATTAAAAAAATTATACTAAGTTTTTTACTGTGTTCGAGTACTCTAGCCTGCCACCCTTGCGGGTCACGGATTCGGATATCACCTATGATGTGGGGTTTGTGTCTTGCAGGAGTGGGGTGCTACACCTACTTTAATTTTTTCATCTGCTGCCTATTGAGTAATTTTGTGTCCATATAGATTCTTTCTCATTTGTTTCATTTAGAGCATTATTTTGGTCTTTTTTTTGCCATTTTCTCATCTACCACATATTGCAGATTTTGGTTCAACTGAACCAATCTAGTTGATTTAATACCCATTTATGTTTATATGATTGTGAATAAATCTGATATTGCAAAACTTATTGTAGCTATCTGCTTGGCTCAAACTATAATCTTTAGGTGCAAAGCATGAAAAGTTTGCTAATAGGTTACAAGCTTTAATGTATTATTACAGGAGACATCACTAAGCTAGCTAAAGAGGTGATGAAACTAATACAAAATTTATAGAGCGTAAACATTATCATATCATTATTTAGTTTTGTAATAACTCAATTTCATCCATTTATATTTAACTTTTGATTATAAATCTACAAAAAAAATTTGGGATTTTTCGGCTAATTGATATCAAACTAAAGGACTTGCACACTATTACAAATTATATACTACTCTTCCTAATTTAAAATAGGATCTTAGTAAGTCTATAAAGGTTGTTTTGTTTAAGTTTAACCAATTTGGAATCAAATATCTCACGTCAAAATTATCAAAGACCATCTTCATATCATTCAAGTTCTTATGGCTCTTCGATCTGAGTATAAAGCTATTTGAGCCTTTCTACTTCTTTGAAATCTACTACCTACCTCGATGTTGTTATTTAAGAGATTATTTTTAAGAGACTCACCTCAATCTAGGCAAAAATCTGCATTCAAACTTTATCATTGCAACCATTCGATCCTTACTATAGACATATGGAAATTATCTTTGAAAGAATTGTCATTAAATTCAGGGATGGATCCAAAAAAAATTTGAGTGGAGGCAAAATTTTAATGGGGACAAAATTTTATTTTTTTATGGGATAAAAATTTAAAATAATAATTTTTTATGTAAAATTTTTTAGAAATAGTGGGGGCACACTTGCCCCAATGTAGCTCCGTCCCTGGTCAAATTGGTCACACTTTTGTAAATTGTCCTACCGTATAATACATATATTGTCATGAGTTTGGCCATATTATTAAACATTATCTAACGAACCTCCATTATCAAAAGGTGGGTTCTCTAAATCCAAGAATGTCTCAAATTTTGGATGTTTTT
Organism: Erythroxylum novogranatense; assembly: GCA_029891385.1. NCBI lineage: Eukaryota > Viridiplantae > Streptophyta > Magnoliopsida > Malpighiales > Erythroxylaceae > Erythroxylum > Erythroxylum novogranatense. Next base: position 29,790,835 of record CM057229.1, on the reverse strand, counting down.
ATATCACTAGTGTTAACATTAAGGGTTATATTGTCATAAGTGGTCTTAAGATAGTATTCAAACAGGTTCTTTCTTCTAATTCCTCAATGTCTAGCTTCATTTGTCACTACAGTTGCCACTAAGGCACTACAACAAAAAGATACACGACGTCGTTTTGGTAGCAGGACGTGACAAAGTACTATCCACGACGTCTTGGAGAGTCAGACGTCGGGAAAGGTCAGGAAATTAGTTTTCCTCCCCGAGCCCTGCACGAACAACACGACAACCTTTTTTATTTTTATTCTCCCACCTCCCAAGTAAGGGTGAGCATTATTCAAGCCAGATCGATTACCCGACCCAGCCTAAATTAAATCGGGTAATAAAATGCTAAAATACGGGTAAATCGGGTCGGGTCGAGTATTACCGGAATTGTTTTCAGTTTGGCACAGGTAACTCCGAAAAAAATTCGGGTTACCCGATTACCCGAATTAGGTTTAAAAGAATTATGAAAATGCAAGCTTAAGCTTGCCCTTCTAGTATATAAGCTCCTCAATTATGCTAGTTAATTGAAATATTTAGTTATATTATTAGTGAATTCAACTATTTGTTTTGTTTTATGTCTCTCAAATGAGATATGAGAATGCAATTCAAGTATTTAGTGAATTCAAAGAATAATATATTATTCTTATTAAATATTATTAGTGAATTCAAAGAATAATATATAATATTATGGTTTGTTAAAAATGAAAATAAGCTCAAATGTTTAAAAAGTGAAATATTTAAAATTATTGTTATTGACTTATTTCATATTTTAATTGACATAACAATAATAATAATACTAATACTAATAATAATAATAATAATAATAATAATGATGATGATGATAATAATAATATTATTATTATTATTGTTATAAATCCATCAATACATAATTACACAAATAACAACAGTTAATATGGAATTTAATAATGTTATGAATAATAATAGACTTATAGACATTTTATGTCAAATAATACATATATTTATCATAAGTAATATATTGAACTACAAACCTAATCATAATAATCACGTAAATAAAATAATTACCATTTATAAAATTAAAAATATTAAGAAGAATATTTACTTTATAAAAAAATAAAGTAAAAAGGAAAAACAGCCTCGTGAGGGCGACATCCATATTGGCGTTGTCGTATCCCCGCCCCTCATAATGACGTCGTCTCATATTCTGCGAAAATTAAAAAAAAAAGTCATCATTCATCGCACTCTCCCTTCCCTCTCCCTGGAGCTACCGTCCCTTCCCTCTCTCTGGAACCATCATATTCTGCGTAAATTAGGATCTCTGTCGATCGAGCCACCTTCCCTTCCCTCTCCCTGGAGCCACCTTTCTCATCTTCTGTTGACCTTAGAATCGTTGGAGCCACTCTTCAGTAGTTGACGTCCTTCTGTCGTCTATAGTGGGAGTGTTGGTTGAGGTAAGTAATTAAGTTATTTGCTTCCCATTAATGTGGGCAAAAATGTTGTTTATTGAGTTGATTGAAGTGGACGGTTTGTTTTGAAATCAAGAGTGTTTTTTCATTTGTTTTGGTAATCTATAACACAATGCATTTGGCTATGCATTATGTGACAGTATGTTAAGGAAGCATGCATTTGAAGTGTTTGATGAAAGTTGTGAGAGCATTTACGGCTTTGAATAACATTAGCTTAGTTTAATACAATATCATTCATGTCCCCAATCACCGTCTTTTCTTGATTTGGAAATTTGAAATTTATCTCAGGCAATTAGCTTTCTTTCTTTTACTAGATTTTTGCATATGTTTGATTCGAAGTTCACAATACATAGTTGTGTCTCCCAAGTGTACAAGGAAATTCATATCACTTTGTTACTTATCTTTGAAATTTGTTTCCCTTCAAAATTCAAACCATTATCTCTAATTATATTGTGGAAGCACATAATTTTCACTATTATCATGTCTAAAATGGGCTTTTAATGACCAAAAGATAGATCTTTGGATAAAAGGATAATTGAGTAAATATATTTTTAGAAACTTAAAGAAAACCAACAAGTTGTAGGCCGTAAAAATTTTAATAAACAAAAATTTTCATTAGGCTCGAGAGCCCAAGAAACAAAATGTCTTAAAAGGTTTAAAGGTTGAAATTAGCCTTGAGAAAAATAACCTAAAAATCTATATTGCAAATTAGTCCTTAAGGCCGTATTCTTATTGTTTACTCGACTAAGCCTTTATCCTTTGAAAAAAATGTTTTTGAATTAATTCTCTCTTTTTCATACACGTTTAATGGATCACATATTTATATAAGCAAACAAACATCACAAAGAAATAACTAAAAATAGTAAAATCATTTTTCATTGATTTTAGGACTTCATTCCAAGCAATGAGCATATTCATATTGAGCCTATCATCAATTTGCATTTTGAAACTAATCATAGGGGATTGAGTTAGGTTTATTCAATATAAAGACAAAGTTATTTTTTTCTATCTTTTATAATTTGTAAAAGAAAGCTAGTGATAATGTGTAAACTAAAGAAAGATAAAAATAACAAATAAGTTATAAGCACAAGATACATCACACATAAAAGTGGGCTTGGGGCTTGATATAAACCTACTAACTTTGGAGTAGGCCCAAAATTGATTGATAATGGATCATATTAGGCGAAGCTTCTAATTAGGATAGTTAACCTAAAATAGGTCATTTGAGTTTATATTGAATAGGCCCATTTGAAAAAACCCATAAACATGAAATTAGTGATAAACCTAAAGAAAATTTGAGGAGCTCTAATTTCTTAAACTATCCTTAGCAAACATATGTTGAAGCTGTGATACAAAATTAAAATTGTATAAACAAATGACAACAGTGAAACTACAAAAACAATGAAACATTCTAACATGTTCATAATCAAATGTCATAACCTAAACCTAATATTTTTTTACTAGTGATTGTGAATATGAATTTCAATCTACTTCTAGAGTTTTTGCAGGAAAAACGATAAAGAAAGAAAAACCTTAAATGTGGAACCTTAATTTGGCAGTTTGTGATTATAGTTTTCCTTACTATAATATTCTTAACTTTTGGCAAGTGGACTTGTCATTATATAGTAGTGTAGTTATAAATAGAGTATAGTTCCATAAGCATCAAATAAGTACCAAACCTAGCCTTCTTACTATTATATAGTCAATAATAAAGAGTGTGATTTAATTTATTCTAATCTTAATCAAAATAAATAGATCAAAATATAACTAGGAATAAAAAATTAAGAGGATTGTTTGAATTTAAGAGGATTGTTTGTCGAAACAAATGCAAAAGTATATGTTCATAAGATTTTATACGTTCAATTATGAAAGTGTAGTTATAAATTTTCGTGCTTTATGACAGATATTATTTGCAAGTGTAAGGAGGAGATAGTTGGAGGAACCATTGGAAAACAAGAATCGGGTATGATAACTTATCATATAAAGTTGCTCGATTGTTAATTGTTTTGTTTGCATTCATACTATAGCTATAGAATTTGCTATATGAGTGACATATTTTGTTCTATGCAATTATGCTAAAGTAAGGATCCTGCATTCATACATAAATAGAGAAATGAAATGTCATATTTTGTTTAATTTGTTTTATGACTTTTGTATTGCTCTCTCCCTAGTTCTCCGTATAGTTTATCAAATAATAATACAAATTATACATATTAGTATTTGTAGAGAAAAGCTAAAATTCTTAGAAATGTAGTTTATCAAAAAATTAGTTTTGCTACTTTAAGAGTTAGCTTTTCTACTACTTCATTTAGGTACATAGTAAACCTTTCCTCATCCTTCGCTTACTAACAATACATAATGTTCTCATTATTAGATTGAATTGATAGGTATTTGTTGCTCTACGGACAAGAGTTGGATGAACAGTGTAAGGGTTTCTCGTGAATACATTGATGAAGTAAGGATGTTTATGAATTTTTTCGCTGGAAAAAAGGGCAAAGAGTGTGACATTTCATGCCCTTTTGCACGTTGTATGAATTGTTATAAGAGATCTCATACAAATGTTTTTGAACATTTAACGCAATTCGACATGGACCAATCATACACCTGCTGGGTTTTACATGGTGAAGTGCCAGAATATAGATTTATGCCTAGGGAAGAAAGGCTTGACACTACAAATGTAGACATAGATGGGACGGGCATTGAAATTAATGAAGTAAATGGTGATGAGGATGATGATGGGATGCAAGCTTTGCTTGATGATGTGGGTACTTTCGTAAAAGGATCATCCAATTAATCAAGGCAGAAGGAGTCGTCCTATAGGCATTGAACAGTCTACTATAGGTGGTGTTCATGAATTGTTGAGTAAAGCTGCTGAAGAGTTGTACAGGGGATGTACGAATTTTTCAAAGTTATCTTTTTAATGAAGTTGCTTCATTTGAAAGTGTACAAAAAGTGGAGCAATAATTCATTTGACATGTTACTTGCTCTGCTGAAGGATGTATTACCGAATGGTAAATCTTTACCGAAGTCCTATTATGAAACAAATCAATTTCTACGGAGCCTAGGCTTGGGTTATGTGCCGAAGTTCTATTATGAAGCAAATCAATTTCTACGGAGCCTAGGCTTGGGTTATGTGTCGATACATGCTTGTAAGTACGATTGTTGCCTATATTGGAAAGAGTATGAGGACTTGGAAAGTTGTCCCCAGTGTGGAACATCAAGATGGAGAATTAATGATGGTAGGGGTAAGAAGATACCACATAAGGTATTGCGATACTTTCCATTAACATCTAGATTACAACGATTATTCATGTCAAGTACAAATGACATGGCATAATGATAGGCCTAAAGGTGACAGTAATAACATGGTTCATCCTTCTGATGAAGAAGCTTGGAAGAGCTTTGATGAGCTATATCCTAAGTTTGCCAGAGAACCACGTAATGTTAGACTAGGGTTAGCAACAGATGGATTCAATCCACATGGCAATATGTCACTTTTATATAGCGTATGGTCTGTTGTTCTCTTAACATACAATTTACCCCCTTGGATGTGTATGGATGAGTCATTCTTTATGCTTTCGTTGGTTATTCCAGGTCCAAAAGCGATCGGTAGAGACATTGATATCTATATGAGACCACTAATAGATGAGTTAAAGAAGTTATGGGAGGATGGTGTTGATGTTTTTGATGTTTCAAAAGGAGAGAATTTGCAATTGCATGTAGCTTCAATGTGGACTATTAATGAATTTCCAGCCTATGGTACTGTTTCGGGGTGGAGCACAAAAGGCTACATGGCATGTCCTGTTTGTAACAAGGACACTCCTTCTTCTAAGTTAAAAAGTAAGATTGGACACTTAGGCCATCGTTGTATTTCTTCCTTATAATCATCCATGGAGAAAAAGCAAGAAGTTTGATGGCAAGAGTGATCATCGGCCTATACCTAACTTCATTAGTGGAGATGATATGGTGGAACAATTAAGTCATATGTAGAATATATGTTATGGCAAGCACCCCAACAATATGAGGAGGAGATTGGAAGGAGAGTTTAATTGGAATAAAAAAAAAGTATTCTTTTTGAACTACCATATTGACATAAGTTAAGATTAAGGCATAATCTTGATGTCATGCATATAGAATATTTGTGACAATATCCTTGGAACTTTGATGAATGTTGACGGTAAAACCAAAGATAAAATCAAGGTTTGGCTTGATTTGGAAGATATGAATATTCGAAAAGAATTACACTTGATAAGAGCAACTGATGGAACTATTGTTGGAAACCCTCCAGCATGCTATACAATGCCTTTCGATGAGAAGAAGAAGTTTTGTGAGTTTGTAAAGCAGGTAAAGTTTCCAGATGGTTATGCATCGAATATATCTAGATGTGTTAATGTTGATGAAAGGAAGATTACTGGACTTAAGTCTTATGATTGTCATGTATTGTTACAAAGCATTTTACCATTAGGAACGCGTTCTATCTTGAACAAAGATGTGACAGGTGTTTTAATGGAGTTGGGGGACTTCTTTCCCCGAATTTGTAGACGAAGTCTGAATAAGGATCAGGTATAGAATATGTGTCATGAGATTACTTTAATCTTATGCAAGCTTGAAATGATATACCCACCGGCGTTCTTTTATGTGATGGTACATTTGGCTATTCATTTCCCAAATGAAGCCTTACTTGGTGGATCGGTTGTGTATAGATGGATGTATCCAACTGAGATGTATTATTTACATTGATCTTATTACCGTAAGATTAAAGCAAATAGTGGCCTATCTAATTATGGTTAATCATTTGTTCAGATTCCTAGGTACACTAAAGGGATTTGTTAGGAATAAAGCACGTCCAGAAGGGTAAAGCACGTCCAGAAGGGTCAATTGCAGAAACGTATGTTGTGAAAGAGTGCATGAAATTATGTTCAATGTATTTAAGAGGAATTGAAACCAACTTCAACGTTCCAGAGCGAATCAATGATATGGTTGATGGTAGTGACATATCGATATTCTTTCAACAATGTAAATCGATTGGTGCTGCCAAAACAATTGCTCTTCCTACAAATGAGCTAGAGATTGCACATTGGTATGTGCTTATGAATTGTCATGAGATTAGGCCCTTTATTGAGTAAGTTTTTCTAACCTTTTGTCAAATTAAGATATGTCATAAGTTAATATATCGCATATAATATTGATTGACTTTATGATGACCCATAGTAAGCACATGGATGAGCTGAGGCAACAAAGTCCATTGCATGTTGATAGGAGACATAGAGAACAATTTTCTTCATGGTTAAAGCATCGGGTGAGTAGAAAGTGTGTGCGTGGTGTTAACTAATAATTAACAATTGTTAACTAATTTTCATTTCTTGTTATATATGACGACATTAACTAGCTCCCGTGAAGGAAATATTTTTGAGTCTTTGTATGCATTGGCATGTGGACCTCATAGCTTGGTACAAAAGTATATTGTATGTAATACAAATGGCATACGATTTCGCACTGAAGCCCGTGATGTGTGAAGGATTACACAAAACAGTGGTGTTGCAGTGTTAGGAAATTATGGGGAAGATAATATAACATTTTATGGGATGCTGATAGATATTATAAGGCTTGAATATGTTTGAGGTAAATGTGTTGTGTTTTTCAAATGCAAATGGTACAATCTTGGGAATTCGAATATGAGGGTTAATGGCATTCTAAAAAACATCAACGTTACAAAGTTTTGGTTCAAGGATGACCCATTTGTTTTGGCAAACCAAGCAAAGCAAATGTTTTTAGTGGAAGATTTGTTACTTGGTTCAAATTGGCGGATTGTTCAAGAATGTGAAGCTAGACGTGCGTATGATATCCCATTGCATGGTAATGAAGAAGATGTAGATGACGTTGAGGAGTCTTTTGATGTTGGAGTGGAATTCGAGGAATGTTCCTTAGAGTTTTTAGATCGGAATGATATTGCTTATGATGTAATAAATAATGTTGTGGTGAATTCCAAGCAACGTTTGAATGACGATTTGGATGACTTAGAGACAAGCAGTAGTGAGAATGAATGTGATATTGTATTCGAAGAGTCCACTGATGAAGATGATGAATAAATTCTTATTATGCACTTGTAACTTTGTTGATCTATCTTTATTGCTTGATCATATGTGATATTATGCATGTAATATTTGTGTTTGTTTAAGGTAAGTCGTACATAAATGTGTTGTCAACCAACGGACGAGTCTTATTATAGTTATTAAAGTTGCATATTTGTTGAAATTAATAAAGAAATATCACAAGTAGAGGACTTCATAACTAATCAAACAGACCAACAAAGATACTCATCAATAGCATCAACCATATAGAGGACTTCATAACCCTTCTTCAACGTCTCAATGATCTAATATGCATTGTTTCATGCAACCAAAAATTATTTCACTCTCTTCACTTCATATAGAAGCATTAAATGTTTATGATTTTCATTCCTATAGCCTTTTATCCCTCTCAATTGATAACTTTAACAGTGCAAATCTCTTTAACATTTTAGGTTGCTATTCCTACGGGTTCAAAAGATCACTCATCTGTGGTGTCATTTGAAATGGAGCAATATCTAGAGGTAATTATCGTTTGTTGCATTTGTTTTATTTTGGAGTTCATGTTTGTTGTTGGCATATTGTTGGTTGGTTCATCTTTTTGTTAGGACTAATAAGGTCCATTGAATTCAATTGTTTTATAATTTTCTTTTTCTTAGCATCTAGTTGTGTTTTTGTTGTTAGCCTTTTGTCCATATTTACTTATTTGAAAGTATGTCATCCAAGGCTAACTCCAGAAAATTGTTCAAAATCTTGTCCATTTTGGGAAAGGATGGATAAATAGGATGTTGTCATAGTTGAGTTACAACTATAGATCATTGTAGTTCTATTGAAATAGAGAAGTTGCATTATACACCAAACTGATCCTTGTTTTCTCCAATTCTAAAGGAAACTTCAGCCAATTACTATGAGAGAAATTGTAGGTATACTAAAATTGATATTTCAAGGAATTAATATAGTTTTTCAATAATGTAAACATACTACTTGTATATGCATTTAGAATATATGTATCTATCTAGCTCTTGTTTTCTGGATCCTGATGCTTCATTATACTATTTTCTTGCATTTATTGGATCCTGATTATATTCCTTTAGAGTCCCATTATATTCCTCTATCATTATATTCCTTTAGAGTCCCAATTTTTCCTCTATTTTCCTTTTCTGATACTAAGTGTCTTAGTTTCTTCGTAAGCCTTGATCTCATAGCTACTCCCTTGCAAGTTCATATGCCTCCTTCATTTGATATTCTGCTTAGGTAAATGGTTACTGATGCATATTTGGTCATTATATAAAACCAATACTTGGTCAAAACCATTTATTACATGTGATAATGTAATCATTCATAAAAGGAAGAATGATTGAAACAAAAAGAAAACCAATTCTGACGATTCTTCATACTGATGCTCTAAACTCTTATGGTTTATCATATGCAATATAATAACAACTTCTTGCAAATGGGAACCTGAACTGATACTTATTATTGTCTCCCAATTGTGTGTAATGCCAATGACTAGTCAATTCCAATGAGCTGATACAAAACAATAGGAGATGAGCAAGTTAGGTATGCCTAAACATCAATAGCATCAACCATGTAGAGGACTTCATAACCCTTATAATATGAAATGGTGGTTTAATATTTAGAATATGCTTTTGATTTTTGTTTCAATATTTGATATCCCTTGGAATGCTAATAAACCATTTCTGCAGTGGTTTTCCTCTGCATTTGTTCATGGAAGTAAGTCCAAAAGCATTGTTCTGAAAACTAAATCTTTACAGAATTGGAATTGAAGAGAAGTATATAGCAGAGACAGATTACTTGCAAACTTATATGATTCACATTTTTCCTACTTCAACCTCATTGTTAAAACAATGGATATCTTAGAGTCAATATGTGTTTGGAATTTATACCCTGATTGGCTAGTGGATAAATAAAAGTCAAATCCAACAAATGTATCTTTGTTCTTTTGGTGTCAGCAACTGCCATCTACTTATTTCTCCCCCACAAGCAGAAGTTGGACCATATATGGACCAAAAGAATCTTCTAAGCCCTCAGCTGCTCATGCATTGATCTAGTTTCTCAATCTTTAGTAGTCCCTGAACCATCTCCTTCTAACTCAAGTTCATTACAGTCATTATGAGCCTTAAACAAATAACTTACTTCTTCACTTTCTTCTGGAAAATTTTCGTGCTTGTCTTTAGGCTAAGAACTTTTAATAGCTTACTGCTGTTCATCACAAATTAGAAGACTGTTTTGTGCAACCTATGTTTACAGCATCATAGAGTTCCAGAGAACCAATACAAGATGAATGTGAACAAACCCATTCCTCATTTCAGTACACAATCAGGAATCCTAAACCTGACTGAGGATCCATGGCTATAGGTAAATATTAACATTAGAGCATGCCAAACAAGAGAAATTAAAAACATTAGAAACATGAGAACCCTTAAGCATCAGAAAATTTCCAAGCATTATCAACAGCTTCAGTCTCAACAGTGCTAGCTCACTTCTGTATCTATCTGCTTAACATATATGATAGCCTTTTGCAACCACATAATAAAAGAGACTTTCAAAGGTTGGAAAACTAGCATTGAAAGAACAACTGATATAGATTTGCAAAGCTAACATGTGAAATATGAACACCTTTTTATTCTATATCTTATTTTTAATTTGTGCTTAGTTATAACCTAGAAAAGAAATGAGGTTTTGGGAATGAGCTTCTGAGACCAAACTAGTTCATACTAATTGATCATGTGCTTCTTTTATACATGGCAAGGGTATAGGCATCACATTGAATACATTCCCAATCATCAAGCTCTTTATTAAAAATCAATTTTTTATTTTCTTGTGTTCTTGTTTTCAACTATTGTTTTTGCATATTGTATTCAAATACATAGTAAGACACAATCATCTATCTCTTCATTACTCCATATAGCAAGTAATATATGGAATGAATTTTATGTATTTATGAATTTTCGGTTAATGACATAGGTTCATAACATGTTAAATTTGCTTACAGTGATGTCGATGTGAATGACATAGGATTTATGCACTAATGTCGATGTGAATGCAGATGAATCATATGGGACCTGGTCTACCCAAGAAGAAGAATAAGGCTACACCAAGTACCTTAGTACCTACACAACTGCAGTCACGGTATCGTCAACTAATTGAAAGTGCAGCTAATGAGCCCTGTGCTCCTACAAAACCACAAGATCAAACACCTGCACCTACACCTACAGAGGCACAAACTCACACACGTGCACCTTCTGACCATACTGCAACACCAAGAGAAGTTAATTATATGCCTAGTATTCATCTTAGAGATAAGTATGAACAAAATTTGAATATGCGATGCAATATTAGCTCTCTGTCAACTTCTGAAGAGATGCCTCCAGCTTCTAATTGTTAGACACCAGAAAATCACACTATTCCTTCCGGTGTGGGCTTCTCTTCTACAAGCACTGTAGGTATGATCTTAACATTAATTAGATTTATCAACATTGTTATATGTTAATTATAAATTATCTTTTTTTATTTTAGGATCCACAACTGATGCAAAAAAAAAAAGGGGCGTCACGAAAGGACACGGATTAACAAAGATTAATAAGGAGATAGGTAAAAGATTGGAGATAGAGATCTACCCTGCTGAAGGACGACCAACCAACTCCGTACAGTCTGCCAAATTATCAAGTGAGATTGGTCCAATTTCCCGAAATTCTTTGCCTGTAAGAAAAAAAATTTCAAAAATTAATAATGAGGAATTGGACATTGCATTTGATAAGTTAGACGTAAGTATTCTAAACTAATCCAATTTGTACGTGTTTTCCATTTGTTTAAAGTGTACACCAATAACTTATAATATTTTGCAGCAAAAGTTGGAAGTCAAGGGAATGAGGATTGACAACGAAATACATGCTGCTGTGAAGAGGTTTCTTGCTTTAAGGTCTAAAGATCAAAGGTATAATTTAAAAAGGCATTTTACCAAGCACGGAAAGGATGTGAAGCCACATAATGTCACACTGGCGGAGTGGATGGATTTATGTGAGTATTGGGAGCAATCAACTACAAAGATTGGTTTTTATTTGATAAAAAAACTTTATTTCACAACTTCTTTGATAACTAATTATATTTTAGTATTTATGATTTGTGATTTATAGATGTTATAATAGATTTTGCTACGTGTATGATTAGGAAAAAAAATCGAAAATCCAAACTGGCTAGGAGTTAGGTGAAATGTCGTCCAAACTCTGGCTCCAAGGCCTTTGTAGCGATACGACATGAGATTGTGAGTTACTATCTTTTTAATTATATTTTACTTTGATTGACATTTAAAAATTTATGAAAAGAATTACTTGTAATATTTTTTTTCAACAGAGTGACAGGGATGGAGAAGTGTAACATCCCACCCCGACTGGAAGGGTAAAGTAGTAAATTGGCATAGGATGAGATTAATAGGGATTTCTTAGTGTTGTCCAAGCATACTGGTACTAGTGAACAGTGAAATATGTGCACATGAAATAATTGTACATGCATACATGATATTCTCAGTTTTTGTGCCTAAGGCAATTTTATTGTAATTAACATGGTTATTGGGTTTGAAAAATTATTTTGACTGCTTCATAGTTTGTTTTATATTTTATGAGATTTTCAGGAATTTTTCTAAAATTTTTCGGAGAAAATTTCCGGACCGGAAAAAAATTCACCAAGTGGCAAACCGGTTGATTTTCTATTGTTATTTGGTACTTACCTACGACTTATTTTGGTGGGACCCATAAGTGGACCCTTAATATGTGTAGGAACCGAAATTGGCTTGAATTGCTTGGTCTTTGTTTTAATTTTTCAACAATTTGAATAGGTCTTTGACTTTTCTTCATTCTTCCTCCAATGGCCAAGTGTCCCACCATTTAATGCATTGTTATCCTTATATTTCGGCAACTTCCACTTGAAAGAGGGGAAAAAGAACATTTGTTTTGTTTATATTCTCCTCCCATCCGAAAACCCTCTTCCCTTTGCCTTCTCCATCGATTTTGTTCTCCTTCTTAAAGTAATCTTCCCTCCAAATTCAAGAGCTCTTCTTCATGCATCCAAGCTACCTTCTTACCTTGAATATCACCATGCATAGGATGGAAAAGAAGTAAAGAAAGGAGAGTAGGAGAAGTGAAGAGTTGGAGTGGAAGCTAATTAGGTAAGTTTTTAATGATGTTTTAAGTATGAATTTATGAATCATGGTAGGTAGAAACATTGAAGGAGGTTTGGAGCATTTATTATGCTTAGGGTTGCATTAAATTAATGACTATAATGGTTTGAATTAATGGGTATAAGGTTAGGTTGAATTATGAATTGAAAGTAGTATGTTAGATGTGGTTTTAGTTTGATTAGTGATGGCATATTGATGATTGATTTTACTTGGAAAGAAAGAATTAAGTGCTGCCAATTTTTGTGTATTAGCCCTAGTACATGTATGAATGGTGTAAGAACTGATTTGTGTTCCTTTGGATGTTTAATGATGTGTTAAAGTCATTGGAAATGATAGAACTAAGGTTAGCACCAAATCTGGAAAATTAGGTTTTCACTGATTGTGCTGTTGTTAGCATAACTAATTGTGTAGGAATGCAAATGAGGTGAGGTTTGTGGCCACTTAAACTTTGGGATGTTAGCTACATTTTTGTGTGAAATAGGTGTTGTCCAATTTTAACTTTAAGAGGTTGCTATATGGCTTGGAAAGTTACTGCTATTGACTGGAATGAATAGTACCCGAAACCATAACCTAGAGTTTTGCTAATTTTTCTAAATTAATTGAGAAGGAATTAGAACAAATGGACTAAATGAAAGTTGAAGCCTATTAAGTTATCTTTCCAATGCCACTGATTTTGCTATTTTTCGATCTGTATATTGGGAGTTATGCATTGTGGAGTGTTGACTGATTTTCTGTCATTTGTGGACACCTAGCCTAATTGTCGATTTTGTGAGCTTTCTGATTGGAAGCAATTTTAGCAATTTTTTTGACTTGAATTGGCTTTGGTGATCTTCTGAAACGTTGTAGAGGAAGAAATTTTCTTGAAAAGGATATATGGCAAGTAATTCTTGAAGGTCAGATTTGGGAGTAATGAATTTGTAAAAAACTGGACCTACATTAGGTTTCTCACTGCTTCCCTGATCAGTACATTGTTTGGCAGATTTAAAATTGTTAGAGGTTGAATTGGAATTTGGGTTCTTCATGAAAATTGAAGTTTGAGATCTTATCTTTTCAGGGATATAAAGTAGTGATTTGTTTGACATTTTTGCAAGGAGATATACTGCTTGAAAAATCACTGTCCAATTTGAGTACTTCCAGGGGCAGCAGCCTTCACTGAATTGTTTGACCTAGTTAGTCATTGAATTTGAATTTGGACTGTTCATGAAAGTTGTAGATCACATTGTGATCTTTCTGAGCACATTTATTTTGTAATTTTTGACTAAGGAAATGGGAGGTTATTGAATTTACAAAATACTGCACTGGTTAGGAACTCATTGACTGGACAGAAACTTTGACTGGATTTTGACACCCTTAGAGGTGAATTTGGCTTTTGTGTTCTTCATGAACATTGTAGATCTCTCTTTTCTCTATGAAATAGACACTATTTTTGTCCAATTTGGAGTTCAGAGTAAAGAGTTATGACCTAGGAATGTTGGGACGTCGGAAAAAGGAAAGTATCTAATTTGGCACTGTAGACATCTGATCGATTACAACACGTGTCAATCATTAGGACATGTATTTTGCCGAATCGACTTCCTTCCACTCTTTTGTTTATAACTTTTCCGTCCAACATCCGATTGACCCGATTCTCGAGGCATCGGATTCATGACTTATTGAATTTCATTTTCTGAAACATTGGGAATTATTGGACGGGAAATTGACGTGGGTCCGGGTAATGGACCGCTAATCACTGTTCTATTTAATTGGAGTGATTATTTAATTGGGGACCTATTAAAGTCCAAATTGAGCGCCGTCAGCGCCATTGGATTTCTTATTTTTGAAACGAATTTTTCTGTGAAAAAAGATGAGCTTAGGGCCGGGAATATCATGATCATGCATTGTGCACCTTCTAAGTGTTACATGTGCATTCTAAAATAGTTACGATTGAACAATTGATAATGTTTGTTTCTTCGTCCTTTGTTATAGAGTCACACTTGGGCGTCGGTCTCACCGACGCCACCGAGATCGCCTGATTTTGGCTCGGAAACACGGTGAGTAACTTAGTTGGTTTCTCAAATTCTGAATGTCTAAATGCCCTAAGTGAATTACTTACGAGGTGATTTACATAGATTCTTGAAACATATTGGATGGAATTACATGCTTTTCTTGTCTTGAATGGAACTACTTGCAAAGGTGAATTGTATGTTCTTATCGAATATAGGATTAAGTTGCATGCTTTTACCGTATTGGATTCGACTCTGCATGAAACCGAAAGCGCAATACTAGGCTTTTATAGCCATATCTTTGGATTCTTGAGTCTTTGCAATACCGGGCTTTTATAGCCATACCATCAGTAAACCCATTGAGTCTTGCATTACATGCATAAATGCATGAACAGATAATGGACGTTGTGACCCAAGTTGCGATTATTCTTGACCGCCTTGAGTCCGGGGATTTATCCACGAATCAGATCTTGACCGGCCTCGAGCTCGAGGAGAGAAAATCGACGCGTCCCCCATTGAATCTCGACCGAGCACTTGGGCACAACATCGAATAATTGGAAAGAGTCACATATGCATTGCATTCACATGAATGATTGTTTTGTGAAAATTATCGATTACGTGATGGCATGATTTATCAGTAAAGCGTTACATGTTCTGCAAATCATTATTTAATGCTATAAATTGTTATGTTCTGCGAATTGAATACTCTTGTATTATGATGTACGTCATGTGCGTAATGCATGATTTGAGTGAACCATCGATGATGGTTTCTCACCGAGTTCATAAAACTCACCCAAAATTTGCATATATTTTTCAGTCTGAAGAATACCCCGGTTGACACGGAGTATGTCTCATGTAGGCAAGTAAAGGATAGAGGCGGGATCGGTCCGTATGCGCATTAGTGTCTTATCGAATTGTATTTCACAATCATTGTGTAACAATGCTTTGTTTTTATAACGAGCCCATTGTGGTTGTACTGTTTTACACATTGAGTGATTGTAAATTGTTATTGGATGACCGTAATAACGAAAATGATTACGTGTGAACATGGGCTCGTGGATTCTTCTTTATTTATCTTTGCGTTAATGAATGGTTCAAGGAAAAAAATAATAAATAAAGAGAGGAGAAAATGTTATACTGAGTCTCAATAGACTGATATAATACGCCACCCTCGCGGGGCACGGACTCGGATATCACCAACGATATCGGGTTCGGGTCACTCGGGAGTGAGGTGTTACAAGAAGAGTGTGACCGGATAAAGCTATGGTATCACACTCATTATGATGAAAGTAAAGATCAATGGACACCTGTCGAAAGCAAAGCAAAATGGGTGAGTACATAGTTCATTGACAAATATTTGTTAAATGAGAATGTGTATGTAATTAATTCTTGTTTAATGTGTCATGAAATGACAAATTCAATAGAATAAGGTCATCCGATGACAGTGGATGAAGTGTACGACAAAGTCCTGGGCACTAGATCACATTACATTGTTGGCATGGGAATTGGGCCTCGATCACAAGGGAATACTTCGATCAGAAACAAACTTCGAGACGAATTAGAAGAGTCAAAGAGGGCTAATCAGGGATTGCAGTCTCAAGTCGATGAATTGACTAAACAATTTAAAGAAATGCAAGATCGATTAGAACTTTTATGTTCTACACATAATGTTCGTTTAGAGGAACCATACACTCATATTGATATATTAAACACTTATGACGTTTTGTTTATTTTAATTATCGTTTTACGACATATTTGGGAATTGCAATTAAATAATAAATTGTTTGCATGTATTCAATTCTTGTTATACATGAATAATTTTAAAATTGATTATATATTCAAAAATTGATGAATTATTAAACAAATTTATTTCATAAATAATATTTAATAGTTATTAAATAAATATTATTTTAATATTTAGTTTAATTTTAAATTAACAAATAATTAAATAAAATCATTTTCAGAAATTTAAATAAAACCTAATTACAAATCAAATTTATTCAATTAAATTTGATTTTGAAAATTGAAAATTTTAAATTTAATAATTAAATTTGATTAAATTATAAATTATTTCAATATTGAGATCAATAAAACAAATCAAAAATTCTAATTTATATTAAAACATTATTAACAAAATTTACCAAAATTATTTTAAATAAATTAATTTTTGATAAAATTATATTTAATAAATACTTTACAATCCTCGACGTTTGTTGAATCAGACGTCACAAAATATCTATTTTCTGCAACGTCTTCCAAATGTCGTTAAAACACAATCAATCCCTGACGTTATCTCCATACGTCGCGAAATATACACCTCTTTCTTAACGTCTGTATGAACGTCGCAGAATAGCTAAGCATTCTACGACGTCTTCTATCAGACGTCGCAGAAATCTATTACCTACACCACTATCTACAACGTCTATTGTGACGTTTTAATAGACGTCGTAGAAGGTTTTCTGTGATATCTTATTGGCTTCTACGACGTTTAAAAGACGACGCCAAATGTCTCTTTTTGTTGTAGTGAGGGTTTTACTGTCATCACTATTAGCGATCTTAAGGCACTACTTACACAAGATATCCCTTTCAATTCCTCTACTACCATGTATGCCAACATGAGTGATTCTCATTAGCTTTATATAATTATGTATATTGCAATTATATGACTACTAATGTTAAGCTCTTGCCTTCTCCAAAATATATCTCATCCTTACCATCAATTCATAGGGCAAAAGTTACCAAAAATAACATTACTCATCATAGTTATAGGTATCGTTCAGTATCGATTGAAGAATGGTACCTAAAACGTAAGTACCATATCGGGTACTGGTCGGTTTGGTAAAAAATGTTACCAAAACTATAAGTACTATACCGGTTACAAATGCCAATTGGTATTGGTTGATATCGGCTGGTACTAGTTGATATCTGCCGGTACTTGAAATACCATAATTTACCAACATTGAATTGTAATCTTAAAAAGTTAATTGACTAAATTTCACATATCTTCGCTATTCTTTTCTTTCTTTTTTCCTTACACTCTGTATACTCCTTTAATTATTAATATTAATTTAACTTTAAAAAGATTGTCAAAATGCAATTTTTTATAGCAGTAAAGCAAAAGAAAAATATTGTTGGTTTGCTTATGCCTATGCTTGGAAGAATATGTATTTTATGAATTTCTCTTCAAATATCACATTTATATTTAAATTTTTGGGAAAACTAAAAGAGAATAAGAATTTAGTACTTAGCCCATAATCTCAATCATATTAATATAAAATTTCTTGTACTTGAGATTTCTTGATAAAATAATAAAAATAAAATTTCATATTTAATAAAAGTATAATAACATGATTATATCTACAATTATATATATTATATAAGAAAAATATTTTCTTTTATTAATTTTGAATATTAATATGAGTAAACGAATGTGTGTTTATGTGCACGCACGCATGGGCATGTGTGTGTGAATTGAAATTTTATATTGTATTGATTAGTATAAGATATATTTGTATGACAATGTTATTTTTAAATATTTAAATAGTCATAAAATTTTAATAAGGCAAATTTTATAATAAATTTTAAATTGTAAATAATGTATTTAGAGGATGAACTAGTGTATCTTTACTTTTTTATCAAAATACCTGCATTCAATCATTGCAAAATAAAGAAAAATAACTATTTCTTTAATTTATTTCAAATTTGTACAAAGCAAAGGTTTAAATATAGTTATAAAATTTTAAATAATAATTACTAATAATAATTTAAATTCTCTAGGTGTTAGTGATATATTAATTACCTATAACTTGCATTTTAATTATTAGTTCTATAAAAATAATGAGTTTTAATAATAGAATGATACTCTCTTGAGAATTAGAATGTAGTTTTAGGTTTTCATTTCTTCACTTCTTTTAATTTCACTTATATTTGATGTATATGTTAAATTCTACATATGCATTATAAAAATAGTTGTAAATGTTTTTGTTTGATTTCACTTCTAGTTGATTGTTTCTTCTGTACAAACTCTTGTTGTAAATTGTGGTATTTAGAGAGTTATGAATATTTATTATTCTTTTATTTTATGTTTTGATGTAATATTATTGATTATATGAAGAAAGTGTAATATTTTAAATACTTTGTATTATCCTTTATTTTACATTTGTATTATCTTTTTCATATTAATCGTGATTATCATTCATATGTCAAATATGTAAAGGCAATATTAATATAAAATAATATATTATTATTATTATTTCAATTTTATTGTTATAATTTTTAGAGATAAAGTTTATGTAAAATTATAAATCATGCAGTACAATATATTGATGGATTATTTTGCAATTTAAAAAATTAAGGATTATTTTATAAATTTTAAAAAATTTGAAACTATACTTGATATTGACCGGTACCTGTATAGTATCATACTATAATCAAATCCAATATCGAAACTAGTACGATATTCATAATATTGTTACTCGTATTAGTCATACCTAAACCCCCACCCCCCAACTTACTCTTCTTGACACCTACTACATCTCCAACTTAGTCCTTATTCTTATCCTTGTTGCTCAGATATGTAAAACATAACTAAATGTTATTTTTTCCCTCTTGCTGTCAGGTATATGATCTAAAAATATGTCAGATTATTAGGATAGACCATAGGATGAGTCAATTATTTGAGCTTATATCTCTTAATCTTTCTTTAAAACTTGTGTTTTCAATAACAACTGCCAATTCCTCCATTCGTCATTAGCTAGTTATCTCTTCTCCTCGCATCTTATCTTTTGATCATGTGATTTGTATACTTCATTAGATTAAAGGAACTCTTTTCTATGGATTACATTTATCTGCTACCTCCTCTTTGCTAATATATAGTTATTATAATGTTGACTAGACTAGCGATCTAAGGATTCATTGTTCTACTACTAGTTATTGCTTCTTCTTAAGTGATTCTCTTATCTCTTGATATAGTAAAAGGTAAGATATTATTTGCTCAGTTGAGTACTAAGTCTGAATGTCATATTTTTGTTAATGCTCTACCATAATTATTTTAGTTTCAGAGGTTATTAACTAATATAAGTGTCACACATTCTTCTGCCACTATGCTTCATTATAATAATAGAAATGTTACACAAATTTCTCACAATGACATTTTTAATGAACCGACAAAATATGTTGGAATTGATTGCCACTTTCAACACCATCATGTTACTCAAGGCACTCTACAACTCCTTTTCATCTTATTGACTAACAAAACAATCGTTATATTTATCAAAACACATCTTTCAACTCATTTTCAATATTTACTTGACAAATTAGAGTTGGCATCTAGCATCCTTTTTTTAATTTTGAGAGGAAGATGTTAAGATTAAGATTAGAGAAGTATCCTATCAAGCTATGTATTCCATGTGTTAGAATTAATGTTAGCTTAAATCCTAACAATATATTTTTGTATATCTTTTATATATTTGTGTATATCATGTATAATTTGCAACCTTATTTGTAAATATGTTGTATCTTGGACAATGAAAATCAATCAAAATAAATTATTATCTCTAGTATTTTATTTCAAAATTAACCTCAATTTACACTTTTTGGCAATAAAACACAGCGTTGGTTGTTAATCCAGAAAAAATGTAAAAAGACTAAGAGGAGATGAATGCCCAAGGATATTCTTGTTATGCCTTTATAGATCCATTTTTTTTGTCACACCTATAGCCATAATAGTTTTGAAAGTATTGATTCCCTCTCTTCTTCTTCTTTTCGTTGTTTCTTCAATGGTTCAGATAACTCCTTGATAAGTTTCTAAAACTTATATATTCTTTTACCATCCATCATATTGGTTTATTTTAAAAGAGAGAGTGAAAGGGTCTTTGACCTATTTAAGATCCATTGTTTAATACCCAATAATCATTATCTTGGGTTCTTTTCATGGGACTCAAATCTATAAGTCACATGAGCCATTAAATAATCTAACAATCTCCCACTTGGCCCATGTTACGACTTGGTGATTCAACAATAAAACTTTAAGTGCACATAATATATGGAATCGATCAAGTCATCCTTTAGTGAATTAAGATAATAGGATCATGGTGGTCACAAGTTATACAACATATTCCTTCCATATATCACATAATCAACTTAATTCATAAAACTTTAAGTGGATAATTATGTTATTATTATCACACAAATAATAATTATTATATACAATAGAATATGGATAACAAGTAAGTGAGCAAAAACATATGACTATAATTGAATTCACAAATGTCATAACAATTTGAGCAAAACAGTTATATGTATATATACAATTCAGAGCGTTATGCTAACAAAGACTTATCTATAAGGCCCATCCATTCAATATGACTAATAAATGTTTTGGGTGATAAGCTTTTTGTTAACGGACACGCTATCATGAGACCAGTACCAATATGCTCAATTGACACTTTATGTTTTTTCTCTTCTTCATTCAAAGGCAAATACTTCAAATCCATGTATTTTGCACCCTTTGAATATTTGTCATTATTAGAGAAGAAAACGGTTGCGGAATTATCACAATAGATTCTTAACGATCTACTAATACTATCGACAATGCTAAGACCTAAGATAAAGTTCCATAATCACAATCCATAAACTGTGGCCTAAAAGTATGTCACAAATTCAGCCTCTATAGTGAAAGTAGCAATAACGAACCGCTTTTCACTTTTCCACGAAACTGCTCCTCTAGCTAATAGGAACATATAACCGAATGTAAATGTTAGACCCCGATTCTTTTTTATGAAGATATTAAGCATGAATTGTGATAATTATGTGATTAAGGCTTAGTTTGATTTATTTTGGAGTATTAGTGGATAATTGAGGTGTATTTGCGTTTAATGTGGATTAAATGAGAATTAAGAGATAATAATATGTGAGGGCATTTTAGGAAGTTTGCTTGAGTTAGATATATGTAAGCTTTGTAGGAAGGGCATGTTGGTCTTTGGCTTAGGCTTAAAAGACTTAGAAGAAAAAGAAGGAAAAAGAGAAGAAAGAAGAAGAAGACGTCGTGAGGAGGAAGAAGAGAAGAGGGAAAAGGAGAGTTGCGATATTTGAGTTTTTCGACTGATTCGAAGTGATTTCTGGTGAGTTTAGCTTCTTTTAAACTTGTTTTGGTTAGATTTAAACCTAGAGAATGTTGAATATGTGAGAATCGAAGGTTTTAGGGTTTTAAGGCATAAATGTAGAGATTTCCTTGGGTTGATGTGTTTGTGATGGATTTGAAGCTTAGAATGGGTTAGAAATGTAGTATAAGTCTTGATCTATAGTTTGGTTGTGTTGCATTTGGATTTGGAAAGGATTTAAGATAGGAAATGCAGGAAAATGGGGTTCGGAGTCGCAACTCCGACCGCTTGCCTTGACATGTCAAGAGCACACGCTTGTGGCGTGTGGAGAATATTGGAGGACGCGTGCACTGTGTGCGTCATGACGTCTGCCTTGGCCATGCCTGCAGTGTGCACATCGCGGCGTCTGAGAGTTACTGCCTTGTGACGCACACTTTGGTGCACACCGCGGCGAGCCCCCCTGTTTTCCAAAAGATGATTTTGATATATTTTTGGGCATATCTTTTGGTGTAGATGTCTAATTGAGGTGATTTTGGATTCATTGTGAACTAGAGATCAAGGACTACAAGTTGTATGAAGAAGGGAAGTTCGGAATTAGTCTATAAGGGTTCGGAATTTTATGAGGAAGTCGAATGTAGACTTTTAATGCTTTATTTTGGCTTTCCAAGCTGTGATTATTTTCTGTGGATATTGATTGGCTAGAAACTTGGTTGTTTTAGGAAACCAAGCTGACCCGATTTCATCGCAAGAGGAAGGACACTAGTGAGTCGACTACTCGAGCGATCTTAGGTAGGTAATGTACTTATAGTTATTGTGTGATTAGGCAAATTCTTGCCTATGTGTGAATATATATTATATGTTTGTATGTTACATATGATTTGTTATAAGATTTGAATGCTTTTGATTTTGCATACTTTGAAAGAACCATGAGAAGTGATTTTAATTCTGAGCATGTTATGCCTAGACTTCGGTCATGGCATTTTGAACAAATGAAAGATTGAAAGCATATCATCTGATAGAATGATTATGAGCATGATTATGTGCTTTTGTTTGGGCGAGAGTGGAACCATTTCGTTCGTATGTGCACGTAGACAAGAGCCTTCTCCCGGCTGCCCGCTTGTGGCCTATGAGATCCGAATGGACTCATTTCATTTAGGGTGTAAACTTCGGTTTCTCCTTTTTGTTTCCATGGAACCCTCAAGCCATCGTGATGTGCATTGCATATGTGAATTATGCATTATGAAGCATACTTTGTGACATATTTATGAACTGAATTAATTATCTTGAATGCGTCAATTGGTTGATTAGCATGTGAGTGCTTGAATTGATGTCGGTGTAGATATAATATATATACATTCATATGCTAGGATTTGTGCTAGTTGTCGATGGCTATAATTATATTAGCCACTGAGCTGTGTAGCTCAACCCATTACTTTCCCTCCTTAGGAGCAGAGCAGGGCGATCTTTGAGCTTGCAAGGCAGTGGAAACTTCGAACTAATTAGGAGCTTTGCCTTAAGTTCATATTTTGGTTGACCCTCCGAGCATATTATCATAGAGCATTTTCATGTATTTTTGGATTGAAACTTATTTTGTATTTTGGATTATTTTGAACACTTGTTAAATGTCTTCAGGTTGTACTGGCATAAGTTTGATTCATGTGTAGATGCATGTGTAAGTGCTGGAATGTATGAGAATGATCATGTGTGAATTATGATCGAACTATGTCTATGTATATGTATAAATGTTAGGATCGGGTCTGACGTTATATGAGGCGCCCGTCGCCGGCGCAGCCCGAGGGGCCACCTTGAGAATCGGGGATTCGGGGCTCGGGCCTAACATGTTTGGTATCAGAGCGCCTAGGTTTAGTGTCCTCGGCTTAGAATGCATAATAGGATTGTGTGATATATGATTACTTGTTGCGTTGATTAAGTGACATGCATATCATGCATTCATGTAGATTGCCATATAGCTAATCCTTAGTGTTTCCATTTGAAAGAGTACGATGCCACCTCGTAG
This sequence comes from Erythroxylum novogranatense, assembly GCA_029891385.1. Lineage (NCBI taxonomy): Eukaryota > Viridiplantae > Streptophyta > Magnoliopsida > Malpighiales > Erythroxylaceae > Erythroxylum > Erythroxylum novogranatense. The sequence goes on along the minus strand of CM057229.1, from coordinate 29,767,005 downwards.
AAGAACACGAGGAGTTTTGCAAGGATTTGCTACACCTGACTCTCCGACTAGGGAGGAGAGGACTAATGAGTCAGTAGCCCCAGGAAATGCTGAGGGTTCTGTAGGGCTAGGTAGTGAGCCCGTTCCGTCGCCGACTCAGGAGTCGCCAGCTATACAGGAGCAAGTGCCTCCATTGGATCCGAGGTTGTTTCAGGCCTTTACCCAGACATTTGTTCAAAGCTATGGGCGGATGCCTGACCTTCTCGCTTCAGCCCCACTGTAAAAGCGCACAATTTGACCGATTGAGGAAGTATAGGGCAGTTGACTTCTTTGGGACATCAGATCCTGAAGAAGCTGAGACTTGGTTGAGGAAGACTGAGAGAGTGCTAGATCAGATGGAGTGTGAGGATGACGAGAGAGTCATCTATGCTGCTAGCTTACTTCAGGGAGATGCTCTTCACTAGTGGGAGGCTGTGCGAGGAGTCGAGATGAGGCGATGGGGTTGGCATGGCGAGATTTCGTGGTTGCTTATAAGAAGAAGTACCTGTCTGAGGTATATGTTCAGCAGAAGCAGAGGGAGTTCCTGAGTCTTACTTAGAGGGATATGACAGTGAGTGAGTATGAGCGTCGGTTCACGCATTTGGCGAGATATGCTTCAGATCGATCTTTGGCGAGGCTGCTAGATGTCGCCGGTTTGAGTCTGGGCGCCGCAGCTGCTATCGAGGAAGGTGATAGTGCAGAACTTCTGTGACTTCCAGCAGTTGGTTGAGGCAGCTCTGTGAGTGGAAAACATAGAGAATATTAAGAGTGCTGTGAACAAGAAGAGAAAGCGCAGAGAGCAGTCCAGGAGGGGAGGTAGCACTAGTACTCCTATGCCAGACAGGAGTGCTAGGAGCTTCCCAGTTCAGTCAGAGGAGAGGAGCAGTGGTGCGAGCCGACCTAGGCCGATGCGGACTTCTACTGTTTCTCACCAAGCTTCCACGGTGGGCGGCAGTAGGAGGGGAGATGGGGACAAGTCATCCGTCCCTAAATGTGAGCACTGCGACAATTTCCATGGTGGAGAATGTTATCAATTGACAGGAGCTTGTTTCAACTGTGGACAGAATGGACACAGGGCCAGAGAGTGTCCTTAGCCTCCACGACAAGAGAGAGGCCAGATGCAAGCTCCGAGGAGGACAGAGACCATGGGACAGAGGACTGCGACAGAAGTGGGTAGTTCAGATGTAGTCAAGAGGGTGAATCTTCCGGGAAGACCGAGAGGGCAGGCACCAGCTAGGGTATTTGCGATGACTAGGGAGGATGCAGAGACCGCTCCCGATGTTGTGACTGGTATGATTCGATTCTTTGCTGATGATGTGCTAGTTTTGATTGATCTAGGTTCTACTCACTCGTTTGTTTCATCGAGTAGACCTGTGTGTGATAGGATTGTGAGCCCATTGGATACTCCGCTGATGGTGAGTACCCCAATCGGCCAGTACATTGTGATTAGTCAAGTGTATAGAGGCTGTGAGTTGTGTATCGGTGGAGAACTTCTAATGGTGGATTTGATGCCACTGAAGATGGGAGGATTAGATGTGATTTTGGGTATGGATACGTTGGAGAAGTACAATGCTAGTTTGGATTGTAAGCAAAAGACAGTGGAATTTGATTTGGGTGATGGCAGAAGAGTGGTGTTTACTGGGAATAGAAAAGCAGGTCCACCCAGAATTGTTTCAGCATTGACAGCAGAGAAGATGATGAGGAAGGGTTGTGAGGCGTTTTTACCCTATGTGGTTGACTCCAGGGCAGATGGAGGAAAGCTGGAGGATATTCCAGTAGTCAGGGAATTCTCGGATGTCTTTCCCAAGGAATTGCCAGGACTACCGCCAGCTAGAAAAATTGAGTTTCCCATTGAGCTTTTGTCAGGTACAGAGCTGATTTCAATTCCGCCTTACCGGATGGCTCCGGCGGAATTGAAAGAGCTTAAGGAACAGTTGGAGGAATTATTGGAGAAGGGATATATTTGACCGATTTCTTCACCTTGGGGAGCTCCGGTCCTATTTGTGAAGAAGAAAGATAGATCATTGAGGATGTGTGTGGACTACAGGAAGTTGAATCAGGTTACTGTAAAGAACAGGTACCCGCTTCCTCGCATTGATAATCTGTTTGATCAGTTGCAAGGAGCGAGAGTCTTCTCGAAGATAGATTTGAGATCGGGTTATCATCAGTTGAGGATTAAGGAGTCGGATGTGCTGAAGTCTGCTTTCAAGACTCGGTATGGACATTTTGAGTTTTTGGTTATGCCCTTCGGATTGACGAATGCGCCCGCAGCGTTTATGGATTTGATGAATCGGGTCTTTAAGCCATTCTTGGACCAATTTATCATTGTCTTCATTCATGATATCTTGGTGTATTCCAAGAGTGATGAGGAGCATGAAGAGCATTTGAGGATGGCTTTGGAGACTTTGAGGAGGAATGAGATGTATGTCAAATTCGATAAATGCGAATTTTGGCTGAGGAAAGTTGCATTTCTTGGTCATGTGATCTCAGAGCAAGGAGTGCATGTGGATCCGAAGAAAATAGAAGCTGTGGTGAATTGGGAAGCCCTGAAGAGTGTAGCAGAGGTGAGGAGTTTTCTGGGTTTGGCAGGATATTACAGGAGATTCGTGGAGGGATTCTCCATGATAGTCGCTCCGATGACGAAGTTATTGAGGAAGAATCAGAAGTTTGTTTGGAGTGAGGAGCTTCGAGGAGCTCAAGCTCAGATTGACGAGTGCCCCGATTCTAATTTTGCCATCGGGTGATGAAGGATATACTGTGTACAGTGATGCTTCGAGGAAGGGTCTTGGCTGTGTTTTGATGCAGGGAGATCGGGTGATAGCATATGCTTCGAGGCAGTTGAAGCCTTATGAGCTGAATTATCCGACGCATGATTTGGAGTTAGCAGCTGTGATTTTTGCCTTGAAGATTTGGCGACATTATTTGTATGGAGTTCAGACGAGGATTTTTACCGATCATAAGAGTCTGAAGTATTTGTTGAGCCAGAAGGAATTGAATTTGAGGCAGAGAAGGTGGCTCGAGTTACTCAAGGATTATGATTTGCTGATTGAGTATCATCCGGGCAAGGCCAATGTTGTGGCGGATGCCTTGAGCAGGAAATCTTCGAAAGCTTATGTTCGATCAGTTTATCTTCCTTTATTGGAAGAGATGGCCAAGCTTAAGATAAGCTTGAAGCAGGAGGAGTCCGATTGTCTTCTAGCTAATTTCAGAGTGAGACAGATTCTCAAGGAGAAAGTTAGGGAATTGCAGGCACAAGATGCGGATTTGAGTAAGCTCAGAGATGAAATTCAGAAGGGTAAAGTTTCAGAAGTAGTAGTGAGGGATGATGGGCTTATGACAGTGGGAAACAGATTGTGTATTCCTAATGTGCAGGAAGTTAAGGCTGAGATTATGGATGAGGCACACAATGCGCCTTATGCTATGCATCCAAGTAGCACCAGGATGTACAGGGATCTGAGAGAGCATTTCTGGTGGAAAGGCATGAAGAAAGATGTAGCAGAGTTTGTGAGTAAATGTCTCGTATGTCAGTAAGTCAAGGCTGAACACCAGGCACCTTCGGGCATGTTGAGGCCATTTTCCATCCCGGAATGGAAGTGGCAAAGAGTGACTATGGACTTTCTGATGGCATTGCCTAAGACCAGTAAGAGGCATGATGCTATTTGGGTGATTGTGGATAGGTTGACGAAGTCATCTCACTTCTTGGCGATCAAGCAGACTGATTCTTTGCATGTATTAGCAAAGAAGTATATTGATGAGATAGTGAGGTTGCATGGGATTCCGGATTCCATTGTGTTGGACAGAGATCCTCGGTTTACTTCGAGGTTTTGGGGCAGTTTGCAGGAAGCTTTGGGGACGAAGTTGAATTTTAGTACGACGTTTCACCCTCAGATGGATGGTCAATCTGAGAGGACTATTCGGACACTTGAGGGGATGCTTCGGGCTTGTGTGATGGATTTTCGAGGAGCTTGGGATGAGCATTTGCCGTTGGTTGAATTTGCTTATAACAATTCGTACCATTCGAGCATCCAGATGGCTCCATATGAGGCATTGTATGGGCGGAGATGTAGGACTCCGATCTGTTGGGACGAAGAAGGGGAGAGGCAATTGGAAGGACCAGAATTGATTCAGACAATAGTTGCGAAAATCAATTTGGTTAAACAGCGGCTTAAGGCAGCACAGGATAGAATGAAGAGTTATGTTGATGCTCACCGAAAGGAGATGGAGTATGAAGTCGGTGAGAAAGTGTTCCTTAAGACGTCTCCTTGGAAAGGAGTATTGAGATTCGGCAAGAAGGGAAAATTGAGTCCGAGGTATGTAGGTCCTTATGAAATCCTGGAGAGGATTGGGCCACTCGCCTACAGATTGGCGTTACCTCCGGAGTTATCGCAGATTCACGATGTTTTCCATGTGTCTATGTTGAGAAGGTATAGATCAGATCCTTCTCATATCATTCAGGCTAGTGAAGTTCAGTTGCGGGATGATTTGAGCTATGAGGAGCTTCCAGTGCAAAATTTGGATACCAAAGATAAAGTCCTCAGGAATAAGACAGTTCAGCTAGTCAAGGTCCTGTGGAGGAACCATTCGGTAGAGGAGGCTACATGGGAGCCATTAGAAGTCATGCGGGAGAAGTATCCGCATCTCTTCGATGATTCAGGTAAATTTTGAGGACGAAATTTCTTTTAAGAGGGGGAGAAATGTTAGACCCCGATTTTTTTTACGATGATATTAAGCATGAATTGTGATAATTATGTGATTAAGGCTTAGTTTGATTTATTTTGGAGTATTAGTGGATAATTGAGGTGTATTTGCGTTTAATGTGGATTAAATGAGAATTAAGAGATAATAATAAGTGAGGGCATTTTAGGAAGTTTGCTTGAGTTAGATATATGTAAGCTTTGTAGGAAGGGCATGTTGGTCTTTGGCTTAGGCTTAAAAGACTTAGAAGAAAAAGAAAAGAGAAGAAAAAGAAGGAAAAAGAGAAGAAAGAAGAAGAAGACGTCGTGAGGAGGAAGAAGAGAAGAGGGAAAAGGAGAGTTGCGGTATTTGAGTTTTCTGACTGATTCGAAGTGATTTCTGGTGAGTTTAGCTTCTTTTAAACTTGTTTTGGTTAGATTTAAACCTATAGAATGTTGAATATGTGATAATCGAAGGTTTTAGGGTTTTAAGGCATAAATGTAGAGATTTCCTTGGGTTGATGTGTTTGTGATGGATTTGAAGCTTATAATGGGTTAGAAATATAGTATAAGTCTTGATCTATAGTTTGGTTGTGTTGCATTTGGATTTGGAAAGGATTTAAGATGGGAAATGTAGGAAAATAGGGTTGGGGCGCTTGACTCCGACCCAGACGTCATGACGTCTTGAAAGAGCTTGTGGCGTGCGGAGAATGTTAGAGACGCCGCGTGCACCAGGTGCACCTCGCGATGTGCTGCGAAAGGCGTGCGTCGCAGCTTATGTGTGTGTGCGTCATGGCATGCGAGAGTTCATGCGCCCATTAAGCACACTTTGGTGCCTTGTGGCGAGCCCCCATTTTACGAAGATGATTTTGATATATTTTTGGGCATATCTTTTGGTGTAGATGTCCAATTGAGGTTATTTTGGATTCATTGTGAACTAGAGATCAAGGACTACATGTTGTATGAAGAAGGGAAGTTCGGAATTAGTCTATAAGGGTTCGGAATTTTATGAGGAAGTCGAATGTAGACTTTTAATGCTTTATTTTGGCTTTCAAGTGTGATTATTTTCTGTGGATATTGATTGGTGGAAACTTGGTTGTTTTAGGAAACCAAGCTGACCCGATTTCATCGCAAGAGGAAGGACACCAGTGAGTCGACTACTCGAGCGATCTTAGGTGGGTAATGTACTTATAGTTATTGTGTGATTAGGCAAATTCTTGCCTATGTGTGAATATATGTTATATGTTTGTATGTTACATATGATTTGTTATAAGATTTGAATGCTTTTGATTTTGCATACTTTGAAAGAACCATGAGAAGTGATTTTAATTCTGAGCATGTTATGCCTAGACTTCGGTCATGGCATTTTGAACAAATGAAAGATTGAAAGCATATCATCTGATATAATGATTATGAGCATGATTATGTGCTTTTGTTTGGGCGAGAGTGGAACCATTTCGTTCGTCACGTGCACGTAGACAAGAGCCTTCTCCCGGCTGCCCGCTTGTGGCCTATGAGATCCGAATGGACTCATTTCGTTCAGGGTGTAAACTTCGGTTTCTCCCTTTTATTTACATAGAACCCTCGAGCCATCATGATGTGCATTGCATATGTGAATTATGCATTATGAAGCATACTTTGTGACATATTTATGAACTGAATTAATTATCTTGAATGAATCAATTGGTTGATTAGCATGTGATTGCTTGAATTGATGTCAGTGTAGATATAATATATATACATTCATATGCTGAGATTTGTGCTAGTTGCCGATGGCTATAATTATATTAGCCACTGAGCTGTGTAGCTCAACCCATTACTTTCCCTCCTCAGGAGCAGAGCAGGACGATCTTTGAGCTTGCAAGGCATCGGAAACTTCAAACTAATTAGGAGCTTTGCCTTAAGTTCGTATTTTGGTTGGCCCTCCGAGCATATTATCATAGATCATTTTCATGTATTTTTGGATTGAAACTTATTTTGTATTTTGGATGATTTTGAACACTTGTGAAATGTCTTCAGGTTATACTGGCATGAGTTTGATTCATGTGTAGATGCATGTGTAAGTGCTGGAATGTATGAGAATGATTATGTGTGAATTATGATCGAACTATGTCTATGTATATGTACAAATGTTGGGATCGGGTCCGACATTATATTAGGCGCCCGTCGTCGGCGCAGTCCAACGGGCCACCTCGGGAATCGGGCCCAACAGTAAATTATCATGAGTCTACACAATTGGCATAGTTTGAATCTGAGTAACCTATCACTTCAAGATGGGTTGATTTTTTATATGTGAGCATATTGTCCTTTGTGCCTTGTAAATATCTAAGAACTTTCTTTGCAGCTTTCCAATAGTCCATTTCAGGATTGCTTTGATATCGACCTAGCATTCCGACAACAAAACTGATATCTATCCAAATGCATGTTTGAGCATACATTAAGCTCCCAACTATTGACATATAAGGAATAGACCCTATTTCTTTACGTTCCAAATCGTTTCGTGGACATTGTATTTAACTAATTTTGTCTCTCTTTTTGAATTGGAACTATTCCTGAAGAGAATTTTTTCTTTTGAAATCTTTCTAAGAATTTTCGATATAACCTTTCAGAGACAATCCTAGCAATCCTTGTGATTTATCGTGGAATAATTCAATTCCTATCACACAGGATGTCTCACCCATATCTTTCATTTCGAAAATTATTAGAGAGAAAATTCTTTACATCATGTAACAAAACCATATTATTAGCAACAAGAAGGATATCATCAACATAAGGAATAATATAATGAACTTGCTCTCACTGACCTTCATATAGATACACTGATCAACAATGTTCTCTACAAAACTATAAGAAATAATGATATCATTAAACTTAAGATACTATTGTTGGGAAGCTTGCTTCAGCCCATATATTGACTTCTTTAATTTACAATTAATCGTTCCTTTCCTGTGGTTACTAAACCTTTCGGTTGATCCATATAAACTTCTTCTTCCAAGTCACCATTTAAAAAAACAATTTTACATCCATTTGGTGAAGTTTTAAATCATAATAAGCCACCAGGGCTATAACAATTCTTAAATAGTCATTCTTTGAAACTGGAGAAAAGGTCTTTTTATAGTCAATACCATCCTTTTAAGTATAACCTTTAGCAACAAGTCTAGCTTTATACCTTTCAATGTTGCCTTATGAGTAATGTTTGGTCTTAAGACCCATTTACAACCCACTTGCTTTCCACCTTCCGGCAACTTAACTAATTCCCAGATATCGTTGCTTTCCTATGGTCATGAAACCTTCTAATTGATCCATATAAACTTTTTCTTCCAAGTCACTATTTAAAAAAGCGGTTTTTACATCTATTTGGTAAAGCTCTAAATCATAATGAGCCACCAAGGCTATAACAATTCTAAGAGTCCTTTCTTGAAACTGAAGCGAAGTTCTCTTTATAGTCAATACTATCCTTTTGAGTGTAACCTTTGGCAACAAGTCTGGCTTTATACCTTTTAATGTTGTCTTGTAAGTCACATTTAGTCTTAAAGACCCATTTGCTTTGCACCTTTCGGCAACTTAACTAATTTGCAGATTGTATCCTGGTCAATGCTTAAGTCACATTCATGTTCAAGTGAGTAAACTTCATAGTCACTCAAAATAGTTGGTCTTCTCTACCTTACAGACCTTCATAATACTACTTCTTGTATTATTACTTGATCATTTATAACTTGAACATCATTATCTAGTTCTTCATTAATATGTTCAATTTGTGGAATTGGAATATTAATTTGTTGTTCTGGTATATTGTGTATCTGTGAAGCAATAAGAGGAATAATAACTAATGGAATCATATTTGATGTAGTAGTTTATACTCAACTTGGAGTAGTTTCTACTCGACTCTCGTGAATATCCACTTTTCACTATTCTCCACTCCCACTGATTGGAGCATTCTCAATGAACTGAGCTTTACTAGACTCAACTATTTTTGTACTATGATTAGGATAATAAAATTTATATCGCTTTGACTTTTCAGGATAGCCGATGAAATAACCACTAAAGATTCTTGCATCAAGCTTCTTTTCATGTGGATTATATAGCCTTACTTCTGCCGAACAACTCCAAATGTGAAGATGTCAGAAACTAGGATTCTTTCCTGTCTACAGTTCATAAGGTATCTTAGGAATTGCCTTAATAGGAATCCTATTAAGCAGATACACATCGTTCTTTAATGCATGCATCCACAGTGATGAAGGTACAGTACTATAACTTAACATACTCCTAACCACATCCATAAGAGTACAGGGATTAATTTTTTCGCAAACTTTTTAATTTTTTCCTAGCAAAAAAATTAAAAAAAAAATAAAAGAACCAAAAATAAATCAACACCAAAAATTTGATAACGCAATTCAGCACATCTTGCTTACATCTACGGGGCCCTCACCTAGCTTAATAACTTTCACTAAAGTACAATAGATTTACCCAAGGCTTTATTGAGCCGACATCACTCAACTCTTTACACTATCTCTCAACCTTACTTTCGATGAAAGGCACCCAAAAACACGATCGACTCGTGTTAACCTTATCAAAGGCTTTTCTCAACACTCTTTTTAATTAAAAGACAATTAACAAAAAATAACTCAAGTACTTAATCAACTAATAACTGAACAACAATATATTTGAGATAAAAGAAAAACTTCCTTATGGTTTCATCTTCTCAAAATAATCTTTCAATTGAAACGATCCATCCTAACTTCAACAGCTTCAATTAAACCATATGGAAGTATAGACAATAGATGAAGACCCACGGTGTTTCTCTCACCAAAACAACTCACAATCCCAAATGAAGATGTCTGGAAAAAGTAACTCACAAATCCACTGCACCATTACCAACCCATTCATCACCGTAGCATCTTTCACTCAACATACGTTATTTAGCTCACTCCGTAACATTGTTTGTTCCAACTATAGATAGATATGTAAATCCACTTCAACAAAGATAGATATGTAGATCAACTTCACATAAGCTGTTTTTCTAGGTTGACGTGATCATGATGCATGCAATAAGAAAACATTTATTGTTTCATTGAATTTTTTTAAAAGAATCATGTCGATGGGTCTTACTAGAGAAAACTTTCTATCCCACATAAATACTTCATAAGCTTTCCATTTATGCCACAATGTGAGTGCCTTCCATGATACTCACACACACACACTTCACTTTTAGCGCCCACTGCACTTTTTAATTGCAAGACTCCAAGATTGCCTTTAATTATATTATAGAGACATATACAAAGACCACTTCATCTGTATTATAGAGACATACACGACACCAACTCCCAAAAGCCCTTGACCCACTAACAAAACTAATTCCCTTCTTCTGCTGTATCCAAAAAAGTCCACGTAGTCTATAATCCAATTACCAATATGATAATAGACTTCAATTTAAGATAGGATTTTTTTTCAACTTTAAGATTATCCATATAGCTTTTGAATCCAAGTCATTATCCAAATAATATCTTCTATGTCCAATTAATGAATAATGTCAAAACTAATTATTTAGATATATAACATATATCCTAACAATCTTCCCCTTTTTGGCATTGTTTGTCACAAATATGAAACTCCCCCTAAACAACATAATTGGACATATAACCATTAAATACACAAATCATATGGCAAACACTCCCACTCAATCAAACGTTAAGTTTATCTAATCATCTAAATTTCTCCCACTTGGGACAAAAAGATGCAAAAAAGTAAGATGAATAGTCACACATATACCTTGAAATATGCCCCTGAATGGAACAGTCACCATAAACAATATGATGTCTCCCCTTTGGGACAAAATAGTATCAAAACACATAATCATAAGAATTAACCATAGATGTAGCAGAAGAATCTTAAGCACACTAAGATAAAAATTTAATACTAGTCAATACATAAGCCAACATATCATTACTTACTTCAATTCCATCTTCATAAGACTGATCAAATTCATAAACCCAAGTAAATAAAGATGAGTGTTGTCAGTTTAGTGAGAGAGAGAAACCCGAGAGAGAGACCCACTTTGATGAGAAAGGTGAAGAGTCTTTGGTGGAGCCAAATAGAAGTCACAATGTAAACTACTAAAAAGATAGGACAACAATGGCAACATAAAAATTAAAGAACTAAAAAAGACTTTTTTTTTTACGTTTCCTCCTTTATAAAAAAACAACACAGAAAATACTTCAAAAATATAAAGGACATAGTCCTTATGCCTCTCAAAGAAATTCAAACCTGATCTTTTTCTTTGTCGTATTTCTTTGTCATTGGTTTCTTCTTCTGAAGTAACTGACTTGTTCTCTGTCTGGCCAGTTTCTTTACAAACAATAACTAACTGTGAATCTAAATAACTTCTTGTTTTTCCTTCATAATGGCTTTGTGTTTATAATTGACGCTTTCTAATCCAAGTGTGTTTCGGTATCATGGGCTGCTACTAAAATTTTAATGGAAAGTATCTAGATTTTCGATTTTGACCCCTTTGAACTTGTAACATCTCGGCCCTATGTGCCCGACAACACAACAAAAATGATAGGTGGTCAAAAATCTTTGATTCTTTCTTGAAGTTTCTTCTTGGGCAAATCTGGATATGTCATCTTTCTTCTCATTCACTTTAGAGCACTCACCCTTATAGCTGATACATTGAAGATCCCCTTTAACCTTACCAATTTTCATTAATTTTTGTATTTTTTCTATGCCTCCATTCAACATTCTCAATCCATTTTCGGTACTTACTAATTTCATTCTAGCTTCGCCAAGCTCATCTGATGTCAACATCAATTTCTTTTCTAACTCTTGGATGGTATTCTTCATAGAGAGATTCTCTTCCTTCAATCTTTCATTCTTTCTATATATTTTCACCCTTTTTTATACATTAACTCATAGGCTGTTAGACCTTGAATTTTTTTTTATAATGTCATTAAGTATGAATTGTGGTAATTATGTGTTTATGCCTTAGTTTGATTAAATTGAGAGGATTATTGGATAATTAAGGTTTAATGTGGATTTAATGGAAATTAATGGGTAAAAGTTTATGAGGGCATTATAGGAAGATTGCTTAAGTTAGATAAATTTAAGCTTTGTTAAGAAGGGCATGTTGGTCTTTGACTTAGGCTTAAAAAGAGTTAAAAAGAAAATAGAAAGAAGGAAAAGAAAAGATAGAAAGAAGGAAGAAGAAGAGAAGTGTCGTAGGTGGAGGGAAGAAGAGAAGAGAAGAGGGATTGCGATCGTTGAGGATTTCCGACAGTTTGAAGCCATTTTCGGGTAAGTTTTGCTTGTGTTAACCTTGTTTTGGTTAGATTAAACTTAGAAGAATGAAGAATGTAGACAATCGGTGGTTTTAGGGTTTTAGGGTAAAAATGATTGGATTTTGTGGAATGATATGTTTGTGACTGTTTTTGAGTTACAGATGGGTTAGAAATGTAGTATAAGGCTTGCTCTAAAGTTTAGATGTGTTTCATTTGGTTAAGGGAAGGATTGAAGATCGAAAAATGCAGGAAATTGGGTTTCGGAGTCGAGCTCCAGACCCGCACGTCACGACGTGCGTATCAACACGCTGCGGCGTGCGAGCAGGGGAAGCAACATCGCGACGAATAAATGTTTATTCCCCGCGACATGCGAGAATGTCGTGAACGTCGCGTCGTGTGATAGCTTGCTCGTCGCGACGTGCGAAGGTATGCACGTCGCGACGTATGACATTTTGTTCGCCGCGACGAGAGTACGTCGCGACGTGTGCACGCCGCGGTGCACGCGTGGGCGCCGCGGCGAGTGATCCGACGCCGCGGCGAGCCCCCTGTTTTCCAGCCAGAAATGTTTAGTCTTTTGGGCATATCTTTTGGTGTAGATGTCCAATTGAGGTGATTTTTGAGTCGTTGTGAATTAGAGATCAAGGACTACAAGTTGTATGAAGAAGGGAAGTTCGGAATTTGCCTCGAAGGGTTCGGAATTTTAGGAGGAGGTCGAATATAGATTTTTAGTTCTTTATTTTAGATTTCCAAACTTTGAATATTTTCTGTGGATATTGATTGAATGGAAACTTGGTTTGTTTTAGGAAACCAAGCTGACCCGATTCCATCGCAAAAGGAAGGACAACAGTGAATCGGATTCTCAAGCAATTTGGGTGGGTAATGTACTTATAGTTATTGTGTGACTAGGCAATTTCTTGCCTATGTATAAATATATGTTATATGTTATGTATGTTAAACATGATGATTTGAATGATTTTGATTTCATATACTTTGAAAAAAATATGAGAATGGATAGCATTAACTTTTGATTCTGAGCATATTATGCCTCGACCTCGGTCATGGCATTTTGACTAAATGCAAAGTATGAAAGCATACCATATGATAAAATGATTATGTGCTTTTTTTGGGTGAGAGTGGAACCATTTAATTCGTCACGTGCACGTCGACAAGAGCCTTCTCCCGGCTGCCCGCTTGTGGCCCATGAGCTCCGAATGGACTCATTTTGTTCAGGGTGTAAACTTCGATTTCTCCCTTTTGTTTCCATGGAACCCTCGAGCCATTGTGATGTGCATTGCATATGCGAAGTATTCATTGTAAAGCATACTTTGTGATATATTTTTAAGTTAAATTAATTATATTGAATGCATAAATTGTTTGATTAGCATGTGCATGCTTGAATTGATGCCTGTATACATATAATGTATATACGTACATATTCCTGAATTTGTGCTAGTTGCCGATGGCTATAATTATATTAGCCACTGAGCTGTGTAGCTCAACCCATTACTTTCCCTCCTCAAGTGCAGAACAGGCCGATCGTTGATCTTGTAAGGCATCGGAAACTTCAAGCTAGTTAGGAGCCTTGTATTAAGTTAGTAATTTGGTTGGCCCTCCGAGCATATTATCATGGAGCATTTTCATGGACTTTGGATTGAAACGCTATTCTGTATTTTGTATGATTATGCATACTTGTTAAATTTCTTCAGATTGTATGGCATGGAGCCCCTTAGTTTATGGGGTGTTTAATTCATGTTTTAAATGCATGTGTAGCGCTTGATTGTATGGGAATGTTTGTGTGTGAGTTATGAATCGAACTATATGTCTATGTATGGATGTTGGGATCGGGTCCGTTATGTTTGGGCGCCCATTGCTGGCGCAGCCCGAGGGGCCCCTCGGGATTAGGGATCCGGGGCCCGGGCCCAACATAGGCTCATAAATACCTTCATTTTTATCATCTAATGTACTATCATCAATGTATTAATATGAGATTAAGCTTTGAGTTGAATCATTTGCATTTTTTCCAAACCTTTCCAATTTACTCACTTTTTCGTCTTCAGTTACTTCCTTCTTGGTTATTGTTAAACAAGTAACTGGACTTTTTTTGTACAAAGTAACTAACGCATCACTATTCACAACTTCTTCTTCACTTCCAAATTCATTATCACTTCAAGTGCTTGTATAGGATTTTTCTTTTCTCTTCTTCATGGTATTAGCACACTCCCCTTGAACATGTCCGAAGCCTTGACACTCATGGCATTGAATTCTCTTTACCTTTCTTTCTTCCATTTGAGTTTTGGTTTGTTTGAAGTTGTTGTTTGATGAGCTCCCACCTTTTTGCCTAAACTAGGGTTTGTCCTTTTTTATTCTCTTCAGCCACTTACTGAACTCTCTTATTAATAGCTCTATATCCTCATTCTCATCGGATTCATCTTCTAAATCATTCACAACTTTACCAATCTCGGCTTACAATGCTAATCCTTTCTTCTTCTCTCAATTGTCCTTAAACAAATTCATTTTGAAATTTGTAGGAATTCTAATCACCTTCTCCAATGACAAGTCATTGATGTCATGAGTATCCTCGATTGCTACAATTTTTTGACTAAATCTTAGAGATAGTAATCTTCACGTCTTCTTGACTAGTTTCATATTGGAATATTTTTCCCCAATTGATGTGTTTGTTTTGCTATATCTCGTAATCTTTCATGAAAGTCTTCGATAGTCTGATTTTCATCCATCCTCAATTCTTCAAACCTCACAGCTAACATTTGTAGTTTTGACGCTATCATAGATTTGGACCCTTCATGAATAGTCCGCAAAGTATCCCACCCTTCTTTAGCCGATTCATAAGCTGATATCATTGAGAATTGTCCTTCATCAATAGCACTGAATATTGCATGCATTGTTTGTGAGTTTCCAAGAGCACTTTCTTCTTCGATTATTGTCCATTAATATGGATCTTTTTGAACTACCTCTCCTTTATCATAAGTGATCATCAGATGCGTCCACCCAAGTACTACCAAGTTCTATGCTCTTTTCCCTGCACCTGAATAAAGAACCTCATCCGTGATTTCCATGAAAAATAATTGTAATGTCCAACAGCGGTGGCCTGATTATTGATGCTTCTTTTCTTATGACCACGTTTGTGAAACTAGGATCTGCACCAACTTGTTACCAAGTTCTGAATCGGTGACCTCTCTCTAATACCAATTGAAAAATCATAGTGGTTAATTATTTTGCAAAATTTTCGATTTATTTTTAGCAAACAAAAAAATTAGAAAAATTAAAATAACCAAAAATAAATCAACACCAAAACTTTGGTAATGCAGTTTGACACACCTTACTTACATCTACGAAGCCCTCACCCAACTTAATAACTTTCACCGAAGTACAATAGATTTACCCAAGGCTTTATTGAGTCGACACCACTCAACCCTTGATACTATCTCTTAACCTGACTTCCCGTGGAAAAATTTCACACCCAACAATGCGACTGACTCGTGTTAACCTCATTAGAGGATTTTCTCAACACTCTTTTTAATTAAAAGACAATTAATAAAAAAAACCCAAGTACTTAATCAACTAAGAACTGAACAACAATATACTTGAGATAAAACAAAGACTTTACGATGGTTTCAGCTTCTAAAAATAATCCTTCAATTGAAACAATCCATCTTAACTTCAACGGCTTCAAATAAACCATATGGAAGTATAGATAATAGATGAAGACCCATAGTGTTTCTCTCACCAAAACAACTCATAACCTCAGATGAAAATATCTGAAAAAAATGTAACTCACAATTCCATTACACCATAGCCAACCCAATCTTCACCGTAGCATCTTTCACTCAACATACATTATTTAGCTCATAACATATGCAATACTACAGTATTTGTTCCAGTATGGATAGAGATGTAAATCAACTTCAACAAAGATAAAGACGTAGATGAACTTCACATAAGTTGCTTTTCTAGGTTGACGTGATCATGATGCATGTAATAAGAAAGCATTTATTGCTTCATTGAATTTTGTGTAAAAGAATGATGTTGATGTAAACGATCAAGAAGGGGGGTTGAATAGATCTTTGAACCTTTTTCGTAAAGAGTTACAAATAACAGAGAATTAGAACACACTAATTTAAACAATTAAAACTGAAATGTAAAAGAGTAGGGAAGAAAGGCAAACACTGTTTTTATAGAGGTTCGATGCTAAGACCTACGTCCTCTACCTAAGCACCCACTTAGGATTTGGCAAATCACTTTACTACACACTTTTAGTTCAATGTGAACTTTTACAATACCTCTTGATTTCTGGCTCAAGCTATCCTTACAATTGATTTGATTTCTGGCACAAATCCTACCTCACAAGTGATTTTTCACCAATCAGTCAACTCACAAAAATAACAATGATAAAGATGAAGGAACAATGCTCAATACAGATTTGAAACAAGCTAAGAGCAATTGAGAGTAAATTGGTAACAATAGTGGTATGCTTTTTCTTTTTCGGACTCTCTTTTTCGATCCCTTGATGTACCTCTATTTATTTGCAGACTAGAGATGAATATAGATGTTGCAAATCTTCTTCTGTCGTTGCTTGATTTCTTATAGACGTTGCTAAACTTTTTCCTTTCCATTCGTGATTGATCCAGATAAAGTTTGTTCAGCTTCACCTGATAATCGACTAGTTAAGCTGTTATAGTCGACTAGTACTAACGAAATTTAATGCAGGTTTCATCTCCGCTCTTCGATTAGTCGACTAGTGCCATGATAGTCGACTAGTTCACCTATCTGCCTGATTTGTAGTCATCTTGTAACATCTTAATCGACTTGTTTCATGCCCTACTTACATATCTGAATATTATTAGTCAACTTGCCATAATGTAGTCGACTAGTGATGACTCCAATGGATAAATTTAATCAGATCTTCCCATAATCTTCATGTTTGAGTATTTCTTGTACGTTGAAGATTATTTCCTTTTTGATTTCATCGTGATTTATATCTTGCCCATTGAAGATTAATGTTGTCTTGATTTTCTTCATTCCAAAACACCTGAAATAATTTTTTAACCAATTCTATATATTTTATTATTATCAAAACATAAGTAGGATTTAATTTGTCAACTACCATTGGTCCAACAATCTCTCCCTTTTTGATAATGACAAAACACTTAAAAATTGTTTAAGAAATGAAAACAAAAAAACTTTGATCAAGGTTTTTATGCCTTGTCTTTTTTTCAGATTGTCTCCCCCTTAATCATATAAATCATTGAATTCAATAAGAAATGAAAAAACTGATGTAACTTTTTTCTCTCTCCATGTGGGGGTTTCTCTCTCGAGTTCTGGGAAATCTGAGAGCTTTTCTTAATTTTGATTAGGGATTTGAGTTGTAGTGCGTCTTTGGCAATCTTCTCAGTCTTTGCTTTCTTTACTTAAGTCTTGTTTTTGTGTTATGGTTTAGGTTTTCTCGATTTCTTTGCGCGATTCGGTTTGGATTTCTGTTCTTGACCGGTTTCAGAGGCTTTGCACTTCATCATCCCTTGTTCAAGGAGCGTTGGGGCTTATTGGATGGGTGTGAGATGGCGGCCTTTGATTTAGAGATAGTTTTGGAATCGGGACGAGATCTGATTGCGGAATCGTCGCGTTGTATGGTTTTGGGTAAAATCATCTCTGATAGGGTTGTGAATCGAACTGGAGTCTTTGGCGTTTTACGAAGCATGTGGATTGCGAAAGAGCTTAAGGATGTTCGGGAATTGAGTCCTAATCTGTTCACTTTGTCTTTTCGTAATCTAGGGCAGGAGGAAAAAGCGATTGGGGAAGGGTCGTGGACGGTGATGGGATGTTCTTTTGTGTTAAAACATTGGGGTCTTGATATGGCTATTAAAGAGGTTGATTTTTCTCATTGTCAATTTTGGATTCAGATTCATAATCTGCCCTTAGAAATGCTTACTAGTATCAACGCTCAGAAAATTGGGGACAGACTTGGCCGAGTAGTTGCAATTGATGAGGATATATGGGAGTTGGGTTTGGGTAGGAGCTTTTTGCGACTAAAGGTTGAGCTTGACATTACTGTTCCTTTGCTGCCTGGTTTTTGGGTTCCGAGAGGACCACAGCATAGGCTATGGGCAACTCTTCGGTATGAAAGGATGGCTGATTTTTGTTATAATTGTGGCATCTTGGGGCACCAAGGGAGAAGTTGTAAACGAGAGAAGATTGCTAGGGATGAAGTGGATATGCAGAGGTCTTTTGGTCCATGGATGAAGGCCATGCCAGTGCAAGTTAAAGATCGTATGAGTGTTCTGTTAACCATGGAAAGTCCAACAGTGGATACTGAAATTTTATTGAAGCCGAGTGAGGATGGTTCTGTTCTAGAGATGCCTCAGGGTGGGGATGCTACTATGGGAGGTAATATTGGGGCATTGGATATTTCTGAGTTGGGAAATGCTCCACTAGTGGAGGCTGAAAGTGATGTTTCTTGTGTGGATAATTCTTTAGTCCAAGATGGAAGAATTGAGGGTAAAGGGAAGAGAGGTGTTGGAAGGGGTAGGGGTAGAGGGAAGAAGGGTAACCATAGTGACTTTGAATCTAGTGGCCTTGAAGGGCTAAGTACTGGAGGTTTGGGTGACTGTCCTTTAACAATCCCCAATGGCCTATGAGGTGCCTTTCGTGGAATTGTCAAAGGGTGGGATCTCCCTTAACAGTCCATCATTTGATGGAATTGAAAAAGAAGTTTGATCCTACTTTTATTTTTTGATTGAAACAAAAAATAAAGTTGACAAGTTGGAAAATCTTAGGAAAAAATTTCATATGGATGCAGCTGTGTATGTTCATCCTCAGGGGATTAGCGGTGGGTTGGCTGTGTGGTGGAAGGATTGGGTTTCAGTGACTGTTCTGGAACAGGATAAAAATCTGACTGTTATGGATGTATGTAATAATGAAGATGGTGTCCTTTGGAAGCTTTTCTGGGTTTATGGAGACACTGATTTGAAGGAGAGGAAATTGAATTGGGAGAGAATTGTGCGGAAAGCTCGTGGAATTAAGTGTCCATGGATTTGTATGGGTGATTATAATGATCTTCTATATCATTCTGCAAAAGAAGGAGGGCAGAGAAGGGCTACTCATAAGATGGAGGGTTTTTGGGATATGCTTATACGGTTAGGGCTTATTGATTTACCTTCTAAAGGATTGTGGTATACTTGGCTTAATAAGAGGGAAGAGGGTGAGATCCGGGAGAAAATAGATAGAGTACTAGCAAACCAGCAATGGATTGAAACTTACCCTCAGTATCAAGTTACCAACTTGCCAATTGTTGGTTCTGACCATGCTCCTGTTTTGTTGGACACTGCCCCTCGGGAGAAGATGGGTATCCGTCAATTTAAGTTTGAAGTTTTATGGAGTGAGCATGAGGATTGTGCCCAGATAATCACAGAGGGTTGGTCATGCCAATTTGGTGGTTCTAGATTGTAACAGTTAGTACAGAAACAGAATGCCTGTAGGTCAAAACTCATTGTCTGGAGTAAAAAGGATTTCCCTAATTTTCGAAAGGAGATTGATGATATTATGAAACAGGTGGTTGTGCTGCAGGAAAAGAAAGAGTGTAATGTTGAAGATACAAATCAGATCAAGCAACTGTTGCGAGGTTTAAAACAAGCTTGGGAAGGAGAAGAGAAATATTGGTATCCTAGGTCTAGAGTGCAATGGTTAGAGGCTGGGGATAAGAATACCAAATTCTTTCACCAATCTACTTTACAAAGGAGAAGGGGGAATAAAGTTCTTCGAATAAAAGGCAGAGATGGGCAATGGATGGGGAGGAATCAGGAGTGATTGATAAATTTAGAGATTTTTATACTCATATGTTTACTAGTGAGGGATGTTGTGATATAGATGAAGTTCTTCAAGTTGTCCCTAGAATTGTTACAGACACGATGAATGAGACTTTGAGTGCTGAAGTTACTGAAGAAGAAATAATGGCAGCTGTGTTTAAACTTGGTGCCATGAAAGCTCTAGGGCCTGATGGATATAATGGGTTGTTCTATCAGAAATTTTGGGGTATTGTAAAGACTGCTATAGTTGCTGGTGTTAAGAGTTTCTTTCATACAGGTTATATGTTGTCTGAATTGAATAAAACTTGTGTGATCTTGGTGCCTAAAGTAAAGAATCCAGAAGAGGTATCACAATTTTGACCTATTAGCTGTTGTAACTTCAGCTATAAGATAATTTCTAAGGTTTTAACTGAGAGATTACGGGCTTATATGGGTGATCTTATTACTTGCAACCAGAGTGGCTTTGTTGAGGGAAGGCAGATACAGGATAATATCCTGGTAGCAAGTGAAGTGTTCCACAATTTGAAGATTAGGAAATGGCAACGTTGTGGTTTGGCTTTAAAACTTGATATGGCTAAAGCATATGATTGGGTGAAGTGGATGTTTCTGCAGCAAGTTATGGAGAAAATGGGCTTCAATGCTACTTGGATAAGGTGGATAATGGAGTGCATTTCCTCTATTACTTATGTAGTTAATGTCAATGGTAAGAAATCAGGGCTTATTATACCATATAGAGGGCTTAGGCAAGGGGATCCTTTATCTCCTTACCTATTTTTATTTGTTGTGGATGTTTTGTCTAGAATGGTCAATCATGTCATTGAGTTGAAACAGTTAGAGGGTCTTCGGTTAGTAGGAGATTGTCCAGTCCTATCTCATTTACTTTTTGCTGATGATGCCTTATTCTTCTTGCCTACTGATGTTACTAATGCTTCTCTTATGATTGATATTCTTGTTAAGTATTGTAAAGCTTCAGGACAGATGGTGAACCTGTCCAAGTCAAGCATTATTTTCAGTTCTAATACTCCTACTGACAAGAGGACTGAATTGAAGCTCCTGCTTGGAATTCTTGAAGCTACCAATCCTGGGACTTATCTGGGCCTACCTACATTTTGGGGAAAGACTAAGAGAAGAGCTGTGGAATACATCAAAGACAGAATTATGAAGAAGATTACTGGATGGAAGATAAAGTATCTCATTTAGGGAGAAAGGGAGGTATTTATAAAAGCTGTTGCTTGTGCTATGCACATTTATCTTATGTTGTGTATAAAATTTCCTAAAACAACATGTGAAGCCATTAATGCTGTGTTGGCTGATTTCTGGTGGGGGCAAAAGAACAATGAACATCGAATTCATTAGGCTAGCTAGATTAAAATGTAAGTAAGTAAGAGTGCTGGAGGCATGGGATTTAAGGACATAAACCTTTTAAATATTGCTTTGCTTACACGGCAATGTTGGAGACTTCTTACAAATCCAAATGCTCTGTGGGCAAGGGTGTTGAAAGGATTGTATTTTCCTAAAACTTCTTGTTTGTAGGCTAAGAAAGGTGCATAGGCTTCTTGGATTTGGTCTAGTATGTTAAAAGGGAGGGATTTTTTTAAAGCAACATCTTCAGTGGCAGGTTGTGGATGGCCGATACATTAATATTTGGGATAAACCATAGATTCAGGGTCAGGTGATGACTAAATCGGAGGGACTTCCTACAAATGCACCTACGAAAGTGGAGGAATTGATAGATGTTCATACTGAACAGTGGAAGTTGGAGGCTGTAAGTGATTTTCTGTCTAGAGATCAGCAGTGCATGATTAAAGACATTCCTTTGTGTGGTAAAAGCTCTTCGGATATATACATTTGGAAAGTTGTTGAGAATGGTATCTATGCAGTTCGGCAAGGTTATCAGATTCTGAAACAAAATGCTCTTCTATTGGATACTAGGAAAGCTGAAACCTCTCATAAGGTGGACCAGCAACTTTGGAAATGGCTTTGGAAGCTTACACTCCCACCCAAGGTCAAGGTATTTCTTTGGAAATCCCTACACAATTTACTACCTACTAAATCTAATTTGGTTAAAAGAAGAGTTAACACTGAAGATTTGTGTCCTATCTATTTTGATGAAACTGAGACTCTTGAGCATATGATGCTATTATGTCCATGGACAAAATGTGTATGGTTTGGTAGTGATTTGGGATTACAGATAATAAGGGTTGTTTTTTCCACTTTAGATGCATGGCTAATGGATATAAGTGAGGCTTTAAAAAAATCTGATACTGGTAATGATGCTTTGGTTTATATAGCTGTTTTGTTGTGGAACATTTGGAAGCAAAGGTGTAAAGTAGTTTT
This sequence comes from Erythroxylum novogranatense, assembly GCA_029891385.1. NCBI lineage: Eukaryota > Viridiplantae > Streptophyta > Magnoliopsida > Malpighiales > Erythroxylaceae > Erythroxylum > Erythroxylum novogranatense. Next base: position 29,744,886 of record CM057229.1, on the reverse strand, counting down.
AAATCATGATAGGCCAGATCCTATTAGATACCTTATGAAAAGTGCTGCTATGCTGACTGAATGTATCAATAGAAAACAACAGATTGGTATAAATCAGGGGCCTACACTGCGGAATAAATGGAGCACACCTACTGACGATTTCTTGAAAATGAATTGTGATGGAGCTTATAATCATGGGAATGCAAGTTTTGTAGCTATTATCCAAAACACTGATGGCATTATTATTGATGGTATTGTAAAAGAATGTAAAGCAGGTTCAGCACTTGAGGTTGAAGCAAGAGCTGTGTGTGAAGGGGTGAGGTTGTTGGAGCAGAAAAACTATCATAATGTACAGATTGAAATGGATTCACAGATTGTTTACACTGAAATTATTAAGAATAAAGGACAAGGAAAGTGGAGAATTTTTCCATACATTTCTGATATATTGTACAGAATACGTCATTTTTAGGGTATCGATTTTATCCTCATAAATCGTGAAACAAATAGCGCTGCTGATTGGTTAGCAAAGCAAGTCAGTAAAAAGATGAGATTGGGTAATTGGATTTTAATGCCTCCATCTTCTTTAGTTGGTATATTGAGTCGTGATGGTTTACCAGCTCCTCCATAGTTGTATTGGTCATTTGTGATGAAGAAATATGCTAGAGATATTACTTTGATTAGTTCTCAAATTTGTATTGCTTCTGTTTTTTTTTTTGATGTTTTGTATACACTTGTTGATGTTGTTTTCTCTTATTAATAAAATCTCTTTCTATTGGCCAAAAAAAATAACCTTGCAAAAAAAACAAATTAATGAAATTTGTATAATCCATAATTCAAATCAAGATAGATTAAAAAATGTTATGAATTAAAAAAAATGTTATGAATGAAGTGAATCACACGTTAATACAGCACTTAGAAAACGATATTAGAATGCACGAGAAGGGGTTGAATTGTGTATTCCCTTTTATAAATCTTTTGAAAACTATTTGTTAGAAATAAAATTCTTTCTGAAATTTTATAGATTCGATTAATCAAAATTTTCAATACTATATATAAGAACTAAGTAATGATAAATTTTGAGACTAAAATAGAGATAGATAGAAAGGGTGGTAGACACGAAGATTTATCCTGGTTCACCCCAAACCGTAGGCTACGTCCATTCCTCAGAGTTTCTTCTGAGATTTCACTATCTCTTCAATCGTTACAAGTATTCTTTCCGCGAGCCTCTTCAGGTCTCTACAACCAGTATTCTTTCACACTTAGCCTCTGCAGGCTATCTGTACAACTTTTCTTCTAGAAAAATATTTGAGCACTTGTTACAGAAAAATAGCACTCAGCTAAATCACTTTTTCACGTAGTAATTTTTCTCGCTATTTCGTGTAAGTATCTGTAAGTTTTTTGTGTAACTGTTTTGTAACTATTGTGAAACTTTCTGTAACTTTGCAATCTTCGACTTCGACTTGTATTTATAGCCTTCGTCTCTAACTGCTTCTTGATTCTTGAATCTTGAATCTTGAAAGAAACGGTTAATCAGTTGAGTTCTGTAACTAACTCGAACTGACTCTTGCGTCTGCTTCTTTTCAACGTCTGCATCTGCTTTTGTATCTGCGTCTGCTTTGTATCTGCATCTGCGTCTGCGTCTGCGTCTGCTTTGTATCTGCGTCTGTGTCTGACTTCGTCTGTTTTGTTTTTCTTTATATTTGTTCTCTTTTTGTTATACATCAAAATCATATTTACGTAAAGTCATTTTGACTTAACAATCTCTCCCTTTTTGAGTATAACAAATTATATACAAGAAAAGAAAACAAAATTTACAGATGTTGCAAAAGTAAAACAAAAACTTATCTTCTTCCTTTCTTCGTCTGCTGTGGTCACACCTTCTTTGTCTGAACATCCTCTCCTCTTCATTCATTTTCTTCTTTTACGCTCTCCCCTATTTGTTATAATAAAAATGATTAACGATCTTTGGCTCTTGGCAGATTCTACTATCATCTTTTTGGATCATTCACCGTCTCCTTCATGTCGTTGAGTTCACCACGTAATCTCTCGACTTCATCGGTGGATCAACCGATGAGGAGGCTTGATCAACATCTGGCGATGGAGGTGAAGGGAATTGAAGTAGTGTAAGCATCGAGGATGGAATGTAGTCTTCATTGATCTCAAAGGTAGGTGGACGAATGAGCGTTTCGACTTCGGGAAGATTTAAGTCAAAAGGAACAGTGACATCGATGAATCGCCTTCCTTGCGGGGTAATGCTTGTGATTGTATAGGCAAATGTATTAGACAGAGGGCTAATCGTAGAACTGTCTGAACAAGGTACTCAATAAATGTTCTGTTCTTATTCTTCCCTCTTGGGACGGTCTTCCTCCTTATTAGTATAGCTGCACCGCTTTATCTGGATTACATTGAAGCGCATGCCTCATCAATTCTTCGACTTCTTACGCAATTTGATCTGCGGACGGATCATCACCGCATCATCTTCGTGAAATAATTTTGACTTCCCCTAGTCAAATCGGTGGATATCTTGGTTGTATATCCGTGCAACCATTATCTTTGTGTTTTCTGTGATTGGAAAAATAGTACACGGATGGCAGGGCCGTTTTGAAGGATATGGCATAGTAGCAGCAAACCTCAAAGTATCGTAGAAGATCTTTTCGTCTTCTTTGAGTAACTGCCATGTGTTACTATTAATCTCCATAGGTCGTACCACAGCTACTATCTTCTTCACTGGATGAACCCCAATTGCAATAGCAGTCCTTTGTCTGGTAACTACTTCCACCATTTTGATCTTCAACTTCTGTTTCCTCAAAAACTTATGGTAGTTGTATACCATCAGACACGGTTTATCATCATCCGAATCTGATACTGCTGTTGCTTCTTGATGTGCTTCAGAAGGAGTCACGTGAACCGGGCTTTCCTCTACTGGCTCCTCCTGTTGAGCAATAAGTGTTTTCTGAACCGTGCTTTCCTCCACTGGTTCCTCCTGTTAAACAATAGGGTTTCTGAGCTGTATCAGATATCGCTTTCTGTTTCTTCTCAAACAGCATCAGTAGTTTCTTTCTGTTGACTAACTTCCTCAACAGTTGAAATGGTCTTCTTTCGACTAACTTTCTTAGTCTTTGTCTCTGCTTCAGTCAGTCTTACCGATTTCTTTACTGGAGATTTTCCTCTCTCAGATTTTGATTTTCTCTTCCTCTCAGTCTCTTTGGATTTTCTGGCTGTGTCTTCTTCCAAAATAGAGACTAAGGATCTTGTGGCTCTGGGTGCACAAGATTGAGAGGTTTCTTCTCGACTCTGTTCTCTAGTAATCTTTTCTTCTTGTTGCCTCAGAGTCCTAATCCTTGGTGATCTCTTTGCTTTCTTCACAACTTCGCTCAAAATACTTTCTTCTCGTCTTTTTGGCGCACTTTGTTCTGTCCTCTAGGATTGGCTTTCTTTGAGATGAGGACTCACCTGTTTCATGAGAGGTCTTCCTAACTCTCTCCTTAGTTCGTCCACAGGCGATCTGGTACTCACTGGAGATTGAGAACTTGAAGCGGAAGTCTTCTTCAATACACGTTCCCCCTCAGTTCTTAATTTCCTTGAAGAGTCGGCTTGGTCTTTGTCTACTGTGCTCAGACCCATTCGTCGTATCGTGTGTGCATCGATCTTGCTCTTCACAGGAACAACTCTTCTGAATCCTTGGTGCAGACGAATACCGGATTCCTTAAAAATCCTCGTCAGAAGCATACCATAAGGATAACTAGTTGATTCCTTTATCCCCTTAATCATATAATGAAGGATCAAGAAGGGTAAATCTATGGGATTTCGATTCAGTAGGTAGAACAGACATTGTTCATCCAGAGTGGTCACCAAATTTCTTGAACCGACTCTGGGTAGAATGCAATTAAACAAAATTGCGTGAAGCACCCTTGCCTTTGGAATCAAATTTGATGTCTTCCTCTCCCATGGATCATTTGTGCCATATAGTTGCCTTCTGATATCTTCCTCTTTCATACCGACATGGGACATCCATCCGGCTTTGGTAGACAGTTTCTCACCGACCGATGGACAATCGGTCACCTTCTTTATAAGCTCCTTTGTCACAATAACAGATATTCTATCTACAGAAGATACGATGGTGTTTTCTACTAGATGAGCGTTCTTCCAAAACTCATATACTTCATTCGTGTATACCGGTTCTTGCGTCTGGAAGAAGTTCCTCCAACTAGCTCTTATGATTTCTGGTTCTACATCCATGCCGTCACTTCTTAGTGACTCAAAGTTCACATGTCTTCCATAAATCATAGCTGCTTCCATTGTGTAGAGCAAAAGCATCTTTCGGAGAGCTTTTTGGTGAGATGTTTGAGAGAATTGGTAAGCGAAATGAACCGTCGGGGAGATGATGAAAAGACTGCAATAATTTCACCTTCAGTCTACTTATAGGATTACCATCTGGTGAGTTCTAGAATCATTAAGAACCTCGAGATTATCAGATTTTTCCCTCCAAAAATCTTCCTTGTGAGAGAAGTTACTAGTTGTAACTCACTGTAACTAACGTCGTTAGTTTTGACGTTACTTTAGTCCTGACCGTTCACTTAACATAACCATGTTAAGGTTGCGTCTTATCTTGGAACCGTTCTTCACTTTCGGTGGTTTAGTGAAGATATCTCGCCCTGAAGTTACATTTCAATGAAGCGTAAAAGCACCACTTTCCTCTGAACATAGTCTCTCGAAGTGATGTCGACTTATATGCTTCACTCTGGAATCTGAATTGGATTCTTTGATAGATTGATTACCTTTGGTGTTGTCGCAATAGATTGGAATCTCCTCTTCTTGAACTGAATAGTCTTGAGTTGATATTTGATCCACAACGTCGTGAGCAAAGACTCATGCGGCATATATATTCTGCTTCAACAGTTGATAGAGCAATTGAGCTTTATCTCTTGCTTGACCAGGAGACTAGATTTCCTCCAAGAAAGTGACATCCTCCACTTATGCTCTTCCTTTCGATTCTATCTCCGGCATAGTCCGCATCGCAATATCCAATTAACCTGAAATCTTTACCTTTCTCAAACATTAAGCAAAGATCGGTAGTACCGTGAGATATCTTAAAATTCTTTTAACAATGAATAAATGAGACTCTCAGGATCGGCTTGAAATCTTGCACCAAGCATACTTGAACAAAATATCAGGTCTACTTGTTGTAAGATACAGTAAAGAACCGATCATCCCTCTATATAGGGTTTGATCCACCTTCTTACCAAGTTCATCTTTCGACAAAAGGTTTGAAGGATGCATCGGAGTTGCCATAGGCTTCACATTATTCATATCAAATTTATTCAACAACTCTTTCACATACTTTTGTTGATGAATGAAGATCTTCTCTTCGGTTTGCTTAACTTGCAACCCAAGAAAGAACTTTAACTCACCCATCATACTCATTTCAAATTCTTTCTTCATTAGACTCTCAAACTTTAAGCACAACTCTTTTGAAGTAGCACCAAAAATGATATCATCAACATAGATCTGTACTAAGATAAAATCATTCTGAAAATTCTTCCTAAAGAGCGTCTTATCAACTTGACCTCTACTGAAACCATTTTCTATTAAGAAGGTACTCAGACGATCATACCAAGCTCTAGGAGCTTGCTTCAAGCCGTATAAGGCTTTATGAAGTCTATAGACATAGTCTGGGTTTTTAACATCTTCGAAGCCAGGTGGTTGTTTCACATACACCTCTTCATCTATAAAGCCATTCAGAAATGCACTCTTCACATTCATCTGAAACAACTTTATATCATGGCAGATCGCATATGCCAACAAAATCCTTATAGCTTCAAGTCTCGCTACTGGAGCATATATTTCATTGTAGTCTATTCCTTCTTGCTGGTTATAGCCTTGTGCTACTAATCTAGCCTTATTTCGACTCACTCTACCTGATTCGTCTAACTTATTCTTAAAAACCCATCTGGTTCCTATCATGGATTTCTTAGATGGTTTCTGAACTAAGGACCAGACGTTATTCCTAGTAAATTGATTCAGCTCCTCTTGCATGGCTAACACCCAAGCTTCGTCTTGAAGAGCTTCCTCAACCTTCTTAGGCTCTACTTCAGAGATAAAAGCTACATTAGCTTCTCTTCTGAATCTGGACCTTGTCCTAACTCCTTCTGAGGTCTCTCCGATAATTAACTCTTCTGGATGAGAACTTTTATACTTCCAATTTCGTCTTAGTTCAATAGTTTCCGAAATATCCTCAATTTTGTTCTCATGAGTGTCTGATGAAGGAGTTTCTGTGGTATCATCTAAGTTCTTTGAAGGACCTTCATTCTCCATGTCATCTTCCTTATGGGGTTTAGAACTATCATCAAACTTGACATGGATGGTCTCTTCAACAGTCTTTGAAGTAAGGTTCTAAACTCGAAATGCCTTAGACGATGATGAGTAGCCTAGAAAGATTCCTGGGTAGGTCTTCGAATCGAATTTATCCAACAGCTCTTTTGTATTCAAAATAGAACATTTGCACCCGAATGGATGAAAGTAAGATATGCTTCGTCTTCTTCCATTCCATAACTCATAAGGAGTCTTCTTCAACATGGGTCGCAACAGAATTCTATTCTGAATATAGCATGTTGTATTCACAGCTTCTGCCCAGAAATACTTAGGAAGATTCATCTCACATAGCATGTTCCTTGCCATCTCTTGAATCGTTCTATTCTTCCTTTCAACAACTCCATTCTGTTGTGGAGTTCTAGGGGCCGAGAAGTTGTGGGAAATTCCATTCTCCTCACAGAATACTCTAAACTTCTCATTTTCAAATTCTCCACCATGGTCACAGATGACTTCCTCCTTCTCTGAGTCTTATGATTCTTCTGTCCGGCCTTCAGTGCTATTGACTTATCCCGCTTGGGCTTGTCTTCAGCGTTGAGTTTAACTTTATGAATCTTCCAAGATCCTAGCAACTCATCCAGCTTTAACACACTCAAGTCTTTGGCTTCTTGCACTGCAGTAACTTTAGGTCTCCATCTCTTAGGAAGACTTCTTAGAATCTTTCAAACATGATCTTGATTGTTGTACGTCCTTCCAAGAGCTTTCAATCCATTGACAATTGTTTGAAATCTTCCAAACATTTGATCAATAGATTCTTCGTCTTCCATCCTGAAAAGTTCATATTGGTGCACAAGAATACTTATCTTGGATTCTTTAACTTGGCTTGTGCCTTCGTGAGCAATGGACAATGTGTCCCACATCTCTTTTGTAGTGTCGCATCCATGGACTTTGTCATACTCGCTCCTGCTTAGGGCACACGTCAAGAAAAATTTCGCCTTTGAATTTAGCTATATTCTTACTTTCTGATCAGCCGTCCATCTTTTCCGTGGAATAGAATTGCCTTCTTCATCTATGGGTGTATTGGGTCCATTCTCTATTACGTCCCAAAGGTCGACATGAGTAGATTCGATGAATAGCCGCATCCTATCTTTTCAATAGTGATAGTCTTCTCCGTTGAATCTTTGGAGGTCTAGTGGTGAGGCTCCTTCAAATGATGTATACATGTGATTCGCCATTATCTTTAATCCACACTTCGCCAAAGTGATTCTTGGATACCTCTCTCTGATACCAATTGAAGTGAATCACACGTTAATACAGCACTTAAAAAACGATATTAGAATGCACGAGAAGGGGGGGTTGAATTGTGTATTCCCCTTTTTATAAATCTTTTGAAACCTATTTGTTAGAAATAAAATTCTTTACAAAATTTTTATAGATTCTGATTAATCAAAATTTTCAATACTATATATAAGAACTAAGTAATGATAAATTTTGAGACTAAAATAAAGATAGAGAGTAAGGGTGGTAGACACAAAGATTTATCCTGGTTCACCCCAAACCGTGGGCTACGTCCAGTCCTCAGAGTTTCTTTTGAGATTTCACTATCTCTTCAATCGTTACAAGTATTCTTTCCGCGAGCCTCTTGTGTCTCTACAACCGGTATTCTTTCACACTTAGCCTCTGCAGCTATCTGCACAACTTTTCTTCTAGAAAACATTTGAGCACTTATTCTGGAAAAATAGCACTCACTAAATCACTTTCTCACGTAGTAATTTTCTCGCTATTTCGTAAGTATCGTAAGTTTTTGTGTAAGCTGTTTTATGCTTGTTGTGAAACTTTCTGTAACTTTGCAATCTTCGACTTCGACTTGTATTTATAGCCTTCATCTCCAACTGCTTCTTGATTCTTGAATCTTGAATCTTGAAAGAAACGGTTAATCAGTTGAGTTCTGTAACTAACTCGAACTGACTCTTGCGTCTGCTTCTTTTCAACGTCTGCGTCTGCTTTTGTATTTGCATCTGCGTCTGCGTCTGCGTCTGCTTTGTATCTGCATCTACGTCTGCGTCTGCTTTGTATCTGCGTCTGCGTCTGCGTCTGCTTTGTATCTGCGTCTGTGTCTGACATCGTCTGTTTTGTTTTTCTTTGTATTTGTTCTCTTTTTGTTATACATCAAAATCATATTTACGTAAAGTCATTTTGACTTAACAATGAAGTCAAAAAAACAATTTCAATATTACTCCCCCTTTTTGTCATAATCAAAATAATGAAAACAAACTAACATGAATCGCAATCCCATTAATAAAGGAACAAACCATCAAAACACACATGTCCATAGTCTCAAATAGCAATCAAAACAAAGTGAAAATCATAACAATGTGAAGAAAATATTATGAAATGTTGGTCTAAGGCAATTGCAACAACCAAAATCAAGATGAAGAATCATCATGTCTACAGCCGAGCTTATCAAAAATTTTCTTAATACTCTTTTCCAAACGTGTGAACAAACTTATTTGATCATCTACACTTTTCTCCAGGCGCATAAACATACTTTCTTGATCATCAAAACGATCATTGAATTCTTCCATTTGCTTTCTAATCTTCCCAAGTTCATCTTGAGAAACCTCACTCCGGTACTACTCGCTTGGTCGGGGGAGCTAATGTATCATCACGCCCTCTTAGAACGTTGCCTCCTAGGCACTTGTTCACTCACCAAAGTTAAACCCAGTTTCTTCACATGATATGAATAAACCCATCCTTTCTTAACTGTTTTGACCAATTTCATGCTTCGGAGATTATAAGGGGTAAAACACCAACTCTGAGGATAGGTATAAAAATCATAAGCATTCATATTGCACTTTTGCAGCTTAGCAATATAAGTTATCAAGGCCCCATAAGGCATTCCTTTATGCTTCCCTGATTTTTCCTTAAGCTCACATTTTAATAGATTCGCCTTTTTCACATCATCTGAATGATTAAGCTTGGAAAATTTATTTTCCTCCCCTCTTCCAAGTGCCAGAGAATCTCTTTATCTAAAGATGTGATGTGATTATTGCTTGCTTTATTCGAATAAACCACACGGTTTGTTGGACCCCGATTTTTAAGTGGAATTTAGAAATAAGAAATGATATAAAATAAGTGTTATATATATATATATATGTTGTATGTATGCTTTAAGGAAACTTATGAGAAAAGCATTATTGGATGTTGATGTATTTGATAATTGTGGAGATTGGTATGGTTTATAAAAGTTCAAGTGGATGAGTTGATTGAAATGAAGTTAAATAGCAAGAATTAAAAAGAAAAAGTGTGAAAATTTGAAGAATTTAGAAAGTTTGACTTTGGGGATAAATAGTGAAAAAATGTTTGACTTAGGAGTTGACTTTTTGATTTTGGGAGAATTTGAGAAAATTATCTTCTGGAAACTTGTAGTTTATGTCAAGAGCTTTCTGTAGCCATAAAGTTTGATATTTTTCGATATCGGGAGTGAGATTTATGATCAATCAAAGTTCGCTTAAAGTTTGACTTTTTGAGGTAAAAGTTGACTTTTTGATTTAAGCAAATTTTGAGAAAATGATCAACATGAAAATTGTAGCCCCTGTCGAGAGCTTTTTGTGGACATAAATTTTGCTATTTTTCTATGTCGGGATTGAAAGATATGAATTTTTGAAGATATGCTTTGTTTTGAAAATGCTATTAAGTATAGATTTGTGTGTTCTATGCTTCGAGGCCACTCGTCGTATGAATTTAGTTTGAATTAGAGTATGTGATCTTCATGAAAGTTTTAGATGATGTTTTTATCTTTCCATTGATATAAAGTTTGCAATTTTTTGATATCGGGGCTAGGAGTTATGAGCGATTTAAAAATTGGAAGTCGTTTAGGAAAAACTGTTTTGGACGGAATCTTTGATTGAGTTTCCGACCTCTTTCGAGACCTAATTTGATTTTGAGTTCTTCAGGGAAGTTGTAGATCTTCCTTCGATCTTTCTATTGACATCAAATTTGTCAAATTCCGAGTTTGGGATCGAAAGATATGATTTTTGAAAAGTTCGGTTTTGAAGTTTCGTTACTTTGTTTCTTTATCATATCCCTTTCGTAATCTTTTGCTTATAATTCCTTCATCCGACATCCGACTGATTTGATTCTCAAAGCGTTAGATTCCTAAGACGATTAATTTCATTTTCTTGAAGAATTATGATTTTTAGGAGATTAAATGGAAAGAGATTGATTGAACCAAAGTAAGTGATTTGGTTATAGGTTATAAGTTGGATAATTTTCTAAACATGGTTCAGCATTTTGCGATTTTCAGGAGTTGTACAACTCCGATTGAGTTGATTCTTGAGGAGAAATAAAGTTAAGATATAGGGCTACAACTCTTGTGAAGGGATCGAAATTTAATTTCATCCCTAAGATTGTTAATTTCTGGACTGAAGTTATGTTAATGTTCAGCCTCGGATTTTGTGAAGGTCCGATAGTATTTCGGCTATAACTTCTTTGTTTCTGATCCGAATTGAGCGCGGTCGGTCTCGTTAGATTCGTAAGATCTAGAGGAACAATTTTTAAGAAGCAAGTTTGTCCAAATTATTTCGTTTAGATGATGGAAAACGGGACGTAAGTAGTCAGTTTTTCAAAATCCTGTGCAGGGGCAATGGTGGAATATTGCTTAAATGAAGGGGCATTTAAGTCATTTACCCCCCATTTAATGACCTGGCATGAAACACAGCCCATAGCTGTCGTATGAAGCATCTAGAATTCACGATTTTGCTGAAAAATAAGAAAGAAAATGAAGAGAAAAGAAGAGAGAAGAAACGTGGAGAAGAAGGAGGAAGAGAGGAGAGAAAAAAGCTTTGAGTTTTCGAATTTTATGGAGTTTCTACCATGAGATTTTCGTGATTTCTAGATAGAAAAGAAGGAAGAAGGAGAAAGCTTGCTTGCAAAACCAAGAAATACGAAAATGGAGGAGAAAAAGATAAGAGAGAAAAAGTTTTGATTTTGAATCTTTGATGAGTTTATTGGTTTAGATAGTTTGGAAAGGTTATGGATTGAGTTTTCCTAAGGCTAATTGAAGAGAATAGGTTATGATTATGTTTAATTTTGGATTAATTATGAATTGGGGATTATGTCAAAGTTTGAAATTGGGGGTTTTTGAAATTGATGCTTTAGATTGCTTGAATTAGTGGTGAATTTGAGATATCCTAAGTTAATTTTGATGTTTATGCTTTAGGTGAAGTTTAATTTGAAAAATTGTAAATTGGAGGTTTAGGTTTAATTTGAAATTTGGGGATTTTGTGAATTAATGGTGTAGAATCATCAATACTAGTATGAATTGGTGAAATATGAAATCAATTTTGAGGAAATTGTGATTTATGATATGGAATTTGTGTAAATTGGTTTAGGCCAATTTTGAAAATTGGGGATTTTCAAAATTGGAGATTTAAATAGCTTGAATTTATATGGAATTGGTGAATTCTAAGTTAATTTTGAAGTTTTGTTATTTATGATGTGAATTTGGATGATTATGGTTTAGGTTTTGTTAAATTGGAGAGAGAAGCAAAGGTCAAAGTGAAGCATTGGAGAAGATGCTTGCATGGAAATAAGGTGGGTGTCATATTTATTTACTTAAATTATGAGCTTTGTAAGTGTTCTTAAAAAAATCCGAAAGTGAAAGTGTTTGAAAATGTGTTGTTTGGATATTGTAAATTTATTGTTTTGAATACTTTGATACAATTGAAAGATTGTTTGTTTGAGTTTTAAAAAACAAAATTTAGAAGATGAATGCTTTGAAAGTTTTGTGTATACTTTGGAAAACCTAGAAGGAAAGTATTTCAATTTTATTAAGAAAATGTTTGAAAATTATAAATTCCAAATATTTGTGAAAATATTTATTGAATATAGTTATGTAAAGATTTGAAAGCTTATGATTTCGAATGTTTATGAAATAATACAAAATGTTGTTTATAAAAGTAATTGAAAATGATGATTTCGAACATTCTTGACGTTATTTATAAAATATGGTTTATCTAAGTTTATGATTTCGAAAGTGTTTAAAATTTTATGATTTTCAAATTGTTTATAAAAGTGTTTAAAAATTATGATTTCTGAAATTATTTATGTAAAGGTTTGAAATTTGAATTTCGAATGATTTGAGAAGGTGGAAGAAAGAAAGTATCGAATTTTGGTATTGATTTCAAATGGTTTGGAAAATTGCTCCAAGTTCTAAGTGTTTGAAAATTTGGATTTCGAATATTTTGGAATTGATTTTAAAATCGTGTTTAAATAAAGGTTTGGAAAGTGATTGTTTTGAAATCGTTTATAACATATCGTTTACAAAAGCGTTTGGAAACATTTATGATTTCGAATAGTTTGAATTAGTGATAAAAGATTGGTTTTGTAAGATTTTGAATGTTTGAATTTGTTATAAAAATATTTCTTATGAAAATGATTGGAAAATTATGATTTCTAAATGTTTTGAAATAGGTATAAAATGTTGTTTTGAAAAAATGTTTGGAAAATCATGATTTCATTTGTTTTGGAAAGTAGGAAAACTATGATTTCAGAATGCTTTTGGGAATTAATTATAAAATATCGTTTATGTAATTGTTTGATTTTCGTTTGATGAAATTCTTTACTTTGAATAACTTTAGAAATTTTGTTATATGTGCAATGATATGAGAAATTGAAACTTTCAATTTGAAAGTTTTCAAAGGTTTTAAATATTGATAGATTTCGAGCATGTCCGGAATTACTTAAAATTATTACAAAAGTTAGATTTATTGTTTTTAAAGGATTTTGGAAATTGATTTAAGAAAATTTGTTATTCAAGATATTCGAAATTTTAAGAAATTGTTATTTATGTTTTGGAAAATCAAGAGAGAAATGCTTTTGAAAATCGATTTAAGAAATTAAAATGATTAGTGATTTTATTGTTTTGAATAAAAGGTGAAAATCGTGGTTTAAATTTTGGATGAGAAATGTGTATTGTGATTTTAAAGGTGTAAGAATTATGTTTCAAAGGAATTGATAAAGTTGTTATCTATTTTTTGTTGCATACTTGTTTGATGAATGATTGTGAATTTGTAAGAATTTGATTGGTGTATTTGTATTTTGCAATATGACATATGAAATTATGTGTTTAGTGAATGTGTATTTGTGTCTAGTAAGACACAACATGACAATGTGAAATTTTGAAAAGTGCCTTGGACAATCATTTGTTTTAAGCATGAATATGTGAATTATATGGGTTTGGTCAGGTCCCTCCGTAGAGTCGATTACCTTGTCTCCCTCGATAGCCTTCTCATTTTGCCTTGCAAGTGGCTTAGGAGTTTCGATTTGGACTCCCCTCATTCACTGGCCGCATGTGACCGCTTATATGAGAATGTGCGAAGACGTCTGTTAGGACCGAAACCAAACCATTTTGTTATGTTATGTGATTTTTGATTTTGTTTATGTCGTGAAATTTCTCGATGTGATTGCATTCATGTTTATGAGAAATTTTGAAAAATGAGAAAAGGGTTTTCAACCATGAAATTATAGAAATTTGATATGAAAAGTTTGGAAAATTGAAAAGGGTTTGAGAAAATATTTGAAAGTTGAAAAGTTTGAAAACTAAGCCTTTTGGCAAAAGTTTATGAAAATTTATTCGCTTATTATTCGGTTTATAAATAGGTTACCCACGAGCTTCGAAGCTCACCCCTTTCATCCTCATCTCCGGGTTTCGTGCGGAGATCGGATGAAAGAGTGTCAAGACATTCGATTCGATTTTGTAGTATTTGGATTTTTGTGTAAATTGAGATTTTGGTATTAAAATTGGATATGGCTTAAATTGCCATGTAAGTATATGATTTATGAAGTTTGTATGTAATTGTGTATATTGGGTTGATGCAAAAGAATGAAGAGGTTGATGTACGGATTTAAAATCTGTAATTGTAAATAATTTTGGAAATTGTATATGAAATTGTGTATGATTTTGGGAAAATATATTGTTAATTGATATGGAATTTGATTGAAGTGTTTAGAACTAAGATTGTGTTTGTTGCTGGTGTTTGGATTAGGACGGAGAGTCCGATGATTCGGATTTTGTGATATTAGAAGTGCATTTTGGCTTTGCAGAATTTTTGGGATAGGATAAATGCAAGTTATCTTGCTGAATTTTCGTTATAAAATAAATTGAAAAAGAAGAAAATAAAATTTAGATGTATGAAAGATGGATTTATGAGATTGGTATTAATATTAAGAAGTTTATTATGATTTGAGTGCGATTTGGGATTTGTATGAGTATTCAAGCATATGATGATTTTGTATGTAATGAAATAAAGTGATTAAGAAAGAAAAGACAAGGAATAAGAAAGAAAAAAAAATTATACCGGATTTCGGAATGGTACGTCTTAGGGTTTCCAACGCGATTATGTTCATTCGATCGTTTTCTTTGATTATTGTTCTCGGATGTCGGATATGTTTCAGTTTAATTGATTATTTCGTTTATCCCCGCCTTATGATTCGATTCTATTGATTTCTGTCGATTTGGTATTCGATTCTGATTTGCATTTGCTTCGAGTATGCATTTCGCTTTCGGTTCTTATGCTTTGTTTTCTGATTCGAAATTTCGATGCAAAATTTCCATTTCCATTCGATTCCATTTTCTGTTCTGCTTTTCTGGTTGGGATCCGGTTTCCGGATCGGGTCCCAACATTTATGGTATCAGAGCCCAGTATTAGGATCGTAACTGGGCGCAGGAGATTGATAAGAGATTAAGATCGAATTGCATTAATGATAGTGTGATTTGATGTGAGTGACCTATCATGACTTTAGAAATGTATTAAGGAAAATGAGATTGAAATTTTTAATGATTGGGATGAATTGTGTATGATTATATATTTGGGAGATGAACGAATGAAAAGTTGAAAGACGAGTTTGATGATGGTATTGATTTGGTGATGATTGATCCATTCTAGGGTTCGAGAAGACTGAACCTTTGATCCGTAAATGGATTGAGAAATCTTGATTTGTGGTGATTGTGCGTTAACATGATCTTAAGAGTTCCTTTTGAAGAAGTGAAAAATATGTATGATGAAGAAAAATTAGATAAGAAGAGTGATTATTTGATTAAGGTTAAGGATTATGATTGATTTTAGGTTTGAGATTAAGACATTGTGATTAAAATTTTATGATGAATTTTGATGACTATTTGACTTGTGAAAATGTGTGAAGAAATATTCTATTTGAGACAATAGTGTTCTGATATAAATGAGAAGTGAAAAATAGTGATTAAGTTAAGAATAAGAAATTGATAAGAAAGTGATTTGACTATTATGAGAAGGATGTGTTACTTGATGACTACGTTTGAATTTCGAGGACGAAATTCTTTTAAGAGGGGGAGAAATATTGGGCCCTGAATTTTAAGTAGAATTTAGAAATAAAAAATGATATAAAATAAGTGTTATATATATATATGTTGTATGTATGCTTTAAGGAAACTTATGAGAAAAGCATTATTGGATGTTGATGTATTTGATAATTGTGGAGATTGGTATGGTTTATAAAAGTTCAAGTGGATGAGTTGATTGAAATGAAGTTAAATAGCAAGAATTAAAAAGAAAAAGTGTGAAAATTTGAAGAATTTAGAAAGTTTGACTTTGGGGATGAATAGTGAAAAAATGTTTGACTTGGGAGTTCACTTTTTGATTTTGGGAGAATTTGAGAAAATTATCTTCTGAAAACTTGTAGTTTATTTCAAGAGCTTTCTGTAGCCATAAAGTTTGATATTTTTCGATATCAGGAGTGAGATTTATGATCAATCAAAGTTCGCTTGAAGTTTGACTTTTTGATTTAAGCAAAATTCGAGAAAATGATCAACATGAAAATTTTAGCCCCTGTCGAGAGCTTTTTGCGGACATAAAGTTTGCTATTTTTCGATGTCGGGATTGAAAGATATGAATTTCTGAAGATATGCTTTGTTTTGAAAATGCTATTAAGTATAGATTTGTGTGTTCTATGCTTCGAGGCCACTCGTCGTATGGATTTAGTTTGAATTAGAGTACGTGATCTTCATGAAAGTTTTAGATGATGTTTTTATCTTTCCATTGATATAAAGTTTGCAATTTTTTGATATCAGGGCTAGGAGTTATGAGCGATTTAAAAATTGGAAGTCGTTTAGGAAAAACTGTTTTGGACGGAATCTTTGATTGAGTTTCCGACCTCTTTTGAGACCTAATTTGATTTTGAGTTCTTCAGGGAAGTTGTAGAGCTTCCTTTGATCTTTCTATTGAAATCAAATTTGTCAAATTCTGAGTTTCGGATCGAGAGATATGATTTTTGAAAAGTTCGGTTTTGAAGTTTCGTTACTTTGTTTCTTTATCATATCCCTTTCGTAATCTTTTGCTTATAATTCCTTCGTCCGACATCCAATTGATTTGATTCTCGAAGCGTTGGATTCCTAAGACGATTAATTTCATTTTCTTGAAGAATTATGATTTTTAGGAGATTAAATGGAAAGAGATTGATTGAACCAAAGTAAGAGATTTGGTTATAGGTTATAAGTTGGATAATTTTCTGAACATGGTTCAGAATTTTGCGATTTTCGGGAGCTGTACAACTCCGATTGAGTTGATTCTTGAGGGGAAATAAAGTTAAGATATAGGGCTACAACTCTTGTGAAGGGATCGAAATTTAATTTCATCCCTAAGATTGTTAATTTCTGGACTGAAGTTATGTTAATGTTCAGCCTCGGATTTTGTGAAGGTCCGATAGTATTTCAGCTATAACTTCTTCGTTTCTGATCCGAATTGAGCGCGGTTGGTCTCGTTAGATTCGTAAGATCTAGAGGAACAATTTTTAAGAAGCAAGTTTGTCCAAATTATTTCGTTTAGATGCTGGAAAACGGGACGCAAGTAGTCAGTTTTTCAAAATCCTGTGCAGGGGCAATGGTGGAATATTGCTTAAATGAAGGGGCATTTAAGTCATTTACCCCCCCCCCATTTAATGACCTGGCATGAAACACAGCCCATAGCTGTGGTATGAAGTATCTAGAATTCACGATTTTGCTGAAAAATAAGAAAGAAAATGAAGAGAAAAGAAGAGAGAAGAAACGTGGAGAAGAAGGAGGAAGAGAGGAGAGAAAAAGCTTGGAGTTTTTGAATTTTATGGAGTTTCTACCATGAGATTTTCGTGATTTCTAGATAGAAAAGAAGGAAGAAGGAGAAAGCTTGCTTGCAAAACCAAGAAATACGAAAATGGAGGAGAAAAAGGTAAGAGAGAAAAAGTTTTGATTTTGAATCTTTGATGAGTTTATTGGTTTAGATAGTTTGGAAAGGTTATGGATTGAGTTTTCCTAAGGCTAATTGAAGAGAATAGGTTATGATTATGTTTAATTTTGGATTAATTGTGAATTGGGGATTATGTCAAAGTTTGAAATTGGGGGTTTTTGAAATTGATGCTTTAGATTGCTTGAATTAGTGGTGAATTTGAGATATCCTAAGTTAATTTTGATGTTTATGCTTTAGGTGAAGTTTAATTTGAAAAATTATAAATTGGGGGTTTAGGTTTAATTTGAAATTTGGGGATTTTGTGAATTAATGGTGTAGAATCATCAATACTAGTATGAATTGGTGAAATATGAAATCAATTTTGAGGAAATTGTGATTTATGATATGGAATTTGTGTAAATTGGTTTAGGCCAATTTTGAAAATTGGGGATTTTCAAAATTGGAGATTTAAATAGCTTGAATTTATATGGAATTGGTGAATTCCTAAGTTAATTTTGAAGTTTTTGTTATTTATGATGTGAATTTGGATGATTATGGTTTAGGTTTTGTTAAATTGGAAGAGAGAGAGAAGCAAAGGTCAAAGTGAAGCATTGGAGAAGATGCTTGCATGGAAATAAGGTGGGTGTCATATTTATTTACGAAATTATGAGCTTTGTAAGTGTTCTTAAAAAAAAATCCGAAAGTGAAAGTGTTTGAAAATGTGTTGTTTCGGATATTGTAAATTTATTGTTTTGAATACTTTGATACAATTGAAAGATTGTTTGTTTGAGTTTTAAAAAAACAAAATTTAGAAGATGAATGCTTTGAAAGTTTATGTGTATACTTTGGAAAACCTAGAAGGAAAGTATTTCAATTTTATTAAGAAAATGTTTGAAAATTATAAATTCCAAATATTTGTGAAAATATTTATTGAATATAGTTATGTAAAGATTTGAAAGCTTATGATTTCGAATGTTTATGAAATAATACAAAATGTTGTTTATAAAAGTAATTGAAAATGATGATTTCCGAACATTCTTGACGTTATTTATAAAATATGGTTTATCTAAGTTTATGATTTCCGAAAGTGTTTAAAAAGTTTATGATTTTTGAAATTGTTTATAAAAGTGTTTAAAAATTATGATTTCAAATTATTTATGTAAAGGTTTGAAATTTGAATTTCGAATGATTTGAGAAGGTGGAAGAAAGAAAGTATCGAATTTTGGTATTGATTTCAAATGGTTTGGAAAATTGCTCCAAGTTCTAAGTTGTTTGAAAATTTGGATTTCCGAATATTTTGGAATTGATTTTAAAATCGTGTTTAAATAAAGGTTTGGAAAGTGATTGTTTTTGAAATCGTTTATAACATATCGTTTACAAAAACGTTTGGAAACATTTATGATTTCCGAATAGTTTCGGAATTAGTGATAAAAGATTGGTTTTGTAAGATTTTTGAATGTTTGAATTTGTTATAAAATATTTCTTATGAAAATGATTGGAAAATTATGATTTCTAAATGTTTTTGAAATAGGTATAAAAATGTTGTTTTTGAAAAAAAAATGTTTGGAAAATCATGATTTCTGACTGTTTTGGAAAGTAGGGAAAACTATGATTTCCGAATGCTTTTGGGAATTAATTATAAAATATCGTTTATGTAATTGTTTGATTTTCGTTTGATGAAATTCTTTACTTCCAGAATAACTTTAGAAATTTTGTTATATGTGCAATGATATGAGAAATTGAAACTTTCAATTTCGAAAGTTTTCAAAGGTTTTAAATATTGATAGATTTTGAGCATGTCTGGAATTACGAAAATTATTACAAAAGTTAGATTTATTGTTTTTAAAGGATTTTAGAAATTGATTTAAGAAAATTTGTTATTCAGTATATTCGAAATTTTTAAGAAATTGTTATTTATGTTTTTGGAAAATCAAGGAGAGAAATGCTTTTGGAAATCGATTTAAGAAATTAAAATGATTAGTTATTTTTATTGTTTTGAATAAAAGGTGAAAATCGTGGTTTAAATTTTTGATGAGAAATGTGTATTGTGATTTTAAAGGTGTAAGAATTATGCTTCAAAGGAATTGATAAAGTTGTTATCTATTTTGTGTTGCATACTTGTTTGATGAATGATTGTGAATTTGTAAGAATTTGATTGGTGTATTTGTATTTTGCAATATGACATATGAAATTATGTGCTTAGTGAATGTGATTTGTGTCTAGTAAGCAACGACATGACAATGTGAAATTTTGAAAAGTGCCTTCGCAACTCTTGTTTTAAGCATGAATATGTGAATTGTATGGGTTTGATCAGTCCCTCCGTAGAGTCGATTACCTTTGTCTCCTCGATAGCCTTCTCCATTTGCCATGAGTGGCTTAGGAGTTCGATTTCGGACTCCCCTGCTCACTTGTTTGACGTGACATTATATGCGGAATGTGCGAGACGTCTGTTATGACGAAACCAAACCATTTTGTTATGTTATGTGATTTTGATTTTGTTTATGTCGTGAAATTTCTCGATGTGATTGCATTCATGTTTATGAAATTTTTAAAATGAGAAAAGGGTTTTCAACCATGAAATTATAGAAATTTGATATGAAAAGTTTGGAAAATTGAAAAGGGTTTGAGAAAAATATTTGAAAGTTGAAAAGTTTGAAAACTAAGCCTTTGGCAAAAGTTTATGAAAATTGATTTCGCTTATTATTCGGTTTATAAATATGTTACCCACGAGCTTCGAGCTCACCCCTTTCATCCTCATCTCCGGTTTCGTGCGGAGATCGGATGAAAGAGTGTCAAGACATTCGATTCGATTTTGTAGTATTTGGATTTTGTGTAAATTGAGATTTTGGTATTAAAATTGGATATGGCTTAAATTGCCATGTAAGTATATGATTTATGAAGTTTGTATGTAATTGTGTATCTTGGGTTGATGCAAAAGAATGAAGAGGTTGATGTCTGGATTTAAAATCTGTAATTGTAAATAATTTTGGAAATTGTATATGAAATTGTGTATGATTTTGGGAAAATATATTGTTAATTGATATGGAATTTGATTGAAGTGTTTAGAACTAAGATTGTGTTTGTTCTTTGGTGTTTGGATTCGGACGGAGAGTCCGATGATTCGGATTTTGTGATATTAGAAGTGCATTTTGGCTTTGCAAGAATTTTGGGATAGGATAAATGCAGTTATCTTCTTCGAATTTTCGTTAGAAAATAAATTGAAAAAGAAGAAAATAAAATTTAGATGTATGAAAGATGGATTTATGAGATTGGTATTAATATTAAGAAGTTTATTATGATTTGAGTGCGATTTGGGATTTGTATGAGTATTCAAGCATATGATGATTTTGTATGTAATGAAACAAAGTGATTAAGAAAGAAAAGACAAGGAATAAGAAAGAAAAAAAATTATACCGGATTTCGAAATGGTACGTCTTAGGGTTTCCAACGCGATTATGTTCATTCGATCGTTTTCTTTGATTATTGTTCTCGGATGTCGGATATGTTTCAGTTTAATTGATTATTTCATTTATCCCCGCCTTATGATTCGATTCTATTGATTTCTGTCAATTTGGTATTTGATTCTGATTTGCATTTGCTTCGAGTATGCGCTTCGCTTTCAATTCTTATGCTTTGTTTTCTGATTCGAAATTTCGATGCGAAATTTTTATTTCCATTCGATTCCGTTTTTCGTTCTGCTTTTCCGGTTGGGATCCGGTTTTCGGATCGGGTCCCAACACGGTTAATGGCATAATGTAACAGTCTATAATTCAAAGGCAAATCCATTGCCTCAAAAGGTGGTGAATGGTCAGAACACAATCTAGCAAGTAAGTCATCTCCTTTAGCTTTAGTATACCCAAAATTCTCTTCAGCCTCCTCATCCGTTTCTCCACCCTCATGTCTCAGAATATGCAAATCTAAAAATGAAGCGCTAGGCCTAACTCCACCCCTAGGCAATTGAAACCATCTTGACATATAATCTTCACAAATAAAAAGTTCTTTTCCTTGAATATTTGATTTCAAATGTACTCCAGTATCTACATTACTCCTAATCACCACAAGATTTGCATAAAAATCTCTCACCATATCCTCATAAATATTGTCCGTATAACCCAAAAAATAACGCAATCCAAAACTTGTCATTTCATAAAACAATTTAGTATACTCACTATGGTCCAATTCTACCCAATCAAATCTCATGGATGGGATTAATACCTCAGTTTTGAGTACTGTATAATAGAGGTTTTGAGCTTCTCGGGAGATGAATCGTGCTTCAACTTCTTCGTTTTCTCTTTCACCACCTCCCCTTGAAGATGACCCATGCACTCTTGGACCTCGTGGAGGAGTTGCTACCTTTTTTCCTTTACCACTTGATTTTCGTGGAGCCATTGTGAAAGAGTGAAGGAGTTTAGAGAGATAGAAGCAGATTTAGAAAATTAGGGTGTCGAAAAGAGGTTTGAAAAGAAAGGAGAGATGATTTGAAGGATTGATAAGGGGTTTAGTGTTTGTGGAAGACGATTGACAGTGGGTATGGTGGATTTGAAGAAATGAGGGGAGAATAGTCGACTAGAAGGAAGAGATTTTGAAGGAGAAGAAGAGTGCTTTTCGAAGATTTGGGGAAAAAGTGAGGTTTTATAAAAGACCCACATAACTTATAATTGACTGGTAGGGTGTTAGTCGACTAATAAAAATAAAATTAAGAGTGGGGGTTGTCTGGAATAATTATAGTCGACTGGTCGCATATAATTAATCGACTGGTTTTGAAAAATTGGCGTATTAGTCGACTAGTTGAAGACTAGTAGTCGACTATAACTGTAATATTTGCAACAGACAACTGACTAACTCGAGTAATTCCTCAACTTCAGTCGACTTAAACTCCAATTAGTCGACTGGAATATTGCTAAACTCCTCATAAATCATCTTTTAGCCTAAGTGTAAATCATGATGATGTATTCTCAGATGGAATCGCATATTTGCCTAATATTTGACCATTTTGTTGTGTTAATGTATGCAGAAAATCAATTAATAGAATTCAAATCACACATACCAAGCCTCAATTTTATGTTCACAAACACTTCTTCTTTAAGAGGTTTTGTAAAAATATCAGCTAATTGATCATTAGTAGATACATGTTTCAAACAAATGTCACCTTTCAAACAAGATTCACACAAGTGATCTTTAACGAATTTTATTTTGGGCAACCCTCTCACAATATCATTTTTAGAAAGCTTAGAAATTAAAGGCAATGATGCATATCCTAATTTTCTATGCCATAAAAATGCATTTTCTTCTAATGTCACCAAACACTTTTCATTAAAAGAACTATCATCATGTAAGTCAACAATATAAGTATTACCATGTCTCAAACCAATGAAAGCCACATTTTCATCCTTCGTAACCATGCAATGAGATTATTCAAATGTCATATTAAAATTCATATCACATAATTGAGAAACACTTAAAAAGTTATGTTTCAATCCATCAACAAGCAAAACAATGTCAATAGTAGGCAAAGGTTCCTTACCCACTTTACCAATACCAATAACTTTACCTTTGTTGTTGTCTCCAAATGTGACATATCCTTGATTCTTTGGTCTAATTTCTACAAATAGGTTCTTGTCTCCACTCATGTGCCTTGAACATCCACTATCAATGTACCATGTGCTTGGTAGTTTTTCATTCCTTGCTTGTACCTCATCTTCATCATCACTTATTAAGGAGTTATTTTTCATGAGAGCTAAGTTGTTTTCATCATTGCTTTGATATGCTTCCTCATCATCACTCCAAGTGGCTACTAAGCTAGCTTTCTTTTTTCCTTTGTCAAACTTGTCATTTTTCTGGATATTTGAAGTGAAGGATGAGTTTTTGCATTCTCTAGCTTGATGTCCTCTTTTTCCACATTTCCAACATTCTTCATTGCTCTTGGACCTTCTTTCCATGGTGTACTTCTTTCTTTCTTCATTTCTTCCACCACGTAATTCTTTCTTCCTATTCTTGAGTAGTCCTTTGAACTTTCTCAAGTTTTTGGCATACATCGCTATTTCTTCATCTTCTTCTTCTTCATCTATTTCTTCGTCACTTTCATCAAGAGAGGAAACATTAGCTTTTAAAGCAATTGATTTTTGTGACTTACCTCTTCCTCCTCTTGATTTGAGAATGATCTCATAGTTTATGAATGATCCCACCAAGGCATTAAATTTCAAATGATTGAGATCCTTAAACTCCATAATAGCGGTGACTTGTGAATCCCATTCTTTCGGTAGTAAACGAAGAATCTTTTTTACCTTCTCACTGTCCGTCATATGCTTTCCAAGATTGCCTAATCCATTGATTAGTTTTGCAAAATGATCAAGCATAGTGGAAATAGACTCACCTTCTTTCATGACAAACATTTCATAGTCATGGAGAAGCATGTTGATCTTTGTCTCTCAAACTTGATTGGTTCCTTCGTGAGTGATGCGAAGTCTTTCCCACATTTTTTTAGCACTAGTGCATGAGTTCACTCGATTTCTCTCCTCAACAGTGAGAGCACAATATATCAATTTCATAGCTTTTACGTTGATGTAAGCTTGCTTCCAATCATTGTCATCATACTCCAGCTCCATTTTTACCTCGCCATTTTCTTTCAATGGAACATGTGGACCGAAGATGATGATCTTCCAATACTCTACTCCCTCGCTTATAATATGGTATTTCAAAGGATTTTTCCAAGAATAATAGTTAGTACCATTAAACGAAGGAGGGTGATTATTGGTATTACCTTCTTTCGCTAAATTATTGTGTGTCATTCCCTGGATTCTTCTGCTCTAATACCAATTGTAAACGATCTAGAAGGGGGGTTGAATAGATCTTTGAACCTTTTTCGCAAAGAGCTAAAAATAACAGAGAATTAGAACACACTAATTTAAAAAGTTAAAACTGAAATGTAAAAGAGTAGGGAAGAAAGGCAAACACTGTTTTTATAGAGGTTCGGTGCTAAGACCTACGTCCTTTACCTAAGCTCCCACTTAGGATTTGGAAAATCACTTTACTGCACACTTTTTAGTTCAGTATGAACTTTTACAATACCTGTTGATTTCCGACTCAAGCTATCCTTACAATTGATTTGATTTCCGACACAAATCCTACCTCACAAGTAATTTTTCACTAATCACTCAACTCACAAAAATAACAATGATAAAGATGAAGGAACAATGCTCAATACATATTTGAAACAAGCTAAGAGCAATTGAGAGTAAATTGGTAACAATAGTGGTATGCTTTTTCTTTTTCGGACTCTCTTTTTCGATCCCTTGATGTACCTCTATTTATTTGCAGACTCGAGATGAATATAGACATTGCAAATCTTCTTCTAACCATTGCTTGATTTCTTATAGACGTTGTTAAACTTTTTCCTTTCCATTTGTGATTGATCCGAATAAAGTTTTTTTAGCTTCACCTGATAGTCGACTAGTCGAGCTGTTATAGTCGACTAGTACCAACGAAATTCAATGTAGGTTTCATCTCCACTCTTTGATTAGTCGACTAGTGCCATGATAGTCGACTAGTTCACCTATCTGCCTGATTTGTAGTCGAATTGTAACATCTTAGTCGACTTGTTTCATGCCCCACTTACATATCTGAATATTATTAGTCGACTTATCACAATGTAGTCGACTAGTGTGACTCCAACAAATATATTGAATCAGATCTTCCCATAATCTTCATGTTTGAGTATTTCTTGTACGTTGAAGATTATTTCCTTCTTGATTTCACAATGATTTATATCTTGCCCATTGAAGATTAATGTTGTCTTGATTTACTTCATTCCAAAACACCTGAAATAATTTCTTAACCAATTCTATACATTTTATTATTATCGAAACATAAGTAGGATTTAATTTGTCAACCACCATTGGCCCAACAGTTGATGGGTCTTGCCAGTGAAAATTTTCTATCCCACATAAGTACTTTATAAGCTTTCCATTTATGCCACAACGTGAGTGCCTTCCATGATACTCACACACACATACTTCACTTTTAACACCCACTACACCTTTTAAATGCAAAAGATTGCCTTCAGTTATATCATATAGACATATACGAAGATCACTTATGTTATATCATAGAGACATACACGACACCAACTCCCCAAAGCCCTTGACCCATTAACAAAAACTAATTCCCTTCTTCTACTATGTCAAAAAAATCCACGCATACTAAAATCTAATTACCAACATGATAATAGACTTCAATTTAAGATATGATTCGTTTTCAACTAGAAGATTATCCATATAGCTATTGAATCCAAGTTATTATCTAAATAATATCTTATATGTCTAATTAATAAATAATAGCAAGACTAATTATTTAGATATATAACATATATCCTAACAAGTATGATTCCACCTTTCAGCTACACTATTTTATTGTAGTGTACTAGACATTGTGTATTGTGCACATATGTCTCAGCATGCAAGAAACTTTGCAAATGGACCTGGACATTGTCCACTTTTATCAATTTTTTTTATAATATTCACTACCTTTATCAGATCTTACTGTCTTTACTTTTCTATCTAACTGCCTTTCTATCTCATTAACGAACACCTCTAGGACGTCCACAAACTGAGACTTCTCATATAATAGGTAAATATAACTATGTCATGAGAAGTCATTAATAAAGGTAATGTTTTTACCACCCAAGGAAGGAACGTTGAAAGGACCACAGAGGTCAGTGTATATTAATTCAAATAATTCGCTACTTATTGTGGCTGGATTCCTTGATATATGTTTGGTTTTCTTACCTTTAGTGCAATCCACACATGTATCCTAGTCAGCAAAATCCAATTGAGGTAAGATTTCTTTTTCACTAACCTCTGTACCCTTTCCTTGGATATATGACATAATCTTTTATGTCACAAAAAAGCAAAACGTTCATTATATGCACTACGTTTATTTCCTATAATATGGTCAACATGAAATAAAGATTTAGCAAAATTAACATCAAGATTGAAACAATATAAACAATCAATTAAAGTATCAGAACCATAATAGTACAAATATTTATATAAAGAAAACACACGGTTTCCAATTTTAAAGTTAAAACCGTCATCATCCAACTTTGCACCAGAAACTAAATTCCTAGCACAATTTAGGAATATAAAGACAATTTTTTAGATCCAGATGACACCTAGTGTCAAAGATTAATCTGTTCGTCCCAATGCCCTCTATTCGTGCCTTCATTTTGTTCCCCCATATACAAGAATTTGTCAGTTCTATTTATGGTCTAGATTGGAAGGATTCCCTATTTAACATGTGACACATGAGTAGTTGCACAAGAATCTAACCACTAGGCATTGTTAGGCACTTCAATACGATTTGATTCAAAACATACTAAGACAGAGTATATACCTTTCTTTTAGAACCAAGGCTTTCTTTTAGAGCAATTCTTCTTGAAGTGATCAAACTTTTTGCAGAAGTGGCACCTCTTATCTTTATAGAATCAATCCTTATTAACTTTGCTAAGAACTTTGTCCTTATCCCTGCCTTTCTTTTCTGGTTTGTGATTGTTGCTACTAGCTCCTTAATGAAATGTGAGATGAACAGAGTGTTCCTTCATTGTCTTCAATCTCCCTTCCTCCTGAACCAAGATGGTCTTAATTTCTTGAAGGTTCCATTTTTCATTAATGGTGTATAATTCACCTGGAACTGGCCGAACTCAAGAGGAAATGAGTTGATAATGAATTGTACAAAGAAAGGCTCAGTTATATCCATACCCATGGATTTCAACCTTGCAGCTAGATTTGACATATCTGTTACATGATCATGAATATGTTGTGACCAATTAAACTTTTTGGTTGTCGACTCACTCATTAAAATCCCTACTATAAACTTGTCAGCTATATCAGATTGGGAGTATTCTTTAAGCTTCAATATGAACTCCATTACATTCTCCGATTTAGGCATTGATGGGTTTGCATTTTCTGCCATCATCATTCGCATCAAATTCAAACTCAAACTGTTAGACTGTTCTCAAGCCTCATACTAAGACTTATCAGCTTCGGAACTAGTCTCAATTACGACTGCAGGCCTTGCATCTAAAACTATGGCTAAGTCCAAATCCATTACACCTAGTTAGAATTGGATTTGTTCAGACCAGTTAGCATAGTTCAAACCGTTGAACTTGATTAGCTCATTTCCTAAAACAAACAAATTAGTAGATGCTACAAACACAACATATAGCTCACATATTAATGCTTTGAGTAAACCTAAATAGATTCAAACTAACTAATACACTTTGATTATACATTTAAATTCTCCTTTGGGTGAAATTTAAATACATAGATGGAACCTATTATGATCAAATATAGTTCACTATAATGGACAATTAATTATATTCTAGTCAACATGCATGTTATCTTTGGATATATAATCATATTAACCAAATAAGTTGATAAAGTCCTTTTAATGTCACTAAATATAAGCAATGGTCCACCTTTATGTGACCTCTTAGCGTTGTAATTAATAATCTTAATTGTTTAATTCAACCTTTATGTCACTTTAACATCATATCATAATGAACAATCTAAACATTCACAATTAAATGATTAATATTTTCAAGCTAGGCCACTTTGGTGACTAACAAGCTTTCCATGTAATAAACATTTAATTGGACAATTATCATACATGACAAATTTTAATTTATTTAATTTGATCACTTTGGTGACTAGCAAACTATTATAAATTACCATAATGTCATGTAACACAGCATAATATAAATGGTCAAAGTACCAATTAAGACATAATATGACACAAAATTATATTATGCATAACAAACATATGCGCAACTTTTATGCATATAAACCTAAATCAATTAATTAATTACTTCATTAATGTATTTGTATTATCAATTAATTAATAAATTATGAGATATGACCCAAAATTAAAATACCTTAAATAGGACCAATATATATATATAACTCGAAAGACGCGTGCTGTGCACACGCCTGTCACTGATCGTTGCTTTCATGTGAGGCATACGCACGCGCCTCATCTTCCTCAGCGATGAGCGCTGATTTCGTTGCTTTTTTTTTATTTTGGTTTCTCTCTAAATTGAAACTATCCCAAGCCTTACCAAAGGCATCTCTTGCCAACATTATAACCACAGAGGATCGACGTTTGGATTTGTATTTTCGATTCTCTCCTACTGTGTATTACTCTTACTTTAACCCATAACTGAAACATGTCTTTTACATTGAAAGAGAAAACTTAAATATTCAGCCAAAATCATCAAGACATTACAAGAAGTGAAGGCCAAAATCAAATGGTTGAGTTTCGTTTCTTTGCCCAATCTCAAAACATTTTACCAATACCAAAGGTTTGTTTTATGTTTACGTTCTTGTTTATGGTGCCATTTTAAATACAGAAAACAACCATTCAAAAAACAAAACAAACAAAGAAAAAAATGAAACAAATCTTTGATAATGATAGGCAACAAATAATGCAACACATACGTATTAACACCGAATGTTTGTTTCAAGTCTGTATTCTTGTGTTTGTTTCGTATACGAAGAAAACAATGCCAGGAAAAATACAAAATAATGCAACACCTTATCCTGATACCAATTTTTATGCCTTTATGGATCGATTAGTTTAAATCGTCTGCTTTAGTAGACCCTAGCTTATGCTATCTTCATAAATTTTTAACTTGTACGGCATTTGGTAGAGGAGATAACTAAGGTGTAGTTTCTAAAGCTGAATTATTTATGTTGTGGTGTACGGTGTATGCTGAACACTTTAATGCTAGTATGTGGTTAAGTATGCATATGATGGATGTGGCTAAAGTTAGAGCTGGAAAAATAGTTGTTGGGGCATTTGTTACCCAAATTGCATAATATTTTAATTTGCTGAGTGAGAGAACAAGTAAGTAGTTAGTTTCTAGGAATTGTACTTTAGACTTGCAGTCCTTGGTGTCCATGCAGCTATGTATTCTGCTTTAGTAATTGAATCAACTACAGTAGTTTGATTGAAACTTTTCCAACTTACTGCTCCACCATTCAAGGTGAAAATATAAACAAAGGTAGATTTGCTATTATCCTTATCTGATGCAAAGCTAGCATCAGTATAGTCAAGTAGCTTTAATTCATAATCTCTGTATATGAGGAATTGGTCTTTAGTTCTTCTCAAGTACTTAGGATGGTTTTAACCACTTTCTAATGTTCCTCACCTAGGTTACCTTGATACCTGCTCACTTTTCCTAGCACGTAGGCTACATCAGGTCTTATACATGTCATGGTATATATGATAGCTCTCACTATGCTAACATATGGGACCTTACTCATATGCTCTCTTTCTTCTAGGGTTTTAGGACAATCTTTCTTACTAAGAGAAATTTCAGTGCCTGTCGATAAATAACCTTTTCTGGAATTTTTCATATGATATTTTTTTTAAGATAGTCTTAATGTATTTATTTTGTTGTACCTGTATCTATAATAGTTTGGCAAGTATTGATTACCTCTCTTCTTCTTTTCGTTGTTTCTTCAATGGTTCAGATAACATTTTAATAAGTTTTTAAAACTTATATATTCTTTCGCGAACTATCATGTTAGTTTATTTTAAAAGAGAGAGGAAAATGATCTTTGACCCATTTAAGATCCATTAATTATTTACTACCCAATAATCAATATCTTGATATCATTTCAGTGGACTCAAATATATAATTCACATAAGTCATTAAATAATCTAACATTTCTAACCGGCAATTGTTACATTTTGTTGATATGGGTCCTTAACATTTATTATATCTCCAGCATAAAAAGATATTTAGAACTTGAATCACGACAATCGAATGGAAATTAAAATGGGCTTGAATAAAGCGTAATATATGAGCAAACGCCCAGAAAGGAGTTAAGATTAACGAAAAAGTTCAAAGAAGCAAGGTAGGTCCCTGCCAGACAAGATTGAAAGACCATTCAAATTCACACTCCTTTTAATTATGAAAGCCTTAAAGCCAAAGCCACGGTCGTTACTGGTCCCCCCTTGGTCTTTCATGTGCCCCACAAGAACCATAACCTTGAATTATTCTTCTCCTGCCCAATTTCCTACCAATTATAGTGATCATCAACTGCCGAACCTGGTCTCTGCTTTCCCACTTAACCAAGTGCCTGCCAAATTTCATACCACCATTTAATGTTTGGAATGGACCAAATATAGTTTATTTTTTCAACTTTACTACCAGAAATGTTTTGTACCTTTCTTATGTATGGAAAGCTTTTGTGACCATTTATCAAACGGATCATAAGATCAAAGCTAAGACACCTGATCTCCCGCTTCAATGTTAAAATGTCATGCCTTTACGTGTAGATTGCTAGACATACGCGTCCTTTCTTGTGAATTTTTTTCTTATGTTGTTAGTTGATTTGTTCAAGAAATAGCAGATGGTAAAGTATTAAATATTCAAAAACTCGACCTAAGAGCAAACATCATATCACGCTTTTATAAGTTTAATGTTTTAATCCATGTGGATAATTAATTTTTTTTCCGTGGACCCTTATACAGGTAAAAATTTTCATCAACAAAATATTAATAAAAGTAACATTTAAAAAAAATGAGCGTTGAATAATTTTTTAAAAAGATTGGATAATTTCAAATCTGTTATCCCTTTTTCATATATATATATACTTATTATTGTATATTTATGTAATAAACATAATTTTTATTTACATGCAAAATTTACCTATATTGTATATGTTAATGGACATTAATTTTGAAAAGCAATACCCGAAATTGTTTATTTAAATTAATAAAACAAACTCAATCACTTCTTTATTCTGTCAATACTTAATCTAAATACCGGTTCAAATGCTAAGTATAATATTAACCATTCATAGCACGCATTTAGTGAAGTTTGTAAAAAGAATAAGGAACTTATGCAACTCATATTTTTGTACTAATTAATTGGTCAGGACCAGAGAGAGGAAGCCAAACCGACCTATTAAGCGTAACTAAGCTCTACTTATCAAAGTGAATTAGAAAGATTTTTCTTAATCAATGTAGATCAGTTATAAAACTCTTTTTCAAAGTAATTAAAAACATTCTTCTTAATCAACGATGATCGGTTATGTTTTCTATAACCTGACTTTTTTCTTGATTCTAAAAATCTTCAATAATTATTTTGTGAAAATATATAAAATAAAAGTTATGTTTGTGGAAATTATCTAAATCACCATGTCATATATATTTAACCCTAACCCTCCAAATTTGTGAGTAATAAGTAAGATAATTAATTATCTCTTCAATACAACACAGCCGCATCCCTTTAGTAAAGAAGTTCAATATCTTTATATTGTGAGTTAATTGGACAAAGATTTCAAGTGATTTGTTAATTATTTTCCTAAAATATTTTGCAGTTTAAACTAAATTTTATTTTACATATTTAGGTGATTTGATAACTAATTATAATATGTTATTATATATATATAATCTTGATAACTGAGCTATACGTTGACAATGCTAATGCGAAACTAAAATAAATTTCAATATATATTTTAAAATTTATGCAACTGATAAGAAAAGATATATTTTACAAAGTGACATAAATTCAGATGTAAAAGATGGGGAAAATAACAAAACCATAACTTACCTTTATATAATTAATTCTGTACATATGATAAGAAATTATAAGGACCAATTACATAATATTTTATTAATATTTAATAAAATATTAATAATCATTAATTTTTATTTTTATTATTTATAATATTAACTGTCGTTTATTTCAATTATTGAGATAAAATGATGCATTTCAAGTACTTCGAGGTAACCCACCTAGTCGGCTTTTCATGCAAATTGGCACTGAAACGAATAGCGTCTAGCAGTTAATAATGCTTGCAGACTGAAGATTCTTGGACATCTGCTAGATGCCATAGATATTTTGGATGGTTACAGGAAATTTGATGGAAGACAATTTCACCAGCTTTTGTTTTCATTGTCAGGATAATTCATTAGATTCGCATGCGATTAATTATACGTTTAATTTCTTTCGTACACGTACGTGCCTCTTTGAAAAGTACGATTAATTAATAAGACGGAACAATCAGACTCAACTCTAAAGGGAGGCCGGGTTATGATCCCAATTAGATAACTTGAAATTACTCGTAGGCTATTGAATGGTCATCGGTCTTAAAATAAACGTGAAAACTTGGTCAACGTAAACTAAGAATTAGAGAATTATACATTCATTTGGTTGTTGAAGAGTTTTCCAACAGCAATTAATGTATAATATAGGACCATCGCGCGAAATTCATGTGTGAACTGATGTAGATTAATGTAAAAGAACGAATCAACAAGTCAGACCAACACGACAAGTCTTGTTGAAATTTGCTATACAGTATACATTCGTTGGTTACTGAGAAATTTCTCTGTTTCTTCCTATTACTTTTCAAACAACCGACTCCACATTTTCCAGGCCACTTAACTAGTTAATTATTTTATCAATTCGACAGTCTAATGCTTGGTTGGTCCCTTTCCATGTAGGTGCACTAACATAAGATAATGGAGATGCTTGGACTATTGACTTTGAACGCGGATGATCTACCAAATAAATCACGACTGGTTTTCTAGATACATCAACACTGGAACTAATTATATTGATATCATTTTAGTAATATATATTCCTTGGAATATACTTTTACTAGTAATAAATAGTTATAATAATCGTAAAATTAACTAAAATAATACATGTTTAAATTTTAATTAAATTAATCGTTTCAACGGTTTCTTTTAAGAATCTGGGAAAGTCTGTTCAAGTAACCTGGAAGCGGACTTCATAGACATGTCACGTCTTCCACTTTGGAAAGTTGCTCTCTCTGACCAGTTTAAAATATGAAGTCAAGGCTTAAATTTCTTATTACATTTGGTCTAGCTAACAAACATTTGTTTCTGTCAAGTAGGCAAATAACTAGAAATTGTGTAATTGGATGACTTTCCATGCCAATCGAACATCCAATTAATTGCACATGCAAGGAACATATATATAATACATACTATTTTGTAACAATTAAATCTTAACGTCTTGTAACATTCAAATAAACCTTAACATTTACAAAATTTTATAAATTTTGAATAAATGATTATATGTCATGCTAATATTGATAGGGTATAAATTTTAATATTTTTTAATTAGTACATGAGTGCTGTCTTGTTAGGTGACCAAATTTACAATAGTAATTTACAAAATTCACTGAGTTGCTGCTTAGTGCTCACAGCATTATCCTACGGCGGTGTGTGTAATCATCTTGTTTTCGAAACAAACAATAATGTATATGAGGGTGGAGCACCACAAGTCAGGGGCGCAGGGAAGGCCACAGCCAGAGATCCAAAGTAAGTCAATTATTAGAGTCCATTAGGTCACAGCAGCCGGGGAACATCTTGTGTAATTTCCTTAACTATCCTCGCACTATCAAACAAAAGGGTGATTGTTGAAGTTCCTACTTTTCCATTATAAATATAGACATACATTTAAGCATCTCATAGGCCACAGAATCAGACAACCTTTCCCACACACTTTGTTCGTCCTATAACATAAAACAACGTAAAACCTTAATTTCACTACAATGGCACCATCACCTACTTCCCTAGTCTTCAAGGTGAACCGACGAGAACCGGAGCTAATCACTCCGGCCAAGGCCACCCCACATGAGTTCAAGGCCCTGTCGGACATTGATGACCAAGAGGGGCTCCGGTTCCAAATTCCAGTCATACAATTCTACCGTTATGACCCTTCCATGCAAGGAAAAGACCCTGTAAAGGTCATCCGCGAGGCACTTGCCAAAACATTGGTGTTTTACTATCCCTTTGCTGGTAGGCTCAGGGAAGGGCCTAACCGTAAGCTCATGGTGGAGTGCACTGGTGAAGGTGTCATTTTTATCGAGGCAGACGCTGACGTCACCCTCCAGGAGTTCGGTGATGTTCTTCAACCTCCGTTCCCTGGCTTGGAGGAGCTCCTCTTCGACGTCCCTGGCTCTAGTGGAGTGCTCAACTGCCCTCTGCTGCTCATTCAGGTACTCGCACTATTTATTTCCTTAAGCTATCTATAAACCCCACCACTACGTCACATTTATATCTGTCGTCTTCTCAATGGGCCAATCTCTTTTTGTCTTTAAGATTGGCCCAATTGAGATGAGAAAGTTCTTTTACGGTTATTAATCTAATTTAAATATATGTGAAACATAAGACAAGTAAAAATAATATTATAATAAAATACAAGTTTAATATTGATTTCAGATGGAATTGATAAATAATATTATATTAAATTAATGATGACATTAATTTTTTTGTTGCAAATTTTGACAGGTGACGCGCCTCAAATGCGGTGGCCTCATCTTCGCTCTACGCCTCAACCACACTATGTGCGACGCGCCGGGTCTTGTCCAATTCATGACGGCAGTAAGCGAGATAGCGCGTGGAGAGCAGGCCCCATCAGTTCTGCCAGTATGGGAACGCCATGTGTTTCAGGCACGCAGTCCACCGCGCGTGACTTGCAAGCACCCTGAGTACGAGGAAGTGATCGACACAAAAGGGACTATTATTCCGCTGGACGACATGGCCCATCGCTCGTTCTTCTTCGGCCCCGCTGAGGTGGCTGCCCTGAGAAGCTTCGCGCCGCCGAGCCTTCGCCACTGCTCCACCTTCGAGTTGTTAACTGCATGTCTTTGGAAATGCCGCACTGCAGCCATCCGGCCAGACCCCGACGAAGTGATGCGCATGGCATGCATAGTCAACGCACGCGCCAGGTTTAACACACCATTACCAGAAGGATTCTACGGCAACGCCTTTGCATTTCCAATGGCGGTGGCGACAGCCGGTAACATCTGTTGCAACCCAATGGGCTATGCATTGGAACTTGTGAGAAAAGCGAAGGCAGAGGTGACGGAGGAGTACATGCAGTCTCTGGCCGATCTTATGGTGATAAAGGGCAGACCCCACTTTACAGTGGTGAGGACCTATCTTGTGTCAGACGTGACACATGCAGGATTTGGAGATGTGGACTTCGGTTGGGGCAAGGCCGTGTACGGAGGACCGGCGAAGGGTGGTGTCGGGGCCATTCCTGGAGTTGCGAGTTTTTACATACCCTTCAAGAATAGAGAAGGTGAGAAAGGAATAGTGATGCCAATTTGCTTGCCATCTGATGCCATGGAACGTTTCGAGGCAGAGCTTGATAAGATGCTCAAGGCCTCGCCCAACAATAAATCCGTGTTCATAACAGCTGCCTTGTGAGAATATCCAATAAAAACGTAGGCTTTCGCTGTAAAAATTTATATGCCAATAAATATATTGTTTGCTATCCATATTCCATAGGCCTCCAAGTTTCTCAATCTTGAATGCTAAGCCAACTCGCTATCCTTATGTCATCGACAAATCGAAAGATCATGTACAGAAACAAATGTTGGATGCAGAGAAGACA
Organism: Erythroxylum novogranatense; assembly: GCA_029891385.1. Lineage (NCBI taxonomy): Eukaryota > Viridiplantae > Streptophyta > Magnoliopsida > Malpighiales > Erythroxylaceae > Erythroxylum > Erythroxylum novogranatense. The sequence continues at coordinate 29,708,919 of CM057229.1, read as the reverse complement.
GGCTCTAAATTTAACAGTCACATAATTATAATTATGCACTCTAATATAAGACTTTAGACATCTCATATCATCATAACAATGATAAAGAAGTGCACTTATAACAAAACCCACGAAAACAAGTACTAGTCCTTATCTAACTTTCGTAAAAACATGGAAATGGAACTACTTTATTTTCTCATTCCGCCGCCTGTTCTCTCTTACCAAACCCTCTTTCACTCTGCATAATTGCTGCATTCTTACACCAACTCAACCGTATCTGCCTTTGCATTAGCTACTTCATCATGCATATCTTTGTCAACTAAATCAATTATGGCTATCCTAGCCCTTCCCCTATCTGTAGCATCAATCCATCAAAGAACCAAAGCGTCTCCCTTCCTACATTAAGAGAGTGCCAAAATAAGTAGGAAACAAACCAATTACCTTATAGAAGGTAAATATGTTTCTTACCTTACATTTCATACAACTATGATTTTGTATCATGGTTGTTTCCAACCTGTAACAACTCTACTCTAAAACCGGGACAAGTCAAAACATAAAACCAGCTACAGATTTCCTCATTTGACTGAGAAATCCCAAGTACTAAATATGATTCAACAACCAGTTTAAGGTGTGAAAATGACCTATTCTCTCCATTCCATCTGTACTCCCGTGCATATCATGTACATGTTAAGTTTGAAAAGAAATCTAATATGCATGGCTCGGGCCACGCCTTGGAGCCAGCCCGTTGCTATCCCTAGGAGGACTCAAATAGAAGTCATAGCCAAGCACAAGAAAGATTACGAAGACTTGTTCATCTCCTTGAGAAATCAAACACAGATGGAGTTTTGAGCAAACTGTCTACCAGTGCATAAACATGACACGAGGTCATCTCTGACTAGGCATCGGATCATATATACGCATTAAAAGCAGTTCAATTTGGCTGATCAGATGATCTTCAATTCAGCTGTAACATTTATAACAGGTCAAACAGTAAGTGCACTCGAGTCAAAGAACCAAGTGATTAATAATGCTTAATAAGCTCAAGCCATCCTTCTTCTACTCATCCAAAATACTAGTAATAGCTTCAGAAATAAGTTTAGCTAAATTCTCATCAGGAGCAGTGACAATAATCTTTGTTGAGTGAAATTCTATCTTTGCATTAGTTGGATCTTTGACTTGTACAACACCAGTACATTCCACGTCAGCATCACTCAACGGCTTATCTATAGATGCGTTAATGCCCATGTTCGACAACACAACAAGAAGCCTCTCCAGATCTGGCATAACCCAATTCACGAGTGACTTACTCTGCACTGTGCTTGCCAATTTGTTTTCCAAGTGCAACTGGTGTTTGCCTTGACTGACATATAGTTGACCTTCTAGCCTTGCGATATCTATGTCATCCTGTGTCAGCTTTTTCCACACAAACCGGGTAGCCAACTCCGCCTCAATCTCCATATCAAAGCTCTCTTTCATCCTCGGTACATCTAGGGTATCATTTTCGGTAAAATAGAGAACTGAAAAAGAATGTGAACTGGAACTTGAAATTTTGATCTTCTCCTTGAAATCCCCTGGAAACTGTTCAAAAAATTCATATAAAGAATTGAAACAATCCTCGCTCTCTCTCTCCTCTGATACTTTCTTTTCTGATTGGGGATAGATATGTCATTAATTTATGTGGAGCGTATTTGTGATTTTTTCCGCTGGGGTGTGGGGTTGGCATGGTTAAAATTAATGAGGGAGAGCAAAAGAAATATAATATAATGCAATTACCAGAAGAATTTTAGGCTGCAATATCTCCAGTAAATGACGAGTCTTTCGCAGCCTGTAAAGAATAGATCAAAACCAATGTAATAGTCAATTTCAAACCTTAAACATAATAACCGCAAATAAGCAATTTCCTTAATTTGCCTTTCGTTTTCCCTTAAGATATCTAGCAACCTAACGTGGGAAAAGGAAAAGTTCAATTTTGTGAAGAAAAAAAAAACCTAAGCCAAGCTGAATGGATTTTAAAACGGAAGCACAAGTGTTTAAACAAGCATGGTTCCTACAATAGAAACAGAAGCCTAAAGAACTGAAATGCAACACATCCTACCTATTTGCACCAGATAGAAACAAAGAAAGCAAGCAATATAGGTATCCCAAATCTTCACAGAAGAAGTCTCTGAGTGGCATTTAGACTTAGATACATGTGTTCTCACCTAATTCCAGATTGGAATGAGCACTCAAGAACCTTCATCTCCATTGGCTTGAAAGGCAAGAGAGACATCTCAGCACCTACACATTTCTTCAAATTAACATCTATTAAATCATAACTTAACCATTTGGCCTCATTAAATATATAGAAATCCATGAGTCTCTCTAATAGGGAACCTCAACTACGCACCTCTAAAACAAGTAAAGAGTTTCTGTCACCATGCCAGCGTTGAAGCAAATGGACAACAGGACCAAGACGCAAGCTCCAGTGAGAGGCAAATATGATACATGGCTCCTGCCAATTGGTTCTAAGCAAATATCGTGAGCTTGAGTTCTAACCAACAAAATTTTGCAAGAACATCAAGAAACATACTTATTGTAGAAGCATTTAATATAAACAACTGGGTATAGGAAGTCAACTTTCACAGATGAATTTTTGTCAAACTAGGTCAATGCGAACATATAACTAAAAGAGTATCACACATGTTCAAATACCTTCAAATTAAGAATTCCAATTGGTATTAAGTTCACATCTATCACAAGGAGTACATGACTTTCAACGTACTTACACATGTAGAATTAAGAACTGAGAATGAAAGAGACTTCCAAATCACTAGACACAAATATCTAAAAAATTCCCCTTGAAGTGGAGATTTAGAAATATCTTCCACAAACAACTTAGTCTAGTTCTATCTACAAAAACATCAACATAAAAAGAGTCAAGTCAGGTATATCTTACAGTAGTTCAGTAGAATGAATACTAGGAAATAGATGAAGTTTTTTCTCCTTCAAGTGTTGGGCATATGAAAACAACGGCTGACACGAAAACAGCTGTCCTAACATCAAAAGGACAAACAAAAATGTGTTTCAATTTTAATGCACTACATCTCCGTTGAAAGGAACCAGAAATACATAAAAGTGGGACCTTCTCTTGTCGTTGCTTGCATAACCATTCTGGTACGACGTTGGTGAATGCTAGAAGTTCAGACGCTATAGAAGAAATAACATAAACAGGGACCTAGAACCAGATGAAGAATTTAATTAGCCTCAGATTTAAGGAGGCAAGATCCTACTAGCCTCATGACTAAACTCTTGTTCAAAACTATGAAGAAATGCAAGATAAAATTTACCCTCATAGCAGAAGATTCAAGATAATCTGGTATCTGCTCCAATAGTTGAAGAGAAATTGAAGGTTGAACTAAAGCAACAAGAACTGAACCACCAGCTCTAACAGAATCCACAACACAAGAGCATACAAAAGCTAGCTTATCTCTTTCCTCTAACAGTTCTTCACTGTTCAATAGACATTCATCTACATTTTTACAATCAACCGTGCTATCACTGCAATGTCAAATACAGAAGGCAGGAAATCAGACAGTTTCCTAGAACAACCAACATACTATGAAACAGAAGCAGTACCAAAAGAGTAAAATTTCCACCAGAACCCAGAAACAATAGTCAGTGATGTTACTTGAGAGTTGACGAAGGATGCATAGTTGGAGCATTGTATTTATTGCCATGTTCGAAATCTTCCATGTTTTCATTAGCTGAGAAATCTGAGTACAATATCAGGTCCTTTCCTTGCAGAGCATGATAATTGAACTCTGTTGCAACATTGGAGGCAAACATTGAGCTTGAAACAGATGCAATATCTGCATCTGCACTGTCAATGGTCCAATTACACGAGCCAATTTCTAAGCCAGAGCTGAATGCCTTTAAGATTAATGCCCCATTGTAACAGGTTTCTTCTGCATATTTGACTATTTCAACCTTTTGTATGCAAACTTGCACATCTTCTGAGCTGTAAAAAATTCCCATCTATAATGTTACTAACATAAGCAAATGCTATTAATTGAACAAAGCATACACTAAGTACACCAGCATAAGATAACACCAAGCACATGTCAATCTGAGATTGGCAACATGACAACAAATAGAGTTGTTATTTACTGTTATTTAGATTATAACTATTGTTTGTAAACCTCTGTTCATATCCAATCTACTGAAGGTGACAGAAAAGATGGCAAAACCCCTAATGGATCATGATTCGGATTCAAGAGAGGGAGAGGATGGGAGACCCCAGTAGACATGGGGAAGTGAGGGTCTATGAACTTTAAAACAGCAGCATAAACATCTAAGAGGCATTTATGACTTTCTAATTGCCATATGATGTTACACTTGTTTCCTTTATCAAAAATACAAAAAAGTTATACTTATTTCCAACTTAAATTATCTTGTCCATGAGCTTGTCAAAATAAGAGCATGTTAGAAGCATAAAAACTATTCTCATGTACCCATGTATCAGAAAAATCTGTATTAAATCTCAACTAAAAGATATTAACCATAAGGCTCTTCAAGATAACCACCGCAGCACCAATACCTGTACAATGGCCTCCATCCACCCAGCTCCAATCCATCTTTGCCAAAAGCTATCTCCTTTAGAGGTGATGGAAGCAATTCAAGCTCTTCCCACTTCAACCATTGAGGAAAATTGGGTTCTAATCCGTAAATGTGCACAAATTCCGAATGCATTGAGACAAGATCCTTCATCATAAGTTGACCAAGACTTGCTGTTGCTTCAGTTGCATATATCTGACCCAGCCAAACACAAAAGTTCAGTCATATAGTAAGATTGGGATACAAGATAATTTTTAAACATTAATATTTGACGAATTATTTGAAAGCAAAAGAAAAAGTTAGACTATATTGGTTACCTTGGCAGAAAACCCCTTGTTTCGAGTCAAAAATGGCAAGCCAAGCATGCCTGTCATGCTTGAAATGAGCACAATGTCAATAGAAGAAGGATCCCATAGATGCAAGTCCGTCACAGTCTTGTACCAAGGCTCTGCACGGATAAAATTTCCCCTATCAAGAGGCTGTTCAATTTTCTGCCTCTTGTGAATCTCGAATTCCATATCCATGGACGAATAACGAGAACTTTCATTGACTAATTGGGGATGAAACTGAGTAGTAAGAGGCGAAAAGATTGTGAGGGCTGAAATGTCCAACGGGCAATCGAGCAATATCCTAAACCCACTCACATCAAGAATGTATGATGGTGGAAAATAATATCCGCTACCTTTGTTCAAACAAGTCTGCACAAGCATTACGCTTGATAAACCCTTAAATAAGACAAGCTAGATATTGGCTGAATGCAAAAGAGTTATAAAGAGACTTACAAACTTCATTGATACCAATAGATGCTGGAAATGCCTTGCACCAATTGAATTCTTACAAGAGTGTTTCATGAACCTACAAAGGTCACAGACACACACTATAAACTACCATCTGCCTTTATGATAAGAAAATGAACCAATTTCAATGTAATCAGCGCATGTGACCAAAAAAAAAAACCAGATGATATTTAGAAACAAGGGAGACAAAGCAAAGATTATATATTTACATGGAATAGAACTGAGAAACACCACTATTAAAAAGGAAACTAATCAAGTGAAACAATCAACTGTCACGTTCTCTACATGATAGATCTAGTCAAAATTTTCCATTCAATCGAGCGCAAAAATAAAAACCATGAATGGGTAGACTTTGTACGCAAAATGGCAAGTGAGATTGTTGATTTTGAGATTTCAACATAAATAGTAACAGATAGTATTGAAAGAAGAGCTCTTTTATGGGTATTAATAGTTCGCAATTCCAGTTACATTGAAAGGAGCTTTTTTATGGGTTTTAATAGTTTGCAATTCCAGCCACATCAAAAGAAGAGCTTTTTAAGGGTTATTAATAGTGTGCCATTCCAATCATATATGACACAGTGATTGGAATGGCAAAGACTTCGAATAGGCAGTGAAGATGCTACCAGCGAACGCCGTTTGAGATAACCAAAGGGGCAAGTGATGGAGCTAATAGGAATACAATATCTTCATTTCAGTGATAATTCTTCAGCTAATAAAATAGTTTCAGTTTCAAGAATGTCTGGTGATGACAGTATTTATGTTTGTGTGTGAGATAGTGAAGTAAATATAACCCAAAGCAGAGTTGGAGAAGCAAAACTAAACCAGATTTATCAAATTAAACCAATGTAAATAATACCATTATTTACTGAAATCAAACAATAAGTAAAAACTAGAGAATCTGAAGAACATTTAACTGAATTGGAGGAGATTCTTTGATTGCTTGGAGGGGAAAAGTCTGATCCAAAGTTGTGAATACCATACTGGAACTCGTAACAATTTTGGTATTGGTACAGTACAATATCGATATCGATCAATACCGAATACCATTTTAAATAATTTTTTTGAAATGACAAAATAGTCCCTTAAATAACTGAATGAGTTGTACATAGAGAAGATGGGCAGATTCAGCATTACAATATGACACGAATTTTGTTTACAGAACTCCTTCCATAGATGCAAACTAAAACTCAAACTTCAATAGAACTCGAGGAAAGACAAAAAAAAACCTTCCATAGATGCAAACTAAAACTCAAACTTCAAGAGAACTCCAAGAAAGACACATAAAACTCCTTCTATGGATGCAAACTAAAACTCAGAACTTCAGTAGAACTCCAGTAAAGAAGCGTAGTTTTATAAAAATAATCAGAAACTAAGACAGACGATTTGCATTTTGAAAACACTTAGTTAATGAACAAAATTGCAGACAATTAGCAGTGGCGAGAATTTCATTAAAAAAGCAAATTTGATGAGGAAAAAATTGCATACAATGATACATTAAGCTTTGGAATCATGTTTTTTGCACTTAAAAGAACTCATCTTTGTATAAACTCATCTCTTAATCATCTTTGGTTAAGAACCAATGCACAAGAAAACTATAAATGAGTATACCGTGACTCATGTGTAATTTGCAACGGAGGACGAGGGGCAACTGGCGATGCATCGTGGCGGCGACAGCCCGACGCGAAACAGATGGAGGACTGACGCCGGTGACTGGCCAAAAAACAGTGATGGCGACTGGCTAGGCTTGACGGCGGTATCTTCGACGAAGGAGGACTCACAGTTTCGTGGCGGTGATGGCGGCCGATGACAGCTTCGATTGATACGTGAGAGGCTTAAATCGTGCGGGGGGAGGGAGAATTATATATTTTTGTTTCCAGTTTAATCTCTTAATTTTTTTAATTTATATTTTTACCCATAATTGTGGCCCCTGTTCTGCTGTAGCAATTTTGGTGGTCACTCCCTAACTGACTCAAGAGATCTTGATTCTCCAGCAGTTTTCAAGTGAGCCAAAAGTTTCCGGGATCAAGAGTGGGCATGCCTAATATGCTGGGAAACGCTTTTGCTTATGATGGGAAAGTATTTAGTATGCTGTGGAAACATGCTGGTTAGTGATGCAATTATATGAGGCACTGGTGATAAATGTGGGCACTGCCGCAATAGTGGGTTACCAGTTTTTGGGTTTTTTGGTTGGATGGGAACATGATGAATAATTGAAGGTCCATATTTGTATACTAGTATATGATTAATGATCCTACCTTTCCGTACATGTGCATGAATTTTATGCCTTATAATTTAGGTCTTGACGATGTGGATAGAATTTAACTTTAATAATGGATGTCATTTATTTATGTGTCGTTGGTATTCTAATGGATGTGCTCTGATTTCTTACATATAGGTGTGGGTTTTTAAGATAGTTACTCTCTAATTTCAGCCGGATTTTGCAGTTTATCAGGTACTAACAGATCTGGATACGATCAGGTATATCCTGTGGTTATATTTTATTTTTTATTTATTTATGTATTTATTGTAATTTTATTTACATAATTATTTAGCGTGTAAGTTTTACTTATTTACTCTTTAACCTGTATCACTTTTTATTGACACGTCTGCATGTGGGTCTACTGGAAACAGTCTCTCTATTATGTAAGAGTAAGGTTGCGTACTATCAGACCTCTCCAGATCCTATTTTATTGCGAGATTTCAGACTGAGTGTGATGATAATAATGATGACTTTATAATCTAATATAGATTTTGATATCTGCTCGTATAATAATCTAAAGGGTAATTATTCGAGTAGTTTGGGAAGGAATTATCGTCATCGTCATTATCATCATACCCCGAGTTCTACAATAAAATAGAGTCTGGAGAGGTCTAATAGTACGTAGTCTTACTCTTATATAGTAGAGATACTATTTTCAGTAAACCTACATGTAGATATGACAGGATAATAGTGACGTAGGTTAAGAGAGTAACTACGTAAAAACTGACAATATATATCAAACAAAAAAGCTAATATCACAAGCAAAAAAAAAACCATAAGAGTAGACATTTCAAAAAACCTATAAAACACCCGAACAGAATAGACTGATTAGTTAATAACCATACCCGAAAAGAGGAGGCGGTGAAAAAGGAGAAGGAAGAGAGAGTGAGAGTAGAGAGCAACTATACCGTCAAAGAAGAGTGCATAACCTTCATGAAGAAAAGGAGCAAGAGGATTGGCAAAGATTCGGTGCTCATTTATCATCATCATCTATGTCTAACTTTTTGGTGCCGCTACTTTACTATCATTGGGGAAAACATAAAAGGAAAAGGCAACAACTTGGATGCCTTATGAATCCATACAGATGATTTATATCTATTTTAGAATCCTTTTGGTCTCAACAAATGACTCAATTGACAAAAACAGAAGACCAAAACGAAAACAAGCATAGCATCATTTTCAACCATTTTCAGAACCTCAGAATCTTTGAAGAAATCTTAACTTTGAAAAGATTATAAGGTGCTGGCATTAGAAATAAGGGGCAATACGAGAAGAAATGGAAGAAAAAGATGGAAAAGATAATCAAACATATGTTTACTAACTTATAACAAATTGTTGAACAACAATAACATCACATGTATAGCATTCATTTGTAAAGTTCCAAACTTGAAAAACCTATATCTGCCAAAAGCGCAGATCTACGGGATACTTATAAAAAACAACCTGCACCTAACCAGCTAAAATAGATATAGCAGCAAACAGAAGCCTGGTTTAACCGATTTGTAGGTTTAGTAGAAGCAACTTTAAGCTCCTCAAGAGCAACTAGAAACCAGCATTTTCGAAACAAAAGGACTTAATGAGTGAGATGCATGCCAAATAAACCAAAAAACAAGCATTATTACAACTGAACAAATATATGCAATCAATATATTTAACAAAATGGAGAAGTTTTTTTTGGCTTTATGAAGGGGGGGAACACAAACTTGGTTGAAATCCAAACTTTAGAACTCAAAACTAACCTTAGAAACAAAAGTAACAAATGAGGACTACCCCGGTAACAAACAAAAGTAACAAATGACAAGATCATGATATTATCATAAGGTAGAGGATAAAGAGACAATGAAGTTGTTTATTTTGGTGTTGATTCTGAATATTAGATCTCAAAAGCACACAAATTAGTGCTCTTATTCTAAGCGAACAACCTTAAAACTCAGAAGAGGAAGAGCAAGACACGACAAGATCACGAGATTATCAGAAACATGTTAGAGTAGTGCCCTGAAGGCAATCTCCTTTAGCGCATTTTGTACAAAGTTGTGTACATACTTATGAATAAATAAAGAAATGCATATTTCATTAACTTGTTGTTCATTATTTATGAATGGATATTGATCAATAAGCAAATTAATGAAGTCCATGATATATGACATAGCATGAAGGAAATTGTGATGTGATCATACTACTAAGATTCCTATCATGTGCAATTATGTCAGTATCTAAATTATCCCTAGTCATAGATTACTGAGACTGGACATCGGTAATCCGGAGAGACTAGTACATCTCAAGCTCCTTGATTTGATCAAGCAGTGGATCTCAGAAGCTGTAAATATGAGATATTTAGGATTGAGATGTGGATGCTTACTAGAGGTAGTAAGTACATTGGATGACCTGCTATGAGATCATCACATGAATGTCCTATTCTAATGTCAGTGATAATCTCATCATAGCAATGGTGCAAGTATTCTTAGACTTGAGGTGCTCGAGGATATCTTGAATCTTGATTACGTGCTTTGACTCCATTCCTTGTTGCCTTACAGAGGTCGCTCATAGGGTGGTGATTGGAGTGCGACTTGAGGTATTGAAGGTAATTGAGTAGCCAATAGAGGATTCACCACTACGTGATAACAGAAGATGATACCCATGGCCTCTTGTCAGGGTCATTACTTGGAAGTCTCTGGCCGGAGCATATATGTCATGAAGAATGTCTTCATTGACATATTAAATAATGAGTCCCAGGACAAGAACTGAAATCACTTGGACTAGATTTGACGTAGTCAGTCTAGTAAGAGTTGACACATTGCCCATACTCATAACCAAGTGGGGTATAGCATGGTGAAAGGACGAATTGCGATAATTGTCTATGAAAAGGTTCGTGATATGATTCATGATGAATACATGTTCATTCGTCAAACCAATTACTTTCCGGTCAATTGGGGTCATGATGTGTTGCTAGATACCGCTCATGACTTGCCTTCAGATTAAGTGTTAATCTAAGTGGCCAACATAACCGGAACATAATAGATCACACGATAAGAGTGTCTCGGAGAATTCGTAAAATAGTTTTGGACAGAGTTCCAATATATGGAGAGAAAAAGGATTAAATGGATCCCGATGAGATCGAGATATGTCCCGATGAGATCGCGACATCGATATTGCTGAAAAATATTTCCGGGGAGTTTTCCCATATCGGGACCCGGTAGGCCGATAAGACCGACCTCAGTGTGACTGGACCACTTCAGCATTTATTTATATATATATATAATTAATTAATTAAAGAATTAATTAATTAATATATATATATATATATGTTAAAACGTGGAAGGAGGAGAGTTAGCCTTATCATCTTTAACTTTTATATATATATATATATATATATATATATATATATATAAGGGCTAACGTGGATGGACTTCCACCATTAACTTTTGATTCATTTAATGGTTAAAGACAAAAAGGAAAAATGAAGACATGTGAAGAGGAGTGATCGTGGATGATGTAGAGGATTCTAAAAAAAAACAATCAAAGGCTTAGGTTTTGAAAAGAAGAAAGAGTTCTTCTTCTTAAGCCAACGATCATCTCATCTTCAAGCTTCATTTTCTCCTCTCCAAGCTCCTCTCCATCGTTATTTTCCAAGCTTTCCAAGGACAAAGGTAAGAGCTAGCACTCTTTAATTTGTTCTAACTATTCCCGGGTCAAAGGGTTTGTCCCGGTTAGGTTCTCCGATCTCTGCGTGGATACCGTTAGAGACGGTCTCCTTTGGCCGTTATGGTTTGAGTTTGTTGTATAGACACATGGATCCTGACTTTAGGGAAGGTCCTGGAACAAAATTTTTTGTTTTCCGCACCGTGGGCATGTGATGCTCACACCGAGATTTTCCTACAGTGGTATCAAAGTCACTTGTGTCGTATATAACGAAGAAACCATGACTAGGTCGGAGTTGTCTATTGCTTGTGACGATGATGCATGTTGATTGTGTGAATTTCGAATTCAGTATAGAAATATATTTTTCGAAATTTTCTTGCCAAGATCTATTCACAAGATGTTGTTGCATATGTCTGTGGAAGCTCGGAATTTATCAATGTGATTTGATATGGTTTTGCTAATTTATTCCCCAATGTTCTGGTTGCTGTCTTTGTGCACATTCAATGAACAGGCATGCTTATAAATTCGAGAATAAATTGTAGAAATTTTTTTTTTCGGATTTGCTTTCACAAACATGTCTCTAAGATGTTTACGAATGTCTATGAGAATGAAAAAATGTTTTCGATGTGATTTACTATTTATTTGAGAATTTATTGTGTGTTTCTGGGAATAACTGTGTTGAGGAACACAAATTCTACATTGGCTTTGTTGCTGAGGTTGGTTGAGTTTTTTATGGAAATAAATCCTAAACAAAATTCATGGAGCATGTTGTGAACATGTTGTAACCTCTGTAATTTTCTCAGAATTTATTGAAATTTTTTCAATGAGTTTTTCAAGCAAAATACAAAACTTGGCAGTTTTGAGAAAGTTGCTGGAGCTGTTTTGTTTGGAATGATAAATTGTGTATTTCTCAATTCCAATGCCTTGTCTCATTTTTAATGTGATTAAAAATGTGTTATATTGATGTTGTATGCTTTCCAAATTGAATTTCTTGAAATTAGGTTTCCAAATATTTTTCGGATATCAAATATGTCACATTAGCGTCTCGTTAGTGTATTTCGTTGTCTTGATTATTTTGGCCATCACAAATTTTGTGACCAGTGCCGAAGTAATCTTGATAAAGTTTAGACTACCTAAAGATACTTAGGGTGATAGTTTGATATTCTCAAATTATTTGGAGATCTGAATGAATAAGAGTGTATTCATCAATTTCAAGTTTTTCATGTATAGTTTGACTATATATGGTAAGCATGGAACAATGAAAATGTTTCATTGGTACATCATAATAAAGGATATTACACTTGGTATTGTGAATTGGAACTGCACGAATTGAGAAATTAGCCGATTAGATAGCAATTCCACATGGATAAGTCGACTAATAAAGATATAAGTCGACTTGTCTGTGCACTGTGGACGCATAAGTCGACTTGCACAATGGTACAAGTCGACTTGTTCGTGCATAGCTGCATAAGTCGACTTACACATGCATAAGTCGACTTACACACTAGCATAAGTCGACTTACATATACACAAGTCGACTTACAACATGCAAAGGTGGGATGATGGATGATTTTAGGTATAGATTCAATGTGATTGATGAAATGCCCTAAATCATTTCATATAGTCATGGAGACTATAATCCTACGGCTTGGAGGAGAAGAAGATGAGACTTGAAAATCCTCACACATCATATGAAAACTAACGCCTTCCATTAATATGGAGAGAACCAGAGTTCTTATAGAGTTGGGTTGTTGGGTAAACCCAAGCTCACTCTATACGGATATGTTCGAATCATAAAAATAAGATTTTCGGATTAATGGGTCGGTTTTCACTAGAAGCGTTGATTTGTTGAGTAAACTCAAGGTCAACGTGAACAGAGGCGAAATTGGACAGTGTGCATCAGATGTACGCGCATCAAGAGTTGATAACCCAATGTGTGTGCATACATCACGAGTTGATAGCACTAGTCGATAGTTGCATCTATGAAGCAAATGGTATGACCGATACCTGCCGATAGATCTAAGGTGGCTTGTTGGGTAAAACCAAGGTCATTTTAGTAATGTCGGATATCTATGATGCAATTGGTATGACCGATACCTACCGATTGACCTAAGGTGGCTTGTTGGGTAAACCCAAGGTCATTTTAGTAATGTCGGATATCGACCCACTAGGACATTTTGTCATAATGTTTCTTGGATTCGTACAGAGGGTTATGGATTCTTTGAAACTAGTGGGAGCCATATGCATGTCATGCAAGTCCTTATGATCATGCATGTAATTCTATTCTAACATTCTTTCTCTCTTTTTCCTATAGGTTATTGAAGATGACTTCCAGTGTGAACTTGCGCCGCTTATGGATTGAACAAATTAAGCGGACCTAATTTTCTAGATTGGTGAGAAATCGAGAATTGTTCTCGTGTCCGAGGCTGGGATATGTCTAGATGTTCCACTTCTCGATCCACTCTGCTGATGCTTGATGAGGATCGAAAGCATATCGTAAACATCTTAAAGGCGGTGACATGGCTACCGCATTATGCTTGCCTCGATGTCACCAGAGCTGCGAAGCGGCGTGAGTCTATGGATGCTAATACCATAGTGTTTCATCTAGAGAGAGGCATTTGATGAGCAAGCTCGATCTGAAAGGTTCGAGACCTCGAGGCTACTCTTCACTACTAAGATGACTCCAGGTTCATCTGCAGTGCAGTATGCACTGAAGATGAATGGGTATATTGAGAGATTGGTCGTCTTAGGTTTTGTTATAGATTATGAATTAAGTGTTGACTTAATTCTAGTTGGATTGTCTGATAGTTATTCACAGTTTGTGTTAAACTATCGGATGAACCAAATATCCACGACAATTCCTGAGTTGATCGATCTGCTCAAGACAGCAGAGCATGCTATCAAGAAGGATAGCAAGCAAGTGCTTATGGTGGACTCTTCTTCTGGTTCAAAGAAAAAGAACCTCAAGAAGAAAAGGTCTAAGAAATCGAAAGGAAGTGCAGCCAAGAAGAAAACCAAAGAGCGCACCAAAGGAACTTGCTTCCATTGTGGCAAGACCGCCTTTGGAAGCTTAGCTATAAAGTCTATCTGGAAGAATTGAAGCGAAGAAGGCATCGGATGCCTCGACTTCTTCAAGTATGTTTGTCATTGAGGTTATACTGCTTCGACCATAACATATGGGTATTAGATACGGTTGTGGCTCACACATATGCAATGATATGCGAGGCTTCGGGACGATGAAGCGGCTCGTGAAGGAGAGATAGACTGCGTGTGGGAAATGAAGCAAGAGTTCTTTGCATTAGCCGTAGGCACTTATTTCTTATCACTCCCCACCGGGCTTGTAATTAAATTGGATGAATGTTATTTTGTACTGTATTAACAAAAACATATTATGCATTTCTTGTTTAAATAAATTTGGTTTCCATGTGACTTTTAGTAACAATGGTTGTTCTATTAGTTTGAATTGAATGCTTTATGGTACTGGTACATTATGCAATGAAATTTACATATTAGATATGTCACATCCAATTATGAATGTCAATGACACGAAAAGACATAAATGAGATAATTTAAAATCAACTTACTTATGGCATTGTCGCCTTGGCCATATAAATGAGAGACGCATAGCTAAGCTCCATAAGAGTGGTAGTTTAGGGTCATTTGATTATGAATCATATAACACATGCGAATCTTATTTATTAGGCAAGATGACTAAATTACCCTTTAAGGGAAAGGGTGAACGAACGACTGGAGTATTAGACCTAATACATTCAGATGTATGTGGTCCGATGTCCATCCATGCCAGAAGTGGTTGTCTTTACTTCATTACCTTTATCGATGATTATTCTCGATATGGGTACCTCTATCTGATGAGATACAAATCTGAAGCATTTGAAAAGTTCAAACAATTCAGAAATAAAGTAGAAAACTAACTTGGGAAAGGTATCAAGACGTTAGATCAGATCGTGGTGGGGAATACTTAGACCAACAGTTTTTGGATTATCTCAGAGATAATGGGATTTTTATCTCAATGGACTCCTCCTTACACACCACAACATAATGGTGTGGCAGAAAGGAGAAATCGAACCTTGTTAGACATGGTACGATCAATGATGGGCTTTGCAAAGTTACCAAAATCCTTTTGGCGGTATGCACTTGAGACATTTGTTTACTTGTTAAGCGAGTTCCATCAAAGACGATTGATGTTACTCCATATGAGATGTGGACTAACAAAAGACCCTATCTTACTCATTTGAAAGTTTGGGGTTGTCACTGCTTATGTGAAGCGGACACGATCGGATAAACTTGATGCAAAATCGACAAGTGTTTGTTAGTAGGATATCCTAAAGAAACAATGTGATATCAATTCTACCATCTTTGAGGAACAAAAGGTGTTTGTTTGAAGCATGCTGTCTTTAGAGAAAGAGTTTCTTTTACAAGAAGGCGGTGGGAGCAAAATTGAGTTTGAAGAAGTTCGGGATGCTCGAGCAGAGCCGCAGATCAATCGCTGAACACAAAGCGTGACTCATACAAATTAAGTAATGATTCGACCTTCTACAACACACGAAGTTCGTAGGTCACGTAGGATACGCCTGCTCCCGAGAGATATGGATTTTCGTGAATGAACAGAATGACGTATTGCTCATAGAAGATGATGAGCCTACTACTATGAAGAGGTTACGAAGAGTTGAGTCCGAGAAATGGCTTCATGCCATGCAGGCTGAAATGGATTCCATGTATGAAAACCAAGTATGGACTTTGGTTGAGGCACCCGAAGGAATCAAACCCATAGGGTGTAAATGGGTTTTCAAAAAGAAGACCGACATGGATGGTAATGTAATTACCTATAAAGTAAGGTTTGTGGCTAAAGGCTTTCGT
The DNA here is from genome assembly GCA_029891385.1 of Erythroxylum novogranatense. NCBI lineage: Eukaryota > Viridiplantae > Streptophyta > Magnoliopsida > Malpighiales > Erythroxylaceae > Erythroxylum > Erythroxylum novogranatense. Next base: position 29,692,773 of record CM057229.1, on the reverse strand, counting down.
CAAAGACAAGGAGTTGACTACGACGAGACCTTCAGCCCAGTGGCAATGCTTAAATCCATTAGAATACTCCTAGCCATTGCCACTCATTATGATTATGAGATATGGAAAATGGATGTGAAGACAGCTTTCCTAAATGGAAATCTAGCTGAGGATGTGTATATGACACAACCTGAGGGCTTCACCTCCTATGATGGCGAAAAGGTATGCAAGCTTCAAAAATCCATCTATGGATTGAAACAAGCATCCAGGAGTTGGAATATCCGTTTTGATGAGGTAATCAAAGAGTTTGGTTTCTCACAAAATCCGGATGAACACCGTGTGTATAAGAAGGTTAATGGAATTTGCAATCGTATTCCTTGTTTGTATGTAGATAACATATTATTGCTAGGAAGCGATGTCTCTATCTACTAATCATCAAGATTTGGTTGTCCAAACAATTTGCCATGAAAGACCTTGGTGAAGCAACTTATATCCTTGGGATAAAGATTTATAGAGATAGATCAAAAGGTTGCTTGGTCTTTCACAATCAACGACATAGACAAGATGCTAAAAGGTTTAGCATGGAGCAATCCAAGAGAGGTACCTTCCGTGACTCATGGGATAACACTCTCGAAATCTATGTGTCCTAAGACACAAGATGAGAGGATGCGCATGAGTATGATCCCGTATGCATCTGCGGTAGGATCTATCATATACGCTATGCTATGTACGAGACCGATGTATCATATGCTCTAAGTGTTACGAGCGGATACCAATCGGATCTGGTGAGGGTCCTTTGGGTGGTATCAAGAATATCCTCAAGTACTTGCAAAGGACTAAAGATGTTTTCTTGATATATGGAGATGGAGATCTCAAAGTGGCGGGTATCAGATGCCGTTTTCAATCGATAAGGATGATTCCAAATCCCAATCAGTTACGTATTCACACCGAATGGCGGGAAGTTAGTTGGAAGAGTTCCAAACAAGAGACGATTGCCGATTCAACAACCGAGGTAGAGTACATTGCCGCTTGAAAGAAAGAAGGCGGTTTGGATCGAAGTTCATTCTTGAACTTGGTGTGATTCCTAGCGATGATGAGCCCATGCGGTTGTATTGTGACAACAATGGGGCTATTCTTGTGAGCGAAAGAACCAAGGTCTCACCAACGATCCAAACACGTACTCGCAGATATCATTTGATCGAGGAGATCATAGGGCGAGGTGATGTCGGATCGAGAGAATTCCACCGAAGCGAATATTGCTGATCCGTTGACAAAGCCATTATCACAAAAGAGTTTTGATTCTCATGTACTCGCCTATAGTATTAGATATCAAGGCGATTGACTTTAGGTCAAGTGGGAGATTGTTAGAGTAGTTCCCTGAAGGCAATCGCCTTTAGCGCATTTTGTACAAAGTTGTGTACATACTTTATGAATAAATAAAGAAAGGCATATTTCATTAACTTGTTGTTCATTATTTATGAATAGATATTGATCAATAAGCAAATTAATGAAGTCCATGATATATGACATAACATGAAGGAAATTGTGATGTGATCATACTACTGAGATTCCTATCATGTACAATTATGTCGATATCTAAATTATCCTAGTCATATGATTCTTGAGGCTGGACATCGTGTAATCCCGAGAGACTAGTACATCTCAAGCTCCTTGATTTGATCAGCGGTGGATCTCGGGTCGTAAATATGAGATATTTAGGGTTGAGATGTGGATGCTTACTAGAGGTAGTAAGTACATTGGATGACCTGCTATGAGATCATCACATGGATGCCCTATTCTAATGTCAGTGATAATCTCATCATAGCAATGGTGCAAGTATCCTTAGACTTGAGGTGCTCAAGGATATCTTAGATACTGATTATGTGCTTTGACTCCATTTCTTGTTGCCTTACAGAGATCGCTCATAGGGTGGTGATTGAGTACAACTTGAGGTATTCGAAGGTAATTGAGTAGCCAATAGAGGATTCACCACTTTTGTGATAGCAGAAGATGATACCCATGGCCTCTTGTCAGGGTCATTACTTGGAAGTCTCTGGTCGGAGCATATATGTCATGAAGAATGTCTTTATTGACATATTAAGTAATGAGTCCCAGGACAAGAATTGAAATCACTTGGAATAGATTTGACGTAGTCAGTCTAGTAAGAGTTGACACATTGCCCATACTCATAACCAAGTGGGGTATAGCATGGTGAAAGGACGAATTGCACGGTAATTGTCTATGAAAAGGTTCGTGATATGGTTCATGATGAATACATGTTCATTCGTCAAACCAATTACTTTCCGGTCAATTGGGGGTCATGATGTGTTGCTAGATACCGCTCATGACTTGCTCAGATTAAGTGTTAATCTAAGTGGCCGATATAACCGGGAACCTAATGGGTCACACGCATAAGAGTGTCTCGGAGAATTCGTAAAATAGTTTTGGACAGAGTTTCAATATATGGAGAGCAAAAGGATTAAATGGATCCCGATGAGATCGAGATATGTCCCGATGAGATCGCGACATCGATATTGTTGAAAAACATTTCCGGAGAGTGACTTCCACCATTAACTTTTGATGCATTTAATGGTTAAAGACAAAAAGGAAAAATGAAGACATGTGAAGAGGAGTGATCGTGGATGATGTAGAGGATTCTAAAAAAAACAATCAAAGGCTTAGGTTTTGAAAAGAAGAAAGAGTTCTTCTTCTTAAGCCAACGATCATCTCATCTTCAAGCTTCATTTTCTCCTCTCCAAGCTCCTCTCCATCGTTATTTTCCAAGCTCTCCAAGGACAAAGGTAAGAGCTAGCACTCTTTAATTTGTTCTAGCTATTCTTAGATCAAAGGGTTTGTCCCGGTTAGGTTCTCCGATCTCTACGTGGATACCGTTAGAGACGGTCTCCTTTGACCGTTATGGTTTGAGTTTGTTGTATAGACACATGGATCCTAGCTTTAGGGAAGGTCCCGGAATAAAAAATTTTGTTTTCCGCACCGTAGGCATGTGATGCTCACACCGGGATTTTCCTACAAAACATAGCCTAGAAAGCAGAGAAATAAAGAGAAATGTTGTAAACTTTACAAAGAAATAGAAGGTGAACATTGAAAAGTTCAAAGCTTTACCTTAAAAATCTTAACATTACCATACAACTTTTTATTTCTTCTCTCTACAAATGGAAAACAAAGAAACAGAAAAGAGAACAAAAAAAGGACATTAAATCAATCAAACCTTCAAAACCCAGAAGGATTCGAACCTTAAAGGATGCCAAAAGACAAAGCTTTCATGATAAAAACAGCAATAGAAGAAGAAGATCAATGATTTAAGATACAAGTCTCCAAAAGTTGAAAAGTAAAAGGAAGAACAATGGTTTCCGAGTATCAAAGCTACGATAAACAAATACCCACCACCCCAAACAGAAGAATCATAAACACCCAACAAAAACTAAATGACAAAGCTAAATTAGGCGCAACACAAAAACTAAATACTAACCATTGAGACCTAGTTTTTGTCAGAGGAGATCAATCTCAACCAATAAACCAAAAAAAAACCATAATTGTATATCATGTGAAAAAGTGAACTTTTGAATTATTTTCTTGTCAAGTTCTTATTCTTACTCAACATGCAAGCTGTAGAAAAGAACCATTCGATCCCCAGTGGGTTGGCGTAAGTAGTACATGCCTTCGTCGCTTAACCAAGTAGGAGGAGGTTCGATCCCCACCCTTGGGAATGCAGCAAACTCCTAGGTTAGCTGTAGCCCTCACTTGTTTGAGATGTTCCCGCGACGAAGGGATTAGTCACTGGGATGGTATTATGATATCCAAATTTCACGTATTGCTTCATATTTTTTAATTAAGAGAGGAATGTTGGTCATTCTTAATTAACACTCTCTTTATTTTCTCTCTTTATTTTTAAATTTTTTTAGTTAATTTAATATAATTAATTAATTCAAATATAATTATTTATTTAAAATATAATTACTTAAAATAATATTACAATATAATTAATTAAAATATAATTAACTACAATAAAAGTATAATATAATATAATTAATTAATTATAATTATTTAATTAAAATATATTTATTTATTTTAAATATAATTAAATAAAATAATATTACAATATAATTAATTAAAATATAATTATTTATTTAAAATATAATTAACTAAAATAAAATTATAATATAATATAATTAATTAATTAATTATATATTACAATATAATTAATGAATTAATTACAACATAATTAATTAATTATATTTTTCTTTTTTAGCAATTAAATATAACTAATTAAAATATATTAAAATTTGATGTAAAACATAAATTTAACAAAATTTTATTTCTCAATATTTTTATCAAACCAACCATTTTCTATAGTAATGATGATCATCTATAGTAATGATGATCACCGCTTTACTCTAACTAACCATCATAATTATAATGATTATATTCATTCTCATTATTCATTATATTTATTTCCATTCTTATTACTATTACTTAATTTGAACCAAGCGCCTCCTAATAATCTAGTTTTTTTAATTCTTGTTGTTGTAGTATAAATCGATAAGACCAATATCATGACTACCATACCTATCAATTTGTTCTATATAGTTATTTTAATTAATTTTTAAAATTATAAAATAGTTATTAATATATTATATTATATATTTTAATTTATTTCAATTATGTCTAAAAATATAATAATATAAATTTGATATAATAATTATCTTTTCTTTTATTAATATTACTTTCCATATATTTTTCATATAAACAACATCATCAACAATAGTATTCATCGTTATCCTTAATTAGTAGAGATTGTTTCAATGACTCACAAAAGATATTTATCATATAATCAATAACTACAATTAATAATACATAACTTAAAATGTAATAATTGATTACACCAAGACATGACAGGTAAGAATAATAAAGGTTCATAAACATAAAAACAAGTGTTGTCTTGAAGAAATAACAAAGTAGAAGTGAAATTTGAAACAAAAATATTTATAATTAAGAATTCTATATTTATGTCGCATGTGTAAGTGAAATTTAAAGAAAAGAGGAAAAACATGAAAAACTTGAAATTTGATTTGACACATATCCACTCAAATTCATTGACCTCAACTTTTATTTAGTACAAATTCTTTATTATTAAAGGAAGTTTCTTCGTCACTATCATTAAAACTTATTACACCAAATGACATATTAATAGTTTATCTCTCAAAATTATCTTCTAAGGCACTCTCATGTATAAAACTTAGCTATTCAAAATTCAATTCGCCAAAAATCAATATAATTGAGACAAATTGGATATATAAAATACTTCTTTGATTAAAAGTTTTAGTAAATAAATAGATTAAATTATTAAGAAATTATGAAAAATATATTCAACTTAATAATGATAAGAACGTAACTTGTTTAAGTTATATCAAACAAATAACAAATTATTTGATCTTTTATGTTATAATCTATTTCTTTTTAAGAAATTGATAAATTCAAATAAATTCAATTTATTTTATACCTAATTACCTAACACATTGTCAAAGAATTCAAATTGAAAAAAAACATCATATTTGAATTGCTCTCACCAAATAATTGTAAGATAACAAAAGCAATCACATAAACAAAATAAAACTATGGTTAACTTTAAACAAACAACCAAAGTGATGAAATATATACATAGATTAAGTTTGGTTTTTTTAATGTACTGCAATACGCATCCCAAAATCACTGCATGCATCCTCATGTGCCTTCATTTGTGAGCTAACTAGATCCTGGATCATCTCATGTGGAATAATTATCTGATAGTTAATAGCATTCGCTAGTTAACGTCAACTTTTTTTGTAACACTATAGTTCAGAAATACCCCAACAGTAAACAATTAGATTAAATTATCTTTCTCATCTTTCATTGATAACTACAAAATAAGATGTAGATAAGAAAAGTTTATTTTTCATAGTGGCCTTGATTTTTTTTCTTCTTCGTCTATATAGCTAACAGTAAACAATTAGATTAAGTTATCTTTTTCATCTTTCATTGGTAAATACAAGATAAGATGTAGATAAGAAAAGTTTATTTTTCATATTGACTTTGATTTTCTTCCTTCTTCCTCTATATGGCATCATAAAAATAACATATTATTGTATTCGTATCACTATCAATCAAATGAAGTACTCTTACTAAAGGATCATAAACTCAAATGACAAATTAAATTTGGGACAAACATTCTGTACCTTCAAGTATAATTTTAGAAACCTTCATTCCAACATTAAACTTGACATTTTGATATGCAACCCACTTATCCCTTATAAACATTTGTCTTGACCTTTTCCTAATTTGAACAAAAAATTGAAATAATAAGAAATTAGTTATGAATCTTGTAATTGTTAGAGTAGTGCCCTAAAGGCAATCCCCTTTAGCGCTTTTTGTTCATAGTCATGTACAGACTTTATGAATAAATAAAGAAAGACATGTTTCATTTATTTGATGTTCTTTATAAATTGATATTGATCTTTAATCAAATTAATGAAGTCCATGATATATGACATAGCATGAAGGAAATTATGATGTGATCATAATCCTGAGATTCCTATCATGTGCAATTATGTCAGTATCTAAATTTTCCCTAGTTATAGGATTAATGAGACTGGACATCATTAATCCGAACAGACTAGCATATGTCATACTCCTTGATTGGATCAAGCAGTGGATCTCAGATACTGTAAATATGAGATATTTAGAGTTGACATATGGATGCTTACTAGTGGTCGTAAGTTCATTGGATGACCTGCCATGAGATCATCACATGGATTTGATGGCCTAAAATCCTGAAAAAATTCAGGTAGCATGTTCTGAACATTTAGTAACCTATTTAATTTTCTCAGAATTTATTGAAATTGTTTCATTGATCATTTGAGCAATGTCTGAGCTGGACGATTTTGGTGGAAATTGTTGAGGCTGTTTTGCTTGGCTTGATTGAGTGTGCTTTTTCAGTTCAATGCCTTGCACCATTTTTAATGTGATTAAAATGTGTTATATTGATAATGGTATGATCGCCAAAGTGCATTGCTTGAAGTTGCTTTTCCAAGAATTTTGAATTCGAATTGGTCACATTTGTGTCTCGTTAGTATATTTCATTTTCTTGCTTGTTTTGGCCGTCACAATTTTTGTGACAAGTAGGAGTAGTTTTGAGTGTATACACTAGCTTGAGATGCTTAGGGTGAGAATTTGGGTGTTCCTAAATTATTTGGATATTTATGAGTTTTGACTCATTTCAAGCTTTTCATATAGTTTAACTATTTAAGGCATTCATGAATCAATGAAGTGTTCATTGAGGCATTTATGTACGATATTACCTAGGTATGATGGTGTTGAGAATTGGAATTGCATGGATTGAGGAATTAGCGATTAGAGATTATAGCATTTCTCCTGGATAAGTCGACTTGTGCATGGCATAAGTCGACTTGTTGAGTCTCTGTATAAGTCGACTTGTAGCACATTACAAGGCGACTTGTACATCGGGCGAGTGCCATAAGGCGACTTGTTTCATACAAGTCGACTTGTGTGTGGGCGAAGCATAAGGTGACTTGCATTCGATGAAAGTCGACTTGTGACATCTCAGTTGGATGATGGATGATTATAAGGATTGATTCAATTTGATTGATGAAACCTAAATCATGCATGCCATATAGTCTAGTGACTATGATCCTTGACTTGAGTCTAGAGTTTCTAAATCCCTCCTCGGTATATGAAAACTAACGCCTTCTATTAATATGGTAAGAACCGAGTTCTTATAGGGATGGGTTGTTGGGTAAACCCAAGCTCACTCTATCTGGATATGTTGAACCATGAAAATATGATTTTCGATTAATGGGTTGGTTTTCCTTTGGGCGTTAGTTTGTTGAGTAAACTCAAGGTCAGCGTGGACAGAGGTGAAATTGGGTAGCATACATCGGATGTATGCGCATCAAAGAAAGTTGATACCCGATGTAAGTGCATACATCAACAAGTTGATAGCGATCGATAGTTGTGTCTAAGATGTAATTGGTATATCGATACCTCCGAGACATAAGGTGGCTTGTTGGGTAAACCCAAGGTCATTCTCAATGTCGGTTATCGATGATGCAATTGGTATGTTCGATACCTACCGATTGACCTAAGTTGTGACTTGTTGGGTAAACCCAAGGTCATTCTTAGCAATATCGGATATCAACCCACTAGGACATTATGTCACTTTGTTTCTTTGGATTCGTAATGAGGGTTATGGATTCTATGAAACTAGTGGGAGCTTTTTGCATATCATTCAAGTCCTTATGATTATGCAGCTATTCCTATTCTAACATTCTTCCTCTCTATCCGTGTAGGTTGTTTGAAAATGTCGTCAAGTGTGAATCTTCGTTCGCTTATGGATTCCAACAAGTTAACTGGACCGAATTTTCTTGACTGGTTAAGGAATCTGAGAATAGTTCTCAGATCTGAAGGTCTGGGATATATCCTAGATTTTCCGCTTCGAGAGATTTTCTTGTCGATGCTTCGATGATGATCGGAAGGCATATAGTAAGCATCTAAAGGCGATGACATTCTACTTGCATCATGCTTGCCTCGATGTCACGGAGGCTGCGAAAGACGAGTCCATGGATGCACACACTATAGTTTTTCATCTTAGGGAGCTGTTTGACGAGCAAGCCCGGTCCGAAAGGTTCGAGACCTCAAGGCTTCTCTTCACCACAAAGATGGCTCCAGGGACATCTGGCATGCGATCATACGAAGATGAATGGCTATATTGAGAGATTGGTCGTCTTAGGTTTTGCAATGGATCATGAGTTAAGTATAGACTTAATTCTGGTTGGATTGTCCGACAGTTATGCACAATTCGTGTTAAACTATCGGATGAACCAAATATCCACTACAATACCTGAGCTGATCAATCTGCTCAAGACAGCTGAGCAGACTATCAAGAGTGATAGTAAGCAAGTCTTTGGTAGTAGCTTCTTCTTCTTGAGTTTCAAGAAAAAAGAACCCGAAGAAGAAGAAGGCAAAGAAACCAAAGGAAGCGCCATCAAGAATAAGACCAAAGAAGCTGCCCGAAAGGAACTTGCTTCCATTGCGATAAAGATGGCCATTGGGCGCAATTGCAAAGTCTATCTTGAGTCGTTGAAGCGGAAGAAGGCATCGGATGCCTCGACTACTTGAGTTTGTATGTCATTGAAGTTAATCTTATTCTTGATCACAACATTTGGGTATTTGATCTTGGTTGTGGCTCACATATGTAATGATATCGAGGCCTCGGGACGATGAGGCAACTCATGAAGGAGAAGTAGACCTACGTGTTGGAAATGGAGCAAGAGTTCTTTGCATTAGTAGTAGGAACCTATGTTTTGTCTCTCCCTCTTGGGCTTGTCTTTGGAATTGGATGATTGTTATTTTGTACCGTTTGACAAAGAATATATTATACATTTCTTGTCTAAATAAATTTGGATTCCATATGAATTTTAGTAGCAATGGTTGTTCTATTAATTCTAATGGAATGCTTTATGGAAGCGGTACATTATGCAATGGTATTTACATATTAGATATGTCTAATCCAATTTTAAATGTCAATGACACCAAGCGGTATAAAGAGATAATCTAAAGTCAACTTACTTATGGCATTGTCGACGGCCATATAAATGAGACACGCATCGCTAAACTCCATAAGAGTGGCGGTTTAGGGTCATTTGATTATGAATCATATGACACATGCGAATCTTGTTTATTAGGCAAGATGACTAAGTTACCCTTCAAGGAAAGGGTGAGCGGCGATTGGAGTATTAGACCTAATACATTCGGATGTATGCGGTCCGATGTTCATCCATGCTAGAAGTGGTTGTCGTTACTTCATTACCTTTATCGATAATTATTCACGATATGGGTACTTGTATCGATGAGATACAAAATGAAGCGTTTGAAAAGTTCAAACAATTGAAATGAAGTAGAAAACGACTTGGTAAAAGTATCAAGGCATTACGATCCGATCGTGGTGGAGAATACTTAGACCAACGGTTTGAGGATTATCTCATAGATAATGAGATATTATCTCGATGGACTCCTCCTTACACGCGCATGACACAATGGTGTGGTGAAAGGAGAAATCGAACCTGTTGGACGTGGTACGATCAATGATGGGTTTATGAAAGTTACCAAAATCGTTTTGGGGTATCGCTAGAGACAATTGTTTACTTGTTAAGCGAGTTCCCTCTAAGGCAGTTGATGTTACTCCATATGAGATGTGGACTAGCGAGAAAACCTTATCTTTCTCATCCGAAAGTATGGGGTTGTCACCTTACGTGAAGCGGATTGATCGAGATAAGCTTGAAGCAAAGTCGACAAGTGTTTGTTTGTAGGATATCCTAAAGAGACCATGGGATATCAATTCTACCTTCTTTGAGGAACAAAGGTGTTTGTTTCAAAGCATCTTTGTCTTCTTAGAGAAAGAGTTTCTTTTGCAAGAGGACGATTGGGAGCAAAATCGAACTTGAAGAAGTTCAAGATGCTCAAACAGACACATATCAACTGCTTGAACCTGAGACTGTCACTCATTCAGATGAAGTAACAGTTCAACCTTCTGTGACACACGAAGTTCGTAGGTCAAGTAGGATGTGCCTTTGTTCGAGAGATATGGATTTCGTAAGTGAGCAGAATGACGTATTGCTCATAGAAGATGATGAGCTGCTACCTATGAAGAGGTTACGAAAAGTTGAGTGCGAAAAATGGCTTTGTGCCATGAAAGCGAAATGGATTCCATGTACATAAACCAAGTATGGACTTTGGTTGATGCACGAAGAGATAAAACCTATAGGGTGTAAATGGGTTTTCAAGAAGAAAACCGACATGGATGGTAATGTGATTACCTACAAAGCAAGGCTTGTGGCGAAGGATTTAAATCAAAGACAAGGAGTTGACTATGCGAGACCTTGACCCGTAGCAATGCTCAAATCCATTCGGATACTCTAGCCATTGCCGCTCATTATGATTATGAGATATGGCAAATGGATGTGAAGACGACTTTCTTAGCGGAAATCGGCGAGGATGTGTACATGACACAACGGAGGGCTTCACTTCCGTGATGGCGAAAAGGTATGCAAGCTTAAATCCATCTATGGATTGAAGCAAGCATCCAGGAGTTGGAACATCCGTTTGATGAGTCAATCAAAGAGTTTGGTTTCTCACAAAATCCGGATGAACAACGTGTGTACAAGAAGGTTAATGGGAATGCAATCGTTTTCCTTGTGTTGTATGTAGATGACATCTTGTTACTCGGAAGCGATGTCTCATTGATCTGTCAGTTAAAATTTGGTTGTCAAAGCAATTTGCGATGAAAGACCTTGGTGAAGCCACTTATATCCTTGGGATAAAGATCTATAGAGATAGATCAAAGAGGTTGCTTGGTCTTTCACAATCATCGTACATAGACAAGATGCTAAAGAGGTTTAGCAAGGAGCAATCAAGAGAGGGTTTCTTCCCATGTCTCATGGGATAACACTCTCGAAATCTATGTCCTAAGACACAAGATGAGAGGATGCGCATGGATCGGATCCGTATGCATCTGCGGTAGGATCGATCATGTATGCTATGTTATGTACGAGGCCCGATGTATCGTATGCTCGAGTGTCACGGCGGATACCAATCGGATCTGGTGAGGTCCTTGGGTAGGTGTCAAGAATATCCTCAAGTACTGCGAAGGACTAAGGATGTTTTCTTGATATATGGAGATGGAAATCTCAGTGGCGAACATCTGGATGCGATTTCCAATCGACAAGGATGACTCGGATCGGTCGAGGTTATGTTTTCACGCTAAGCGGCGGAGCGGTCGGTTGGAAGAGTTCCAAACAAGAGACGCATTGTTGATTCAACGACGAGCAGAAGAGTACATTGCCGCATCGAGGCTGCAAAGGAAGCTATTTGGATCGAAGTTCATTTCGAACTTGGTGTGGTTCTAGTGTGATGGACCCATACTGGTTGTATTGTGACAACAATGGGGCTATTGCTCGAGCAAAAGAGCCGAGGTCTCACCAACGATCTAAACACGTACTCGCAGATATCATCGCTTCGAGAGATCATTCTAGAGGTGATGTCGCGATCGAGAGGATTCCCACAGAGCGAACATTCTTGATCCGTTGACGAAGCCATTGTCACAGAAGAATTTTGATTCTCATGTACTCGCTTATGGTATTAGATACCAAGGCGATTGGCTTTAGGTCAAGTGGGAGATTGTTAGAGTAGTGCCCTAAAGGCAATCCCCTTTAGCGCTTTTTATTCATAGTCATGTACAGACTTTATGAATAAATAAAGAAAGGCATGTTTCATTTATTTGATGTTCTTTATAAATTAATATTGATCTTTAATCAAATTAATGAAGTCCATGATATATGACATAGCATGAAGGAAATTATGATGTGATCATAATCCTGAGATTCCTATAATGAGCAATTATGTCAGTATCTAAATTTTCCCTAGTTATAGGATTAATGAGACTGGACATCATTAATCCGGACAGACTAGCATATGTCATACTCCTTGATTGGATCAAGCAGTGGATCTCAGATACTGTAAATATGAGATATTTAGAGTTGACATATGGATGCTTACTAGTGGTAGTAAGTTCATTGGATGACTGCCATGAGATCATCACGTGGATTTAATGTCGGTGATAATCTCATCATAGCAATGGTGCAAGTATCCTTAGACTTGAGGTACTCGAGGATATCTTGAATCTTGATCCTGTACTGATTCCATTCCTTGTGGCCTTCGGAGGTTACTCATAGGATGGTGCTTGGAGTGCGATTTGAGGTATTGAAGGTAATTGAGTAGCCAATAAAGGATTCATCACTTACGCGAGAACGAAGAGATACCACAACCTCTTGTCGGGATCATTATTTTAAGTCTCGGCGAGCATGACTATGTCATGAAGAGTGTCTTCATGGACATATAAAGTAATGAGTCCTCAGACAGGAACTAATTTCACTTGGGCTAGACTTAGTCTAGTAAGAGTTGACATATTAGCCATACTCATAACCAAGTGGGGTATAGGATGATGAAAGGACGAATTGCACAAGAATTACATGGAAGGGTTCGTGATCTGGTTCGTGATGAATTCAGCAAACCGATTACTTTCCGGTCAATTGGGGGTCATGATGTGTTGCTAGATACCGCTCATGACTTGCTCAGATTAATTGTTAATCTAAGTGGCCAACATAACCGGGAACCTAAAGGGTCACACGATAAGAGTGTTTGGAGAATCAGTAAAATAGTATTGGTGAGTTCCAATTATGGAAGCAAGCTGGATTAAATGGATCCCGATGAGATCGAGATATGTCCGATGAGATCGCGACATTGATATTCTTGAAAAAGGTTTTGGTGGTTTTTCCATGCTTAGGGGCGGTAGGAATGACCCAGTGTGGTGAACCACTTTAGCAATATATATACATATATATATATGATTAATTAATTAAATAATTATATATATATATATATATATATATATATATATATATATATATATATATATATATATATATATATATATATATATATATATATATATATATATATGTAACGTGGAAGATGGGAGAAGCTTCCATTTGGAAGCTTAGTCATCACCTTCATTTAATAACTAAAGGACAAAAAACAATAAAGGTGGAAGAGAGATGAAGATGATCGTATGGCTTGGTCAAAAGGCAAGAAAAAGAATTTTTCTTACACCTTTTGTAAAAGGCTTCATCGTGAATGAAGGAAGAAGTGAGGTTTTTTGAGAAAAACCTAAGGCTCTCATCTTCATCATCGTTTCTTCATCTCTTCATCTCCAAGGGTTTTGTCATCTCCTCCACGTTAATCCAAGCTCTCCAGAGGACAGAGGTAGGCTCTAGCAGGCTTTATTCTGTTCTAGCTATTCCCAGGTCAAAGGTGTTTGATCCGGTTAGGTTTTCTGATCTCTGCGTGGATACCTTTAGAGATAGTCTCTATTGGCTATTCAGGTTTGAGTTTTCATAACGACACCGGGATTCTGGGTTTCGGGAAGGTCCCGGGAATAAAAAATTTTTGTTTCCGCTGCTGGAACATGTGATGTTCCTCCCGGGATTTTCCTACAGTAATGGCATAATGACATAAATTTCTACTATTAGTGAAATCATTTCTCATCAAATTTACGACACATGCACAATTATAGATGAACTTAGTCACTTTTCTTGCTTTTTTATAGTTTCATCAATGATAGTAAAGTATCTAGCTTCTTATACATTTTTCAAAATCAAGTCAATACAATGTGTAGGACAAGGAGTTCATTAGAAAGAATTATACTCACTCTGTAACCTTTTTTTAGTTGCTTTATAAGCAACATTATTTTTAGTGATGAACTATACAATTTTTTTAGGTTCAAATTCATTCACAACTTAATCAAATATTTCTAGTAGAGTATAAGAATTCCTATTAAGCCTAAATGCATCAATGGACTTGAAAACAACATCCCTTTAGTATAATAAATCAAAAAATTAATAATAAACTCTTCTTTCCTATTTTTCCAACTATCACATATGATTGAATACTCATAAGTTGCCTGAGTCATGCTTTTTTTTCTACACTCAAATGACTTTTTATTTCATAAATAGAACTACTTACAAGATTACCACCGTAGTCATTAGTTGAAAAAACTTTATATCCTGGACCATAAGAGGTAATAACATCCACTATAGGCTAGTAATAATAAGTCTGAGCATCATTAAATGACATGCTTACATCATACCGCTATTTTACAATAGTCATGTCCATATTATGAGCTGATTCTTTATATTATAATGCACCAGGAATTAAAGGTTAAGTTCAAAGAGTTGTTCGTGGAGTTAAAAAGTTAGATGCATGCCTTCTTCTCTTCCTCACATTAGTTGGATCAATCTCATCTTGTTGGGTAGGAGTACTTCTTTCAACATTATCAACATCATCTTGACTATTGTAGAAAGAATTTTCACTATGACTTTTATAGTTCAGTCTTTCTTTCTTTCTTTCTCAATCTAATACTCTTCAAGCAAAGTTT
The DNA here is from genome assembly GCA_029891385.1 of Erythroxylum novogranatense. Lineage (NCBI taxonomy): Eukaryota > Viridiplantae > Streptophyta > Magnoliopsida > Malpighiales > Erythroxylaceae > Erythroxylum > Erythroxylum novogranatense. The sequence goes on along the minus strand of CM057229.1, from coordinate 29,677,730 downwards.
TCGTATGCTATTTCACGTCATGACTAGATCTCTTACAAGGCTCTACTTTACCTTTGATTCTTATTAAATGTTTCTTAATTTGTTGATTCCCTAATCTTTCTAATGTTTGTTACAATGTAAATAAATAGTATTGTTCATAACATTAGTAACCAATCTAACATAAGCCCAAATTGAATCATTGAATCTTCCTAAAAAGGTTGAATTATCATGAGTACTTGAACATCCCTCCATGTATCAAAAAAATTAAATAAAGACATATACCATAATTAATAACTTCGTATCAAAAATTGTTTTTGCATATAAAAGACATAAAACACATACACACTCTCTATATATATAATGTTGATGTCTAATAGATCAATAAACCAATTACACTAGTTGGAACTTATGTTCATATATAACATCATTACTTAGCTATAAAGAGTCAAAAGTCTATTTTGAGAAGATTAACCATATACAAATACTTGAAAAATAAAATTCATAAACTAATGTATTGGAAATGTTATTACCGTATTCATAACCTGTTATGAGTTATGACTATAATATCTCTAGATAAATTCTTTACTAGTTTAGAGGAAACAATTTGAATGTGGACATGTTAAAATTCAAATGAATAATGTGGAGGAAATAGAAAAATATCTCTAGACATAATAAAAACATTCTATAATTTCTTTTATTTATATTTTCCTTTGACAATACATTATCGCATATTACAAAATGAATTTATTGTAAAATGAAAAGAAAAGTTTACTCTCATAATTATAAATTATAATATTAAGCGACATATGTTGAAATTTGAAAGTTGAAACTTAAAACTTGAAACACCCATCTACTACATGTAAGCACATCTTTTATATATTATAATTTATTCCAAAATGATAAAATTATTCTCAAATCTTAAATTCTCAGTCAACAGTTTATTTTAGAATGATAAATATCATTCTCAAATCTTAACCAATAATTCTCAAAGTCAAATTATCAACATTTAACATTTAACCAAACAACAATTTTTTTGCTCTAAAATTGTCGCTTTAAAAATGAAAATTAAAAATAAGCCACAAATTCACATAACTCGAGAGCCAAGATCTGAAGATAGAGCTAAGAACAAGAATAAGTAGTTGTGGCGGTGGTGAGGGGAGTGATAAGTGGTGAGCAAGCAAAATTAATAAGTAGCGATCTAGTGACTTATGATCGAAGTTATGAATATCATACTGGTACTGTTATTAGTTAATATTGGGTACTATTTTAAGTAATGTTTTAAATTTATAAATGTTGGACCAATGGTGGTTGACAAATTAATTCCACTTATGTTTTGATAATAATAAAATGTATAGAATTGGTTAAGAAATTATTTCAGGTATTTTGGGATTGATATTCAATGAAAGAATTGTACAAATCAAGATGGAAGTTTCATATACAAGTAATATATGTCAACACAAGTCGACTAACAGTATACAAGTCGACTTATCGTGGACCACAAGTCGACTTACACATCACAAGTCGACTTATAGAAGAGCGGAGATGCAAGTTTACGTAAAATGTTGTCACAAGTCGACTTATACAACTCGACAAGTCGACTTATGGGTACAACACATTAATTCCAACGGTCCAATTAGCCAAAAATGGAAGGGAGATTATTAAGGAATGGTCATTTCAATCTAGCAACGGCTAGAATAAATCCCAACAGCTATATTTCTTCTTATATAAAGGGTGGATGATTGATGAAGAGATGATACAAGTTCTAGAAGCCAAAATACTCTTATCTTGCTCAAAATTGCTCATCATTGTTCTTACTTTGTTTACATTTGTATTGAGCACTTGTTCTTAGATCTTTATCCTATTTCTTTTACAAATTGAGTGACTAGTGGTAGGTCACGTGTGAGGTAGCTTGAGCCAGAAATCAAGTGTTGTTGGTAGGATTTGTGCCGGAAGACAAATCATCTGTAAAGGTAGCTTGAGTCAGAAATCAAGTGGTATTGGTAGGATTTGTGCCGGAAGACAAATCAAGTGTAAAAGTAGCTTGAGCCGAAAATCAAGCGGGATTGTAAGAGTTCACACTGAACTACAAAGTGTGTAATAAAGTGGTTTGTAAAATCCTAAGTGGGAGCTTAGGTAGAGGACGTAGGTCTTAGCACCGAACCTCTATAAAAACAGTGTTTGGTCTTTTTCCCTACTCTTTGTATTTAAATTTGTTTAAATTACTATTGTGTGAATTAACTTCTGATTTTATTGTAGAAATTTTTCAAAAAATTTTAAAGATCTATTCAACCCCCCCTTCTAGATCGCTTACAATTGGTATCAGAGCAGAAGTATCCGGGATGGCACACAACAACCTAGCGGAAGAAGGTAATACTAATAATCGCCCTTCTTTATTTTATGGTACTAATTATTCTTCTTGGAAAAATCCTATGAAGTACCACATCATTAGCGAGGGAGTAGAATATTGGAAGATAATTATCTTCGGTCCACAACCACCGTTAAAAGAAAACGGTGAGTTAAAAACGAAGCTAGAATATGACGACAATGACTGGAGGCAAGCCTACATCAACGCGAAAGCGATGAAGCTAATCTATTGTGCTCTCACAGTTGAGGAAAGAAACCGAGTTAACTCGTGTACAAGCGCCAAAGAAATGTGGGAGAGACTTCGCATCACCCATGAAGGAACCAACCAAGTCCGGAAGACTAAAATCAACATGCTGCTTCATGACTATGAAATGTTTGTCATGAAGAAAGGTGAGTCTATTTCCATTATGCTTGATCGTTTTGCAGAAATCATAAATGAATTAGGCAACCTCGGAAAGCATATGACGGATAGCGAGAAGGTGAAGAAGATTCTTCGCTCTCTACCGAAAGAATGGGATTCGCAAGTCACCGCTATTATGGAATCCAAGGATCTCAATCACTTGGAATTCAACGCCTTGGTGGGATCTCTCATCAACTATGAGATCATTCTAAAATCAAGAGGAGGAAGAGGTAAGTCACAAAAGTCAATTGCTTTAAAAGCTAATACTTCTTCTTTTGATGAAAGTGATAAAGAAATAGATGAAGAATAGGATGATGAAGAAATGGCAATGTACGCCAGAAATTTAAGAAAATTCAAGGGACTTCTCAAAAATAGAAGAAAAGAATTAAGTGGCGGAAGAAATGGAGAAACGAAGAAGTATACTGTAGAAAGAAGGTCTAAAGGCTATCAAGAAAAGAAAATTCAAATCTCGGAAAAATGACAAAGGGAAAAAGAAAGCTAACCTTATAGCCACGTGGAGTGATGATGAGGAAGCATATCAAAGCAATGATGAAAACAACCTAGCGCTTATGGCCAATAGCTCCTCAACAAGTGATGATGAAGATGAGGTAACTTTCTTTGATCAAGATATTATAGAGTCTTTTAATGCTTTGCAAATTGATTTTGAAGAAGCTATTGAAATCAACAAGAAATTGAGAAAGAAAATACAAGAATTGGTTGCTGAAAATAATGCTTTACATGAGACGATTGATGATTTAGATTGTCCTAAGGAAGATCATTCTGCATGTCTTGCTGAAAAAGAAAGTCTTACTTGTGAGCTTGATAGACTTAGAAAGGAATTTTCTTATGTGGTTGGAAAATTTGCTAGTGGAAATGCAAAGTTTGAAGAGATGTTGTCTTTACAAAGATATTCTATTTCTAAACATGGTTTGGGATATGATCCTTATAATAGAGATTGTTCTTTAATTTCCAAATTTACCAAGGATGGAAAAGTTGCTCAATGTGCTAGATGCTTAAAAGATGGTCATATAGAAATTGTATGCAAAAGTACTAGGAGATGTGTTAAGGTTAAGAAAATTTGGGTGTTAAAAGGCACAACACCTCCTAATGTGGTTTATATGACTAACCAAAATGGACCCAAGATGGCTTGGGTACCAATAAAAAGAAAAGATGTTTCAGTTGCAGGTACAAGCAAGGAATGAAAATCCACCAAGCACTTGGCACATTGATAGTGGATATTCAAGGCATATAAGTGGAGACAACAACAAAGATTCCATCATCATTTACACTTAAGCTGAAATGTGATTGAATTGGAGTACTGGTATATTCTAGTCGACTTATGGATGTCTAAGTCGACTAATCGGTGAAATGTCTAGTAACAAGTCGACTTATGTCTACATGGATTCTTTAAAACCTATTCTTCTTTTCACTCTCCGTAATGACTATTGTTATGTTATGAAAATTGCCTTTATTTGTATTTGTTGTTTTTTTTGTTTATGGACTGCTTTGCGACTATTTTTCATTTTTCATATTGGTTTTTAATTATGACAAAAAGGGGGAGTAATATTGGAAATTGATAATTGGTATCTTTTAGTCACCGTCATTTGATTGAGGAGGAGTGTGTTTGATTTGAGACTATTTGTGTTTGATGACCTGTTACTCTATTTAATGTGATTGCGATAATTTTTCATCTTCATATTTGTTGGTTTGTATTAGTTGTTTTGATTATGACAAAAAGGGGGAGAAAAATAAGAAATTGATATTCTTTAGTCACTTGATTAAGGGGTTATTAAATTCAATGATTGAGGGGGAGACTTCTAACCAAAATGACAAGGTATAAAAACCTTGATCAATGTTCTTTGTTTTCATTTCTTAAACAATTTCTAAGTATTTTGTCATTATCAAAAAGGGGGAGATTGTTGGACCAATGGTGGTTGACAAATTAATTCCACTTATGTTTTGATAATAATAAAATACTTAGAAATTGTTTAAGAAATTGTTTCAGGTATTTTGGGATTGATATTCAATGAAAGAATTGTACAAATCAAGATGGAAGTTTCCTATACAAGTAATATATGTCAACACAAGTCGACTAACAGCATACAAGTCGACTTATCGTGGACCACAAGTCGACTTACACATCACAAGTCGACTTATAGAAGAGCGGAGATGCAAGTTTACGTAAAATGTTGTCACAAGTCGACTTATACAACTCGACAAGTCGACTTATGGGTACAGCACATTAATTCCAACGGTCCAATTAGCCAAAAATGGAAGGGAGATTATTAAGGAACGGTCATTTCAATCTAGCAACGGCTAGAATAAATCCCAACAGCTATATTTCTTCTTATATAAAGGGTGGATGATTGATGAAGAGATGATACAAGTTCTAGAAGCCAAAATACTCTTATCTTGCTCAAAATTGCTCATCATTGTTCTTACTTTGTTTACATTTGTATTGAGCACTTGTTCTTAGATCTTTATCCTATTTCTTTTACAAATTGAGTGACTAGTGGTAGGTCACGTGTGAGGTAACAATAGAAAATCAAGTGTTGTTGGTAGGATTTGTGCGGAAGACAAATCATCTGTAAAAGGTAACGAGGTAGAAATCAAGCGGTATTGGTAGGATTTGTGCCGGAAGACAAATCAAGTGTAAAGGTAGCTTGAGCTGAAAATCAAGCGGGATTGTAAGAGTTCACACTGAACTACAAAGTGTGTAATAAAGTGGTTTGCAAAATCCTAAGTGGGAGCTTAGGTAGAGGGCGAGGTCTTAGACAGAACCTCTATAAAAGCAGTGTTTGATCTTTTCCCTACTCTTTGTATTTAAATTTGTTTAAATTACTATTGTGTGAATTAACTTCTGATTTTATTGTAGAAATTTTTCAAAGAATTTTAAAGATCTATTCAACCCCCTTCTAGATCGCTACAATAAAGTCATCCACGAATTTTTAAAATTGTAAAATAGTCCCTCAATACAAAGTATTTAAAATGATACGATTTTATCATATAATAAATTATAATTACAAAAAATCAAATAAAAATAACAATAAATGTCCATGACTATCTAACTATTACAATTTATAACAAGAGTTAAGTCTTGAGGAAACAACCAACTAAAAGTGAAACACGAAATAAAAACATTTACAATTATTTTTATAATTCATATATAGAATTTAACATAGACATAAAATTTAAGTGAAATTACAAAAGAGGAGAAATAATAACTTAGAACTTCATTCAATCAAATATCCGCTCAAATCGCATTGACCCTAATTCTCATTTGGTACGAAATTCTCATTATTGAGAGGAGGTTCATCATCACCATCATTCAAATTCATTACACCAAATAGCATGTCAATACTTTTTCATCCAAGATTATCTTCTAAGTCACTTTCATATATCAAATTTGGTTCCTCAGAAACTCAATTCACCAAAAGATCGATATGATAAAAAAATGTATTTACAGAAGTACTTATTGTATTAAGAATCATAGTGAACAATAAAATTAAATTATTAAGAAATTACAAGAAATTATATCCAACTTAGTAATGATAATAACATATCTTTCTCTCGAAGCTTTAAATTGTATCAAATAAAGAGCAACTTATTCAATCTTCTGTGCTCTAATCTATTCTTTTTCTTTGAATGGATAAACTCAAACGTGTTTTAATTTTTTTCACACCCTGTTGCACTAACACATTGAAATTTGAAGTACAAAACTTTGCAATTATGGAATACCACTTTCAAATTGGTTACACTAAGTAACTGTAAGACAACAAAAGTAACATTATAAACTAAATAAAGTGATGATTAATTTTCAATAAGTAAGAAAAGTGAAAAAAATATCCTTGGATTAAGTTTGTCTCTTTAACAAATAACAATTGACATCTAAAAATCACCATAAACATCCTTATAAATCTTCATTTGTCATTTTAAGAAATCTTGCATTATCTCATGGGCAATAATTATTGTAATAGTTAATAGCATTCTCCTTTTTAACTTCAATTTCTTTGTAAAACTTTATATAAAATAGACATTAGGATTCAAAAATGCCCTAGCTACAAACAACAGAGAGTAAAGTTGTCTTTCTTATCGCTCATTAATATCTACAAGATAAGATGTGTATAAAGAAAACTTATTTTTTATATTGGTCTTGATTGTTTCTTTCACCCTCTCTATGACATCATAAAAATAACTCACTATTGCCTTCTCATCACTATCAGCCAAATAAAGTACCCTTATTAAAAGCTCACAAACTTGTATGAAAAATTGACATTAAGAACAGAATTCATTATCTTTAAGTATAATTTTAAAAACCTCCAATCTAACATTAGACGTAGCATACTAATAAACAACTCACTTATCACTTGTAAACATTTGCCTCAACTCCTTCATCAGAATAAAAAACTGAAGTGATAATAAATTAGTAGCAAATCTTATAATAGTAAGATGACATAAATTTTTATCATTGATGAAATCCTTTCTCATTAAATTCAGGACCCATTAACAATTATAGATTAATTGAGTTATCTTTTTTGCTTTATGCACAGTCTCATCAATAATAGAAAAAAAACCTAACATCTCTTATATTTTACAATATCAGGTCAACGCAATGTGTAGCACAAGGAATCCAATAAAAAGAATTATACTTGTTGTGCAGTTTTCTTCCATATGCTTTATAAGTAGAATCATTGTCATTAATGAATTGAACAATATTTTCTAGCTCAACTTCATTCATAACTGCATCAAATATTTGAAACAAAGTATTAACATTACTAACTAGGCTAGACGAAATAGACTTCAAAAACATTGTCCCTTTGCAAAATTAACCAAAAAATTAATAATAGACAACTCATATATTCTATTTGACTAACCATCACATATGATTGAACACCTATAAGTAGCATAAGTCATTATGCTTTCATCCAAATAACTTTTTATTTAATAAACAAAGCTACTTAAAAGTTTATCTCTGTAGTCCTCAATTTAAGGAACTTTGTATCCTGGATAGTATGAGGCAATAACATCCACCATAGACTGGTAATAATAAGTTGGGTAGCATTAAATGCTATGCCTGAATCATACCACCATCTAGTTATTGTCATGTCCATATTATGAGCCACTTCTCTAGATTGTAAGGCACTACGGATTGAAGGTTAAGCTCCAATAGTTTTTTGTGGTGCAAAAAAATTAGATATGTCTTCTTCTTTTCCAATACTACCACTTTCAGCATCCCCACTATCATCCTGACCACCAACAAAAGAACTTCTCTTACCAATTTTGTAGTTCAATCTTTGCCTTCAATCTTTTTCATACTGATACTCTTCAATAAAGTCTTCGTTTGTTATTTCACATTATGTCTCACTTTCTTGTAAGGCTTTATATCACCTTTGGATCCAACTAAATGCTTCTTTAATCTGGCAATTCTCTCATCTTTTAAATGTTTGTTATAGTACAAACAAATAGTATGATTCTTCATTCCAAGAACAGATCTAGCATGAGCCCAAATTGGATCATCGAATCTTTTTATGTCTGAAACGACTGAATTATTAAGAGTACTTGAACTTCCCTCCATTTATCTATAAATTAAAAAAAGATATATGTCAAAATTAAATTAATAACTTCATATTAAAATAAAATACACTTAATTTCATTATCAACAACTATTATAAAATATGTATTGTTTAACTTAAAATTAACACAAAAGCACATATATCTTATATAACTCATTTTGTATAATTATATCATTGAACCATAAACTAAAGACATATACTCACAACTATAACTTATTCAATTTCAACCATAATTCACAATTATAAGTTTACAACCATTTTATGTAATCACATAATTTAACTATAAACTAATCTATTTTGTTTACTTATACAATTTAATTTGTAAAGCTTATAATAATTTTATTTTCTTAACTAATTTTAATCAACATTATTACTAAAATCCTAATTAGTTACTTTAAGTCAACAATCTTTCATTCACCAATTTTAATCAACATTCTTAGTTTCTCACTCAAATTAACCCCACAATCAAGAGTTAACATACACTATACAATTCAATTTCATCCAACACAATTTACCAATAAGTCAAGAACTAACAATTCAATTTACACAATTACACTTATACATCTTATATAACTCATTTTATATGATTACATCATTCAACCATAAACTAAAGGCGATTACTTATAGCTTATTCAATTTTAATCGTAACTCACAACTATAAGTTTACAACTTATTTTTATGTAATAATATAATTTAACTATAAACTATTCTATTTTGTTTACTTACAATTCAATTTGTAATGCTTATTAATAATTTGTTTTTTAACTAATTTTAATTAACATTATTCTTGAAATCCTAATTCCCATCTTTAATTTAAAACCTTTAATTAACCAATTTTAATTATCATTCTTAGACTCTTACTCAAATTAACTCCATAGTCAAGAGTCATCATTCACAATACACTACACACTTCAATTTCATCTAACACAATTCATCAAGAACTAACAAATTCAACATACAATTACTACACAATAAAAAGTCATAAGACACAAACACACAATTCATCCTAAATTCGTAGTTAAATATTCATCTATCTTTATTCAATATTCTGCATAACATAAATACACAATTTAATAATAAATCAACAATTAACTCTATATTGATATTCCATAATCCACAGTTCCACAAAATTTGTTGCAATTTTTTGCTTAATTTTACTGAATTGAATCCCTAGACTAGTGTGGGTCGAGCTAGCAAATCTGAGTGTAGACTAGTGTTAGTCGAGCTGGCGGATCTAAGTGTGGAGTTTGTATAATATAGTGTAGTGGACGAATGGTGCGAGTCATCAGAGGTGGGTGTGGGTCTGTTGTGGGTGCGACTGAGTCTAGCTATCTGAGTGCGGGTACGGCTGGGTCTGGATGCAGGAACGGTTTATGATTGTGGGTGACTACTTGGTTGGTATGGGATCGTAAGTGCGATGGGTTCCAGTCGTAGATGGGTGCAATAGGTGCAAGGCTACGAGTGGGTGCGAAAGGTGTTGACTATAGAGGGCCTGAGTTGCTTAACTAGTGTGACGGTGACGATGGGCTGAGAGCATAGTGAGGTGAGACAGTAAGAGAGGCACAGTAGGCAGCAGCAGGTGGGGGTAGGAATTGAGGAGCGGGGCCAGGTGGGTAGGTTTAGTTTTTAGGGTTAAAATTTTTTAATTTTTAATTTTGTCCTTTAAGTTTTGAAATTTTGCAATTTAGTCTAATAATTTAAAGTTTTAATTTTGTCCTTTAAGTTTTGAAATTTTGCAGTTTAGTCTAATAATTGCTAGCATTTTGGTACTAGTCAATAATGACTGTCGTTACAAAATAACACAGTACCGTACTATTTTTTTGTCAGTACAATACGATGCCCATATTAGCGATGGTGAAGATGTAAGCGCTGAGTAGTGAAGACAGCCTAGTAGAGTGAAGGAATGGACTAAGAGGTGAGTGACAGTTTAGTCTAGTGAGCAGTGACATTGAGGAACTAAGAGGGCAAAAGAAAGGAGAGGGTTATTCGACTTATGAAATGGTAAGGAGCGTGGTAAGGGACGATTAAGATTAAGGTTAGGATTTTTAAAAAATAGAAAATTTCAATTGACTCCCTTTATTTTTATAAATTTATGCTTTTGGATTAAAGACGGCAATCGTGCCTAAGCCCAACCTGACTTGATCCAAAGTCAACATGATAGGCTTAAGTTGATCGGGCCTCAACAAGGGCTAGGTCGAAACGATGTCATTTTGATAAAAATAACTGCCTTTTGTAATTTAAAATTTTTTAAAAAATAGGGTTGCGTTGGGTTTAAGCTCGAACAATCTCAATCTTAGGTTCACTGTCTGGGGCCTAATTGGATTCAGACTTGAGTAGGCCCAATCCAGCCCGTTGTTTTGATGAAAATGAACGCCTTTCGTAGTTTTAATTTTTTAAAAAATAAGGCTAGGTCGGGCTTAGGCTTGAGCAGTCTTAATCTTGAGTTTACTATCTCAGCTCTAATTGGGCCTCAAATTTAAGTGGGCCAGTCTAACCCAACCCATTGTTATCCTTATTTTGGATTTATATAGACTCATATTTTTATTGGATGGTATCTTTTAGTAGCTTAGCCCGATATGAAATGAGTTTTTTTGGTACCATTTTTGGGTCGGCATGAGTGCATGACACACAAGTTGGTACGATACGATATCCTCATCATTGAATAAGATGCATATATTATGAAACTCAAAACTTTGATTAGTTTCAAAGGAAAATCAAACTTTGGAAGAACAAAAATTTAAGAACAAAGAGTTAAAATGATATTAGACCATTTTATTTTTAAAATAAAATATTTTACTACAATTAAAATTTTAATAATTAATTAAAATTGACTCAAATTTAAATTTATTGGTATATAAAAACTAAAGTCTACTAATATATAATTAGTTATAATAAATTTAATAATTTTAATTAAAATTAATTTTAACATAAAATGTAAAAATAAAATTTGAAAAAGATTTTGTTTTATTATGATCAAAAATTCTAAATTATCTAATACTATTTGAAGTGTTATAAAATATGCTTTTATTCGAAGCATAATCATCAATGTTTTCTATTATATTTAAAAATATATAAAATTATTTTTATTGTAATATATTTTACTTTTAGTTTTAAATATATTTAAAATAAGGCATCAGTAGATACTCTTAATTCATTAATCACAACATATACATTTTTTTCACAAATCACTTTTTAAGTTTATTATAATTAAGATCAAATGATGACTTTTCTTTTCAATTAAAATATCGGTATAGTCAATACATAAGATGTGAATTATAAAATATACAATAAGTATTACTATTTTAAAATGAAATTCAATTAGAAAATATGTATTTTCTATCATCATTTGTAACATATACAACGATATTGAGTCTTTAATTCATATGAATACGTTTAAGAATACTTCTAAACTTTTACAATATGATATAATTTTATTTGTCGGCTTTGATTACTCTTTAATAACAAAACATACTTTTGCATTTAATCACATAAAAATAATATAATATTTGTGCATGCATCTTTATTGAATAAGGATTAAGAAAGTAATATAGTAAGTCAATTATTTAAGATGCTTATCTCATTGTCATTGAAAAATATTTTTGCAAGTTCTATAAAAAAATTCTTTTGAAAAATCATAATTATCTACATAATCACTATATATAATTATATAGTATCATATATAAATCTCAAATATTACATACAATTTGAATTAACGATCCTCAATAACTTTATAAGCGGAGTCATAATTTTACACTAATCAAGCTATCATCCCAAATTTTACTATTTAGAACATTACCATAAACTTTTTTTCCTTCTGTATTCTTTGATAATTAATGACTTCAAAATTTTTATTTGTCACTAAACATCTAAATATTCAAGTACGATCATAATCTTTTTAAATTATAAATATAGTGGAAACCTTAACCGTAGCACAATGCACACTTTTAACTTAATCTTCTTACTTTCTTTAACAAAAAAAAGATGATTATTCGTAAAATTGTTGTCGTAAATATACACAAAATAAGTTTAAAAATATAGTCCATAAAATCATTTATTTTAAAATGGGACTTGCACAATGAGTAACTCATAAAATCCAATAAATATGCTGATATTTTGACTATAATAAATGCCCAATTAATACATAATTAGCTGCAAAATTTGTAATGAAATGGATGCTAATTTTTGTCTAACCTACTCGAAAATTTTATAAAATTAATTCAAATAAAGTACATACACTTTTATAATGTTAAAGAATTAACAAAATTGACAAAAATTGTTATAACATTATAATAAACCAAAATTAATCAAGAATTTCTCCGTTTAAATATTCTATACCTAAACTATTTTCTTATACATGCACTGTCAACTGTCTCTAGGAAAATTTGTTCCTAAAGAACCTCAAATACCAGACTTTGACATCCCAAATAGCCTAATATACTTGGGCTTTGATACTGCGGGACCATCTCAGGCTCAACCCTCACTATCGTGTTGTTCTTTAATTAAACTTATATGAACCGACAATCAATTGAGGTTTTTCTTTAATCTTTGAACTAACGATATATGAGTTTCAAAATAAGAAGGTACAACATACATTGTTAGTATGTCATCGACTGCTTCTTGAAAAAAGCATAATTTAAAATATTCATAGGAAAAAAGATGTAACCATCTAATCTATTTTTATACATTACAATTTTATCAACCAAAACACTTTTTAACTCAGACTTAGAATCAATAGTAGTTTTCGTAAGAAATGAATAATAAATTTTAATTCAACTTTTTCTTTATTTAATACTTTTGTACCTTTTCATGTTCAATGAATCTTATTATTTTGTGGATTGTTTTTACTTGTCTCTGAAAATAATAGTTAATCCTCTTATGTAAACAAAATAACATACTTTAAAAGGTAATATTATTCTTACAATTGCTCTTCAAAAATATTATTCTTACAATAACAAAATATTCTTTCATTTTACAAATTTCTTATCCTTGAAATATTCTCTGCATATATATATTTATATTAAATGTTTCTATTAGATATTTAAGAAGGAAAAATCTCAAAACAATCTTATCATTAGTAAATATTAAGTTCATCAAATTTTTATGGTAAAATATTTTTATTATAATTTGACCTATAAGAAAAAATGAAGAATCTTATATTATAAAACTTTTGAAACAACCACATCTAAGATGTCGCTAGATGCACACATCGTAATATTTACACTACCTTGATGAAAATTGAAGTTTTTAAAATTAGATCGGATTGTTCAATTCAATTAAAAATAATATGAACCGATTAGTTGTTTAGTTCGATTTTATTTAATAACCTTTATATATAAAATCATCCAGTTTATCAGAGAACCGACCGGTTGATCAATAAACCGATCGAATTGGTATATACAGAAGTTTAGATTTCAGAAACTGAAACTCTTCCTCACCACTACTCTTTGCTCTTTAGTCTTCACCATCTTCTCTTCATAGATCACCTCGCCTCCATAACCTAAATTTGACAACTGTCACACATTTAGTGACATTGGTTGCCTCCTTCGTCCTACTGGACCATTTTGTCATAACATTCGACTGTTATTTCGGCGAGTTCACCCAACCTGAGGATTACGATGTGGAGGGCATGCCTATTAGTTGCACTCTGTTCCTCCTTCAAAGTAATAACTTCGTTATCCCTTGCTACTATTGAAGAAGATGCCCATCTCTCTTTTAAGCCCTTTTGGGAACACTATAGATGTACCGTTTAGGATTTTTTACTTTTCTCCACCATCTTAAATCATCTACCTACTAAAAGAGAAACAAACATCGTCTCTTGGTGATGACGTAGCTCAGCTGAGTTGTATTTTAGAGCGAGATGTGAGGAAAATCACTTGATTCTCCATCAATCCACACGTAGAAGCACCAAAAGTAGAAGAAATATGAAGAAACAATGATGAAGATGAAAGTATCTGAAGCAGAAGAGAAGGAGACATGAAGGAAAGTTCTCGATGGTGTGTGTTTCAGACACAAATGACTTGAGACAAAGACACATCCACGTGACATAGTTGAAGACATAAGTTGAATGGCCTATACGACGTCGTTATTACATCAGAAGCAACCCAATCAAAGCACTGCCGTTTATTCATTACAACAAGCTTCAAAGAGATCAAATGCAGCAGCAACACAAATGGGCAGACTAAAATGCACAACATCAAGGGAGTCACTTAATGACCCACGTGACATGCACATGCTAATGGTCTGATTCAAGCAAGTTAAGCCGAGAGCCTCATTCTTCATCTCCTTCAGCTATAAAAGTCCAAAACAGTAGCATCAGACACACAACATCAGTACATACAAAAATTTGTATTCTTCAATTTCAGTATTCATCTTTAAGAGTGAAATCAAGAGTGAAAAGAAAAGGGTTTTGGGAGTATGCTAGAATACTTACAGTGAGTATTGGGAGAGTTGTGTGACTCTTGCAAGTGATCCAAAATCACTCAAACTCTGTAAAGCCTTCTTTCATTTCTTTTCTTCCTCATTAGTGAAAAACTTACCACCAAAGGTGGGAACCTTGGATGTAGATAGTTCTTGACTATCGAACCAAGTAAAATACTGGTGTCTTTACTTTTCTGCATTTTTCATTCCTACAAATTGACAAATCTTTATTAGTTCTTTGTTGCAAAGATGAGCAAAAAAGATAAATAACCCAACACAAAGTGGTATCAGAGCATTAAGACCTCTGGGACAATTCTTGGACACTTCAAGCAACAAAGAAGCATCAAGAATCATCCAAGATCAGTCAGTAAAGAAGTATAAACAATCAGTCAAGATCGATCGAGAAGTTCGAGATCGGATACATTCAACATCGATAAGTGAGTGCATTTTAAGTTTCTTTACATTACATAAATCATGGTAGGTAAAGAAATGGATGTTTTTCTGGTAAGGAAGACTTTACCATCTGGAAACTCCAGATGCAAGCTCTTCTTGAGTCTTATGAATGTTATGGTGCAATTGATGATGATTATGACCTTGAAACTGATCCTATTAAGAAGCTGAAAATGCAAAGACTTGCACATTGCAAGTTAATGCTTCACTTATCACCAACAGTGATAAGGAAAGTGCAGAATTGTAACACTGCACAGAAGCTTTGGGTCAAACTTGATGAATTGTTTGCTAAGAAGTGTCTTCCTAACAAGATGACACTTCTCCACAACTTTGCTAACTACAAAATGAATACTTCAGTATCCTTAGATAATAACTTAGACTATTTCTTCAAGCTAGTGCAAGATTTAGAAGCTACAGGTAAGAAAATAAGTGAGGAACATCAAGTTGTAGTAATCCTAAAGTCATTACCTTCTGAATTTAATGCATTCAAGAAGGTAATTAAGCATGCTAGTGGAGAAACACTTACTGTAAAGAGGGTTTAAGATTCTCTTATGGAAGAAATAGTTGAAGTCAATCCATTTAAGAAAGAGGCCGGAGTACTATTTGTAGAGAATAACTATGAGAATAAAGCTCATAAGAAAAACAGCAAGGAAAAGTGGCAGAAGGGAAGTGATAAAGAAAAACAGTCTGAAGAACGAGAAAAAGAAAAGAAGAAAAAGGGTAAAGTTAAGACTTGCTTCTACTGTGATAAAGAAGGGCATTTTGTAAGGGATTGTAGGAAAAAGAAGAGGGACAAGGCAGCTGAAAGTGGAATTTCAGGCAATGTAGAAAAACCTGAAGATTCCAGTGAAGATGAAATACTAGCTGTGAGTGAGATATGTGAGGACCTAAGTAGAGAGTGGATATTTGACTCAGGGTGCACCATGCATGTCACTCCTCATAGGGACTGGTTCACTATATTTGAACCAATCACTGCCAAGGTTAAAATGGCAGATTCTGGGCAACAAAGGATAGAGGGCATAAGAAGTGTTTCCATCAACATGTTTGATGGAAAGAGGAGGATACTAAGCAGTGCCAGATTTGTACCTGGAATAAGGAGAAATCTGATTTCAGAAAGCTTGCTTGATAAGCAAGGCTTTCAGATCAGATCCAAAGATGGACTTAGAGAAATCCTAAGGGATGGGAAAGTCATCATTAGAGGAGTGAAGAGGAGTGGCCTATACTATGTAATAGGCACAACTGAAATTAATCAAATTTCAGAAATTAGAAACCCTGAACTAACAGAAAGTGCAAGGTTGGTTCATGCAGGCAATAAAAGCCTGCATCATCTCTCTAGGCAAGGTTTAATACCTAAACAAAACTCTGATCTCCAAAGTGATATTCAGGAGAATTTAGGAGCATTAAACCGATCAGCCCACTTTATTGTACCACCAGAATCTGAAGAAGATAGTGGTTCACAATTAGAAACTGTGGAGCCTCCAGAAGGCATAGCACAGTATGAAGAAAGGAGGGAAGAGACTGAAGTTGAGGGTGAAGGAAAAGCCATAAACCCACCTTCAGATGATATTTAAGAGAAAGCCTACCAACTCACAAGGGATTGGCAACCAAGAATCAGCATACCTAACGAAGGTACACTGAATTAGATTTGGTTGAATATGTTTGCCTTGTGGCTAAAGGTTTTGAGGGTAAGGTTCCGGAAAGTTTTGAAGAAGCTAAGGCTCAGAAGTTGCTAGGGATGCAAACTATAAGGAATAGGAGGGAAGGGAAACTGTGGCTAAACCAAAAAAACTACATCCGAAAGTTTTTTGGTCAGTTCAATATGGAATTGGTAGAACCTACCTCCATTCCTATAAGCCCACATCTTCAGATGGTTGCAGACAAGTGCCCCCAATCTAAAGAAGAGAAGAAAGCCATTCTAAAATACCCCTATGATATTGGAGATGGTAGCATCATGTATATGATGCTGTGTACTAGACCTATTCTTGCTCATGCTATTAGCATTCTAAGAAAGTTCATGTCTAATCCTGGCTTAGAGCATTGGCAAGGACTGAAGAATGTCTTCAGATACCTTACTGGAACTCTAAGTCATGGACTGTGTTTTACTAAGTTTAAGCTAGCAAATACTAACAGTCTAAGCCTACATAGATATGTAGATGCAGAATATCCAATGATAAAAACACAATGAAATCAATGTCCGCATACTTTTTACACTAGCAGAAACACAATAAGTTGGAAGATACAAAGAACAATCGGTTGTATCAATCTCAACCATAGAAGCGAATTTTATGCAATCACGAAGGGGTTAAGGAATTAACATGGCTAACAGGCATCCTAGCATAAATTAAAACTAACTTAGATACAACATAACTTTCACGAGATAGTCAAAATGCTTTATACCGAAAGCACAGATCCGATCTTGCATGAGAGGACCAAGCACGTTGACATTAGACTCCGATTAAATGAGGACAAGCTAGTGAAGGCTTCGTCAACTGAAAAAGATCAAAGGTGAGTTAAATCCTTTTGATTTCGAAACTAAAATACTAACCCAAAATAAATTCATTTTTTGCAGGGATTACTTACAGATCGAGGAACCCCCATGATAATGAAGTCAGAACCATCGATCTCGCGAGGGTGAAGATTAGGGTTTTGGGATTTGGGGATTTTCAGATTGGGGATCTTTCTTTAGAGTTTTTTCAATCAGAGCTACGATTGTTGAAATAGGAGGGAAACCACATGAAATCAAAGTTGATTTCAGCAGATCTCACAAATTTAGGAAAGTTAGGGTTGTCGGTTTTTTGTGTTTCGCTCACAGATGAGGGTTCTAAGTATGGATTAATGGAGAAGGAGGGAATAGATGTGAGGAAAATCACTTGATTCTCCATCAATCCACACGTAGAAGCACCAAAAGTAGAAGAAATATGAAGAAACAATGATGAAGATGAAAGTATCTGAAGCAAAAGAGAAGGAGACATGAAGGAAAGTTCTCGATGGTGTGTGTTTTAGACACAAATGACTTGAGACAAAGACACATCCAAGTGACATAGTTGAAGACATAAGTTGAATGGCCTATACGACGTCGTTATTACATCAGAAGCAACCCAATCAAAGCACTGACGTTTATTCATTACAACAAGCTTCAAAGAGATCAAATGCAGCAGCAACACAAATGGGCATACTAAAATGCACAGCATCAAGGGAGTCACTTAATGACCCACGTGACATGCACATGCTAATGGTCTGATTCAAGCAAGTTAAGCCGAGAGCCTCATTCTTCATCTCCTTCAGCTATAAAAGTCCAAAGCAGTAGCATCAGAAACACAACATCAGTACATACGAAAATTTGTATTCTTCAATTTCAGTATTCATTTTTGAGAGTGAAATCAAGAGTGAAAAGAAAAGGGTTTTGGGAGTGTGCTAGAATACTTACAGTGAGTATTGGGAGAGTTGTGTGACTCTTGCAAGTGATCCAAAATCACTCAAACTCTGTAAAGCCTTCTTTCATTTCTTTTCTTCCTCATTAGTGAAAAACTTACCACCAAAGGTGGGAACCTTGGATGTAGATAGTTCTTGACTATCGAACCAAGTAAAATACTGGTGTCTTTACTTTTCTGCATTTTTCATTCCTACAAATTGACAAATCTTTATTAGTTCTTTGTTGCAAAGATAGACAGTAAAGCAGTAAATAACCCAACACAAAGTGGTATCAGAGCATTAAGACCTCCTGGGACAATTCTTGGACACTTCAAGCAACAAAGAAGCATCAAGAATCATCCAAGATCAGTCAGTAAAGAAGTATAAACAATCAGTCAAGATCAATCAGTAAGTTCAGTATCAGATACATTCAACATCAGTAAGTGAGTGCATTTTTAAGTTTCTTTACATTACATAAATCATGGTAGGTAAAGAAATGGATGTTTTTTCTGGTAAGGAAGACTTTACCATCTGGAAACTCCAGATGCAAGCTCTTCTTGAGTCTTATGAATGTTATGGTGCAATTGATGATGATTATGACCTTGAAACTGATCCTATTAAGAAGCTGAAAATGCAAAGACTTGCACATTGCAAGTTAATGCTTCACTTATCACCAACAGTGATAAGGAAAGTGCAGAATTGTAACACTGCACAGAAGCTTTGGGTCAAACTTGATGAATTGTTTGCTAAGAAGTGTCTTCCTAACAAGATGACACTTCTCCACAACTTTGCTAACTACAAAATGAATACTTCAGTATCCTTAGATAATAACTTAGACTATTTCTTCAAGCTAGTGCAAGATTTAGAAGCTACGGTAAGAAAATAAGTGAGGAACATCAAGTCGTAGTAATCCTAAAGTCATTACCTTCGAATTTAATGCATTCAAGAAGGTAATTAAGCATGCTAGTGGAGAAACACTTATCAGAAAGAGGGTTTAAGATTCTCTTATGGAAGAAATAGTTGAAGTCAATCCATTTAAGAAAGAGGCCGAGTACTATTTGTAGAGAATAACTATGAGAATAAAGCTCATAAGAAAAACAAAGAAGGAAAAGTGGCGAAGGGAAGTGATAAAGAAAAGCAATCAAGAACGAGAAAAGAAAAGAAGAAAAGGGTAAAGTTAAGACTTGCTTCTCTTGTGATAAAGAAGGGCATTTTGTAAGGGATTGTAGGAAAAGAAGAGGGACAAGGCGGTGAAAGTGGAATTTCGAGCAATGTAGAAAAACCCAAGATTCCGGTGAAGATGAAATACTAATGTGTGAGTGAGATATGTGAGGACCTAAGTAGAGAGTGGATATTTGACTCGTGGTGCACCATGCATGTCACTCCTCATAGGACTGGTTCACTATATTTGAACCAATCAACGACAAGGTTAAAATGGCGATTCGGGCAACAAAGGATGAGGGCATAGAAGTGTTTCCATCAACATGTTTGATGGAAAGAGGAGGATCTAAGCAATGCCAGTTGTACGGAATAAGGAGAAATCGATTTGTAAAGCTTGCTTGATAAGCAAGGCTTCAGATCGAGATCAAAGATGGACTTAGAAATCCTAAGGGATAGGAAAGTCATCATTAGAGGAGTGAAGAGGAGTGGCCTATACTATGTAATAGGCACAACCGAAATTAATCAAATTTCGAAATTAGAAACCCCGAACTAACAGAAGTGCAAGGTTGGTTCATGCAGCAATAAAAGCTCGCATCATCTCTCTAGGCAAGGTTTAATACCTAAACAAAACTCGATCTCCAAAGTGATATTCGGGAGAATTTAGGAGCATTAAACCGATCAGCCCACTTTATTGTACCACCGTAATCAAGAAGATAGTGGTTCACAATTAGAAAGCATGAGCCTCCGGAAGGCATAAGACAAGATGAAGAAAGGAGGAAGAGACTGAAGTTGAGGGAGAAGGAAAAGCCATAAACCCACCTTCAGATGATATTTAAGAGAAAGCCTACCAACTCACAAGGGATTGGCAACCAAGAATCAGCATACCTAATAGAAGGTACACTGAATTAGATTTGGTTGAATATGTTTGCCTTGTGGCTAAAGGTTTTGAGGGTAAGGTTCCGGAAAGTTTTGAAGAAGCTAAGGCTCAGAAGTTGCTAGGGATGCAAACTATAAGGAATAGGAGGGAAGGGAAACTGTGGCTAAACCAAAAAAACTACATCCGAAAGTTTTTTGGTCAGTTCAATATGGAATTGGTAGAACCTACCTCCATTCCTATAAGCCCACATCTTCAGATGGTTGCAGACAAGTGCCCCCAATCTAAAGAAGAGAAGAAAGCCATTCTAAAATACCCCTATGATGTTGGAGATGGTAGCATCATGTATATGATGCTGTGTACCAGACCTATTCTTGCTCATGCTATTAGCATTCTAAGAAAGTTCATGTCTAATCCTGGCTTAGAGCATTGACAAGGACTGAAGAATGTCTTCAGATACCTTACTGGAACTCTAAGTCATGGACTGTGTTTTACTAAGTTTAAGCTAGCAAATACTAACAGTCTAAGCCTACATAGATATGTAGATGCAGAATATCCAACAGATAAAAACACAATGAAATCAATGTCTGCATACTTTTTTACACTAGCAGGAAACACAATAAGTTGGAAGGTACAGCAACAATCAGTTGTATCAATCTCAACCATAGAAGCAGAATTTTATGCAATCACAGAAGGGGTTAAGGAATTAACATGGCTAACAGGCATCCTAGCATAAATTAAAACTAACCTAGATACAACAGTAACTTTCACAGATAGTCAAAATGCTTTATACCTGAGCACAGATCCAGTCTTGCATGAGAGGACCAAGCACGTTGACATTAGACTCTAGTTCGTGAGGGACAAGCTAGCTGAAGGCTTCGTCAACCTGAAAAAGATCAAAGGTGAGTTAAATCCTTTTGATTTCGAAACTAAAATACTAACCCAAAATAAATTCATTTTTTGCAGGGATTACTTACAGATCGAGGAACCCCCATGATAATGAAGTCAGAACCATCAGATCTCACAAGGGGTGAAGATTAGGGTTTTGGGATTTGGGGATTTTTCAGATTTGGGGATCTTTCTTTAGAGTTTTTTCAATCAGAGCTACGATTGTTGAAATAGGAGGGAAACCACATGAAATCAAAGTTGATTTCAGCAGATCTCACAAATTTAGGAAAGTTAGGGTTGTCGGTTTTTTGTGTTTCGCTCACAGATGAGGGTTCTAAGTATGGATTAATGGAGAAGGAGGGAATAGATGTGAGGAAAATCACTTGATTCTCCATCAATCCACACGTAGAAGCACCAAAAGTAGAAGAAATATGAAGAAACAATGATGAAGATGAAAGTATCTGAAGCAGAAGAGAAGGAGACATGAAGGAAAGTTCTCGATGGTGTGTGTTTTAGACACAAATGGCTTGAGACAAAGACACATCCAAGTGACATAGTTGAAGACATAAGTTGAATGGCCTATACGACGTCGTTATTACATCAGAAGCAACCCAATCAAAGCACTGGTGTTTATTCATTACAACAAGCTTCAAAGAGATCAAATGCAGCAGCAACACAAATGGGAATACTAAAATGCACAGCATCAAGGGAGTCACTTAATGACCCACGTGACATGCACATGCTAATGGTCTGATTCAAGCAAGTTAAGCCGAGAGCCTCATTCTTCATCTCCTTCAGCTATAAAAGTCCAAAGCAGTAGCATCAGAAACACAACATCAGTACATACGAAAATTTGTATTCTTCAATTTCAGGATTCATTTTTGAGAGTGAAATCAAGAGTGAAAAGAAAAGGGTTTTAGGAGTGTGCTAGAATACTTACAGTGAGTATTGGGAGAGTTGTGTGACTCTTGCAAGTGATCCAAAATCACTCAAACTCTGTAAAGCCTTCTTTCATTTCTTTTCTTCCTCATTAGTGAAAAACTTACCACCAAAGGTGGGAACCTTGGATGTAGATAGTTCTTGACTATCGAACCAAGTAAAATACTGGTGTCTTTACTTTTCTGCATTTTTCATTCCTACAAATTGACAAATCTTTATTAGTTCTTTGTTGCAAAGATAGACAGTAAAGCAGTAAATAACCCAACACAAAGTGGTATCAGAGCATTAAGACCTCCTGGGACAATTCTTGGACACTTCAAGCAACAAAGAAGCATCAAGAATCATCCAAGATCAGTCAGTAAAGAAGTATAAACAATCAGTCAAGATCAGTTAGTAAGTTCAGTATCAGATACATTCAACATCAGTAAGTGAGTGCATTTTTAAGTTTCTTTACATTACATAAATCATGGTAGGTAAAGAAATGGATGTTTTTCCGGTAAGGAAGACTTTACCATCCGAAACTCGGATGCAAGCTCTTCTTGAGTCTTATGAATGTTATGGTGCAATTGATGATGATTATGACCTTGAAACCGATCCTATTAAGAAGCTGAAAATGCAAAGACTTGCACATTGCAAGTTAATGCTTCACTTATCACCAACAAGGATAAGGAAAGTGTGAATTGTAACACCGCACGTAAGCTTGGGTCAAACTTGATGAATTGTTTGCTAAAGTGTCTTCCTAACAAGATGACACTTCTCCACAACTTGCTAACTACAAAATGAATACTTGGTATCCTTAGATAATAACTTAGACTATTTCTTCAAGCTAGTGCAAGATTTAGAAGCTACGGTAAGAAAATAAGTGAGGAACATCAAGTTGTAGTAATCCTAAAGTCATTACCTTCAATTTAATGCATTCAAGAAGGTAATTAACATGCTAGTGGAGAAACACTTCTTCAGAAAGAGGGTTTAAGATTCTCTTATGGAAGAAATAGATGAAGTCAATCCATTTAAGAAAGAGGTCTGAGTACTATTTGTAGAGAATAACTATGAGAATAAAGCTCATAAGAAAAACAAAGAAGGAAAAGTGGCGTAAGGAAGTGATAAAGAAAACAATCAAGAACGAGAAAAGAAAAGAAGAAAAGGGTAAAGTTAAGACTTGCTTCACTGTGATAAAGAAGGGCATTTTGTAAGGGATTGTAGGAAAAAGAAGAGGGACAAGGCAGCTGAAAGTGGAATTTCAGCAATGTAGAAAAACTCAAGATTCCAGTGAAGATGAAATACTAGCTGTGAGTGAGATATGTGAGGACCTAAGTAGAGAGTGGATATTTGACTCGTGGTGCACCATGCATGTCACTCCTCATAGGACTGGTTCACTATATTTGAACCAATCAACGACAAGGTTAAAATGGCGATTTCGGGCAACAAAGGATGAGGGCATAGAAGTGTTTCCATCAACATGTTTGATGGAAAGAGGAGGATCCTAAGCAATGCAGATTTGTACTGAATAAGGAGAAATTGATTTGTAAAGCTTGCTTGATAAGCAAGGCTTTCAGATCGATCCAAAGATGGACTTAGAGAAATCCTAAGGGATAGGAAAGTCATCATTAGAGGAGTGAAGAGGAGTGGCCTATACTATGTAATAGGCACAACTGAAATTAATCAAATTTCGAAATTAGAAACCCTGAACTAACAGAAAGTGCAAGGTTGGTTCATGCAGCAATAAAAGCTCGCATCACCTCTCTAGGCAAGGTTTAATACCTAAACAAAACTCTGATCTCCAAAGTGATATTCAGGAGAATTTAGGAGCATTAAACCGATCAGCCCACTTTATTGTACCACCGTAATCAAGAAGATAGTGGTTCACAATTAGAAACCGTGGAGCCTCAGGAAGGCATAGCACAAGATGAAGAAAGGAGGAAGAGACTGAAGTTGAGGTGAAGGAAAAGCCATAAACCCACCTTCGATGATATTTAAGAGAAAGCCTACCAACTCACAAGTGGATTGGCACCAAGAATCAAGATACCTAATAGAAGGTACATCAATTAGATTTGGTTGAATATGTTTGCCTTGTGGCTAAAGGTTTTGAGGTAAGGTTAGGAAAGTTTGAAGAAGCTAAGGCTCGAAGTTGCTAGGGATGCAAACTATAAGGAATAGGAGGAAGGGAATCGTGGCTAAACCAAAAAATTACATCCAAAGTTTTTGGTCGGTTTAATATGGAATTGGTAGAACCTACCTCCATTCCTATAAGCCCACATCTTGAGATGGTTGCGCACAAGTGCCCCAATCTAAAGAAGAGAAGAAAGCCATTCTAAAATACCCCTATGATGTTGAGATGGTAGCATCATGTATATGATGTTGTGTACTGCACCTATTCTTGCTCATGCTATTAGCATTCTAAGAAAGTTCATGTCAATCCTCGCTTAGAGCATTGGCAAGGATCAAGAATGTCTTCGATACCTTATCGAACTCTAAGTCATGGACTGTGTTTTACTAAGTTTAAGCTAGCAAATACTAACAGCCTAAGCCTACATAGATATGTAGATGCAGAATATCCAATGATAAAAACACAATGAAATCAATGTCCGCATACTTTTTACACTAGCAGAAACACAATAAGTTGGAAGGTACAAAGAACAATCGGTTGTATCAATCTCAACCATAGAAGCAGAATTTTATGCAATCACGTAAGGGTTAAGGAATTAACATGGCTAATGTGCATCCTAGCATAAATTAAAACTAACCTAGATACAACAAGAACTTTCACAGATAGTCAAAATGCTTTATACCGAGCACAGATCCGGTCTTGCATGAGAGGACCAAGACGTTGACATTAGACTCGATTCAGTGAGGGACAAGCTAGTCAAGGCCGTCAACTGAAAAAGATCAAAGGTGAGTTAAATCCTTTTGATTTCAAACTAAAATACTAACCCAAAATAAATTCATTTTTGCAGGATTACTTACGGATCGAGGAACCCCATGATAATGAAGTCGAACCATCGATCTCTGAGGGTGAAGATTAGGGTTTCGGATTTGGGGATTTTTCAGATTTGGGGATCTTTCTTTAGAGTTTTTCAATCGAGTTACGATTGTTGAAATAGAGGAAACCACATGAAATCAAAGTTGATTTCAGCAGATCTCACAAATTTAGGAAAGTTAGGGTTGTCGGTTTTTGTTTCATTTCACGAGATGAGGGTTCTAAGTATGGATTAATGGAGAAGGAGGGAATAGATGTGAGGAAAATCACCTAATTCTCCATCAATCCACACGTAGAAGCACCAAAAGTAGAAGAAATATGAAGAAACAACGATGAAGATGAAAGTATCTGAAGCAGAAGAGAAGGAGACATGAAGGAAAGTTCTCGATGGTGTGTGTTTTAGACACAAATGACTTGAGACAAAGACACATCCAAGTGACATAGTTGAAGACATAAGTTGAATGGCCTATACGTTGTCGTTATTACATCAAAAGCAACCCAATCAAAGCACTGGCGTTTATTCATTACAACAAGCTTCAAAGAGATCAAATGCAGCAGCAACACAAATGGGCATACTAAAATGCACAGCATCAAGGGAGTCACTTAATGACCCACGTGACATGCACATGCTAATGGTCTGATTCAAGCAAGTTAATCCGAGAGCCTCATTCTTCATCTCCTTCAGCTATAAAAGTCCAAAGCAGTAGCATCAGAAACACAACATCAGTACATACGAAAATTTGTATTCTTCAATTTTAGTATTCATTTTTGAGAGTGAAATCAAGAGTGAAAAGAAAAGGGTTTTGGGAGTGTGCTAGAATACTTACAGTGAGTATTGGGAGAGTTGTGTGACTCTTGCAAGTGATCCAAAATCACTCAAACTCTGTAAAGCCTTTTTTCATTTCTTTTCTTCCTCATTAGTGAAAAACTTACCACCAAAGGTGGGAACCTTGGATGTAGATAGTTCTTGACTATCGAACCAAGTAAAATACTGGTGTCTTTACTTTTCTGCATTTTTCATTCCTGCAAATTGACAAATCTTTATCAGTTCTTTGTTGCAAAGATAGACAGTAAAGCTGTAAATAACCCAACACACGAGAGAAGGTGACTAGCGTTCAAAACTCGTTTTCAGGTCAGAATGTTTCACTCAGATAGCATTGCTTCTTGCGTCTTAAATCAGCAAAGACATTCATCGAAGTCGGTTATGGAGTCCCTCGCCCTTGAGGGACACCAGTCCAAATGCGGGCGTACACGAAAACGTGAGGAGGATGCACAAACCATACCAACTCTGTCCTATAGCGTCGCTGTCACGGGGGGTCCGGGGGTGAATTCTACTGGAGAAACCCATGACTGGCCAGCGGAGGAACCCATTGCACTTGAGGAAGGAGACATCGTCCCTATATCCAGTGAACTTGGGGGAGGGCTGCAACTCTCACAATCTTTCAAAACGAAACTGGATAGCCAATGGGAGACAGCTGTCGTGGTGAAGTTACTGGGACGAAGAATCGATTACCAAGCACTTAGCACCCGCCTGAGGTCCATCTCTAAACCCAACAACCCGATCAAAATCATCGACCTTGCGTATGATTTCTACCTCGTCAGGTTCCTGGATGAAACTGATTTCCTTCATGCACTCACAGATGGCCCATGACACATCTTCGGGCAAGCACTGTCAGTGCAAAAATGGGAGCCATTGTTTAAACCTTCCGTGGGCCAAGTTCACCGCACGGTCACGTAGGTAAGATTTCCAGATCTGCCCATTGCCCACTACCACCCCGACATTCTTAAGGCTATGAGCAACCAACTGGGGAGAACGGTGAAGATAGACGACATAACACTCCAAACTCAGAGAGGGCGTTACGTACGTATTCCAAACTCAGAGAGGGCGTTACGTACGTTTGGCAGTGGACATAGACCTCAGTTCGCCATTGAAGACACATGTGGAGCTCGATGGAGAAGTGATCCACGTGATGTACGAGGGGCTGCCATTGCTGTGCTATAAGTGTGGCAAAGTCGGCCATGATATGGTGGCCTGTCCACAACGAAGCAATGAAGAACAACCGTCTACCACCACTGGCAACAACAGGATGGAGACATTGCAGGACCGTGGCACGACCATTAGGGTAGAAACGATCGTCCCGCCAGCACCGTCGCAGCCACCGGCCAGATCCCCAACGGCTACGGCCCGTGGGTTCTGGTCCAATGAAGGCAACGACAACTAGGCTAATGGTCACAACAGCAACTCCCAGCTCCAAAGCAACGACCTCCTACTTTAGCCAGTACTGTCACATCTCCTCACCAGTCAGGGTCCAGATTCTCAGCTTTGAATGGGTAGGAATTGATGGGGACTGATTTGTTAGGGAAGTAGCCAAAATTGGCTAAAAATTCAGGGTTGGGCCAGCGCATCCCACTTAGAGAACTCATTGGGCTTGGACAAGGAAACCAGCCCAGATTCATCTCACCAACAACTGGGCCCAAACCAAAGCCCAAAAAAGGGCCTCGTGGACAGTCGGGTCTTCATGCTAATGCCACCCAGGGGAACACCAATATTATTCTGAGAAGCGAACGGGTTACATCCCTGTGCTTCCAGTTCTAGCTAAACACCCATGAAAGTAATATAACTATCGTAATCACCTCATACACCCAGATGATTTGCGAGAACCAGGTTCTGGAAAACCAAGATCCAGAAGTTGAGGAGTGGCTCCAATTGATGGAAGGTCTCAAGGACCATGCGGGGCCCAGTCATAACACAGAGAGTCCAGCTCCTCAGTAGCCAGAAGTTCTCAACATCGTGGGCTGTATTGACATACAAGAGGCGCTACCTCGGATGGACAGTAATGAGCTATAGACAACGTCTTACCTGGGAGAGGCGGCCAGTGATGCTCCCGTCCGAGGTACGAATTCGAGTTAATTTCTCTTTGTTTTGTCAATTCTGATTTGGAACTATCAAGGGACTGGAGGGTGTAGCTTCCTCGCCATCCTTCGTAATTATCTTAAAATCTACCAATCTGGTATTCTTATGCTCCTAGAAACCCGGATTAGCGATCCTAGGGCCCATAAGGTAGTTCATTCTTTGGGGTTTGACTTCTCGTTCCCAGTCAAAGTTGAAGGGTTCTCGGGAGGAATCTGGCTTCTTTGGAAAATTTCGTATCACATTGATATTTTTTCAGCGCATCGGCAATTTATTCATACTACGGTCCAGTATGAGTCGCGTTCTTTTGACTTTACTGCTATGTATGCCAGTCCCCAAATCGCAACGCAGAACTATCTCTGGCTAGCGTTAGAATGGGTTGGTCGATCCACCCCTAGACCTTGGATCGTCGGAGGCGATTTTAATGCTAAGCTAGAGGTTACCGATAAGACTGGAGGGGCTCAGGCCACCCATGTAGTGAATAAAAAGTTTCAGGACTGGGTACACGGGAGTAGTTTCTATGACCTCAGTTACGTAGGCTCCAAATTTACGCAGCGTTGCAGGGTCGTCTAAGCTAGATTTGATAGAGTTTTCGGTTCGACGGAGTGGCTCCACACTTTCCCACAGACGGTTATTTATCATTTACCTATCCTCGGATCGAACCATAGACCGCTGAGGATCACCTTCTAACCTCAGATTCCTAGGAATTCTATCACCCCTACTTTTCGTTTCTAGAATGCCTGGCTCACTCACCCTGGGTTTGACGAGATGGTTGCGGAGCACTGGAACCCCGACGAGGTGAAGTTATCCCATTCGATTGCTCACCTTTCCACACAACTTCTCAGCTGGAATCAGATTGAGTTTGGGAACATTTTCTATAGGAAAAACAAACTGATCGCCCGTTTATAAGGCATCCAGCGAGCTATGACTGAGGACAACCTAGATGACCTTTTAGCCCTGGAGGACCACTTGAGTAGGGAGCTTTTGCAGGTCCTTAGCGAAGAGGAAATCTACTGGCACCAGAAAGCTAGATGTGACTGGATTTCACAGGGAGATCGGAATACACCCTATTACCACACTCTCACCCTTTCTAACTTAAGAGACTGAGGATAGACCTGCTCATGAACACTCAAGGGGAACCAGTTACTGATCTAACATAGCTTAGCATTCTCGCTAGAGATTATTTTGCCACCCTATACACACAAGAGGAGGGGACACGTCCTCGTCTCTAGCACTCAGGAGCTTTCCCTTCCCTTTCGGCGGACCGCCTCTAAGACTTATCCCTGCCTATTCACCCCATGGAGATTAAAACGATGGCTTTTGGTATCAACCCAAATAAGGCCCCGGGGGTCGATGGGTTCAATTCTCTTTTCTTTCAGAGACAATGGGAGCGGGTCGGCCCCAAAATCGTTAATTACATTCAGGAAGTCTTCAGGATGGTACATTGGGAAATTGAGTTAAATCAAACTATCCTGATTTTACTTCCCAAAACTTCCTCCCCGGCGAGTATTGCCCAATTTCGGCCGATTAGCCTATGTAATGTGACTTACAAGATTATCTACAAGGTTATAGTCAATCGGTTGAAATCTCCCCTAGATTTTCTCAATCAAGAGAATCAGTGCAGTTTTATCCTGGGTCGACACATTACTGACAATATCATCATCGCCCAGGAAGCCATACACTCGATGTGGAAGAAGAAAGGCAAGAAGGGCTACTTCGTGATCAAAGTTGACCTAAAAAAAGCGTACGATTGCCTTTGGTGGGATTTTATCCAAGATACCTTAGAGGACATCGGGCTTTCGGAAAACCTTATTTGGGTCATCATGAACTGTGTGACAACCGTTTCTATGCAAGTTGCCTGGCAGGTTCACTTTCGACGCAATTCAGGCCTTCCCGAGCCATCCGCCAGGGCGACCCTGATATCGCCCTACCTGTTTGTTTTATGTATGAAACGGTTAGGCCAACTCATTTTGCATAAAGTGAGTCATGGCCAATGGAGGCAGCTCAAACTGAGCCCGTCTGGGCCCCCTCTCTCCCACCTCTTTTTTGTTGATGACTTGGTTCTGTTCGCTGAAGTCACGGAGCACCAAGCACGGGTCATCATAGAGACTACATAAGTTTTGTTAGGCTTCGGGGCAGAAAGTCAACATGGCTAAAACCAGGGTTTTCTTTTCGAAGAATATCTCTCCTGCTAATACTCATCACCTGAGTCAAGTCTTGGGATTCCGGAGTACGACTCATCTGGGCAAATATCTAGGTGTCTCGCTGTTTCATGAACGATCCACACGGCACACCTATCAATTCATCTTAGATTAGGCCCATAAGAAATTGACAGGTTGAAGTGCCATGCATTTGTCTCTTGTGGGATGTGTCAAATTAACACAATTTGTGATCTCGACCCTTCCTATTTACACTATGCAAACTGTGAGACTGTCGCGGCATCTCTGTGATGACTTGGAAAAACTCATGTGCAATTTTATTTAGGGCTCCACAACGGACCATAGGAAAGTGCACCTGGTTAACTGGAAGGCAGTCTATCGGCCCAAAGAGAAAGGATTCTTAGGGCTTAAGCGGATTAGATCCTCAAACGATGTGTTCCTTGCCAAGTTGGGTTGGACTTTGCTTACCCGTCCGTCCGCTTTATGGGTTCGCATCGTTTGTGCTAAATATCGTCTCGAGCCACACCATGCCCCTCAGACGGTAGTTAGGAGTGGAGCTTCAAGCTTTTGAAGAGGAATTACAACGACTTGGCTACTGGTTTGCCAAGGTTTGAAATGGTGCCTGGGCAATGGTAGGTGCATTTCATTTTGGATAGACAGTTGGGCTAAGGATTGGGGACCGCTTTACTTAGTGACGACTGCTTCGATTCCCGACCATGTGCTCGATGAGACGGTTGTGGAGATGAGGTGTAGCATTCCATCACCGATGGGTAGGGTAAATTGGTCATTGGGACGGGCTAGGAGTTTATAGTACATATTTGGATTTGTTCATACATTTGGCCTCTACATATAGAGGAAATATGCATATACATTGGCCTCTTATAGAGGGGAATGATACATTTTGTACATGCACATTTTTGTACATGCATTCATGACATTTTTCGGCATCGGTGTTTTAATGTGATTTGTTTTGTGAAATATGAGAAATTGTGTTTGAAAATTTGAATTGGAAATATCCTAGGAGTGATTTTCAGTCGTTAGGGACCTTTAGATTTATTTTCTAGAAATTTGGGAGAAAATGTCCGGACCGGAGAGTTTTCTAGGTGACAGACTGATTGACTTTATGGTATTAGAATAACTGTCCATTGGCAAGGAAAATTAGATACATGATTTTAGGAATTATAATGTTGAGCCATTGGAATTTGGGGATAACTTGGACTAGAAATGATTTTAAAAGGAGAAAGAATCTTAAATATGATTGAGGAAATGACAGGTGGCAAGTTTCTAGGGATGAAGACTTATTAGATCACCTAATGCCTTAGGTTTTTGACATCCCCTTTAGAAAGTTACCAAAATCACTTTGGCTGAAAATTATTTCTTTCATCTAGGGCATGCCTTCTTCTTCCTTCGATTGATTCTTGTTTCCTCCTCTCTACAAGATCATTGTTGGCCACTTGCTTGCTTCTTCTTTCTTGTATAAGACCAACTAAAATCCTTGAGAAGATGATGATTTGTGAGAGTTTAAGAGCTGACCGTGGGTTTTAGTGAGAGGTGAAGACTTAGAGAAATTTTCGGGAGTTTTGAAGAGTTGGAAGCTTAAGTAGGTAAGGAAATTTCTTATATGTTGTTTATTTGTTGGTTAGATGCATTTATGGTTTTAGATGTGAAAGATTGTGGTAGTTAGGTTGAGTTATGGCTGGATTTTGGAAGTGAAAATATGAAAAAATTGTCGGAGAAGAAGGCCTGGAATCCGCACGTCGCGGCGTGCCTGCGTCACGACGCGGCGAGAAATAATGTTCTCGCCTTAGCGTGTACGAAGGCCCTCGCCGCGGTGAGCTTGTGGAAATTCGCCGTGGCGAGCTCCAACATTCCACGCCGCGGCGAGCTGCTTTATGTCGCCGCGGCGAGCGTCTGTTGGCCGCGGCGAGCCCTGTTTTTCTGAATTGATATGTTTTAGTATTTCGGATATAACCGATGATGTAGACCTCCAAATGAAGTGATTTTTGATTCGTTGTAAACTAGAGAAAGAGGTCTACAATTGATGTGAAGAAATAAAGTTTAAATTCAAGTTATTAAGATCTCAAATATTGAGTGAAAGTTGAGTATAGAATTCTATTGTATCCTAAGGATAGCTTCATGAGATTTGGAGTATAACATTGGGACTTTTGAATCAAGTTCAATGCTTTTGGGGCTCTTATAAACTTAATGCAATGGGTGAATTTGATCTAATTCGAAATGACATTGGTTTTGAGGTTTTTCTTGAAAATTTTTTAGTGTTATGGAATGGTTAATCTAGGAAAAATCTTTGAAGGAGTCTTAGACCTTTGGGAATTTATGAAGTCTTCGATGATCCTTCTAATGGTATCAAATTATCACATTTAGACAATTAGGTGAAAAGTTAAGTTCTTTCATAGTGAAATTTGGGATTTAGCGCCGGAATTGTCATGAACATGCATCGTACATCTTTTACTTGCGACATGTGCATCATTGAATCTTTTTGATTGTGCTTTTAGTAATGGGTGACTATTTGACTGTTATAGAGACACAGTTGGAATGTCATTCCATGGAAGTTGCTGGGACTTCTAGGCAGTAGCTCAGAAGTTATAGGTGAGTAACCTAGTTGGTTCCTCAATCCTTAATTGATTAAAGTTCTGCACGTAGAATTCTGTGAAGAATAATGGTGGGCATGTGTGAATTGTATATGACTAAGATTCCAGACCGAAGGTCCGAGGGATTGGGAGTTTGACATTGAAGTGCAAACTAGTTTTGAATGTGAAACTTTCATGCTTTCATTGTGATAAATTGTGACTGTGTGATAATGTGTATAATTGAGATCGATGTGTCTGATTTCGATAAATTGGATCTGATTGCAACGTGACATTGTAAAATTGTGATAAGTGAATCCTATGCATGATCAATTAATAACAGTTGTGACTAGAGCTGCCACCGAGAGCTATATGCTCAATACTTAATGCGCCCGAAAAGGGACAGTTCAGAGCCACGTGCTCAATGTTTAACGCGCCCGAAAAGGGACAGTTCAGAGCCACGTGCTCAATGTTTAATGTGCCCGTAAAGGGACAGTTCAGAGCCTCAGGCTCACCGATTAATGCGCCCATATTGGGATAGTTCAGGCGCTCGGTCACAACACCGAAATAAATGGGAAAAATGACATGTATTCATTTCATATGCATTTGACTGAATTGTGAATTGGGAAAAAGGTTCAATGCCTTATACTTGTGTGATAACTGCTTTGTGTTATTTCCGAATATGCTATTGTTTGAAAATCTATAAATTGCTTGCGAAATGCATGAATTGGGTGAACCATCGATGATGGTTCCTCACTGAGTTCGGAAACTCACCCAAATTGCAACTTATTTTCAGGATCGAGAGAGTAGACTCCTAGCACCAGAGAGAGACTTTTCCTGCCGTATAGATCATGTTAGCAAGAGAAGTTATGGCGCACAGGTCGGTCAGCTGAGATTTCTTTTGGGATGACCTAGTTAGGCTCTTGTTTTAGCCTTCTTTTGAGTATTGTTCAGACAGTGAGAAACTGATAGACATGTAAATTTCTGCTTTGATGAAATGATATGAGAAAGTATTTTGGTTTTCAATATAGTGATTTTTATATTATAGTTTTATGAGTATGATGCCATGGAAGGTAGTAAAGTGACTGCTCGTAGTTCTCCCTTATTGTAGGATATGTATCGGAATGACCTACGAGCGTTTCGGTGTATACTGCTACGGTAAGGGGGTGCTACATTTAGTGGTATCAGAGCATGGTTTGGTATCTGTTGGGACTAGTTGCATATTTAGGCTTGAATTATAGTGAGAAGAGCAGAAATTGATCAGAATCTTTATTTTGTTATAGGTCATCCGTTCTTGGTGATCAGATTGAGCAACCAGCTGACTAAGGATCAGTTGAAGCTAGTAGGGAGTCATCGGTACCTCGTTCTTAGGAGTGGCCTCCTAGAGTTCCCGTGAGATGGGAGAGGAGGTATGACAGATCATGCAATGGGGTATGGACTTTATAGAAGATGCACCTCGCTGAAGCTAAGGGATGGCTGGAGAGGACTGAGCGAGTCTTCGACCAGATGGACTGTGACTCAGATGAGATATTTGATTATGCAGTCTCTCTCCTTCAGGGCCCAGCTTATCAGTGGTGGAAGACAGTCCCGGGCAGTACCACCAGACCCTGTTTACTGACATGGGAGGACTTCCTGAGGGCTTTTAGAGACAATTATATGCCTAAGGTGTATCTGGAAATGAAGATGCAGGAGTTTTTGGAGCTGAGACAGGGTAGGATGACAGTGGTAGAGTATGAGGTTAGGTTTAACGAACTGATGGGATATGCTATTGCTTTGATCTCGACAGAGGCTGATAGGCACCGGAGATTTGCGCATGGCCTCAACTTGGAGATCCGTACTAGATTGGCCCGATCTGATATGGGCACTTTTGTTGAGCTTAGGGCTGCTGCAGTGAGAGTTGAACAGCTTATGAGACAGAGACAGGCAGAGATGGGTCAGGGGTCCAGGGGGAAGAGACCGAGTGAGAGTCAGGGCAGTTCTGGCAGAGGCTTTAGTAAGCCCCAGAGCAAGACTTTCAGTTCACATGTAGGATCCAGACAGTCTGGGTATGGACAGAGAGGGAGATCTGTTCAGACTGGCAGTGGTAGTGGTAGAGGTGCAGGGCAGATTCCTCTAATTTGTGAGCATTGTGACAAGAGACACAGTGGGGAGTGCTGGCGATTGACTGGAGCCTGCCTTAGGTGTGGTTCCATGGATCATCAGATCAGGGATTGCCCCGTTACGGTGGGAACTCAGTCTGCTATCACTGGAAGATCAGGCAGCAACACGACGGTGCAGCAGAGTCGGGGAGGTGGATCTAGGTCGAGGGGCCGAGGCAGAGGTCGAGGAAGAGCTGAGGGATCCGTTATGAGGATAGAGGGACTGGGAAGCCGACCGCAGTCTCAGGCTAGAGTCTATGCCATGACTCGGCAGGAGGCTCAGGATTCCCCTGAGGTGGTAGCTGGTATGCTTCTGATTTCTGACATTGAGGTTTTTGCATTGTTAGATCCAGGATCCACGCATTCCTTTGTTGCACCGCATTTGACATGTAGATTGCATGGGGATAGGGAGAGATTACTGTAAGGGCTAGAGGTGAGTACACCTCTAGGTAGTACTACTGCATTGGGAGAGGTCTGCAAGGGGTGCTCGATCCAGATTGATCAGCGAAGACGAGAGCGCACTTATAGTGTTACCGCGCGTGAGATTGATGTGATTCTGGGATGGGCCATCGCACATAGGGCCATCATGGACTGCTATACCAAGGAGATCGTATTAGAGTCTCCTGGTCAGCCTAGAGCAATATTCAGAGGGGTTAGTCAGGCAGTGCCAGCCCGGATGATTTCTTTTCTGAGTGCCCTGAGATTGATGCAGGGAGGATGTGAGGCCTATCTGGCCCACGTTATTGACACTAGAGTCGGGCAGAGTCTGTAGGATATTCCCGTAGTTAGGGAATTCTCGGATGTATTTCCCGATGAGTTACCGGGTTTACCACCGGATCGAGAGACAGAGTTCATTATCGACCTCGTTCCAAGTACTGCTCCTATATCCATACCTCCATATAGGATGACACCTGTGGAACTGAGGAAGCTTAAGGCTCAACTGCAGGAGCTGTTAGAGAAGAGATTTATCAGGCCCAGTGTCTCACCTTGGGGAGCGCCGGTATTGTTTGTGAAGAAGAAGGATGGGACTCTGAGATTGTGTATCGATTATAGGCAGCTAAATCGGGTGATAGTGAAGAATAAGTATCCACTGCCTAGGATCGATGACTTGTTTGATCAGTTACAGGGAGCTCAGGTGTTCACTAAGTTGGATCTGAGATCTGGGTATTATCAGCTGAAGATAACAGAGGCTGATGTGCCTAAGAGTGCCTTCAGGAGCAGGTATGGGCATTTCGAGTTTCTGGTGATGTCGTTTGGGTTTTACCAATTCCCCGATAGCTTTTATGGCACTTTTTGAGGGATGACCTAGCTAGGTTTTTGTAGTAGTTTTCTTTGAAGCCATGTACAGATAATGAAAAAAAATGACAGTTATGTAAATTATTGCTTTGATGATGTGAAATGAGAAAATTTTATGGTTTTAAAAAAAATAGTGGTTTTCATATTGATGCTGTATAATTATTGATGCCATATGAGGTACAGTAGTGATTGTTCGTAGTGCACCCTTATCGTAGGATATGTATCGGAATGACCTACGGGCGTCCCGATGTATACCCTATGGTAAGGGGGTGTTACATAAATTATTTTATATTTAATTTTGATATACTAGTTTCAAGAGTTTGAAGTCAAAGTCAAGTTAGCTTGAATTCAATTATTTTTTCTTTTTATTTCTAAAAAAAAAGGCAATTAATAATAGAAATGCATTCACAATTTCCCTTCCGACCGTCGTTGTTTGCAATAACTTTAGCTGTATGGATAATCTGAATTTAATTGAGCAATTCAGAAGATGTTGATTAAGAGATTCCATAGAAGGGTCTGTATAATTGCCTAAAATTTGAAACACATAATATATTTATGGCTAGAAATCTTCTTGTTTAGGGGATATGGAAAAAGGAGTATGGATATGAAATGAAAATTGATATTTGATATGAACCTATTATTGAAGATCTAAGAGTTTCATTCCTTAGTTTTAGGCAATGCTTCATCTCTCTCACAATCTAGAGGAATGGAGGGATTGTTATGTTTTTAATTTTTTTTATATAAAGGTTAGATAAAAGGTATAATTATGAGCCAAATAACTTCATAAGTAAAACTTTAATTTCAATAATAAAATTTATGGTAAAATTAATTAAATAATTGATTATATCATAATTAATTAAAATATTGTAATTAATTAATTAATTAAAATATAATTATTAATTAAAATATAATTATTAATTAAAATATAACTATTCATTAATTAAAATATTATTATTATCATTTATTAATTGTAATATAATTACTTAAAATATAAAATTGATTAATTAAAATATAATTCATTTTGTAATTAATTAATTACAATATTTTTTACAAACTAACTACTATCAATGGTAATGGTAATCATTACTTCCTCTTATCTTAATCCAATAATCAATAGGGGTGGATGAAGCAACCAAAAAAGTCAAAAATAAAGACACAGATTCAGTGGATAGTGACGATGTCATGAAGTAGGCGATTGTTGTCTCCCCAGTTGTTTCTTTCAGAGACAAGCTTTTGGGCGAGGGCTCGACTCATTCTGCTGCAATCCCTCTAGAGGAGGAGGATGAGATTTCTATTGGCGAAGAAGACTACATAGCCACGGTCGAGAATGGGGTTCCCTCGATTACCTTCTCGGACCAGATCAATGGTCTCCTTGATAAGCGAATGAAATTATGTGTGATCATCAAGCTCTTGGGCAGACGGATCACTTACAATGTTTTATCGAATAAGTTGGACAGATTATGGAGGACTAAGTGGCCTTTTCATCTGTCAACTCTTGAGAACGACTATTATATGGCAAAATTCCAATCGAAGGAGGACTATGTTATGGTTCTGTCCGAAGGCCCATGGTTAGTTTTCGGACATTGTCTGACGGTCCAACCGTGGACCCCAACCTTCGATACAATTGAGCCATATCCGATGGATGTTTCAACATGGATCAGACTCTCGGGATTGCCTTCACGGATGTATGTTCACGATGCTCTCACGGCGATCGACAAACAAGTGGGGAAGGTTATTAGAGTGGATTCCATTTCGAAAGTGGCCACCAAAACGCGGTTTGCTCGTATTGCGATCTGCGTCAACTTACGGAAAGCGCTATCATCCAAAATCAAAATCAATGGCCGGTTTCAAAGAATTGAATACGATTCGCTGCCATTTTTATGTTTTAAATGTGGTAAGTATGGTCATTTTAAAGATAATTGTCCGCGTAACAATGTTGGTGTTGTGCAGGGAGCCGTGCAGGTGGATAAAGGCAAGAGTCCGATGTCGAGGACTCAGGCGACACTGGAGGAGCTGGTAAAACGGGTCGAGAGGAAGGAATACAGGTCGTGGATGGTGGTCAAGCGTAAACCCCGGGTGATTACCAAGCCAGGCAACAATCAGAAAAGTGATGATACAGGGGAGAAATTTAAGGGTTCAAGATTTGATCTCCTGGCAGGTCAAGAAGAGAATGAGTTGGCAATGGATAATTTAGGCAAGGATGCTACTCCTAATGATTCTTCTCTAACGGCTACTCGTATTAATAATATAAGAAAGGAACAGACCGGGTCCACGAGCAAATGTCATGGCAGAAAGAATGCAAATGAGCCGATCTCAGAGGCCCAAAAGCAAGCCAATACTGTTGGTAGTATAAGAAAAGGCCAGACAGTTACAAATTTTAAGAAGGTTGCTGATGGGGTGGCCCAGATAACAAATGCGAAGTAGCCCAATCCAGTGGGCACGGTCTCTGACCGCGAGATGCCTATGGAACTGGAGGCACCGGTCCATGATAATCTTATCTTTGTCTCGGATCGGGAAACTGAAGATCAGAGAGGGACGATCGATGGAGATAGGTTTAGAGAAATTATTTCTATGACTCAATTTCAAGCTCGCAAGATGGGATCATATTTGGATCCGAAGCAAAACTCGGTCATTAGAATGGAAGAAAATTGCGATCCTAAAGAGGTGTCGCTCCCTCATTCTAACCAGAAGTGGCCTAAAAAAGCCAAATCGACAGTCACTGTCTCTGTTAGCCCCAAATTTTTTTTAGGATTAATCATGATTAAATTAAATTGATTAAGTTAGATTAGCATTAATTAAGGTGTCATAAATTAATATATGATAGCATTAATGAGTTAGGTGAAGAATTTATGAAGTTAAATATGTTAGTTGGACTTAGGTGAGTTAGGTGTAATTAATGTATTAATTGGGCTTTGGGTCCAAATGAAGTGAG
The DNA here is from genome assembly GCA_029891385.1 of Erythroxylum novogranatense. Lineage (NCBI taxonomy): Eukaryota > Viridiplantae > Streptophyta > Magnoliopsida > Malpighiales > Erythroxylaceae > Erythroxylum > Erythroxylum novogranatense. The sequence goes on along the minus strand of CM057229.1, from coordinate 29,638,276 downwards.
AAAGAAGAGAGGAATTTAATGCAATGGGCTTGAAGGAAAAGAGTTAGTGGGCTTGAGTAAGTAAGGAGGAGAAATGAAAAGAAGAAGAAGAAAGAAGAAGGAAGTAAGTTGGGCTTAGGCTTATTGGGCTTAAGTAATTTAGAAAGGAGTATATAAGGAAGGAGATAAGTGATTTTGTAGGAAAAGAAGATAGAAACGAAATTTGGAGGAGAGGAAAGAAGAGTGTCGTGAAAGGAGGGAGGAAAAGGAGAAAGAAGAGGCTTGTTAGGGTTTGGCATTTCCATGAAAGTGAGTGAGTTTTGAAGAAAGTCCAAGAAGAAAAGTGTGGAGGAGAGTCTAAGTTTCACTTTGAACCAAGAAACCACTTGGTTGGTTAAGGATTTAAGGTAAGTTCTTGGTTTAAGGTTAAGTTTTGTTTGGGTTTTGGTTAGAAAGATGAAGAATAAGATGGGTCTAGTGATTCTCTTATGAATTTCATGATTTAGATTTTAGGTATTTCAATTTCTAAACCCTATGTTGATATGGGGTTATTTTCTTGTTATGCTTGAAGTAGACAAGAAAGAGGAGAAGAACAAGGAGAAGAACTTCCTTAGCAAGTTTAAGCAAGGATAAAAGGTGGGTTTCATATTTATCTTTATGTATATAAGCTACAAATGTAAATAAATGCATGACATTAATGAGCTTTGATCACTTAGTTGTTGTATTAAATGTGTGTGATGGAATGATGAATGTGAGTGTATTAAATGCTTGATGATGATTGAAACCGCTATGAAGAAACTTGTTGAATGAATATAATGAAAGGCATGAACGATGTATGAAAAGATGATTTCAAAGAAACAATGAATTGGATAAGAACAGTCCAATTTCCTTGTATGATTCATGATTGCTATATTATGTGGGTAAGGTATTGTCCTAAGAACTGTCAAGTGCACGTTGACCATGAAACCTTCGCCCGGCTGCCCGATTGTGGCATAGGATGATCCAACATTTTGGACTCCTAAAGATTTGCCCATATAGACTCATGAAATGAGACTATATGGTTGCCAAGAATAAGGACTTACCGAGCCATTTGATGTGTTTCATATGTGAATACATGAAAATGCAAGAATGATGAATGTTTGAATTGTGAGAAATTATGTTTGAGTATTGATGAACATTGCATGATGCATGTATTATGATTGTATTGAAAGATTGCTAAAAGTATGAATAACTAATAGGACTGCTTGATATATAAATATAAATGTGTTACCCACGGAGCGACAGCTCACCTCCTAAAAATTTTTCCAGGAAATGAGCAGGATCCCGAGGAGCAAGCTTAAAGGCATTTACTCCAAGTTTTTCTTTTGATTTTGTTTTTGAAATGATTTTTGTAAAACAATGCTTTAGTTGCATTTTGAGAAGATATTGTATTTTGAAACTTCATTGTAATTGGGCTTGAAATGCCCACTAAAGCATTGTATGAATATGACATGATTTGATGAAGATGGAATGAATGAATTATGAAAGCAAAAATGTTCAGTTTTAATGTATTTTGAGAAATCCATGTATGTTTAAGACAATTGAATCATTGTTATAGTTTGATATGATAGATGATTAAGAGTGTGGCTGTTGCTTCAATGGTGTTTCAAGATACCTTAGGGTTTAATCATGTTATATGAGGTTGTATGATGAGTTTTATGCGGTGGAAGTCTTAGAATTGAAAATTTGGGTAGTTGCATTTTGGGGATGTGCTGTCAAATTTTTCTAAAATTTGACAGATTTCGCCTCAATATTAGACCCTCTTCGGTATGAATTAGATCAATGAGTCTTCATGAAGATTGTAGTAGGAGTTTAGAGTTTTCCAGGGTATATCGCTTGCTAAATTTGGAGTTCGAGTCAAAAGATATGATCCTTACTAGAAATCATAAGATAGAAAAGGTATGAAGGAAATCAAGATAGAAATCGAAGGAAGGAAATCAAGATAGAAATCAAGGAAGGAAATCAAGATAGAAAAGGTATGAAAGAAAGCGGAAGATAGAAATCGGGGATAGAAATCGAAGGAAGGAAATCGAGAAGATAAAAGCGAAGGAAGGAAATCGAAGATAGAAATCAAGGAAGGAAATCAAGATAGAAAAGGTATGAAGGAAATCGAAGATAGAAATCGGAAGGAAGGAAATCAAGATAAAAAGCGAAGGAAGGAAATCAAGATAGAAATCAAGGAAGGAAATCAAGATAGAAAAGCAAAAGGAAAGAAAGCGTAAGATAGAAATCAGAGATAGAAAATCGAAGGAAGGAAATCATAAGATAGAAATCGAAGGAAGGAAATCAAGATAGAAAAGGTATGAAGGAAATCAAGATAGAAAAGGTATGAAGGAAATCAAGATAGAAATCGGAAGGAAGGAAATCAAGAGATAAAAGGTAAGGAAGGAAATCAAGATAGAAATCGAAGGAAGGAAATCAGAAGATAGAAAAGGTATGAAAGAAAGCAGAAGATAGAAATCAGAGATAGAAAATCGAAGGAAGGAAATCAAGATAGAAATCGAAGGAAGGAAATCGTAAGATAGAAAAGGTAGGAAGGAAAGCGTAAGATAGAAACCAGATGATGTAAATCGACGATAGAAAAATAGGACGCTGCAGAGTGTAGGAGATAGAATCAGCCTTTGTAGTCTTCATAAGAGTTGTAGATCTAGATGTCTACTTTCATATGTTGAAAGAACGAAAACATTTGGAGCTATAGATTAAAAGTTATAGCAATCGTGCCAAAAGAGTTTTGATTCGATTTCGGAAGTGAGCATGGTCCGTTGTTTTGGGCATATTTCCCTCATACGACCTCCAAATGAGGTGAGGCTTGAACCATTGGATTTATAAGACACATATCTTTCACTCCATAAAATCTGGTATCAATTGGAGTTAAATTGAGAAAGTTTGTTCTAAAACAAGTGAAAGGTCAGTTAAGAGGGCATGTTTCGGGTATGAACTCTCTTAGGTTTTTGGAGTGTATCTTGAGTATATGACTCCGATTAAGGTGATTCTTGTTTCAGGGAGAACTTGAGACATAAAGCTACAAATTATATGAATAATTCAACCCATGATTTTAGTGTATACATGGTGTGTGCTTGCCACGAAGGTGGAGTTACAATTAAGAATCCTGCAAGATTATAAGCGCAAGGTTTCAGGACAACGAAAGTGGGCTCAAAACGGTTCCACGCCTATGGTACTATAGTAAGAGTAAGAGTGTCAAGTTTAAGGTCTCAGCAAGGCAAATGTCTCGGGGATGGGCTCCACTCGGGCTCACATCCCGGGACAGTCGGGCTCCCGGGATCGGGGTCTGACAGTCTTGCCGATCATCTCCCAAGTTGTGAAGCGGGGTCGGCCAAAGGCTGTCTGCAAAGTTTCTCAAGTGAAAAAGGCCGTGGGAGACGCTGAGTCGTCTGCGGCTTCTGCGTGTGTCTCAGAGGCAGTTGCAGTGATGATTCACACTATAGATAATCTGCAAATTGAGATGTTGGCGATTTTAGGCTCGGGTAATGCTACGAAGCAGAATGGGGTTTTTCTTGCAAAACCGAACTGATCACAGTGCAGCTGCACCGGTGTTTTGATCCTCTTCTTGTATGTTTTATAATTTTTTATATGGACTTTACGACTTTTGTTTGGAATTGTCAAGGATGTGGCAATTCAAAATTTCACCGTTTTCTTTCTGAGTATAGGAGACAACATAACATGAACCTTGTTGCGCTTTTGGAAACAAGGATCAGTGGTAAGGATGCAGACTCGGTTGTTGCGAAATTGGACTATCCATATTCGCATCGGGTGGAAGCTAACAGTTTTGCAGGAGGAATATGGCTTCTTTGGGATGATTATATTACTGGTGACATCATTTTTAATCACACTCAATTTATCCATGCTCGTGTCAAACAAGTTAATGTTTCTTCTTTTTGCTTTATTACGTTTGTTTATGGTAGTCCGCAGATTCAGGGCCGTAAAAAGCTTTAGGAAAACCTGAGTTTAATGGCTGAATTAGTTCAAGGACCTTGGATGCTTACTGGAGACTTCAACTCTATTCTTTTTACGGATGAGAGGAAAGGGGGAGCCATTAGGAATCCAAGGGGTGTCGTATGTTCCAAGAGTTTATGTTTGAGCTGGGTCTTCAGGATATCGGGTTTTGATGGAAGACCCAATAGGAACTTGTCCTAGAGAACCTTCAACAAGATGGAACTATGCCCGAGAGTAGATAGAATCAAGCAAACACACGGAATCACAAGAAACAAAGTTGAAAAGATAGAAACAGAACACAAAGAAAATTGGAGGTGAGAAGAATGTTGATCGGTGAAAAGAACCCTAAGAGAACTTGTCTCTTAGAACTCTAGCAAGAATGTTGGTCAATGGAAAGAACCCTAAGAGAACTTGTCTCTTAGAACTCTAACCTTAGGACGCCACAAAGGAAAACCACTCCTTTGATAAGTCAAGTATTCTCAAAGAATACAAAGAAAGCAAGAAATCTCTCAATATTATTTCTGAATCAAAGACCCCCTTTCAAAGTACATAGAGGGTGCCTATTTATAGGGAAAACTTCCTAACTTAATGTCCTAAAGAAGATATTAAATAAAAGGAAACAAATCAATCCCTAAAAGGAAACAAAATAAACTTATAAAGGTGTTGACTAGATCACCTTATTTAGAGGAAACAAAAAAGGAAACTAAATAAAATGTGATCTCAACATGTTGGTGTTGGATCACATACGGTCCGAGTATTCACAATACACTGCGGAAAAAGACCATACAACAACATGATGTATAATCGAAAATACCAAAGATGTACGAAAATACCTTATTTCTGTGGATAGGTTGCTTCTTTTTCGAATTCCAAGACACTGCAAACGCGAATGCCCTCTACCGGTATCCACACGAGTATGCACGATCCGGGCTGCGACTATGGTGTGCTAGCACGTCCTGAAACTCTTCACGAATGCCGCACGATTTTTCTCTCGGATGGCGGCTATGTAACATCCCGTTACTGTCAACAAGGGCATTATGGTAATATTGGGTCAGACTGATAGGTTTCATTGCATTCACTGATTGAGCATGTTACTGGCCTTTAATTATAGAGGAACATGTTTATTGCATATGCACTTATTCATAGGTACATGCATTCATGATTTTCCGGCATATGAATTGATTGGATTGGAAACTGGAAACTGACTGGATCATGATTAATTGAGGAAATAGGAGTAATTGGGCTTGAATAACTGATTTATAATAGTTTAAGAGTGATTGGTTATTGATAGTGGCTTGTAGGAAATTTTTTGGGGATTCGGGAGAAAATGTCTGGACCAGAAATTTTCGAGTGACAGACCGATTGACTGTATAGTACTGAAAGAATTGTTCAATAGAAATGGAAAAATTAGAGTTATACTGTTAGGAAATGAAAATGTGGAGCCATTGAAATTTAGAGATTGAAATTTGAACTGATTTTGAGACCTATGTCTATAAATACTTAGGTTTGAAATTGGAGATTTTTATCTTAAGGCAAAAAGCTAGCTTCTTCTCTTCCTCCTCCCACGGTGAACGTCGATCCCTTTCGTTGGTAAGAGATCTCGACTATTTCTTGTGGTTTTCCTCTTATTGTGTATGGATAACTTGATTCTTGTGGAGGATGAAGGTTGAGAAGCTTGAGAGTGGTTTATCGTTGAGTTTGAAAGATTTTAGGGTTTACGGTGATTTGAGGGATTTGTGGATTGAGGCTGTGATTGGTAAGTATTTATGGCTTTAATGTTGTTATTAATGGTTAGTTGTTACATTTATGGCATTTAATATGTTAGATGGGGTAGTTGAATGTATTTTATGGTGATTTTAAGAGCATTAATGGCGGAAATCGATCGGAGAAGACGATCGGGCTTTCGCACGTTACGACGAGTGCGCAGGGCGTGAGGGCTTCGTCGTGACGAATAATGATTTTTTCGTTGCAACGAGCTCGGCTGGACGTCGCGACAAGTGTGGATTTATTCGTCGCGACGAGCGGTCTCCACGTTGCGACGAACGGGCTTCCCACGTCGCGGCGAAGGGGCGTAGGTCGCGACGAGGGATAGAAATTCTGAATGGATAAGTGTTAGTTTTTTTGGGCATAACTTATGGTATAGACCTCCGATTGAGGTGATTCTCGATTCATTATGAACTAGGGAATGAGGTCTACAATTGAGGATAATTATGGAAGTTAGAATTTAATTTAAGTGGTATTGATTCATAGAGAATAAGGTCAATTATGGTTCATAATGTGACCTAAGTATTGAATTGGGGCAATTGGAGTTTTAATTGGGATTTTTAATAAAGGCTTTGATCTAATGAATAGGAAATTGTTATAGGGAGTTTGAATTGAGGAAATTGAACTGGATTTTAGGATTGGATCAATTATTGTCGATCAATTGAGAGAAGAGTTAGAATTGGGCATAAGAGTTCAAAATTGGGTTTTAGTGCCGGGAAAATCGTGAACATGCATTGTACATAATTCCATTGAGACATATGCATCACTGAATTGTTTAATTGAGCATCTAATAATGGGACTGTATTTTACTGCTATAGAGGCGTCGTTGGATCATCATTCCACAGACATTGCTGGGACTTCCAGGCAGTAGCTCGGAAGTAAAAGGTGAGTAACCTAGTTGGTTTCTCAAATTGCTGATTGTCTAAATGCTCAATGCGATTTACTTGCCAATGTGAAATTGCATGATTACTGAAATGTACATGATCGAATGGCATGCTTTTCCGTATTGGATCGACTACTCTGCATGACATCGAGAAATGCAATACTGGGCTTTTATAGCCATACACTGAATTACCGAATACTGCATTACATACATAAATGCATGATCAGATAATGGACATGTGACCCAAGTTGCTATTATCACTAAAAAGAGCCTCGAGCTCGAACATCGCATCGACCGCCTCGAGCCTAAGGGAGAAATCACGACACGCCCCTCGCATGAATCTCGATTGAGCACTTGGGCACAACATCAATAATCTGAAAAGAGTCTCATATGCATTGCATACACATGGTGATTGAAATGCGACACTTCATCAATTATGTGATGACATGAGAGATTGCAAATTGTTACATGCCATCAGAACTGTTGTATATCGTGAATTGTGATATGATATAGCAAACCGTTATAGGTTACTGTAAATTGTTATATACTAATTGTATCTTCTTCAGGTTGTCTTTATGCATAATCTGCGTAATGCATGATTTGAGTGAACCATCGATGATGGTTTCTCACTGAGTTCCCAAACTCACCCAAAATTGCAACCTATTTTTAGATGTTAGAGTAGACTCTAGCCGGAGATAGTCTGCATTTCTACCGTCTTGACGTCTTTGGCAAGAGAAGCGATGGCACACTGGTCGGTCAGTTGGATTGGACTTTTGTGGATGACTTAGGATAGATGCTTGTATCAGTTTTCTTTTTGGTTTTGTTTAGGGGACTGATAGGCTTGTCTATTCTGATTCTGGATGACTGTATCAAGATTATTTTGGATATTAAGTTCTTCTAATTTCTGCTATATTATGGTTTTAATTATTACGATGCCATGTGGACTATTAGCGGGATTTTCTGGTAGTGCACCTTTATCGTGGGATACGTGAGGGGGCACTACATTAAGTGGTATCAGAGCATGGTTTGACATCTTTTGGGCATAGTGTATTTTAGGTTGGAATCATTGTAAGAACAACAGGATTGATCGGAATTTCTTGTCTGTTTTAGGTCATCCATTCTTGGGGATCGAGTTGAACAACCAGCTGACCTGGAATCGGTAGGAGCTAGTAGGGAGTCTTCCATGCCTCATTCAGAGGAGTTGCCTCCTCGAGTTCCTATGAGACGGGAACGGAGATATGATCGACTGCGTAAGCAGGGGGCTGTTGACTTTTATGGCAGCACCGACCCTGCGGAGGCTGAGGGATGACTAGAAAGGACTGAGAGAGTCCTCGATCAGATGGATTGCGACCCTGAGGAGAGATTTGATTATGCCGTCTCTTTCTCTGAGGTCCCGTGCATATCGATGGTGGAAGCAGGTCCGGCGGTACCACGGGTGCCCCGTGACACCGACATGGGATGACTTTCTGAGGGCCTACAAGGACAATTACATGCCCAAAGTCTATCTGGAAATGAAGTTACAGGAGTTCTTAGAGCTGAGACAGGGACAGTTGACCGTGGCCGACTATGAGGTGCGGTTCAACGAGCTGATGGTCTATACTTCTACACCGTGGTTACTCGAGGTTGACAGTGTCGGCGTTTTGAGGGCGGACTCAACTGGAGATCCGCACCTATTGGCTAGGTCGACATGGGTAATTTCATTGGTGAGGGCTTCTTTGTGAGGATAGAAGCATTATTGAGACAACAGATGACCGAGACCGGTCAGGGACCAGATTAAGAGATCTAATGATAGCTGAGGCAAAGTCTTGGCGAGAGGATACAACAAGCGTCAGAGTAGGCCCTTCAGATCTGCAGGAGGTGCTAGACAAACTGGTCATGGGCAGAGGGGCAGATTTGTACAGATCGGTAAAGTGGTGGCGTGCAGTTGCAGAGTTTCTGTGACGATCTGTTCAGTTATGAGCATTGTGACAAGAGGCACAGTGGAGAGTGTCGATGGTTGTCTTAAGCCTGTTTGAGGTGTGGCTCGATGAACCACCTGGTAAGGAACTGCCCAGAGACTTTGGGAGCCTAGTCTACTATGACTGGAAGATCAGGCAGCAATACCACGGTACAGCAGAGCCGTGGAGGTGGATCAGGATGGAGAGGCCGAGGCGGAGCAGAGGGGTCCGCAGTGAGGTTAGAGGGACCGAGCAGCAGACAGCAGTCTCAGGCCAGGGTCTATGCCATGACTCGGCAGGAGGCTCAGGATTCTCCGGATGTTGTTGCGAGTATGCTTATGAATTCTGGTTTTGAAGCATATGCATTGTTGGATCCTGGATCCACTCATTCTTTCATTGCACCGCATTTAGCATGTAGACTGCATGGGGATAGGCAGAGGTTACAGTATGGGTTAGAGGTGAGTACACCTCTAGGTAGTACAACTGTATTGGGAGAGGTCTGTATGGGGTGTTAGGTTCAGATCGATCGAGCAGTTTTGAGTGCCAATCTGATCATTTTGCCTCTGAGGGAGATTGAAGTGATATTGGCGATGGATTGGTTGACTGCACATAGGACTATTATGGACTATTATACCAAGGAGGTTGTGTTGGAATCTCCTGGTCAGCCCAGGGTTGTGTTTCGAGGAGTTAGTCAGGCAGTGCCAGCGAGGATGATATCCTTCTTAAGTACCCTGAGATTGATACAGGGAGGTTGTGAGGCCTATCTGGCTCACGTAGTGGATTCCAGAGTTGAGCCGAGATTGTAGGATGTTCCCGTAGTCAGGGAATTTTTGGATGTATTTCCCGAGGAGTTACCGGGATTGCCGCCAGAGCGGGAGATAGAGTTTGAGATTGATCTCATTCCCGGTACCGTCCTTATATCGATACCTCCATATAGGATGGCACCGATGGAACTGAGAGAGCTTAAGGCTCAGTTGCAGGAGCTACTGGACAAGGGGTTCATTAGACCGAGTGTTTCACCATGGGGAGCTCCGGTACTATTTGTGAAGAAGAAGGACGGGACGCTGAGACTGTGTATTGATTATAGGCAGTTGAATCGGGTGACAGTGAAGAACAAGTATCCGCTGCCTAGGATCGATGATCTATTTGATCGCCATGGAGGCTCGGTGTTCACTAAATTGGATCTGAGATCAGGTTATTACCAGTTGAGGATTGCAGAGGTCGATGTGCCTAAGAGTGCTTTCAGGAGCAGGTATAGGCATTTCGAGTTCCTAGTGATGCCGTTTGGGTTGACTAATGCCCCGGCAGCCTTCATGGCTTTGATGAATAGAGTTTTTCAGCCCTACCTGGATCGGTTCGTGATAGTGTTTATTAATGACATACTGGTTTATTCGAGGAGTAGACAGGAGCACGCTGAGCATATGAGGATTGTCCTTCGGGTCATGAGAGAGAGACAGCTGTTCGCCAAATTCACTAAGTATGAATTCTGGCTTGATGAGATTGTATTTCTGGGGCACGTGGTGTCCAGTGAGGGTATCCAGGTGGATCCTCATAAGATAGAGGCAGTTATGAGTTGGGAGGTTCCGAGGAGTATGCCAGAGTTGCAGAGTTTCCTAGGATTGGCCGGATATTACCGGAGGTTCGTCGAGGGGTTTTCGTTGATCTCCGCCCCTTTGACGAAGCTATTGAGGAAGAATGTGCCGTTCAGATGGTCTGAGGAGTGCCAGAAGAGCTTTGAGGAGCTGAAACATCGGTTGACGACTGCACCGGTGTTAGGCATTCCATCTGGGACTGGAGGCTTTGTGGTTTACAGTGATGCCTCGCATCAGGGATTGGGATGTGTATTGATGCAGCATGGGAGAGTTATAGCGTATGCCTCAAGACAGTTAAGGTCTCATGAGGTAAATTATCCAGTGCATGACTTGGAGTTGGCCGCAGTTGTGTTTGCTCTGAAGATCTGGAGACATTATCTGTATGGGGAGACGTTCCAGATCTTCACTAATCATAAGAGTTTGAGGTATCTGTTGAGTCAGAGAGAGCTCAATCTGAGACAGAGGAGATGGATAGAGCTATTGAAGGATTATGACTGCACGATTGAGTATCACCCAGGGAAGGCCAATGTGATGGCCGATGCACTGAGTAGGAGATCGCATGGTAGTGCAACTCAGATTCAGGTTTCGAGGTTACCTAGTCTGATTCATTTGAGGGCTCTTAATGTACAAATAGATTTGGGTCAAGATGGAGCTCTGATTGCTACTCTGAGGCTGAGGCCGATGTTGCATGATAGGATTCGGAGAGTTCAGGATCAAGACTCAGTGCTAGTGAGACTGATTGAGAGAGTCCAGGCTGTTACTGATTTGGAGTTTGAGTTGAGAGATGGGACTTTATGGATGGGACAGAGACTGTGTGTGCCAGATGTTGATGATTTGAGACGGGAGATCCTAGAGGAGGCACATGTAGCTGCCTATGCTATGCATCCTAGTACGACCAAGATGTATAATTCACTGAGACAACATTTCTGGTGGCCTGGTATGAAGAGGCAAGTGAAAGAGTATGTTTCCAGGTGTCTGATCTATCAGCAGGTTAAGGCAGAGCACCAGGCTCTAGTGGGGAAGTTGCATTCGTTGCCCATTTTGGAGTGGAAATGGGAGCGAATTACTATGGATTTTGTGATGGGGTTGCCTAGGTCACCGAGGCAACACGATGCTATCTGGGTCATAGTGGACCGATTGACTAAATCGGCTCACTTCTTGCCAGTGAGGGAGAGCAATACTCTCGATCAGTTGGCCCAGAAGTATGTAGCAGAGATTGTACGGTTGCATGGGGTTCCGTTGTCGATAGTCTCGCATAGGATCCTGTGTTCACTTCGAGGTTGGAAGAGCCTCTGAGATCGCTATGGGTACGAGGTTGAACTTCAGTACAACGTTTCATCCTCAGACAGATGGGCAGAGTGAGAGGACGATTAAGACTATTGAGGATATGCTTCGAGCTTGTGTATTGGAGTTCAGAGGGTCATGGGATCAGTATTTGGCACTGATCGAGTTTGCATATAATAACCAGTATCAGAGTAGTATTGGGATGGCACCGTATGAGGCCTTGTATGGGCAACCGTGTCGATCGCCACTGTATTGAGATGAAGAGGGTATGAGATCGATTGAGGGTCCCGAGTGATTCAGATCTGATGGATAAGGCAGTTGATCGGAGTCGCATCAAGGCGACTCAGATGCATGTAAGAGCTATGTGGATCAACATCGAGAGATGGAGTCTGATGTAGGTGACGAGTGTTTCTCGGGTGTCTCCTGGAAAGGAGTGCTCGAGGTTTGGCCGTAAGGGCAAGTTGAGCCCTCGGTATATTGGTCCATATGAGATCCTTAAGAGGATAGGACCGTTGGCTTACAGATTGGCATTGCCGAGTGAGATGTCCTAGATGCATGAAGTGTTTCATGTTAGTATGCTCCGACGGTACCGTTCAGACCCGATGCATGCGATTCCGGCTCAGGAGATTGAGGTAGCAGTGATTTGAGTTATATTGAGGAGCCGCATGATTATAGGATCACGGGTCAGCGGTGAGGAACAGGTGATTCCATTGGTGAAAGTCCTTTGGAAGAACCACTCTTCCGAGGAAGCTACATGGAGAGGCGAGAAGCATATGAGTCAAGATCCTCATTTATTCGATCGGACAGTATTAAATTTTGAGGACGAAATTTTTATTAGGAGGGTGAATTGTAACATCCGTGCTATGTCAAGAAGGGCATTATGGTAATATTGGGTCAGACTGATAGGTTTCATTGCATTCACTGATTGAGCATGTTACTGGCCTCTAATTATAGAGGACCAGGTTTATTGCATATGCACTTATTCATAGGTACATGCATTAATGATTTTCTGGCATTTTAATTGTGAGTATGAATTGATTGGATTGGGAACTGGAAACTGACTGGATCATGATTAAATGAGGAAATAGGAGTAATTGGGCTTGAATGACTGATTTAGAATAGTCTAAGAGTGATTGGCTATTGATAGTGGCTTGTAGGAAATTTTCTGGGGATTCGGGAGAAAATGCCCGGACCGGAAATTTTCGAGTGACAGACCGATTGATTGTATAGTACTGAAAGAATTGTTCAATGGCAATGGAAAAATTAGAGTTACACTGTTAGGAAATGAAAATGTGGAGCCATTGAAATTTAGAGACTAAAATTTGAACTGATTTGGAGACCTATGTCTATAAATACTTAGGTTTGAAATTGGAGATTTTTATCTTAAGGCAAAAAGCTAGCTTCTTCTCTTCCTCCTCCCACGGTGAACGTCGATCCCTTTCGTTGGTAAGAGATCTCGACTATTTCTTGTGGTTTTCCTCTTATTGTGTATGGCTAACTTGATTCTTGTGGAGGATGAAGGTTGAGAAGCTTGAGAGTGGTTTATCGTTGAGTTTGAAAGATTTTAGGGTTTACGGTGATTTGAGGGATTTGTGGATTGAGGCTATGATTGGTAAGTATTTATGGCTTTAATGTTGTTATTAATGGTTAGTTGTTACATTTATGGCATTTAATGTGTTAGATGGGGTAGTTGAATGTATTTTATGGTGATTTTAAGAGCATTAATGGCGGAAATCGATCGGAGAAGACGATCGAGCCTTCGCACGTTGCGACGAGCGCGCAGGGCGTGAGGGCTTCGTCGCGACGAATAATGATTTATTCGTCGCAACGAGCTCGGCTGGACGTCGCGACGAGCGTGGATTTATTCGTCGCGACGAGCGGTCTCCACGTTGCGACGAACGAGCTTCCCACGTCGCGGCGAAGGGGCGTAGGTCGCAACGAGGGATAGAAATTCTGAATGGATGAGTGTTAGTTTTTTTGGGCATAACTTATGGTATAGACCTCCGATTAAGGTGATTCTCGATTCATTATGAACTAGGAAATGAGGTCTACAATTGAGGATAATTATGGAAGTTAGAATTTAATTTAAGTGGTATTGATTCATAGAGAATAAGGTCAATTATGGTTCATAATGTGACCTAAGTATTGAATTGGGGCAATTGGAGTTTTAATTGGGATTTTTAATAAAGGCTTTGATCCAATGAATAGGAAATTGTTATAGGGAGTTTGAATTGAGGAAATTGAACTGGATTTTAGGATTGAATCAATTATTGTCGATCAATTGAGAGAAGAGTTAGAATTGGGCATAAGAGTTCAAAATTGGGTTTTAGTGCCAGGAAAATCGTGAACATGCATTGTACATAATTCCATTGAGACATATGCATCACTGAATTGTTTAATTGAGCATCTAGTAATGGGACTGTATTTTACTGCTATAGAGGCGCGTTGGATCATCATTCCACGGACAATTGCTGGGACTTCCAAGCAAGAGTTTCTAAGTAACGGTGAGTAACCTAGTTGGTTTCTCAAAATCCTGATTGTCTAAATGCTCATTGTGATTTACTTGCCAATGTGAAATTGCATGATTACTTAAATGTACATGATCGAATGGCATGCTTTTACTGTATTGGGTTGGACTACTGCATGACACTGAGAAATGCAATACTGAGCTTTTATAGCCATACACTGAATTACTGAACACTGCATTACATGCATAAATGCATGATCAGATAATGGACATGTGACCCAAGTTGCTATTATCACTGAAAAGAGCCTCGAGCTCGAACACTATACTGACCGGGCCTCAAGCCCGAGGGGAGAAATCTCGACGCCGCCCCCCCCGAATCCGACCGAGCACTTGGGCACAACACTGAATAACTGGAAAAGAGTCTCATATGCATTGTATACACATGATTGATTGAATTGCGACACTTACTGAATTATATGATGACATGAGAGATTGCAAATTGTTACATGCTACTGTAAACTGTTGTATAATACTGTGAATTGTGATATGATATAGCAAACTGTTATAGGCTACTGTAAATTGTTATATACTAATTGTATCTTACTGTGCCGTGCTGTACGCAATCTGCGTAATGCATAATTTGAGTGAACCATCGATGATGGTTTCTCACTGAGTTCGCAAACTCACCCAAAATTGCAACCTATTTTTCAGGACTGTTAGAGTAGACTCCTAGCTCCGGAGATAGTCTTTTCTTGCCGTGCGAGCGTGCTGGCAAGAGAAGCGATGGCACACAGGTCGGTCAGCTGGATTGGACTTTTGTGGATGACTTAGGATAGATGCTTGTATCAGTTTCCTTTTTGGTTTTGTTTAGGGGATTGATAGGCTTGTCTATTCTGATTCTGGATGACTGTATCAAGATTATTTTGGATATTAAGTTCTTCTAATTTCTTCTATATTATGGTTTTAATTATTGCGATGCCATGTGGACTATTAGCAGGATTTTCTGGTAGTGCACCTTTATCGTGGGATACATGTCGGAGCGACCTTCGGGCGTCCCGATGTGTACCCTACGGTGACTGGGCGCTACAGGCTAGGGTTTCTTGACAATGGTGTCTCTGCTACCTAATGAGACCTAAGCTTCTCCTTTTATAGAGAAACCCTAATCCCATTGAGGCCCCAATAAGTTTTGGCCCATTATTTCTTATATAATAAAAGCCCGACAACTTAATTCAATCTAGCCCAATAAATATATCTAAATATATTTATTCAATACCTAATAAATTAGGCCCAAGAGAATAAGCCCAGATCACATAACTCTTTGTGTGCGACCCTGTAGGCTCATTTGATGTTGGCAATGGGCTTGATCACACTTCAAAGCCCATAAGTCATAAGCGGCCTCTAGCAAGACATTATGACTACCCAAATCAAATGAGAATCGATAATCCGATTTAACTCAGAACTATGGTTATAAGCTCATCCTTTTGTAACACGATATCAAGATTAATCACAAGGCATGGTACATGTCAACCTTTGATTAATCATAGTTTCTTGATCCCCAAGTTGATTGATTATAACAAATGACATTGATGACTCTTCATCAATTCATTTGAGCACAGCCATGCATTTCTTCAGTCACACTTGTCAAGAGGCCCAAATGATATCTCTCTCATTTAAGAGAGGTACAAATCACATCTACGTCATTCACATCCCTCCGCATGATTCATTTAGTGTCCAACATAAGACTAATTATTATTCAATTAAAAATAACTTAGTCTAATATCAAAACACTAAATTCCTCATGTAGGGAACTATGACGACTTCAGGTCAAGGGACTAAAGTCAAACCATATAAAGAATCACTAATGACATGAAACCATGTAGTATTCTTTATGTAGGTCGGTCCAATATATGTTCTCTAACATATATCTATGTTTCTGATTTGATATCTCATATCCATGATCAGTAAAACGTGATCATCAATCAGAACACATACTAGCCTTAATTCATTATTGTTCCACCTATAATGATCGACTGTGTGACGATCTAGAATAGTGTTATAACGCTTATGGTTTTACTATCAAGTCACATACTTGATGACATAAGTCTAATACTATTCATGGAATGTAAATCACATTACATAAACGAAATACATGCATATATAAAGGAATACCTCATAATATATTATTAACAAGTCATAATGTTAATACATGAATAACAAATATCTATTGGCCTAGGACACACTACTAACAATCTCCCACTTGCACTAGGCCTAATCGGTCAGATATCTAATACCCATAGACCTCGTATGACTCTCATGTTTAGGCTGTGGAAGAGGCTTAGTAAGTGGATCGGCAATGTTATCATCTGTGCCCACTTTGCATATCTTCACGTCTCCTCTCCCAATGTTCTCTCTAATCAGATGGAAACGTCTAAGTATGTGTTTGGATCTATGATGTGAGTTTGGTTCCTTAGCCTGCGCTATAGCCCCATTATTATCACAATAAAGGTCTATAGGACTTGCAATGCTAGGAACAACTCCAAGCTCAGTAATGAACTTCATGATCCATACAGACTTCCTTAAGCGCATCCGAGGCAAAGAATGTACTCAGGTTGTAGAATCGACAATGTTGTCTTGTTTTAAACTTTTCCAGCTCATCGCACCTCCATTCAAATAGAACACAAACCCTGATTGCGATCTAAAATCATCTATGTCAGACTGAAAACCAGCATCAGTGTAACCATTTACAACGAGCTCTCCTTCAAGTCCTCCATAGACTAGGAACATATCCTTAGTTCTTCTCAAGTACTTAAGGATATTCTTAATCGCTATCCAAAGGACTCTCACCATAATTAGATTGGTATCTACTTGTTATGCTCAAAGAATATGAGACATCTGGTCGAGTACATAACATGGCATACATGATAGATCCAATTGCAGATGCATATGGAATCTTATTCATGCGCTCAAGCTCTTTACCTGAAGTAGGACAATCCTTCTTAGAATGCTTGATTCCATGTGACATTGGCAAGAATCCTCTCTTGGAATATTGCATACTGAACCTTTTCAGTATCTTATCTATGTATGTACTCTGACTTAGGCCTATAAGCTTTCTTGATCTATCTCTATAGATCTTAATGCCTAAAACATAGGCAGCCTCACCTAAGTCTTTCATTGAGAAACGTTTCCTTAACCAAATCTTGACACTCTGTAAGGTTGGAATATCGTTTCCAATGAGCAGTATGTCATTAACATATAAAACTAAAAAGACAACAACACTCCCACTAACCTTTTTGTAAACACAAGGTTCATCTTCATTCTTGATGAATCGAAACTCTTTGACAACTTCAACAAAACGAAGATTCCAGCTTCTTGATGCTTGCTTCAATCCATAAATGGATCTTTGAAGCTTGCACACCTTTCCCGAATTCTTAGGATGGACAAAACCCTCAGCCTGTATCATATATACATCCTCAAGTAAGTTTCCATTAAGGAAAGCCGTTTTGACATCCATTTGTCATATCTCATAATCATAGTATGCAGCTATGGCAATAAGAATTCTAATGGATTTGATCATGACCACTGGAGAAAATGTCTCATCATAATCAATTCCATGAACTTGTCGATAACCTTTAGCAACAAGTCTTGCTTTATAAGTGTGCACATTTCTATCCATGTCGAGTTTCTTTTTGAAAACCCATTTGCATCCAATGGTCTTCAAGCCATCAGAAGGATCAATCAAAGTCTAAACTTGATTGTCATACATGGATCGCATCTCTGCTTTCACGGCCTCTAACCATTTAGCATATTCTGGGCTTTCCATAGCTTCTTGATAGGTTGTGGGCTCATTATGATCGATGAGCATCACATTATCATCATCAGTAACGAGAAATCCATATCTCTCGGGCTCATGACGAATCCTATCAGATCTACGTAGGCCTTGTGTTGTTGAAGTCTGCTCATCAACAGCTTGTGAGCTCGCTTCAATATCCTTTTCAGGCTCAATGTCATTTTGTGAAACTTGAATTTCTTCAAGTTGTACTTTACTCCCACTGTTTCCTTTGGAAACAAATTCCTTCTCTAAGAAAAAACCATTTCGAGCAACAAACACTTTGTTCTCATTGGGATGTAAAGTAATATCCTTTAGTTTCCTTAGGATATCCCACAAAATAACATTTTTCAGATTTGGGTGCCAACTTGTCGGCAATTGGACGCCTACATAAGCCTCACAACCCCAAATCTTTAGAAAAGATAAATTGGGACGCTTCCCAGTCCATATCTCATAAGGTGTCTTTTCTACAGCCTTTGAAGGAATACGGTTCAATATGAATGCTGTTGTTTCTAAAGCATAGCCCCAGAAATATTTTGGAAGATCAGTTTGACTCATCATTGGTCGAACCATATCTAATAGAGTTCGATTTCTCCTTTCAGAAACACCATTCCATTGAGGAGTTCCTGGAGGAGTCAATTATGAAACAATTCCACAATCCTTAAGATAATCATCAAGCTCTTGGCTTAAGTATTCACTTCCTCGATCAGATCGAAGGATTTTAATTATTTTGCCAAGCTGATTTTGTACTTCATTCTATACTCTTTGAACTTTTCAAAAGATTCAGATTTGTGCTTCATTAAATAGACATATCCATATCTACTGAAGTCATCTGAAAAAGTAATGAAATACAAATAACCTCCTCTCGCTGAAATGATAAAAGGACCACATACATCGGTATGTATAAGGCCCAATAGCTCATTGGCCCTTTCCCCTTTACCTGTGAAGGGGGCCTTTGTCATCTTACCCAGTAAACAAGAATCACATGTCTCAAAAGATTCAAAAGAATCAATGAATCCATCTTGATGGAGTTTTGAAATGCGTTTTTCATTTACATGGCCTAAGCGACAATGCCAGAGATAGGTTGGGTTCAAATCGTTAGATTTAAACTTCTTGGTATTTATGTTATAGATGGGCTCATTTGTAACAAACTCAGTGTCTAGAGTATAAATGCCATTTAATTGACGCACAATGCCATATAAAATGTCATTCTTATAAATGGAAATACTTCTATTCTCAATAGAAAATTTAAATCCATCATTCTCTAAACAAGCAAAGAAATAATGTTCCTACTCATAGTAGGTACATAATAACAATTCTTGAGTTCCAAAATGAGCCCAAGAGGCAAAATAAGATCATAAGTCCCCACGGATAAAGCAACAACTCTTGCTCCATTTCCCACGCAAGCAGTCGATCTCACGGACATCAATCTTCTAGTCCTTCTTAGACTACGCACATTAGTACAAATGTGAGTTGCAACTCCGTATCTAATACCCAAGATGCGTATGAGTAAAATTGATTTCTATAACAAACATACCTGAAGAAATAGTCGCACTATTCTTCTTCTCTTTCAGCTCTTCCAAATAGAGTTTGCAGTTGCTTTTCTAATGACCAGGTTCATTGCAATGAAAGCAAACTCCCTCCTTGGGTGCCTTAGTCTTAGCTTTAGGCTTGGGCTTAGGCTTGGACTTGGGTACTTTACCTTTGTCCTTTGCTGTGCCCTTCTTGAAAGCTTTTCCCTTTTGAACCACAAGAACTTCATTGGTGGTCTTAACCTTTCCCTTTAAGTTCTCTTCAGCAGTTTTCAGCATCCCATGCAATTCATCAATGGACTTCTCCATATTATGCATATTGTAGTTAAGAATGAACTGATCATATTCATCAGTCAAAGATGATATAATAAGATCAGTTGTCAATTCTTGACTAACAGGTGCACCTAATTTCTCAAGATGATGAATGTAACTCTTCATCTTGAGAACATGAGCACTCACGGGTGTGCCAGGAGTCATCTTGCATGAATTCAATGCCTTAGTGGTTCTAAACCTCTCTTGGCGTGCTTGCTCTTGAAACATAGCTTTCAGTTGAGCAAGCATGTCATAGGCTTCTATTTCCTCTAAATCCTTCTGAAGGTCAGAGATCATGGCGCCTAACATAAGGCATGACACATCCGTAGAGTCATTGATATGCTTCGTGTAAGCATCCTTTTGAGCCTTAGGTGCATTTGTTGTTGGTTCCTCAGGGATGGGCTCTTCTAAGACATAAAGCTTTCTTTCTTGCTTGAGAACAATTCTCAAGTTCCTATACCAATCTAGGAAATTTGTTCCATTAAGCTTTTCTTTCTCTAAGATAGATCGCATAGAAAGGTTTGTGGATGGAGTAGCCATAATCTACAAAAATTATGCAATAAGGGTCAACATTCATATATTATGAGGTATTAGCTCCCACTTAAATAAATAACCCTCAATTGAAAAATGGGAGAAATAAGATCCATATTTCACTAAGTCCTAAGAAAGCTTTGGCTTAACACTCAAAACTTAGTTATTTAGGTAGAAAACTCTTTTCAATTACATCACATGTAACTCTTGATGGGCTTATGTTAAAATACATCTTATGTACTGCATGTATGTAAAAACCCAATTGATCGCGGTTCTGTCGATGCGATCTTACGATCGATCCTTGGAAACCGGTCAAATAGAATAAATTCCAAGATTGCGGTGTAGGATGCAACCTCGGGTCGTCTCACTTAATTGGAACCAAATGAAAATGGTCTAATCTAGCCTAAATGTCAAAAATTGCAATCGAAGTTGATAAACGGGGTTTTGGTAATTTGGTCAAAACCGGTAAAGTAATCAAAATTTAACAAAAGTATAAAAGAATATTTTGGGATTTTGAAATAATGCAATAAACAAAGAATCGGATAAAATCAAATTGATAAAATCCTCTTGAAAATGAGGCTCAGGCTATCACAGTTCAAAAATGGTTTTCGGGGATACAATCCACTAAGTTTCGAAAGATCAACCCTAAAGGACTCTTTAGGTCCAAAGATTTAAATGAAACTCCATCATTTAAATCTTTGTTAAAAACCTTAGTGTGACAATTGGACAAGCAAATGCAATTGGTCAAATGAATAAAACACAACAATCTCAATCAAACACAACTAGGCAGATTAAAACCGTGAATGCAGTATCCAATGACATATATGAAACTATCATATATTAAGCACAAAACATTCTACAAATCACTTGTCCAAATTTCAACATAGTATCAACACACGGTTAAACTATAACAATGCTAATCTAAATATATCGATGCAATCCTCTAACTCAGAAGTTTACACAAATATACTAGACTTCAGATACTAAGTGATTACTCCCCTTCGAAGCTCTGTAAACTCAAGCCATTGCTACATCTTCAAGAGGAAGGTTGGCTTAGCTACGCATGACTCCGGTCGATCCCTCGGATACTGGAGAATGAACGAGGCTCATGTTTGCAGAAGACGATGACGGTGATGATGGCGGCTGTGGTGATGATGATAGACGATACTGAAAATGTGAAGGTCTTCTCCTTCCAGAGTCTGCGTTCCAAGCCGTCTCTGTATTCAAAAGTCTGCGTGACGAAAAGTCTCTCTCTGACCTAAAAATAGCAAGTCTTATATGATGGATCACGGGCCGGGTTGGAACAGTGAGATGAACTTTCCATAAACAGGTCGGGTATCCGCTCATACTTCGCGACGAATAAGATAAATGAATTACATTCATCACGACGTGTGCACTCGTCTGCTCGTCGCGTCGTGTACATCACCGTGCGTCGCGACGTGTGGAAGTGTGCTCGCCGCGTCGTGTGAGATGCCATGCGTCATGACGTCGGAAGGGCTGTTGACTTCTACGTTGACTCCTTTGTTCTGCAACAAAACAATAACAACAATTTGCAGTATCAATTGTCCCAATAAAACTATGGAAAATAAGTATCAAATCATGACAATTTACTGACAAATTGAGAATTGAAAGAACTCAGTATGAGGAACCAATTTAAGCACAAAAATCATCAATCAGGAGTCAATGTGTTGGACCCCGATCTTTTGATGGAAATTAGAATTATTAAAATGGAATTCAATGAGTGTGTTTGTATAGGTATTGTGTTGTGGATGTTATTGTATTTAAAGAAGATTGATGACAAATGAAGTTATTGGTTTTGATGACTTTGAAATTTGAGTAGATTTGTATGAGTTATGAAAATTAAAGTGAATGGGTTGATTGAAATGGAGTTGAAAAGCAAGAAATGATTAGTGAAAGTGTTATATGTTGAAGAAAATTAGAAAGTTTGACTTTTTGGAGTAAAAAGTTGACTTTTGATTTAGGCAGATTTTGAGGAAATAATCTACATGAAATTTGTAGATTATGTTGAGAACTTTTCGTAGCCATAAAGTATGATATTTTTCGATATCGGGATTGAAAGTTATGATATTTGAAAGTTAAGTGTATTTTGCCTTGGTTTGGAAAATGCTATTAAGAGTAAGATTACGTATGACTTTTGTGAAAGAGAAATGTGTATGCGTATATCCTTTGGTGTTGAGTTTGATGTGGGGAAATGACTTTGCAATATTTTATTGGAGATTTGAATTGTGCTTGAGATGAATTAGTTGAAGAGTTTGTGGTAGTGGGTGAATATGTGAAGCTGATCGACCAGTCAGTTTGTGTGGAGTTTTTGACCCATTTAGGGGTCAATATGATTTTTAAGGCCTTAATAAAAGTTGTAGATCTTTCTTCAAGCTTTCCATAAACACCAAGTTTGTTAAATTTGGAGTTCTGGATCAAAAATTATGATGTTTGCAAGTTTTGGTACTGTTGAGAAATTATCGATCAGTCATCTTTGTGCAAACTTTTGATTCCTTTAGTGTCCGAGCTTGCCTTTAAGTCCTTCTTGAAAATGGTAGAGCTGTCTCTTAGCTTTCCAATGAAACAAACCACGTCTGATTTGGAGCTCGGAGTCAAAAGTTATGAGGGTTTGAAGTTTGAAGGTCGGATTGGGTGCCGACCGACCTCTATTGGCCGACCGACCTCTGATGGCCGAGTCGACCTCTGTTGACCGACCGACCTCTGTTGGCCGACTGACCTCTGATGGCCGACCGACCTCTGTTGGCCGAGCCGACCTCTGTTGGTAATCGAGCCTCGATGGTCGATCGATTTTAGATTCTGCCGAGCTCGACCTCCTTCACTCTTTTGAGCATAACTTCTTCGTCCGACATCCGATCGATCTGATTATTTTTGGAAATTAAACTGGAGACATGAGGCTACAAATGTTATGAAGGAGCCGATCGACAATGTAGCCTCCAAGACTTTCAAATATGGGTCGGAAGTTAGGTATAGAGTTCAGTCTCAGCTTTGTAATGGTATGAGCAGTGTTTAGTATTATAGGTCGCTAGAGCTCGGATTGAGTTGATTCTTTTTGTAAATTAAACTAGAGACATATATCTACAATTAATCTGAAGGAGCCGATCGATAATGTAGCCTCTAAGACTTCCAAATATCGGTCGGAAGTTCAGTGTAGTGTTCAGTCTCGGTGTTGTAATGGCTGAATAGTGTTCAGTGTTATAGGTCGCTAGAGCTCGCTAGAGCTCGGATTCAGTTGATTCTTGTTGGTAATGAAAATAGAGACATGGGGCTACAAATGTTATGAAGGAGCCGAGCTATAATGTAGCCTCTAAGACTTCCAAATATAGGTCGGAAGTTCAGTGTAGTGTTCAGTCTCGGTGTTGTAATGGCTGAACAGTGTTCAGTTTTATAGGTCGCTAGAGCTCGCTAGAGCTCGGATTCAGTTGATTCTTATTGGTAATGAAAATAGAGACATGGGGCTACAAATGTTATGAAGGAGCCGAGCTATAATGTAGCCTCTAAGACTTCCAAATATAGGTCGGAAGTTCAGTGTAGTGTTTAGTCCTGGTGTTGTAATGGCTGAGCAGTGTTCAGTATTTTGGAGATATCTCGACCGATAGAGCTCCGATTGAGTTGGTTCTTGTTGGTAATGAAAATAGAGACATGGGGCTACAAATGTTATGAAGGAGCCGAGCTATAATGTAGCCTATAAGACTTCCAAATATAGGTCGGAAGTTCAGTGTAGTGTTCAGTCCCGGTGTTGTAATGGCTGAGCAGTGTTCAGTATTTTGGAGATATCTCAACCGATAGAGCTCCGATTGAGTTGGTTCTTGTTGGTAATGAAAATAGAGACCTGGGGAT
This sequence comes from Erythroxylum novogranatense, assembly GCA_029891385.1. NCBI lineage: Eukaryota > Viridiplantae > Streptophyta > Magnoliopsida > Malpighiales > Erythroxylaceae > Erythroxylum > Erythroxylum novogranatense. The sequence continues at coordinate 29,614,318 of CM057229.1, read as the reverse complement.
ACAAATGTTATGAAGGAGCCGAGCTATAATTTAGCCTCTAAGACTTCCAAATATGGGTCGGAAGTTAGGGGTAGTGTTCAGCCTCGGGTATGAAGAATAAACTTCAGTATTTTGGATATATCTTGAGCTATAAAGCTCCGATCGATCCGATTCTCAAAGCGATGGATTCGTAAGACATAGAGGAACATTTCTTTAGAAGAAAGTTTTATCAAATGACTTCATTTACCTAATCGAAATAATCAGACAAGATGTCAGTTTTAAAGACCAATGAAGGGGCAATTTTGGAAGTTTACTTAAAGGGTTAAGTTTATAGGCTTAAATGGAGGGGCTTATGGGTCATTCCTTATTCATTAATTGACCTGGTACTATAAAAGCAAGGGGGCTGTAGTTGTTTGAAGGAGAATCACGATTATTGCCCAAAAGACTTAAAAGAAATAAGAGGAGAGAAGAGAGAAAGCTTGTTTCGGTGGAGAAGAACCGAAGAGAAGAAGAAGAGAGCTTCAAAGGTTCAGTTTTCTCTAAGTTTCTTGAGGGGTTTTTGGTGCTTTTCAAAGGGAAAGGTGAAGAAGAAGATGAAAGCTTCTTATGGAGCCCAAAAATCTGAAAGTGGTGGGAGAGAAGGTAAGATGCGAAATTATGAGATCTGTGAATTTTGATGAATTTCTGGTTTAGAAATATGGAAAAGGGTATGGGTTTGTGGAGTATGAAGTTAATTTTGTTGATTGCTTAATATTATGGGTTTAGTTTTGGATGGAAATTAATTAGGGTTTATGCCCAATTTTGTAAATTGGGGATTTTGGAAATTTGTGATTTAGATGGCTTGGTTACATGTGGAATTAGTGTGTTCTAAGTTCAATTTGAGGATTATGTTATTTATGAGATTGAATTTGTGGGAAATTGGTGTAGGGAATTTTTCTATTGGAAGGAAGAAAGACGCAATGGTCAAATTGAAGTTAAGGACAAGCTTCTAGGCAGGAAATCGAGGTGGGTACCTGTTTATAATAGAATTTATAAGCCACTACTGCCTTCTTTAAACAAAGAGATTTTCTAATTTCAATTGCATCGTAAATGTTGCATCATTGTATGAATGATTTGAAAAATCATTATTGATTCAATACATGAACTTTTGTCGAATTGCAAAAATACATTGTGTTATGCCTTGAAAGATTCCATGGCATTTCGTATATTCGAAAAAGAGCATTCGATAAATGATATTGAGCTTGAATATGATAAAGGTTTGAAAAGTTATGATTTTCGATTAGTTTTAAGAGTGTTTATAAAATATGGTTTTATGTAAAGGTTTGAAAACTTGTGATTTCGTGATAAATTAGGAAGGGTATAGAAAATATTGTTTATGGAAATATTTGAAAGTTTTGATTCCTAAAAATGCTTTGAAATTGTCTAGAAAATGGTTTATGCAAATGTTTAAAAATTTACGATTTCGAATACTTTCGAAATTATTTAGAAAATGTTGTTTATAAAAGTGGTTGAAAGATTTTGATTTAGAATATCTAATGTTTATAAAAGTATTTGAAAATTTATGATTTCGACATTGTTTATAAAAGTGTTTGAAAAGTTTACGATTTCTGAACTTGTTTATAAAATGTTTGACAAAGTGTGATTTCAAATGCGTTTGAAATTGTTTAGAAAATAAGGTTTATTAAAATGTTGAAAAGTACGATTTAGGAATCGTTTGAAATTGTTTAAAATGTTGGTTATGTAAATGTTTGAAGTCTTTGATCTTCGTATGATTAGATTCCTTACTTTTAAAATGGTTTTAGAAATTGTTTTAAGAAATTATACAAGTTTTAAATGTTTGATAAATTAAGAAAATTTCAAGTTTTGAAAAATGACACAAAGGTTCAATTTCGGTTTTCAAATGATTTGGCGATTGATTGAAAATTTAGAAAGTATTGAATTTTATTATTCCCGAATATTTTTTGAAAAAGGGTTACGAGTTTTAAAATGAATTGAGAAATGAAGAAAGATTTTGAAATTCATTTCAGTGGTTGGGATTTAAGAAATCGCATAAATTGTTAAATTCTTTATTTTCGATAAATTCGATAAGTTATGAAAATGCTTTCGGAATGTTTCTTTAGAAAATACAAGATTCATGCAAATTATGTTTTTGAATAAATGTGCTTTATAAATTTGCATACGTTTGGTTTATGTTTTAAAGAAATAACTTGCATACATTGTTCTGGCTTTGGTCTATACGTGATTAAATTGTTGAATTATTATGATCATTGAAATTTCATTGCAATTGGTGAGTTATGCTCATGTTATGCCATTAAAATATGTTATGACATTTTGCATGAATGAAAAGATAGAAAAGCTTGAAAGTATGGAAACATTCGATAAATTGATTGAGCACAAATTGTTATGTGCTTTTATGTGGGCGAGAGAGGAACGTTGTGTTAGTCACGTGCACGTCGACGTATGGAAAATTATAGCCTTCTCCCGGCTGCCCGCTTGTGGACCTACGAGATCCAAATCGGACTCGTTGTGTTCTGATATAAACTTGGTTTATCCGTCGTGTTCTGAACTCTCGAGCCATGTGTTGTGCATTGCATATGTGATTTGCCATTGCATTTATGAACTATCAAGTTGATGCATTCATGTTTTGCAACCTATGGGTTTATGGTGAAAGCCTAAAAATCATCGCTTTGCAATTGTGATTTGACTACTGCAAGAACGGAACTTTTAGAAAATGTGTTTCTGATTTCAAAGAAATGCTTTCTAAGACCATAAAAGAAAAGAATTTCAAGGATTTTGCTTATATTTTGTTATAAACTGTTACCCACGAGTTATAAGTTCACCCCTTCATTCCCATCCACAGTGATGAGAAGAAGATCGGGTGAAAGAAAGTGAAGGTTTTAAGTATATTGTGTATTGTGTATTTGGATTTTATTATCGATGTTGTATTATGGAATATTTGGTAAGCACGTATTCATGCGAATATACTCTATGGAATTGTCTATGGAATGCTAAAATGAATTGTGATTTGAGTATGGAATTGAGATATAAGTTCGTGTATGATTATTGGGGATTGTGTTGATATACTATGTTAAAGGATATGGATATGTAGATATAGGATTGCGTGTGTTGAGTTGGATTCGGACGGGAGTCCGATGATTCAGTTATTGTGAGAAATATAGAAATGTATTTTGAACACTTTGCGAGTTTAGGTTAGTTAGGATGCGGCCGTTATCTTTGCCGAAAATTTTGGTAAGATGGGTATGAAAATGAGAATTGAGATTCAAATGGGTGTATAAGAAAATGATTATGAATTGAAAAATTGATTAAGGAAGAAGAAAGAAGAGAAAAAGAAAAAAAAATTTATACCGGATTTTTTTTCAGATCGGATAGTCTAGATTTCCAACGCGATCATATTCTCTAAGCTATTTGTTCACGGATGTCGGAAATCGGTTTCGAATCTATTTGTATTCGATTCGTTTCTTCCGCATTTTGTTATTGATTCGCCTTCGGATTTAATTTATCCAATTTGAATTCGCTTTGTTTCCTTCGTTTTTCGGTTGGGATCCGATTTTCGGATCGGGTCTCAACACAATGCATGCATAAGCAGCTATGAAAATGCAGCCAATTTATAATATAAACTTGGCTCAATCAAATTCCCCCACACTTAGACCTTTGTACTCCTGGACAAAGTTTTACAAGAGTCAAAAAGAGTGCAAGAGAAAAGAAAATATCTACCCATGCTCAAAACAATAAAAGGAAATTGGCTGCAAGTTACTTCCTCGTAATTCAACCAAAGCAAAATGAAAGAGTGCTACTAAAATAAACATTGAAAGAATCCAAGTACAAGAGATTGAACAAAAGAGAAGCACTTAAGGTATAGTGTTTGCACTCAGCTCACTTGTGTCTAGGGATATTTTTCTCTCAATCTACTTAATCCACCTCCTCCATAGGCTTGTGTCAATTCTATTTCTCCACCACAAGAACTATCATTTTGAAGATCAAGAGGATTTTGAGGGTTGTAATGTATGGAAGGCTAAATGAATGGGTAAAGTAAAAGAAAGAAAATATGAGCATATGCACTAAATGTGAACTGATGTCATCTGTAGAATTCAAACTAAACAATTGCATAAACAGAATATGTGAACTGATGTCATCTGTAGAATTCAAACTAAACAATTGCATAAACAGAATGCAACATTATTCTTTTCTTTCTTTCTCTTTTCTTCTGCTTTTGCTCTTTTTTTTTCCTTTTTTATTGGACATTTTAGAGACATTGTCTCTTTCTGGAAACACAAAATTCATCATCATTTTTTTTGTCATATTATTTTGAAATAAGCAACATAACCAATAACACCACAAAGGTATGAATGCAAATGCTCATAACAGGAAGGCTCAAAGGGCTAACAAGGGATAAATGTGCAAGGGGCGGTGTTTGGGAAATGGGTTTAAGAAAGAACGCCTATCACATCCGCAAAAATCCAGTTCATTAAGCTTCAAATAAGAATTAAAACAAGTTACGGAGAAAATGAAATAAGAAGATGCACACAAAGATAGAATGAAAATTTGGGCTCAAATATCCTTCCACAAGGTATGATCTCAATGAACAATCTCAAGTCTCAAAACTTAAAATGCCACTTTGTTAGCATGCTTTCATTTACTTTGTATTGAAAACGTTGAAAGCAAGATTTTGTCAAGTCCAATTATCATTAAAAGAATGGAAGGTGTTTTCAAAAACTCAAGCATCGTTTTAAAACTAGTAAAAGCTTTGAAAACAAAAGCCACAAAAGTCCAGTGCAAGAAAAATTTGAAATGAGTGGAAGAATTAAGCACAGAATCATTCATGCATGAGTATGGACGTCGCGACGTAGCAAGGATGACGTCGTGACGTATACCAAATTTGAAGAACGCTTCGCCGCGACGTATGGACACTCGTCGCGGCGAAGAAATGCAGAATGATAGAAAATACAACAAGTTTATCAGCAGAAAGCACCAATTGGCCAACAATATAATATCAACAGTCATGCAATGTGAAAAATAAATAGGGAAACAACTCCCTCACACTTGAAACACACATTGTCCTCAATGAAAGTGTAACAGAAGCAAAAGAGGAGAAGAAGAAGGCACAAAAACAAAGATTGATCATTAAGTGGATTAAGTCAAGTACAAAAGACACAAAAGAACTAAGGAACTAAATCTGAAAGAAAAGAAAAAAGAAAAGAAATACAAGAAAAGAAAACAACGAGAAAGACAAAACTAAGTCATAGGTCATCGGTGGCGGATCCGGAGGGCAGCGACGAGAAGCACTAGGACCGGTGAAAGATCACAGGAGGCGGGAGGAAGTAATGCGCAGCCGATCCATGATCGTGGTGAACATCGAGGTGTAATACTGTCGGTCGGCAGCCATCTGAGCCTCTATGCGACGCAAGTCAGCGCGAAGAAGGGCGATTGGATAAGAGGAGGCGGGAGGTGAAGGGGGTGGACGGATGGGGCTACGAGGTGGGGCCTCGGATGGAGGAATAGGAACAGAAGGAACAGGAGAGGAAGGAATAGGGACAAAAGTAGCAGGGGAAGGGGAAGAAGGTGGGGAAGGAGTAGATGGGGGAGGAAGGCCACGAGGCTGACGGAGACGGACGTACCGGAAAGCAGGGGCAGGCTCAAAGGTAAGGTCGGTCGGATGTTCCGGAACCCGATAGGCCCGGAACATGTCAGCGATGAGATGAGGGAAGATAAGGGAATGGGTGGGGTTGGTGGAGAGGATGCATTGTCGAAGGGCGGAGGTGATGGCAAGGGCGAGATCAACTGGCCGACCGACCATCAACAGATAAATGTATAAAGCCTGTTCCTTGGGAACCATGGCTAGGTGAGAAGTAGGGAGGATGTTGTTGCAGATAAAATGAAGCCACAGACGGGCTTGAGCGAAGGTCGGCTCGGCGGATATAACGCTGAGCACCCCTAGGTTGATACCATTCAATACCCTCAGGGCAGAGAGTATGAAGAACATCATCCCAAGGGTACTCATGGATGAGCTCAGAGTAGTGACAACGGGGTGTAGGCGGAAGCTGAAAATGTTCCCTAATGGATATGGAAGTGAAGGCACGGGAATGGAGATGCCTAACGCAATGCCATAAGTGCCGGAGGAACGGGCATGGGTGTAAAACCGGTGGATGAAGGTAAGGTTCCCAGCGGTACGGGTATGGGCAAGGGTGATAAGGTTAAGGGAAAAGAGTTGGCGGACAAATGGATTAGTAGTGGGTGTCAAAGGAAAAGGTTTTTCCTTCAGTATGGCCCGAGCCGCAGTCTTGGCGGCCAGGGCAGCATACTCCGGATCAACCGGGACAGAGGTAGAGTGGGAAGGGGAATGGTGGTGGTGCGAAGAATGGGAGTGCTGAGGAGAGGGAGAAGTAGCGGAGAAAACTCCTAAGGAAGATGGGGATACAGCAGGATGGGGGGAAACAGGTGGAACAGAAACAAACTCGTCAAGCGAGTGGGAGGGGGAAGGAAGGACATGAGACGGGGTGGTGGGACGCTGGGACTTGCTGACATTCTTTGTGCGAGGCATATCCTGCAAACAAAAAGAAACATAAAAGAAAAAAATCAATACAGAAGTAACCAAAAATCGACCTCCTCGTCGCGACGTGTGGGCAGACGCCGCGGCGAGGCAGAGCCCTCGACTAGACGTCGCGACGTGCAGAAACAGACGTCGCGGCGAAGCAAGGTTCTGCGTACATCGCGACGAGGCAATGCGCTCGTCGCGACGTAAGGCGATTTTCAGACGCATCGCGACGAGCAATCTCTCATCGCGGGAAACCTAACTCAAACTTCTAACAATGCAGACGAAAAACAAGAAAAAGAAAGAGAAAGGGACACTTACTGAGGTCGAAGACGCAAGAGTGGAGATAGCTAAAATGACGAGCACGGTGAGGCGGCGGTCCTGATTAGAGCAGAGAGAGAGCTGAGAGAGAGCGAGGCGATGACGGTGGGAGAAAAAAAATGAGAAAGAAAGAAGAAGAAGAGGAAACGGTGAGGGAGGCGGAACGTCGCTACTGGGAAAAGACAAACAGGGCCTTGGACAAACGCAGAGATCGCTGGAATTAAGGGACAAAAGGGGTATTTCAACTGATGGGACATCGCAGTGAAGAAATGCACCACGTCGTGACGTATACGCCGGGAGGAGCGAGATACGTCGCGACGTATGAATGAATAAGAGAACGCGTTGCGACGTATCCAAACGAGCGAGCGAAACACAACGACTTAATCCAGAAATATTCAATCTAAAAACAATCAATCTCCCAAAAATCAATCCTCCAAGCAATGTCATACTTCTTCAAAAAGATATAAAGCTAACAAAGGGAAAGCAATTTATTCGAACAATGAACAGAAATCCTACCTAACTACAGCTACTCTACTGGCTAGGTTTCTCCCCCACACTTAATCAAGATATTCATGCAACACAACAATTTTCATCACTTCTAAACTAGATGCATGAATATAAAGAGAATGTAGGGTGAGAAACAACCCGGTCTCATGGCGGGTCCTGAAACTTGGGATGGTCACCTGGCAAAAATCCGAGCTTCATCCCAATGGCTTGGCTCTGGTGCAGCTCAATATCCAACTCCTGACTTGGAGTCTCTCCTACAAAATCATCAGCAAGCAAATGTTCTCCAAGAAGAGTGTCAGTAGAAGATGTCAAAGTTTGTGCAAAATCATAACAAGCATCATCAATAATCGTGTCAAGCATATTTACTCCAAGCAAGGAGTAATCCTCATGGGGGTGCTTCATTGCTTCATACATGTTGAAGCTCACCCTTTGATCGCCAACCTCTATGGTTATCTTCCCTTCCTTCATGCTAATCATGGTGCTTCATTGTTAGAAGGAAGGGTCGTCCGAGAATCGGTGAAGTATCTGCACAACCTCGATGAGACATGTCAAGTACATAAAAATCAGCGGGAAAAACTAGACCTTTAACTTGGACTAAGATATCCTCAATTATCCCCTGGATGCCTAAAAGACCTATCGACCAATTGTAACACTATGGATGTAGGTTTTATGCTTTTCACTCCTAGGTTCTCATAGAGTGATTTAGGCATCACATTGATAGCCGCCCCCAAATCTAATAAAGCTCTCCCGATGATCACTTTTCCTAAAATGCAAGGGATGGTAAAAGATCCAGGGTCCTGACACTTGACAGGTATTTGGGGCTTGAATAATGCAGACACATTGGAGCTCACCTGGACTCTCTCATTTGACCTAAACTTTCTCTTATTCGTGCACAAATCCTTCAAATACTTAGCATAGGTCGGAACTCTCTTCACTAGATCAAGCAAAGGTACATTCACTTCCACTTTCCCAAACAAATCAATGATTTCTTTCTCATGTTGTCTCTTCCTTTCTTTCAGTAGGTCCTCCTCTCTGGCACTTTCTGATCTCATTACCCTTTTTGGAGGTATTGGCTCACTATCAATCTCACATGGCTCATCTTCATCTTGAAGCTTGAACCTCACTTGCTTTCCACTCCTGAGGGCAATGGCATTAAGACTCTTCGGGTTCATCACAGTATTGGAAGGAATGGCTCCTTGCTTTTGCTTTGATTTTCACTCATGTTGTTAGACAACTGAGTGACATAGGAATTGATGTTCTCTGCCTTGGTCTCCCATTGCTCCATCCTCTTCTCCAAGGCATTGAATCTGGCAGCAGTCTTTGAGGAATCCTGTTGAATCAAAGAAGCAATTGCATTAAATTGGTTAGCATTAGAATCCCTCTCTTCCTTCATCAATGTCATCATACTGTGGAGCAACTGATTGGTATCCTCCTTTGGTGGGACTACCAGGGCTTGTTGTTGATTGGGGAACTGGCTAGTGGAAGTGCCAGCTCCTCCTCCTTGTGAAAATCTGCCCTGAGCTCTGTTCTCCTCATTCCTCCAACTGAATCTCGGATTGGATTTCCATCCCTCATTGTAGGTGTTGGAGTATGGGTCCCATTTCTGATTCTGCCTGCCTTGATATATTGCCGAGACTTCTTCATATCTACCTGGGCAAACGCTCGAAATATGCATTACCGACCCACAATTTTCACAACTAGGTGTGGTAAGCTCTGTTGAAGAAGTAGAGCGTTGTACATTCAAATTCTTCATTTCGGCGAGGATGCAAGATAGGCTGTGATGATATCCGACTCTCAAAGAGTCCACTTTCGACTCTAGGCTCTCCATTCTTTTAGCTTGAGCCGTCAAGGCTCCCAACTCATGCACTCCTCTTTGATCTCTGACACTGTACTGCTGATGCTTTAAAGCCATCTTCTTGATCAGATCCCATGCTTCCAAGGCTGTGAGGTCAATCAAAGATCCTCCAGATGCAGCATCTAACATACCCTTCTCCTGGCTCTTCAACCCATCATAAAAGTATTGCACCAATTGCTCATCAGAAATCTGGTGATGGGGGCATCTAGAAAGAAGGTCTTGGAAACGATTCCAATAATCGTACAGTGACTCATCGTATTCCTGGCGGGCTGAGTAGATCTCCTTCCTCATAGAAGATGTCCTGGAGGCTGGAAAGTATTTCTCCAGAAAAGCCTTCCTCAGATTGGCCCAACTATGGTAAGCATTGGCCACATGCCTCGAAAGACTCATGTACCACTCTCTTGCTTTCCCCTCCAATGACAAATGAAACACCTTCCAAAGTACTTGATCCAAAGTAGCTCCCACTGGCTTCATACTGTGGCAGATCATTGTCAAAGCTTTGTAAGTGCATATATGGATCCTCTCTCGCCAAACCATGAAATTTAGGAAGAGAATTAATCAGCAAACCTTTAATCTCAAAATTAACATCAAAATTAGGGCAAGCAGCAGTAAATGGATCATAATGCACATCAGATGTTGTTGCCTCCCTAATTGTCCTACGTCGCTGATTCTCATTGTTCTCTCCCACTCTCCCATGCTCACCATTTCCTCCATTAGTTCCATTTCTAGGTTGGTGAACAGGATAATCAGGGTTTGGGTAAATATTAGGATTCTCAGCCATGTTCTCACTATCTCGCTCAACCACACTCCTTCTCTCTTGTTCTTTCCTTTCTTTCCTAAGTCTCCTCAAATGTCTCTCAACTTCGGGATGGAATTGAACAAGTTTACCTCTCCTGGGCATGCACCAAAAAGCAATCCACAAACAAAAGAATGGTAACAAAAATGCTCACAGTCACACAAGATCAGATAAAAGTGAAATGCGATGAATGCGAGAGTATGGATGTATGAGTGTGTATGTGTGAAAAATGTGTAAAGTATGAAATAAGATCAAAGTATGATGTATGCGTGTGCAAAGGGAAATCAAATCTATACTATGAACAAGTGTAAAAATCAAACTATCTAAATGCAATCAAAAACAATGATTCCTATTATCAACGACAAGTCATAAATGACAATGGTTATCCGATGGTAAACCAATTACTTGGTTCCCCGGCAACGGAGCCAATTTGATCGCGATTCTGTCGATGCGATCTTACGATCGATCCTTGGAAACCGGTCAAATAGAATAAATTCCAAGATTGCGGTGTAGGATGCAACCTCGGGTCGTCTCACTTAATTGGAACTAAATGAAAATGGTCTAATCTAGCCTAAATGTCAAAATTTGCAATCGAAGTTGATAAACGAGGTTTTGGTAATTTGGTCGAAACCGGTAAAGTAATCAAAATTTAACAAAATGTATAAAAGAATATTTTTGGGATTTTTGAAATAATGAAATAAACAAAGAATCGGATAAAATCAAATTGATAAAATCCTCTTGAAAATGAGGCTCAGGCTATCACAGTTCAAAAATGGTTTTCGGGGATACAATCCACTAAGTTTCGAAAGATCAACCTTAAAGGACTCTTTAGGTCCAAAGATTTAATTAATGAACTCCATCATTTAAATCTTTGTTAAAAACCTTAGTGTGACAATTGGACAAGCAAATGCAATTGGTCAAATGAATAAAACACAACAATCTCAATCAAACACAACTAGGCAGATTAAAACCGTGAATGCAGTATCCAATGACATATATGAAACTATCATATATTATGCACAAAACATTCTACAAATCACTTGTCCAAATTTCAACATAGTATCAACACACGGTTAAACTATAACAATGCTAATCTAAATATATCGATGCAATCCTCTAACTCAGAAATTTACACAAATATACTAGACTTCAGATACTAAGTGATTACTCCCCTTCGAAGCTCTGTAAACTCAAGCCATTGCTACATCTTCAAGAGGAAGGTTGAAGCAGCTACGATGACTCGGTCGATCCCTCGGATCTTTGGAGAATGAACGAGGCTTATGTTTGCAGAAGACGATGACGGTGATGATGGCGACTGTGGTGATGATGGTAGACGATACTGAAAATGTGAAGGTCTTCTCCTTCTAGAGTCTGCGTTCCAAGCCGTCTCTGTATTCAAAAGTCTGCATGACAAAAAGTCTCTCTCTGACCTAAAAATAGCAAGTCTTATATGATGGATCACGGGCCGGGTTGGAACAGTGAGATGAACTTTCCATAAACAGGTCGGGTATCCGCTCATACGTCGCGACAAATAAGATAAATGAATTACATTCATCGTGACGTGTGCATTCGTCTGCTCATCGCGTCGTGTACATCGCCATGCATCGCGACGTGCGGAAGTGTGCTCGCCGCGTCGTGTGAGATGCCATGCGTCGCGACGTGTGAAAGGACTGTTGACTTCCTACGTTGACTCCTTTGTTCCTGCAACAAAACAATAACAACAATTTGCAGTATCAATTGTCCCAATAAAAACTATGGAAAAATAAGTATCAAATCATGACAATTTACCGACAAATTGAGAATTGAAAGAACTCAGTATGAGGAACCAATTTAATCACAAAAATCATGAATCAGGAGTCAATGCATGCATAAGCAGCTATGAAAATGCAGCCAATTTATAATATAAACTTGGCTCAATCACCAATCTTATATCGTAAGCCCAAAACCGTTTTGATAGCTTAGTCAAGTTTAACCATACTTTACCTATGAATAGCACCATTATTCAAATGTCTTCCCTAGATGATCCCTGCAAGCCTTGCTTTGGAAAAAACCCACATAAGGATAAGCTAGATATAAACATTGGTAAAGATTTATGGAAGGCATATAAACTTGAAATTTTGAAGAGGGTCGTTCTTAGTACATTATGAAGGCTACTAATCCTATTAGTAAGGGTGTTTGTACTATGCTATTTTTAATCCTATACTACAACATACTTGAGTATATATATATTAGAAGTATCGAATAGTAACTTACACATGAATATAAATATTCAAAAAATATAAATAAACACATGTAACATCACCTAGAATATATAACACATAAAGAACAAACAAGCGTAGGGGAAGCCGCCCCTTGCTGGGCTTGTCAGTCGACTGGAGCAAACGTTTTTGCTGAAACACTCATCTCCGCTCTCCGATCAGTCGACTGGAACGCTTCTAATCGACTGGAAGAGATGATAGTCGACTGGTCGACTTGTGCTAGTCGACTGGAACCAATGTCAGTCGACTGGAGCAAACGTTTTTGCTAAAAACACTCATCTCCGCTCTCCGATCAGTCGACTGGAATGCTTCTAGTCGACTGGAGTATTCTTGTCCAACATGGATACTTGCGATTTCCTATTCCACATCTATGTCTTACATGGTGGAAACCCTAGCAGCCACCACCTTTCGGTCAAACCCTTTATGCTTGTCATATATTCTCATCAGTACCAAGAAAATCAACAGATCCGAAAACAACGTGCATGAAATAAAAACACTTTCGTATCACGCAACCAAAAAACGTGAGCACATGTAATCCAAACATGCATATTTTCGATTATACAAAAGCCAAAATCGTGAACACATGTAATCAAAACACGTATATTAACGATTATACAGAAGAACCTGGCTCTGATATCACTGTTTGGATCGCGTACGGTCCGAGTATTCACAATACACTGCGGAAAAAAACCATACAACAACATGATGTATAATCGAAAATACTAAAAATGTACGAAAATACCTTATTTCTGTGGATAGGTTGCTTCTTTTTCGGATTTCAAGACACTGCAAGCGCGAATGCCCTCTACCGGTATCCACACGAGTATGCACGATTCGGGCTGCGGCTATGGTGGGCTAGCACGTCCTGAAACTCTTCACGAACGTCGCACGATTTTTCTCTCGGATGGCGACTAGGGTTTCCTGACAATGGTGTCTCTGCTACCTAATGAGACCTAAGCTTCTCCTTTTATAGAGAAACCCTAATCCCATTGAGACCCCAATAAATTTCGGCCCATTATATCTTATATAATAAAAGCCCCACAACTTAATTCAATCTAGCCCAATAAATATATCTAAATATATTTATTCAATACCTAATAAATTAGGGCCAATAGAATAAGCCCAGATCACATAACTCTTTGTGTGCGACCTTGTAAGCTCATTTGATGTTGGCAATGGGCTTGATCACACTTCAAAGCCCATAAGTCATAAGCGGCCTCTAGCAAGACATTATGACTACCCAAATCAAATGAGGATCGATAATCTGATTTAACCTGTAACTATGGTTATAAGCTCAGTCCTTTTGTAACACGATATCAAGATTAATCACAAGGCATGGTACATGTCAACCTTTGATTAATCATAGTTTCTTGATCCCCAAGTTGACTGATTATAACAAATGACATTGATGACTCTTCATCAATTCATTTGAGCACGACCATGCATTTCTTCATCACACTTGTCAAGAGGCCCAAATGATATCTCTCTCATTTAAGAGAGGTACAAATCCCATCTCGTCATTCACATCCTCCGCATGATTCATTTAGTGTCCAACATAAGACTACTTATTATTGGGTTAAAATAACTTAGTCTAATATCAAAACACTAAATTCCTCATGTAGGGAACCATGATGACTTCAGTCAAAGGGCTAAAGTCAAACCATATAAAGAATCACTAATGACATGAAACCATGTAGTATTCTTTATGTGGGTCGGTCCAATATATGTTCTCTAACATATATCTATGTTTCGATTTGATATCTCATATCTATGATCGAAGAAAGCGTGATCATCAATCGTAACACATACTAGCCTTAATTCATTATTGTTCCACCAATAATGATCGACTAGGGACAATCTAGAATAGTGTTATAACGCTTATGGTTTTACTATCAAGTCACATACTTGATGACATAAGTATAATACTATTCATGGAATGTAAATCACATTACATAAACGAAATACATGCGTATATAAAGGAATACCTCATAATATATTATTAACAAGTCATAATGTTAATACATGAATAACAAATATCTATTGGCCTAGGGCACACTACTAACAGTTGGACCATAGGGATCACGTCCATATCCTTATTTTTAAGTGGCACATGCTTGTCACATGGTACTTTAAGTGAGTTCTCCCAATTGGACTCCATGTGGGCCTTTGGACACTTTATGTTGGGCTTCAAGGAGTAAGACAATGCCTCTTGGACCTTTATGAGATGAAATCTGACTCAACAATATGGGCTCTATCTCTTGAAGGTCTTAGATTAAACAATTAAATGCTTGCTTCATTGCTTTGGCCCTGGCTCTTGTCATTGGGCCTCCAATATCTTGTAATGGATCTTTAGGAACATTAGACTTGAATGTTGGGCTTTTGATATGGGAATTTCGTTCATCCCCTTGCCTTGAATATTTAGACTTCAAATCTGATCCAATTTCAGCTCCTAAGCCTCCTTTTGCAAGCTCATGTCCATGCAAGTCACGTCCTAGGCTTCCTTGAGGTGAATCACGCCATGGATGCTTCTCTTCTTGTCTTTCACATGCCCATGCTTCTTCATCATTCCCTCCCTCCACGAAAGGATTCGTCCTCGAATCTGCAACATCAAAGAGGGATAAATCAGATACATTGAATGTAGCACTCACATTACCATAGGTGCTAGGCAAATCAATTTTATAAGCATTATCATTAATCCTTTCTAAAACTTGAAAAGGGCCATCTCCTCTTGGTTGTAGCTTAGATTTCCTTTGTTCTGGAAACCTCTCCTTTCTCAAGTGCACCCAAACCCAATCACCAGGTTCAAATATGACACGCCTTCAACTTTTATTAGCTTGCTTTGCATATTGTTCATTTCTCCTCTCAATGTTGGCTATAACTTTAGCATGCAACTCCTGCAAAAATTTAGCTTTTTTCATACCGTCAAAGTTAGTAAACTCATTAGAAGGCAATGGAAGAATTTCCAAAGGAGTCAAAGGATTAAACCCATAAACAATCTCAAAAGGAGAAAATTGAGTAGAAGAATGAGGAGCACGATTATAAGCAAACTCAATGTGTGGGAGACACTTTTCCCAATTCTTCAAGTTCTTTTGGATGATCGCACGCAACAATGTTGTCAAAGTTCTATTTATCACTTCAGTTTGACCATTCGTTTGAGGATGTGCAACAGTAGAAAACAAGAGTTTAGTGCCAAGTTTATTCCATAGAGTTCTCCAAAAGTGACTAAGAAATTTCACATCTCTATCACTCACAATAGTCTTTGGCAACCCATGCAATCTTACAACCTTTTTAAAGAACAAGTCAGCAACATGAACAGCATCATTGGTTTTAGAACAAGCAATAAAGTGAGCCATCTTGCTAAATCGATCAACCACCACAAAGATACTATCCTTTCCACTTGATGATCTAGGCAATCCAAGCACAAAGTCCATAGATATATTAACCCAAGGATGAGAGGGGACGGGTAATGGAGAATATAAACCATGTGATTGAACCTTAGATTTTGCATGCCTATAATTAATACATTTAGCACAAATAGAAACAACATCCTTTCTCATGTTAGGCCAATAAAAATGTTCATGCAAAAGAGCTAAAGTTTTCTCAACACCAAAGTGACCCATCAATCCACCTCCATGTGTCTCTCTAACAAGTAATTCACGCATAGAGCAAGATGGAATGCAAAGTTTATCCTTTTTGAATAGAAATCCATCAAATCTATAGAAATTATCATTACCATGTTTTTCACAAGATTTTCAAATTTCTGCAAAGTCACAATCAGATTCATACATGCCTTTCAACATCTCAAAACCAAGTAATCTAGCATGCATAGAGCTAAGAAGAGAGTATCTCCTAGAAAGAGCATCAGCCATAATGTTTTCTTTCCCTTGTTTATGTTTAATAACATAACGAAAAGTTTCAATAAATTCCAACCACCTAGCATGTCTCTTGTTCAATTTACCTTGGGACTTTAGAAATTTCAAACTTTCATGATCAGAATGAATGATAAATTCTTTTGGCCACAAGTAATGTTGCCAAGTCTCTAAAGACCTTTTTAAAGCATACAACTCTTTATCATAAGTGGAGTAATTCAAAGCAGCACCACTTAGTTTTTCACTAAAATAAACAATGGGTTTATAATCTTGCATTAAAATAGCACCAATGCCTATTCCAGAAGCATCACATTCAACCTCAAAAACTTTAGAAAAATCAAGAAGAATAAGAAGAGGAGCATTGGTCAATTTTTCTTTCAAGGTATTAAAAGCAACCTCTTGTGAATCATCCCATTTAAAATCACATTCTTTTTACCAATTCATTCAAAGGGCTGCAATAGTAGAGAAATCCTTCACAAATCTCCGATAGAAGCTAGCCAAGCCATGGAAGCTTCGAACCTCATTCGCATTCTTGGGAGTTGGCCATTCTCTAATTGCCTTCACTTTCTTTTCATCAACTTGAAGTCCTTTAGCACCTACAATAAAACCAAGAAACACAACAATATCCATGCAAAAGGAACATTTTTCTAAATTGGCGTAAAGCTTATTTTCTCTTAAAAGTTCAAACACATCATGCAAGTGTTTCACATGATCGTCTAAACTCCTAGAATACACTAGAATATCATCAAAATAGACGACCACATACTTTCCAATAAAAGGACGAAACACATGATTCATCAAACTCATGAAAGTACTTGGTGCATTAGTCAAGCCAAAAGGCATAACTAACCACTCATACAACCCAAACTTAGTTTTGAAAGCAGTTTTCCACTCATCACCCTTTTTCATGCGAATTTGATGATACCCACTTCTAAGATCAATTTTAGAAAATATACAAGCACCATGCAACTCATCAAGCATATCATCTAAACGAGGGATAGGGTAACGATATTTCATCGTGATTTTATTGATGGCTCTACAGTCAACACACATTCTCCATTTGCCATCTTTCTTAGGAACAAGTATAACTGGCACAACATACGGCTCAAGCTTTCTCTCAAAGCCCTTTTCCATAAGCTCTTCAACTTGTTTTGGATCTCCTTAATTTCTTCGGATTGGCTCTATCGCAGCCTATTCGAATTGAAGCTCCGGAAGGAAGTTTATCGGTGCTCAATGCCTCTCAAAGGGGGCAATCCATCAGGAATGTCCTCCGGAAATAAGTCGTTGAAGTCCTGCAATAAAGACAAAACACTAGACGACAAAGATGGATCAAGCTCATTAATAGTTAAGAAAACATCTTTATATAAAAGTATATAAGATTCTTCACATTTTAAAGCTCTCTTGATCTCACTTTTTCCAGCAAATAAAGTCACTCTCTTTTCTTCATTTTTTCACTCGTTTTACTTTCTCTCCCTTTTTCTTTCTTTTCGACGTCTCTTCTTTTCTTTTGCCTTCAATTTGCATTCTTTCTCAATCCTCACTTGATCCTCATAAGCTTGAATGGGCCTAAGAGGTTTCAGCACCATATTTTTACCATGAAAAGGAAAAGAATAACAATTTTTATATCCATCATGCCTAACTTTTCGATCAAATTGCCATGGCCTACCAAGCAAAACACGTCCAGCATACATTGGTGTAACATCACATAAAATCTCATCATGATACTTACCAACAGAAAATGCAACCATCACTTGTTTGGTGACTTTCACCTCACCACAATCATTTAGCCATTTCAATTTATATGGTATAGGATGTTTCAAAATAGGCAAATTAAGCTTGTCAACGAGTAAAGTACTAGCAACATTGGTACAACTTCCACCATCTATGATCATGCTACAAACTTTACCATTAATGAGACACCTTGTATGAAAGATGTGCTCACGTTGCTCTTCATCAAGATCTTCTTTTGGTTGGATATTAAGAGCACGCCTAGCCACAAGGGCTTCACCAACCTCAGCATCACAATCAACATCGGAAGCATCCGTCAATGGAGCCACATCATCATAGTCATCACTGTCACTACTTTCACATGGAATATGAGTTTTATGTATGGCTTTGAATTATGAATTGGTA
Organism: Erythroxylum novogranatense; assembly: GCA_029891385.1. Lineage (NCBI taxonomy): Eukaryota > Viridiplantae > Streptophyta > Magnoliopsida > Malpighiales > Erythroxylaceae > Erythroxylum > Erythroxylum novogranatense. The sequence goes on along the minus strand of CM057229.1, from coordinate 29,596,050 downwards.
TATAGATGGTTGTGAAATTAGAATGTGAACTAAGTATGGATGATGAGTTGAGAAACCTTAAGCATAAACCATGGTTATGTATGTAAGATAGGATATTTGGTGAATGATAAGAGGTTATTGAATATGAGAGTATATGAATTTAGGTTGAGTGTTGAATGGATTCCAATTAGAAGTTAAATTGCTTTGAATGATGTTATAATAGAGAAAGTGAAGTTGGGAAAATGTTAAGTTTTGTATGAGAATAAAAATGAGTATGTTGATTCAAGGGAAATTCTAGAATAATTGAGATAGAATTAGACAAAGTTGTCTTCTTTGAGGTTGTAGCTTGTTCTCTTATCTTTCCAACGACACTAAGTATGTAAGTTTTCGAGACCAGAGTTGAGAGTTATGCTTATTGCAAGCTGGGATGTCGTGGTAATAGAAATTCCTGAACCATTTAAGTTTATGAAGTGATATCGGGCTCGAAAGAGTGGATTTTGGCAAGATTATGAGAATATGAGATGTTAGGATAGATTTAGGACCCTTTGGAGGGGTCTTGGAGGGTGAAATTTTGCTTTACCCATAGGTTACACGGTCTGCCCGTGTAAATTCACACGGTCTGTGTAAATCCAGGCGCAGGAGACAGTTTTCACCCGTAGTTTTCACCTGTGTAAATCCAGGCGCCTGACCGTGTAAATTTCACATGGTCCGTGTTTTGACCCCTATAACGTCCGAATTTCAAATTTTGGTCTTCATGAAAGTTTTAGCCCTAGATGTCTAATTTCTAATGGTCCAAGAACGAAGTCAATCTGACATCTATAGTGAAAGTTATGGCATTTGCTCCAAAGTATGTTCGGTAGGAATCAGAACATGAACATGTTGAGTTTGTTGGGTCATAACTCCTTCGTCCGATCTCCAATTGAGGTGATTCTTGAAGCAATAGATTTATAACATCTTTAGCTATCTCTCCATGAAAATTCGTATCAATTGGAGTTGAATTGAAAGAGTTTGATTGAATCTTATGATAATCGGAACAATTTGTTTCCTTCCGATTTTGCTATCTTCCTTCCTCATCCGACTTTTGTTCAGTTCTTTACTTATAACTTTTCCGTCCGACATCCGATTGATTTGTTTCTTGAATCGTTGGATTCCTAAGACAATGAATTTCATTTTATGAGATATTTGTGAATTTTTTAGATTAAATTAAGGGTGATTAATTTAATCAAAGTAAGTGAGATAATTTTCTGAACATGGTTCAGTATTTTGTGAAATTCGGGATCTATAGAGATCCGATTGAAGTGATTCTTGAGCTAAAATAAAATTGAGACATGAGGCTACAAGTCATATGAAGAAAGTGAATTTCAATTTATCCCCTAAGATTTTTAATTTCTGAATTGAATTTCGGATTAGTGTGCAGTCTTGGATTAGAGAACATCTGAAAGTATTTTGATTATAACTTTTGCTATAGACATCCAATTAAGGTGATTCTTAATTTGGATTAAACTAGAGAAATAGAGCTAAAATGTTTATGAAGACATAGAATGTCAATTTTGGGATTAAGAATGTAAATTTTTGGATGGAAATAATGTGTTGGAAAAATGAGTTAGCATAAGATATACCCGAAATGTTTTGAGCATAATTTTTGTTGTAGTGCTCCAAATTGGATGATTCTTGAGGCATTATGAAATTAAGACAATGAGGAACATTTCTCTAGAAGGAAGTTTTGGAAATTTTCTTCAAATTGATAGTGATAAACTTTCCCTAAAGTAAGCATGACTTAAAGTAAAGTTCAGGGGCAAATATGGAACATCACTTAAAGAGTTAAGACCTTAGGCTTAAGGGGAAGGGAAAATTGGTCTTTAGCCAATCATTTAAGTGACATGGCACTATATAAAGCACATGTCTGTCATTGGAAGAACCAACCCACAAAAATTTGAGAGAGAAAAGAAGAGAGAATGAGAGAGAAAGAGAAAATTGGCAATGGAGAAGAAGAAGAGAGAAAGGATGGCTAGGGTTTCGATTTTATGGGCTTTCAAGAGTGATTTTTCGTTGCTTCTAAAAGAAAAAGATGGATGAAGTCAAGAGCTTCCTAAGGAACAAGGAGAAATTCGAAAATGAGGAAGATGAAGGTAAGTGATGGTTTTTAAGCCTTGAGTTTTTCTTGGATTTTTGGTTGTTTTAGCACGGAAATGATATGGGTTTGTGAATTTTGAAGTCAATTTTGGTGTTTGCTTAGGATTATTGGTTCAATTTTGGGATGATTAATAATTAGGGTTTATGCCCAATTGTATGGTTTGGAAATTTTGGAAGTTTTTGATTTTGATGTCTTGATATGAGTATGGGTTTGTGATTTATGTGATCAATTTTGAAAATCATGATTTTTATGAAGTGGAATTTGGGTTAATTTGATTTAGGAAATTTGAAATTGGGAGAAAGAAGAAAGGCTTTGGAGAATTGAAGCTCTAATCAAGCTCCAAGCATGGATATGAGGTGGGTTTCATGTTTATAGTTGAATAATAAGCCATTAAAGATTTTCCCAAATTGAGAGAATAAAATAATTTCAAGAATTTCAAAATTGTGCATATATTGTTTTCAAATGATTTAAAAGAATTTGCTTATATGTGTGCATATGCTCCATGAATTGGATTTGATTTGATAAATTGTGAATTGCTATGATGTGATTATGCTATGTCTTTTAGCATGGCATTTTGATTTAATGGAAAGAAGAAAAAAATCACGAGAATATAAATTTGAGAATGATTGAATTAAGTATGAAAGCATTTCATTTTGATGAAATGATTTTGAGCATTGCTTATATGTTTTGTTTGGGCGAGAGAGGATCCGTTTCGTTAGTCACGTGCACGTCGACGTTAAGCTTTCTTCCGGCTGCCCGCTTGTGGCCCACGAGATCCGAAAATGGACTCGTTTCGTTCACGGAGTAAACTTCGGTTTATCTGTTTTGTTCACGGAACCCTTTAGCCATTTGGTTGTGCATTTGCATTGATGTGTTTTGCATTTATGAATTATGAAATTGTGATTTGTGAACAAGATGATGCATTCATGTTTTGCGATTTATGAATTTGAATACATGATGAGAATTTGAAAAACGAGCGTTTTATGGATTTTCAACAAGAAATTTCTATGACAGTAAACTTTTGAATGGTTTTGTTTATGATTGATTATAAGCATGTTACCCACGGACTTTTTAAGCTCACCCCCCCTTCATTCCCATCCACAGGTGATGAGAAGAAGATCAGGTGAAAGAAAATGAGAGATTTCGTTTATATGTGATTCCATTGAATTATTATCAAGTTAGAATTGTTGCATTATATACTTTGGATTTTGATCATTGGAAATGGTATATGGCTTAGAATGCCGTTGAGGTTTTGTAAGAAAGTAATTCATAATATGTATGGATTATGAAATTGTATAAGAATTGGTGTATGGTTATGATTGATGAGAATGATTGGTTTGTATAAGGTTTTGATTTATGAAATTGTGCATGAGATGTAATTGAATTATGAGATTTGTATGAGGCTATTGAGTTATGGAATTTGATTACGATTATGTTTGGGTTGTGGTTTGAATCGAATTATGAACTTGAGATTCATTGAGACCTATTGAAGTGTTATAGAAATAGGATTGTGTTGTTTATGTTGAATTTCCGGACGGGAGGTCCGAGAAATTTGAGGATTGTGTGTTTGAGCTGGTTTATAGAAGTGTATTTAAACCATTTGCAGGGTTGGGTTAGTTAAAATGCAGCTGTTATGCTGCCAAAATTTCGTTATGTAAAGAATGTATGTATAATTAGGTTAACATGTGTGAGTTTTTATGACAAAAGCAAAGACTAAGATTTTGGTTAAAATGATACTTATGATTCGTAAATGATGATTTAGAAAAATTGAGGTTATGGAAATTATGATTTTCCAAATTGAAGAAGCCTATGCTTTGTATACGATGAAAAGAATGAAGAATAAGAACAAGAAAATTTTTTACATCGATTCGTATAACTTTAGTCTTAAGATATCCAACGCGACCATTTCGACGCTTTTCTAAGATACTGGTGCGGATGTCGGAATTCGTGTTTCAATTCGATTGGATCGTTTGTTTGGTTTGTCTTCGAGCCAATTCGATTTGACCTTGTTTGTATGCTTTGCTTCCAAGTTAGCTTTCGATTCGCTATTCATTTGTTTCGATTCACTTCGATATGTGATCAATCGTTTTATTTGTTCCGCCTCTTTGTGATTCGTTTCTTTTTAGCTTCCGTTTTCGGGTTGGGGCGCCGGTCTCCGGATTGGGTCCCAACACTCATTGCCCAAAATCAAGTCAGTTTCGTGGCGGGGAGGAGTATTAATGATAACATCATCGTGGCCCAAGAGGTTATTCATTCTATGAAAGGCTCCCAGGGTCAATCGGGGTGGATGACCATCAAGGTTGATCTCGAGAAGGCTTACGATCGAGTCAGATGGGATTTCTTACAGGATACTCTTATCGATGCCGGGCTTCCTTCGAATCTTATCATAATCATCATGACTTGTGTCTCGACTTCCTCTATGCAAGTATTATGGAGCCGGGGGGGGTGACGGATGAGTTCAAGCCTACTCGTGGACTCAGGCAAGGGTGTCTGCTTTCTCTTTACCTTTTTGTTATTAGGATGGAAAGGGTGGGACATTTGATCAAGAATGCTGTTGTGAATAATTGTTGGAAGCCTATCAAACTTGCGCAGGGTGGTTCTTCTATCTCTCATCTCTTTTTTGCAGATGATTTTGTCTTATTCTGCAAGGCAGATATGAATCAAGCAAAGGTGATGAAAGATATCTTGGATAAGTTTAGTTTCTTCTTTGGCCACAAGATTAATGCTAGCAAGACTCAGATCTTTTTCTCCATGAACACTCCGGACTCCACTGCAACCGATATCCAACGGTGTTTGGGGTTCGATAGAGTTGAGGATTTGGGGAAGTACCTTGATGTTCCGCTTTTCCATAAACGGGTCACTAAGAGTACCTATCAGTTTTTGATCGATAAGGTGAAGGATCGCTTGAATGGATGGCATGCTAAGCGTCTCTCTTCGACTGGCCGTGTCACTCTTGCCAAATCAGTTCTGATGGCGATTCCAAATTATTTCATGCAGACTGCTATGATCCCCATGGGAATTTGGAAGGAGATCGAGAAACATGTTCACCGCTTTATCTGGGGTTCCACGGAGAATTCGAGGAAAACGACCCTTGTTAAATGGGATGATATTTGTCAACCCTTTATCATTGGTGGATTGGGGTTGCGTAAATTGCACCGTCAAAATAAATGTTTTATGTTAAAACTTGGTTTTCAGTTCCTTACTAATCCTAATGCTTTTTGGGTGCAGGTTCTCCGAATTAAGTATAAGGTTGGTGATGGCATTCCGGATACCATTAATCGGCATAATTGTTCTTTTATTTGGAAGTCCCTTACGAAGGTTTGGGAAGATCTTAAAGAGAGTGTTTGCTGGAAAGTTGGGAATGGCCAGAATATTCGGTTTTGGCATGATTGTTGGATCCTACAGATTGGTCCTTTAATTAATTTCTGTACTAACCTGAATGTTATCGATAATGATGTACGTCTTTGTGCTATGGTTGATGAGTATGGCAGGTGGGATTGGCCTCAATTCCGCAGCTACGTGGACGATACGGTGGCCATGCACATTGTTGCAATGAAACCACCTGCTCCTCATAATAATGCGGATGGATACATGTGGCGTTGGTCAAAGAAGGGTAATTTCAACATCGTTGATACTTTTGGTGCCTTATCGCAGGCCTCGAATAACCCGACTAATGACAAATGGAACTGGGTGTGGAAGTTCAAAGGACCCCAACGGATCTGTCACTTCATTTGGTTAGTGCTCAAGGAGAGGTTGTTTACCAATGGTGAACGGAAACGTAGGGGGTTTACTGAGATTGACATTTGCAGCCTTTGTGACTCTAGCAGAGAGAGTCTTATACATGCCATTCGGGATTGCCATTGGGCTCGTACGGTGTGGCTTAAAGTTCTACCTCATACTATGGTTAACAGGTTCTTTACTAGTTCTATGAGTGATTGGATGATTGATAACCTTAGTAATGCTTTTAGAATTGACTCTGTGGATTGGGATTGACCTACTTGTTTCGGTATTCTTTGTTGAAAAATTTGGAAAGCTCGCAATTCTTTTGTTTTTGAAGGTGTTAGTACAGGTCCGGAGGCTATCGTAATTCAGGGACAAGGGTAGGCTAAGCATATGAAAGATTCGAGTATGAAACCAGGGCGTAGGGCTGGCATGTTTCCGACGCAGGCCTGCTGGCAGCCTCCGGCACTGGGATGGACCAAGCTGAATGTGGATGGCGCTGTCGATCCATTGACTGGGGCTACTGCTGTGGGTGGTGTCTTACGCAGCACCAATGGTTCGTGGTTGGCCGGTTTTGCTCACAATCTTGACATTTGTTCGGTTACGAATGCGGAATTGTGGGGGCTGCTCGATGGCTTGCAAATCGCTTGGAGTTTAGGCATCAACAAGGTCAAGGTTGAGAGTGATAACATGTCGGTGATTCAATGACTCAATAACCATAATTAGGAGAGTACGGACAATGCACTCATCTGCAACATTCGGGAGCTCATGTCACGTTGTTGGCAAGTCAAGCTTCATCACCTTTTTAGAGAGGGAAATGTCACAACTGATGCTATGGCTCGGATCAGACCTGAGGTGTCTTTGGGTATGGTAGTTTTTCAACAGCCCTCGGAAGTTATAGTGCCAACTCTCAATGATGATCACATGGATATTAGTCGCACCCGGCACATTAATCCTGTTATTAGCTCTAGCTAGTTGTTAGCTCTTTTATTTACCAAAAAATCATTACTTCCTCTTAACCAACTATCATAATTATAATGATAATATTTATTCTTATTACTCATTATATTCATTCTCATTCTTATTACCATTCCCTCATACTAACCAACCGCCCCCTTAATAATTTGCAAAAAAAATTTAAGTTTTAAGAGAGAAAATTCAATTTTAATAAAAAACACGATAAAAGTTTTGATCTATTTTTTATAATGACGTTTTTTCATTAAGTACGTAATATTATGTTTTAATAATTTGTGATAATTATTTATTTAAGGTCTTAAAGTTATTAATACTAATTTTATTTTGTGTCATAAATATTATATTTTTATATTTAGTATTAAAGCAAGTGTTTTGAATCAACAATTTGTTTATCTATTTTACTATAATTTATTAAAGCTAATTGTTAATATTTGGGTGTTTAGCTGAGCCTGGTAACGCTGTCTTGTGCCCATTTAGGGGTACCAGTGGCTCTTTGCCGTGCGATGATGAAAAGTCAAGACATTGAGGTTTCTATTTCCTTATACATATTTTGTTTTAATTAAAATCAAACAACGTCGTTCTACAAAACCCCTTTCTAATTACATGTAAATGTTGTGGGACCATACTCGTTGGTGTCTTTTCCAAACTAGCATTGCGTTGGTATCTTTTCTAAAGTAAAATGACCTCCAGTATAATAAGTTCATGTCCGCTGTCCGCTGTGTGCTGTCTGCTGTGTGCTGTCTGCATACACATACATTTACAAAATTGATGTTGTTATTAAGCCCTTCAATCGAATGTTGTAAGTAACACCAAAATTTTAAAATCTATTTTGTAAAGCGCTACTCAGAGATGTTGTCTGGTTATGTAAATTGATACTATAATATTCTTGAAAATAATTCAAGTCTAGAATTCACCCAACATGATCTATTGACACAATTGATTCAACAGCTTAAAATCTTAAGATTTATGTTATAAACAAAAACAAAAAAAACTAACCTTGATCCATGCTCAATATATGTAATCATTTTCTGATCACATTCTCTCCTTCTTCCTTTATTTGTTCTTTGTCAATAGTGCAAGAATGTATATTTTTTATGACTGAAGAGAGAGGGAAGGCTTTTATTAATTAACACTAATTATTCTAATTTTTATACAAATCCAATAACTATTATTTTGGGCCCACTTCATATTAGAATTAAATAAAGTAATATGAGACATATTTTATGATTATTAAATTAATCTAACAAACTCCCACTTTGATTATATTACAACTTGATGATCCAACAACACAAGTGTGCACCATATATTGTATCTATCAAGCCATCAAATTTGAATGAATTTAAATAATGAAATCATGGTAATCACAAGTCATCTAACTACATGATTTTTTTTCATATATCACACAATTATCTCAACTCAAAGTAACTATAATTACGAAACACTATAATTCTCAAATTTAATGTTTTCGAAAAACATAATTTGTCATCATAATAAAACCATGAGTATACACAACATAATATGACAACTAACAAATAAGCAAAAACATAACATTAATTGAATTAATAAGTATTAGAACAATAATAGCAAATATCCAAACGTATGTACATACATAACATGATCTCATGATAACAAAGACTTATCTATAATGTCCATCCTTTCAATATTGTCAGTAAATATTTTAGGTGGTAATGCTTTAGTTAACAAATCCACTACCATTAGATCAGTTCCAATATGCTCAATTGATACTTATATTTTTGCACTTCTTCTTTGTGGAACTTATATTTTTGCACTTCTTCTTTGAGTGACAAGTACTTCAAATACATGTGTTTAGCTCCCTTAGAATACTTGTCATTTTTAGAAAAGAAGTCAACTGTAGGATTATCACAATAAATTCTTAGCTATCTACCTAGACTGTCAACAATACCTAGCTCTAAGACAAAGTTCCGCAACCACAATGCTTGAATAGTGGCCTCAAAGCATGTCACAAATTCAGCCTCGATAGTGGAAGTAGCAATGAAAAATTCTTTTATGCTTTTCTAAGAAATTACCCCTCCTACTAGTTGGAATAGATAATCGAAGGTTGATTTTCTTGAGTCTACATAATTAGCATAGTCTGAATCTGAATAACCGATCACTTCTAAGTGATATGATTTCATGTATATGAGCATGTAATCCATGTTGCCTTGTAAATATCTAAGAACTTTCTTTGTAGCTTTCCAGTGGTCCAATTTGGAATTACTTTGATATCGACCTAACATTTTAATAACAAAATTGATATCTAGCTGATTACAAGTTTGAATATACATTAGACTCTCAACTACAAATGCATAGGGAATAAATTTCATTTCCTTCCATTCTAAATTAATCTTAGGACATTGCATTTCACTAAATTTATCCCACTTCTGAATTGGAACTACCTCTGCTGAGCATTTTTCCATCCTAAATCTCTATAATATTTTATTGATGTATACTTTCTGAGATAACTCTAACAATCCTTATGTCCTATCAGGGAATATTTTTATCATAATCATATAAGATGCCTTACCTATATCTTTCATTTCAAAGTTACTAGAGAGAAATTTCTTTACATAAGATAACAAGCCCCAAATCATTAGCAACTAAAAGAATATCGCTAACATATAGTACAAAAATAATTAACTTGCTCTTTCTGACCTTTATATAGATATGCCTATCAACAATGTTCTCTACAAAACCATAAGAGGTAATGGTATCATTAAACTTAAAATAACAATATAAGGAAGCTTGTTTCAAACCATATATTACACACTGTATTTTCCTTTTCTACAGTCATAAAATCTTTCGTTGATCCATATAAACTTCTTCTTCTAAGTCACCATTCAGAAATACTGTCTTTACATCTATTTGGTGAAGCTCTAAATCTTAATAAGTTACTAATGTCATAACAATTCTTAAAGAATACTTCTTTGAAACTAGAAAGAAGGTCTCTTTAAAGCAATGCCTTTCTTTTGAGTAACCTTTGGCTATAAGTCTAGCTTTGCACGTTTCAATATTATCTTTCGAGTCCCTCTTGGTCTTAGAGGTCTACTTATAGCCTACTTTCTTTAAGCCTATAGGTAACTCAACTAATTCCTAGACTTAATTATCATCCATCGATTTTGACTCTTCTTTCATAACATTGAGCCACTTTTCAACATTATTACATTTCATGGTTTCTTTAAATGAGACTGGATCCTTATCAATGCTCAAGTGAATACATCACATAGTCATCTTATATACCTAGTATTTTCTCCCTTATATACCTTCGCAATATTATTTCTTGTGGTATCACTTGATCATTTGTAACTTGCACATTATTTACTGGTTCATTGTTGACATTTGCTTTTGTGGGTTTGAAATATTAACGTGTTCCGATATATTGCATGATTCTTACACAAAAGGAGGAATAACAACTTGAGAAGAGACATTGAGTGAAGGATTTTCCACCTGAATCTATTAAATATCCACCTTTCATGGTTCCCCAATCTTATTGATTTGTCCATTTTCAATGAGCTTAGCATTACTAGACTTAACTATTCTTGTACTATGGTTAAGACAATAAAATATGTACCATTTGGATCTTTTTGGATAATCGATAAAGTTACCACTAATGGTTCTTGCATCAAGCTTCATTTCATGAAGTATCACAGGAATTGTAGTTGCCTTTAACGCATAAATCCATAAAAATAAAGCTACATTCATGTAACTTAACATACTTCTAACTATATCCATAAGAGTACGATTCCACCTTTCAGTCACACCATTATGTTGTGGTGTACTGCGCATTGTATACTGTGCACAAATGTCCTGAATTTGAAGATATTTTACAAATGGACCAAGATACAATTCATTCTCATCATATTTACCATAATATTGACCACCTCTATCAGGCCTTATGATTTTCACTTTACTATCTAACTGCCTTTCTACCTCATTAATGAACACCTTAAGGATGTCCACTAATTGAGATTTTTCATGTAGTAAATGCAGATAACATTAAAGTGAATAGTCATCAGTAAAGGTGACAAAATAATTTTCACAACCCCAAGATGGAACATGAAATAGACCACATAAATCAACGTGTATTAATTCAAGTAATTCAATATTTCTTGTGGCTGAACTCTTAGATATGTGTTTGGTTTGCTTGCCTTTAATGCAATCCACATACACATCTCAGTCAGTAAAATCTAGTTAAGGTAAGATTTCATTCTTCAATAACCTCATCACCTTTCTCTAGACATTTGACCTAACATTTGATGCCACAAGTAAGCGGAGTGGTCATTATATGCACTATGTTTATTACCAATATTATGTTCAACATGAAACATGGATTCAGAACAATTAACATCAAGGTTGAAATGATATAAACCATTCATTAATGTACCAAAACCATAATAGTACTGTCATTTTTATGACCAGATTTGATATGCTTGTTACATGATCATGGATAGGTGAGTTGATGATTAACTGTACTAGGAAAGATTCACTCACATCCATGTCCATTGATTTCAACCTTATAGCTAGATTTGACATGCCTGTTACATGATCATGGATAGGTTATGAGCAGTCAAACTTCTTGGTCATCAATTCACTCATCAAGCTTCTTACAATAGACTTGTCAACTACGTTTGATTGTGAGTACTCTTTGTTTTTTTTATCATGAATTCCCTTGTATTGTTTGTATGAGACATTAATGGCTTAACATTTTCAACCATTGTCAATCGAATTAAGTTTAGATTCAACCTATTAAACTTTTTTCAAGCCTCAAAATATGTCTTTTCGGCTTATGCACTAGTCTTAGTAATGGTTGCAGGCTTCTCGGCAACTAATGCCAACTCCTTATCTATAATATCCAATTGAAATTAGATTTGCTCAGACCAATTGGCATATTTTAACTCATTAAACTTGATCAGACCATTACCCACATCTAACAAATTATTAGAAACTGCAAACATAAAAACAAACTCACACATTAATGCTTATATATATATATATATATATATATATATAAGTTCACCTTTGGGTGATAATTAAATATATATCTTTAATCCATAATGATGCCAACAAAATATATATACACACTTTAATAGATAGTCAATCATACTTATAAGTTAATATACATGTTATCTTTAGATATACAAACATATTCACTAAGTAGATCAATAAGTCTCTTTAATGTTATTAATTATAAGCAATATAATATGAACAATTAAAAGAATCATAATTTAATTTGGTGACTAACAAGCTTTCTATACATTAAGTATTTAATTACGTAAGTATAACTGAATTTTGGGAATTTCACTATACTGTTGAAAAATCATATTGTAAAGTTCAAAACTAACAAGCTTTAACATGCATATTCATTTATTGCTAGAGTACTTTAACGTAATTGATTCCATGTTTTAACATACAAATTCACTGATTTTCCATCATAAAAGTCACGATCTCCGTACATTTTAACCCCCAAAACCATTATGTAAAGTTTAGATATTTTAGCAACTATTAAAGAGTCCACAAATAAACGCATCTTAGAAAGGGCATGTGCATGCAATATAAAGATGCAGAAGAAAGACTTAAGAAAAGTCCTAATGCACTGTAATGCGCATACAGAACCACTTCCTTACAATGTCATCACTGATCTCTCTCTATCTATTCTCTACTATTACATGAACATAAAAGATAAAACAAATGGAACCTAAGAAACATTGGCCCTCAACTCTTGAAACTGGAAAATGAGATTGATAGTTATGCTTTACAACATTTAAAGCCTTCCATGCTAACATGAATTACGATTTCCAATCTTTCAAACCAAAAAATTTATTTTTTTCATAATTATGAACTTAAAGCTTTGTAATGGTATGCCTCACGAACATGAATCACGATTTCCTGATCTTTCAAACCAAACAATTTATTCTTTCACAATTATAAACTTAAAGCTTTGCAATGGTAGGCCCTACAAACATGAAAATATGGTTCCACTAGGGTCTTTAGGATACAGTCTTTTGGTTTATATCAGTCTCATAAAACCTAACTTAATAGTTATCCCAACAAACAGACGTATGTAAGATAGTAACCCTATAGCCTTTGCAATCCCTTACTTGTTATTATAGAGAGATCGTTAAATCGATTAATTCAAACCCAATCAACAGTTAGTTGAGAATATCATGAATCCTAATATTAACTTTAATGCAAATCAAAATTTCATAGAAGAACTCTGATACCATATGTAAATTGATACTTAATATTCTTGACAATAATTCAAGTCGGGAATTCGCCCAAAAAGATCTATGACATAATTGATTCAACACCTTCAAATCCTAAGATTTAAGTTATAAACAAAAAGAAAGAAGTACTAACTTTGATCCATGCTTAATATGTGTAATCCTTTTCTGATCATAAACACCTTCTCTTCACAAAAGCTTTATCCGCTCTCTCTTTCTTTCTTTCTTTGTTCTTTGTCAATGGTGCAAGAATGTACATTTCTTTGATATATGTTAACGTTACTTGATTGAAGGGAGAGGGAAGGATTTTATTAATTAACCCTAATGATTCTATTTTTCTTTGCAAACCCAATAACCAGTATTTTGGGCCCAATTCACATTAGAATCAAATAAAGTTATATGGGACACATTTAGGATTATTAAATTAATCTAACAGGTTCCTCCTTTGCATGTCCACTATTATGAGAATTTATTATCAAGGGAAGTCTGGAATGATGGTAGGTAGTGCCCTTGTAGTTTTTCTAGAGCATCTTGCTATTAGAATCTATCATGTTTCCAATGTTTAAGTAAAGTTTTATAGATTGTAGGTAATACATTATGGACCTTAATGTTTATTTTGTTTTTATACATTTGTTGGATGTCCTCTACAAATTGCAATGCTATCATATGCAATTTTATGAATTACACTAAAAGTTCCTAAAGTGATCAAACTAATTAAGTAGATTCTTTCATATAAATAGTCATTTGTTCATATATCCATACATATTGATTGTATTTGATAAGGTGTATTTGATTACTTGAAAAAGTTTGTATTGCATTAAACTTATAATAATATATTATTGAATTTGTCCAAAAGAAACAAGCAATATATGCTATTTTTAATTATTTGAATTCCATACTTTATTAAGCATTTATGTATTACAACTATTTGTCTTCATTCACATGTTTCTTCCATTCGAGAAGACAAACTATAAAGCATAAGAAAGATCTAACATATTATGTCTTAATTTCATACAAAATAAATATTTCTAACGACATTAAGACCACTATTCCACAAAAGTGTTAAAGCATATCGTAAACATATGGAAGAACATATCCATTCTATAAATAATTCTCCTGTTGGTATACTAATGAATGAGTTGAAAATCATAAATTTTGATGGGTATACAAGAACATATCCTCGAGATGACAAATATTTTAGTAAAACTAAAGACCTTAGTCATGACAGCTGATGAATCCTTTTTAATGCAATTTATCCTAAACTTATTATCTCCTGAGTGTAAACAATTTCAAATTAATTATAACATTACCAAAGATAAGTGAAATGCTAATGAATTGTACAATATGCTCTTTCAAAAAGAAATAATGCTAAAGAATTAAGGAGTTTATTCAATTAACCTTGTAGATCAAGGAGTTAACAAGAGTCACAAGCCAAAGGCTAAGAAACTTAAGAAGAAAGTGACTACTAAAGTGACACAGGTTGTTGCTAATATTAAAAAGAAGGAAAAAAAATAAATATGTGTTTTTTCATAAGAAAGAAGGACACAATCAGAAAGATTATGAAAACATAAGACTTGGTTTGAAAAGAAAGAAACATCTAACCTTTTTATATATTCTGAACTAAACTTAAATAAAGTTCCTTCTGATACTTGTAGTTTGATTATAGGGGTACTGCTTATGTTTATAATATAATGCATGATTTCTTTTAATCCAAACCATAAATTCAATTGAGCTTTTTGTTCATAGGAAACCATAAGAAGGTCCCAATTGAAGGAATAGGGACATATCGTCTAACATTAGATATTGGTTATCACCTAAATCTAATACAAACTCCCTATATACCTTGATGAAAGTGCATTTACTTTAAATTTTGGTGATGGTTGTTTTAGTTTATCTAAACATAATTCCATTATTTGTTATGGAATTCTTGTGGACGGTTTATATGAATTGAAACTTGATGTTAATTTTTCCGAATCCTTATTTTTTGTTTATCATACCATTGTAATTAAGCGTAACATGATGAATGATAATTCTGTTTACTTATGATACAAAATTTTGAGTGATATATCCAAAAAAAGATTAGAAAGATTGCTAAAGAATAAAATTTTTTCAAATTTAGATTTTATTGATCTTAGTATATTTATGAACTATATTAAGGGAAAGCAAACCAACCATAATAAAAAAAGGAGCCACAAGAAGTGCTCAGCTCCTTGAAATTTTACACAACGATATATGCGGACCTTTTAACACTCCATCATTTGATGGGGAAAAATATTTTATCACCTTATAAATGATTTTTCACGTTATAGATATGTCTATTTACTTAATGAAAAATCTCAAGCTATGAATGCCCTTAAGATGTTTATAAAGTTTGCTAAAAGAAAATTAGATAAAAAAGTGAAAATTGTAAGATCTGACAGAGGTGGTAAATATTATGAAAAATATGATGAATCATAACAATATCCAAATCCATTTGCAAAGTTTCTTGAGAAATATAGCATATGTGCACAGTATAATATACTAGGCACACCTCAACAAAATGACGAATAGAGAGGCATAACATGACATTAATAGATGTGGTTAGGAGTATGATGAGTAATTCCTCATTACCCAATGTTGGACCCCACCCCCCACCCGTAGGTGTTTGCAGGTTATACTGCGGCGAGTGTTTGCTGGTTATACCGCGACATCCAACCTTAATCAGTATTATCCTCTTTGGTCATGGGTGAGCCACAGCTCGAACCCATGACCTCAAGGTTTTATTCCACTTTATGTGGACGCCATCATTTTCAATCTTACAAACAATACACTTGAACTTCAAAACAATGGACGAGATGGTATTCCTTTAGGAATTCAAATGATAAATGCCTATGATTGAGTTTTGGACTTGATGTTGAAATAATTAAATTGGCATTGTTGTTGATAATGTTGGATTGGATTGTAGTTGGATGATTGAAGATTGGGAAGATTGAAGTGGTTTTGTGCAGGTTTGGAGCTTGGATGGTTTAGATTTAGGTTTTGGCTAGAGCATTTTTAGGGGAGATACTGTCCAAATTTTCCTAAATTTGGGCAGCAATTTCGCTTAAGGTTTAGACCCTCCTAATGAGGGAATTAGCTTTGGAAGTCTTCTAGAAAATTGTAGAGCATGTTAAGATCTTGAAAACGGTATAAAATAGGCCATTAGATGACTTAGAAGTAAAAAGTTATGAGGGTTGGAAATTGACTTTTTACTATTCATATGGTCAATTACTATTCCTTTGGTCATTTTGCATTTTCTCTTATAACTTTCTCGTTTGGCCTCCGATTCACCCGAAATTCGAACCAGTGATTTCTCATCAAGTTTCCTACCTTTCCTTGCAAAAATGTCCAATTGTTAGCTTAATTGAATTTTGTCGGAATTAGCCCTCACGTTTGTCTTGTTGCTTTGCCCTATTTGAATTATGCTCCGAGATGTTCACTTTGCTTCCGCCTTATGCCTTTCGAACCGATGTTCTTTTGTTTCCACTTTTGTTTTGTTTCCTTCCGCCTTATACCTTTCGGTTCGAGTTGCTTTGGCTTCCGTTTTCGTTTGTTTCCACACTTTGTTATCCGATTCGATTCGTTTATCTGCTTTTGCTTTCGATTTCGAGCCTTCGATTTGCTTTGTAATTTGCTTTGATTCAATTCTTTATTCTTTGATTTTCATGTGCTTCGTAATTTGTTTTCAGTATGTTTCTTCGCTTCGTATGCTTTTCTTCCGTTCCGCTCGATTTACTTTTGTTTTTGTTCTTCGTTTAGTTCTCCGGTTAAGACCCGAACTATGTATAAGTATGATAATGGATTTTAAGATGAATAAAAAAAAGTTATATATCGGGACTTTCGGAGTAGTCTAAGGTTTTCAACGCGGATTCGGATTCCAATTTGGTTTTTCGTAAGAGGTTGGATATCCATAAATGGGTTCCAACATTTATGGTATCAGAGCAAGAAGAGTTTATAAGAAATCATGCGTACGTATGAGGGAATCTGTATGAGTAGTTGGATTTCGGAAATGGGATCCAACACCCAAAGCCTTGTTGATATATGCACTTAAAATTGTTACATATTTGCTAAATACGATTCTTAATAAGGCAGTCCTAAAACTCCTTTTGAGTTATGGACTGACAAGAAATCTAGTATAAGGTACCTATATATTTGGGGTTGTCTAGCAGAAGTACAAGTTTATAATTCCCATGAAAAGATATTAGATTCTCAAACAATTAGTAGTTGGTTTATTGGTTACCTCGAGAAATCTAAAGAATATATATTTTATTGTCCAAATTATTTTCAAAGAATTGTTAAAAGAACTAATTTTAAGTTCATTGAAAATGGTGAAGTTAGTGGGAGTGTTGAAAAATGTGAAGTGAATATTAGTGAAATAAGGGTTTGATGTTCCATTACTCATAAATGTCCCAATATCCATATTTATACCAAAATTTATCCTAATATTAGAAGAATAAAATGATCGTGGAAAATATTTGGAAGAAGCAGCACCTCATGAAGAAATTAACAACCAACAAACATAAATAAACTACTTAGAATAACTTTAACTAAACCTATAAGAACACGAAGATAAACTATTCATGATAATTATGATGTTTATTTGCAAAATTTAAAATTTGATTATGGCATTAATAAGGATCCTATTTGATTTTCCCAAGCCTTAAAAAGTGATGAATCTGATAAATAGATTGATGCTATGAAAACTGAGTTAATTCAATGATATAAAAGAATGTCTAGGTCTAGGTCCTTATTGATTTTCCAAGAGCTTATAAGCGAGTCTTATGTAAATGGATCTTTAAGACCAAACTGGAATGACAATATTGAATGACACAAATCTAGACTTGTTGCTAAAGGTTATCCTCAAAAGGATGATATTGATTATAATGAGACTTTTTCACTTGTGTAACGCCCCAAATTAGGGGTTAGAATATTAAAGGAATTAGTACGAATTATGGTTGTTATTTGTTTATTAAATATTTGCTTAAATTATGCATAAGTATTTTGGCATGCATTCATGGCATTTTCCGGGTTAATTGGTTTAATGAAATTTCGGAGTGATTTGGACATTATTATTATATTTTCGTAATTTTGTATACTTCAAATATTTTAGAAATTAATGGAAGATTAGTTTTGAGTTGCCAATTTATTTTCGAGTCATTATTTTTCGACGGAATTTTGGTAAATTTTCTAAGTCTTCGAACTTTTGGGTATTTGTTTGGTAATTGTTACAACTAAGATTCAAAACAATGTATTTGTTTTTTTAAGAATAATTTATTAATTTAAGAAAATAAGAAAACCCATCCGTGGCAATACCTTCATTGTTTCATGACACGCATAATACGGTTAGACGCGTGGACGTTGTGCATGTGTCACACATGCTCGATGGTTTCGTTTTAAAACCGGTTTGGAGCTTAAGTTAGTTTTGTTCTTCGTCCTCACCACCGAGCAAGAGAGGTTATCGATATATTAGTTACAGGTAAGTAGCTATATACTTACTGCTTTATGTTGAGTATACTGTTTTATGTTGAAGATATATATATATATGCATACATACGGTGATACTGTTCTTATGGTGTGAATATTAACGGTCATGCATTGTTTTGAAAACCTTGATTTATCAACGATTTAAGTGTTCTGCTTAGTTTTAAAGATGATTTATATATATACTGTAATGTTGTTCGAGAAATATATATATATGTTATCTCTAAATATGCGAAATGTAAGATGATAAGTTTTGTTTATTTTGTGTTAATAGTTTTGTGTTATATGAGGTAAGCTTTAAGAAAACATAGAGCATAATGAGTTGTAGTGGTTTATGAAGAAAATGATAGAAACCGTAAGGAGAGATGCGAAGTTTTGCAAATACATGTAGAGAGAGAGAGAGATTCGGATTAGTTATATTTGAAGTTTTAATTTATTTCGAGTGGGTTGGAAGCTTTAGTGGGTTTAAACAAGCTTAATGGACTTTAGAAGTGATGAAATGGAAAGAAAATGGAAGAAAAGATCATTGCTTCAGTATGGTTTGGCGAAGAAGACGATGAATAGTGCTATAACTCGACTTGTTGTAGTGTATAAGTCGACTTATATCAACGTTTTGCATGAAAATCAATGTTTTGCATGAACGGACATCTCCGCTCTTCAATAACTCGAGTTATGCAAGTGTAAGTCGAGTTATCGTGTTACATAAGTCGACTTGTGTAAGTATAAGTCGACTTGTGTGTGATATACTTCACTCTTTTGACCATATCTTTGTCATCCGACCTCCGAATGACCTGATTCTCGAAGCGTTGGATTCATAAGAGAATTTTCTACCTCTCTATATGAAATTTGTACTTTTTTAGAATTAATTAAGAATTAAGGATTTAATAATTTGAGTTGTGAATTATGGAATAAGTTAAGAATTTAGGGTTTGGTCCCGGAATTTGTTATGAACATGCATCATACTCATTCTTCATACAATAATTATGCACAATAGTGATTTGTATCTGTGTTCCCTATTATAGAGGAACGACCACTGCCGGATATTGCCGGGACTTCAAGGCAATAAACAGTAAGGACGGTTTTGGTAAGTAATACAGGTAAATAATTTCAGTAAGTAATTTGGATAGTCAATTTTGTGAGTCAACCTAGATGATGTCTAGGATTGATTTATTGGAAGTGCTAATTGCCTGCATATGAAATGTTTGAAATGACCTTGTTCTAGTTTAAAACTGTTAAGTCCTAGTTGTGGGTAAATAGGCATGCCTAGAAGGGTCTGCAGCTGCTCTTGTTATTTGACACTTTGGTGTCTCCTGATATTGAGACATATATATCTCCTGCTGATACTAATTACAGTATCTCCTGTATAAGTCCCGTTACCCGCTTCTATAAATGGATTTACAGTCTTGATATGTGTTTGACAAAAATTGTATTATGATTCGACAGTTTATACCTCTCGTGATATTCATTCGATAAGTAAGTGAATCAGATGAAATGTGTTATGTCCGATTTTTCGATAAATGTTTCTTCTTGATGCTTACGCTGAAGTTAAATTTTATATGATAATCCATTAAATTAGATTAGTTATTACTCACTAAGTTACATGCTTAGCACGGTGGATTTGCCCTGTAGGTTCGAGAGAAGAGTTTAAAGATCGGGACAAGTTTATCGACCGCCAAAGGAGTTTGTTCATAAAGTTTGAAAATGTATTTTGTTTCCTTTGTTGGACTTGTAAATATTCTTTGGATTTCTGTTCTGAGATTTACGATATGTAATATATGTGTGTGGGTTTAAGTTACTAAATAAAATAAATATCAGTGTGATGTTTGGTTTTGTCTATTCTGTCTTGGGTGGCATCCATGTATCCTCCCAGGGGGTATTTGGGTGTTACATCTTTTAGTATCAGAGCAAGTTTAGGCGGTTCTGGTTTAACCACGGCTTGCCTATTGTTTTCCTTTGAGTGTCTAAGTTGTGTTTTGGCCTAATGCGGTGTCCCATGTTTTGTCTTTAGAAATTACGATGGAAGGATCACGCGAATTTGTTGACGAAGTTACTGAGAGTAATCAGCCAGAGCAAACTCATTCTGAAATACCTGGACCGTCAAGGGTCAATCTAGGTGAAGCTGAGGTTCCACCTCCTCCTCCAGCTCAAGGAGAAGCTTTGATTGTCGCCCCAGATATGATGACCTTGTTGCATCGGATGACAACACCTAAGGCTCCGATTGATCAGTTGAGGAAGTATGGGGCTGAAGAATTTTCTGGGACTTCTCTGGAGGAATCTAAAGGGGCCGAGTTCTGGATTGAGAAGGTGAAGAGGGTACTGGATGAGATTAGTTGTCCAGTAGAGCAGATGGTTCACTGTGCTGTTTCCCTTCTACAGGGAGCAGCTTATGAATGGTGGAAGTTTGTTCTTCAGAGTCCTCAGCTACCGGTGCCTCTGACTTGGGAATTCTTTGCCCAAGAATTTAAGACTAAGTACGTGACGGAAACTTACAGGAAGGATAGGTGGAAGCAATTTCTAAATCTAAAGCAGAGGAGTTTGTCTGTTGCTGAGTATGATCGGGAGTTTAATCGGATCAGTAAGTATGCCCCTAAATCTGTGCTGACTGAAGAGTTCCGATGTCATCAATTCGAGGAGGGATTGCATGATTCGATCAAGGAGCATCTGGCAGCATTTTCTATGTTACAACAAGTTACTTACCATCAGTTGGTACAGGCTGCAATAAAAATAGAAAGACAAGAGACGATCAGGAAAGAAAGAAGTCAGAGAAGAGGCTTTAATAGAGGAAGCCAGTCTTCGGGGAAACGAAATCAGGAAGGTAGTTCCTCTGCACCGAGAGTTGCTCAAAGATCTACGATACAGGGAAGGCAACAAAACTTTCCTGCATCGACTGCCTCTAGTAGGGGGGTCGAGGTTCTGGTGCTCCAGAATGCCCACACTGCTCTATTCACCATTGGGGTGTCTGTTGGAGAGTTACAGGTGCATGTTTTCGTTGTGGCAGTACGGAGCATATGATTGCAAATTGCCCTCTGAGACAGTCTGGGATAGCACAAGTTAGTGGAGAGGTTTCTCATGCATCAGCTGGGACTAGAGGTCGAGGAAGAGGTCGAGGCGGATATAATCAGAACAGGACTAATCCGAATTCTCACTCCGAAACTATGAATTGGCCAGCTATGCCTACTGCTTTGGGTCGAGCTTATGCACTGAGAGCTCGCGAGGATCAGGATGCACCAGATGTCATTGCTGGTATGGTTTCTCTCTTTGGTTCTGAATTGTATGCATTAATTGATCCTGGATCTTCACATTCATATATCTGTGCTAGAAAAATGTTTGATAAGGAGATGCTTATAGATCAGTTAGAATATGACATGCATGTAACTAGTCCTCTGGGCAATAGTGTGTTGGTGAATCAGGTGATTAGGAATTATCCCGTTATGATTCAGGGAAGTGAGTATGCAGCAGATCTGATTAAATTGTCGTTTCACGAATTTGATCTGATTCTGGGTATGGATTGGCTGTCTAAACATCAGGTAGTAATTGACTGTAAGACTAAGACAGTTTTCTTGAGGAGGCCCGACCAGTCTGAGCTTGTATTTCATGGTGGTTGCACACGTGCTCTAACTAATGTAGTATCTCGCATGCAAGCCCAAAAGCTTCTCGAAGGGTGTGAAGCTTATCTAGCTTTTGTACTTGATTCACGTATGATGGTGCTAAGGAGAAACCGCTGAGATTCCTGTAGTGAATGAGTTTCAGATGTTTTCCCGAGGAATTGCCTCGACTCCTCCAAAAGGGAAATGGAGTTATCTATTGAAGTTGTGCTCTGCATCGCTCCTATATCCGAGAGCATCAGATAGAATGGCTCCTACCGAGTTAAAGGAGTTAAAGTTGCGCTATAAGAACTTTTGGAGAAAGGGTTTATTAGACCCAGTGTTTCACCGTGGGTGCACCGGTGTTATTCGTGAAGAAGAAGGATGGTACCACGAGAATGTGTATCGACATGCATGCTAAATCGAGTCATAGTGAAGAATAGGTATCCACTGCCACGGATTGACGATCTATTTGATCAGTTGAGAGATGCAGGCGTGTTTTCAAAGATAGATCTACGATCGGGGTATTATCAGCTTCGAGTAAAGGATGTGGATGTACCGAAGACAAGATTTCAACCCGTTATGGACATTATGAATTTTGGTAATGTCATTCGGGTTAACTAATGCCCAGCAGATTCATGGATCCGATGAATAGAGTATTCAGCCTTATTTGGACCATTTGTTGTGGTGTTTATTGATGATATCCCGTCTATTCTAGGAATGAACATGATCATAGTGAGCATCTCTGAATTGTATTATGACTCAAGGAAAGACAGTTGTATGCTAAGTCGAGTAAATGTGATTTCCGCTTCAGGAGATATCATTTCTAGGCATGTTGTCTCTTCTCAAGGAATTAGAGTTGATCCTAGTAAGATAGAGGCTATTGTTAATTGGAAGCCGCCACGGAATGTGACAGAAGTGAGAAGTTTTCTGGGTCTGGCTGGTTATTATCGTCGATTTGTTAAGGGGTTTTCGGTGATAGCATCCCCTTTAACTAAACTTATACGGAAGGGAGTGAAGTATGAATGGTCTGATAGATGTTAGAGTAGTTTTGATTAGTTGAAAATATGCCATCAAGCTCCTCAGTATTAGTTCAACCTACGGCTGGTAAGGAGTATGTTATGTATACTGATGCATCTGGAATTGGTTTAGGATGTGTTTTGATGCAGGAAGGAAAGGTAGTTGCTTATGCTTCTAGGCAACTAAAGACTCATGAATGTAATTACCCTACACATGATCCGAACTTGCAGCAGAGTGTTTACCTTAAAATTTTGGCGACATTATCCGTATGGTGAAAGGTGTAGAATTTTCACGATCATAAGAGTCCAAGTATCCGCTACTCGTATGAACTCAATTTAAGACAACGACGTTGGTTGGAATTATTTAAAGACTATGATTGTATTGTAGACTATCATCCGGTAAGGCTAATGTTGTAGCAGATGCCTTAAGTCGAAAGACTATCTCGGCTTTATCACCGAAGCGATTGGATGGAAGTTGGGATCGATGGAGCCTTGATGGCTCAATTGATAGCAAGGCCCACGTTGAGACAGAGATCAGAATGCTGAAAGAGTCGATGATAAGTTACAATAACTTATCTTACCGCTTCAGAAGGTAAACATGTGATTTTTTTTGCAGGTGGTGATGGTGAATTGTATTATAAGGATCGGTTGTGTGCCAAATAATGATGAATTGAAAAGAAGTTATTATCCGAGGCTCATAATACAAGATTTACTATGCATCCGGTGGAAACAAGATGTATCAGATCCAAGCAAGATTATTAGCAAGGTGTATGAAACGGATATTGTGGATTATGTAGCAAAATGTCTGACATGCCAGCAGGTTAAGGCTGAGCACCAGGTTCCATCTGGTTTGTTAAATCCTATTCCTATTCCTCAATGGAAATGGGATAATATTACCATGGACTTTGTTACTGGACTCCCTCTTACTCAAAGGAAACATGATGCGGTATGGGTTATTGTGGATAAGTTCACCAAATCTGCTCATTTTCTGCCTGTTCGTCTTGACTATTCATTGGATAGGCTTGCAGATTTGTATGTGAATGAGATTGTAAGACTGCATGGAGTACCATTATCGATTATTTTTTATCGTGATCCTCGATTTACTTCGAGATTTTGGAAAAGTTTACAGGAAGCATTGGGTACTCAACTTAAGTTTAGTACTGCTTTCCATCCTCAGACAGATGGACAATCTGAACGAGTTATACAGATTTTGGAAGATATGTTGAGGGGTTGTGTATTAGAGTTTCCCAGGAGTTGGGATAATTATCTGACTTTGATGGAGTTTGCTTATAACAACAGTTATTAGACGAGCATCGGCATGGCACCTTATGAAGCGTTGTATGGTAGGAAGTGTAGAACTCCGGTATGTTGGACAGAGTTGAGTACAAACAAGATGATCGGGCCAGACATTGTAAGAGATACTGAAGAAAAGATTCAGATTATTCAACAAAGATTGAAAGCTGCCAGTGATAGGCAGAAGTCTTATGCTGATCTAAAAAGGAAGGATATTGAGTTTCAAGTGGGTGATAAGGTGTTTCTAAAAGTGTCACCATGGAAACACATACTTCGGTTTGGGAAGAAGGGTAAGCTCAGTCCGCGATTCATTGGGCCTTATGAAATTCTGAAGAGGGTTGGACCCGTAGCTTATCAGTTAGCTCTTCCTGGAGAATTGGCCAGATTACATGATGTGTTCCATGTTTCTATGTTGAGGAGATATCGGTCTGACGTCTCACATAAGATTCCGGTGCAAGAGATTCAGGTACAACAGGATTTGTCGTATGAAGAAGGGCCAATTTCCATACTAGCCAGAGAAGTGAAACAACTCCGAAACAAGTCAAGATCATAGTAAAAGTCCTCCGCAACATCATGGAATTGAGGAAGCAACTTGGGAACCAGAGGAAATCATGAAAGCTCAGTATCCGCAATTATTCGAATCAGGTATGAATTTCGAGGACGAAATTTCTTAAGGAGGGAAGAGTTGTAACGCCCCAAATTAGGGGTTAGAATATTAAAGGAATTAGTACGAATTATGGTTGTTATTTGTTTATTAAATATTTGCTTAAATTATGCATAAGTATTTTGGCATGCATTCATGGCATTTTCCGGGTTAATTGGTTTAATGAAACTTCGGAGTGATTTGGACATTATTATTATATTTTTCGTAATTTTTGTATACTTCAAATATTTTTAGAAATTAATGGAAGATTAGTTTTGAGTTGCCAATTTATTTTCAGAGTCATTATTTTCTGACGGAATTTTGGTAAATTTTCGGAAGTCTTCTGGAACTTTTGGGTATTTGTTTGGTAATTTTTACAACTAAGATTCAAAACAATGTATTTGTTTTTTTTTAAGAATAATTTATTAATTTAAGAAAATAAGAAAACCCATCCGTGGCAATACCTTCATTGTTTCATGACACGTACACACGGTTAGACGCGTGGACGTTGTGCATGTGTCACACATGCTCAGATGGTTTCGTTTTAAAACCGGTTTGGAGCTTAAGTTAGTTTTGTTCTTCGTCCTCACCACCAAGCAAGAGAGGTTACTGGATATATTAGTTATACAGTAAGTAGCTATATACTTACTGTTTTATGTTGAGCATACTGTTTTATGTTGAAGATATATATATATATGCATACATACGGTGATACTCTGTTCTTATGGTGTGAATATTAACGGTCATGCATTGTTTTGAAAACCTTGATTTATCAACGTATTTAAGTGTTCTGTTTAGTTTTAAAGATGATTTATATATATACGGTAATGTTGTTCGTAGAGAAATATATATATATGTTATCTCTAAATATGCAGAAATGTAAGATGATAAGTTTTGTTTATTTTTGTGTTAATAGTTTTGTGTTATATGAGGTAAGCTTTAAGAAAACATAGAGCATAATGAGTTGTAGTGGTTTATGAAGAAAAATGATAGAAACCGTAAGGAGAGATGCAGAAGTTTTGCAAATACACAGTAGAGAGAGAGAGAGAGATTCGGATTAGTTATATTTGAAGTTTTAATTTATTTCTGAGTGGGTTGGAAGCTTTAGTGGGTTTAAACAAGCTTAATGGTCTTTTAGAAGTGATGAAATGGAAAGAAAAATGGAAGAAAAGACTGCTGTTTCGTATGGTTTGACGAAGAAGACGATGAATAGTGTTATAACTCGACTTGTTGTAGTGTATAAGTCGACTTATATCAACGTTTTGCATGAAAATCAATGTTTTGCATGAACGGACATCTCCGCTCTTCAATAACTCGAGTTATGCAAGTGTAAGTTGAGTTATCGTGTTATATAAGTCGACTTGTGTAAGTATAAGTCGACTTGTGTGTGATATACTTCACTCTTTTGACCATATCTTTGTCATCCGACCTCCGAATGACCTGATTCTCGAAGCGTTGGATTCGTAAGAGAATTTTCTACCTCTCTATATGAAATTTGTACTTTTTCAGAATTAATTAAGAATTAAGGATTTAATAATTTGAGTTGTGAATTATGGAATAAGTTAAGAATTTAGGGTTTGGTTCCGAAATTTGTTATGAACATGCATCATACAATAATTATGCACAATAGTGATTTGTATCTGTGTTCCCTATTATAGAGGAACGACCACTGCCGGATATTGCCGGGACTTCAAGGCAATAAACAGTAAGGACGGTTTTGGTAAGTAATACAGGTAAATAAATTCAGTAAGTAATTTGGATAGTCAATTTTGTGAGTCAACCTAGATGATGTCTAGGATTGATTTATTGGAAGTGCTAATTGCCTGCATATGAAATGTCTGAAATGACCTTGTTCTGTTTTAAAACTGTTAAGTCCTAGTTGTGGGTAAATAGGCATGCCTAGAAGGGTCTGCAGCTGCTCCTGTTATTTGACACTTTGATGTCTCCTGATATTGAGACATATATCTCTCCTGCTGATACTAATTACAGTATCTCCTGTATAAGTCTCGTTACCCGCTTCTATAAATGGATTTACAGTCTTGATATGTGTTTGACAAAATCAGATATGATTCTGACGGGTTTATACCCTCTCGTGATATTCAATTCGATAAGTAAGTGAATCAGCATCGAAATGTGTTATGTCCGATTTTCGATAAATGTTTTTATCAGATGCTTACGCTGAAGTTAAATTTTATATGATAATCCATTAAATTAGATTAGTTATTACTCACTAAGTTATATGCTTAGCACGGTGGATTTGCCCTGTAGGTTCGAGCTTAAGAGTTTAAAGACCGGGACAAGTCTCATCGTGACCGCCAAAGGAGTCTTTCATAAAGTTTGAAAATGTATTTTGTTTCCTTTGTTGGACTTGTAAATATTCTTTGGATTTCTGTTATGAGATTTACGATATGTAATATATGTGTGTGGGTTTGAGTTACTAAATAAAATAAATATCAGTGTGATGTTTGGTTTTGTCTATTCTGTCTTGGGTGGCATCCAGGTATCCTCCCAGGGGGTATTTGGGTGTTACAACTTGTCTCAAAGAAAGTCTAATTGAGAATAATTATGGCATTGCTTAGTTTGATTTAAAGTTATATCAAATGAATGTGAAAATTGCCTTTGTAAATAGAGATATCAATGAGAAAGTTTATGTGGAAAAACTTTAAGATTTTCTAGTAGAAGGAAAGGATCAATAGGTGTGTAAGCTTAAAAAATCAATATATGATCTTAAACAAGCTTCCCAACATTGATATATTAAGTTTAACGATATCATTACATCTTTTGGTTTTCTAAAAATATTATTTATTAGTGTATCTACTAAAAGATTAGTATGAGTAAGTTTATATTTCTAGTTGTTGACATTTCACTTGTTGCTAATGATTTGGACATATTCTATAAAACTAAAAGTTTTATTTTAAGAATTTTGAAATGAAAATATGGGAGAGGTGTCATATTTTATTAGAATTTCAATATTCCAAAATAGATAATAAGAAAACATACTATATTGAAAGAATTCTTGAGAGATTTAATATGAAAAAATGTTTAGTAGGGATGGCCTTAATACAAAAAGGAGGTAAATTTAGTCTCATGCAATATCTAAATAATGATGTGGAAGATAAAAAAAAATGGAACCTATTCCATATGCTTTTATTATTGGTAATCTAATGTATTTTTACACATGCAGACCTGATATCAACTTCACTGTTAGAATGCTAGGCAAATATCAAAGTAATTCCAGTATATTATATTGAAAAGCTGCAACGAAAGTCCAAAGGTATCTTCAAGAAATAAAGGACTGTATATTCATGTATAGAAGATCTAACATATTAGTAGTGATCAAAAACTTTCTTCTCAAAAAATGACAAGCACTATAAAGGTGCTAAATATAAGGAGTTAAAATATCTTACTGTAAAAGTCGAAGTTAAAAAATAAAGAGTTTATATTGAACATACTGTGATGGATCTCATTATTGCAGATCCCTTAATTAAAGACCTATGACCAAAGATCTTTAAGGAACATTTTCAAAGAATGGGTCATGGTTATTTTGATGATTGTTTTTAATGATGTTTCAATATTTTCAGCTTAATAAGAGTTTCAAAATGGTAATTATCTTGTTTATTATTATTATGTGCACCTAACTATTATTAAATAAGAAATAAAAGTATCTATAAGACACTAATGTAAACATTTATGATATTTATATCAATTATGTGATTTGACATGATAAATTATTAGTGTTATGGTATATGAAAGGACGTATGTGATATTGAAGTGTATATCTGTCAATGTCATTAACATAAAGTTTGAAGTATCATGTCAAAGGAGAGCATGCTTTAAGTTCTCAACAACAGAAACTTAAGAAAATTTTTAACAAAGATCACGGTAAAATTTCTTAATTTTTACGATATTGACATTTTTGTATCAGTATACAATATTATGTTCTAATTATTTGTCACAATTATTTATTTAAGATCTTAAAATTATAAATCTTAATTTTAATTTTATATCATAAAAATATGTTTTTATACATACAACCAACTTCTGCAAATTTAGAAAAAGAAAAGCAAATGTACAGGAAAGAACCACAAACATGATATTAACAGGCATGACAGGATTTAACCATAAATGGTCAAATAATACATGCTTGCGCCTTAAGGAGTTGTAAGACCCTAATCTCGTTCACACATAAATCAACAACATAAAGATTATATATTATCAAATTGGTCAAATTGAATTTCAAAGCATACGCATAATTCTGATTTACATTGATTTGGATAGAAATAGAAGGGTGCTTGAAATTCTTATATTTACAAACACGGATAAGGAATTCGTATATATTTTCTTTTGGTTTCTTCTGCGAACCAAGATCAATGGCCTGCTGTACAAAAATGGATATAGAAGCACCATATCATAAAGTTGTCTCAAATCAATGGCTAATAGGAAAAATGCACCTCCTTGACCTGCTCAGGTCATGTCAGCTAATTGATGGTAGCATAGGGTCCATGCCCAGTCCAGATCCCCCAAAACCACCAGGCTCAGCATGCTTCACCCTACCAAAATAACGAATGTGACGCAAGAGCCTTGCTAGATAAGTATTATGGCATATTGTTGAGCTATCACAGACAACTGCAACATGTTTCCGCGCCCTGGTTATGGCAACATTCATTCGCCGACTGTCGCCAAGGAATCCAACAGCTCCTAAAGTGTTTGAGCGTACCTGGCATGCAAAATCACAACATTTGACATGTTTTGTAAGTGGTCCACGGAAAAGACATGCAAGAACACCAGTTTGCTGCAGAGATTGCAAATTATTGAATGTGGATTAAGTGAACTTATGTTTCACCATATTATACAGATTCCTGATATGTCAGGTTTGCGGTGAAGAATTTAATACCATTGATATAATGACAGCATCAGCCTCACGGCCTTGAAAACTGTCAATAGTTGCAACTTCGATGCCATCAGTCTCTGGAAGTTCATCAAGCCTCTCCCTCAAGAGTTGTACTTGAGCAACATAAGGTGATTGCACAGCAATTGCTTTTGCTCCAACACCTGCAAAGTTGATTCAGCAAATGAAGGAACATATCAATCTCAGCCCAAAATATAGACTACAAAGTGGCAACTACCAATTTCATATCATGCGCAAGGATACCAGGGAATGTAGAACGGAGTCATACTTCACTATTTAAGCATAGAGGCATCTAGAACTAGAGAAAAATATAAACTATGCAAGCAATCCAGGATGACAACTGTAACACTGTCAGAATCTTGTTGATTTGATCAAAACTACCAGCCCAACATGAAAGAAATTTTGGTAATAGAACATTGCACAAATCAATTCCACATCTTAAGAAAAAAGGGACAAGGTCTCGAAGACATCAGTGTGCTGTTTAAGTGAGTTCTCATTAAACTTACCAGCCATAATATTTCAAAAGAAACTAAAACATGAAAGTCTTCTTTTCCATATTCTGATAATTATTACCAGTTTGTCCTAGCTAAGAATCAGCCTCTTCCTAACATACAGCTTCTAGTAGTGGAGCAGTTCTGAAACTAAAAGATTCAGCAGTTGCCTTTGCCTTAGCCGAACCAAAAGATTCAGCTTTTGGTCTTCTCAAGGCCTAGTTCCGTTGTCTACAATGTTGGTAACGTTGAAGTAAACTTTGGTCAAAGTTACTATATTTCCATCTTTTTTTTTTCAATCAATTATGCTCGAGTGGCTTCAGACAAAAATGTGACTAGTATATGATATTTCTATGATAGGCTGATAGAACTCTCAAATCTGAGAGTTGCTGAACTGGATTATTATTGAAACTGAAAGATAAAACGTATCAAGATACGAACAATAGCAGACAATCCGAGAGGTCTGCTCTCTCCTAGCCTTAGGCTCACCAGTTTTCACTTAAGACAAAGAATGGCTTTTTCCTTCCCCATCATTACATTCTATATTCCCCTGTTGCCTACGTCATTATTCTAACTAACTTACCCTTCCCCACCTATCACAAGCAGCTGGCTAATGAAAAAATAGTCTATTACTCAGCTACCCTTGCTTAGCTCTTTTGGAATAAACGCATAATTGGAGGCCTAACATTACTCCCCCATAAGTTGCACCTTGTCCTCAAGGTGGAAACCGAAATAATTCTGTTATATCATCAAATAGTTCCCAAGTCGCTTCAGATGTTGTTAAACCCCGCCACTTGATCAACACTTGAGACCTTTTGTCCCTCCTTTGGTCTGATTGCTAGGACTTCTTCCGGCTGCACTGCTGGCTCCCTATCTTCAACCCATTTGTCGTAAAATTATCTCGATCCGCATTCCTCCCACTATCGCTCTTAGTCGAGATACATGAAAATGGGATGTATCCTAGCTGTCTCGAAGTTGAAGTTCAGATGCTACCTTCCCAATCTTTCTTAACACTTTGAATGGACCAAAGTATCTAGGGGCCAGCTTTTCATTCACCCTTTTCATCACAAAGAAGTTGTCAGAAGGAGCTAGCTTTAGCCAAACCATGTCTCCCACATTATAATGCACGCCCTTCTATGTTTATCAGCTCCCCTTCTCATATCACCTTGAGCCTTTGCCAAATGTTGTTTAATTTTACTTAGGTAGTGATCCGTTCTTTGTAGTAAAACATCTATTGATGCCACTTTTGATACGCTGCGCCTCAATTGAAAAATAGGGGAGGGTCCCTACCATAAAGAACCTTAAAAGGAGTAAAGGAAGAGACACATGATAGGAGGTGTTATAGCAATATTCTGCCCACCCTATCCATTTAACCCACTGTTTTGGAATATCTCCTGCCATGCACCTCAAGTAGGCTTCCACCGATCGATTAACCACTTCAGTAGCGCCATCCGTTTGAGGATGATAAGAAGAACTAAATTTCAGAGTTGTTCCTTGCATCTTAAATAATTCTCCCCAAAATTTACTCATGAACACCTTATCTCTATCAGAAATCACAGTCCTAGGAAACCCATGCGCTTCACAATCTCCTCGATGAACACCTCAGCTATGGTTTGGGTCAGATATGGATGCTTAAGTGGTAGGAAATGAGCATATTTACTAAGCCTATCTACTACCACCAATATAGATGTATACCCCAGGGACTTAGGCAAACCTTCTATAAAATCCATTGTCAATTCGTCCCAAACATGATTAGGTATCTCCAAGGGCTGCAGTAATCCTCTTTGGGGACAAGGTTAAGTATTTATTCTGTTGGCATACTAAGCAAGCAGCCACAAACCTATAGATGTCCTTCTTCATACCTTCCCAATACAACTCCTTAGAGATTCGCTTATAAGTCTTTAATGGTCCCCATGTCCTCCCAAGTGACTTTCATGACCTCCTTCAGAATTTTAGCTATAAAAACCAAGAGTGGAGATCACTAACCTGTCTTTGAAATAGAGTCTTCCTTGTTGAACCGTGTAGGAGGTCTCAATCCAGATCATTGCTTACAGCCTCCTTATCATCTTCACTTGCTGTCCCTTCTATTTCCTTTAGGATTTCCTCCATGTCGATAATCTTATATGTTATTATGGTCTGCAACTCTCCTTGAATCTGCACCTTGAGAGAGCATCTCTGCCTTATTCTTCTTCCGGTTTGTATTCAATAGTGAATTCAAACCCTAACAGCTTGGTGATCCATCTTTGATATTCAGGGTGAATTTCTCTCTGTTCCAACAAGAATTTCAAGGGTCGTTGATCAGTGCGGATAACAAACCTATGACCCAAAAGGTAAGATCTCCATTTTTTGACAGCCAACACAATAGCCATAAGTTCCCTTTCATATGGATTTTCCTTCCTTCTCGCTGATAATGCTTGGCTATAATAGGCAATAGGTCTCTGGTTTTGCATCAACACAGCTCCTACCCCAACAGATGAAGCATCCGTCTCTATTACAAAGGGTAGGTTGAAATTAGGCATAGCCAAGACAGGAAGAGTGGTCATAGCCTCGCTTGTGTCATTGAAGGCTCGCTCGCTTCAAAGGGTCCACGGAAATTGTTCTTCTTGAGCAAATTGGTCAATGGTCCCGCTATCCGACTATATCCCTTGACAAACTTCCTATAATAGCCAGCGCCACCCTGTGAATCCTCTAAGTTCCTTCAACGTGAGTGGTTTTGGCCATTTGAGCATGGCTTCAACCTTGGATTGATCTGCCGCTACTCCTTGCCGAGAGACAATGTGCCCCAAATACTCCAACTTATGCTGCCCAAAACACACTTCTTAAAGTTAGCATAAAGGTGTTGATCCTTTAGGATGCTTAAAGTTACCTTGAGATGCGTCAGTGTTCCTCCTGCTCTTGCTGTAAATTAATATATCGTCGAAGAAAACTAGGATAAACTTCCTGAGGTATGGTTTAAAAATCTGATTCATTAATGCTTGGAATGTAGCTGGCGCGTTTGTTAATCCGAAGGGCATTACAACAAACTCGTAATGTCCTTCGTGGGTTCGAAAAGCTGTCTTCTCGATGTCCTCCTCCCTCATTCTTATTTGATGATAGCCGGACTTTAAATCTATCTTGGAAAAAATGGTTGCTCCATTCAACTCATCCAGCAGCTCTTCAATTATTGGGATAGGAAACTTGTCACATATGGTTACCTTATTCAACGCTCGGTAATCCACACAAAATCGCCATCCCCCATCCTTCTTCCTGACTAGTAGAACCGGACTCGCGTAAGGGGAGGTGCTATTTTGGATTAACCCAGAATCTAGCATCTCCCTAACCAATTTCTCAATCTCCTGTTTTTGAAAATGGGGGTACTTGTAAGGACGCACCCTAACTGGACCCTCCCCTGGAATCAAGTGAATCTGGTGCTCCCTTCCACGTTCGGGGTAGGGATGGGCGATCTAAACACATCTCCAAACTCGCCAACACTCACGACTTGAATCAATCACTGTGTATTATGATCGATTCGCCTCTTGCTCACCCTTTGTAGCCACCCTATAAGATCACCTCCCTAAGGCCCTCATTGATTGACTTGGCACCGACCAAAGACTTAGATAGTATGGATCCCTCTCGATGACAACTTCCTTCCCTTACTTTTTATTTTCATCGTTAGTGTGCTCCAATTGCTCCAGACATCCCCAAGAGTCCTCACCATTTGATACCCAAGATACATCTATCTCGCTTAGCTTCATTGGCAAAAATCCTCATATATTTCTAAAGCTGCATCAGAACTTGATTCCTATAAATTCCAGCCCCATCACCTTTTCGCCATTCCCCATTGCAATCTCATACTTATCTGTCTCATCCCGATTCGGTCTCCACTTCAATGCCAATTTTGAGACACAAAATTATGGGTGGCCCCATCGTCGATGAGGACCACCACAGTTCCCCTTCCAAAGACCCCTTCAACCTTCATTGTCTTTGGTAGGGTTAACCCCATCACGATCCGATAGAGAGCTCTACATTATGTAGCTCTCCTTTGGCTCTCCATCGCCTTCAAAGATCTTCCCTGCACCCTCTTTAGCTCCTCATCAAGCACGGTTAGAACCTTCAAATCCACCATTTTGCATCGATGTCCAGGTGAATACTTCTCATCACATTTGAAGCACAGGCCTCGTCTCCTCTTCTCTTGTATTTCACCGAATGTCAATCTTTTAAAACCTTCAGTATTTCTGTCAGCGATCACTACCTTCCCTGTTTTCCCTTCCTTATTTATACTGTCGCCCACTATCTCTCCCATGCGGTGCCCACTGGCCCCACCTGTTCTATTGCCATGCCATGGTCGATAACCTCTCTCTCGTCCCACTACCTTATTCTTCTCCTCAATCTTCTGAGCCAACGTCATCATCCGCCCCAAGCTTCGGGGATTCACGATCAATAGTTCCAGTCGGATCTCCTTCGATAGGCCATTCAAAAAAGAGCTCTCCAAAACTTCATCCGGTAGCTCAGATAAGGGGGCTGCTAGTTCTTCGAACCTGCAAATATAGTCATCTACCGTACCTGTTTGTTTGATGGCCAGGAGACGCCGACACGGAGTGCCCTCCGAACGGACCAAACTTTCTACCAAGAACCGCACACTCCTCCCACGAACTAATTGGTGGCGCCCTTCCACCCATCTAACCACGCCAATGCCTTCTTTTCCATGCTCAAGGATACCAACTCCATTTTTTCGCCTCGTTAAACGTCCCACCAAAAAATCGCTCCACCCAGAGATCCATCCATCGGATCATCTCCGTCGAACATCGGCATCTCCACCCTCCTTGTACGACAATCGCGCCGAGGATCCCTTGCCGCCCAAATCTCGGTGGTTGCTCATCGGTAGGGTGTCTCCACCGCCTCCCATCGGCCCTTGTTCTCTCTCTCCTCCTCCCATGGTCCTCTTCGATTTCGCTCTTGCGGTGGCCATTCAAGACAGCCCAGATCGAACGCCTTCGTCCTTCATAATTCCTAGAGAAACATTCCAACCCATGGCTTCGGGTTGAGGACGTCGGGGCCCTTGGTGGTACATTTTCTTGATTGGGCAGAGCTCCCAACCGGCTCCATTGGGCCCTTCCCTTGTTCCCCTCGGTCTACCCCATTGCTCGGTTACGCTTCCTCCCCACCTTCGAGGCTTCATGATAGCTCATAAATTGTTTCATCATCTCCCAACTCCTTCACCTCGAGTTGGGACTGCTCCCAACTCGATGCAAAGCTTCTTTCTCCAATCGATGCTCTTCCTCATCGGTTCAAAATTCTTCCGAAAATCGCCACGTAAGTTTTCAAGCTCCTTTCAAGCCCATCCATCCGATTATCTCCTTCTTATTAGCCATCGCAATGATCGATGCTCGATACGATGATAGAACTCTCAAATCGAGAGTTCTTGAACTGGATTATTATTGAAATTGAAAGATAAAACGATCAAGATACGAACAATAGCGCATAATCCGAGAGGTCCGCTCTCCTAGCCTTAGGCTCACCGGTTTCACTTAAGACAAAGAATGGCTTTTCCTTCCCCATCATTACATTCTATATTCCCTGTTGCCACGCCATTATTCTAACTAACTTACCCTTCCCCACCTATCACAAGCGGTGGCCAATGTAAAAAATAGTCTATTACTCAGCTACCCCTTGCTTAGCTCTTCTGGAATAAACGTGCATAATTGGAGGCCTAACATAGGCATAGCTCATCATTTAAAATAATTTCATGACTCCAGAACACTGATACTTGGCTAGCAACTAAAGTAACTGTTACCTGCATAGATCAAAGAAAGCACATGTTGGACAACAATATCTGCTTCTCCTTCATTATAGAAGGAGCCTGTTCCAGCAGGATCTAAATGTTCTTCACAGCCCATTGATAAACTTCCATATGGCATTCTTGTGTCAAGTAAGAGCAATGGACATTGTGTTACCCATGTGAGCTACAACACGGAAGGCAAATTAATAGCAGACAGAGCTCGTTAAAAGGCATAAATGAGACAAAAAAATTCGATTCAGTTTACAGTTTCAATGGCTTCAGAGTTCAGAACATCCACATCACTACAAACACTATATTTTTTGGAAGAATATAATTAAGAATTTAGCAAAGAAAATAGCAAGCACAATAAATCAAGACAACTAAATTCAAGTTTTCTAGTTTATACAAGAGCAAAACTTAAGTAGGAAAGTGATTCAATTGATGTAAGTAGGTGCCAGAACTGAAAAAGAAAGAGAAGCAAAGTCCTCAAGATGAAAACGAGTTACTACAAAGCATCTTATGAAACAAGTACCTAAAAGATGAGCAAACATATGGTTGTAAGTATGAACCATGATCAATCTACTACTCGCCATTATGGTCAGCACGAAAGTTGGCAATTTTGAACGTGTAAATGCAGAATTAGAAATATAATCTACCGGTATTGTGAAACCAAGGCAAATGACAAGTCATCCCATAATTTATAACACAAAGATGCGAAAGCAACTAAACATATCTCAATGTTAAGTTATGAAGAAAAATTGGTACCTTAACAAAGGGAGTATCAACTAGAAGATGAGAGGCAACAGTAGCAGCGGACTTCAACGATCCTCCATACATTTCCTTGGAGGCCCAGCTTGCTATAGCATCATTCATCCTGTATTGTGTTGTTAACTTGGTAGCAAGAACCCCGTTGTGCAAAGTCACTGCCCTTTCCAGTAAAGATACTCCAAGGCCACCCTCCAGGGCTTTTCGGGATAGAATCACGGGAGCCAGTTGGTATTGGTCTCCAGCAAGAATACATCGCTTTCCTTGCAATATTGGGATCCAGCATGAAGGCTCAATTGCCTGCGCTGCTTCATCTACAACCACGAGATCAAAAGTATCCAGCCTCCGTATTAATGGGTCAGCAGCTCCAGTGTTGGTTGCAAGTACTACGTGGGTGCTTGATAAAACTTCCTTTACAGTCTCCTTCTCCTTCTTCTTGAATGCCTTCCCTAGCTGTTTTAGAAGCTGGCGTATACCAGCAGCTAAAGAGTCATCCTTTAAGCAATGTCTCAGGTCTTTCCTTAAATCAGACTTCTTCCTTTCAAACTCTGCTCGAAAATTTTCTAGTTTAGAATTCACTATTTCACCCAAAGACTTAGATGCTACAACTGGAGAAATGCGTGCTGGATTACCAACTCGAACAATGTCTAACCCAACACTTGAAAGCTTTTCAACCATGTTATCAACAGCAGCATTTGTAGGTGCAGTCACAAGCACCCTTTCACCTTGTTGAACAGCAAGCGAAATTAGTTCCTTCAGCAAACCTGACTTGCCTGTACCTGGAGGCCCTTGAATTATTAGTAGTGGTCGTTTCTTGTTCAATCCCAAGGCAATTGCTCTTCTCTGGGAATCATCAAAAGTCTCGCTTCCCAAGGATTCATCTAATTCTGCCTCAGCCCAGTCCACCAAAATTTTCTCTTCCAACCATTCAACATCTTCCTTGTCACCAAATAAAGTAGCAACAACAGCAATTGAAGGATTTTTTTTCCGTAAACCATTCTTCTGAAGTAGCATCAGGGCCTCACAGTTACGCTTCAAAAGAAGATTAGATAAAGCTATTAAATGTATATGTAAGCTGTGGACACAATTGAAAAAAATTTTAAAG
This sequence comes from Erythroxylum novogranatense, assembly GCA_029891385.1. Taxonomy (NCBI): domain Eukaryota; kingdom Viridiplantae; phylum Streptophyta; class Magnoliopsida; order Malpighiales; family Erythroxylaceae; genus Erythroxylum; species Erythroxylum novogranatense. The sequence goes on along the minus strand of CM057229.1, from coordinate 29,557,937 downwards.
GATAAGAGAGATGTGAGTTTGACAGTATGTTAAAGAGGACTTAAAGATGGACATATAGAGAATGTGCAGATATTCGCCAGTGCTGCATATTATAAAGATCTATTATATGTCAAGGAAGGGAATTACGTCCAGTACTAAACACATAACACAAGCAAAGATATTACACAGACAAACCAAAACAACGGACAGTAAATTACTCAACAATTTGCAGGGAAGTATTCCATTGATTTGTTAAGAGACCATTCTTCTTGTTCATCCATTCTACATGCTCTTTTGTTCAATTCTAATTCCTTCAACAAGTTTATCACTTTCCGGGGACTAGACTGTTAAGCATCTCCAATACATTCCGTAGAATGCAATGTAAACACAAATCTACTCCAAATATTGAAGCTAAAATAAAAACAGAAACTGGAAAGGAAATAAGTCTGGCTAATTCAACTTCTGAAAGGAATTCCCTTCAGATTCCCCAATTTTTGCACGGTGAATATCAGTGGAAAATGTGAGATAGAAGGCAGAAGTAGCTGATGATCATGGTGAATTAGGTTCCCTAGCTTGTAAAGGTATGCTCAAAAGAAAACAATACACAATAATGACCTAAGGGAATGCTGTCACTTGATTTATCGAAATAAGAGAACAGCAGCAGCACTCAGGTCTCAGTATGCCAGCAATTGAGCTTTTACACCATTTATATTGCACAAAGCCAAACAAGTTTGAAAGGCGCAAGCACCTGAGTAGTGCATATTGGACAAGGACCGCTGTCTTACAAGCTTCATATCCATCATAGACTCAGAAAATGGAATCCAATAAAAATTTAAAGAGGAACAAACACAATTTGAAGATCTTATGTATGAAATGGAAACATGCAGGACTATTTCTGTAAAGCTTCCATATTTTATATTGAGACTATAGTTTTATTGAACAAACTGGAAGTTAAATAGCTGTGATCTACGACTGAGTCACCCACATGCTTAAAGCATAAGATTGAAGCAAAAAATAATACTAAGATAAGGAACTTTTGAAAAATCCTGATGACTGAAATGCATCAAACACAATCAAGACACTGTGCCAAGTTTTGTAGAACTAGCTGAGCTAGATTCTGCATTGAATGAAAAATCCTGAAGACTAAAATGCATCAAACACAAAAAGAAAGTGTGCAAATTATTCTAAAATTAGTGAGTTAGATTAAGTTTTGTACTGTGGAAGTACCACATACTTCACAGAGGCTCTATTAAACTGCCTCAAACTCCTTGATTGAAACATTTAGAACATATAACATTTATTTGTAATAGCAAATAATTCAACAAATCAAGGACCACAAACTAAATTCAAAGCGTCAAAATCAATGTGAAATTCTTTATCCACAAACAATTTTTTACACAAGAATGCAAATTGCAAACAGCTAAAAATGCATTTAATACCTCATATGTAAGAGTATCGGCCAATCCATGTATACGATCAATGCGAACACTTTTTCCAAAGAGTTTAGAGAATGTAGGATCACCATGACGAAATTCTAGAGCAATACTGATACTACAGCCATCCTCCCCAAGGTTGTTCACGAACCCCTGCATACAAGCAGTTGCACCAGCACCCCTACTATCACAGGTTCTCACACAAACCATATCCCCAGGAGAAAGGGTAGTAGGCGGCAATTTGTGATTCCCTTCAACTCTAAACAATACCAAGTGCATTCCTCCTAATCCTGTATGATCATGGAAATTCCCAGATTAACAGGTAATTGTGTTTCAATAATAGTTCCAGGTTGTTAAGATCAAATTGAAGAAAAGTAATAAGGAGGTAGGTAACTTGTTAGGCTACCTGTTGATGTGTTAACTGCATACAAGTTGCAGATGGTATCACAAAGCTCTTGTTGAGACTGGCTATGTCTAACCAAGAACTCAATGGGTTTGGATGAATTGGAACTTTCATCAGGTGTAGGAACAGCATCTAACTCTTCCTGGGTAAACTCCAATTCAACATCTCTCTCTATACGAAGCAGTTCTGACATTCTTTGAGTGTGGTCATCGATCCTTCCCTGTATAGCCTTAGCATTCTCCAAGTCCATCCCCAAAACTCCCAGCTGGGGCTTTGCTTGACTCGCCTTCCGGGCAATTGCCCTGTGCTGAACTGCAAAAGCACCATCTCAGACCAAATCCACAGACGTACTCCTTCACGAGAACAAGGAATTTGCCACTTACCTTTTAAAGAGCTCTAAAGTTCAATAACGTCGTGGCTTATTGATTAACCAATATATTCAAAAACGAAATCTACTGAAATTTGAATTCCTAATTTCGTCTTCCCATTGAAGAATAGGAATTCACAAGCTTATTAGCCCTGCGAACATACCTGAACGAGCGAGCTCTTTGAGCAACGTCCAAGACTCGGTCTCACGCCAATTTTGAACTGACCCTTTACGCTGAAGGCCCTGAAGAACGTCACCCAATTCTCTCTGGAAGTGATCAAAAAGAGTCGGATAGTGAGTGCAGGCTTTCAAGCAGATAGCCTCCAGTCCCGGAGGCATAGGAACAGCATTCAAATAAGGCTGTGCTTGTATTACAAACGTCAAGCCAGGACCCATTCTCTGCCTCATCTCTGAAAATTCACCCTGCGCCTCTGCAGAAGCGAAATCAGTTGCCATTGCCCTCATTCCCTGGCTCAGCCATTTAACCACACTTTTCCCAAGATCTCTTCTTCCCAGTGGATCACCATTTTGGTGCAAACCCCTTACATTCACCCGCTGTTCCTGCTCTTCTTCTCTCTCAACTTTGGCAGCATCACTAGTGGTTTTAGCTCCAGAACTGATGGTACTAGAGTTAGAACCTGTAATCCTACTGCTACTCTTCCTTGGATTTCTTCCCTTCTTGATGACAACTTTAGGCTTAGTAGTATCGCTAGTGCTATTCCATACAATAAATTGGTTTCCTTGTTGATGGAAGGGAGGAAAAGACTGAAGCTTGGAGTTGAAAAATGGGAGGTGCGATTGAAATGAAATGGAAAAAGAAAACAACTTCGAATGATTTGGTAAAAGACCCTTTTGCCAGGGAAGGCTCACGCAGCTGGGCGACGGCTTCAATACGAAGTTGGAAGTTTCCATTCCACTTGGAAAAGAATCACTCGCTCTTCAATTATATAAACATAATAACAATTGCCAGAGCTGGAAGACTTTTTATAGGTTAGGGAGTTAATTTTATTTGAGAGAGGGTGGAAAAGTGAGGAGAGGTCGTCCTCAGTTGTGAATGGGGAAGAGGATATCAACAACTTGCTGTCTCATTGGGAGGCTCTGATTCTGCGACATTGGATGAGTTGGAACTTGGAAGGGGTTCAACGTCTTGCAGGTGGCCAACGTGGTGTATTGCTGTTCGATACTCGCAACCGATTTGACCCCTTTTAATATAGTTTACGTTTACCCTCTTGATCTCTAGGGGTGGTTCGTGTGGCAGAAAAGGAAAGCAGAAAGTAATGAAGAAGACGTGGTCAAACGTCCGCCAGGAGAACTTGAAAGCGAATAAGAAGATGGAATCTTGGACGCTGGAACGTTCTTCGCAAAGTATCCTGGCAAGATTTTCGGTGTAATTTTATAGTATTTTATTTTATTTAATAAATTATAATTATTTATTTATATAAATTTAATATTTATTTACATGAGACTTATATAAATAAATAATAAAATTTATGAGACAAAATAAAACATCATAAAGTTAACGAGAGGCTCTAAACTCACGTATCTGATGGTAAAATCTGATATATGCGTGCATTAATGGTTAGCTACCCTCAATTATAAAATGATTTTTCTCAAAATACTATATCTGTGGCTAAAAATATGTGGATTTATATGTTTCAAAACAAATAAAATCATGGGTTAGAATTAGAAAATTAGGAGCTAAGTAAATTTTAGAATTGGTAATAATAAAAAATCTAAAATTTTCTTTTAAATACAAAATGATCCAGTCTATCAACAAGTATTATGTTTTAAAACTTACATTAACAAAAGAATAATTAAATATGTCAATATTGAATAACATTAATGGATGTTGTGACTTTTAAGCTTCTCCTTAACTTTAGTTTAATCTAATTTTGTAATGACTATATTTCTTTTAATGGTTAGAAAGGTCTGACTTTGGTTATTTACCAATCAGTTATTTTTAAACTTATTGGTTGCTTTCAACTTTTGACTCTTCCAACATTTAACAAAGTTGCTTGGATAATAGCTCTTTATTGACTGATTGAAGATAAACAGCCAAAATTTTAATTATCAAAACCAATTGTACCATTTAAATTCTATTACTAAGTTGTGTAATATTTTGATATTTGAATTGTATTCTTAATTAAGTTGTAGTTAAGTACCACACACGTCATATTTTTGTTAGTTCTAATATACAACAATTTCTTGTAAGTAAGATAATCTAGTTGAGGTTTTTACATACTTACGTTTTAGGAACAATATTTGTTCTTATAATTGTTTTATGCAGTTATAGGTTAGAAATAAAATGTTGATCTTAAACGAAAATAAAAATAGAAATAGTTAACTTAAAATTTTCATAGATGAAACAAAGACAGTGAACATTACTTCTCTAAAATATAAATTCTTATAAAAATATTTAACGAAATACTAAGATATATAACATTCATAACTTTATAATTTTTTAAAGATATGTCGTCATAATTCATTTTATACATAAATAATTAATACTAAACAACTAATTTTATCAAATATTTCTAATAAACAATTAATGCAATCATTTGGTCAAATCAATTGATATAATTAGCTAACAGTTAATTTAATCAACCGAATCAACCGATTACTAAATAGAGCCAAAATGTTAATAATAAATTTTGTGTTAGAAAATGTTTTGAACTTCGTAAACAATATTACACGAATGTTTTTGCTCTTGGGAATAAAATATTATATTTTTTTAATAATTTTTAATAAAATTATTACAATTTTGAAAACCTCCCATACTTGTGAATTTAAAAAATATTACAATTTTGAAAAACCCCCATACTTGTGAATTTATAATTACCAATATGTTTGGTTCAATTTATTTCTCGTATAAACCACTATTCATGAAAATTTTTCTTTTATAAAAATTCAAATACAATTCCCCTGATAGTTTCTTAATTAGTGGAAATGAGACTCGTTTCCAAAAATTATCAAAATGAAATACCTTTTTTCTCCATCTTTGCTATTTGTTTCCAAGTTTTCTATTTTCTGGGTAGTAAACAAGACCAAAAATTGAATGTTCATATCCAGGAGATTTAAGGTCAAATTTGTATGGGCCCATAAAACTTGTTCTTCGGTTGTAAAAATTCACAATCCATAACATAAATAAGCAACGAGTTTGTTGTAATTTTATAATAAAAATCAAAGGCCAATACTTTGCTTGTTAGACCAAATCCAGTTCATTCTTCACCTCAAAAAGCTGCGAAGAAGAAGTGAATTTGGTCCCAAATAATAAAGATGACTTTTTTGGAACTATCTCTATTAAAAAGTGACCTGACGATTCTGCATATATATCAACAAAACTCACGTAATCTCTGAAGCACAACAAATAGGTGTGATAATAACTGCTTGAAAAAGGTTGCAATCGACAAAAGCCTCCAAAAGCATGTCGAAGCACCAATACCATACCAGTATTAATGATTTTGATAGCGTAACAAAATTAAAAACTTAGAATTCAATCCTTATATTAAGATTTATTATGTTATATCTTTTTCTCTCTCAAACACACATGTCCTTTATATTTCTCTTCCTTCTCTCCCTTGCAAAAACCCTTTGATACTTGTTCTCTATAAAATTTTGTAACCTTCCTTCTTCTTCCTGTAATATTCTCAAAACAATCTTGTAAACTCTAATTAACTCTTACAAAAACCCTATGTTCAGAAGTATCCGAGAAAAATAACGAATTCTATTTTATGTCTTCTTGGTTTGTATCTCGTCGTGAAATCTTGTGGTAGATTGTAATAGTTTGAAAGTTAAGAATATTTATTATTTTTAATTAAATATTTAGAACTTTTGATGTAATTATTATTTATTATATGATAAAATTGTAATATTTTAAATACTTTGTATTATTCTTAATTTTATATTTATATGATAATAATTGTCATTTTATATTAATTGTGGTTATCATCTATATGTGAAATATTTAAAATTTATTGTTATTTCATATTAATTGTAATTATTATTTATTATTATGATTTTTAGAAACAAAGTTGATATAAACTTATAAAGTATACAATATAATTGTACTATAAACTATTTTGTAATTTTAAAAATTCAGGATTATTTCATAAATTTAAAATTACCTAAAATGGTAACCGATATTGGCGGTATCGATATAGTATTGTACTATGACTCAATCCGATATCAATTCTGGTATAGTATTTGCAACATTAATTCGAAATTGACCTCTAATAATTGATCCGATCAAGCTAATATTAATCTATTTTTTCCAAAGTTAGGATTCAACAATCACTTAAACAATCCAAATTTCAAGTTTTCCAACCATTCACTTAAATCAATTGGCAAACCTTACCAAGATTTGTGACCTGAAATAAAATGAGTTATCTTATTTTAATGGCACTTTTATCTTATATTAAATTTTTCACTACAAATATTATAATCTGTTACAAACTGAATTGTCAACCATCAAATTATAATATTCCATATTTATTTTATAATTTTAATTCTACATATATTTTTGCTACTAACATCGTTTACTATCTAACATTTATATTTATGTTTAATATCTAAAGCATCACCTTTTCTTTTATTATTTTATTTATATTGTTTACCGCTTTATTTATATTAGTGTTTGTTATATTTTTGACATTTATTAAACTAAGAAATAAATAGATTAAACAAGAATTATATGTCAATTAATATTTGCTACTACTACTACCAAATAATGATAATCAAATATTATAAAATTACAATTAATAAATAGCCATTAAAAAACAATTGAAATAATCAAAATATTCTCAAAGTCTTAAATAATATATGCCTTAAGAATTTTAGTAAAAGAATTATATGAAAAATTAGTTCCTTTTAGATAAGAATACAATGAATTAAAATAAATCTCAACAAATAATAATAATAAACAATAATTGATCTTATTGTGAGGATAATAACTGCTAAGTGCCGACTAATAGTTATTATTTAGCGACACTAGAAATATTGTAAAAATACCTTTACATATTACCATATCTTGTGGGTGGTTTCTGTTTTCTGATTTCATTTTTGTCACAATCCAATTCACGATTAATTAAGTATATATTAGCTAATATCAGTCAATGATAATAATTATGATTATTATAATTAAATTATTTATTTTAAATTTATAACTAAAATAAAACTAAAAATAATGTCAAATTTATAATTATTTATTAAATATACTTTGAATTTGAAAATATATAAATTTCAAAACTCTTAAATAGAATTAAATAATTTAATATTTAATTCTCAATAATAAAATCAGTTCAAATAATTTAAAATATATTAATAAATAAATATCAGTTTGTTGACAAAATGTTACATAAGTTTTATGTATTATTTATTCAAATATAAGATCATAATTTTTACTAATATTTACTAATGATATTCTAACAAATAAAAGTTGACACTCGTAATTAAGGAGGTGTTTGTTTCTATTTTTATTTTTATTTCTTGTTTTGCTTTTAAATTTAGTAAAAAATTTATTTGTTTGAATTTTTAATTTCTGTTTTTGATTTTGGTTTCTTTCAATTTTCAAAATTATGAAAACCATAAAAAGTAGTTTTGTTTTTAATAATATGATTTAATATCATTTAAATATATATTATTTAATTATTTAATTTTAATAAAATTATGAATAATTTAATTGAACATTGTATTTATATATTTAATAAATTAAAATAAATTATCAATAAAATTATGAATAATTTAATTTTATTTAAATTTATAATTAAATTATATCTAAATATTCAAATAAAATTTGATTTAATAATTAAAATATATTTCACATAAATATTAAATTATAAATAAAATTTTAGTTTATAAATTATTTATTTTATTAAAATAACATAATGTTATTAATAATATATTATATAAGAGATTCTATAAATTTATTTAATTAAAAATAATTTATCTTTGAATTTTATCTAAAATGTAATTATTATCAGTGATAAAAATATAACAATATTAATATTAACAATCAAACAGGTTTTTGTTTTTATTAAAACAGAAAACAAAAATTGAAAACAAAAACTGAAAACTACAACAAAAAATAAAATTAGAATCAAACGGTCCCTAAATAAAATTTTTAGTTTTGTTTTAAAATTAAAATTAAAACTAAGAAAATATAGAAATAAACCAACAGAAAACCATTGCGTATGCACAAGTCCATAGTGCTTTTATTATCTAAAAGAGATTGTCAAATTGCTTTAATATATATATTTTAAAATTTTATTTATATAATAAAAATTATATATTAAATTATTTTCTATTTGTGACAAATTTAATTTTCCAAAATTATAATTTCTTCATGTTGACACTAAATTTTATTGATATTAAAAGATATAGTATTATTTAATTGAATTACTAAGATCCTATCTTATAATTTTTCTACATCGTTCTATTTGCATATGCAAAATTGCAAATACTTATCCTACACCTATCGAATCGATGGACATAGAAGATTTTAGGTTGCATTGATCACAATCGGTGAATGGAGGCAAAAAAGAACGAATGTGTCCAAGTTACCCCAGAGATTCTGACTCGTATCATTGACCACAATCAAATTTAATTTTGAAAGAATGATTAGAATTAAGATTTAGTTACTGATAATTTTTCATAAATAATCTACTAGAAAAGGAATAACCGAGATGACATATAGCAATAGGGTTAACGAATTCATTAATATTACTTAACGAGACTTTTTATTTTACATTAAAAACAATCACGAAACAATAAGAAGCATATAGAAGAGGCAAAAACTAAACCCAAGCCAATCGGCTTTATCCCATATACTCAGATCTAGACCTCCTCTAAATTCCTCCAAGACAAAGCAACATCAAAACTAATACTTAACGAGACTTTTGTTACAATTTTTTTTTAATGTCAACATTCCCTAATCAATGAAAATCAACATTCCTAATTTAGAAAAAGAAAGCAAAAGATAAATTTTCTTGCTGACGATGAAAAATCATAATTGAACACGATACACAATTGCCTAAAATCATGGCCAAATAGAAGAATCGTTTGACATGCCAAAACGGTAGATCTCAAATCACTCCAATTTATTCCGATTCATTTTCTTGCATTGAAAGCCAATTATAAATGTATTTCAATTGAAGGGAAAACGTTATGAACAAGGAATGCATTATGCATAGCACAGCTTTCCTCATTTTCTTCCCATTTAAAACCAATGTATTTCTACCAAAAGTAATTAATATCCGATTCACTCCTATTATGTCAAGATAAAATCTCTATTTCTCCAATAAAAAAAGGTATAAAATTATCCACAAATACTTTGTTCCTATATATATGACATTACACGCAGCTCACTCTCTTGTCCACAATGGCGTCTTTCAACACCTTTGCATTACTATTCACATTGTCAACTTTGTGTCTTTCCAATTTCAACCTTGTAGATGCTGAACGGAGTGGCTTTAGCATACAATTATATCACCGAGAATCTCCCGAATCTCCATTCTATGACCCCAATGCAACTCCCTCCCAACACTTGGCTGATGCCTTCCGTCGATCAAACGATCGTTTCCTCCACTTTTTTGGACGAAACACTGCATCTCCTCGATCAAGGCTTATATCCAACGGAGGCGAATACCTCACCAAAATTTCGATTGGCACACCACCTTTTGAAATCACAGCGATAGCTGACACCGGTAGTGACCTGATATGGACACAGTGCAAGCCTTGCACTGATTGCTACAAGCAAGACGATCCTTTTTTCAATCCTGGTTCTTCAACAACATATAGGGACATCCCTTGTGGATCAACTGCATGCAATTACTTGGAAGACCCATTTTGTTCATCTAGACAAGTTTGCCAATACGAATATCGCTATGGAGATCAGTCCTACACTCGTGGAGATATTGCTTCTGACACAGTGACCCTAAGTTCAACATCTGGCCGTCCCGTTCCATTCCCCAAAATAACAATCGGCTGTGGACACAAGAACAACGGTACCTTCGATAAGAAAGGGTCAGGTATCATTGGCCTTGGAGGTGGCGAGCTTTCTCTAATTTACCAACTTGACAAAGCCATCGATGGCAAATTCGCTTACTGTTTGGTGCCATTAACGTCAAAAACTAAGAATTCGAGCACCCTGAGTTTTGGTGCTGATGCTATTGTTTCTGGAAAAGGAGCTTCGACTACCCCATTAATTGCGGGTGATCCTAACACCTTCTACTACCTAAATCTGGAATCAATCAGCGTTGGTAGTAAGAAATTACCATTTCCTAGTTCAACAAGTGGGTCATCTGATGGCAACATCGTCATTGATTCTGGGACAACACTTACGCTTGTTCCAGGAGACTTCTTCTCCGAGTTGGCTTCAGCAGTTGACGAGATTGCCGGGGGAACCAAAGCTGATGACCCTCAAGGTTTTCTCGATCTCTGCTATGAGGCCGATCCAAATCTTAAAGTTCCCACAATCACTGCACATTTCCAGGGTGCAGATGTGAAGTTGGATCAGTCTACCATCTTCATTCAAGTGTCAGAGGGAGTTGTATGTCTCGCTTTTAACCCTGCTCCATCAGGCATTGGTGCCATCTTCGGTAACTTGGCTCAGGCTAACTTGCTGATTGGATATGATCTCAAAGAAAGGACTTTGTCCTTTAAACAACTTGATTGCACTCAGTATTAGGGTTATTTTAGCCATGGAGTTGGTGTCTGTTTAGTATTTCAAAGAACTTGCATGTTCAGTTCTCGTTTTCTTTGTTGATTTTCGTTTTCCAAGTCACTTAGACGTGTGCTGTGTCTTCTAACTTTATGTTCTTTTTTTAATATATAATTCATAAATATGATACGCATAATGGAGTCGCTTTCTTTTCTACTTTTTTTTTTCACTTTTTATTGAAATTCTTATTATTAGATGAGTACAAATGCCAATGCATAGAAGACATAGAAAATTCTGAAAATTAGAACTAATTAAACTCAAGTGTATTGATAAGCTTTCTTTAGAAAATCAAGAAATTTTATTTAATACAAAATTTATCATTAACTTTTATGAATGATTCAAGTAGGAAGGCTTTCGAAATGAAATATATAAATTCATCATTAATTATATTTTATATTATTATTCATATTTTCCCATTATGTACAGACGAAAATGTAAAACATGATTATGCATTATCTAATAAATTCTAATATGATTCATAACAAGGAAAAGCTTGGATCAATTTAGATTAAATTCCATAAACTATTTGTTAAAGTATAAGGTAACATACTCTGTCAATCATAGTAACTATGAAAAGGGCAAGGGCAAACCTTAGCAAAAATTGTTTTTAGTTACAAAAGAGTAGTTTACTCGTAAATTTTGAACTGGTTCAAACTTAAGCATTGTTGATTTTATGGGCTTGAGTTGGATTTAGACACGAGAACGAACATGAACATAAATGATCAAAGGCTTAGCCTAATCTATTGATAGACTAGAATTTGTACTTTTGCCTTAAAGCAGAAATTGGCTACCTACACCTTTAAATATTTAATCTAGCAACTAAATATGGCATCAAGTTTACTCTGATGTCACGTATTAGTTGGATTGTAGGTATAGCATATGATCTCAATTCCAATACTTATAATCATGGCATATTAAGAAGCATTATCGAGTTTCCAAATTGATCAGTCCAACAATAGTATTATATATTAACTATTCAGCTCAAAAATTTAAATTGGATACTTCTTATAGTAACATGTTAAAAATTTATTAAATCCAAAAGTTTAAGTTTATGACTTAAATTTATAAATAGAACAGATATTATATATATCATTTTAACAATAAATATCTAATATTGAAAAAAAAAACTTTGTTTATATCATTATTTCGGTTAATGGGTTTTTCTTGAAATAAGAAATTAATCAAGTCAGGGGATCTGGTTGCATGTTGAAAAGCGACACTCTTTGTTAACTTGCTCTGTGATAGCTGAATTTGGAATTCTCAAACTGCCTCCTATACTTCACGTTTTCTTCTTTTTATGGAATTTGGATAGGCGTATGATATACAAAATGAATGGAATGGTGCATGGTATGACTAATTAACTTTACCACAATCAAATTACACTGCGTAAATTTATTAAGCGTCTCTATGTTCAACGACAATTACATGTGGGATACACATAAAGTTTCACAGGATTCTCCTTGCCAAAATCCAAACTAATAATATCCCTCTCTATGTTTCCTTTTCACGTATAAATTTCATCCTCTCTTTCTAAGCTCAGCAGTTCAGTACTTTCCCTTTATTTCCTGATCAAATTAAATAAAATATGAAGCAAGTATAGAGAATTTATTGCATGTAAATAAGTGCTTCCTCCATAGGCCCGAATAAAACAATAAAAGAAAAAGTAATTCGAAACGTATGCATGAATTAGCGAGAAAAAAAATTAAATAACAATTGTCACTACCTTATTTGTTTTAGTTCAATCTAATAACATGCAGAATCACTATATTATCAATTAAATTAACATATAAAAAATATAAATTATAGAGATAGCCCTTAATACAATTAAGATAATGTAAATGATCAGGAACCAATAAATTCGTTCAAAAGAAGTAATTGGTACAACAAATTTGCGTTAACTTAAAGAAGAAATAGTATTATTGGCTCCAAATATTTGTTTTATATTTTATAATATAATTTATGCAATGACTTGGATAATATTATACATTGAAGTAATTTTATAGTACTATTCAATTATACTTAGCAGAATAGATACAATAAAATTTTAATTATAAATAAAACCAATTATTGTACTATAAAGTACTATAAAGTTAACTTAGAGAGCATATAATATTGGGAAAAAAGCCACACTGAAGACTTGAAGCAATTTACTCTTGGGAAAAATAATCATAGATAATTAACAAATTGATCAGAGATTAACAAATCTTTCATTCATCATATTTAATCAAATTTACTACTTAAAATCTTTGTTCAAATTATGTACCCAGTCTATTGAACAGCATAGCTATGAAAATGCAATAACAAATTACGTCAAAAATTCAAGAAAAATGAAAATAGAAGACATACAAAATACCAACATTATGTTACACAAACACAATTTTGTTATATATTCCAGGCTTGACATACATAAATAAGCATATGTTCAGAATAACGAAGTTACGAGGAGTTGATGGTACTGATGATGACAACGGCAATATATATGTGGCCAGTGCAAGCGGAACGCATTACACAAGTAGTAGCTGATTCTTGATAGTATATGAGCAATTAAAGTTATGAGAGAGAGGAAGTTGAAAATTTGACTAACCTTCAATAAAGAAGACTAAGAACTCTCAAGTTTGAAAATCTATTGTATCCACGAGAGTTAGCGAAGGCCAAGATTACAGTAACCTCAGTTTATGTATATATAGAAGCAAAGTTTGGAAGTTGGTATGCAAATTAGACCCTAAAATGGAGTCTTAGGAATGGGTTGTTTTGATTTCTTCTTCCTTATACAGGGACATAACTATTAATCGGGAAACTCTTGTTTAATGCATCAGAAAAAGAAGAGTGCTTTTTTTACTTTTCCTTTATAACATAAAATAAAACAATGATGGAATATATATAACGAGAAGAGGAATTCCCTCTTCAACACAAATTTTAAATGTGCATGGACATTTTCATCTCATGCTTTAAATATAAAGCAATGTTAAGGGTGCTTGTTATGAACAGAAGATAGTTTTATGATATGCATTATGTGTAGAGAAATAATATTTGTATATTTTCAACAACTTCAATTTTTCTTTGAAAATGTATCAACGATTTAGCTTTTGACTTGGTTTATTCCTCCCATGACTTATTAATTTTGGTTGAAAAATTAAGAAATTACTAAAAGATTAAGTTTTGTTGATATGATAAAGTAAAGAAATAACAAAAAGTGATCATTTGTCCATACTCCAACTGAAGTTGATTAATGATAACAAAATAATAATATTATTACTTAGTAACATTGCCACAAATTTGATTAACGTTGAAAGAAACGTATCATTGGGTAACTTGGAAAAGTAGTTCAAAATATTTGTTTTTAGTGCATGCATTGATTTAAGAAGTAGGCATTAGGTAAGTCCGGAAGAACTTTAGTAACAAAGTGATAGGACCTTATAAACAAACAAACAAAAAAGTAGCTGGAGATGTTGTGATGGGTAGGGAGCCATTAATTAGTAATCAGCTTACCTAATTAATGAAATTGAATAGCATTCCTCTCATTATTTTCTTGAAAAGAGAGGAAAAGTTTAGGTTAAAACTATACTTGATATTAGAGATGTCAATGTTAGCCTAGTCTGGCACAATTTTAGCTTGGGTTGACCGAGCTATGAGTCAAATATCGGTCGGCTCGGTCCTATCTGTGGCCCAACAGTTATTTCAAAAACGACATCATTTTTAATATTTTTTTAAAAAACTGTAAGAAAGGCCGAGTTGACTCGGCCAACCCACGATTAAGCCAGGCCATGAGTTGACCTATCTTGGCTTATTGGTCCATGGGCCATCCTAGCCCTTTGATAATATGTAACCACAAAACATATATGCTGGAATTATACAATGTATGTTGTAAAATGGGACAACTTTAGTTTTACTTGGCTACTCGGTAATGTAGTGCTTGCATGTGAATGCTACAACGTTGCATGACTTGTTTTTCGTGAATGCTATGATTTACATGGCTTGCGTGCACCTAATGGCGTTATTTAAGTTTAATTTCATTTAATTATTTGGATAGTTTTATGTAAAGTGTCCAACTACTCGTTAAACTATCTAGTGTCTTATTTATAGTAGTTGTTCTACAAAGTTTGCAGGATATAAAACCATGTAAAACCTCATACTTGTTATGCGTGATGTACTTTGTATTTCTACAAGTAAAGTCCATTGATCTTTTAAATTTCCTTGATTCCTTTTTAATTCCAAGTGTTTCAAATATTCTGCACCACTTGGACAGCCTGCACAATTTTAAGTTTTTCTCTTATTTTTAGATGTATTTCACTGAATCAAGTGAGGACATTTGATTGCATTACAGGGCATGAATTGGTGGATTTTCTAGCTTAAAAAATCACCCTGTAATAGGTTAGTATCAGAGCTTCGATTGGAACATATTGTTTTATGATAATGGTAGCGAATCAAAACCTTGAAGCCATCAGGGAAAGGTTGGATAGGTTGGAACATGGTATTGGGGACAATCTAGAGGATGAAACACTGAATTTGTCTTCACAATTGGATCACCTAGAAGAGGTAACCCATGTATTAGATCATTGAATAGATGCAATGTTAGCAAAAGTGAAGAAGACGATGGGTGTCTTAGAAGATGCCTTGGCTCTCATGAGCAACCATGGTGTCGTGGATGGTGGTGGAACTAGACAAGGTTGAAAGTCCTTGATCCTTAACACTTTGATGGTGTGAGGGATGCGAAAATTTTGGAGAATTTCATCTAGTACATGCAATAACATTTTGACGTTGCCATGGTGTAGGAATGTGACAAAGTCATACTGACAGTCACGTATCTAGTTGAGGATGTGAAATTGTGGTGGTGTGCAAGACTTGACAGTGATCTAAATGCTAAATGCCCCAAAATTGATACATAAAAAGCCTTCGCGCTTGAATTGAAAGAGCAATTTCTCCCCTACAACACTACCTGATTGGCACGAGAGAATTTGCAAAAGTTGTAGAAGTGTATTTTAAACCCTTTGCAGGTTTGGGTTAGTTGAAATGCAACCATTATGCTGTCGAAATTTTGTTAAATATATATTGAATAAAGAATAAAAATAAGAATTAGATGTTTAAAATATGAATTATGGCATAAGTATGATTGTTAAGAAGATTAATATGATTGAGTTTTGTATAAGGATAAATGTTCCAAAAGGGAAATTGTATTGTATGGATTTGCATGAATTTGAATAAAGATGCTTAAAGGAAAAAGAAAGAAAGAAAAAAATTCATACCGGACTTCGAAAAGTTTAGTCTAGGTTTCCAACGCGATAATTTTACTATACCATGTGTTTTCCAACGGATGTCGGAATTTGTTTCAGTTCGATTGATCCATTCGTTTGTCTACTTTAATTCGATTCGCTTTCGTGCACTTTGTTAAGTTTTTGTTTCGCTTCCGATTCGAGTATTTGATTTGCTTCAATTCGCTCACTTGTGGATTTCGTCCGTTCATTCACATTTGTTTTGGCCCATTTTGGTTTTGAGATCCGTTTTGACATTCGATTCAATTCCGCTTTTTCTTTTGCTTCCGCATTTTGTTATTCGATTATTCATTTGATTCGTTCCGCCATTGTGTTCTTCGTTACGTTTTGCTTCGTTTTTTCGGTTGGGATCCAGTTTTCAGATCGAGTCCCAACATTTATGGTATCAGAGCCCAGTATTAGGATCTTAACTGGGCGCATAAGATTGATAAGTCTGCGATAGAATTGAATTAGTGAAATTGTGATCTTGATGTGAATTACCTATCATGAATTTGGATAGTAAGAATGTTTTGATTAAGGTGTCAAGATTATGATTGATTTTAGGAATGTGATAATGAAAATGAGATTAGAAATTCTTGACGAATTTGGAGGAATTAAATTGACTATGCTTTTATGAGATGAAAGAATGAATAGTTGAAAGATGAGCTTGATGATAGGAATATATGGATAAAATGTTGATTTTGAATGATTGTGGTCCATATTAGGGTTCCTTAAGAAATGAGACCATTGACTTGTGACAATGAGTTAAGAACTATTTGATTTGTGGATATAGTGTTTGGATATGTATAATGTGTTTTGGATTGAGTTGGATATGATATGAGTGGTATTAGATACAAGAAGTGAGAAATTGTGAAGAGATTGAGTAATATGTATGATGATGAAATTAAATAAGAAAAAGTGATTCACTATGATCATTTGGAAAGAAATTAGTTAAGAGATTATGTTACTTATTAATGTCTTAGTAGGAATTTTGGAGACGAAATTCTTTTAAGAAGGGGAGAAATGTTGGACCCCAATTTTTAAGTAGAATTTAGAAATAATAATTAAAAAAGAAAGGAGTGTTGTTATGTATATGTTTAGGTATCAATGTATTTATACTTAAAGGAAAGTGATGAGGAAAGAATTGATGGATTTTGATAATTTTGATATTTGAATAGATTTGTATGGTTATGAAAGTATAGTGACTTAGTGGATTGAAATGGAAGTTGAAAATCAAGAAATTAAAAAATGTGAAAATTTGAAGAATTAAGAAAGTTGACTTTTGGATATAGAAAGTTTGACTTGAGAGTTGACTTTTTGATTTAGGCAGAATTTGAGAAAATGATCTTCAGGAAACTTGTAGCTCCTGTTGAAAGCTTTCTGTCGCCATAAAGTTTGATATTTTTCGATATCGGGAGTAAAATTTATAGTCAGTCAAAGTTAAGGTTATTTTATGTCGACTTTGAAAATGTTTTTAAGTGTGGAAATTATACATGCTGTGCTTTGAGGCAAATCGCCGGATTGATGTGGTCTGAATTGGAGTAAATAGTTTACATGAAAGTTGTAACTTATATTCCCAGATTTTTATTGCCATAAAGTATGCAATTTTTTTGATATTGGGGCTAGAAGTTATGATCGACGAAAATTTGAAAGTTGTTTAGGAAGAGATGATTAGCACATAAACTTTAAGTGGATTTTTGACTCTCTTAGAGGATAATTTGATTTTTCTGTCCTTCATGGAAGTTGTAGAGCTTCTTTTAAGCTATCTTTTGATAGCAAATTTGTCAAATTTGGAGTTCAGTATCAAGAGATATGTTTTTTTGGAAAATTCGGATATATATATTTATGTATTTATACATATATGCATGTCTCCATTCTTATTTCTTATTATGTCCCTATTTCAATCTTTTGTTTATATCTTTTTCGCCCAATATCAGATTGATATGGTTTTCAAAGCGTTGGATTTCTAAGACAATTATCTACTTTCTCAGGGAAAATTTGTATTTTTATGAGATTAAATTAAGGATGATTAATTTAATCAAAGTGAGTTGGATAATTTTCTGAACATGGTTCAGTCTTTTGTGAAATTTGGGATCTGTAGTGATTTGATTGAATTGATTCTTGAGGCAAAATAAAATTGAGACATGGGGCTACAAATCATATGAAGAAATGAAATTTCAATTCATCCCCTAAGACTTTCATTTTTTGAATTGAATTTCGGATTAGTGTTCAGTCTGGGATTAGGAACACCTGAACGTATTTTTGTAATAACTTTTGCTCTAGTAATCCAAACGAGGTGATTCTTGATTTGGATTAAACTAGAGAAATAGGGATACAATTTTTATGAAGACATGAGTTTCAATTTTGTGTGTAAGAATGTCAATTTTTGGATGGAAATAACGTGCTGGAAAATGATTTAACATAAGACATGTCCAAAATGTTTGGAGCATAACTTTTGGTATATTGATCCAAATTAAATGATTTTGGTGTCATTATGAAATTAAGACAAGGAGGAACATTTCTATAGAAGGAAGTTTTTTCAAATTCCTTCAAATTTATGATTAGAAACTTGTCCTAAAGTAATCTTGAATTAAGATGAGTATAGGGGCAATTTTGAAAGTCTACTTAAGAACTTAAGTTACAAGGCATACATGGAGGGGCAATTAAGTCTTTATACCCTCATTTAATGACATGGCATCCTAAAACAAGTGGGTTGTCTTATAAGGCAAGAGGAGCACGACATTTAGGAAGAAAGAACAAAAGAATAAGAAGAGAAGAGGAGAAGCATGTTCGGTGGAGGAGAAGAAGACAAGAAAAGAGAGAGAGAGCTAGGGTTCCAATTTTTGTGAGCTTCCAAGGGTGTTTTTAAGTTGTTTCCAAAGGGAAAAGATGGAAAAGGATGAAATTTTCTCATGGGGCTTTGCAAAATTCAAAATTGGAGGAAAAATGAGGTAAGAAAAAATTTGGAGTTTTGAGTTTTTCTTGAATTTTTGGTTTAGAATCGTGGAAAATAGTATGAGTTTGTGTATTATGAAGTCAATTTTGGTGAATGCTTAGTTTAAATGGTTCAATTTTGGATAATTGTGAATTAAGGTTTATGCCCAATTTTTGGATTTGGGGATTTTGAAAGTTTAGGATTTAAATAATTTGAATATATGTGAAATTAGTGTTTTCTAAGCTCAATTTGAGAAATTAAGTTATTTATGATGTTAAATTTGGGTGAATTGGCTTAGGTAATTTTAAATTGGAAGAAGAAAAGAAGAAATGCACAAATTGATGATTGGGACAAGCTTCTAGCATCGATTCGATGTGGGTAGTATGTTTATTTTTCGAATTATAAGTTAATTATGAATTTTCAAAAATTCAAGAAGTGAAATTACAAAATTATTGTTTATGTTTTCGACAAATAAAGAAGGGAAGTATTTGAATTGTATTTTGTTTTCGATCGTTTCGGAAGAATGGTTACAAGTTTTAAATGATCTTGATAAATTAAGAAAATTTTTGAATTTATGAAAAGTTTTATAAAAGTTAGATTTATTGTTTATAATGATTTTTGCATAAATTGCTAAAATTTCTGAAATTCCTTATGCTTGAAGGATTTTACTAATTATGAAATCGAAACATTTGTTACATCCATTATTTATGAATGATTTTGATGATTTATTAGAAGTATTGCATACTTTGTTATGAATTATTATGAATCAAATGTGATTTTTGGATTGTTATTAAATTGATTTGTGAATTGTGATGTGTTATATGATATGTGTAATTGTGATAATTAATGTGTCTAGTACGTCACGATATAGAAAAAAAAAAGTTTTTGAAACGTGCCTTCGGGCAATTCGAATTTTCAAGTGTGAATTGTGTGATATGTGGGTTTGGTTAGGTCCCTTAAGTTAGAGTTAGTGCACTGTCTCGTTTTTTTAAAAGGTTTCTTCCGCCTGCCCGCTAGTGGCACTGGAGCTCCGATTTCGGATTCCCATAAGTCACAGCTATACTGGACCGCAATGCGAAAAAGTGTAGTACGTTCTGTTCACGACTGCACAGGATCGCTATGCGAGAATGTGCAGTACATTACATTTTGGACCGACCCAAACCGTTTGATATGTTTTATGTTTTTATTTGTGTTTATATGTGATGCATTTCAAGTCTTTGAAATTGTTTTATGCATTATGAAAAATTTGAGAAAATTGAGAAATAAAAAAAATAAGCTTTCAACTTTGAAACTTTAGAACTTGTTTATGATTGATTTTGAAGAGTTGAAAAGTTTGAAAATGAGTATTTGATAAATGTCCGAATGTGAAATTTTTATAAAAGGGCAAACGGCTTGAAAATGACTTTTGCTTATTTTTTGAATTATAAATATATTATCCACGAACTATTTAGCTCACCCCCTTTCATCCCTCCTATCTCCAAGTATTGAGCGGGAGATCGGATGAAAGAAGGTCAAGGCTCATGTTCGATTTCGTTTTTTTTGTGTTTTAGGTATTCGGGGATTTTGATATATGGCTTGGAATGCCATTGTGTATTGCAAACGTATGTTTTCTGATGTATTTGAATTATGAGATTGTATAAGAACTTGTGTATGGTTATGATGGATGAGAATGATTGGGTTGTATTGGGATTGATTTATGAATTTGCATACTGTATTAAGATATGATTGAGAATTGTGTTTGATTATGCATATGATTGATTGTGACTTGGAAATGAATGATTCCAGTTATGGATTATGGATTGAGATTTATTGAATGTCTTAGATATAGAATTGCGTTTGTTATGCTGAATTTCCGGACGGGGTGTCCGATGGTACTGGTTATTGTGTGAGAAATATAGAAGTGTATTTTAAATCCTTTGCAGGTTTGGGTTTGTTGAAATGCAGCCGTTATGTTGCCGAAATTTTGTTAGATATATATTGAATAAAGAATAAAAATAAGAATTAGATGTTTAAAATATGAATTATTGGATAAGTATGATTGTTAAGAAGATTAATATGATTGAGTTTTGTTTAAGGATAAATGTTCCAAAAGGGAAATTGTATTGTATGCATTTGCATGAATTTGAATAAAGATGCTTAAAGGAAAACAGAAGAAAGAAAAAAATTCATACCGGACTTCGGATAGTTTAGTCTAGGTTTCCAACGCGATAATTTTACTATACCATGTGTTTTCCAACGGATGTCGGAATTTGTTTCAGTTCGATTGATCCATTCGTTTGTCTACTTTGATTCGATTCGCTTTCGTACACTTTGTTAAGTTTTTGTTCCGCTTCCGATTCGAGTATTTGATTTGCTTCGATTTGCTCACTTGTGGATTTCGTCCGTTCATTCACATTTGTTTTGGCCCATTTTGGTTTTGAGATCCGTTTTGACATTTGATTCGATTCCGCTTTTTCTTTTGCTTCCGCATTTTGTTATTCGATTATTCGTTTGATTCGTTCCGCCATTGCGTTCTTCGTTACGTTTTGCTTCGTTTTTTTTCGGTTGGGATCCGGTTTTCAGATCGGGTCCCAACATTTATGGTATCAGAGCCCAGTATTAGGATCTTAACTGGGCGCATAAGATTGATAAGTCTGCGATAGAATTGAATTAGTGAAATTGTGATCTTGATGTGAATTACCTTTCATGAATTTGGATAGTAAGAATATTTTGATTAAGGTGTCAAGATTATGATTGATTTTAGGAATGTGATAATGAAAAAGAGTGTTGGACCCCAAATTTTTTTTTGTGATGTCATTAAGCATGAATGGTGTTAATTATGAGTTTATGTCTTAGTTTGATTTATTTGGGAGTATTTTTGGATAATTAAGGTTTATTTGTGTTTAAGTGAGAATTAAAAAGGATAAAAATATAGGAGGACATTTTAGGAAGATTTGAGTTGGATTGGTTTAAGCTTTGCTAAGAGGGGTAAGTTGGTCTTTGTATTCTCTTTAGATTTAAGGAGGAATTAGAAATAGAAGGAAAGAAAAGAAAAGAGAAGAAGAAAGAGGGAGTTGCCGTCGGTGGAGGAAGAAGAGAAGAGAAAAGGGATTTTCGATCTTTGCAGTTTTTGACAGGTTCGGGACATTTCCGGGTAAGTTTTGCTTCATTTAAATCTTGTTTCTGTTGGATTAAACCTAAAGATAGGTTGAATGTGTGAGAATCGGTGGTTTAGGATTTTTAAGGCAAAAATGGTTAGATTTCTTTGGTTGAAGATTCTGTGCAGGTTTTTAAGTTGTTAATGGGTTAGAAATGTAGTATAGGACTTGATCTAAGGTTTAGATGTGTTGTATTTGGAAAAGGGAAAGGATTGAAGTGTGTAAATGCAGAAAAGTCAGGTTCGGAGTCGTTCTCCAGGCTCGTACGTCGTGACGTGCGTATGAACACGCCGCGACGAGCGAAAATTAAATTCGTCGCGACGTGTGAACCTATGTTCGCCGCAACGTGCGTGTACGCTCGGCGTTCGCCGCGACGAGTGGGACTTTGCCGCGGCGAACCCCTGTTTTCCAGCAAAGATAGATTTTGGTATTTTTGGACATATCTTTTGGTGTAGATGTCCAGTTGAGGTGATTTTGGATTCGTTGAGAACTAGAGTTAAAGAGCTTCACGTTGTATGAAGAAAGGAAGTTCGGAATTAGCCTTTAAGGGTTCGAGAATTTAGATGGAAGTCAAATGTAGACTTTTAACGCTAGTGCTTTTACTTTTCGAGCTTCTTGAATATCTCTTTTGAATGATAATTGAATGAGAACTTGGTTTGTTATAAGAAACCAAGCCGACCTGACCCAATCGCAAGAGGAAGGACAGTAGTGAGTCTGATACTCAAGCGATATTAGGTGGGTAATATATTTATGGTTATTGTATGTATGGGCAAATTGCCTTGTGTATGCTTGCTTGCATGTGTGTGATACTGCGTATTGAATTATGAGAAATATTGCAAATACATTGTGAGCATATGATTATGTATGGCCTTGATAGGCCTTATGGCATTCTGAAAAAATGAAAAGAATGAAAAGCATGAAACCTTTGATAAAATGCTTTGAGCATGAAACGAATGGTTATGTGTTTTGTTTGGGTGAGAGAGTAACGGATGGAGTCACGTGCACGTCGACGTATAGCCTTTTCCCGGCTGCCCGCTTGAGACAACGAGATCCTTGAGAAATCGGACTCGGATAATTTACGAAATAAACTTCGGTTTATCCGGATCGTTTTATGGAACTATCGAGCCAATTGTTTGTGCATACACGATTGATTTGTTGAGCATGACACATGTTAAATTGTTATATTGTGTAACCATATGACATAATTTGTGACGCGACGATTGTAAAGTGATAGATTGATGATTTGTTATATGCTTGTATAAATATATGTGTTTGAATGTGTGGCTCGTTGCCAATGGCTATAAATGTATATGCCACTGAGCTTCGCAGCTCACCCCATTACTCTCCCACTCCTCAGGTGTAGAGCGAGGCGATCACTGATCTTGCAAGGCATCGGAAACTTCAAGCTATTTAGGAGCTTTGTATTAAGTTAGTATTTTGGTTGGCCCTCCGAGCATATCATCATGGAGCATTTTCATGTATTTTTGAATTCAAACTTTTTCATGTATTTTTGGATTTAGACTTATTTCTGTATTATGTCATTTGAGAATGCTTGTTTAGTTTCTTCGACTTGTAATAGCATGAAGCCCCTTGGTTTATGGGGTGTTTAATTCATTAATGGAATGCATGTGATGAATGTGTGTATGTATGTTATGTGAATCGACATTATGTATTTGTATGGATGTTGAGATCGGGTCCGAACGTTTGGGGCACCCGTCGTTGGTGCAGCTCGAGGGGCCGCCTCGGGAATAGGGATCCGGGATCTGGGCCCAACAATGAGATTAGAAATTCTTGACGAATTTGGAGGAATTAAATTGATTATGCTTTCATGAGATGAAAGAATGAATAGTTGAAAGATGAGCTTGATGATAGGAATATATGGATAAAAGGTTGATTTTGAATGATTGTGGTCCATATTAGGGTTCCTTAAGAAATGAGACCATTGACTTGTGACAATGAGTTAAGAACTATTTGATTTGTGGATATAGTGTTTGGATATGTATAATGTGTTTTGGATTGAGTTTGATATGATATGGGTGGTATTAGATACAAGAAGTGAGAAATTGTGAAGAGATTGAGTAATATGTATGATGAGGAAATTAAATAAGAAAAAGTGATTCACTATGATCATTTGAAAATAAATTAGTTAAGAGATTACGTTACTTATTAATGTCTTAGTAGGAATTTTGGGGACGAAATTCTTTTAAGAGGGGGAGAAATGTTGGACCCCAATTTTTAAGTAGAATTTAGAAATAATAATTAAAAAAGAAAGGAGTGTTATTATGTATATGTTTAGGTATCAATGTATTTATACTTAAAGCAAAGTGATGAGGAAAGAATTGATGGATTTTGATAATTTTGAGATTTGAATAGATTTGTATGGTTATGAAAGTAAAGTGACTTAGTGGATTGAAATGGAAGTTGAAAATCAAGAAATTAAAAAATGTGAAAATTTGAAGAATTAAGAAAGTTGACTTTTGGATATAGAAAGTTTGACTTGAGAGTTGACTTTTTGATTTAAGCAGAATTTGAGAAAATGATCTTCAGGAAACTTGTAGCTCCTGTTGAAAGCTTTCTGTCGTCATAAAGTTTGATATTTTTTGATATTAGGAGTAAAAGTTATAGTCAATCAAAGTTAAGGTTATTTTACGTCGACTTTGAAAATGTTCTTAAGTGTGGAAATTATACATGTTGTGCTTTGAGGCAAATCGCCGGATTGATGTGGTCTGAATTGGAATAAATGGTTTACATGAAAGTTGTAGCTTATATTTCCAGATTTTTATCGCCATAAAGTATGCAATTTTTCGATATTGGAGCTAGAAGTTATGATCGACGGAAATTTGGAAGTTGTTTAGGAAGAGATGATTAGCACATAAACTTTAAGTGGATTTTTGACTCCCTTAGAGGACAATTTGATTTTTCTGTCCTTCATGGAAGTTGTAGAGCTTCCTTTGAGCTATCTTTTGATATCAAATTTGTCAAATTTGGAGTTCAATATCAAGAGATATGTTTTTTGGAAAATTCGGATATATATATATATATGTGTGTGTGTGTGTGTGTGTGTGTGTGTGTGTGTGTGTGTATTTATACATATATGCATGTCTCCATTCTTATTTCTTATTATGTCCCTATTTCAATTTTTTGTTTATATCTTTTCCGTCCGATATCCGATTGACATGGTTTTCAAAGCATTGGATTCCTAAGAAAATTATCTACTTTCTCAGGGGAAATTTGTATTTTTATGAGATTAAATTAAGGATGATTAATTTAATCAAAGTGGGTTGGATAATTTTCTCAACATGGTTCAGTCTTTTGTGTTCGGGACCTGTGGAGATTTGATTGAAATAATTCTTGAGGAAAAACAAAATTGAGACATGGGGCTACAAATCATATGAAGAAATGAAATTTCAATTAAGCCCCTAAGACTTTCAATTTTTGAATTGAAGTTCGGATTAGTGTTCAGTCTGAGATTAGGAACACCCGAATGTATTTTGGTAATAACTTTTGCTCTAGTAATCCAAACGAGGTGATTCTTGATTTGGATTAAACTAGAGAAATAGGGTTACAATTTTTATGAAGACATGAGTTTCAATTTTGTGTTTAAGAATTTCAATTTTTGGATAGAAATAACGTGCTGAAAAATGATTTAGCATAAGACATGTCTGAACTGTTTGGAGCATATTTTTTGGTATAGTGATCCAAATTAAATGATTTTTGTGTCATTATGAAATTAAGAATAGGAGGAACATTTCTCTAGAAGGAAGTTTTTGGCAAATTCCTTCAAATTGATGATTAGAAACTTGTCCTAAAGTAAGCTTGAATTAAGATGAGTATAGGGGCAATTTTGGAAGTCTACTTAAGAACTTAAGTTACAAGGCATACATGGAGGGGCAATTAAGTCTTTATACCCTCATTTAATGACATGGCATCCTAAAACAAGTGGGCTGTCGTATAAGGCAAGAGGAGCACGACATTTAGGAAGAAAGAACAAAAGAATAAGAAGAGAAGAGGAGAAGCATGTTCGGTGGAGGAGAAGAAGAAAAGAAAAGAGAGAGAGAGCTAGGGTTCCGATTTTTGTGAGCTTCCAAGGGTGTTTTTAAGTTGTTTCCAAAGGGAAAAGATGGAAAAGGATGAAAGTTTCTCATGGGGCTTTGCAAAATTCGAAATTGGAGGAAAAATGAGGTAAGATAAAATTTGGAGTTTTGAGTTTTTTCTTGAATTTTTGGTTTAGAATCATGGAAAATACTATTGGTTTGTGGATTATGAAGTCAATTTTGGTGAATGCTTAGTTTAATTGGTTCAATTTTGGATAATTGTGAATTAAGGTTTATGCCCAATTTTTGGATTTGGGGATTTTGGAAGTTTAGGATTTAAATAGTTTGAATATATGTGAAATTAGTGTTTTCTAAACTCAATTTGAGAAATTAAGTTATTTATGATATTAAATTTGGGTGAATTGGCTTAGGTAATTTTAAATTGGAAGAAGAAAAGAAGAAATGCACAAATTGATGATTGGGACAAGCTTCTAGCATCGATTCGATGTGGGTAGTATGTTTATTTTTCGAATTATAAGTTAATTATGAATTTTCAAAAATTCAAGAAGTGAAATTACAAAATTATTGTTTATGTTTTCGACAAATAAAGAAGGGAAGTATTTGAATTGTATTTTGTTTTTGAACGTTTGGAAGAATGGTTACAAGTTTTAAATGATCTTGATAAATTAAGAAAATTTCGAATTTATGAAAATTGTTATAAAAGTTAGATTTATTGTTTATAATGATTTTGCATAAATTGCTAAAATTTCTAAAATTCCTTATGCTTGAAGGATTTTATTAATTATGAAATTGAAACATTTGTTACCTCCATTATTTATGAATGATTTTGATGATTTATCAGAAGTATTGCATACTTTGTTATGAATTATTATGAATCAAATGTGATTTTTGGATTGTTATGAAATTGATTTGTGAATTGTGATGTGTTATATGATATGTGTAATTATGATAATTAATGTGTCTAGTATGTCACGATATAGAAAAAAAAATTAAGTTTTTGAAACGTGCCTTTAGGCAATTCGATTTTTCAAGTGTGAATTATGAGATATGTGGGTTTGGTTAGGTCCCTTAAGTTAGAGTCAGTGCATTGTCTCGTTTTTTTTAAAAGGCTTCTCCCGCCTGCCCGCTAGTGGCACTGGAGTTCCGATTTCGAACACTCATAAGTCACGGCTACACTAGACCGCAATGCAGAAAAGTGTAGTACGTTCTGTTCACGGCTGCACATGATCGCTATGTAGGAATGTGCAGTACGTTCCATTTGGACCGATCCAAACCGTTTGATATGTTTTATATTTTTATTTGTGTTTATATGTGATGCATTTCATGTCTTTGAAATTGTTTTATACATTATGAAAAATTTGAGAAAATTGAGAAATAATTAAAAAAAAGCTTTCAACTTTGAAACTTTAGAACTTGTTTATGATTGATTTTGAAGAGTTGAAAAGTTTGAAAATGAGTTTTTGAGAAATGTCCGAATGTGAAATTTTCATAAAAGGGCAAACGACTTGAAAATGACTTTTGCTTATTTTTCGAATTATAAATATATTATCTACGAGCTATTTAGCTCACCCCCCTTTCATCCCCTCATCTCCAAGTATCGAGCGGGAGATCGGATGAAAGAAGGTCAAGGCTCATGTTCGATTTCGTTTGTTTTGTGTTTTAGGTATTCGTGGATTTTGGTATATGGCTTGGAATGCCATTGTGTATTGCAAACGTATGTTTTCTGATGTATTTGAATTATGAGATTGTATAAGAACTTGTGTATGGTTATGATGGATGAGAATGATTGGGTTGTATTGGGATTGATTTATGAATTTGCATACTGTATTAAGATATGATTTGGAATTGCGTTTGATTATGTGTATGATTCATTGTGAATTGGAAATGAATGAATCTGGTTATGGATTATGGATTGAGATTTATTGAATGTCTTAGATATAGAATTGCGTTTGTTATGCTGAATTTCTGGACGGGGTGTCCAATGGTACTGGTTATTGTGTGAGAAATATAGAAGTGAATTTTAAACCCTTTGCAGGTTTGGGTTAGTTGAAATGCAGTCGTTATGTTGCCGAAATTTTGTTAGATATATATTGAATAAAGAATAAAAATAAGAATTACATGTTTAAAAGATGAATTATGGGATAAGTATGATTGTTAAGAAGATTAATATGATTGAGTTTTGTATAAGGATAAATGTTCCAAAAGGGAAATTGTATTGTATGGATTTGCATGAATTTGAATAAAGATGCTTAAAGGAAAAAGAAAGAAAAAAAAATTCATACCGGACTTCGGATAGTTTAGTCTAGGTTTCCAACGCGATAATTTTACTATACTATGTGTTTTCCAACGGATGTCGGAATTTGTTTCAATTCGATTGATCCATTCATTTGTCTACTTTGATTCGATTCGCTTTCGTGCACTTTGTTATGTTTTTGTTCCGCTTCCGATTCGAGTATTTGATTTGCTTCGATTCGCTCACTTGTGGATTTCGTCCGTTCATTCATATTTGTTTTGGCCCATTTTGGTTTTGAGATCCGTTTTGACATTCGAGTCGATTCCGCTTTTTCTTTTGTTTCCGCATTTTGTTATTCGATTATTCGTTTGATTCGTTCCGTTATTGGGTTCTTCGTTACGTTTTGCTTCGTTTTTTTGGTTGGGATCCGGTTTCCGAATCAGGTCCCAATAAGAATAGTTCAAGAAAGATTTCAACATTCTAGTGAAACAATTTCTAGATGGTTTGAAATAGTATTAGAGGTCATTTCATGTATATCGATTGATTTAATAAAATTAAAAGATCCAACTTTTAGAGAAATTCCAAGCAAAATTAAAGATGATAGAAGGTATTGGCCTTATTTTAAAGATTGTATTGGAGCAATTAATGGAACACATATATCAGTTTTAATTCCAAGGTCTAATCAAATAAAATATATTGAGAGAAAAGACATTCCTACGCAAAATGTAATGGCTGCATGTGATTTTGATATGTGCTTTACTTTTGTTTGGGCTGGTTTGGAAAGTGCAGCACATGATGCTTAAATTTTTATGGAGGCTTTGCGTAATGATAGATTACACTTCCCTCATCCACCTAAAGGTTTGTGACGAATAATTTTTTACATTTTTTAATTTATTCTTAATAATTCACTACTTCTTTATTTATTTATTTTTTAATTTGGAATGTAGGATAATATTATTTGGTATATGCAGGATATCCTTACATGTAAGGTTATTTAGGACCATACAAAGGTGAGAGATATTATCTTCCTAATTTTTGATGTGTTGGTCTTCTAAGAGGGAAGAAATAAATATTCAATCATATTCATTCTTCTTTAAGATGCACAATCGAAAAAATAATTGGCGTCTGAAAAAATAGGTGAAAAATTTTACATGAAATGCCTAGTTTTTCTTTTCCAAAGCAAGTTAAAATTGTCATTGCTTTAATGGTCATTCATAATTTTATAAGGTTACATGATAAAAAGGATGAAGAGTTTTTCCCCTGTGATGAAGATGATGAATTATTTCCTGTAAATGAAGAAATCAATGAAAATAAAGATGTTGAAGAAAATCATTTAGACGAGCCACATAATAACGAGATGAATGATGCGAAAGAACATATTACAAATCTTCTTATATTACAATAAAATGCATAATTTAATATGTATTTAACTATTTACTCTACCTGAATATTTATTTTAGGATTTATATTATATTATTTAGTTTTTATATGTTTTAATATTTATTTTTATATTAGTTTTATTTCCTGCAAGAAAATGAGACATCTCTTTAAATAATTTCCTACAGGATAGTTATCTAAAATTTCCTACAAGATGGTATCTAATAAATAGGTAACCGTAAGATGTAAATGAGACATCTCTTATAGAAGTGTGAATTAAACCTCAAAGTCCACAACAATGTTTGCATGATACATGTATCAATTTGAAGTCATTCTATCAAAATTATTGACATCATGATTTAAATGGAAGTGAATTTGTCAAACAATTGTAAAGTAAGTCTCATTCTATTCATGAAAGACCTAATAATAGTTGAATTCTTTCAAATCAAATATAAACCATATAAGAGTATTGTTTCTAGTCAAAAAGTATTCACCATATACAAAATTATTTATGGCGTAAGAAATTATTTATGGCATAAGCACCTCTGGCATACGAGTGAAGGGGTCGACAGAGCTCAGCAAACAGGCATTAGAAGTTCCAAAGATTTCTAAGCGATTCATTAATAAACTCAGAAACTACCATACTACTTCCAATGTCAGATTGGGCAAGAAGTCCGTAGAACTTTTAATTCACAGGCTTGACTTTATTCAATGTATTTTGTACTATCACAAAATCATGGTGGTTAGTCCCAATTAAATATCCTCTAGGAGAGGATATAGTATAAGAAGGAAAGGAAAAAGTAAAGGTGCAAAAATTTAGGAAAACGATAATGTCACTCTTACTACGAAGTTCATTAAGCCATCTACCAATGCTATCATAAAATATATAAAACTTTTTAATCCATATAAAGATCGGTTAAATATATTTTTATTTATGTTTTATATGGTTTAAAATTATATAATAATTAATATATTGTGTTTTGTATATTGTTTAATATACTTTAAATAATATTTATATGTATAAATAATTTTTTACAAAAAATATAGTTAAAATTAATAAAAATGTTTTTATTTTTATGTTGTCAAACAGTCAACTATATAAAACTCTTAAAAAAACTCTTTTTTAATTTACACCTAAATATACATCTAATTTCTAAGAAAGGCTAAATATCTACCGATAAAAGCACTAAATGAGTAACAGACATTTAATCGAAACAGCGATTGAAAGATGATCGACGACCACGGGTAGACAGCAAATCAACCTGACCTCACTATGAAAAGGAAGGCACCATTCATTTATACTACATGTTCATGCCTGCTGCAAAACATCAACTAACCACACGCTCCTCTACCAACTCGTATTTACGTCACTCCGTCTCCCTTCTTTTATCTTTTCTTTTGTTATATATAAATAATCATCGCTTCCTTTTCAAACATATCAACCCAACTTTTTAAGTTGTTGTCTCTCTTTTCCTTCGAGTGTTGTCCTTGTCCCTGAGCAGACATAGGTATGGAGAAACGCAAGCGCATTTCGATGCTTGTGTGCATTCTTGTCGTCGGTTTGGTTTCACATATATAACAAGGTTGTCGTCCCTGTGATGGCAAATACCTTTAAAGATCAGAAGAACTACTACTCACCAGACCCACACGCAAGAAGTTTGTTATGAATGAGCCAATAAATCGATAGGGCCCGTTATGAATGAGCCTATGGGGCCGGTTTTGCATAACGTTCGCACAAGATATATACGAGGAATCGCAAAAGGAAAAGGTCATGAAAATGGTTATGCAGATTCTCTCTCTTTCTCATCTCAATTCTCTATGTTTCCTCTTCTCATCCCTTTCTAGTTAATCTTTCTCTTAGTTGCAACATATTTTCCTTTGAAGAACACTTTGTAATCCACTGTTTAATCAATATCAGTCCATCAGATGTTTCCCTTTTGCTCTATATTTGGCTTGTGTTCTCTATTTATACTAGCATTCACAACATTGGTGATTTCATTGAGCCTCCGCAGAGATGGCAGAGCATCCACACGACTTTCATCTCGATGCTTTAGAGGATAGCGTTGCGGCTCTCGTCGAATCACAGCTCCAACTACACCGCGATTTCGCCGTGATTGTTTAGGAGACAAAGCTTCTTCTTCAACAACTTTCAGCTCTCCTCCCTCCTCTCCCAAACCAAAATTCTCCTGATGCGGCAGCAGTCGTACAACAAGTTGATGGACCTGTTGAAATGTTTGATCAACTGCCGGGTCAAATGGAAACCGTCACAACAACGAGTTTGGAGGGTGTTTACGATCTGGTTGCTACATCCGAGGTGTTCGATGAAATGATGACGTTAAAAATCACTAAAACTGAGGACACTGTTGATACCAAACCTGTGATTTCTTCACCAGTGGAAACCGAACCTGTTCGTGCACACAAGGATTTGATTCCAACACATAGTCCAAGTTCAGTGTTTAGTAATTCTACATCGAGAGAATATGGTGCTCAAGTTGTGGAGTTTGAACCGGTTCGTGAAACAAACCATTTCGAAGACAACCAAATGCAGTCTCAGGAGATAGTTTCGGGTGAAATTCAACCTGCTTGCTTGACGAGTTTGTGGGATCCTTTCACTACTTGTAAGTATCGAGAGTTTACATGTGCTTTTGATACTCAATGTGTTATTGATTCATCCATGAATTGCTTCTTGTATGTGCTGCCCAGTGATATCTTTGATTTTGGATCTAACTCTCTGGTTGCAAATCGGTTGAGTTTTGATTTGAACGAGTTTAGAGAGCTGTAGAGGCCATTTTTGGTTTCCATGTTACTTATTATGTGCTGGATGCAACCACATCCCGGTTTCGCCGAAAGTAAGTCCTTTGATCCGGGAATTTTTCAACGCAACCTAGATGTGACATGGGTGACTGTGAGTGGGTTACTTGATGCTCTTGTTCCAACTGACAAAATATCTCTTGGACTTCTGCCGACGGATGGGCTATTCATTATCAATTATATGGATTTAATATGCTTGAATCTATATGCTCTTGACTCACAAGAGCAGCTAACGAATAATTCTCGTGACTTGATTGATGAGTATACTCTTCCTGTGGCTCTCAAAGGTTTTGATTTCGGAGGACGGTATGTTTCTCGTGCTCTTCTAATTGGTTTCGAATTCGGTATCGGGTATGTGCATCACGTTTTGAGAATTGTAGGCAAATATTTTCATATAGACAGTCAAGTTGAAGTTGGAGTTGATGACTTATTCCTAACTCATGCTTTTGTCCAAACTAAGACTTTTGATCCCGATATTTCTCTTGTCAATGAAAAGCTACTGCTCGATTGTCGGTTACTTGTCTTTGCCGACCTCCATGCTATTAAACTGTGGCCATTTGCGATCAACTTTGGGATGTTTGTGACTGATATTAGTTACGACCAGAAGCTTGCTGCCTTCTTTTGGAAAACAATATTCGAATTAGTTACCTTGGTTGTTATCGAAGTTGCCATCATTTTCAACAGAGCACTACATGAGGCTCCAATAGTTTGGTCAGTTCAGTTCGTTGGATTTAAGTGTTTGCATCGATTCTATGCCCTAGTTGATTTTTTCAGTGTGAAATTAATTTCTAGTCCGCAATTTCATGAAGTGATTTCTTGTGAAGAGTTTGATTTGTTGTTGCGACATAGAGAGGCTGCTTTCAATGCTTCCATTCGCAATCTTATATCTCACTACTTGGATGCACTTCACAGTCACGAAGTTAATGCTTTGTTTGTGTATTTGGAATTTCTTGCAAGGACTATAACATCTCACGAACAGCTGGTCCAACCTGATACTGCTCATTTCCTCCTTATAAAACTCACGTCTTATTCTGTTAGATATGAGATGATTCTTGAACAAGCACATACAAGCTGTTGCAAAGTACTCAAAGCTTGTCTTTTCCAACAATTTTCACTGTTGGGTGCCTTGTTGGTTGCAAGTTCTTGTGATGCCTCAATTATTGACGAGAGTATGTCTTTCAAACTAAGTTTTGCTGGACAATTCTTTGCTGCAAATGGGTTCATTGAGATTACATTTAGTGATTTTTGTGTTAATTTTATGATGGGGATGATGAACTTCAAGCTGTCATTTGCAAGTAAGCTACACCAAGCTGTGTTTATTCCCAAGCACTTGGCTCTGCACAATGGCAAAATTCAAGCAGTGCATCGACTCACTGTGTTAGCTGAATTCTTCAGGTTGCATTTATAGCTTACAACCGACGTCGGTACTTGCGCAACTTATGGTGCATCAGGCTTGTTAGCCCCAAAAAATTTTAGGATTAATCATGATTAGATTAAATTGATTAAGTTAGATTAGCATTAATTAAGGTGTCATAAATTAATATATGATAGCATTAATGAGTTAGGTGAAGAATTTATGAAATTAAATATGTTAGTTGGACTTAGGTGAGTTAGGTGTAATTAATGTATTAATTGGGCTTTGGGTCCAAATGAAGTAAGAAAGAAGAGAGGAATTTAATGCAATGGGCTTGAAGGAAAAGAGTTAGTGGGCTTGAGTAAGTAAGAAGGAGAAATGAAAAAGAAGAAGAAGAAAGAAGAAGGAAATAAGTTGGGCTTAGGCTTATTGGGCTTAAGTAATTTAGAAAGGAGTATATAAGGAAGGAGATAAGTGATTTTGTAGGAAAAGAAGATAGAAACGAAATTTGGAGGAGAGGAAAGAAGAGTGTCGTGAAAGGAGGGAGGAAAAGGAGAAAGAAGAGGCTTGTTAGGGTTTGGCATTTCCATGAAAGTGAGTGGGTTTTGAAGAAAGTCCAAGAAGAAAAGTGTGGAGGAGAGTCTAAGTGAACCAAGAAACCACTTGGTTGGTTAAGGATTTAAGGTAAGTTCTTGGTTTAAGGTTAAGTTTTTGTTTGGGTTTTGGTTAGAAAGATGAAGAATAAGATGGGTCTAGTGATTCTCTTATGAATTTCATGATTTAGATTTTAGATTTTCAATTTCTAAAACCTATGTTGATATGGGGTTATTTTCTTGTTATGCTTGAAGGAGGACAAGAAGAGGAGAAGAACAAGGAGAGGAACTTCCTTAGGCAAGTTTAAGCAAGGATAAAAGGTGGGTTTCATATTTATCTTTATGTATATAAGCTACAAATGTAAATAAATGCATGACATTAATGAACTTTGATCACTTGGTTGTTGTATTAAATGTGTGTGATGGAATGATGAATGTGAGGGTATTAAATGCTTGATGATGATTGAAAGCTGTCATGAAGAAACTTGTTGAATGAATATAATGAAAGGCATGAGCGATGTATGAAAAGATGATTTCAAAGAAACAATGAATTGGATAAGAACAGTCCAATTTCCTTGTATGATTCATGATTGCTATGTTATGTGAGTAAGGTATTGTCCTAAGAATAAATCACGTGCACGTTGACCATGAAGTCTTCGCCTTTGCCCGATTGTGGCATAGGATGATCCAACATTTTGGACTCTAAAGATTTGCCCATATAGACTCATGAAATGAGACTATATGGTTGCCAAAATAAGGACTTACCGAGCCATTTGATGTGTTTCATATGTGAATACATGAAAATGCAAGAATGATGAATGTTTGAATTGTGAGAAATTATGTTTGAGTATTGATGAACATTGCATGATGCATGTATTATGATTGTATTGAAAGATTGCTAAAAGTATGAATAACTAATAGGACTGCTTGATATATAAAATATAAATGTGTTACCCACGGAGCTAAAGCTCACCCCTAAAACTTTTCGAGAAATGGCAGAATCAGGAGCAAGCTTAAGGGCATTTACTCCAAGATTTTCTTTTGATTTTGTATTTGAAATGATTTTGTAAAACAATGCTTTAGTTGCATTTTGAGAAGATATTGTATTTTGAAACTTCATTGTAATTGGGCTTGAAATGCCCACTAAAGCATTGTATGAATGTGACATGATTTGATGAAGATGGAATGAATGAATTATGGAAGCAAAAATGTTCAGTTTTAATGTATTTTGAGAAATCCATGTATGTTTAAGACAATTGAATCATTATTATAGTTTGGATATGATAGATGATTAAGAGTGTGACTGTTGCTTCGAATGGTGTTTGAAGATACCTTAGGGTTTAATCATGTTATATGAGGTTGTATGATGAGTTTTATGCAGGTGGAAGTCTTAGAATTGAAAATTGGGTAGTTGCATTTTAAGGGGGATGTGCTGTCAAATTTTCCAAAAATTTGACAGTACTTCGCCTCAATATTAGACCCTCTTCAGGTATGAATTAGATCAATGAGTCTTCATGAAGATTGTAGTAGGAGTTTAGAGTTTTCCAAGGGTATATCGTTTGCTAAATTTGGAGTTCGGAGTCAAAAGATATGATCCTTAATAGAAAAGCAAAAGGAAGGAAATCAGAAGATAAAAAGCAGAAGGAAGGAAATCAGAAGATAAAAAGCAGAAGGAAGGAAATCTGAAGATAGAAATCAGAAGATAGAAAAGCAGAAGGAAGGAAAGCAGAAGATAGAAATCAAACGATAGAAAACCAGATGATAGAAATCAGACGATAGAAAACCAGATGATAGAAATCAGACGATAGAAAACCAGATGATAGAAATCAGACGATGGAAAAATAGGACGCTGCAGAATGTAGGAGATAAAATCAGCCTTTGTAGTCTTCATAAGAGTTGTAGATCTAGATGAATACTTTCATATGGTGAAAGAACAAAAACATTTAGAGCTATAGATTAAAAGTTATAGCAATCGTGCCAAAAGAGTTTTGATTCGATTTCGGAAGTGAGCATGGTCCGTTGTTTTGGGTATATTTCCCTCATACGACCTCCAAATGAGGTGAGGCTTGAACCATTGGAATTATAAGACACATATCTTTCACTCCATAAACTCCGGTGTCAATTGGAGTTAAATTGAAAAAGTTTGTCCTAAAACAAGTGAAAGGTCAGTTAAGAGGGCATGTTTCGGATATGAACTCTCTTAGGTTTTTGGAGTGTATCTTGAGTATATGACTCCGATTAAGGTGATTCTTGTTTCAGGGAGAACTTGAGACATAAAACTACAAATTATATGAATAAGTCAAACCATGATTTTAGTTTATACATGGTGTGTGCTTGCCACGAAGGTGGAGTTACAATTAAGAATCCTGCAAGATTATAAGCGCAAGGTTTCAGGACAACGAAAGTTTAAGGTCTCAGCAAGGCAAGTGTCTCGGGGATGGGCTCCACTCGGGCTCACATCCCGGGACAGTCGGGCTCCCGGGATCGGGGTCTGACATCTGTGGTATCAGAGCAAAACCGGGTTTGGGGTTTCCTAGGAACCTTAGTGGGATGTCTAAGGGTCAAGTCAGCATGCATTTTCCTACATGAATTATGTGAAGTATGTGCACTGTTTTAAATGCATAACATGCAACATTGTTTTCAAATGAGTGAATTGAATTTGTTTTATGTGAACTAAAGATTTTCACTGAATTTTGTTTTAAAATTGAAGGAGTAATGCCGCCTCGAAAGAAAACTCAAGGAGCTCAATCTCGGCCCAGCTCTCAGCGCGGAAGTACGGATGAGTCGTATGTTCCGCAGGATGCAGGGACCATTCCTGTTTCCGATTTCGATCACCAAGTGTGCAACATGAGCCGCCTCCTCCTCCTCCTCCTCAAGTGAACCCTATGGATCCCAGTTCTTCGAGCATTCGCCGAGCTTTCACTTATGCCATGGGCGAGGAAGACAGACTCAAGTACCAGCCTAGTAGAGAAAAGCGGGCGGTATGATAAGCTCGAAAGTATGGAGCGATTGACTTCAGCGGGACCACTAATCCGAGGAAGCTGAAGCATGGTGAAGAGGACCGAGAGGGTCCTAAATCGAGATGAAGTGCAATGATGATGAGAAGCTCGATTATGCGGTCAAACTACTGCGAGGGATGCCTTGACCTTTGGTGGGAGTTAGTGGCCCGATCGGGAAGTACCTCCCGATCTTGACATGGAGGAATTCTAGAGGCCTTTCGGAGAAAGTACTTCTCGATGGTCTACATGCGAGGATAAGGCTAGGAATTTTGAATCTCGCTCGAGAGGGAGTTGAGTGTGGCGAGTGCTGAATTGAAGTTCACTCGGTTATCACGGTATGCACCAATATCGTGGCAATGAAGAAGACAAATGTCGGAAATTTGAGGTGGATTACACCTAGGGATCCGAGAAAAGTGGTGATCCACAACTTCCGTGATTACCGGTAGGTGGTGGATCTTTGCTTCAAGTCGAGAAATTTGAGAACATCCAAATTGAAGTGACTAAGAAGAGGAAGAACAGAGAGCAGTTCTCGAGAAAAGGCATGAGTGCTCCAGACTGCTAGGAGCATTAGAACTCGATATCTGCAGTGGTGTGGGTAGCGATGGCCCCACTAAGAGTAAGATCTAGGGCTACTACGGTCAAGCTTCAGTGAGGCAAGTTCGGGATGGACAGGTAGAGGAATCTCCGTGTGATCACTGTGGGAGATTTCTGAGGGAATGTCTCATGAAGATAGGAGCATGTTTTGGTGTGGCCAAAGGGGCACCGAATCAAGGATTGTCCCAGGCGATCAGGCAGAAGGGTCTCGATCTCGGGCCCCAAGAAGAGCGAAGCAGTGGCATCTCGGCGATCATGGTGTGGGCGATTCAGAGGCTGCAAGGAAGGCATATCTGGCGGGGAGACCTAGAGGATGTAGTCAGCACCGGCTCGAGTCTTTTCCATGACCGGGGAAGAAAGCTGCGGCGCTCAGGAAGTAGTGTGGGTATGGCTATGTTATTCGACTCTCCTTTTATGTGTTGATTGATCTGGCTCCACCCATTCATTTGTATCTGCAAGTATGAATATGCATGTTGTGTGTCACGAGGTTATGGACAATTTTCTGGTTGTTAGTACTCCTTTAGGGGTAAGGTGGTGATTAGTATGATCTATAAAATTGTGAGCTCGATGTCGACGGTGCTAGGCTGGTAGTAGATCTACTAGCTCTAGACCTTCAAGGTTGGATGTCATTTGGGGATGGATGTCATGGAGAAGTATAAGTGAAGCTAGATTGTAGTTTGAAAGAAGTAGAGTTTGATCTGGCAATGATCGAAAGTGATTTTCAAGGGGACGGGAAGGCGCCGGTCGAGGATCATTTCGACTATGTTGGTGACAATATGATGAGCCAAGGGTGTGAGGCCTTTTTGGTGCATGTAGTGGATTCAGAAGTGAATGTGGGCAGATTAGAAGATTATCAGGTTGTGAGGGAGTTTCCTGATGTATTCCCAGAAGAATTAACAGGGTTGCCGCCGGTGAGGAAAATTGAGTTCGAAATTGATTTGATTCCCGGAACCGCGCCAATCTCCATACCACCTTATAGAATGGCTCCAGTTGAATTGAGAGAACTCAAGGAGCAATTGCAGGAATTGTTGGAGAAGCAGTTCATCAGGCCGAGTTCTTCACCTTGGGGAGCTCTGGTCTTGTTTGTTAAGAAGAAGGATGGAACGTGGAGGATGTGCATAGACTATAGAAGGCTTAACAAGATGACGATTCAGAACAAGTATCCGTTGCCATGGATAGATGATTTGTTTGATCAGCTACATGGAGCAAGGGTCTTTTCGAAGATTGACTTAAGATCAAGATATCATCAACTCCAAATCAGGGAGTCTGATGTAAGTAAGACAGCTTTCAGGACCCGTTACGGGCACTATAAATTTAGGGTCATGCCCTTCGGATTGACCAATGCCCCAGCTGCCTTCATGGATCGATGAATAGGGTGTTTAATGAATTCTTAGATCGGTTTGTCATTGTGTTCATTGATGACATTCGGTTTATTCTAAGGATGAAGGAGAGCATGAACGACATCTCGAGTTGTATTGCGAGAGATTGAGAGAGCAGGAGGCTGTATGCCAAATTCGATGAAGTGTGAGTTTTGGCTGCGTGAAGTAGTTTTCCTTGGACATGTGATTTCCAGCAAAGGTTCATGTTGATCAGGAAAGTAGAAGCTGTGGTGAATTGGCAAGAGCCTAAGACAGTGAAAGAGGTAAGAAGCTTCCTAGGCTTGGCAGGTTATTATAGGAGATTTGTAGAAGGATTTTCAATGATAGCTGCCCCTATGACTAAGCTGTTAAGAAAGAATCAGCGGTTCATAGGGAGTGAGGAATGTCAGAAGAGCTTTGAGGAGCTTAAGAATAGATTGACAAGTGCTCCAAGTATTGGTTTTGCCCAATGGAGACCGAGGGTATCTGATGTCTGATGATGCTTGAGGAAGGGTTTAGGATGTGTCTTGATGAGAATGACAAAGTGATAGCTTATGCTTCACGGCGGTTGAAAGCCATATGAGTTGAATTATCCGACTCATGACTTGGAGTTAGCGGTAATTTTGCCCTAAAGATTTGGAACACTACTTGTATGGGGTTGAGACAAGGGTCTTCACGGACCACAAAAGTCTTAAGTACATTATGAGTCGAAAGAGTTGAACTTAAGCGAGGCGATGGTTGGAGTTGCTCGAGGACTATGACACGATGATAGAGTATCATCCGAGCAAAGCGAATGTAGTGGCGAGATGCTTTGGCGGAAGTCATCCATAGCTTATGTGCAATCGGTTTACTTGCCTCTGTTGGAGCAGATGGCCAAGTTGAAGATTAGTTTAAGCGAATGAATCGGATGGTGTTATTGCTCAATTGAGTGAGACCTATCCTTAGGGAGAAGATCAAGGAGTTGCAGGGGCGGGATCTGAAATTAAGTAAGTTGAGAGATGAAATTCAACATGGTAGCGATCGAGAAGTGCAAGTAAGGGATGATGGGCTAATGGTAGTCGGAAGCAGGTTGTGTATTAGAATGATAAAGCGATTAAGGATGAAATCATGGATGAGGCACACAATCGCCTTATTCCATGCACCCAGCAACACCGAGAATGTCTGAGATTTGAAGGAACATTTTGGTGGAAAGGCATGAAGAGGGCGTGGCTGAATATGTGGCGGATGTCTAGTGTGTCGGCAGGTCAAGGTGAACACTGTGCACCTTCAGGCATGCTAAGGCCATTGTCCATTCTGAATGGAAGTGGTAAAGGATCACGATGGATTTTACGATGGGTTTGCCTAGGACCGCGAAGCATGATGCCAT
The DNA here is from genome assembly GCA_029891385.1 of Erythroxylum novogranatense. Classification (NCBI taxonomy): domain Eukaryota; kingdom Viridiplantae; phylum Streptophyta; class Magnoliopsida; order Malpighiales; family Erythroxylaceae; genus Erythroxylum; species Erythroxylum novogranatense. Next base: position 29,516,978 of record CM057229.1, on the reverse strand, counting down.
TTGGGTTATAGTTGATCGGTTAACCAAGTTAGCCCATTTTGGCGGTCAAACAAGCAGATTCATTGCAAGTCTTAGCCAGAAGTATATTGAAGAAGTGGTAAGGTTGCATGGAGTTCAGATTCTATAATATCCGACAGGATCCACGATTCACATCGAGATTTTGGGAAGTCTGCAGGAGGCATTAGGAACTAGGCTGAATTCGACGGCGTTTCATCCTCAGACGGATGGTCGATCGAGAGGACAATCCAGACTCTAGAGGGGATGCTTAGAGCATGTGTCATGGACTTGAGAGGAGCATGGGATGATCATTTGCCGTTGGTGAATTTGCTTACAACAATTCGTACCATTCCGGCATCTGATGGCTCCTTATGAAGCCTTTTATGGCGAAGATGCAGGACTCCGATATCTTTGGGATGAGGAAGGTGAGAGAAGCTAATGGGACGAGTTGGTCCGGATGACGATTGAGAAAGTGGAGGTAATCAAACGGCGACTTAAGGCGCCCAGATGAGAATGAAAAGCTATGCCGATGCTAACGTAAAAGAAATGGAATATCGATGGGTGACAAGGTGTTCCTCAAGGCGTCTCCATGGAAGGAGTTATGAGATTGATGAAGGGAAGTTAAGCCCTCGGTATGTGGGTCCGTATGAAGTATTGGAGAGGATTGGGTCGTTGGCCTATAGGTTAGCATTGCCGTCGAGAATTGTCGCAGATTCATGATATGTTCCATGTCTCGATCTTTGAGGAGGTACATATCAAATCCTTCTCACATCATTCGGACCTCGAAGTTCGGTGGCGATGATTTGAGTTATGAAGAAAGACTGTGGCAATTCGGATAGCGAGGATAAGATCCTCGTGAACAAGACAATCAAGCTAGTCAAGGTCTGTGGAGGAATCATGATTGAAGAAGCGACGTGGGAACCTTTGGATGCAATGAAGGAGAAGTATCCACACCTCTTGATGACTCGGTAAGAATTTCGAGGACGAAATTTCTTAAGGGGAGAAATGTTAGCCAAAAATTTTTAGGATTAATCATGATTAGATTAAATTGATTAAGTTAGATTAACATTAATTAAGGTGTCATAAATTAATATATGATAGCATTAATGAGTTAGGTGAAGAATTTATGAAATTAAATATGTTAGTTGGACTTAGGTGAGTTAGGTGTAATTAATGTATTAATTGGGCTTTAGGTCCAAATGAAGTAAGAAAGAAGAGAGGAATTTAATGCAATGGGCTTGAAGGAAAAGATTTAGTGTTGGACCCCGAATCCGGAATCCAACTCAAACCAAAACCATAACACTTACTAACCTGGTTTGATACCGTAGATGCTGGGCCACGCGTTCGAAACCCAATCTCGGTACAAAAATACCGACTTACTGAAGCGTGATCTGCTGAAATCCCTTCTTTCTCTGCTACTAAATATGATGAGCCCCGAACTCGGAATCCGACCATTGAACCAAAACATTGGCGTATATAGAAATACAGATGCATAACCAAGATTTTCAGTCCAAAAATCATACCATAACCATAACTCCCTCAAGAAAACCAAATTCTCACTCAATATCAAAGGATAGAATGCTAAAAGCTTTAATGGCATTCCACGCCACAATACAATACCAAGATCGAATATCTGAATATACAAAAATATAGATCCCATAATTCCTGATGCCAATCTAAATTAGAACAATACAATATGTACACAAATATAATCAAAACCTTCACTTCCCTTCACTCGATCTTCTTCTCATCACCTGTGGATGGGAATGAAGGGGGGGTGAGCTTATAGCTCGTGGGTAACAGGCTTATAACGAAGAACAAGCAAAACTATTGGAAAAAGTTCATTTGTTATACAAAAATCATAATCGGTTCATAAAAAGTTTTGCTCCCAAATTCTCAGTCAAATCCGAAATTCTGAGTTCAAACCCATAGTTGAAAAGTGTCATTGCATAGTGAAAAATATTATCATATCAACACAACATTTTCAATCAATCATCAATATCAAATGCTCAATTTATACATATACTTGACAATTCATAGATGCAATGCACAAACAAATGGCTCGAGGGTCCATGGAAACAAAAGGGAGAAACCGGAGTTTACACCCTGAACGAAATGAGTCCATTCAGAGCTCATATGCCACAAGCGGGCAGCCGGGAGAAGGCTCTTGTCGACGTGCACGTGACGAACGAAATGGTTCCACTCTCGCCCAAACAAAACACATAACGAATCGTTTCATGCTCAAAGCATGTTATCAAAGCTTTTCATTCTTTTCATGCTTTCATTTCTTACAAAAGGCCATAATGTCTATCAAGGCAGTTCATAAACATGATCATAATGCATTTAAAATATTGTGTACTCATAATTCATCAGAAACGTTCATATGCTGAAACATGTAGAAATTTTGCAAATCATTTAATAGAAACAAAACGATATTTATGAAGTATTTGAAATCATTCTTGATTTGGGAGAAAACTTTAGTGGCTCATTACTAAATTATAAACATGAAACCCACCTGAATTCCGTTGCTTATCAGATGCCTCTCCTTTTGATCCTCTTGCTTTCATTGATCCCCTTTGTTATCAAATGCAAATTTCCTATTCAAATAGGAATACAAATTAAGGATCCAATTATTGCATATTGACTAAGATAAATTCTAAACAAACCCAAACTCGCTTAAAGTCCACATTGGTCACTTTTTCTATCAAAGTCCTCATTGCTTACGTTTCTATTGTCCTCAAAATCATTCAATAAGGTGCAAAAACCCATAAATTTATACCCCAAAACATATTGAGACTATCCTTAAGTTGACACAAGAATCTATACTCAACTTGTGACCAAAATTCAAGATTCTTATAGACTGAATTTCAATTTCATTGCTTCATAAAACTTGTAGTCCTTTATTTCTAGAACACAATGAATCTGAAATCACCTCAATTGGACATCTATACCAAAAGATATGCCCAAAATACTAAAAATCTTACTTTCGAAAAAACAGGGGCTCGCCATGACGTCAGTCGCTTCGTCGCAATGACGAATCGATGCTTTCGCCATGCATGGCAGACGCATCTTGCCATGTATGGCAATACGACGCCATAATAAATCGCTCCTCATGGCGAACAAATGTCTCACGTCGCGACGTCTCCTTTCGACGTCGCGGCGTCCACGGCATGTCACGTCGCGACGAATAATGTAAAATCATTTACACGTCGCGACGTGGCTCCCTTCCCTCACCGCGGCGGCTATTCATACATTGCGTCGCGACGTCTGTGCTGGAACTCGACTCAAACCCAGTTTCTGCAGATCCCAAATTCGATTCTTTCCTTAACCAAATCCAACACATCTAAACAATAGATCAAGTCTTATACTACATTTCTAACCCGATGTGACTCAAAACATGCAAATCCATCAACTCACGAAATCTAGCCATTTCTATTATGCAAACCCTAAATCTCCGATTAACACCCATTCAAACGATTCCAAAGTTAAATCTTACCACAACAAGATAGATCAAGCTTAAACTTACCAGAAGCGTCTTCAATCTGTCGAAAATAAATGAAATCGCGGAACCTATTTCTCTTCTCTTCTTCTCCACCAGCGGTGCTCCTTCTCCCTCTTCTTTTCTTTCCTCTTCTTTCTTTCTTTCTCTTTTCTCTTTTCTTTCTTTTCCATCTTTCTTCTATTTCTAATTTCCTACTTAATTGTAAAATGTCCATTATGCCCTTTCCTTTAAGCCTTAATTCTTATAACTTAAGTATCATGACCAAAATGCCCTTATTCATTCTTACCACTTTTAATACAACCAAACCACATACTAAATTCTACAAGTAGATCCAAACTTTTCATCCATCAACCTTAATTATCCAATAATCTTCTCAATTTAATCAAACTAAGGCAGAAACACATAACTATCACAATTCATGTAATGACATCATTAAAAAATTAGGTCTAACATTTCTCCCCTCTTAAAAGAAATTTAGTCCTCGAAATTCTTATTCGATCGAATGAAGTGCGGGATGCTCTTCCATTCCTTCGTTAGCTTCATTACTCGAATACTTTCTTCCACATGATCGTGGTCAATGATTCACTTGGTCTTTCAACCTCTTAATGGCCATTCAACATCTTAACTAATTCTTCATTATTCTTGAATCACTTTCACTTTTCCCACTTCCTAAGTCGATAAAAGCGATATCATCTCAATCCATGTCTCCTTCTAGTACTCGAATATATCACACTTCGAATCCAAGACATCTCTTGTCAGAAGCACTAACTCATAATAATTTCATAAAAACCCAATTCAAAGCGACTTAGCGAATTCTTTGTCTTAACTTGAGCACAACTTGTACCCCATGTAAGCACATCTGGCACACCTTGTAAGGTGATATCCTCATAAACAAATTACCTTTCACTTGATAATTCACATCACTTTAATATCAGTACATTTACCTCTTACGATTATCTCACTACATTCTATTTCCTTGGCACGAATCCACCTAATTCGTCCATCCTTCTTGAGTCACTTAATAACACCAGTCCATAACAATTCCAATATTAGCCTTAGATAACCAGTAGGCCTTACCCATCAACAAAAGCGATGACTATTTCTATCACCAAACTCCTTATACAGTATTCTATCGCAATCACCATGACAACGATTGTGATGCTTAACGTCGAATAAAACCGTACATTGGTCTCATATTCTCACGAACTCCAAACTAGAACCTTGAAGCATATCTCCGATAGTTAAAACCGTCGACGATTCAAACTTTCAATCACTGGACATATTCCTTTTAGGACGTATAACTTAAATCACCACTTGCACTTGTCAAATAATCTCTTTGTTCAATCATCTTGCGAAACACCTACTTTTGTCTCAATCACCGGTATCATTTTCCTACTCAAATTCAAAATGCTCATTCGTTTTCGATTCCTTGGTAAGGTTTACAAGTCCTAAATCCTCAATTTGCACTTTGTTCCTGCAAAACTGATCTTACATTTTCCGTGCCTAATGGCACATCATTGTGCCCTGAAATTTTGACTCCATTCAGACTCTTTCTTGAGCTTGATCGATAACCTCTATCTCAATTCATACTTCTTCGCTATGGAATTTTCTATTTAATGCATCTGATTACAACACTAGCTTTACATTTTTGCACTCATTCGCACAGTCTATCTGCCTGTAACTTTACCCATCGTCTCAGTCTCGCATTCAAATTCTTCACCTCAAAAGTACCGTAATTGCATGATCTGCTTATCTGACGCATAGTCAAAATATTTCTGTACATATACTGTATTCAACTTTCTAGCAATCACTACAGCAGCAAAATTCAATTCATGTATCAACAATCAACCTATGAGGTTTCAATTGTCTCTATGCACACGAATTCACTTCACTTTTCTGCTTTGAATTTTATTCTGATCTCTTATGCAACCATTCTTGTATACCATACCACTGAAATTTTCTTACCTTACTCTTTGAATACACTTAACATATCATCGAACGTCGCTTGGATCGCTTTAATCTTTAATACCATAACTTGAACCACCATTGTCAGAACTCCATAAGTCCACAACTGGTTTTAACAATTCCTCAATTAACTAATTTCTCCACGAAACAATATCACCTTTTGTTTTTTTGTTTTTTTATTCCCAATTGTTTTACCCTTCGTGACTGATTTTCTCCATTCTTTAGATTTTCTCATAATTTACATTGACGTGCTCTAATGTTTGCTCATTTATACTCGTTGCTCCACCTTTTTGGTCTATTTGCAATCTTAACTTCCGGTGCTTGTCACACCTTCATCTGATAACATGCATTTCACGAACTTATTTACCCAGAACATAACGTGAAATTATATACTCCTCATCTTGGCAATTAATACCTTCTCAACTTTAGGAATCCACCCTCATAGTCGAATCCTTTACATTAAATCAAAAATACATACATTCTCAGTAGTATATTCCACCTCTTTTACTTGAGTCTCCGCTAGGGATAGAACTCCAATACTCACTTTCGAATCATTACATATTCCTTTTTGATCAGCTCTTTCATTGATCATTCTTCATATAAACCATCTGATCTGCTTGATCTTGCTACTATCATATATACTATTCCTACAAATCTTTATCAATCACTTGCTATTATCATCACATTATCAGTTACCTTTAATCCCTCGAGAAGAACAATTTCTCTCATCTTCGTAAGCTGATATTGTTCGAGTTACTCAAAACTCAACAGAGTAACAAACATACTTGCTATCGCATATGCTTGGCTGAGCATCATCAAAGTCATGTCATTCTATCCACAAACTTACTCCTTCAAATCACTAATTCATATCTTACGCAATTAATACCTTGATCGCCATTGATCTTAGACAACAGTTCACTCCTTATCGAACATACTAACACAAAGTTTTATGCTAGTTTTTCCTGAATTCACTTTTTCTCATGCTATATCAATTCATCTTGAGTCAATTACCATATTGAGTACATAGGACTCACTTCCTTGCCTTACAGAAGCTTAATCATTTTTTTTTTGGGCCACCGATTCGTCAGCACTCTCCTCTCTCGTCAGAGAGTCGGGTGCAACTGATTCTTGCCGAACTCCTCGTATCCTTCTACGAGATGAAGTTCTTCATTCTTTCTCTCATCACGAAAGAGTATCATCATTTTCTCACCTCAAATCATATCCACAAATCAATATTCCTTAACACACTTCACTAGCTAAGGGTCCCATTTCTTAAGGAATCCATATGAACCAATCATCATTTCATACTCAACCTATTGATCTGCCATATTCTTCATCCCATCTTTCAAACTTTTATCTCACACATGGAGATTCAACATCAACTTACCCCAATTCATCACAAAATTCAAATCTCAATTTCATAACACATTCCTAAAATCAATCAACATTCTTGTCAATCTAAGTCAAACAATCACCTTAGTTCCTCACATAATTCATGAAAATTCCTCCACAGAAAAATCACATTCTCACTAGTCCTTCAGACACTTTACAAACATAAGCGCCCATGCAAGATCATAATGATGGGCTCTGATACCACAAATGTTGGACCCCGAATCCGGAATCCAACTCAAACCAAAACCATAACACTTTCTAACCTGGTTTGATACCGAGATCTTTGGGCCGCAGCGTTGAAACCCAACCTCGATACAAAATACCGACTTCTTCAAGCGTGATTTCTGAAATCCCTTCTTTCTCTGCTACTAAATATGATGAGCCCCGAACTCGGAATCCGACCATTGAACCAGAACATTGGCGTATATAGAAATACAGATGCATAACCAAGATTTTCAGTCCAAAAATCATACCATAACCATAACTCCCTCAAGAAAACCAAATTCTCACTCAATATCAAAGGATAGAATGCTACTGACTTTAATGGCATTCCACAATACAATACCAAGATCGAATATCTGAATATACAAAAATACAGATCCCATAATTCCTGATGCCAATCTAAATTAGAACAATACAATATGTACACAAATATAATCAAAACCTTCACTTCCCTTCACTCGATCTTCTTCTCATCACCTGTGGATGGGAATGAAGGGGGGGTGAGCTTATAGCTCGTGGGTAACAGGCTTATAACGAAGAACAAGCAAAACTGTTGGAAAAAGTTCATTTGTTATACAAAAATCATAATCGGTTCATAAAAAGCTTTGCTTCCAAATTCTCAGTCAAATCTGAAATTCTGAGTTCAAACCCATAGTTGAAAAGTGTCATTGCATAGTGAAAAATATTATCATATCAACACAACATTTTCAATCAATCATCAATATCAAATGCTCAATTTATACACATACTTGACAATTCATAGATGTAATGCACAAACAAATGGCTCGAGGGTCCATGGAAACAAAAGGGAGAAACCGGAGTTTACACCCTGAACGAAATGAGTCCATTCGGAGCTCATATGCCACAAGCGGGCAGCCGGGAGAAGGCTCTTGTCGACGTGCACGTGACGAACGAAATGGTTCCACTCTCGCCCAAACAAAACACATAACGAATCGTTTCATGCTCAAAGTATGTTATCAAAGCTTTTCATTCTTTTCATGCTTTCATTTCTTACAAAAGGCCATAATGCCTATCAAGGCAGTTCATAAACATGATCATAATGCATTTAAAATAGTGTGTACTCATAATTCATCAGAAACGTTCATATGCTGAAACATGTAGAAATTTTGCAAATCATTTAATAGAAACAAAACGATATTTATGAAGTATTTGAAATCATTCTTGATTTGGGAGAAAACTTTAGTGGCTCATTACTAAATTATAAACATGAAACCCACGAATTAGTTGCTTATCGATGCCTCTCCTTTTGATCCTCTTGCTTTCATTGATCCCCTTTGTTATCAAATGCAAATTTCCTATTCAAATAGGAATACAAATTAAGGATCCAATTATTGCATATTGACTAAGATAAATTCTAAACAAACCCAAACTCTGCCTAAAGTCCACACATTCGGGTCACTTTTTCTATCAAAGTCCTCATTGCTTACGTTTCTATTGTCCTCAAAATCATTCAATAAGGTGCAAAAACCCATAAATTTATACCCCAAAACATATTGAGACTATCCTTAAGTTGACACAAGAATCTATACTCAACTTGTGACCAAAATTCAAGATTCTTATAGACTGAATTTCAATTTCATTGCTTCATAAAACTTGTAGTCCTTTATTTCTAGAACACAATGAATCTGAAATCACCTCAATTGGACATCTATACCAAAAGATATGCCCAAAATACTAAAAATCTTACTTTCGAAAAAACAGGGGGCTCGCCGCGACGTCAGGTCGCTCGTCGCGGCGAACGAATCGTGCTCGCCGCGGCGTGCACGCATGCACCGCGACGCACGCACGCCATGTCGTCTGCTCCTCGCGGCGAACAAATGTCTCACGTCACGACGTCTCCTTTCGCACGTCGCGACGTCCACGGCATGTCACACGTCGCGACGAATAATGTAAAATCATTTACACGTCGCGACGTGGCTCCCTTCCTCACACACGCGGCGCTTATTCATCGCGACGTCGCGACGTCGGTGCTGGGCTCGACTCAAACCCAGATTCTGCAGATCCCAAATTCGATTCTTTCCTTAACCAAATCCAACACATCTAAACAATAGATCAAGTCTTATACTACATTTCTAACTTGAAGAATGACTCAAAACATGCACAAATCCATTAACTCACGAAATCTAGCCATTTCTATTATGCAAACCCTAAATCTCCGATTAACACCCATTCCAAACGATTCCAAAGTTAAATCTTACCACAACAAGATAGATCAAGCTTAAACTTACCAGGAAACGTCTTCAATTTGTCGAAAATAGCTGAAATCGCGAAACCCTATTTCTCTTCTCTTCTTCTCCACCGACGGTGCTCCTTCTCCCTCTTCTTTTTCTTTCCTCTTCTTTCTTTCTTTTCTCTTTTTCTCTTTTCTTTCTTTTCCATCTTTCTTCTATTTCTAATTTCCTACTTAATTGTAAAATGTCCATTATGCCCCTTTCCTTTAAGCCTTAATTCTTATAACTTAAGTATCATAACCAAAATGCCCTTATTCATTCTTACCACTTTTAATACAACCAAACCACATACTAAATTCTACAAGTAGATCCAAACTTTTCATCCATCAACCTTAATTATCCAATAATCTTCTCAATTTAATCAAACTAAGGCAGAAACACATAACTATCACAATTCATGCTTAATGACATCATTAAAAAAAATTCAGGGTCTAACAGTTAGTGGGCTTGAGTAAGTAAGGAGGAGAAATGAAAAAGAAGAAGAAGAAAGAAGAAGGAAGTAAGTTGGGCTTAGGCTTATTGGGCTTAAGTAATTTAGAAAGGAGTATATAAGGAAGGAGATAAGTGATTTTTGTAGGAAAAGAAGATAGAAACGAAATTTGGAGGGAGAGGAAAGAAGAGTGTCGTGAAAGGAGGGAGGAAAAGGAGAAAGAAGAGGCTTGTTAGGGTTTGGCATTTCCATGAAAGTGAGTGAGTTTTTGAAGAAAGTCCAAGAAGAAAAAGTGTGGAGGAGAGTCTAAGCTTCACTTTGAACCAAGAAACCACTTGGTTGGTTAAGGATTTAAGGTAAGTTCTTGGTTTAAGTTTAAGTTTTTGTTTGGGTTTTTGGTTAGAAAGATGAAGAATAAGATGGGTCTAGTGATTCTCTTATGAATTTCATGATTTAGATTTTAGGTTTTCAATTTCTAAACCCTATGTTGATATGGGGTTATTTTCTTGTTATGCTTGAAGGAGGACAAGAAAGAGGAGAAGAACAAGGAGAGGAACTTCCTTAGGCAAGTTTAAGCAAGGATAAAAGGTGGGTTTCATATTTATCTTTATGTATATAAGCTACAAATGTAAATAAATGCATGACATTAATAAACTTTGATCACTTGGTTGTTGTATTAAATGTGTGTGATGGAATGATGAATGTGAGGTATTAAATGCTTGATGATGATTGAAAGCTGTCATGAGGAAACTTGTTGAATGAATATAATGAAAGGCATGAGCGATGTATGAAAAGATGATTTCAAAGAAACAATGAATTGGATAAGAACAATCCAATTTCCTTGTATGATTCATGATTGCTATGTTATGTGGGTAAGGTATTGTCCTAAGAATCGCCGTGCACATTGACCATGAAGCCTTCGCATTTGCCGATTGTGGCATAGGATGATCCAACATTTTGGACTCCTAAAGATTTGCCCATATAGACTCATGAAATGAGACTATATGGTTGCCAAAATAAGGACTTACCGAGCCATTTGATGTGTTTCATATGTGAATACATGAAAATGCAAGAATGATGAATGTTTGAATTGTGAGAAATTATGTTTGAGTATTGATGAACATTGCATGATGCATGTATTATGATTGTATTGAAAGATTGCTAAAAATATGAATAACTAATAGGACTGCTTGATATATAAATATAAATGTGTTACCCATTTGAGGTAAAGCTCACCCCCTAAAAATTTTCCAGGAAATGAGCAGAATCCCGAGGAGCAAGCTTAAAGGCATTTACTCCAAGATTTTCTTTTGATTTTGTATTTGAAATGATTTTTGTAAAACAATGCTTTAGTTTCATTTTGAGAAGATATTGTATTTTGAAACTTCATTGTAATTGGGCTTGAAATGCCCACTAAAGCATTGTATGAATGTGACATGATTTGATGAAGATGGAATGAATGAATTATGGAAGCAAAATGTTCGCTTTTAATGTATTTTGAGAAATCCATGTATGTTTAAGACAATTGAATCATTATTATAGTTTGGATATGATAGATGATTAAGAGTGTGGCTGTTGCTTCGAATGGTGTTTGAAGATACCTTAGGGTTTAATCATGTTATATGAGGTTGTATGATGAGTTTTATGCAGGTGGAAGTCTTAGAATTGAAAATTGGGTAGTTGCATTTTAAGGGGGATGTGCTGTCAAATTTTCCAAAAATTTGACAGTACTTACCTCAATATTAGACCCTCTTGGTATGAATTAGATCAATGAGTCTTCATGAAGATTGTAGTAGGAGTTTAGAGTTTTCCAAGGGTATATCGTTTGCTAAATTTGGAGTTCGGAGTCAAAAGATATGATCCTTAATAGAAAAGCAGAAGGAAGGAAATCAGAAGATAAAAAGCAGAAGGAAGGAAATCAGAAGATAAAAAAGCAAAAGGAAGGAAAAATCAGAAGATAAAAAGCAGAAGGAAGGAAATCGGAAGATAGAAATCGAAGGAAGGAAATCGAAGATAAAAGCGAAGGAAGGAAGCGAAGATAGAAATCGGAAGATAGAAAAGCGAAGGAAGGAAATCGAAGATAGAAATCGGAAGATAGAAAAACGAAGGAAGGAAATCAGAAGATAGAAATCGAAGGAAGGAAATCGAGAAGATAAAAGCGAAGGAAGGAAATCGAGAAGATAGAAAAGCAGAAGGAAGGAAAGCAGAAGATAGAAATCAGACGATAGAAAACCTGATGATAGAAATCAGACGATGGAAAAATAGGACGCTGCAGAATGTAGGAGATAGAATCAGCCTTTGTAGTCTTCATAAGAGTTGTAGATCTAGATGACTACTTTCATATGGTGAAAGAAAGAAAACATTTGGAGCTATAGATTAAAAGTTATAGCAATCGTGCCAAAAGAGTTTCGATTCGATTTCGGAAGTGAGCATGGTCCGTTGTTTTGGGCATATTTCCCTCATACGACCTCCAAATGAGGTGAGGCTTAAACCATTGGAATTATAAGACACATATCTTTCACTCCATAAAATCCGGTGTCAATTGGAGTTAAATTGAGAAAGTTTGTCCTAAAACAAGTGAAAGGTCAGTTAAGAGGGCATGTTTCGGGTATGAACTCTCTTAGGTTTTTGGAGTGTATCTTGAGTATATGACTCCGATTAAGGTGATTCTTGTTTCAGGGAGAACTTGAGACATAAAACTACAAATTATATGAATAAGTCAAACCATGATTTTAGTGTATACATGGTGTGTGCTTGCCACGAAGGTGGAATTACAATTAAGAATCCTGCAAGATTATAAACGTAAGGTTTCAGGACAACGAAAGTTTAAGGTCTCAGCAAGGCAAGTGTCTCGGGGATGGGCTCCACTCGGGCTCACATCCCGGGACAGTCGGGCTCCCGGGATCGGGGTCTGACAAGGCTACTTTGGCAACAAAGACAATATCTTCATGCTTGAGATGGATGTTACCCTTGGTTCATATGACTTCACAATTAAAGTCACGATTATTGCTTCACGCTATCATCCTTGCGGACAAGGATGTTTTCGAGGGGTCGGTAATGTTATGAATGAGCCAATAAATCGATAGGGCTCGTTATGAATGAGCCCATGGGGCCAGTTTTGCACTTCGTTCGCACAAGATATATACGAGGAATTGCAAAAGGAAAAGGTCATGAAAATGGTTATGCAGATTCTCTCTCTTTAGGAAAAGGTCATGAAAATGGTTATGCAGATTCTCTCTCTTTCTCATCTCAATTCTCTATGTTTCCTCTTCTCATCCCTTTCTAGTTAATCTTTCTCTTAGTTGCTACATATTTTCCTTTGAAGAACACTTTGTAATCCACTGTTTAATCAATATCATTCCACCAGATATTTCCCTTTTGCTCTATATTTGGCTTGTGTTCTCTGTTTATACTAGCATTCACAACAAAGTCCCCCTTCTGGTCTTTCCATCTCCCTCTGTACTGTCCTTAACTCACACACACAGTAATACATATATATACAGCACACAATTGAACTAGGTTAAGTACGCGTGCAAGTTGGTAATTTTTGCAAGTTTGTTGTGCACGTAATACAGTGACGTGAAGAAACTAAAAATGTTTCACTTTCATACCTTCATGTCCTGGACTATCGTCAATACTTGTGAATTAGCTCTGGTAATTAACAACAGTTGTTTATGTCTTTGATATTTTAAATCACAAGTTCTCACCGAAACCCTCTGTATGGAACTACGTCATCACATGCGTCCGGAGGAGGTAGCTACGGCGGTACTCCACCTTCTCACAGAAGCCACCATCCCACACCATCAACCCCATCTCCTGGTAACTGCGAAAACCAACCACCAGACCGTAATCCACTTCATGGAAGTTGCGGTACACCAAGTGTGCTTACGACACCATCAAGTCCTCCAAGTGGTGGCGGAGGCTATTATCCTCCAACTCCAAATGGCGGTGGCAGTCCCCTAACACCAGTCATTGATAACCCACCACCCTCTCCAGTCTTTGTTTCAGGCACACCTTATAGCCCATCACCTCCATACATTCCTGATCCAAATTCACCATTCTCATGCAAGTAAGCGCCTTTACATATTCATAAAAGTAAATTAAAATTACTTCCGGAAACACAAAATCACATGCATACAATTTTGATTGTTGTCTCGTAACATGCAACTACTGGAGGACTCATCCACGGATCATATGGGGCATATTAGGATGGTGGGGAAGATTAGGTAGTGCATTTGGACCTCTGACTAGCTTCCTAGGAGCTGGTGCAAGTACCAGTCTTCTTCAAGCACTTTCTAACACTGGAAATGATGGTTACGGGACACTCGACGGAGAAGACTATTAGAAATGCCTAACTCATCTTCAAAAGTTAGTTCAAGAGTAGGAGGTTTGCATACTATTATAAATTGTTTAATGCTCTTATAGCTGTCTGATGTGGGATTCCTGACACACCTCCCTCAGTCCAGAACAGGACTAGACATCTGATGGATATATTGGGCAAAGGGACATAATCGGGCACTGCTCCAAACCATCGAGACAAACTGACTTGGCTCTGATACCATGTTAGAAGTGCCTAACTCATCCCCAAAAGCTAGCTCAGTTTCAGGAATCCCACATCAGACAAGTATAAGAGCATTCAACAATTTATAATAATATGCAAACCTCCTCCTCTAGAGCTAGCTTTTGGGGATGAGTTAGGCACTTCTAACATGGTATCAAAGCCAAGTCAGTTTGTCTTGATAGTTTGGGGCAGTGCTCGGTTATGTCCCTTTGCAATATGTCCATCAGATGTCCAGTCCTGCTCTGGATTGAGGGAGGTGTGTTAGGAATCTCACATTGGACAAGTATAAGAGCATTCAACAATTTATAATAATATGCAAACCTCCTCCTCTAGAGCTAGCTTTTGGAGATGAGTTAGACACTTCTAACAAAGGCACTGTTTCATTCCTCAACTCAATGATCAACAACAGGTTTCCTTTCACAATAAGGCAAGTTAGAGACAATTTCATTGCCGGACAAGGCAAGCCGGAGAGAGAATTAGAAAGGACAGAATTCAGAAATAGAATGTAGGAGCTAAGTAATCGGTTTTAGTTGTAGTTTGAAGAGTATGTATAAAGTGGAGTATTAATATATGGTGCCAGGGACACGAAAAGGGCAAAGACACATGAGGACATTAAGCTTTGTTTTCACGGTGATTATTGCAGCTTCCGAGTGGGGTTAGTTTTACCATGCACATGAGAAGTGCGACCTCTAAGAAACTCACTTGGTCATACTCCACTCCGGATCCATTCCTTATCGCCTAGTCATCATTGCTTTCTTGTGTTGGGTAGTGATAAAAGAGATAAGATTTTCTCTAATATTATGGTGTGTTATTCTGTTTTATAAATTTTAGTTATTTATTTATACGAATCTCGTATTTATTTATGTGAAACGGACGCAAGGTTCACATAAATAAATAGCTAAAATTTAGACGCATCTAATTCAGACACACTTGCTACAATTTGGCTGAGATATACATTTTAGTTTTTATGCTTTAGATCTCGTGTCAGAAACCTCGTTCCTTTTCCGTCTTACGCTCTTCCCAAAATTTATCTTATGGGCTGTCATGGATTTAATGGTTTACATCCCCGAACCTTTGCTTTTACATTGGCTATGCTGTTGCAGTGTGTTCTTAATATAGTTCTCCGAGCTCCTTGATCAATAAACAATGGCTTCCTTGACAGTCATTTTTACTGGCCAATATGCTGAGAATGGTTAAAATGCTGATGAGCCATATACACTTAATCTCCCTTTTGGGTCGATGTATTTGCATGAAAAGCAGCTACAAAAGAATCCTTGGCACTTGCTGACTCGGGAACGTTGTTAGCAACAAGGCTGCGGGGACGAAGCCTCCGTCTGAACTCCAACCCGCAACTTCAAAATCTCCATAGAAAAGCACCTCTTAAACAACCGTAGAACTCTCACAGATATGATGCGACGGGTCACTCTTTTTCAATTTTCTCGCCACCGCAAACTTGATAGGAATGTCCCCTGCCTCTTCTTGTAGAAAATGGTCAATGGCCGGACTTGTACAATCTTTGAAGAGAGCGTCGTAACGTCACGGTGAGGATTGAAAAAAAGATAACGCAGAAGCGAGAGCACAGAGAGCAGAGTATATAGCTACGGGACCCATTTCTGGGTTACAAACGTTAACAAAGTGTTTCCGGTGATTGCACTTGCCCACAAAGTTTATCTTTTCTTTCTGCTTCCCGTGACTGCACTTTCTGACAAAGATTGCTCTTTTTTTTGGGTTGTTTTCGGTGACTGCACTTTCCCACAATGCTTACTTTCTTTTTTTTTCCGGTGACTGCACTTCCCCACAAAGTTTTTTTGTTTCCGATTACTGTACTTTCCTATAGAGCTTACTTTTTTTTTCGGGGGACTGCACTTTCCCACAAAGGTTACTTGCTTTTTTATTGTTTCCGGTGTCTGAAGTTTCCCACAAAACTCTGTCACAGAATGCTTTGACAGACTCCATGTACTCGAGCCAAAGCTCTGTGAACCTTCTTCTTCTGTTATGGATGTTTGTCAACGCCAACAGTGTTGTTGTTGACGATTGGTTTGAGTCATCGGCGGCTCAAAAAGCGGCCTCCGAACACCGGCATGTGGAGAAGAGGAAGGGCAAAGACGTCAGCCGACAACATCAGTGACAGGGTGAGACAAGATGTCTAACATTCTCTGTTTCATATTTGTCTGATGAGCTAATTTATGAAATTTTTGGAGAATGATTCTGTGTTCTTTGAAGATTTAGACTGTTCTATTGGAAGTTGGAAGAAATTTATTTAACTTTATCACTGAGTTTATTACTGAAAAACAGAACTTGTTAGTTGCTAGGAACAATTACAGAATTGGTCGTACAGAGCTAATCCAAGAAAAGGAACATAAATGCAGATACATAGTTTCTCGAATGAGTCAAGCTTGTCCTGTCCATCTGAGAAGATATTGTGTGGTACTTTTTCATTCACAATTTTCTATATTGAGATTATGCAGGGAAAAAAATTACAACCTTATTTTGGTCGTCGGAGATTGTACAAATTAAGTCATGCACTTGAGCTTTTATAATGACATAGTTTTATTATTAGTATAGCTGATTTGCTTTCCAAATAAACAAAAAAAAGAAGTTGTACTTAGTCGCATAATACAAGATGGAGAGTATTCATTAGAGTGTAGAAGTCTCGTGAAAAGTTACATATAACGTTAACGAAAGACTAACTGAACTCGCAAGTAAAGTGCGGTATTAATCAGAGTTGACATTTATAGGTTGTACTCAATGTGTCCGAGCCTGTTGGTTAAACACAGGAAGTATGCCTCCTCGATCCCTCATAGCTGTACGAAGAAATCTACTCCTAACGGAGACATAAACCGAATTGATGAACATCTTAATTGTGTTGAAGAGAAGCTGCGCATCCACCGAAACAAGGATACAGATTCCATACAAGAGTATTCGGATTGAGCTTGGAAAGATCATTGATGCGAGGGAAGCTATAGATAGAGACCCGAACAAGAAGTTAAAATGATGAACAAAAATCGCATACACTTGAGCATTACCTGAGAATTTCGCCAACTCGAGGGCATATCCCAGGCAATAAACCAGTAAACAACCAGTAGCGAACAGAACTGTCATGGGGTGTTTTTCAAATGCAGAATCAGAATCATTTCCCTGATACTTGAGTTGAGTTCAACAAAGTTAAGAAGCAAAGGGACAATGAAGGAAACAATGGCATGGAAAGAATGATTTGGAGCAATCTGACAGAACACAAACTGGTTGCTTGTGCTTAGAATCACTACTTTAATATTGCAGGTCCGAGGAAAGAAGCCTGTTTCTGGCATGTTTCCAAGCGGTGGGTTGATCACTACACACTCTCGGTACAATTGTTACAACTTTGACTAGCTATAGGTCTTAAATACCACTTTTTTTCGAAGTTCCGTTCGTCACTTGTGCTTTGAAAGGTCTGGATGGCTGCGTCTCTTTGACGCTTTTCATTTTCGCCTTCCCATCAATTTTCTGTGCGCGTTTCTCAGGCGACTTAGTAACTAAGTTCTGGTTGGATCCGACAGTTGGGATAAGAACGAAAATAAATATAGTGAATAATGAAAATAGGTATTATTTTTATAATAAAATTTTATTATATTTTAATTATTTATAATATAATATAATTAATTAAAATATTTTAATTAATTAATTATAATATATTAATTAATGAATGAATTATATTTTGATTAATTAATTAATTATATTGTAATTAATTCTAATGTAATTTATTATTATTGTTATTATTATTATTATTACGTTGTAATTTATTATATTTAAATTAATTAATTATATTTTTATTAAATATATTGTAATTAATAATAATAATATTTTAATTAATTAATTAATTACAATATTTTAATTAATGAATAATTATAATTTAATTAATTAATTATAATATTTTAATTAATTATATCATAATTAATTAATTATAATATTTTAATTAATCAGTGAATTATATTTTAATTACTTATATTGTAATTAATTAATTATTTTATTTTATTTTATTTTAATCATATTATTTTAATTAATTAAATCATTACAATATATTAATTAATAAATAAATTATAATTAATTATATTGTAATTAATTAATTAATTGTATTAAATTAATTAGTATTAAAAATATTTTTAAAAAAAGAATCATTAGTAAGGAATGAGTTTCATTCCTCTACTAAATGGAAAATATGAAGGACTCCTCAAGAGTGAGATATCAAACTATTGTCCCTATAATAATAATCAACAACCAATCACTCACTTTTCATTCCTTATCCATTAACCTTTTCCCAAACCCATCAACCAAGTATCCTTTAAAGCCAAACAAATCCCCCCTCTCTCTCTCTCTCTAGGTAGATGAGAGCTAGCTTTTCTACCAATATTACGAATACTGCATTAGATTTAATCTTGGATTGAGTTTTAGTGCAGATATTGCACTGTCTTAGGTTAAAATTACAAAATAGTCTATTATCATATTATATAGTTGTCTGTATATTTTAACCTTATCTCCAAAAATCATAATAATAAATAATAATTACAATTTTAATTTAATTTAATAATTATTAATAATTATAATTAAATTTAAATAAATTTTGATTTAATAATTAAAATTTTATAAAATAAAATTAGATTATAAATAATACTTTTAAATTATTTATTTTAAAAATAAAATTTTTATTAATACTTTATTAATAAATATTATATAAAATATTCAAATATTTATTTAAGTTATAATTATTGTTAGTAATAAAATATTTATTATTATTTTATAAACAAAATTAAATTCACAATAATTATAAAAGTTGAAGTAAATAAAATAACTAATTAAAAATTGTAAAAAATGGAAGAAGGAGAAGTAGGAGAGAAGATGGGAGATTTAAAAAAAAATTAAAATTTTGAAATAAAGTTCTCTTTTTTTTTTAAAATATTGGTCGGGATTTTGAATACCGTTGATACTATCCGAAACAAGTCAGTACTGATCGATATTTAAACCTAGTATATTGATAATTTATTTATTCTGATTTTGGTTGATGCAGTTCGGTCGATCTAACCGATATTTATATCACGACTTTTTTTGTTATTTATAATTCAGTAAAATCTACATATTTTTAAATACAATTTGTAGAGCTGCTTACAATCCAATAAGTATTTATAGTCATTAACAAATGATTTGCATCACTACTCGAAAGATCTTTCAAATGTAATCTTATTTGATACATCATAAAGATCTGAGTTCTATATTCATTAAATAGTTTCCAAATTTTTATTTTTATCGAATGATAATTGTTCTTTAATTCCTTACGAAAAGAATGTCTTTAAATTTTAGTTCAGTATTTAATTAACGACTCTAAATAAATATTTTCACTAAATTATAAAATCATGTACATTTACGTAAATAGAACGGCCAATTTTTAAAAATCTAAACTTAGATTTAAAGCTCAATCAACATTAAAAGGTTTGGTATGAGTTTGAATCTAATCAATCTTTGAATTTAAGTAACCCAAAACTCAATTGAAGCTAAATTAATAAATTGAAGTAGGAATTTGAGTCCAATCAGGTTGTAATTAGACCTAATTAGGCAGGGTCATGTTAAGTTTAAAATCTAACCCTTTTAAAGAAATATTAAATAATTCAAAGACTATTTAAGTTAGGTCAAGCCCAAAAGAAAAATATTTGATGTTCCAAACTGTAATTGAGGTAAGTTAAACTCAAAAGTCTTATTCTTTAAATGTTCCTGAAAGAGGAAAGATTTCAAACTCTAATATCAAAAAGGGAAAAGGTAAGATGAAGAAAGTGATTATTTAATTATTGACTCTAAGTCAATACTTTCACTAAACTATAAAATCACATACATTTATGTAAATGGAAGGACCAACTTTAAAAAAAAAATTCTAAACTCGATTTAAAGCCTTGTCAAATATAAAAGGTTTAGTTTGAGTTTGAGGCTAATAAGACTTTGAATGTTTGTAATCCAAAACTCAATTGAGCCTAAATAGATTGAACTAAGTTTGGATACAATTAGGTTTTCACTAGACCTAATTAGACAAGGTCCTGTTAATTTTAAGATCCAACCTTTAAAAAAAAAAACATTAAATAGTTCAAAGACTATTTAAATTAGACCAGTTCAAATCTTTTTTAAAAAATTAAATATTCCAAATTCAAATTAGGGTACGTGAATCTCAAAAAGTGTCACTCTTTAAATGTCCTCCACCTTGCATATTGAAAATGAAAATTTTCAAATTCCCTTATTAAAAGGGAAAAAGGAAGATTAAAAAAATGATTATATAAATAAAATTTTAGGTTATTGTGTCAATCACAGATCTTTCAAATGATTAGATTTTTAACTTAACTTTACCAAATGAAAATTTGAACATGTTCTTTTAAATGTGTGTTATTATTAAAAATAGAGTTTTATTTAAAAATAAAATAATATTTTTAATATAATTAAGACTTGGATTCTATTAGGTTTTACAACTTAAAATTGACATAAAATTAAAAATTTTATAAATAAAAGTTGAATTGGGATCAAAATTTAGTTAATTTAAATTAAATCTTTTAATTTCAAGCTTGTTCACAGTATTTGAATTATTTTAACATTCTAATTTTTTGGATTTGGTCATGTAAGGGGAAGAAGGAAGAAGATAGGAAATGCGTCGTTCGAAACGCCTATTTTGGCTTATTAAATTGCTTGCAGAGTTAATTACTTACTTGGAAGTTATTAATAGTTACTTACTAATGTTTGTCCGTATCATTAATGGAATTATTTGGAAGTTATTAATAGTTACTAATGCTGTCCGTATAATTAATGGAACTAACACAAGAAATTTTGCATCACGGACTACATTTATGTATATCATCATATCATATTCGCCGCTTCGCAAAAAGCCTGGCGTATGATACATGCTTCTTCTTCCAAGAATTCACTATGAGCGTTGAAACCCCTAGAGATTACCTTCGTCCCGACAATCCCAAACACCCTAAGAAATCTCGCCCGCCAGATTTTCCTCCAGTCCCAGATGCCCCCAGTGGATCGGACAGAACGATTTCACTCCTCCCATCTTCGCTACCCCTTCATGTGCCGTCGTACCAAGAAAAACTCCTGGGCAAGCTAGCGCAAGTGCAAGACACTCCCAAGGAAGCTCCTGTTGATCTCTTGGCTGCTAAGCTTACGACGTTGAGTTATCGGAACAATGATCCCCAGTGCCCCGATTTCACTATTGATTCCACATTCAAAAATCAGTTAGTATCCACCTGGCAGCAAGCTCTTATCGTCAAAGTGTTGGGTCGCTCCATTGGCTATAAAGCTCTTTACACTCGCATCCATCAACTGTGGAAACCAAAGGGGGCCCTCAACATTTTGGATCTTGGTTCTGAATATTTTCTCATTCAGTTCACTACTGATGATGGTCGTACCAATGTGTTGGCTAATGGCCCTTGGATGATTAAGGGGCATTACCTCACGGTCCTGGACACCGGAGTTCCACCCTTCCACAGCTTCCATACACAAACTTCTCACCTGGGTTCGGTTTCTGGAGCTGCCAGTTATGTATTACAATGAGACTGTTTTGCAAGCGTTAGCGTCGGCTATCGGGACTTCATTCCGGGTGGATGTCAACACTTCCTACGCCACCCGTGGCCAATTTGCCCGCATATGCGTTGAGGTGGATCTCTCCAAGCCACTGGTTGGGAAACTCTGGTTTGATGGCCGGTGTTATAAAGTCGTGTATGAGGGCCTTGACACTATATGTTTTAGTTGTGGAATTTATGGCCACGCCACTCCAGCTTGCCCGTTTGCTCCTCCAACGACGTCCTCACTTGTGCCAATTACAATCCCCGGAGAGGGGCAACAGGAGACGCCACTGTAGCCTTCGGGAACTGATGGTACAGACCACGTGAGTGATGTGACATCACCGACTCAACGTTTTGGGGAGTGGGTGGTAGTAGCTAGCTGCCCACGCCGCCCAACTTACCCCACTCTCGATCACACTCCACAGCTCAGGTTCAGGGGAACACGTTTCGAGAACCCCAAAACCGATTTCTAGCATTAAATGTGGAGATTTATGAGCCAAAGCAACTGCTGTCGGGCGTCTAGATGGGAAGCGAGGAATTTGCATAACCTTCAACCAGGCCCACCTCACGTCCGTACAAATCACGTGCCCTTCCTAAAAGTCACTTGTCGCTCTCCCACCGCAAACAACACGTTACTGATGGGACCTAGCTTTCCACACCCACCTTCCATGCAACCTATGCAGACGCACGTAACGAAAACTCCCTACAGCAAGCCCCAAGCTCAGCTCCGCAAGTTGCAGTGTCCACGACAATGGTGCAATCCTTCGCTGGCGTTCTCCAACAAGCTTTCTCCCAGTCTCCCTCTCCGAATGAACATGCAGGCATCTAGCCCCAACCCTTGGGGGCTGCTAAAATCATCGAAGAACCTTCGGGTTTGAGCGCTCTCGCCCGAGTCCCTGATGAGAGGGCAGTGATGGCATCTTCCTAACAGCAGCAGAGGCTAGCTGGCATGGATGTGGACCTGTCCCCGATGCTTACGCATGCACCCACGCCTAACATGGCTATGGAGGTCGTCGAGCCCCCGCAGGAGGATGGTACAGCCCAGTAGGGCTGTCTGGTTGGAGCTTTCTTTCTTACCCTTTTATGATGATTAGTGCACCTATTATCAGTTGGAATTGTCGAGGTGCAGGTAAGAAGGATTTTCTTCCCACTGTTAAAGAACTCCAGCGAACGCATAAACCGAATTTGCTGATCTTGGTTGAAACTCATCTTTCGGGCGCCCGCGTCGAGCGAGTCTCGCGACAGTTAGGCTTTGATAAGGTAGAGCGGGTAGACTCAGTTGGTCAAGTAGGGGGCATTTGGGTCCTTTGGCAATCCGCTTCTACCCACATCTCTGTCTTACATTCTCATCGTCAATGTCTATCCTTGGTGGTTCACGATCCGAGGGGACACGATTGGATATGCTCGGCGGTTTATACAAGCCCTGTTAACTCAGTTAAGACAGCTTTGTGGGATTATCTTACTGTCTTAAGTGAAGACATGAATTTGCCTTGGCTAGTTCTAGGGGATTTTAATGACTACCTGCATTCGTCAGAAAAAAAAGGGGAGGCACCTTTCATTGGCGTCATGCTTGCATTTTCCAATCTCGGCTTGGGGGATGTGGTCTTTGTGATTTGGGCTTTCAGGGCTCTCCATATACTTTCTCCAAGAAAACTCAAGGCCGGTTCACTACCCATGTATCCCTGGACCACGCCCTTTGTAATGTAGCATGGCAGACTCGCTTCCCCGAGGCCTCTGTGTCTCACTTACCACGCACAGTCTCTGACCACAACCCTTTTCTGCTCACACTCCATACCCGATTACCCCCTCCAGGTTCCCGACCTTTTCATTTCCAAGCTGCATGAATTTTCCATGACGATTTACCTCAGATTGTGCACGAGGTGTGGGACCCTCATCATCATTGTGTCCCCGCAGTCATATAAGCGGTTACTGCTGCTGCCACTGAGTTTAATCTCACGATTTTTGGTAACATTTTCCGGAGGAAGCGCCACCTCTTGGCTAGATTACAGGGAATCCAAAATTTTTTGACTACCAGTCACTCTAATTTCTTGGTGGACCTTGAGGAACGACTCTCGACATAGTATAGTCATGTGCTTCGTCAAGAGGAACTTCTTTGGTTTCAAAAGTCCCGAGTGCAATGGATCCAAGGGAGAGATAAAGCCACGAAATTTTTCCACGCTACTACCCTCCTTCGACGCAAGAGAAAACGCATTGAACGACTGCGCCTTCGCTCAGGCGAATAGACTTCTGACAAGGATGCTATTGAGCACGAGGTTCTCTCGTTCTTCAAGGAGCTTTTTTGTACCACTGTAGGTCGAATCCAGACTCCATTTCCGGGTGCTCATGGTGCTCTATCAGCTGAGGCTAGTGCAAGGTTACTCCGACTAGTTGATCCAGTGGAGGTCTTACAGGCCGTCAAATCAATGAAACCTTATAAAAGCCCTGGCTCCGATGGTCTCCAACCTCTCTTCTATCAAACTTTCTGGCCAGTTGTGGGGGAGTCGGTTGTACGCATGGTCCAACATGCCTTTACTAGTGGCGAGGTGCCTCCCAACATTTCCGATGCTCTCATTGTCCTTATCCCCAAAGAGGATAACCCGATCTCCATTTTCCAGTACCGCCCAATCAGCTTGTGCAACGTTATTTACAAAATCCTCACCAAGGTGATTGTTAACCGGATACGTCCCTTTCTTGATACATTGATTAATCCTGTCCAGGCTGCGTTTATACCTAGGCGTAAGACTGCAGATAACATCCTGATAGCTCAGGAGGTAGTTCATGTGATTAAACAACTACAGAAGGGGGGCCTGGCTGTTAAAATCGACTTGGCCAAGGCTTATGACCGAGTTGACTGGGAGTTTCTTCATCAGGTGTTACTGGATTTTGGCTTCCCACGTCCTTTTATCAAGTTGATTATGGATTGTGTCACGAGCTCAACATTTTCCATTGTTTGGAATGGTCAACGTTTAGAAGCCTTCAAGCCTAGACGGGGACTTCGGCAAGGCGATCCTTTATCGTCGTACCTGTTTGTTTTATGTATGGAGCACCTTTCTGGGAGGATCGTCAAGAAAGTTGATGATGGTCATTGGAAACCTATAGGTACCTCTGCCCATGGACCTTCCATTTCTCACCTACTTTTCGCTGACGACGTCCTTCTTTTTGCCCATGTCTCCCGGAGACAAGCTAGAGTGATGCGACTTACTATGGATGAGTTTTGCCAAGCTTCAGGGATGCAAATTAATCTTACCAAGTCTAAGGCTTTTATCCCCTCCCAGGTTCCTCGACGGTTGAGGGACAGGATCATTCTATTTTGGATCTCCCTCCATCTCACCGACTAGAAACATATCTTAGTGTCCCTTTATATACTCGGAGATTGACAAAGGCAGCCTACACTGGCATTCTTGATAAGATTTCTTCTCGCCTGGCCGGTTGGCAGAGTAAGCTCTTGAACAAAACGGGCCGCGCTACTCTGATCCAAGACACCATAACTTCGATTACTATTTATGCTATGCAGTCCACTTGGCTTTCTCGGGCCATATGTGATGACATTGATAAAGCAGTGCGAGGCTTTCTCTGGGGTTGCCCCGGTTCCCTCAAAGGGGTACCTCTCCTGCCCTGGCATACAGTTACCACCCCGAAGAACTGCGGTGGTTAAGGTGTGAGACAAGCTCGCGATTCCAATACCGCTCTCCTTGGCAATATGTGTTGGGATATTTGGATGGCACGCGACACCCTTTGGGTGCAGGTCCTCCGGTCTCGTTATCTGCTTGGTCGAGACGTCCTGGACTATCATCCTCCACCTTCTGCTTTCGTGGCTTGGAAGGGCCTAATGAAGGCTATGACTCTCCTTAAAGACAGATTTGGGTGGCGGATCGGTGATGGGGCTAGCATTAATTTCTGGCATGATCGTTGGCTTTTTGATGGCCCCCTTGCTTCTGTAGTTAGTCACGTTTTGGCACATCTCTCGGACCTCTGAGTGGCTAATCTTTTGTCCCCATTGTCCGAGTAGAATTTGTCTCCTATCGAAGGCATTGTTCCCCCCGAATATTGCCACTGCATCTTGGCAATACCCCGCCCGCTCTCGAATCATGACCCAAACCGCCTTATCTGGTATGGTAGCTGCCAAGGGGTGTATACAGCTCGGGGCGGGAATGACTTCATCACATCTGTTCCATCTGTGGATGGACCCGCAGGATGGAAATGGATTTGGTCTCTCCAAGCCGCTCAGAAACATAAAGTCTTCTTGTGGCTAACCGCATGGAGTCGATTGCTCACAAACGACGTTCGATTTGCCTGAGGTTTATGCCCATCCCCATTATGTGGACAGTGTGGAGCTCATCGGGAAACTGTGCTTCACTTACTCAGGGACTGCACTTATGCCAGGTGAAAAACCGATGGGGGTTAATTAATTCGCAAACTATCCACAAATTATTTTTCCGCAAGAGTAAATCAACAATTGTAAAAGCAAAACACCAAAAACACCGACATTTGGTAATGCAGTTTGGCAAACTTGCCTACGTCTGCGGGGCCCTCGCCTGGATAAATTACTTTCATTGTAGTCCGCAAAACAGTTACAAAAGATGGATCTAGCTCGTACAACCCAATCTATGTAACTATGTAACTAAACCACAACCTAACTACCCGTGAAAGATTTTCACGCCCAATAACACGACCGACTCGTGTTAACCTCGTCAGAGGATTTTCCTAACTACTTTACTCAACCAAAGAAACAAATAAAGCTAGTAAAATTAAAAACCTCCAGATCAGAAGTTTCCCACAAACACAAACAGACCACTCCACAGGTTCATCATCCAACCATCAACATCGAAATCGCCATTGCTGCAATTAATTGACCACTTGAATAGCCCAGAAGAATTCAGCAACGCTTCACACTTCGTAGAGTGCTTATAAGAGATAAACTATTTAAAAAGAGTTGAACCAGAACATCACCGTCGGCAGCTCAATGAAGATCAAAGGCAAAAACGCAAACAGCAACCAAAATACCCAGCAGTACGCAACACTGTTCACAGCAGCCAAGAACCCCCTTTAAGCATATGCGCAACCCACGCAAAAACAAAACAACACACACACCACACAACCCACAAACTCACGTCAGCTATCCAAAACCTAATGAAATCCTAGTCAAACTTGGATTATCAAAGATTCAGTCCAACCTCACTTGACCCCAAATCCACATCTAAGTAATAATTACCTTGCTGCCAGATTTTTCACATTAATGTACAGCTTGACACATTCCATAATAAAAAGATACACACATGTATGGGTAATCTTCAAGAATTTAAATTCCACCGAAACTAGGATTTCATCCTTATCACATGTATCTCATATATTCCTTTTTAAAATCAAATAAGGAGACAATATCTACATGGACTTCTAATAAAACACAAACTTCATTTTTTATATGTCCAATTTAAAAATGCCTAAATTAAACAAAGAATATATAAAAATATATGCTAACAATCTCCTCCTTTTTGGCATTTTTGTCACAACTCTAGCACTCCATATAAATAATCATATTTGGACATATAAAGATGAGATTCACAATACTCCCCCTTCATCAAACATCAAGTTTCAAAGAACACAAATCATCCAGATTTCTCCCCCTTGGGACAAAAAT
Organism: Erythroxylum novogranatense; assembly: GCA_029891385.1. NCBI lineage: Eukaryota > Viridiplantae > Streptophyta > Magnoliopsida > Malpighiales > Erythroxylaceae > Erythroxylum > Erythroxylum novogranatense. Next base: position 29,489,445 of record CM057229.1, on the reverse strand, counting down.
TTGCCAAAAAGTAAGATGAAATAGTCAAACATATACCTGAAATTTCCCCCTGAATGGAATATTCACCATAAATAACTGATGTCTACCTCTTGAGACAAAGCAGTATCAAGCCAATATGACAATTTACCCCCATTCAAAACACATGCCAACATATCACTATTTACGTTACTTCCATCTTCATCAGAGTGATCAAATTCATAAGCCCAAGCAAAGAACTATAAGTGTTGTCAATTTAGTGAAAGAGAAAGATACTTGACAGAGATCCATACCGATGTGAGAGCTGAAGAGTCTTCAGTAGAGCCAAAAAGAAGTCACAAAATAAACTACTAAAAAGACGAGACAATAATAGCAACATAAAACTAAAGAACTAAAAAAGACAAATCTTTTCTTTTCTTTTCTTTTCTTTTCTTTTTTTTCTTGTTTTTTTTTTTAAAAAACAAAAAATACTTCAAAAATGTAAAGCACATTGTCCTTGTGCCCTTCGAAGAATCTCAAACCTGGGCTTACTCTTTAGCTCAAATGAAGATGTATAACATGAATAGCCTGCAAGTTCTCGATAATCAACCCTTTTTCTTTCTCTTATTTTTCTTCTTTCGCTCACATCCCCAACAACATTTTCTGCTGGATGATTTCTTCGGATTCAAGATGAAGAACCTCGGTTCAAATCAGCTTTCATTGTTTTAGTTGGTTCATCATCTGAAGTAACTGAAATTCTTCAGTTTCTGCAGTTACTTCCTCAGCAGTAACTAACTGCAAATCTGGGCATCTTATGGTTTTCCTTTCACTATATTTTTGTGCTTGTACTTGACCATTTCTAATCCAAGACTGCTTCGATACCATGGGATGCTGCTGGAAACTTAATGGAGAACGTCTAGATTTTCGATTTTGGACCCTTTGAAATATCATTTGTAATAATTGATAACATCTTGGCCTTATATGTCCAATGACTCCACAAAAATGACATGTAGGTATAAATCTATCACTCTTTTTCGATGCTTCTACTTCTTGGGCTGATCTGGACATTTCAAAATTTTCTTCATTCACTTTCGAACACTCGCCTTTATAACCTATTCCTTCGAAGTTTCCTTTAACCTTACCAGTTTCTATCAACTTATCAAGTTTTTTGGTGCCTCCATTCAACATCCTCAATCCCTTTTCAGTACTCACCAATTTCATTCTAGCTTCACCAAGCTCATCCGAAGTTAACATCAGCTTCTTTTCTAATTCTTGTATGGTATTTTTCAGGCAAAGATTCTCTTCCTCCAATCTTTCATTCTTTCTACACGTCTTCACCCATTTTTCATATATAGCTTTGTAATCCTCATAAATATCCCCATTTTTATCATCAAAATCACTTCTGTCACTGTCATAGTCTGATATAGAATCTCGAGCTGAACTGATTTTGAAATTTTTAAGTTTTCTCCCTGTTCTACTGTCAGTTACTTCCTTCTCAGTTACTGTTAACTGGACTTTTGTTGTTTAATGCAACTAATGCAGCATTATTTGTTATTTCTTCTTCACTGCCGAAATCACTTTCAGATTCATTTTCGCTCCAGGTGGATGTGAAGGACTTTCCTCTTTGTTTCTTCAAAGTGTTAGCACATTCGGATTGAATATGTCCAAATCCCTGACATTCATGACACTATATTCTTCCTTCCTTTCATTCGCCTTGTGCCTTGACTTGTTGTCTTCGGTTATTACTTGACGAACTTCCACCATATTGTCTAGAGTCGGGTCTGCCCTTTTTCATCTTTTCAGTCATTTACTAAAATTTCTAGTGAGCAACACCATCTCATCATTCTCATCTGACTCATCTTCTATATTGTTCACACTTTTCTGGCTTTCACTTTCAATGCCAATCCTTTGCTTCTTTCTTGCTTACCTCTTAAGAGATTCATCTCAAAATTTGTGAGAATGCCGATAACTTTTTCCAATGACAAATTATCAATGTCATGAGTCTCTTCTATTGCTGCAATTTTTGGAATAAATCTCGGTGACAGCGATCTCAACGTTTTCTTGACCAATTTCACATTAGAGTACTTCTTCCCTAGTTGATGAGCTTGATTGGCTATATCTCTCAATCTTTCATGAAAATCTCCAATGGTCTCATTCCCATCCATCTTCAGCTCTTTAAACTGCACAGCTAACATCTGTAGTTTTGACGATATCACAGATTTAGACCCTTCATGAATAGTCTGCAACATGTCCCACGCTTCTTTAGCCGTTTCATATGCTGAAATCATTGAGAAGCGTCCTTCGTCAACATCACTGAATATCGCATGTATTGCTTGTGAATTTTCCAGTGCACTTTCTTCTTCCATTCTTGTCCATTTAGACGGATCTTTCTGAACTGCCTCTCCTTTATCATCAATGATCATTGGATGCGTCCAACCATGTACTACTGAATGCCAGGCTCTCGTACTCTGAGCTTGAATAAAGAATTTCATCCGGGATTTCCATTATGGATAATTTGATCCATCCAATAGTGGTGGTCTGGTGATTGATGCTCCCTTTCTCGTAGCCATATCTGCGAATCTCGGATCTCCACCAACTTGTTACCAAGTTCTGAATTGGTGACCCGCTCTGATACCAATTGAAAAACCGAAGGGGGTTAATTAATTCGCAGACTATCCACAAATTATTTTTTCGCACGAGTAAATCAACAATCGTAAAAACAAAACATCCAAAACACCGACGTTTGGTAACACAGTTTGACAAACTTGACTACATCTGCAGGGCTCTCACCCAGATAAATTACTTCCACTGCAGTTCGCAAAATAGTTACAAAAGATGGATCTAGCCCGTACAACCAAATCTATGTAACTAAACCATAACCTAACTACCCGTAAAAGATTTTCACGCCCAATAACACGACCGACTCATGTTAACCTCGTCAGAGGATTTTCCTAACTACTTTACTCAACCAAAGAAACAAATAAAGCCGATAAAAATAAAAACCTCCAGATCAGAAGTTTCCCACAAACACAAACAGACCACTCCACAAGTTCATCATCCAAACATCAACATCGAAATCACCATTGCTGCAATTAATCGACCACTTGAATAGCCCAGAAGAATTCAGCAACACTTCACACTTCGTAGACTGCTTGTAAGAGATAAACTATTTAAAAAGAGCTGAACCAGAACATCACCGTCGACAGCTCAATGAAGATCAAAGGCAAAAACGCAAACAGCAGTCAAAATACTCAACAATACGCAACACTTTTCACAGCAGCCAAGAACCCCCTTTGAGCATATGCGTAGCCCACGCAAAAAAAAACAGCACACACACCACACAACCCACAAACTCACGTCAGCTATCCAAAACCTAATGGAATCCTAGTCAAACTTGGATTCTCAAAGATTTAGTCCAACCTAACTTGACCCCAAATCCACATCTACGTAACAATTACCTTGCTGCCAGATTTTTCACATTAATGTACAGCTTGACATGTTGGGCCTCGATTTCGAAACCCAACCCTCTTGCGAAAACATGAAACCTTGAGCGTGGATATGACCTCGAAAAGGTTCTTTCATTGAATCCTTAAAAGACATTATCAATTTAAACTCATTAATATTTTTTTTTCTTCATAACATCCCCAAAATTGCTCACAATTTGCTCAAGGATGCTCGTACAAATCAGTCACTAAGCTTATACTCAATTCTCCTATTTGCAAACAGAATTTGAAAACCTTCAAATCGGGATTTCAATTTTACTTCTTCATATCAATCATAGATCTAAATCTCTTGTTTAATTCGAAGCAATAATCACCTCAAACGGAGTTATACAACTCAAGATATCAACAAATTACCATAATGTGTTCATATTCGAAACAAGCCCTCCTATCCGACCTCTCACTTGCTTTTATTAAAACTTTCTCAAATAAACTCTAAATGATACAATTTTTCATGGAGAGGTACCTACATGTCTTAGGAATTCAATGCTTTAAGAATCGCCTCAATCTGAGGTCGGATGAGTGAGTTATGATCAAAACAATACAACATGTTCAAACCCTAAATCGATTTGAAACGCTTTTGGCGCAAAAACCATAACTTTCTCTAAAAATATCCAAATGCCTTCGTTCTTATGCCATTTGAAAGATAACATTAATATCTACAACTTGTATTAGAGGACTCAAAACGAGATTCGACCTCAGAACTGGTTAAAAAATACGATTTTCATAAGTGGACCCGTAGCTGTCCGTTAAACGGACATGCATGTCCGTTTAACGGACACAGACTGGCAAAACACTCCAATTTCACCCGAGACTGTCCGTTAAACGGACATCCATGTCCGTTTAACGGACACATACTGCCCTAACACTCCAAAACTACTTCTAAAGCCTTTCCAAAGCTTCCAAACTCCATCCTAACCCCATATACATTCATAATCACCCCAAATCCAACTCTTCAAGTGGAAAACAACTTAATAATCATCCAAATCAAACTCTTCAAGCACATCCCAACTTCACAACCATTCTAATACTAATCTAACACAATCAATAATTGGAAATCCTCAACACTTACCATAAACACAAACAATATACACAATCAATATATATAGACTTTGAAAGTACGCAATCATATAGAAGGAAACCTTTAAAAGACATATTCAAATACATAGGGACATCCCAAATTTTGCACTCTCATAAATAAACAAAATAAACATTTGAACAATCTTCTTTACAAATTGAAGTACACATCACAACTTAAACCATTACAAATGAATACTCAAAATTTATCATTCTTAAGAAGTTATACAAAGGGGTTCATCTAGCTTAATACAAACTAACTATCTCGACGCATCCAAATGTCTTGCAAGGATTACCGGCCTTCGTAGACTGCACCTGAGGGGGGAAAAACATGGGTTGAGCTTGACAGCTCAGTGGCTAAACCATTTATAGCCATTGGCTTTAGAGCCACACGATCAACCAATACATACGCATACACGCATGAATATAAACATACATACATCAATGGTAATTCATCAATTACAAAGCAAGTGACATTTCATAATTCAATTTATCATCACATATTTAATGCAATTCATTTCAACACAAATTTAGTTCATCCAAATGCAATGCACACTTCAATGGCTTGAGGGTTCCGTGAACAAAACGACAAAACCGAAGTTTGCATCGTGAACGAAACGAGTCCACTTCGGATCTTGTAGGCCACAAGCGGGCAGCCGGGAGAAGGCTTTGGTCGTCAACGTGCACATGACTCGAAACGGTCCCCTCTCACCCAAACAAAACACATACTCACATTTTATGCTCAATGCAATCATTCTTTCCATTTTATCAAAATGCCAAATGTAAGGCATAACATCTTCATGCTCAATTCAAATTGATCATAATCTCATACTTTTTTTTAAACAAAATGCCATGACAAAATCAATGGCATAAATAAACATATCGAAAGATCAAGCACTTCACCATGCATGACACAACATAATCACATTTCATTTGCTTTAGCAAAATGGCATACCATTAGATCAAAATACCAAGCATTATCAATGCATAACATGGTTCATTCACAATTTCACTCATCTCATCAATTTGACAAACATTATATCCACATATCAATCATTTTAAATCATTCATTTAACACATAGCACACATACACATATTTTTGCCCATTTGCACCAAAAATCATAAAGGGTTTACCCACCTTATAGTCGAAAATCCACAAATCACTTGTCTCCTTCCTCTTGCTCTTGGATTGACCCTTGATTGCCTAAACAAAACCAACAATTCATCAATCCCTCTTCAAATTTCGAAATTTCCTTTTTAAAACCCTAAAAACCCTTATCAACTTCACCCTAACTTCTTCATAGCTCATCTAGGTTGGAAAACTCCAAACCTAGCGAAAACCCCAAAAACCTTACAAATTTTTACTATTCATCATCTTCTTCACTAAGCTTTCTCTCTCTAGATTCTTCCATAACCAAACCCTAACCCATTCTTAAAGAAAACATGGAGAATAAGAAGAATATACCTTAGGAGGCTTGAATCTTCTCCTTTTCCCCCTTTCTTTTTCTTCTTCTTTCTTCCTCCTTCTCTTCTTCTTTCCTCTTTCTCTTCTTCTTCTACGACCCTCTCTCTCTTTCTCTCTCTCTCTTCTTTTATTTTTCTCTCTTTTTCCTCCTCATTTTCGTGGGTCTCTCCTTTAAAAAGCCTACTTACATGTCTTTTGACCCTAATGCCCTTACTAATGTGCCTTGTAACCTTAGAAGTTTAAGTGGCTTGACCACTTTGCCCCTCATGTCATCTTTCCACCTTGATTTAATTAATTCATGCCATATGATCTTAGTCAAATTAACATACTAATTAACTCCCATTAACATGTTAATTAATCACATTAACATGCTAATTCATTCTTCAAAGTCATCAAATATGACAAAGTCTCAAAATATCATAAAATCATGCTTAACTTAGAACATTTTTCTAATCATCAAATTGAAGGAATTTGCTAGAACTTCCTTCTAGAGAAATGTTCCTCATTGTCTTAATTTCATAATGCCTCAAGAATCATCCAATTTAGAGCACTACACCAAAAGTTATGCTCAAAACATTTCAGGTATATTCATATTCTAACACATTTTCCAGCACGTTATTTCCATCCAGAAATTTACATTCTTAATCCCAAAATTGACATTTGATGTCTTCATAACAATTGTATCTCTATTCCTCTAGTTTAATCCAAAATAAGAATCACATCATTTCGATTTCCAGAGCAAAATTTATGCTCAAAATACTTTCAGATGTTCCTAACCCAAAAACTACACACTAATCCGAACATCCATTCATAACTTAGAAGCCTTAAGGGCAAAAATTGAAATTTACTTTCTTCATATAACTTGTAGCCCCATGTCTTAATTTTATTTTTTCTCAAGAATCAACTCAATCGGTTCTCTACAGCTCCCGAATTTCACAAAATACTGAACCATGTTCAGAAAATTATCCAACTCATAACCCTTAACCAAATTCTATAACTTTTGATTCAATCAATCTCTTTTCATTTCATTTCAATCTCATAATTTCCTCTCTTATTTACACATAACTACTTGCCAATAATTCATCGGTTAAAAGTCCTTGCTCATAGAAAGGTTCGGGGTCCAACAATTCTCCCCCTCTTAAAAGAATTTCGCCCTCGAAATTCTTACCTGAGAAATCCAACAAATGGAGATAATGCTATCATATGTGTTTCCTCATTCTCTCAAGTAACTTATTTACTCGAATAATTTCTTCCAAATGATCATAGTCAATTGATTCACTCGATTTTCCAATCATTCGTTTAATCCTCCATTTTCGTACTATTTCCTCAATAGGTTTTCAAATTATTCGTTAATACTACCCATATCGTATCGTATCGATATTTCTTAGCATATTCATATATATCATATTATTTGACTCACAATCCATATCTCTATAATGTCCATACACTTAGCTCTTACGTCTATCTCTCTGTATTCCATACCTTTGATTTGAGTCATGCAATTCCCATATAGATCAATCTCCTTTATCAATAACATCTCCAATCGATTATTGCTTTCAACCATCTTTGGCCCTATGCATATCTACAACAGTCAAGACTGTTGACAAAACAACTCACAACAGATGTTGTCATTTGTGCCTTCTCTAGAGATTTCTTTACTCAATCATATCATCGGTTTACATACTTCTCATTTCGATCACAAAGCATCACTTTCCAATTCGAACTCCGGAATTCAAATCCATTTCCAATTACTTAGTAAGATTCTTAATTCAGAATCCTTAATTTGGGCTTTCTAAATTATTTCATATGAGACTGATCCTCAATACCGAAATTCATGTTTCACTGCTATCGGGATTTCTACTTAATGCATCAAATACAACACTAACGTTACTGGTAAACTCATTTGTATCATCAAAATCTTTTAGTACTTCCATCTATTGTCTTAGTCTAATATTCAATTCTCTCAACTCAATAATTGCTCAAACTTTAATGATCGGTATAATTATATACATCCCACATGTGTCTGTACAAATAATGTCTCCACTTTCAAAATGATCACTATTGTAGCAATTTCCAATTCATACATCAATTGATCATCTCATAGAGTTTAAGTGTCTCCATATATATATATACGAAATCACTTTATCATGTGGTATTGGATTTCATCCCAATCTCTTATATTGCATCATTGTGTATGATAAGGTCTCCCAATCTAGTTCATAAAATTAATATCAGTATTATAATTCCTCAAATTCCTCAAGTATTTCAAACTACTCTTCTCAACTTTTCAAATACATTTTATAGACCATCAAATTTTGCTTGGGTCACTTTAATCTCTGATACCATATTATTGTCGAAACGTTTGATAACTCGAATAAATATTTCTAAAACTCCATAGGCCCATAATTAGTCCTCTAAATTCCTTAACTAACAATTTCCTCAATAAGGTTCTATGATCTCACGTCATTTTCAATCTTCCAATTGACTTACCTTTCTCAAAAATTTTCCCCAATTCATTTAATTTCCTTTGATTTCGCATTGACTTATTCTACTATCATTTCAATCATACTGATTTCTCTGTGTATTTCAACTCACTTACAAAATTATCTTCCTGCGTTGGTACTCATACTCTCATCAAAGTCTAATTCGTATTTCATTCGCATACTCTATCTCTCATGCTTGAGTCTTCACTAAGGATATGACTCCAATATTCGCTTTTGACTCGTTTCATATTCATCTATGGTTTGCTCTTTCATTGATCACTCTTAATATAGCTATCAAATCCAATCAACTTAATTCAATGAAATTCTTCCTCATCAGAAGGAGATTTCTTGCCACTATTATCCTATTCGTGCAATCTTTATCAATCCACTACTATCATCAATACTATTTCGGTTATTTTGAACACTTCAATACGATCAATTTCAACTACTCGCGATATTTCAATAATTCCAATCCTTGTCACACTTTACATGATCAAAATATCCTTTCTAATAGAATTTCCATGAATTATAAGACATATTTATTTACTCGTATAATTGGCAGGTCACTAATTTAGATCTTACGCTACTAATACATCATTCATAACTTATTCCCAAAAATCTCTAAATATTTTACTACTATTCAAACGGTTCAGCTCCATCATAGTTACCTTTTCAACATAGTTACCTATTCCATATTTCCATCACGGTATTCTGTTTCATCTCATCATTTTGAACTGTAGGGATCATAGTTTATCTCATATGCCATACCCAACTATAAATCTCATATATACTTAATCACATTATTCACTAATGTATCCACAATATCAAATGAGTATTCATTAGAATGAATTCACGTAGCCTCAAAGACTTCTATTTATCGCTATCATTTGCTTCATTCATTTTCCCTTTACATACCTGCATTCATAATAAAATAACCACATAGCCCTCTTAATATTCCAATCTCAAGTTACGAGCACCATTCCATTTCGAATCATGAATTCCGAGTTCGCTTGTCAAATTTACTTTGCTTGTATACCATAAATCCTGTCATTTCTACCCTTGTCTCTATTTCCAATTCAGTCATTCACAAATTCTTAGTTTCATGCTTTCCTTCTTTCCATTTAATCAAATGCCATGACTTAACTTCAATGGCATAACCATCATTCTCACAATTCAATCATTCTTTCAAGTTTATCAAAATGCCAATGCAAGGCATATTCCAATCATACTCATATTCAATTCAAAATGTCATAACCTTTTCAAGGTTTGACATGGTCACAATCCATCATATCAGAATACTAATACGTAACATGACATGAACGCAACATAAAACAATTCCCACATCATAGAAAGTCAAACAATTCATAAAAATAATTTCATATCCATATCAATTCACGCACATATATATTAATAACAAAATTCAAAATTCACTAACATGGCCATAACGATCCTTATCTTACTTTCTGACAAAACTACACACTTAGCAAATGTTCATACATATAAATCATGCGATTTCAATTTATGGGACTCTATACTCATTCGTATCCTTTTCTAAAGGTACGAAATCAGGTGCAGCAGATCCTTGCAAAACTCCTCGTATTCCTTCGCGAGGTGACATCTTACTCTTCCCAATGCAATTACTAACATCTAACTTACATCTCATTCTAATATGATTTCCTACATGGATGCATGACAGGCATGTCAATTAATGAAATCAATTAACTCACCATGCAAACAAAGAGTCACATAACTTAACAATTCATACCACAAACATTCTAAGCCTAGGAAGCCAAAAGCCGAGCTTACCCTATAAGGTCACTTCAATTAACCTTCATTTGTCATCATCAATTCAAGTACATATCAACAAGTTCTTATTTTCTCACAAATCATTCTTCTTCCAACTACTTCTAACAGCTTGACCTCTTAGCAATCTCTTTTGCATGAAACTTATACATATGTGCCCATATAAGATCTCAATTCCGGCGCTCTGATACCACAAATATTGGGCCTCGATTTCGAAACCCAACCCTCTTGCGAAAACATGAAACCTTGAGCGTGGATATTGTAGGAAAATTTCGGTGTGAGCATCACATGCCCACGGTGCGGAAAATAAAAATTTTTGTTCCGGGACCTTCCCGAAAGCCAGGATCCATGTGTCTATACAACAAACTCAAACCATAACGGCCAAAGGAGACCGTCTCTAACGGTATCCACATAGAGATCGGAGAACCTAACCGGGACAAACCCTTTGATCCGAGAATAGCTAGAACAAAGTAAAGACTGCTAGATCTTACCTTTGTTCTGGAGAGCTTGGAAAATGATGGAGGAGAACCTTGAAGGATGAAGATGATCGATGAAGATTAGAAGAAGAAAAACTCTTTTTCTCTTTAAACCTTTCTTCTTCACTTAAAACTTACGAGCACTTCACCTCATCTTTTTATATTGCCTCTTTGTCTTCTAGCCATTTAATAAAATCAATGACTAAGCATAAGAAGCTTCTCCCTTTCCACGTTACCTTATATATATATACATATATATAATAAAGCTAAGCTTCATCCTCCATCCACGTATAGCCTATATATATATATATATATTTATTTATTTATTTATTAATTCTTTAATTATATATATATATATATAAATAAATGCTGAAGTGGTTCAGTCACACTGGGGTCGGTCCTACCGGCCTACCGGGTCCCGGTATGGAAAAACCCACCGGAAATCTTTTTCAGCAATGTCGATGTCGCGATATGGAAAGATCTTTTTCCTTGAACCAGAAGAAAAGTCCACCACAAGCACTGGCTTGCTATCCTTGAGATGCTTATGATATGCTTTCTGATCCTCATCAGAAGCATCAACAGTAGGTGGATCAGGAAGTGGAACATCTAGGACATATCCCAGTTCCTCAGATCTGAGAACAATTCTCAAATTTCTCAGCCAATCTTCAAAGTTGGGTCCAGTTAATTTGTTGGAATCCATTAGTGAGCGCAAGTTCACACTGGAAGACATTTTCAATAACCTATAGGGAAAGAGAGAAAGAATGTTAGAATAGAATTACATGCATGATCATAAGGACTTGCATGACATGCATATGGCTCCCACTAGTTTCAAAGAATCCATAACCCTCAGTACGAATCCAAGAAACATTATGACAAAATGTCCTAATGGGTCGATATCCGACATTGCTAAGGATAACCTTGGGTTTACCCAACAAGCCACCTTAGGTCAATCGGTAGGTATCGGTCATACCAATTGTATCATAGATATCCGACATTACTAAAATGACCTTGGGTTTACCCAACAAGCCACCTTAGATCTATCGGCAGGTATCGGTCATACCATTTGCTTCATAGATGCAACTATCGACTAGTGCTATCAACTCATGATGTATGCACACACATTGGGTTATCAACTCTTGATGCGCGTACATCTGATGCACACTACCCAATTTTGCCTCTGTCCACGTTGACCTTGAGTTTACTCAACAAATCAACGCTTCTAGTGAAAACTGACCGATTAATCTGAAAATCTTATTTTCATGGTTCGAACATATCCGTATGGAGTGAGCTTGGGTTTACCCAACAACCCAACTCTATAAGAACTCTGGTTCTTCCCATATTAATGGAAGGCGTTAGTTTTTCATATGATGTGTGAGGGATTTTCAGGTCTCATCTTCTTCTTCTCCAAGCCGTAGGATTATAGTCACCATGACTATATGAAATGAGTTAGGGTATTTCATCAATCACATTGAGTCTATACCTAAAATCATCCATCATCCCACCTTTGCATGTTGTTGTAGTCATTGGTGCATGTTCTAGTCGATTGGTGCATGTGCTGATCGATTGGAACTTATGCTAATCGACTACTATGGGTTATGTGCGCGTTCAATCGTGGTGCATGTTCTAATCATTGGAATCCACTTTCGAATTGGTGCATGTTCTAGTGATTGGAATCCACTTTCCAGTCGACTGGAACATATGCTAGTCGACTGGTTTTTGGCCTGCTCTCTAATCGGCTAATTTCTCAATCCGTGTAGATCAAATTCACAATACTAAGTGTAATATCCTTTATTATGATGTACCAATGAAACACTTTCATTGTACCATGCTTACCATATATAGTCAAACTATATATGAAACTTGAAATTGATGAATACACTCTTATTCATTTAGATTTCAAAATAATTTTGCGAATATCAAACTATCACCCTAAGTATCTCTAGGTAGTCTACACTTTATCAAGACTACTTCGGCACTGGTCACAAAATTTGTGACGGTCAAAACAATCAAGATAAGGGAATATACTAACGAGACGCTAATGTGACACATTTGACATCCAAAAAAAAACCAATTTCAAGAAAATCATTTAGGCAAGCATACAACATCAATGTAACACATTTTTAATCACATTAAAAATGATCCAAGGCATTGGAATTGAGAAATACACAATTTTTCATTTCAAACAAAACAGCTCCAGCAATTTTCTCAAAACTGCCAAGCTTTGTCTTTTGCTTGAAACACTCATTGAAACAATTTCAATAAATTCTGAGAAAATTACAGAGGTTACAACATGTTCACAAAATGTTCCATGAATTTTTTCAGGATTTATTTCCATAAAAAACTCATCCAACCTCAGCAATAAAGCCAATGTAGAATTTGTGTTCCTCAACACAGTTATTCCCATCAGCACACAATAAATTCTCAAATAAATAGTAAATCACCTTGAAAACATTTTTCCATTCTCATAGACATTCATAAACATCTTAGAGACATTTCGGTGAAAGAAAATCTGAAAAACAATTTTTTTAAAATTTATTCTCGAATTTATAAGCATGCCTGTTCATTGAATATGCACAAAGACATCAACTAGAACATTAGGGAATAAATTAGCAAAACCATATCAAATCACATTGATAAATTCCGAGCTTTCACAGACATATGCAAAAACATCTTGTGAACATATCTGGCCAAGAAAATTTCGAAACATATATTTCTACACTGAATTCGAAATTCACACAATCAACATGCATCATCTTCACAAGCAATAGGCAACTCCGATCTAGTCATGGTTTCTTCGTTATATACGATACAAGTGGCTCTGATACTACTGTAGGAAAATCCCGGTGTGAGCATCACATGCCCACGGTGCGGAAAACAAAAATTTTTGTTCCGGGACCTTCCCGAAAGCCAGGATCCATGTGTCTATACAACAAACTCAAACCATAACGGCCAAAGGAGACCGTCTCTAACGGTATCCACGCAAAGATTGGAGAATCTAACCGGGACAAACCCTTTGACCCAGGAATAGCTAGAACAAAGTAAAGACTGTTAGATCTTACCTTTGTTCTGGAGAGCTTGGAAAATGATGGAGGAGAACCTTGAAGGATGAAGATGATCGATGAAGATTAGAAGAAGAAAAACTCTTTTTCTCTTTAAACCTTTCTTCTTCACTTAAAACTTACGAGCACTTCACCTCATCTTTTTATATTGCCTCTTTGTCTTCTAGCCATTTAATAAAATCAATGACTAAGCATAAGAAGCTTCTCCTTTCCACGTTACCTTATATATATATATATATATAATAAAGCTAAGCTTCATCCTCCATCCACATATAGCCTATATATATATATATATATATATATATATATATATATATATATAAATTAATTCTTTAATTATATATATATATATATATATATATAAATAAATGCTGAAATGATCCATCACATCTGGGTCGGTCCTACTGCCTACAGTCCCGTATGGAAAAACCCACCGGAAATCTTTTTCAGCAATGTCGATGTCGCGATCTCATCGGGACATATCTCGATCTCATCGGGATCCATTTAATCCGATTGCTCTCCATATATTGGAACTCTGTCCAAAACTATTTTACAAATTCTCCGAGACGCTCTTATGCGTGTAACCCATTAGGTTCCGGTTATGTTGGCCACTTAGATTAACACTTAATAAAAGCAAGTCATGAGCGATATCTAGCAACACATCATGACCCCCAATTGGTCGGAAAGTAATTGGTTTGACGAATGAACATGTATTCATCATGAACCATATCACGAACCTTTCCATAGACAATTATTTGTATAATTCGTCCTTTCACCATGCTATACCCCACTTGGTTATGAGTATGGGCAAAGTGTCAACTCTTACTAGACCGACTAAGTCAAATCTAGTCCAAGTGATATCAGTTCTTGTCTGTGACTCATTACTTAATATGTCATCAAGACACTCTTCATGACATATATGCTCCGATCGAGACTTTCAAGTAATGACCCCGATAAGGGCCATGGGTATCATCTTTCGCTATCACGAAGTGGTGAATCTCTATTGGCTACTCAATTACCTTGAATACCTCAAACTGTACTCCAAGCACCACCCTATGAGCGACCTCGTAAGGCAACAAGGAATGGAGTCAAATCACGAATCAAGATCCAAGATATCCTTGAGCACCTCAAGTCTAAGGATACTTGCACCATTCTTATGATGAGATTATCACCGACATTAGAATAGGACATCCATGTGATGATCTCATAGCAGGTCATCCAATGTACTTACTACCTATAGTAAGCATCCACATCTCAACCATAAATATCTCATATTTACAGTTTCTGAGATCCACTGCTTGATCAAATCAAGGAGCTTGAGATGTGCTAGTCTTTCCGGATTCTGATGTCCAGCCTCGGTAATCCTATGACTAGGGATAATTTGAATCTTGACATAATTGCACATGATAGGAATCTCGAGAGTATGATCACATCATAATTTCCTTCATGCTATGTCATATATCATGGACTTCATTAATTTGCTTATTGATCAATATCAGTTCATAAATAATGAACATCAAATTAATGAAATATGCCTTTCTTTATTTATTCATAAAGACTGTACACAACTTTGTACAAAATGCGCTAAAGGCGATTGCCTTCAGGACACTACTCTAACAGATATGACCTCGAAAAGGTTCTTTCATTGAACCCTTAAAAGACATTATCAATTTAAACTCATTACTATTTTTTTTTCTTCATAACATCCCCAAAATTGCTCACAATTTGCTCAAGGATGCTCGTACAAATCAGTCACTAAGCTTATACTCGATTCTCCTATTTGCAAACAGAATTTGAAAACCTTCAAATAGGGATTTCAATTTTACTTCTTCATATCAATCATAGCTCTAAATCTCTTGTTTAATTAGAAGCAAGAATCACCTCAAACGGAGTTATACAACTCAAGATATCAACAAATTACCATAATGTGTTCATATTCGAAACAAGCCCTCCTATCCGACCTCTCACTTGCTTTTATTCAAACTTTCTCAAATAAACTCTAAATGATACAATTTTTCATGGAGAGGTACCTACATGTCTTAGGAAGTCAATGCTTTAAGAATCGCCTCAATCCGAGGTCGGATGAGTGAGTTATGATCAAAACAATACAACATGTTCAAACCCTAAATCGATTTGAAACGCTTTTGGCGCAAACACCATAACTTTCTCTACAAATATCCAAATGCCTTCGTTCTTGTGCCATTTGAAAGATAACATTAATATCTACAACTCGTATTAGAGGACTCAAAATGAGATTCGACCTCAAAATTGGTTAAAAAATACGATTTTCATAAGTGGACCCGTAGTTGTCCGTTTAACGGACACAGACTGGCAAAACACTCCAATTTCACCCGACATTGTCCGTTAAACGGACATCCATGTCCGTTTAACGGACACATACTGCCCTAACACTCCAAAACTCCTTCTAAAGCCTTTCCAAAGCTTCCAAACTCCATCCTAACCCCATATACATTCATAATCACCCCAAATCCAACTCTTCAAGTGGAAAACAACTTAATAATCATCCAAATCAAACTCTTCAAGCACATCCCAACTTCACAACCATTCTAATACTAATCTAACACAATCAATAATTGGCAATCCTCAACACTTACCATAAACACAAACAATATACACAATCAATATATATAGACTTTGAAAGTACACAATCATACAGAAGGAAACCTTTAAAAAACATATTCAAATACATAGGGACATCCCAAATTTTGCACTCTCATAAATAAACAAAATAAACATTTGAACAATCTTCTTTACAAATTGAAGTACACATCACAACTTAAACCATTACAAATGAATACTCAAAATTTATCATTCTTAAGAAGCTATACAAAGGGTTCATCTAGCTTAATACAAACTAACTATCTCGACGCGTCAAATGTCTTGCAAGGATTAAGAACTTGTAGATCTGCACTGAGGGGAAAAACATGGGTTGAGCTTGACACTCGATGGCTAAACCATTTATAGCCATTGGCTTTAGAGCCACACGATCAACCAATACATACGCATACACGCATGAATATAAACATACATACATCAATGGTAATTCATCAATTACAAAGCAAGTGACATTTCATAATTCAATTTATCATCACATATTTAATGCAATTCATTTCAACACAAATTTAGTTCATCCAAATGCAATGCACACTTCAATGGCTTGAGGGTTCCGTGAACAAAGCAGCGAAACCGAAGTTTGCATCGTGAACGAAACGAGTCCACTTCGGATCTCGTGGGCCACAAGCGGGCAGCCGGGAGAAGGCTTTGGTCGTCAACGTGCACATGACTCGAAACGGTCCCCTCTCACCCAAACAAAACACATACTCACATTTTATGCTCAATGCAATCATTCTTTCCATTTTATCAAAATGCCAAATGTAAGGCATAACATCTTCATGCTCAATTCAAATTGATCATAATCTCATACTTTTCTTTAAACAAAATGCCATAACAAAATCAATGGCATAAATAAACATATCGAAAGATCAAGCACTTCACCATGCATGACACAACATAATCACATTTCATTTGCTTTAGCAAAATGACATACCATTAGATCAAAATACTAAGCATTATCAATGCATAACATGGTTCATTCACAATTTCACTCATCTCATCAATTTGACAAACATTATATCCACATATCAATCATTTTAAATCATTCATTTAACACATAGCACACATACACACATTTTTGCCCATTTGCACCAAAAACCATAAAGGGTTTACCCACCTTATAGTCGAAAATCCACAAATCACTTGTCTCATTCCTCTTGCTCTTGGATTGACCCTTGATTGCCTAAACAAAACCAACAATTCATCAATCCCTCTTCAAATTTCGAAATTTTCTTTTTAAAACCCTAAAAACCCTTATCAACTCACCCTAACTTCTTCATAGCTCATCTAGGTTGGAAAACTCCAAACCTAGCTAAAACCCCAAAAACCTTACAAATTTTTACTATTCATCATCTTCTTCACTAAGCTTTCTCTCTCTAGATTCTTCCATAACCAAACCCTAACCCATTCTTAAAGAAAACATGGAGAAGAAGAAGAATATACCTTAGGAGGCTTGAATCTTTCCTTTTCCCTTTCTTTTCTTCTTCTTTCTTCCTCCTTCTCTTCTTCTTTCCTCTTTCTTCTTCTTCTCGACCTCTCTCTCTCTCTCTCTCTCTCTTTTTTTTTTTCTCTTTTCCTCCTCATTTTCGTGGGTCTCTCCTTTAAAAGCCTACTTACATGTCTTTTGACCCTAATGCCCTTACTAATGTGCCTTGTAACCTTAGAAGTTTAAGTGGCTTGACCACTTTGCCCCTCATGTCATCTTTCCACCTTGATTTAGTTAATTCATGCCATATGATCTTAGTCAAATTAACATACTAATTAACTCCCATTAACATGCTAATTAATCACATTAACATGCTAATTCATTCTTCAAAGTCATCAAATATGACAAAGTCTCAAAATATTATAAAATCATGCTTAACTTAGAACATTTTTCTAATCATCAAATTGAAGGAATTTGCTAGAACTTCCTTCTAGAGAAATGTTCCTCATTGTCTTAATTTCATAATGCCTTAAGAATCATCCAATTTAGAGCACTACACCAAAAGTTATGCTCAAAACATTTGGTATATTCATATTCTAACACATTTTCCAAAGACGTTATTTCCATCCGAAATTTACATTCTTAATCCCAAAATTGACATTTGATGTCTTCATAACAATTGTATCTCTATTCCTCTAGTTTAATCCAAAATAAGAATCACATCATTTCGATTTCCAGAGCAAAATTTATGCTCAAAATACTTTCAGATGTTCCTAACCCAAAAACTACACACTAATCCAAACATCCATTCATAACTTAAAAGTCTTAAGGGCAAAAATTGAAATTTACTTTCTTCATATGACTTGTAGCCCCATGTCTTAATTTTATTTTTCCTTAAGAATCAACTCAATCGGGTCTCTACAGCTCCCGAATTTCACAAAATACTGAACCATGTTCAGAAAATTATCCAACTCATAACCCTTAACCAAATTCTATAACTTTTGATTCAATCAATCTCTTTTCATTTCATTTCAATCTCATAATTTCCTCTCTTATTTACACATAACTATTTGCCAATAATTCCTCGGTTAAAAGTCCTTGCTCATAGAAAGGTTCGGGGTCCAACATGACACATTCCATAATAAGAAGATACACACATGTATGGGTAATCTTCAAGAATTTAAATTCCACCGAAACTAGGATTTCATCCTTATCACATGTATCTCATATATTCCTTTTTAAAATCAAATAAGGAGGCAATAACTACATAGACTTCTAATAAAACACAAACTCCATCTTTTATATGTCCAATTTAAAAATGCCTAAATTAAACAAAGAATATATAAAATATATTCTAACACCAGGTGCCTTTTACCGTGAGCAACAAACGCATAGGTGGCTTCTCATTAATTGTGCCCCACATGAGAGGGATGTGCACAGATCATGGTGGTTCATTAATACATGCTGGGTCATTTGGCGATCCAGAAATAAGTTCGTAATTGAGGGTGAACAAACCTCATGTCTGGCGCAAATTCGCCAGATCCACTTGTTAGTTAGAGATTCAGAGGCTGCTTTTGTTGATCAACACCGTGGGCGGCCCCAATCCCAAGGCCCGACTTTGGTTTCTTGGGCCTCTCCCCCTGCTCAATGGTTGAAGCTTAACGTTGATGGCAGTGTCATCAGTAGTACTGAACAGGCGGGTATTGGTGGGTTGCTTTGGGATTGTCATGGTAACTGGGTAGCGGGTTTCACTTGCTATGTAGGGATCGCCAATATCTTAACAGCGGAACTCATGGCCCTCCGATTCGTTCTCGCCTTTGCACACGATTTTCAGTATGCTGGCCTAGTGGTGGAATCTGACTCTGTGGACGCGCTACGCTGCTTAGCCTCCCCTCCGGATGTCCTGGCATTTCATCCACTTGCCTGCTTGATATCTGACATTTGATCTCACCTCGGTGCCCTACCGGCCTTTACTATCGCTCATGTTTTTCGTGAAGGTAACCAATGTGCTGATTTTTTAGCTCGCTTAGGCTCGGGTATAGTACCTGGTGAGTGCGTGTGGGCTACCCCCCCAACTGGCTTGCTCTATTTGTTACGCGCCGATGCTCAGGCCATTGGTTTTCTTCGTACCTAGCTGTTGATTTTTGCATCTTTTGTATAAAAAAAAACATATTCAAAATGCAAACTTTGCTACAAAATTTTGTTACATCATATTATATTCGAAATGCTACAAAATTGTGTTACATCATGTCGAATCACTATATCAATATATGATATAATCTTGATCTATATCAATCCTAACCGTCAATATAAATTTGAATTTTAAAATAATAAAATTATAATTAGAAAAGTTAAAAGGTTAAACATTTATAATATTTTAATAGTTATTAAAATTAAAGCTGTAATCGTTAAATCAAGAGTCAAAACATGAAATATCTTTTAATTGAGTAACATAATTAATTTTGTTAACTATTATTCCTTATTCTGTTTTCTTTTAATAAATTTAATATTTCTATCTAAGTAATTAATTTAATATTTTAATTATACTTAAATTGACTATATCTTTTAAAATTTTGTTGTAACACATAGGTTATATAATGGATAGTTTTTAAAGAACACTTTTTTTTTAAAGGCTTATCTTGTTTTGTGTATGAAGCAAAAACAAATGATTTAGTTCGTTATTTATCTAAAAACATTTTAAATGTATAGTTGCCAGCCATGCATACAGTTGAATAATAAAATGTAAAACGTAAAACAAATAATCCTAAATTTTTTATGATTATAATGCAAATATATCACTATTTTTGTATAATATTTAATATTTAAATTATAAAGAAGTACATTAAAAAGAAATTAGAATAAAGTTAAAATAATTTTCATTGACTTTATTTCAACTTTATGAACTTTTATATAAATAATAACAAACAATTTGTTTCAGAAATATAATTTTATGTTTATTTATATTATCATTTTAAATATTATGCTAGAATCAATTTTTGAATTATTAGATTTATTATTATTTTATTATACATTAATAGAAATTATTGATACTTTTATTTTAATAAAATATTTTATTTTTATAATTTTTTAAATTTTAAAACTTTAAATTTTTATTCTGTCGATATTACAATTTTTAAATATTGTTAAAGAAGACGTCTATGTTTTTTAACCAAAAAGTAGTATTATGGTAAATTCATTGTAAATAATTATATCAACTATTATAATTCTATTTAAAATTTTGAATATCAACATGACATTTTTCAAAAATAAAATATAATACTTATCTAACAGAATCAAATATAATAACTATTAATTTTAAGGACATTTCAGATTTTGCAAAAATAAAATTTAAATATAGACTAAAGAATTTTAAATTTTAATATATTGAATATGAAAGATAATAAACTGTTACGATAATGCTAACAGTGACAATATTACATACCAAATAAAGTAAAATAAAAAAAATCAAATTGAAATAGGTCAAAATTAAGAAAATGAACTCAGGTAATTTTAGGTTGGAATTAAAAGTCCTCCCAATCATCGTAACCATGGGTATGCTCTTCCTCATCGTCAAAATCGTAGTTGTAGTCTACGCCGGTATAATTATCTACGATCGGATCGTTCCCGTTATCTTCACCGCCCTCTTCACCGCCACCAAGACCCAAATTGGTGGAGTCTTGTGAACTAACACCTTCCTTATCTTCCTTCTCGTCCTTGTCCCCCTCCTCCAACGCTTTCTTGAGGACATCGTAATTAATCTTTGAACTCATCATCGCTCTCTCCTCCTCCTTGTTATGTCTCCCACCCCCAATCTTCGCTGAACGATTATCAGATTTCTTTAGGCCCTTCTTGGGTCGTAACGCTTTCTTCTGTTGCTTTCCTTCCAAATAGTTTTTGTACATTAGATCCCACATCATCTTCCTGAACTCGACCTGAGATTCGTTGTTTATGTAACCAGCAATCTCTGCCTCGTCGATGTCGCTTAGGTCATCCGACATCCGTAGTCTCTTAGACTCTTTCCTTACCACATTTCGGTTGCCGGCTGCGGTAGGCTTACGCATGATCGGACACCGAGTCGGCAGACACACAGTATAAGTCGGCGTTGGAAGAATTTGTAAGATGCCTTGTTTGTGTTACGAAGTCATAGATTTTATAGGCACGCCCGACATTTACCATTTTGCCCTGTCTGGAGGATTAGGGAAAATCAAGCCATGTGACATGTGTGTGGGTCCAAAGTCCAAATTCCAAACTCTCTTATCGTTAACTAGTTCAACCTGTAACAGTTAATCTTACTCTCATATTTACGTGAGACGTATAAATATATAGAAGAAGTTAATAATCACGTAAGTTAGGAAGGGTTCTTCTAGTTTAAGTGAAATTATAGGTTTAAACTATTTTTATATATGCAGTCATTTAAAATTTGAAGCTATAATTTTGCTTCCTACAAAGGACCTACCTGGTTCAAGCGGAGATTAGTCTGAATATAGATGATTTAAATGTATCTTTCTATTACTGAGATTCTCCTATTACATCTCGTGAGCAACAAACAAAAAAAGTTAATAGTCATGTATTGGAGTACCATTTTGGAAACAGGATTTCGCTTGCAAATAAAGAGAGATGCTTGAATTTTGTCTCCAGCAAAGGACCTACTCGGTTCAATCGAGAATTAATTTAAATATAAATAACTTAAAAGTACCTTCTTATAATTAATTATAAGACCTTCCAAAAATATCTCGTAAAAAACTTAAAAGAAAAAAGAGAGATGCCCTTCACGGTCATACGGTAAGGCAAAGGATTCGTAGCGTAAGAGTTAACACATCGACCGAAGCTAACGCTAAACTGAATTGGCCGAAGATCGACATAGTTGAGTGCGAGGACGGTGACATTCTTCCCATCTCTGATGACAACAGACAAGGGTTGCTATTATCGTCGGATTTTAAGGCTCGCCTGGACAAACAGTGGGAGAGGGCCATAGTAGTGAAACTCCTCGGAAGAAAACTTGGTTACCACTCTTTTTCATCTCGGATCAAAACAATTTGGAAGCCTTTTGGTCCAATAAAAATCGTAGATCTCGACAACGACTTTGGTAAACTTCATCGACAAACAAGACTTCATGACAAGATTAACTCAGGGTCCATGGGTGATCCAAGGACATGTCCTTACAGTACAACGTTGGCATGCCAATTTTCGCCCCTTACACGACAAGGTAACCAGAGCTGCATTATGGGTGAGGTTCCCCAATTTGCCAGTATCTTGCTACCACCGACAAATCCTCATGACACTTGGAAACCTCGTGGGACAAACCATTAAAATAGATGAGACCACTAAAAATGCTGAGCGGGGAAGGTTTGCGAGAGTGACTGTTGGACCTCGAACTTTTCTTGGAATTTAGAAATATGAAATAAGAAATTTTGGCGATTATTCATGTGTAAAGAAAAGAAGAATTCTTGCATTTGAAATGAAGTAGAAAAGATAGTTATGTGCAAGATGGGTTATATGTGAAATATTGAAAGTTATAAGTTGAAACATGATCATTAAGTATACTTCGGTGTTTTAGCCATAACTTTTTCTCTAGTTATTCGAATCAGATGATTCTTAATTTGGATTAAACTAGAGAAATAAGACTACAAATTGTCTGATGAAATTGAGTTCTAATTTAGTCTTTAAGCATGTCAATTTTTGGATGAAGTAAATCACAGGAAAATGTGTTAGCATAATGATAATCTGAAATGTTTGGAGTATAACTTTTGGTGTAGTGATCCAAATTAAACGATTTTGGTGGCGTTATGAAATTGAGACAATAAGGAATAATTCTCTAGAAGGAAGTTTTAGCAGATTCCTTCAATTTGATGGTTAGAAAAATATCCTAAAGTAAGCTTGAATTAAAATAAGCTTTAGGGGCAAATTGGGAAGACTACTTAAAGAGTTAAGTTACAAGGCTTATAAGGAAGGGCTTTTTGGTCATTTATCACTCATTAAATGACATGGCAATATAAAACAATAGGGCTGTCGTTTTTCATGAAGGAAGCACGACACTTAAGGAAAGAAAGAGTAAAAGAAAAAGAGAGAAGAGAGGAAGCAAGCTTTCGGATGGGGAAGAATGAAAGAAGAAGAGAAAGGTAACTTAGGGTTTCGATTTTTCATGGGTTTCAAGCATGATTTTAAGTAGATTCAAGGAAAAAAGTGTGGAAGAAGATGAAAGCTTCCTATAGGAACCAAGGAAATCCGAAAATGGTGGAGGTTAAAGGTAAGAGGAAAATTTGATTTGTTAAATTGTGATGAGATTTAGGTTTATTTGGCTTAAGATTAGTATGGGTTTGTGAATTCTTAAGTTAATTTTGAGGATTATGTCTATTGTGATGTTGAATTTGGGTGAATTTGGTTTAGGGAATTTTAACTTGGATGAGGGAAAGAAGTAATGGAGAAATTGAAGTTTGGGACAAAGTTCTAGCATGGAAATGAGGTGGGTTTCATGTTTATAGTTAAATAATAAGCCATTAAAGTTTTTCCCAAATTAAGAGAATAAAATGATTTCAAGTATTTCATAATTGTGCATATATTGTTTTCAAATGATTTAAAGAATTTTCTTATATGTGTGCATATGCTCTATAAATTGGATTTGAATTGTTGTGAATATGTAAAAATGCATTGTGATATATGATTATGTTATGCCAGTGAAATTGTGTCATGGCATTTTGATTTGAATGGAAAGAAGAAAAAGAACATGAAAAGTGTGAAAGCATTTCATTTCGATAAAATGATTTTGAGCATTACTTATGTGCTTTGGTTGGGCGAGAGAGGAACCATTTCGTTAGTCAGCCTTCTCCTGGCTGCCCGCTTGTGGCCGACGAGATCTGAAAAGTGAACTCGTTTCGTTCACAGAGTAAACTTCGGTTTCTCTGTTTTGTTCACGGAACCCTCGAGCTAAATTGTGTGTGCGTTAGCATTTTGATGTGTTATGTTATGATGTGAATTGTGTGTTATGCTTGAATGAGAAATGACATCATTTGTGTTTAATGGGATGATGTATTGAATTATGAGATGTGTATGGAAATTGTGAATTGTCAGGTTGGTGCATACATGTTTTGTACTATTGTGAATTGTTTGGAAACTATGTTTTTCCTTTAATTCGATAAGAATTTTTTATACGATAAATGAATAATTTTAATAGTTTTGCTTATTATGGATTATAAACCTGTTACCCATGGGCTTTTTAAGTTCAGCCCCTCTCCGTCCCATCTCCAGGTATTGAGCAAGGGATCAAGTGAAAGTGAATCAGGGCATAAATCCGAATATGCATGTTTTGTTGTGTTTTGGAATTATTGATGTAAAACAAGGCTTCAAGTGGATTTTGAGAAATTTTGGATTTTGCATGTTTTGTATATTGGATTTTGATATTGATGATGTATTGTGGCATGAGTTGCCATTGAAGTTGGTAAACTCTTATTTTATGATGTAAAAGAAATATGGATATGTGTATGGACTTTGAAATGTGAAATTGTGTATGGATGATGAGTTGACGAACATTGAATATGAGCTATTGTTATATATATAAGTGAGATAATAGGGAAAGGAAAGATAGGAATGTCATGAAGCATGAGATGTTGTTGAATAGGAAGGGTCGTATGGATTAAGGTTGAGAGTTGAAGAATTCCAATTGGTAGTTGAATGGTTATGTTCAAAAAAATCCAAGTTTGTATAAGGCAAAATTGTAAGTTTTCCATGAGGATAAAAATATGTATATGCTGCCTTCCAAGGAAAAACTTTATTGATTTAGATTGAATTGGACCAAGTTGTCTTCATAGAAGTTGTAGTTCGACTTTATAGCTTTCCAACGCTATAAAGTATGCAATTTTTCGATATCGTATTTGAGAGTTACAAACTTTCCAATTTAGGATGTTGTAGTGGACGAAATTCCCGAACCATTAGCATATATGAAGTGAATCTCGAACTCGAAAGAGTAGATTTTGACAAGATTATGAGTATAGGAGAAGTTAGGATGGATTTAGGACCCTTTGGAGGGGTCTTGGATGGTAAAAATTTGTTATACCCGAAGGTTACACGACCTGCCCGTGTGAATTTACATGGGCCGTGTGTTTCTGGGCGTATGGACACTGTTTCACCCGAAGGTTACACGGTCTGACCGTGTGATTTTATACGGTCCGTATATTTTGACCCTCATAAAAATCGAATTTAAAATTTTGGTCTTCATGAAAGTTGTAGCCCTAGATATCTATTTTCTAATGGTTCAAGAAAAAAGTCAATCCGATACCCATAGTGAGAGTTATGGAGTTTGCGCCAAAGTATGTTCAGTAGGAATCAGGATATGAACATGTTGAAATCGTTTGGCCATAACTTTTGCGTCCGACCACCGATTGAGGTGATTCTTAAGGTGATTGATTCCTAAGACATGTATCTATCTCTCCATAAAAATTTAGATCTTTTGGAGTTGATTTGACAAAGTTTGGAGGAAAGGAATTGAGGGGCCGGTTGGGAGACCATGATGGAGGTATGAACACACTTTGGATTTTCAAGCATATCTTCATCTATAGAACTCCGATTGAGTTAGTTCTTTCTCCAAAATGAATTAGAGACATAGAGCTACAATTGTTTTGAAGAAAATCAATTGTGGTTATTGCCATTTCTTTGTGTGGGCTCGCCCTTGTGGCTTGAGATGTTATGAGAATGATGATTAACCGATAATGGCTAAAAAGATTCCATGGAATAACCCTACAGGTTATTATGCTCACGTTT
This sequence comes from Erythroxylum novogranatense, assembly GCA_029891385.1. Lineage (NCBI taxonomy): Eukaryota > Viridiplantae > Streptophyta > Magnoliopsida > Malpighiales > Erythroxylaceae > Erythroxylum > Erythroxylum novogranatense. Next base: position 29,462,813 of record CM057229.1, on the reverse strand, counting down.
TATGAATGGTTTCCGGATGTTGGGTTCTGAAAAAGGATCCAACATGTGTAGTTTCAGAGCAAGCGGTTGGGCTTTGGAAACAAGCGGGGCCCAGCAGTTGTGGTATAAAAAAAAATCGATGATGGTTAAGGAGACTTCATTGGAGTATGTTCACTTCTTATGGTTCCATTTAAGAGTTGGGTTCCGAAAACGGCGCCCAACAGTGGCTGTAGATGTGAATATTAGTGCTCCCCTATATGCTCGAGTGTAACTCGACGGGGAGGACATTCAGGTTGCTTATGAGGGGCTCCCTCATTTATGTTATTCTTGTGGCATGGTCGACAACATGCTCGAAAACTGTCCCGACCGCTCTACTGTTTCCCAAGAGTTGCCCCAACCTGCACACACAATGGACCAAGGACAGACCACCAATAGCAGAGTAACACCGGTAGCCAGCTCTTCTCCGACAACCATCAGGCACAAAGACGGGTTTGGTCCCTGGACACAGGTCCCACCGCACAACCGCTTCCCAAGGAACAAAGTTACAGCTCAAAAAGCCTTGCCCAGGAATGAAAATCCAAGTGGTGTAGGTGGCTCACGATTCTCGATACTAAGTAATCATCAGTCTCTGGATAGCTTTAATGCCTGGCCCCTACTTGACGCAACACCGATCCCACTTGCTCACCCAGCGCACAGGGCAGAACCAGGAAATCATTATGAAGATGCTAGGTGACCCTCCCTTAAAAAGGGTTCCACCTCTAAAGGAACTCCACCAAGTCCCCAACTGATTTCGAAAGGACAGCAAAGGACTCGGTCCGGATCGAACCACAACATTCATAATTCTCTACAATCTTTCCCGTTAGATATCATTGACCCCACTGTCCCTCATCAACCCATGCAACGTACGCAGGTGAACCATGCAGCAGTCACCTTAAAGATACACCAGGAGCTCGCAACCGACGATCTTCTTACCAGACTGCAGCCTGTCGACCATATGGACTGTGGAGACTCGACAACGCCCATGACGGAGGAGCTCTCTTCTTCCCATCATGGCACTACTGACACCCCCTTACTGCCCCCTTCCGAACCACCTGACCCCCAAGAGGGGTGACTAGAATGGAGGAAGAACTTGGGGCACCAGTTACACTAGAAATTGAGATGCATAGTAACCCAGAAAGCAATGTCGTAGGAGAGCCTGTCGGGACCAAGGATACCACCCCATCCTAGGCCTGCTCCATCCTTCCTATTCTGACCCCTTCTATGTCAATCATTATCTGGAATTGCCAGGGTGTTGGTGATGTTAAATTCCATCCCATCTTAAAGAACTATCTCCATATGTATCACCCAATTATGGTAGTACTGGTGGAACCCAAAATCAATGGCGTGCGTGCACAAGTAGCTATAGAGAAGCTTGGGTTTGCCAACTCCTTTCGGGTCAAAGCCACTGGATTTGCATGTGGGATCTGGCTTCTGTGGACTTCAAGTATACAGCTTCACATTTTGGCAGCACATCGATAGTTTAGACATACCCTTATAAAATTTACAATTAAGGAATGTTACTTCACTGCAATATATGCAAGCCCACAGTATCATCTCCAACGTTACTTATGGGAAGGTTTACGTCAACTAGTCAGATACACCGCAAATAATTGGCCAGTAGGTAGGGATTTTAATGCAAAGTTAGAATCCTCAGATATCGCTGCTGGGGTCTCATCGATCCATTGTTAGTAAGATGTTCCGAGAGTGTATTCATTCTTGTGGTCTGTTGGACCTAGGTTATATGGGTCCCAAGTTTACATGGAGAAGAGGTATGACCCAGGCGGGTTGGACAGATCCTTCTGCTCGCCTTCCTGGCTGGCAACCTTTCTAGATACAAATATTGTCCATCTGCCTTTTTTGGGCTCCGATCATCGGCCACTGCTAGTTAACATTTTCAAGGACTCAACCACTTCCCAGGGTGTAAGCAGATTCGATTCCAGACAACTTGGATGGCCAGTGAACACTTCTCTCAATTTGTGGAATCCCATTGGCACCCTGATCTGCATAATCTTTGTGCATCTATGGCTCGTTTTGCTGAACACTTAAGGCAGTGGAACAAATCATAATTTGGTAATATATTTTCTCGCAAGAGAAAACTTATGAATCGGTTGAGTGGAATTCAACGAACACTAGACCACACTGATTCTCGATTCCTTTTGATTTATAAGCGAAACTTCGAGATGATCTCACACAGGTATTATGTGAAGAGGAACTATATTGGTTTCAATATTCCCGCAGTATATGGCTAGCTCAGGGCAATCGTAACACTAAGTATTATCGCACCATTATGATGGCAAAGCGCAGGAGTGTACGAATTACCACTCTAAAGGATGCACAGGCACATGCATCTGACCACCTTCATTTCATTAAATGGCCACTAAATATCTCCAAGCACTTTTTCAATGAAACTACTCCACTAACTCCGCTTCTGTTCTCTGGAGTCTTCCCCAGGTTAATTGATAAAGAGAAAGGTGCCCTTTGTTCCCCTGTAGCATTCCTTGAGATGGATGCAAATAAAATTCCAGGAGCTGATGGATTCAATGCGGCATTTTTCCAAAAACAATGGCCTATCGTGGGTACCTCAGTGTTTCAATATATTCAAAAAGTCTTTAAGCATGAACAATGGGAGTTGGAGTGGAACCTTACTGTCATCGTTCTTATTTGGAAAATTCCTGCACCACTATCCCTTGAGTAGTTTCGACCTATCAGTCTCTGTAATGTCCTTTACAAGACTTTTGCCAAGATTATAGTAAACCGTTTGAAGTCGATCCTTGACAAATAAGAAGTTCCGAGAGTGTATTCATTCTTGTGGTCTGTTGGACTTAGGTTATATGGGTCCCAAGTTTACATGGAGAAGAGGTATGACCCAGGCGAGGTTGGACAGATCCTTCTGCTCCCCTTCCTGGCTGGCAACCTTCCTAGATACAAATATTGTCCATCTGCCTTTTTTGGGCTCTGATCATCGGCCACTGCTAGTTAACATTTTCAAGGACTCAACCACTTCCCAGGGTGTAAGCAGATTTCGATTCCAGACAGCTTCGATGGCCAGTGAACACTTCTCTCAATTTGTGGAATCCCATTGGCACCCTGATCTACATAATCTTTGTGCATCCATGGCTCGTTTTGCTGAACACTTAAGGCAGTGGAACAAATCATAATTTGGTAATATATTTTCTCGCAAGAGAAAACTTATGAATCGGTTGAGTGGAATTCAACGAACACTAGACCACACTGATTCTGATTCCCTTTTGGATTTATAAGCGAAACTTCGAGATGATCTCACACAGGTATTATGTGAAGAGGAACTATATTGGTTTCAATATTCCCGCAGTATATGACTAGCTCAGGGCAATCGTAACACTAAGTATTATCGCACCATTATGATGGCAAAGCGCAGGAGTGCACGAATTACCACTCTAAAGGATGCACAGGGCACACTGCATACAGACCCTGCTTCATTTCATTAAATGGCCACTAAATATCTCCAAGCACTTTTTTCAACAGAAACTACTCCACTAACTCCGCTTCCTGTTGCTAGAGTCTTCCCCAGGTTAATTGATAAAGAGAATGGTGCACTTTGTTCCCCTGTAGCATTCCTTGAGATGGATGCAAATAAAATTCCAGGAGCTGATGGATTCAATGCGACATTTTTCCAAAAACAATGGCCTATCGTGGGTACCTCAATGTTTCAATATATTCAAAAAGTCTTTAAGCATGAACAATGGGAGTCGGAGTGGAACCTTACTGTCATCGTTCTTATTTGGAAAATTCCTGCACCACTATCCCTTAAGTAGTTTCGACCTATCAGTCTCTGTAATGTCCTTTACAAGACTTTTGCCAAGATTATAGTAAACCGTTTGAAGCAGATCCTTGACAAATTGGTTTCCCAATGTAGTTTTGTACCGGGATGCTCAACCATCGACAACATTAGTATAGTCCAAGAGGTCAACCACGGGATGTAGAAAAAGAAAGGAAAATCCGGATTCCTTACTATCAAGATTGATCTAGAGAAGGCTTATGATCGCCTTTGATGGGACTTTATCCTCAAGACTCTAATTGATATTGGGTTACCAATGTAATTGCCTAGTTTAATTATGAAGTGCGTGTCTTCAACACAAATGCAAGTTTGCTGGAATGGCGATTTATCTCCTCCGTTCCTCTCCACGAGAGGTCTCAGACAAGGTGATCCGTTATCCCCGTATTTATTTGTGCTCTGTATAGAGAGGTTGGGACATCTTATCTCCTTCGAAGTCTCTCAAAGGACATTGGAAGCCTATTCGACTAAATCGAACAGGCCCTCGCTTATCTCACTTGTTCTTCGTCGATGACCTAATACTGTTTGCGGAAGCATCTATGGTCCAGGTTAGTCGCATTTCCCACGTTCTAGACACCTTCTATCAATCTTCTGGATAGAAACTAAACAGAGTCAAATCTAGAGTTTATTTCTCTCCTAACATTCCTCGCTCCCAAGCTCAAGTGTTAAGTAGGCAATTGGGTTTTCCATCCACCACGAATCTGGGAAAATACCTCGGAGTGCTTGTTGTTCATGAAAGATCAACGCGACATACATACCAATATATTCTAGATAACGCTCACAACAAATTAGCCGGTTGGAGTACCAGATTCCTTTCACTTGTCGGGCGAGTAACACTGACACAATCAGTTATGGCGTCACTACCCATTTATACCATGCAAACAGTGAGACTACCCCGTACGCTTTGTGATGACCTTGAGTAACTTATGAGGAATTTCATCTGGGGTTCGAGGGAAGGTCAAAGAAAAATTCACCTAGTAAATTGGGAGACCGTTTGTAAACCCAAGACTTTAGGGGGCCTCGGTATTCGGAGACCCCGCACTATAAATGATGCTTTGCTTACTAAATTGGGATGGGGGCTTTTTACTCAACCTTAAGCTCTTTGGGTACAAGTCCTTTGAGCTAAATATCACTTTGACAATCGTAATATCCCTAAATCTTTGAACAATAGTGGAGTGTCTTCGGTTTGGCAAGGCATTTGCTCCATGTGGAAGTTTGTACTAGCAGGCGCCCGGTGGCGTATAGGCAACGGGAAACTCGCACGCTTTTGGCTAGATAATTGGGTAGGAGAGAGCGGCCCAATAATCCTTATGGCTATACATCCTATCCCGGATAGTCTCTTATCTATTCGTGTGCACGAATTTGTGGCTATAGATGGGGAATGGTTGTGGGATAAGTTTTAGTGCTTCCTCCCAGCTACGGTATGTATGACTATTGCTTCCACCAAGACTCCGAGACTCGAGTTTGATGATGATCGGGTGTTCTGGGGTGCCACACATAATGGGATATTCTCCACCTCAACGGCGTATGAGATCGTAGACAATCCTAGTGCCCGAGCCCCGAGTCGATTGTGGTCTTTGATATGGAAATGGCCCAATCCATAGAGGATCAGATCGTTCTTATGGTTAGTCGCTCAGGGTAAATTATTGACCAATCAACAACGGGATGCTCAACACATCACCACCAATGTTAGCTGTTCGCATTGTGGTAGACCTGAAACTTGCTTACATACTCTTCGCAACTGCCCTAGGGTGCGGCTATTCTGGCTACAATTCAATTATGATGTGGAGCAGATGGTTATCTCTTTGCAGGGTCACGTCGAGTGGTTGACTTCCAATTTGAGTAATTACACAGAGACTACCGGGATACGATGGTCACTGCTATTCGGTATATCCTACTGGTTCTTGTGGCAATGGCGTAACAATAACATCTTTGACATCCACTTTTCTTGGCCAACTGTCAGTAAACATACTATTCTCGACTATGCTTTTCGGGTGCTCAAGGCTAGTACAGTTACGGCTCGGGCTCTGGTAGGCTATACGGCTAGTAGCACTAGGAACATCGCATGGACAAAACCTAGTGAAGGATGGATTAAGCTGAACACAGATGGAGCTATGTCAATATCCCACCAGACTACCTCTTCTGGGGGCCTCCTACGTGATAGTACCGGTAGGTGGGTGGGAGGTTTTGTACACAATATGAGCCTTTGCTCGCCTTTGGAAACTGAATTATGGGGAGTGTTTTCGGGATTGACTCTGGCTTGGGATATGGGATACCGGCGAGTGGGACTTGAGGTCGATTCCTTAGATGTTATCAACATCCTATCACCGTCTACATCGCACCTACCCACGAATTCCTCCTTGGTACAGACTATTTACGCCCTACTGGTGCAATCCTGGACAGTTCGAGTTTGTCATGTCTTTCGTGAAGAAAATCGTTGCGCTGATTGGTTGGCTTCTAATGAGAAGCCGTACGGACCCAAATTTACTTCTTTAACACATCTCCCTTAGGATGCCTTATACTCCTTTCTGAGAATGCATATGGGGTCTTAACCCCAAGGCCCTTTGTTTATGTAACATCCCACCCTCAATTGGAAGGGTAGAATAGTAAATTGGCATAGGATGTGCTAGATTGGGACTTCATAGGACTGCTCATGCATAATAGGATTGCTGCATAGTCACCATTGTGCACAGGAACTTACCGCACATGTATACATGATATTCCCGGTTTTTGTGCCTCATGTAATTTTTATTGTGATTAATGGGGTTATCGGATTTGAAAAATTATTCTGAGTGCGCCATAAATTGTTTTCTATTTTAAAGGATTTTAGAATTTTCTAAATTTTCCGGAGAAAATCTCGACCGGAAAAAATCGCCAAGTGGCAAACCTATTCGATTTTGGTAGCGAAAATTTCTACCCAATGGCACTGTAATATTGGGTATATTATTTTGGGATTGAAATTGGGGTCAATTGAGTTGATTGGGTTAGTTTTTGATCTGGATTAAAGAAATATTACTTTGACTTTTCTTTAAATTTTGGAACCAATCATATTTTGCCATCACATGCTATCATTTAATGCTCCCTTACCCATCTCTCACGGTTTACCTAGTGAAATACCTAAACATATCACATTTTATCTCTTGTTTTCTCACTTAACCGAATCCTCTCTTAAGTTTCTCCATCATCATCAATTTTGCTTCTTTCTTAACCTTCCTCCAAAAACAAAAGTCAAGAGTTCTTCTACTTCCAACTAAGTTGTGTTCTTGCTATGATGAGGAGATACATGTTTGATGTTAGAAGAAAGTAGAGAAAGTGAGAAATTGGTGTAGGATTAAAGCATTGAAGGGGGAAAAGCTTAAGTAGGTAAGGTTTAAGTTAAGTTTTCATTTAAGCTTGAATTATGCTTTGAATTGTGCATTAAATGAATCATGGTTGTTGATGCATTTAATGGGAGTTATGGTGTGTTTATGATGATTATACAGACCTTAAATTGATGACTAATATGGCTTGAATTAATGGGTGTTAGGTGAGGGTTAGTTATGAATTGATGAAGGAGTATGAATGAGTATTTTTAACTTGATTTTGAATGCTTATGGATGAGTGATTTTACTTAGAAAGGAAGACTTAAGTGCTGCAAATTTTAAGTATTAGCCCTAGTATATGTATGAGTGTGGTAAGACCTAAATTGTGTCTATTTGGATGTCTAATGATGTGTTAATGGCATTGGAAATGATAGAACTAAGGTTGACACCAAATCTGGAAAATTAGGGTTTTTAATTGCTTTTACTATTTTAATCATAACTAATTGTGTAGGAATGCAAATGAGGTAAGGTTTGTGCCCAATGAAACTTTTGGATGTTGGCTTCAACTTTGTGTGAAATAGGTGGTGTTAAATTGTAATGGTAGAAGGGTGAATTTTTGCATGGGAAGTTACTGTTTTATTGCCTGTGAACAGTAACCGAAACCATAACCTATGAGCTTTGCTGATTTTTCTAAATTAATTGATATGGAATTTGGGAGAATGGTCTTCATGAAAGTTGTAGCATATTGAGTTAGCTTTCCATTGCCACTGATCTTGCTATTTTTCGAGTTGTATATTAGGATATATGACCTGATTACTATTGACTGGTTTTATGCTTTGTGATGAAACCTAGCCTACTTGTCGATTTTGTGAGTTCTCGGATTGGAAGCAATTTTAGTAATTTTTGTGAATTGAATTGGAGTTTGAATTGTACTGAAGAGTTCTAGATGACACATTGATCTAGAAAATGATATATGGATTATAATTTTTGGAAATCAGATGTGGGAGATCTGGAATTTCAAAAGCTGAACCTATATTGTGATGTTAAGTGCTGATTAGGTCAGAAACTTGCATACATAACTAATTGTGTAGGAATGCAAATGAGGTAAGGTTTGTGCCCAATGAAACTTTGGGATGTTGGCTTCAACTTTGTGTGAAATAGGTGGTGTTAAATTGTAATGGTAGAAGGGTGAATTTTTGCATGGGAAGTTACTGTTTTATTGCCTGTGAACAGTAACTGAAACCATAACCTATGAGCTTTGCTGATTTTTTTAAATTAATTGATATGGAATTTGGGAGAATGGTCTTCATGAAAGTTGTAGCATATTGAGTTAGCTTTCCATTGCCACTGATCTTGCTATTTTTTGAGTTGTATATTAGGATATATGACCTGATTACTATTGACTGGTTTTATGCTTTGTGATGAAACCTAGCCTACTTGTCGATTTTGTGAGTTCTCGGATTGGAAGCAATTTTAGTAATTTTTGTGAATTGAATTGGAGTTTGAATTGTACTGAAGAGTTCTAGATGACACATTGATCTAGAAAATGATATATGGCTTATAATATTTGGAAATCAGATGTGGGAGATCTGGAATTTCAAAAGCTGAACCTACATTGTGATGTTAAGTGCTGATTAGGTCAAAAACTTGCATAACATATTTGAAACTGTTAGAGGCTGAATTGGAGTTTGGTTATTTCAGGAAGAATTGAAGTTGGAGGATTTATCTTTTCAGGGACATAAAGTTATGAAATTTCTGACTTGTGTACAGGGAGTTATGCTTGTTATAGGTTTACTGCTCAAATTGAATGATTGCAGGGATAGCAACATTGAGTGAATTAATTGACTTGTTTAGCAATGGAATTTGATTTTGGGTTGGTCATTAAAGTTGTAGATGACATTGTGAACTTGTTGAGCATATTTATGTGGTAATTTTTGGCTGAAGAATCAGAGAGGTATGGAATTTGCAATGTGCTGTTCTGTTTTAATGGGATTTGAGAAGGCAGTAGATTTAATGGGATTTTTGATACTCTTAGAGGTGAAATTGATTTTTATGGTCTTCTTGAGAATTGTAGAGGGTTTCATGATCTTTCCAATGAGATATAGTTGGTAATTTTCTGAATTGTGTGCAATAAGTTATGGGTGTTGGAAGTTTAGTTGGAAAACAGGAAAAAAGAAGAAGGAATAAGGGCTATATATATATATATATATATATATATATATATCTTAATTGTTGAATTTTGGTTTCTTTCGTGAATAACTTTTCCGTCCGACGTCCGATTGACCTGATTCTTGAGGCATCGGATTCATAGAATATTGAATTTCATTTTCTGAGAGATTCGGGATTTTTAGACGGAAAATTGACGTGGCCCCGGGTAACGGAGCCTTTAATCACTGTTTTGTTTAATCGGGAACCTATAGAGGTCCAATCATGCACCGTCGTCGCCAATAGGTTTTTAATTTTTAGACGGATTTTTCTGAGGGAAAAATGAGATTAGGGCCGGGAATTCATGAACATGCATATTTCACCTACATGTGCACAAATTGCATATTTAGTAACTCGTTCTTTCTATGTTTCTTATAGAGGCCCAAGTGGAGCGTCGTTCGACCGAAGGGGCGGAAACTTCCCGACATTAGCTCTGAAGTAGCAGGTGAGTAACCTAGGTGGTTATCTCAATCTATATATATACTGTGACTTGATTGCCCTATGGGGATTAGTGTGCTCTGTGTTTACTGTGACTTGATTGCCCTACGGGGATGCTGTGACTGTAAGAAATTATAGACTGTGAATTATCTGTTTATAGACTGTAAATTACTGCTCTTTGGGAATGCTAGACTGTGATGTAACTGTTCAATCGAACATGTGCATTCATGCACAAATGCATTAAACTGCTAAAAGGAAAAATTGTGAACCGAGGCGCCACTGATACTGAACCGAGCCTAGAGCTCGATATACTGAAACGAGCCTCGAGCTCGAAGGGAGATAATTCTCCCCAGACGCGTCTACACTGAATACTGTTTATGCGCTCGGTCACAATACTGTAATGAACTGGAAAAGAGTCACATGTGCATTGCATACTGGACTGAATATTTGACATGGTACCTGACTGTGTGTATACTGATCTATGACTGCAAATGTGTTATGTTTGCCGTGACTGTACTGTATGCCTATTACTGTGATTGTATCAGCATTGTGTTTTGTATAATTACTAGATGCGTACTGTATCATGCTTATGTGATGCATGAATTGGGAGAACCATCGATGATGGTTTCTCATTGAGTTCGCAAACTCATCCAAAATTGCAATCTATTTTTCAGGATAAAGCGTAGACTGATAGCTCCCTCAGGACTATAGAGCCGTGTATTGTGGATTGACAAAAGAAGCGATGGCTCAAAGGTCGGTCAGCTGGTCTTTCTTTTGGAGACTTATAGTTAGATCTGTCCTTTGTACATTACTACATGGTACTTAGTGTGCAAAGTGTTTTGGAACTTGTAGGTGAAAATCTTGACGGTTTGTAAATTTTTGAATTTTAAGTGAATGAAACGGAATCCAGTTTGGTTTTTAAAAGTTGTCGGTTTCTTCGTACTGTTTTAAGATTGTGATGCCATGAGGAGTGTAGTGGTAGTTGTCAGTAGTGGTCTCTTAGCGTAGGTTACGTACCGGAATGACCTACGAGCGTTCCGGTGGATACCCTATGGTAAGGGGGCGCTACAGTTTAGGTCTCGTTTTCTACTCTTTTGTATTCAAAGAAAAAATGTTGCCAAGTTGAATAGTAAAAATATTTTGTATCATATTTTTCATATGGGTTGCAAATTATGACAAATAAAAATTTTATTTTAATTTGAATTAATTATAATTATAATATTTTATATAATTAAAAAATTAAAAAATTTCTTAGTTTATTAATTCATAATTATTAAAATTTTATTTTAAAATATTGATTTATAGAAGAAGGAAAAGAAAAAATATTATAAATTCTTAGATATACAGAGAAATGATATTGTATGATTCAGGCTGTCTTTTTTTCTTGATTTTGGCATTCCAGCTTTACTTCACAGTGCCTTTAAGGAATGATCTGTTGCATTGTCTAATTTGCATTCACACTCCAATCTGAAGATTTTGAGATAGTACTTTAATTTATCTTTATCATTTTCTGCCATGCTCTATTAATTAGTTTAGAATTACTCACTGCAGTGTCTATATAAATGAGTAAATAATCCCACTTGTTGAATAAAAATCGACAAACCATATACGGAAACAAATTAAGTTAACTAAATTTGCACTGAGATTTACTCTGCCAGCCTTCCATTAGTCATGTTCAATTGCGTGACATGAATCTCCCGTGGAAGGAGATGGTACTTGATGCCAAGATTGTCAAATATCTTCTTCAATTCAAAGACAAGCTCTGATCTTCGACTGCTCTTCTCCCCATAGTTTTGATGGTTCATGGTGTGTTGAACAGACAATGTCAGCCTCATCTTGTCCACTTCCTCAATTTCCTTTACTGTGACTGAATGTTTTGGACTCCAGTGCTTTGGCTTGCTCTCTATGTAACTGCACTCAATCAGCAACCACGTTTTTCTTTTATTTCTCATCAATTGCAGATTAAACTAGATGCGAGTAAAGAGTCAAAGATCATGGGATTTCTTACGTTTGTATAGCCTTCTTGAGAGCATTGAAGTCATCAACAGAAGTGGAGAAATCTATTGTGAAGTTAACTGAATCTCCCATGTCTGGACTTCTTCTGAAATTGCTTATAGGCTTTGTAATAAGAACAGAATTAGGATAGTATATTTTCTCCATGTCATACCTTAAAAATACAGTCGTCAAGATGTTCATTTCTTCCACAGTCATCTGCACCCAAAAATCACAAAATTTAGATTTCAAGACCGTGTAGGCAAGGCGGTTTCTTGGGAGTTGGAAATTATATATCATCACCTGCACACCGTCGATGACGCAGCGGTCACCAACGTCGAAAGGATGCATAACGAACACGAATATGATGGATTCGAAGATGGTTTTGCAAGTGTTTTGGAACATAAACCCCACGAGTAGTAGTTGGGATGAGACGAGGAATATAACCTTGGTAGTTGCCAACCCCATAACCAGGAGTGAGATCACTATTATGATTATGCTCACTATTGCACTTGCCAACTTGTGAAGTTGATGAACTGCAGTCTTTGTGTCATTCAATGAATGAGCTAATGCTTTTCGCTCCACATAAGCATGCACCTAACGTTTGGAATACAATGGTTAAGAGGCTCAGCATGTAATCATATGTTATGTCAATGCTACACTAATTCACAAGAAGACCCAGTGTTCATCAAAAACAAAGAGAGGGGATAATTAAAATCATCTGAGATAATCCATACTGGTAACCGAAGGGTTGATTATGACGGTGCTTGCTGCTTACCACCCAATTTCTGAAAGCAGATTTTGTGATCTTTCCAGTTTCTACAGCTCCTTCGAAGAGAGGGAATATGGTGTGGACCTCATCAAACATCAAAAACTTTAGAAGATCTTCCTCTTCTATATACCTGTAAGATTAACATCAGGAACGTGATTCCAGCTGTGCAGTGAGTTTCGTGGAAAAGAAGAAGAAGAAGAAGAAAAGTGATTCCAAATGTTCTAACTTCCAAAAAATGGCGATTCCAACTTTCAATTGAAGAAGAATGATATCAAATTGAGCACTTTCTATTAATTGAAATGTTAGATTGTCAAGTTTTAAACAAAGACCTTTTTATACTACAAACATGAAAACATACTCGGTGAAAAGAACTCTTAGACTTACGTTAAGGTGAATTATTCATGTAAATTTAATTGAACGGAGAATGTCACATTCCAAAATCATCATCAAAGTAAATAATAATTGACTCAACAGTACCCATCAAATAAGTACAGGATTCTCTATTTAATTTTATTATATCTTTTTATGTCCTATAAATTTCAGTCACTTATTTATGCGAGACCTGTATTTATTTATGTAGAATTTACGTGAGACCTACATAAATAAATAACTAAAATTTATTAGACACAATAAAACATCATAAAATTGTACCGAAAATTTAGATTTAACCAAGCATGCAACATATAAATGCAGTTAATATTTGCGCTGTAAAGTGATGGAATAGTGTTGATTGGAGGGATATGAAATGCAGAAACTAGGAGGGCCCTCCTACTTTCTATACATGTTTAAGGCATTATTAAGTTGAATACGTGCAAAGTGGGGTTCATTACTTACTTGGCCCCAGGTTTAGCAACGTTCTTGAAAATCCTTTGAGCACAATTCCTAGCCTCCCACTCGCTGCTGATCTCCGATTCCGCGTTCCCAAAATTATCCACCGTCCTCGATATCGTAGACAACCCTGACGATCTTACGTAGTACACCAACCTCTTCACACTCCATGCAGTCGCCCTACCTTTTAAGCCCAGCTTCCTTAACTTCTCCATGTCTATCCGCCTCGACCCGAATTGCTTGGACTTCGACGGCCCCATTGCCGCCGCCTGTCTCTCCCTCAACCTAGCCGGCAAAGACTTCGACATTCTCAAAGTTCGCTGCCGGGGAGCTTCTCTCTCGTCCTCGTCCAGTGGAGGGCCAGAGAGAGTATCAAGAACATAGTGGTGGAAAACACTTTCTTTCATTCGATCAAAGAAAGTCGCCACGTGAAATGATGAAGCCAGAACCTTAACCAGTAATATCTTTAGTAACCATATGGTGGCTGCGATGAGCACTGCAACTAGAGCCCTAAACACTTTTTTTAAGACCATGTGGCGTTTGTGGACCTCGTGGAACATGATCATCCAAGCAATTAAAACCAACCCCAGCCATGCACAGTTCTGAAAGCTCTTGCGTAGACCGTAAACAAAGTAGAGGACTTTTTCTCTGAGCATGAAATTGCGTTCTATTACAAAAACAAGAAACCCCACTACCCAACTGGACACTAGACGCCCGGAGAAGACGACCATAACCATTAGGCACCATTTCCATAGCTCTATTCCCCACAGGATCTGATGTTTGATGGATTTTAGAGTCAAAGAGCATATTAAGCATGTGAGGATGATGAGAAACATTGTGAACTCAAGCCAGGCTCTTTTGTTGATCTTTCTTTTTCTCCTTCCGTACTTGGAACTTGTCTCGCCTTCATCTTCTTCATTTTCATACCATCCATCGTCATCATCTTCATCTGTAGACTCGTTGGCATCATAAGGGTTAAGGGGTTCGAGTTCTTCAGATTCAGGAATGGATTTACGTGGAGTATAAGTGGTTTCAGTGAAACGTGATTTGGGTTTAGAAACGGAGAGACGTTTAATGGTTTTGGTTCTTGTTACGGCTTGAGGGACGGGATCGCTGCTCTTTAAATCCGCTTTTTGGGTTGGTGACTGTGTGAGCTTGGCGTTTGCTTGATCCATGACAAGCACCACTTGATCTGTATTGGGTTTCTGGCTCTCTTCGCATTGGAAATCCATGGAAGCCACTCTCACAAGTAACTAAATCAAAGCAACTGAGAGACAGAGCTTTGAAGAGTTAGGAGATATTTTCAAATACAGTGCTTAGCTTTTGATCTTCCATTGATTGCTTCTCCACTCCAGAGTCCTGCGTACTCAATGTACAGAAGGAGGACATTGTTTGGCACACAATTTCAAAAGCAAAAGCACTCTTTGAAAGCATTGCTCTTTCAAGTGCCATACCCTGTCTACAAATAATGGAAGATGGAAGCTTTATAAAAAGAAAATAATTGCCTTTAGACCATTGAGTTGAATTTGTTAGGCAGAGAGTTATTATTAATATATATTTTTTTTGTATAAAAAAAAAGAGTACATCAGTTACAAAACAAATATGAAAAAACAGATCCCATAGATCCTCTGAGAGGATACTAAGGCACCCGTTAAGTGCAGAAATAAAATAAATGACACCATTGTTAAATTGACCGGCCTGAATGGCGAATATTTTATGTACAATACGTTGAAACGGGAAAACAAGTGCTTTAACGAATGATTATTGTATATGTTTGTTGACTAATGCTTGGTGTTCTTATTCTGTTAATATATAGTGTGAATTGTCCGAACGATACAAAGAATATATATTTTGAATTAAAATTCAGAAGTGTATTGAATTTGTACTCATCCAATTTCTTTTATGATATTATATTTTAAAATTTTCTAATATTATAAATAAATCAACTAAAAGGACATCAATTTCGTTATATATTTAATAAAATAAAACTTATCATCCATTCTAATGAATTATTGATAACTATATCATTGCTAAGTATTGACATTGATACTATTGCTAAGCTGTATCATCGTTTATGGCGATACAGGTCTCAATCTATTAACAATATTTCCATTCCAATCAATTAAAAGCAAAAGGCGTTCGCGTATTATGCCCACCAATATCATAGATTATGATTAACCACAAGGAATTGACATCTAGCTGGAGATCATGATTATGCTCTTCACAAACTTCAACATATAACAAAAGCAAGAGGAAGGTATTAATTATATCCCAATTCCAATCTAGAACCGACAGCTAAACAAGGGAACGGGTCGAAGCAGACTTACGTTCTCATGTGACTTGCCCCACCCCACAAAAAGGAAGGATCATCAAAGTACTTTTTGTTAAAACAATGAAGAAAAATATACGCTGAACCTTCAAAACCAAAGATAAATGTATTCAGCTTATTGTTCAAATTTAGAAACATCCATAATCCATAATCCATATATCCACATATTTATATATATATATATATATATAGCAAGATCAAACCAGCCATAGTGCCATGGTGGGCTGCTCTTAAGAAGGAATGCATGAATGCAGACACACACTAGTCCTTTTCTATTCTTGACATTTCATCACAGTTTTTCCATCAACGAAATGAAGAATCTATACAATTTCTAGCGGTCGTACAAGTTGAGAAGATAGAGGAACGTGATACAACACTTTATGTTCTAATAAGAAAAGGATCCCTTGATACCTTCCAAAGACTCCCCCAAAGATAACCTGAAAGGAAACAAACTACGTTAGGTCTTGAACAAATTATCGGATGGGTTTAGATCAGTGGGTGATCACATTGTTGAGGAAAAGCAGTGTGAAAGAACAAAATGAAAACCAAAATGAGTTGGGTTACCTTTGTAGAAAAGCAAAAGGAGACAATAGCATGAGTTATGATTAACTATGTTTCGGCCAAAGCATTTACAACAATGGGAAGAATACATCCCCTCAATAACCACGAGGTCCATCACAGTATAGAACAAATTCCAAGAACAATTAACGAATAAGTTACTTATGCAAATGCATAAATAAACTCATTCTACCCCAGAAATGTTACAAATACGTTCTTTATACAAATACATAAATAAACGCATTCCACCCCAGAAATGTTCACTTCTCAGAATAGAAGTTGGATTAGAGAAGATTAGCAACTTGTAGCATTAAAAGTTGAGTCCACATAAAAATTACAATGTTCAGGAGATTGTACTCCTGAACAATGTCATAGCCCCGTATTAAATGTGGACAACAAAAAGGTATCAAGTTTTTAAGTAGGATGTAGCCCTAATCTTGGCAGTACCTTCCATAGAGAAATAACACAGCAACAGTTTTATGATGTGGTTGGATTGTCAAAGTTGGCATAAGAAGCACCATATCTAAACTACAACATGCTGTATCTCAAGTACGAGTAGTCCCTTTGGGAAGGCCTATCTCCATTTCCTAATAGGTGTACAATAAAGCATTCTCGAGTTTCTAAGTGAGGACATGATTCCAGTCAGGTGAGGCACTTTTGTAAGATGAAATTGTATGTCAACAGATTAAAGCTGACCATGCCTCATACACGAGTATGTGCTCCAAGCAAATCCATTCCTTATATTAAACGAAACTATCAAGTCAATCTTCCATCCCCACAACAGAGGATAGCTTAACATTATGATGCACTCTATATCAAGATGAATGTCCTTACAGAGTATCACACTCTAAAGAGTCCATTAGGATCTAGTTAATAAAGTTAATTCCGATTGTCTAACAAGTTCAAATGTTCAATGCTTAGATGGGTATGGCAAAATTGTTACTTGGACATGAGTGTTAAATTTCACCTTCAGTTGGCAATGAATGGTTACAAAACCTCACTTGAATGAAGTACTTTTGCAAATAAGCATGGCCATGGAAACTCTATCTATTTGGACATTTCCTATTGTCTTCCACCATATACTGACCCAAAACTAATCTAATTTTACATGGAAGGCAACTGATGTTCTCAAATGCCTACCGGATATTATTATCAACTCTCGAGGAAAAGTTTTTGAAACTTACTTGTGCATACAATACTTGTACTCCTGGCTTCGAGTAAGGTCCTTCTCTCCTTCTTCAAGCTACAAAAGAAACCAGAGGAAAGATGGACGGGCAACAGCAAAGCCATTAGAGATAAAGGGATAAGAGCATTACAACCAAGTAAACAGAAGAAGGACGATTTTGAGACTTACAGGGTCACTCTCGTAGATAAGCTCATAACAAGTTGGAGAAACACACCTCAGAACGCAATTCTCAATGGCAATCGCTGAGGATCTGCACTGCTGACCCCAGAGTCCACTGATCCCCGTCACAAAAATCACAATCCAGAACCCAGGTGAGTGAAGGACAAATTTACAAAAGAAGAAGGAACAAAATAAAAAAATTAAGAAAAAAATTTAAACTTTCCTTCTAGGAATTTGCAAATTGCTTCAACAAACAAAGAGCGTCCGAAATTAAAATAAAAGAGAAAGGGGAAAAACGAAAAGATGAGAGAAGAATCTCACTTCTCGACATCAACATAGCACTCGCTCTTCTTTTTCTTCACTTCCATCTCCTGCATTTCCGGGACACAACATCACAATAACGCAAAATTGAGATGTAAAACTGCAACACATAGAGATGGAGGAAGAGAAAATACACTTATAGGGCGACGAGACTTGGAGAGGACAGCGGTTGAAAACAAGAAAGAAAGTATAAAAACCACGAGAAAGGCATTCTGGAGATATTTACGAACAGAAAAACCCATGCTGCCTTCTTCGTCTTCTGGTCCGAAATTTCAATCAAACAGACAAAGAAGACGATGGAGAATCCGACCCGTTTGCCCTTTTGGGCTTCTGGGTTTGGGAGAGTTTAGTCAGGACAGATTGGACTGGGCTTGAACCTGAAATTCAATAGTTTCCCAATTAACTTGGGTCAAGGCCCGGTTTGTTAGTCCAAATTAACAAAATTTTAAAAATCTACGAAAGGAGAATAAAAATAAAATAATGACGTCACAATATTTTAATTTATTTGCAGATAATTTGAGAATCTTGGCAACATTTCTGAAACTAAATTAAATCAGTTGACATAAGTTACGTACAAGTTATCGTCTTACTTACGAATCGAATGAACCTAAGTCTTTTAAGTAATCGAGTCAGATTTAAAACACTATAATTTTCCTAAGCTTCTTTGACCAATACGGAACAGAAGCTTTGTATATAATTTCTGTGGATAGTCAACAATGTATAGTTTTGTGGAGAGTCAATATTTTTTTTTTAATTTTTTTTTCCTTTTGTTCATCAACGGCAGACATATCCCAACCATGGACGGCTTTGTTATTGACCTACAAGGTTGTTACGGATAAAGAAGGAAAAGGCAGATAACACGCATAGTATATGCTTCTGAATATTCTTTCGACGCATAACGGCTGTTCCCTTTTCCGAGGAATCATGTTTATGGCCGTATTCCAACAAACTCAACTTTCTCTTTTTCTTTTGTATTCGGAGATAACTTTGCATTTTTGGATTTTTAGGGAAATTAGATGTTTGAATGCTCTTCCGTCTTCAATAAACGTCAAGGTTTTGAAACTCGAATTGGACGTCAAATCAAAAGTCTTATTGGTTATCGATTTTATCGTTTCAATGTAAAATTATAATTATATAATAATTATATTTAATTATATATAATATTAGTATTATTAAAAAATAAAAAAGTATACCAAATAATATAAATAAATATAAATAAAAAATTCATTTGATCGATTCAAATAATATAAATAAAAATGTGATGTATTTTTTTTTAAAAAAAAAATCATTGAATCAATGACTAACCGGTTATACCACCGGTTTAACTGATCTATTGACCAGTTCTCAACGATTCGCACTGGTTTAATTGAAGACTGATTTTTATAGGTCACCTAAACCGGATAACCTATCGGTTATTAATCGAACCAATCAATCTGATCCAGGTTTCAAAACAAAACTAAACACGCAGAGAGCCCCATTTGCTTCTAATGCTCGTGAATTGCTGTATTACTTGCATTAAGAGACTCAAGGAAAGACCAATTTTGTAGGTTGTAAAGCTTTCTCTATGATTTGACTTATAACAAGGTTAAATAAAAATTAACTACTGCTTTATACGAAATAAATGTTTATAAAAATATTAATCATTTTAAATAAATATATTTGTAAAAATTAAGGTATCATTTATGGACCTATTTGGCAATCAGCTGATTGTATTAGTTGTTAGCTGATTCTATCAGTTGATTTGACCAGCGGATTGCATTAGTTGTTTGTCATTTGATGTTTGGTTAAATTAGGTATTTAATATTAGCTGTTTATGTATAAAATGACTTATAAGAATATGCCTTTAAAAAATTATAAGAGTATGAATATTATATATTTTAGTATTTTGTTGATATTCTTACAAGAATTTAAATTTTAGATATTTAATTCTACAAAATTAAGTTTATAACTCTAATAAAAACATAGAACATATAATAATAATAATAACAACAACAACAACAACAATAATAATAATAATAATAATCCAACATAAAAATTTTATTAATATGAATGATGTAGCGAGTTATATCATATTAGTATTTTTTATATAATATGTATGAATTTTATTATTTAATAAATTAAAATAACTTATAAAGCCCTAACTTAAAAAATTTATACGGTCACGATTAAATATTTAATTTTACAAAATTAAAAATTTGACAATAATAAAATAGAACAAAAATTAAATTTTACAAAAAAGTATAAATATTTAGTGCATAATTCATAAGCATAACATAATGCCAATGCATGACACTATTTATAATAATTAATTTTGCTATAGTATCATGCATCAATTCTGCTACAGTGTCATGTATGGCACTTTAGCATAATTAATAATAATTCAATTATGTCATATCATAGCACAATTAATTAATTGTAATTAGGCATAAATTGATTTGAAAGAATTAATTAATATATAGCTTGATTTATTTAGAGAGTATAATTGACTTTTGTTTATACATAATCAGCTTGTATGTGAAAATGCTACTCTTGTGTAGCTTTTCAAATTTCAGTTGTTTGAGCTCCAACAGCTATTTTTACATGTTCTTACCAAACATAAAATTCAGCTATTTGACCATGTCGAAACAATTGAAAGCCTTGAATCAACTAAAATATAGCTGATTCAAGGTTCACCAAACGTAACATATCTTCACCATTCTAAATAAGCATATTCATAAATTAAGACACAATACATAATATTAAATTAAATTCGATTTACATACAATTATTTTTATTTCACAAAAATCATGTAACATTAAAAACAAAAAACAACAGAAACAACATTTCAATAAAAGTCTAGTTGATACACGAAGTCCGAGAAAGTCAAGAAATCGTAAGCTTATTCCTAATCGATAAAAGACTATTTTAATGGATAAACATGAAAAATATATAATATAAAAATTAATAAAGATACATATTAAAATAATAAATTAATAATAAGTCGAAATAATAACAATAATAATATGCATAAAGATAATAATAAATAAATAAATATAAAAATATAAAATAAAAATAAGTAATACAATAAATGCAAAACAAGGTAAATATAAAAATAAAAATAAAATAAGTAAATAAATATACAAACAAGAAAGAGGACAAGTAAATAAATAAAAAATAAGTCATTACAAAAAAATGTTTAAGCTAAGTAAGGAAATGCTTAGACTAAACAACTAAGAGGAGTGCACTACATATTACATGTCTAGACTAAAATTAAGATTTAAGACGCAAAGAAAAATGTTTAAAAGATCTATGAAAAAAAGAAGGATCTCTCTATGCAAGATCTTTTACCCATATCCTAATACATCAACGTTTTTTTATTAAAGGTCACATCCTCGGTAAGTTTCAACGGAGCCATATAATTATTGATCACCTCCCCTTTTTTACAGTCTCTAAATATAATCTTCTCGTATCTTTTCACTGGAGCATCATGATGTCTCCTTTTAACATATTCAAACCACCAAAACCTTGTTTCTTTTAGATTTTTATTAATATTAGTCACTTTTAATTTTCCTCTTACTTTTATATTCCTGATGTTATCTCTTCTAGTAAGATTGACATGCAATGGAGCATCCTTATCTCTGCCACTATTAACTTATGATTATGCATGTGTTTAGTGAATCAACACTTTGCTTAGTTAAACATGGTTGACTTAATCACTAAACGATAGAATTTATTTTTGAGATTGAGTAGTATTTTTCTTTCACATAAAAATTCTACTGCACTTCTCCATTAAAGCCACCTTAATATGATACGATGAATAATGTCCTTATCGATCTCTTCATTACTTTGGATAATATATATTATATACTTAAAATACTCTTTCTGTAGTATA
Organism: Erythroxylum novogranatense; assembly: GCA_029891385.1. Classification (NCBI taxonomy): domain Eukaryota; kingdom Viridiplantae; phylum Streptophyta; class Magnoliopsida; order Malpighiales; family Erythroxylaceae; genus Erythroxylum; species Erythroxylum novogranatense. The sequence goes on along the minus strand of CM057229.1, from coordinate 29,441,020 downwards.
ACTTTTGAATCAATCTTCACCTCTACATTATGAGTCACCCTGTGGCCTGAAAAATTACATTATAGGCATTCAGTTTTAGTCCTAACCAATTTAAAATCCTTTGAGTCTAACGTATTTGTCTAAAGCTTTAGCTTAATATTGATATCCTCTTTTGTTCTCTCCACTAAAATAATCTCATCAGCAAACAACATACACCAAGACACATCCCTTTGAATATACATTAAATACAAAATAAATATACTAAAAGAATATTCATAATATAATATATTATATTTATTGACTTTATATTTTAAAATAAAATTTAAAATTACATCACAAAATAAATTATGTTAAGTAAATAACTAAATATATCATAAAATCAAGATTGAAATTAACATTATCCAAATTAAATTATGTTATAAAATTATTTTCATAAGTAGTTTATCATATTTACTAAATATATGTATTCATGATAATGTTGTTACGTAATGTTATCATATATGTGTTAGAATAGTGCTCTAAAGACAATCACCTTTAGCACTTTTGTACAAACTTTATTTTGATTAATAAAGTGAAAAGTAAATTTTCATTAATTTGATGTTTGTTTATTAATGAATTGATGTTGATCTTAAATCGAATTAATGAAGTCCATGATACAAAACATAACATAAAGGAAACCATGATGAGATCATGCTAATAAGATTCCTATCAAGCACAATTATGTTATTATCTAAATTATCCCTAGTCATAAGATTAATAAAATAGGAAATTATTAATCTGAATAGATTGACACATGTTATACTCCTTGATTTGATCACGTAGTGGATCTCACAAACTGTAAGCTTAAGATGTTTACAGTTAACATGTAGATGCTTACTAAGAGTAGTAAGTACATTGGATGACCTGCTATGAGATTATCATATGGATGATCTATCAAATGTCAATGATTAATCTCATCATAACAATGGTGCAAATATCCTTATACATGAGGTACTCAAGGATATCTTGGATACTGATCCTGTGCTTTAACATAATTCCTTGTTACTTCAAGACAAGGTCGCTCATAGATTGATGATTGAGTACAACTATTGGTATTCGAAGGTAATTTGATATTCAATAAAGGATTCACCACTCCTGATAGAAGAAGATGATACCTACGACCTTTTATCATAGTCATTACTTAGGAGGCTCTAGCTAAAGTAGTTATGTGTCATGAAGAGAGTCTTCAATGACACATAGAGTAATGAGATCTTAGGACAAGAACTAACATCACTTGGACTAGAGGTGACGTAGTCAGTCTACTGAGAGTTGACACATAGCCCATACTCCGAACTAAGTGGAGTATAGAATGGTGAAGGGACGAATTGCACGGTAATTGTCTATGAAAAGGTTAGTAAGTCAAATAATTAACTATCAAAGAGTGTGTTAATCCACTTATATTCTAGTAAATTGGAACCATGAAATGTTTCGTGATTTGCTTGAATTAAGAGTTAATTCAAGTGACATGAAACCATCCATGATTTGCTCGGGTTAAGAGTGAATTCAAATGCCCAAAATAATTGGGAACCTAAGGGTCACATACATAAAAGATCGAATGAAAAAATAAAGTATACATGGCTATCATTGAAGTAGGCCGCGATCGTGGCTTATAAGCCACGATTATGACCAAAGACTTGACAAATGATGCATAAGTGAGTTCTTCACTTATGTAAACATGGACTAACTAGTTAAAAACACACTTAAGTGAGAGGATAAGGGGTCCAAAAGTTAAAAACCTTTATTTTCTTCCTTACTATTGGGAAAATATCGTCAGTGGATTTGAACATCATGTCCCTTTTTTTCTTCATATATCTGAGTCATTAAGGCAACTCGAATATCTTCTAACATATTGATTAAGCTTTTTGTATGAGCTTCACAAATGACTCCATTAAATGTCTTTAATAAGTTATTATGAACTATTTCATACTTTTGTCTTGTACTCACAAATGCCTTCATAAGAGTCTTTGGTCTTCTAATTATGAAATCATTGTAGGCCTTCTTCGAAATACTCTTAAGCTGATTTATTACCTCATTAAATTCCACTTCCGTTGTCCACCTCACCATTTACTAAAATAAACTCTATATGTATGGTCTTTATTAATAGTGGCCCAACTTGCATGGACATGTCAGATACATTTCCTATGCTCAACTTTTAGAAAAATATTCTTTAATGCATCCACTAAACCCTATAACAAAAAGAAGTAATGTAAGTTGAAGAACTCAAAACATCTTAAGAAGTGAACATCACATATATGGATATTTAATGTTGGGCCTCGGAAATTTTTATTTTCATTTATTTATTGATTTATCGATTTACTTGACTTATTCTTTATTTTTGTTTTAATTGTTTTAATTATGTGTATATATATATATATATATTTTAATATAATTGAGCCTTGGAATTAGTTAGTATGATTGGAAATTGGAAATTTTGAAGTTAAAGTGAAGGGTTAGAATTAATTGGATTAATTGGTAGTAGGCTTGTGATATGTGTAGAGCCATATGAGACAAATAAGGGTTTGTTAGAAAGAATGGGCTTTAGTGTGTAGTGGGCTTGTGAGGAGGAGAGCCCAAAAAGGGCATTGTAAGAAGGAGAGCTCAAAACTATGTAGTTTTGGAGAAAGACTTTAAGTTGAGAAATAAAATGAGTTAAGTGGTGTAGGAGAATAGGCAAGTGTCGTAAGAACAAAAAGAAGAGAAGAAAAACATGAGCCAAGAGAAAGGAGGGTTTCGGCCAAGAAGAAAAAGGGAGAGTTGTAGGAAGCTTGAAGGGAGGAAGAAAGAAGAGGAAATAGAAGAGAAATCTACTTGTGAGAGGTAAGTTCCATCCTTGTTTGTGTTAGGTTCGAAAATGAGAGGAAATGGAAGTTAAGATTTGTGTAGAGATTGAAGAAAGATAGAAGAGAAGGGTAGATCTATGGATTTTTGGGACTTCTAAGTTAGGGTTTTGGGTTTTTTTGACATAGATGGCTTATGGGTAGGTTAGGTTTAGAGTTTATTTTACTTTTGCATGATTTTATGAATGTTATGCCTTTCTTTTAGAATGTATTTATTAAATGGAGTGTGATTTAATTGAAGGAAATCAAGAAAACCCCACTCAAGACAAGGAGGAAGGGCAATCTTGAATTCGGATCCCGACAATAGGTGAGTAACATTTTTTATAGTTGTTGTGTAATGGGAAAATGCCCTATGTGTGCTACCTTTGTTAAATTGTGTGTATATTGAAAGTGCATTCCTTTTATTTGAAAGACAAGAATGAAACTATGAAGATTCGATGAAATGAAAGAAGCATAAAATGCTATTATAGTGTTTGAATATGTGAGCATAAATTGGTTGTGATTGGGCGAGAGAGAGAACCTATTTCGTTAAGTCACGTGCACGTTGACCCCCTAGCCTTCTCCCGGTTGCCCGCTTGAGGCCTACGAGATCCGAAAATGGACTCGTCGTGTTTACGGTAAACTTCGGTTTCTGTCGTGTTTATGGAACTCTCGAGCTAATTGTGTGCATTTCAGCATTTTGAGTATATGATGCATATTATATGTTTTAATTGATACAAGATCTCATGTTATGCTTTATGTGATGAGTTCGGTTAATTATGACTTATGTGACAAAGTTGGGTATTTATGCATATTATGTTAACTGCAAATGTTATGAATTCTTGATTATGTGTTGTATGGCTCATTGCGCGATAGCTATAAACATGTTAGCCACTGAACCGTGTTTTGCTCACCCCATTCTACCTCCTCAGGTGCAAATTCTAGTTGACCGCGGAACCTTGCAAAGCATCGAGCATAACTCCAAGGACTCTAGAAACTTTTGTATTAAGTTAGTAATTAGCATTTTGTAATGGCTTTATAAGCATATCGATCATTGAGCATCTCATATTTTGTAATTTATACTGGACTCTTGATGAATATGTTGATATGTAACTAAAGCTGTGTATGCACTTTTGTTATGATTTGAAAAGAGAATGAGAGCTCTAATACTCTCTTTACCATGTGTTGTGTTGTTTTGTGATCTATGTGTGAAGTATGTGTATGAGTCTTTTATTATTGAATTCGCTGTTGACTTTTGCCTTGAGAGGGCTCGCTGGAAATTTGCATAGGTTTAGGAGCTGTTGAAGTTCTGCAAATTTCTGGGCTGATGTGTTCCTCGAGTTAGATTTGGGTGTTTGTGTGTTTTCAGCCAAATTATGGACTGTATAGATGTAATACCCGGTATCTAGTATAATCGGTACACCGGAATAAAATTGATATTTAGACTTATGTCATGAAAACCAGAGCAGTGAATAATAATTTTTAATGACATCAAATTAATGATGTATGATATTTTTTGGTGGTCACAGGAAGTGGTTCAGACAGACGTTTTTAAAAAAAAAACAGATCAAGAATGACGTTTTTGTAATTAAGTGGACTTGAGAGGCATATAAAAGGACTTAAGTGGGAGAATAAGACAAAACTTGTCTTCTTCCTCCTCCCTCTTTCACGACAGCCACCGTGGAAGCTCTCTCCAAGCTTTTTCAAGCTTTGTAACAAGAAGAAGAAGGTGATTCAAGCCATTTGAGTGACATAAAGAGGTAAGCCTCCACTCCTATGCGTAGATCCATGGGTTTAAAGCTTGATTTTCTCTTCTTTGTGAAACCCATTTGAGGGAATGCATGAGTTGAATGATTTGGATGATGGATCGATGTTCTTTGATGTCCAATGACACTTATTCTTGAAGAAATTTCGTGTGTATGGTGATTTGGGGGGTTAAACCAAAACCTAGGGTTTTGAAGGTTGAGCTGTCATGGAGACAGATTCGTGACTCTCTTTGTCTATTTTTGTTGAGCTGCTTAACGTGTGAATCTGGAGAAACTTAAAACATAGAAGTTGTAGATCTAGATGTCTACTATCTCCACGAATTTTTCCAGGATTTTAGGGTGATCCGAATAAGAGTAATATGCCCCGAATTGGTACTGGTTCAGAATACCAGCGAGATTAAAACGAGAACTGTAAGTTAATTGTTTGAAGACCTTAGGGTTAGAATTGGATGACGAGTTCTTCTTACGAAATGTTTCAAAATGTGTCCTCTAAGTTCTGTAGAAAGGGATTATTAATTGGATGAGTATTTTGTTATATATGGCCAATTAAGGGAAGCATGTTACTAACCTTAGAGTGACAAAAGAGAGCAGAAACAGGTCAGGATTGTAAAAATCACAATAAATCCAATTTGCGTCATTTTTGAGTCATCCTTGGATATGTGATATCCATATGAGTCTATTGAAAATAAAACTTGGAATCACCTTAATTGGATGAGAAATGAATTAGTTATAAGGTTGTGAGTCGAGAAAGATCCAACTAATGACTGCATGTTAAAGCTGACTGTAAATGGGAGATTTGGATCTTCTTAATGACCGAATTAGAGCATGGTCCTAAAAAAAGAAATGTGAATTTATGTGTTAACTAGAGGACTGGAAATTTTGAAAAATATTGGACCTAGGTATAAGGAGTTATGCCATCGCGAATGGGACTTATGCAGTTTTGTAATGTTATGTGTTAAGCAATGAGGTTTGTATGAGAATGACTAATGAGGGTATATGTATTTTCATACATGTTATCCAGTAGCTTGTGAAAGCAGAAAAGGAATAGAACTAGACGTCATGCCTAGTACATCTCAAGTTCAAGAAAGGTAGAAAGAAATCAGAAATTCTGAGATAGTTGAGTTGAGTATAAGCATATTACTATACTTGTGTAGTAATCCTTTCTTTAATATTGCGGCTTGTTGAATTGTTCTTGAATCCTTATGACTTATTTGACATATAACTCCATTTAGTTGAGTCTAGCATGTTGTATGCCAGATTGACCAGATGATTTCATATTCTTTGCATCTTCTGGTTCCCTTATTGTGTTGAACCTATTGATTGCGATTCTTTGATGAAGCATGTTTTCCATGTTAACCAAGATCGATGAGTTCTCAGAATACCCAGCTGATAGGGTTTATTATCAGACTATGTGCACATAGATGACCCGCCGGTGATGGGTTAGATCCGGGTCCTACCTGGAGAGGGCAGGCCTCCAGGGGCAAGGTTAGGCCGACCTTGTCTAGAATCAGAAAAGGGGAGATACACCGTACTAGCATGCCTCTATCTCTTCCTAAGAATTTCAGAAAGAATTAGAACTCAGAATCTAGAAAAGAAACCAGAAAAGAAAAGAACTTAGAAAAGAAAAGAATTTAGAAGAGAAAAGAACTTACAAAGAAAAGAACCCAGAACCCAGAAAAGAATTCAGAAACCAGATTCTTGTTTTCTTTGAACAATTCACTTTGAGCTTTATTATTGATACTCATGTTATTGCTGCATTTGAGATTACTACCTGTGTATCCTTTGATGCTGTATATTGTTGTTTTGAATGCCACAGGCCATTCTTGTGAAGCTAGCCTTGTATTACCTAGCCTCACAAGCATGGTAGTATGTTTATATCTCATTGAGTCGTGTTGTAGACTCACACCTCACTATCACCATTTCAGGAGATTAGCAGATCGGACAAGAGAGAAATCCAAGCCTTTTGAGACTCGCTTGGATAATCAATCAAGTAATGTTTTTGGCATGATGTAAAATTTGCAGATACTTCTAGACGCTCCATGGTTTGTCATAATTATATGTACATATAACCTGTATGGATTTGTTATGGTATTGAGAATGATGTTGGTTGATGATAAGTATATGTTGTATGCGAGAATTGTAGATTTGAATCCTTGCTTCTTACAACCTATTAAGCAGGTAAAGGATTATCAGATAAACGAATGGGTCATGCCGGATTTTTAGTAGAAGACAGAACAGTTGAGCTTACTACGGGTTTTGGTGGCATTAAGCCTACCCATTCTCTAGTGCCAACATGGCCCAAAAAGACGGGTCGTGTCAGATGGTATCAGAGCCAGTTTGTATAAAAGTAAGGATCTTGTGATCTACATGGTGAACAAAAAGTATTAAAGAAAGGTTTATGTTATGAAATATGCATATGATATCTTGCATAAGCACGACACCATGGAGCATAGGATCTGCATCATGTCTATAGCATGTTATCATTGTGTCTAAATGATTTTACTTTCTCTCTAGTATGCCTCCTAGAAGAAGAACACCTCCTCAACGAGGATGAGGACGAGGACGAGGACGAGGTCGTCTTATAAGGGGGGAAATTTCAACTGCTGTACCTGATGTAAAGTCTATACAGCAAGAACAATAAGAAGAAAGGTCTCCACCCAGAGTTAGGAGGAGATTAGAGATAGAAAATGAGCCTGAACCCCCAGCTGCTCAAGAGAAAGAGGTCAGAATGTTACAACAAAGGATTGAAGCCTTAGAAGCAGAGAACCGAGCCTTAAGAGAAAGGCAGGAGGTTCTAGAATTAAGAGAAGAAGTAAGAATACTTAGACAAAGAGAGAGAGAAAGGACTCAGGGGGTACCAGAAGTTGCTCCTGCATCACCACCTCAGCCAGTGCAGATGCCTGGAGGATTGCCTAGGCGAGCTTTAGATGATGAAGGGGTAAGCATCAATGATTTTTTGAAATTACAAACCCCTGAGTTTGGTGGTGAGAGACATGAGGATCTCCAAGAGTTTATGAGTCATACTGAGAAAATAGTCCGGAGATTGACTTGCTTTGATGCACGAATCATAGAATTAGTGGGGGTTAAATTGACAAAGAATGCTTGGGAGTGGTTCCAGAGGAATATTGAAGATCAACTGTATGGTGAAAACCCTCCAACTTGGGAGTTCTTTAAGTAGGCATTAATAGATGAGTTCATTTCTCCCTATAAGAGACAGAATCGAGCCCTGCAATTTGAAAGGCTTAGACAAAGCTTTGGTATGAGCGTGGATGATTATGCAATTGAGTTTCTACACTTATGCAAATTTGCTACAACAATTGTGGAAAGATACAAGTTGAGACTTATACCTTACTTGTTTAGTGTTGTTGCAGCTATTGACTTCCCAAATTTGTCGAGATTGATTGATAAGACTCGACAATTAGAAGCAAAGTTTAAGGAGGGGAGAGCAGAAAGAGAATCGAGAAGAAAAGGTAAAGGCCAGAGCATAGAGGTCGCAGAGAAAGAGATAGCTCTCAGATGAGACAATCAGAACAACCAATACAGTCTGCTCCTCTAGAACTACAAAGAGGGGGTCAAGGTAGGGGTAGAAATCCAGATGCATCAATCTTTTCAGTACCTGGTGGTGTACAAAACCCAGCTAGGGTTAGATCACAACAACCTACAGCACAGTCACAGGTTAGAACTGCTTGCCATGTTTGTGGAAAGAATCATCCAGGACCTTGTAGACTCGGGTCCAGAGGTTGTTATAGGTGCGGACAGCAAGGGCATTTCATGAAAGACTGCCCAATGCCAGAGAACCAAGCAGTTCCACCCCGACTTCTCGGACTCATGCAGATAAATAGACCTGTAAATAGAGGCCCAACTGGTAGAGGTAGACCTCAAGGCCAAGCTCTCACTCAGAATATGGGGCAGATGTCAGCCCCAGCTCCAGCAAATAGAGGTCAGGGGAGAGTGTTTGCGGTTAATCCCCAAAAAGAACAGGCCTCTAATACGGCAGTAACAGGTAACCCTATGTAAACCTGTTGATATTTAGTTAAATTGTTATTATGAATAAAATGTCTATGCTCTGTTATGATAGAAGATATGATTGTTTTTAATTATGTTGAATGTTGGTATAGGCTTAGTCCTTATCCGTAATCGAATGCTAAAGTGCTATTTGACTGGGTGCCACTCATTCATTCATAGCTACTGAGTTTTGCCAGAAAGCTAGATAAAGGGAGAGAAGTAATGAAAGACCCACTGTTCATAGTTACACCCTTAGGGGAATCCGTTGAAGTACAATATGTTTACCCCTCTTGTGTAGTGGAGTTAGAAGGCAGAAAATTTATGGCAAATTTGATCAAGTTGGCAGTATTAGAATTTGATGTTATCTTGGGTATGGATTGGTTGTCAAATCACCATGCTACAATGGATTGTTATGCCAAAAGAATTGTACTTAGGCCAGATCCAGAAATAGAAGTGTTATATCAGGGAGATCGAATTGGGTTTCCTATCAACAGAATTTCAGCTATGCATGCTCAAAGACTTCTAAGGAAGGGATGTCAGGGGTATATAGCTCATGTTAGGGATACCAGAAGGAAGATAAGTGAGATACAGCAGATCCCTATAGTAAGGGATTTTTCAGATGTGTTTCCAGAAGATTTACCTGGATTACCACCAAAAAGAGAAATAGAGTTTAATATAGAACTCATTCCTGGTACAAACCCTATCTCCATTTCTCCATACAGAATGACACCTATGGAACTAAGAGAATTAAAGGTGCAGTTGCAGGATTTGCTGGATAAAGGGTTTATTAGACCCAGTAGTTCACCGTGGGGTGCGCCAGTGTTATTTGTCAAGAAGAAAGATGGATCCCTACGGTTATGCATAGATTATCGGCAGTTGAATAAAGTAACTATTAAGAATAAATACCCTCTTCCTCAGATTGACGATTTGTTCGATCAATTACAAGGAGCCAGTCATTTCTCTAAGATTGATCTCAAATCTGGGTATCATCAGTTAAGGATCCGAAAAGAGGATGTGCCAAAAACTGCCTTTAGAACTAGATATGGGCATTATGAGTTCTTGGTGCTTCCTTTTGGTTTAACGAATGCACCGACGACCTTTATGGATTTGATGAATAGAATCTTCAGGCCGTATTTGGATAAATTCGTTGTGGTGTTCATTGATGATATATTGGTATATTCCAGGAGCCAAGAGGAACATGAAAAACACTTGACAATAGTGTTACAAAGCCTTAGGGATAATCAGTTGTATGCCAAGTTGGCAAAGTGTGAGTTCTGGCTTGACAGAGTAAATTTCTTGGGTCACATAATTAGTAAAGAAGGAATTCAAGTAGATCCTCAGAAGGTGGAAGTGGTGTCTAACTGGCCTAGACCTACTAATGTTACCGAAGTAAGAAGTTTCTTAGGTATGGCTGGATATTACATACGATTTGTAAAGGACTTTTCCAAGATAGCTGCTTCCCTGATGAAGTTAACCCGGAAACAAGTGAGATTTGTGTGGGATGATTCCTGTGAGCAAAGTTTCCAAAAGCTTAAGGAATGTCTCACATCAGCTCTAGTGTTAGCATTACCTTCAGGGCAAGGTGATTATGTGATATATTGTGATGCCTCCAAAGTTAGTTTAGGCTGTGTATTGATGCAGAATGGAAGGGTAATTGCCTATGCTTCTAGACAGTTGAGGAAACATGAGGTAAACTATCCTACGCATGATCTAGAAATGGCAGCGGTGATATTTGCACTGAAAATTTGGAGACACTATTTATATGGTGAAAAGAGTGAAATATATACAAATCATAAGAGTCTTCAGTACATTCAGCAACAGAAAGAGTTGAATATGAGACAAAGACGATGGATTGAGTTACTAAAGGATTATGACTGCCAGATCTTGTATCACCTAGGTAGAGCCAATGTAGTGGCTGATGCTTTAGGCAGAAAATCGATGGGGGAGTTTGCATCATATCTCCATTCAAAAGAAAGAGTTAGTTCAAGATTTAATTGGGTTATTTAATGCGAGTTTGCACTTGGAAGTATCTGATTCCCAAGTATTACTTGCTCAATTCCAGGTGAAGTCCGATTTAATTGATGAGATTCAAATTACCCAAGATAGTGATCCTGAGATAGTTAAATTAAGAATAGATGTCCAGGATGGTAAGATGATAGAGTTCAATATAGTAGATGGGGTATTGAAATGCGGTGACAGGATATGTGTACCTGACATAAATGGACTAAGACAAAGGATATTGCATGAAGCACATTATGCTCCCTATAGTGTTCACCCTGGAACCACCAAGATGTACCATGATGTTAAAGGCATATATTGGTGGCCAGGTATGAAGAAAGATGTAGCCCAGTTTGTATCCACCTGTTTAATTTGTCAACAGGTCAAGTTTGAACATCAGAAGCCCACTGGACTACTACAGGAGCTACCGTTACCCGAGTGGAAGTGGGAGCGAATTACCATAGATTTTGTGATTGGATTGCCAAGAGCGCCTAAGGGGCATGATTCTATTTGGGTTATAGTCGACAGACTGACCAAGTTAGCCCACTTTATAGCTGTTAAAACCATTTATAGTGCAGCTCAGTTAGCCCAGTTGTATGTTGACATAATTGTGAAGTATCATGGAGTGTCAGTGTCTATTGTTTCTGATAGGGGAACACAGTTCACTTCTAGATTCTAGCAGAAACTACAAGAAGCCATGGACACACAGCTAGATTTTAGTACAACATTCCACCCACAGACTGATGGGCAATCAGAGAGAACCATCCAGACACTCGAAGACATGTTAAGAATGTGTGTCTTAGACTTTGGTGGAGATTGGGAACGTCATCTACCTTTAATAGAATTTGCTTACAACAATAGCTACCATTCCACCATTAGAATGGCACCTTTTGAAGCATTGTATGGCAGAAAGTGCAGATCTCCACTCTATTGGACAGAACTAGGAGAAAGACAGTTAGAAGGACCAGATTTAATTCAAGAAACTTCTGCAAAAGTTCCTCTGATACAGGAAAGATTAAGAATGACCTTCAGTAGATAAAAGAGTTATGCAGATTCTAAGAGAAGGGACGTGCAATATGAACCAGGTGATCAAGTTTTCTTAAAAGTCTCTCCTATGAAAGGCGTAGTCAGATTTGGAAAGAGAGGGAAGCTGAATCCTAGATATATTGGACCATTCAAGATCTGGAAAGGGTTGGAAATGTGTCATATCGGTTAGCTTTGCCTCCTCATCTTAACTACGTGCATCCAGTTTTCCATATATCAATATTAAGGAAATACATTCCAGATCCTTCTCATGTATTGCAAACCCCAGAAGTGAATATAGCAGAAAATCTCTCTTATGAAGAAATTCCAGTTGCCATCATAGATAGACATATTAGAAAGTTGCGGAATAAAGAGATTCCGATGATCAAAGTCTAATGGCAAAATCAAAGAATTGAGGAATGTACATGGGAAACGGAAGAATCAATGAGGACCAGATATCCCCAATTGTTCCCCCAATAAGGTAAATTTCCAAAATTCGTGGGCGAATTTTTATTAAGGGGGGGAGAATGTAATACCCGGTATCTAGTTTAACCGGTACACCGAAATAAAATTGATATTTAGACTTATGTCATTAAAACCAGAGCAGTGAATAATAATTTTTAGTGACATCAAATTAATGATGTATGATATTTTTCGGTGGTCACAGGAAGTGGTTCAGACAGACGTTTAAAAAAGAAAACAGATCAAGAATGACGTTTTTGTAATTGAGTGGACTTGAGAGTCATATAAAAGGACCTAAGTGGGAGAATAAGACAAAACTTGTCTTCTTCCTCCTCCCTCTTTCACGACAGCCACCATGGAAGCTCTCTCCAAGCTTTTTCAAGCTTTGCAACAAGAAGAAGAAGGTGATTCAAGCCATTTGAGTGACATAAAGAGGTAAGCCTCCACTCCTATGCTTAGATCCATGGGTTTAAAGCTTGATTTTCTCTTCTTTGTGAAACCCATTTGAGGGAATGCATGAGTTGAATGATTTGGATGATGGATCGATGTTCTTTGATGTCCAATGACACTTATTCTTGAAGAAATTTCGTGTGTATGGTGATTTGGGGGGTTAAACCAAAACCTAGGGTTTTGAAGGTTGAGCTGTCATAGAGACAGATTCGTGACTCTCCTTGTCTATTTTTGTTGAGCTGCTTAACGTGTGAATCTGGAGAAACTTAAAACATAGAAGTTGTAGATATAGATGTCTACTATCTCCATGAATTTTTCCAGGATTTTAGGGTGAGCCGAATAAGAGTAATAGGCCCCGAATTGGTACTGATTCAGAATACTAGCGAGATTTAAACGAGAACTGTAAGTTAATTGTTTGAAGACCTTAGGGTTAGAATTGGATGACGAGTTCTTCTTACGAAATGTTTAAAAATGTGTCCTCTAAGTTCTGTATAAGGGGATTATTAATTGGATGAGTATTTTGTTAGATATGGCCGATTAAGGGAAGCATGTTACTAACCTTAGAGTGACAAAAGAGAGCAGAAACAGGTCAGGTTTGTAAAAATCACAATAAATCCAATTTGAGTCATTTTTGATTCGTCCTTGGATATGTGATAGCCATATGAGTCTATTGAAAATGAAACTTTGAATCACCTTAATTGGATGAGAAATGAATGAGTTATAAGGTTGTGAGTCGAGAAAGGTCCAACTAATGACTGCATGTTAAAGCTGATTGTAAATGGGAGATTTGGATCTCCTTAATGACCGAATTAGAGCATGGTCATAAAAGAAGAAATGTGAATTTATGTGTTAACTAGAGGACTGGAAAGTTTGAAAAACATTGGACCTAGGTATAAGGAGTTATGCTATCGCGAATGGGACTTATGCAGTTTTGTAATGTTATGTGTTAAGCAATGAGGTTTGTATGAGAATGACTAATGAGGGTATATGTATTTTCATGCATGTTATCCAGTAGCTTGTGAAAGCAGAAAAGGAATAGAACTAGACGTCGTGCCTTGTACATCTCAAGTTCAAGAAAGGTAGAAAGAAATCAGAAATTCTGAGATAGTTGAGGTGAGTATAAGCATACTACTATACTTGTGTAGTAATCCTTTCTTTAATATTTCGGCTTGTTGAATTGTTCTTGAATCCTTATGACTTATTTGACATATAACTCCATTTAGTTGAGTCTAGCATGTTGTATGCCAGATTGACCAGATGATTTCATATTCTTTGCATCTTCTGGTTCCCTTATTGTGTTGAACCTATTGATTGCGATTCTTTGATGAAGCATGTTTTTCATGTTAACCAAGATCGATGAGTTCTCAGAATACCCAGCTGATAGGGTTTATTATCAGACTATGTGCACATAGATAACTCGCCGGTGATGGGTTAGATCCGGGTCCTATCTGGAGAGGGCAGGCCTCCAGGGACAAGGTTAGGTCGACCTTGTCTAGAATCAGAAAAGGGGAGATACGCCGTACTAGCATGTCTCTGTCTCTTCCTAGGAATTTCAAAAAGAATCAGAACTCAGAATCTAGAAAAGAAACCAGAAAAGAAAAGAACTTAGAAAAGAAAAGAACTTAGAAAGAAAAGAACCCAGAACCCAGAAAAGAATTCAAAAACCAGATTCTTGTTTTCTTTGAACAATTCACTTTGAGCTTTATTATTGATACTCATGTTATTGCCGCATTTGAGATTACTACCTGTGTATCCTTTGATGTTGTATATTGTTGCTTTGAATGCCACAGGCCATTCTTGTGAAGCTAACCTTGTATTACCTAGCCTCACAAGCATGGTAGTATGTTTATATCTCATTGAGTCGCGTTGTAGACTCACACCTCACTATCACCATTTCAGGAGATTAGCAGATCGGACAAGAGAGAAATCAAAGCCTTTTGAGACTCGCTTGGATAATCAATCAAGTAATGTTTTTGGCATGATGTAAAATTTGCAGATACTTCTAGACGCTCCATGGTTTGTCATAATTATATGTACATATAACCTGTATGGATTTGTTATGGTATTGAGAATGATGTTGGTTGATGATAAGTAGATGTTGTATGCGAGAATTGTAGATTTGAATCCTTGCTTCTTACAACCTATTAAGTAGGTAAAGGATTATCAGATAAACGAATGGGTCATGCCGGATTTTTAGTGGAAGACAGAACAGTTGGGCTTACTAAGGATTTTGGTGGCATTAAGCCTACCCATTTCCTAGTGCCAACACGGCCCAAAAAGGCGGGTCGTGTCAATAGATCAGATGGGATCTTTTGTTTTATGGGGAGTTGTAGGCGAGCTGTAGAGCTCTTCCTTGATGTGTTATGAACTATTTTAGGGTGTGTTAATTGATAGATATGAGTTGTCAGAATCAGATGCAGGTGTTGTCTAAATGACAGATTTCAAGCAAAAGCTTTGAGTCCACTTTTGACCATCATAGAGTTAGAATTGGGATCGGTGATCTTCATGAAAGTTGTAGAGAATTCTTTCACCTTTCCGTAGATACCAAGTTTGTTAAATTTGGAGTTCTGAGTAGAAAGTTATGATCTTTCCAAGTGGAAACATTCAGGAGCTAAAGTAAGACAAAGTTACTGTTCACCTTCATCTTCGTCTTAGTTTTGTTGACATCATCTTCGTCTGTGCTGACATCATCTTCGTCTATGATGACGTCATCTTCGTCTTAGTTTTGCTAACTTCATCTTCGTCTGTGCTGACATCATCTTCGTCTATGATGACGTCATCTTCGTCTTAGTTTTATTGACGTCATCTTCATCTATGATGACGTCATCTTCGTCTATGATGACGTCATCTTCGTCTGCTTTTGTTTTGACCCTTCTTCTTTCTTTTGGCCATAACTTTTTGCATAGACCTCTGATTAAGCTGATTTTCGAAGCGATGGATTCTTAAGAAAATTTTCTATCTTTTTATACCTGATTGGTCAGTATTGTTTTTAAATTGTAAAAAGTGGTTTGACACAAAGTATGACGATCGGTTGACAAAGTTTGAATATACTTTACTAATTTTGAAATATCTTGAGCTATAGAGTTTCGATTGAGGCGATTCTTGTTTTAAATTAAACTAGAAACCTACAAGTTATATGAAGGTGCTGAGCTGTAATTTTACCTCTAAGATTTTATAATTCTGCCATGAAGTCGGTAGAGTGTCAGTTTTGTTTTCTTTAGATAGTATTTTGAGCATAACTTTTTCATTTCTAATCCAAATTGAGCGATTTCAGTGGCGTTAGAATAATTAGAATATGAAGAACAAATATCCTTAAGAAGACGATCTGAAATTCCTATTGCAAGTCCCCCAAATTGAGGTCAGTATGTTGTCGGTTTTGGGTCTTCTATGCTTGTGTGCTTTCGAATGTTGGGCCTCGAAGACGGGGTCCAACATTGTTTGGTATCAGAGCTTAGGTTTCACTCCTAGGCCTAGAATGCATAGTAGGAAATCGTTTGCTATGTGATTAAATGTTTGCATTATGAATTGATTGTTTGTATTAAGTGACATGCATATCATGCATACATATAGAAACTAAGATTAAAACGAATTGTAGCTAATTATAAATGTTTTCATTGAAGGAGTAAGATGCCACCTCGTAGAAGGACACGAGGAGTTCTGCAAGGTTCTGTCGTACCTGACTCTCCACCGAGAGAGGAGAGCACGGATGAGTCCGTAGCTCCAGGAGTGGCCCCCACTGAGGCTTCTCTAGGGCAGAGTAGTGAGCCCCTCCGATCTCAGACTCAGCTGTCGCCTAGTCAGTCTGAGCAAGTGCCTACTCTAGACCTGAGATTGTTCCAGGCATTTACCCAAGCCTTTGTTCAGGCTATGCGTCAAATGCCACAGGCTAAAATGGTAATCCCTGAACAATTAGTGAACTGGGTAAGATCCAAAAAATAGAACAGGGTAAGGTCCTAAAATGGTAATCCCTGAACAATTAGTGAAAAACTAAAAGTCGGTATAAACAATGAATTTTGAAGCGATAGTCACCATCTTTCTTTCTATCCAAACAACTAACTAGTTGTCACTCCCTGAGGAAGGAATTGAAAAAGAACCCACCAAATTAATAGAGAGAAGAAATGAAAAGACTGAATGAAAATAAATCATTTTCGTTAAATTACCTAAACAATACGGCAAATGGGTACTTAAAAATGTAACGAAGATGATGTATTGACAAGAGGTTGGAACATGAGGACGAGGTTGGAACATGACGACTGGAAGGTGACGACTATAACATGATGAGGAGACTGGAAATGCAAGGAGGAGCTAGAAATGCAAGGACCCTGGAGGAAGCTCGAAACGTGAGAGAGGACAGTGAAGGATGCTGGAAACACGAGAGAGCAAGACGGTGAAGGGGCCTAGAAACACGAGAGAGGAGGACTATGGAGGAGGAGGTAGGAAAGGCGAAAGAGGAGGACAATGGAGGAGGCATCAAAAGTGTGACAGAGGAGGATGCTAGGAGACAGATATTAGGTTTCATAAATGATAAATCGTCATTTTCAACACTGGAATTTGATATGCTTTCAATAAATTGTCGCTAACCTTTATTGCCCCTAATTGATCGCTTTAATTTGCCTTTGGTGACGATTCTAGAAATCGTCGCCAAAGGCTAAATATTTGGTGAAGTTTCTTCAAATTTGTTGCCAAATTTGTTTCTTTGCTTGACTTTTAGCGACGATTTTTACAATCGTAGCTAAAAATTTAACTTTTAGTAACTATTTTTTTTTAAATTGTAGCTAAATGTCAATATAAAAGTCATCACGAAAAGTAAACCTTTTAGCGAGTATTTTCCAAAATGTTGCTAAAAGATATACTTTTGGCAATGATTTTAAAAATCGTCGTCCAATATCGATCTGCAAGAAAAATATAACTTGTTCCTAGCTTTGTTATAGTGCGGTTTCTTATTTGTATTTTAAGACAACTAATGTAACAACAGAGATATTAACATTGAACTATTTTATGAAAAATTGAAAGTTAAGGAATTTTATTGCTTTTTTAAACTTCAGACTATAATTGTAAAATTATACAAAGTTTAATATTTTTATTATTAACCATTTTTTGGAGAGGTAGTAAGAAAAGATAACAAGAGGTGTGAACTAAGATCATTACAATTCATCAAGCATGCATTTTGATATATATGAAAAATTAGGGCTGTTAATTTAATATTTGTTAGTTTTATTTGAATTTAATTTATATTTAAATATGAACATGTAAGTAAGTAATTCGTTTAAATTTTGAATATACATTTAATAAATTAATTTATTATAAAAATAATTTGTATTTATAAATATAAAACAATATACATTTAAACTATATTCATTTTTTGTGTAACATGTAAATGATATAAATATATTGAAAATGTTATTTATCATTATAAAATTGAAAATTGTGTTTAAAGAATATTATGCTTAATAATTTGATATTTTGCAATAATTAATAATGAAATATTTTAATAACATAAAACTAGCAGCACATATACTCAATAAAAATTATATAATTATATTAGTAAAAATACTAATTTTATATTATATAATTACTTATATTATATAATATTTAAATAACAATACAAAAAGCACCAAATATTACTGTATAACATAACAATAAGATTTTCAATATGATATATTCCATAGATTTAGCAGCAGTTTAAAAGGTTGACTTATTTGGGAATCCCTGGATCTACGCTTATTTTCAACTCCTCGAAGCATTTTGTCGCTTACTACGCCCTTCCTCATCTTTGAGTGCTTAGTTATCCACTGTAAGTCTTTCTTCGTTTGAACCTCACCTTTAACTTTAAGGTTAAGGCTATGCCATCCTAAGGAGCTATCTTATTGTTATGTATATCATATTGAAAATCTTACTGTTATGATATTTTTTGCAGAACAGTATCGGTAACCACAACATCCTAGCTAGGTCACGAGGATTGAACCTGATCAGCTTTCTAATGTTCACCATGGAACTTCGCTTCTTTGCGAATACTCAACATCTTAGCTAGGTCACGAGGATTGAACCTGATCAGCTTTCAAATGTTCACCATGGAACTACGCTTCTTTGCGACCAATTGTTCTCAATGGTTACTCCACGTGAGTAAGTTTCTTCAGGTCTAAAGTTGGTCGCATCGTATAGAAAAAAAGGGGGGACCAAGCTTAAGCTGCACATCACCTAAACCTATGATTGCGTATCCAATCTAAGCACGCCATCTTCTGTTTGATTGGCAAACATAAGAACCACATTTTCAACACTTTAATTGTGCCACACTAGAATGCATTTCTTGGGCTCTCAGATTTCCACATTCCGCAAAGTCGTATTCTATAGTAAGAATGAAAGAGTCTGAAAAGAGGAAACACGAGTTGATTGTAAACTCGTATTCTACATTAAGAATGAAAGCGTCTTATCGCACATCATGCTCTTGGGAAATTGTTTGTTGTCTCTCTACGTACAATGAACTAACGAAGTACCTTCATACTAAGTTAGCTTGTCTGCAACCTAACATTTGATCCTAAAATAAAAATCTTGAAAGCATCAATATAATTAATCGGTTTTGATCACCGACAGAGGAAACGTCATTTAACTTATTAAATCTTCCACTATCAAAACTGCTCCCGAATATCTTGTTCTTTCTCTCCCTCAAGTTTCCTACTTTCTTCTCGGATCAAAACACCTTCTACATTCAATATTCTTTTTCTTCTCCGATCGAAACTACCCCATATATCATATATAATTACAAATGCCAGCTCAAAAGATGAACTCGTTAGCCGCCAAGGCAACACATTTAGGTGAGTTTTAAATAAACGTAGTTGTATAACATTGTAACCAGTCCCAGGAAGCTCCTCCTCAGAGACAGCGCGAGAGATGGTGGCAGAGAGCTCCGGTAGTAGAAGCACTACTACAAACCAGTTACCATACCCCATCAAGACGGTGGTGGTTCTGGTCCAAGAAAACCGTTCTTTTGACCACATGTTGGGGTGGCTGAAGACTATAAACCCTGAAATCAATGGTGTTACGGGCTCTGAGTCAAACCCCATCTCTACCTCTGACCCCAACTCAGCCACCGTTTTGTTCCACGAAAATGCTGCCTACGTCGACCCTGATCCAGGCCACTCCATCCAAGCCATTTACGAGCAGGTATTCGGGGTTCAGTGGAGTGAATCATCACTTTCCACTAAACTGACTCCTAAAATGAACGGCTTCGCGCAAAACGCAGAGCGCGAGCAGAAGGGCATGGCGCAGACGGTGATGAACGGGTTTAAACCGGATTCGGTGCCGGTATACAAGGAGTTGGCGAGTAACTTCGCCATTTGTGATCGGTGGTTCGCTTCTGTTCCGGCGTCGACGCAGCCAAATAGGTTGTATGTTCATTCAGCGACATCGCATGGGTTGACGAGCAACGACACTTCAAAGTTGGTCGCAGGATTACCTCAGAAGACTATATTTGAGTCAATAGATGAGGCAGGTCTTTCCTTTGGGATCTATTACCAGCACCCTCCCTCCACTCTTTTCTACAGGTAACCTTAATTCATTTCCTTTCTCTTTTTACCTTCTGTCCCAAGATTCATATATATATGTATGCACAATTGCTGCTAATTACTATATACACAAAATAATATGTTCCGAATTTCTTCACCTAAAATCAAGAGGTTGTATATATACTCTTATTTTTTATAGCTAGGATGAGATTCATTCAAAAGCAATCAACTATAAATTGTTTACTCGTCCTTCTGTTGCCGTCTATGTTAAATATCATGGGTCGTCGAGGCCGTGGAAGGTAGCTAACATTTGTTTTTTCTTGGTATATCCTCTTCCTTGGAAGCTAGCACAATTAATCGGGTTTTCCATTGTTGTTGTTAGGTGCACGCATTGGAGTGGTTGAGAACTGTTAATTGATTTCTTATATGACCATAACTGCTAGAAGATGTTGGCTAAATTGGTATGGGGACAAGAAGATAGTCCAAGTCTAATAATTAGTAGGATAGAATCAATTGTTTTATGAGTGGATAAGATTAAGATTTTAAGGTTTTTAAGAAGTCAAATTTTTTATTTTCATTTGTTTCTTATATGTTATAGAAAGTAACTCTATTATAATTAAAAAATAAAATTGTACAACAAATAAGAAATTTTATAAATAAAATGAAAATCAATTCATAATATCTTGAACCTCAAAATTTGAACTATTTTAATGGAAAATGTTGTTTCCACCTAATAATATTTTCATATTTAATTTAATCAAAGTACGTAATTCTTTTTGTTGTCATACACAAAATTAATTTTAAAAATATTGTACATGGAGTAAATAACGCCTTTTTGAAATTTAATTACCTATGTTGACATAATCCTAAAACTGAAAAGATAAACAAAATATCACAAAACTCCTTTAAAAATATACACTAGTTAAATTTTAAATTTCAAATAGCAAATTATATTACATTACAAACCATTGTAATAATTGAATGGATACAAACATAATTATAGTAAATTATGTAAATGAAAATTATTATCATCATAATTATAATTACCTTTAAGTACTAACTAATTAATTCTCAACTTGGTTGAGAGATTGAGATGGAAAGTTATATAATACAAAATATGGATGTCGACATATGTTTCTGTTTCTTGAAAAATTGGATTTCGACAGGTACAGAAATTATAATATTGTAGCTATATACTTGAAGCTAATGGAACAATCTCTGGACTTGGCAGGAACCTTAGGAAGTTGAAGTACTGGAAAAACTTCCACCAGTTTGATCTGGTCTTCAAAAAACACTGTAAAGAAGGGAAACTACCGAACTACGTGGTTGTGGAACAAAGGTTTTTCGACCTTCTGTCAATACCCGCAAACGATGACCATCCTTCACACGATGTCTCCGAAGGCCAGAAATTCGTGAAGGAAGTATACGAGGCTCTAAGGTCAAGTCCCCAGTGGAATGAAATTCTGTTCGTAATCTTATACGATGAACATGGTGGTTTCTACGACCATGTTCCAACACCCGTCAATGACATCCCTAGTCCTGATGACATAGTTGGCCCTTCCCCATATTACTTTAAGTTTGATCGCCTCGGTGTCAGGATTCCGGCCTTTTTCATATCTCCCTGGATTGAGCCTGGAACAGGTACACATTTCTTTTGGTTTTTTGGCATCAAAAACTGGCATGGACATTTCCTTACTTTTATTGTTCTGTATTTGTCGATACAACCTTTCTTCTTTGCTTGATTATGAAACTGTTGCTGACAATATGATATTGTTTGATATGAAACTGCAGTGTTGCACGGTCCTTCAGGACCGTATCTTACATCAGAGTTCGAGCACTCCTCGATAGCAGCAACAGTTAAGAAGATTTTCAACCTGAAAGACTTTCTAACTAAGCGTGATGCTTGGGCTGGTACTTTCGAGGGTGTTTTGACAAGAACCACCCCAAGAACAGATTGCCCTGGTAATTTATTATAGCCTCTACTGGTTCCTCTTATTAAATTGATTAAAAACATACTTGTCTAATGTAAAATTTGGGTATGAATTGAATTCTACTTTGATACAAACTACAGTTACTTTGCCGGAACCAGTAAAATTGCGGGACGGTGGAGCTATAGAAGGGTCGAAACTAAGCGAGTTCCAGGAAGAACTAGTACAGCTTGCAGCAGTATTAAACGGAGATCACAAGAAGGATATATATCCTGACAAACTGGTGGAAAGCATGACTGTAGCAGAGGCTGCTGCATATGTGACAAATGCATTCAAGACATATTGTGCAGAATGTGAGAAAGCCATTGATGGGGGAGCTGCTGGAGATGAGATTATTCTTCTATCAAAACTACTTACTGCGCCTGCTTCTTCTACTTCTTCACGCTCAAATTCCAAGTCTTTCCTTCAACGCTTTCTTTGTTGCTATGTTCCCTCTAATAATTGATTGTTTGCTACAGCTATTTGCATATGTAACCTTTTCGGATCCAAGAGGCGCGTACTTTATTTTAGCCACATTTTCACACCTAAAACATTATTGATTATTTATGAATGTCATTTGTTTGTAGTACTTGTATTTGATGTAGAAATTGCGTGTTGTATTAGTGGCAAAATTTATGTCCTTCAATACATCATTCTTTCAAGATTTAAGTATGATAGGTTTATGTTAACACTTTTCTACTCAAAGTGACAATCTCAAGCTGATATAAGTTAAAAGAGAGCTGCATAATTTTAGTTTTTTATTAACATTGGATGTGTTTATACACATAAAGAGATATAATTACTGAATGTGTTTATATACATAAAATAGATATATATAATTACCTTAAATTATGGACACAAATTGACGCTAAATAAGATATAGGAATGCAATCATCATCAGTAGAAGAAAATAAAAGGAAGATAGTCAGCGTTAAGGGGCTATTATAATTAGTTATAATTCTGTCATGAGTTGTTATCTGTTATGAGTTGTTAAAAAGTTCTTTAGATTCCAATGTAACAAACTAGATTTTAAATACTTTCTCGCTCATTCAGATGCTACATATACAGATACATTGTATTGCTTCTGACCATATGAATAAGAAATACAATTCAACACAATTCTTCTTCTTTTCAATAAAGCCTTGGCAGTGGAAACCAAGGACTAGTGTTTTGTTGTGGGGTGTAAGTGTATGTTTTCTGATGA
This sequence comes from Erythroxylum novogranatense, assembly GCA_029891385.1. Classification (NCBI taxonomy): domain Eukaryota; kingdom Viridiplantae; phylum Streptophyta; class Magnoliopsida; order Malpighiales; family Erythroxylaceae; genus Erythroxylum; species Erythroxylum novogranatense. Next base: position 29,417,809 of record CM057229.1, on the reverse strand, counting down.
ATCATACCATATTTGTGTAAAACAAATTGTGTATTACTCCCGGTGAATTTTGCCCTATTATTAGTGCGAATCTTCTTGACATGTGTGTTAAATTGTGTGCAAGCCAATTTGAGGACCCCTTCAATTAAATGAACAACCTGATTCTTGCTTCTAAATAGAATTGTCCAAACGACTCTAGTGAAATAATCTATAATGGTTAACATGTAACTATCACCAGTTAAAGATTTTCGTTTTTATGGCCCCAAGCAAACAATGTGTAACAATTCAAAAGGTTTGATTGATTGAATGCTGCTGTTACAAAAAGGTTTTCTAGCTTTGCTTTACCTTGTGATAAGTATCACAAACAATTATCTTATTCGAATGGGGAAAGTTACAAACATGCCTCAACTTTTTCTTAGGCAAATGTCCTAATCGTCTATGCCAGAGTCCAATATTACCTTCCTAGGCTATTGCTTACATTAAAAACAGAATCAGAATTACTGCTAAATTGTTGCAATATTGAAGGATTGAATGAGGGTTGAGTAATGCAATATAAAGCATTGATTAAAATCCCAACAACCACCATGTCTTCATAATTCTGGTCCTATACATGGACACTCAAGCATTGATCCCTAAGTAATTTGCTAACTGATAGTAAGTTATGCTTAAACTGCGGCACATAAAGCACTTCTGATATCTTAAACCCTGAATTGAAAACTACATCTCCTATGAGTCATAATTTTGATTGAACCATTTGGTAGATATACACACTTAGGAAAATGCAGCTTTTCAATATTTTTCATACGAGACAATGAATTACTTATATGTGTTGTTGCCCCTGAATTTATAATCCATGATTCAAAACTTATAGATCAGATATGGAATGAGACTTACCTACACAGGCTCCTGCAAATGCAGTGAAATCGGCACCACCTAATCCACAATCTTGTATCATTTTTTCTTTTAGAATTTTTTGAGCACAATTAACTGTATATCTTGATTGCGATTTTGCTCTATATATAATTCTAAATCTGATTCTTCCAATGGTGTTTGTACCTCGTGAGTTAGATTTGCTTGAACTATAGATTTTTCAGGTCTCGTGAACTTCTTGCCTTTATACCATTCAGGATAACCATTCAAACTGAAGCATTCTGATCTTTCAAGTCCCCCTTTCTTGCAAAATGTACAATATTTTCGAGTGAAGCTTTACTCCATGCCACTTGCTTGCTTAAGCTTTGCTCCATGCCATTTGCTTGCTTAATGTTTCACCAACAAAAGTGATAAATTGGAAGAGTCCTTATCAAGTTTTGCATTTTAAAAAAACCTAATTATACTCAGTTCAAGGTTTTTCATTATTTGGAGTATATGATGAATGTTAATCCTCATAAAGACAAGTTTGTTAATAGGGCTTTTCCAGGGGTATACTTAGGAGGATCTCCAGGATAAAAGGGGTGGAAAATATACAACATGAAAAAGCACTAAATTAGTGTGTCTCGAAATGTGAAAATTTATGAGGAACAATTTCCTTACCTGTCAAGTTACACTCACCCTCACCAAGATGTGAATGATTTCCACCCATCCACTGTCTTACCAAAAAGTTTCAATGTCGATCCAAATAGCAGTTATTTTCTTCTATGTGTTTTCATCTAAAAAGCTTAGATAAGCTATGGTTAGAAGGAGCTATGCTCACGCTTGACAAACACAAGAAGAAGAAGGATCTAGATCTAATGAAGAAGAAAGGACCAGAAATGTGGATCAACGATTAGATCCATATGTTGAGGACACCACACATATCAGATGAGGAACACCACAGTACAATCGTTAATCAACAAATAGCGACAATCTAGGTTTGATCCTTGTAAGTTCAATGTTAAACGGGAAAATTTTCATTTCATGAAAAAGAACCATGCTATTAGCATTGAGTGCAAAAAGGCAAACAAATTTCATTTTAAAGGATGATGGACTAGATGTTGACTCAAATGAGTTTGCACAGTGGAAAGAATTTGATGATTTGGTTTTTTCTTGGATCATAAATTCTTTATCAAGAGAATTGACATTTGTTTTTCTGTTTGCTCATTCTTTTAGGGAATCATGGAAAGCAATTGAACAAAGGTATAGAGAAAGTAATGGCCCTCTTATTTTTCATCTTCGAAGAGAGATTTGTGGATCAAGGCAAGGAAGTCTTTCCATAGTGGATTTTTTCAACAAAATTAAGAGAATGTGAGATGAATACGCTGTGCTGAAACCTACAACAACATGTAGATGTGGAGGCTCACGAATCATAGCATAGGAGATCTGTCAAGACGAGCAACTCATGCAATTTCTTTGGGGCTTAAATGCAGAATTTGATCATGTTAGGGAGCAAATTTTACACATGGATCCTCTTCCATCGGTACATAAGGCTTATTCGATGCTTTTGAAGATTGAAAAATAGAGAGATGCGATTGTAGAAATACAAAATGACGCCAATGTTGTTGCCTCAACTACTAGATTTAATGTTGGAATTATGCCCATGACCCAATCGTTATGTAATAGATTGAACAATTTAGTTTTGAAATTATTAACTTCGTTTAATAAAATGGCAAATATTTTTATCATATTATGTTTATTGTTTTTATTCTAATATGATAAGTTCTTGATTAAATTTATATACTTGCCATCATAATGGAGATTATGATAATGTGAGTCAAGTCTTTAGAATTTAATCTAAAAACGTTCTTGATCATAGGATCATCAAACAAGGACTTTAATGATCCGGTTAGATCAATATATATGTGATAGTTTCTATTGGATAGACATTAGTGGATCTCATTTACTAAGTTACATATATAAATGATGCATATAGAGATATGATCATTGAACTGACCAAACTGAGAATTCTCAATGGTTAATATTATCTATAAACTGTCAAGTGGAATATTCTCATAAGAATTTAAATGTATATTTTTCCTTTGACCTGAGATCATCATAGTAATCAATAGGTTACTTAATATGTTTTGATGTCGGACACCTAGTGTGTAAAAAGAATGGGATCCATCGACTCTAAGTAATGAGTTTGAACTCTATGTTGTCATTGATCTTAATGATTGTTGCAAGACCTTGGCCAGGGCGATTGAATGAGTGAGAAAAAGGAGTTTTCTAAGTCATTCACTAATCATTAATGATCGACATGTAACATAGTTGGTTATCTAATAAGGTTTGACAGTTAAACCATACCTTAGGATAATCCAGAGTTGTAATGATAGAAGGTAATTATACATTATCCTTAACTAGGTTATATTTTTGTAAGGTTGTTACTTCACACTATCCGGTCGTTGAGGAGTGTTGCTAGACGCCAACCTTGATTAGTAATTAATTAGATTAATTACTACCGGCTTAGTGATGAATCTATGTGGTCACACACTTACGAATGTAATATTTTCCGTTTACGATTATTTAATTTATTATGAGATAATTTATTAAATAATCTATATGACATATTATTATATTTTTTGCTAGCACAGAAAATATAATTAATATTAGAAATTCTCTTGTATAAAATAAATGAATAAAATAAAATAGTTTTATTTTATTTCATTTTAGAAATAATAACAAAATAAAATAGTTTCATTTTATGTTATTTTATAAATAATAATAATAATTTATTCAAAAATCAAAATGAAAAAGAAAGTTTCGTTAACTTGCATTTGGTGGTTATTGTTTTGGTTTTGGTTTTAACCAAAACAATAACGAAACGTTGCAAGGATGTGTGTAAAAGGCTTTGCATAAAGTGTTGTGTATAAAAAGGTAAACACAGAGACTTACGGAGATATAGAGATACCTTTTCACATTGTTTTAAGAGTAAGAGAAAACAGTAAAGTGAAGTGAAACTCTTTGTTTGTTTCGTAAAGCATACGTGAACAAAACCATATAGAGGGAAACATCAAACATAGATTTCTTTGTTTTTGTGCGTTGATAGAAAAACAAAGATACAGATATTCATTGTTTTTGTACGTTAGAAAGAAAACAAAGATATAGAAATATTCTTTGTTTTTTGTTCTTTGTATTGAAATGTAAACAAGAGAAAAAGGTAGAAAAATTGTTTTCTCTGCTCTTGAAGAAAGGGTTCTTCAAATTTATCCATAGCCATATCAAGTGTTGACAGCGGAACATATTTTTTGGTATGAAAAATATAGAGGCTTCATATTTTCGATGTTTTGAATCGAGTAATCGTCATTTTCAGGTATTTATTTTACCTATTCTTATTATTAATTAATATGTTGTTAAACGTAATAGATAGCATATGATTGCAATTTTTAATTTTCGTTGCGTATTGCAATCCATCATTTAGAACAATCATTTTGACCATAATAATAACAAGAAAAACACTAAAAAAAGCAAGAATAAAGAAGACAAATATTGTATTTTTCTTGAAGCATCGTTGGTTTCATGGAAATCAAAGAAGCAAAATACTATTAACAAAAGTTTAGCAGAGGCTGAATACTGTGCTATGGCTACAACCTTTTGTGAACTAAAATGGTTGACATATCTTCTTGGGGAGTTTAAACTTAATCCTACCCTGCCTATATCCTTATTTTGCGATAATCAAGCTACTATTCACATAGCAGCTAATCCTGTTTTTTACGAGCATATGAAACATGTCGACATTAACTGTCACACTGTCAGGGAGCATCTGGTTTCAGGATTTATTAACACACCTTATGTTTCTTCCTCTAGTTAAATTGCTGATTTACTTACCAAGCTTTTAACTTTAGCACAAATGCATGTAGGGTTAGCCAAGATGAAGATATTTCAATGTATCTTGAGGAGGGGGTGTTGGGTAAGGGGTATGAGAATAAATCAATAGGAAAGGAATGAATGATAATAGTCAGTTATTTATTATGCTTGATTGAATAGTTTTTTCATATCCAAGTTTTAGGTAATAGTTCATACCCTCTATATGTGGGAGGAATGGTTTTAATTCCTACAAATACTAATATTTTTAAATTAAATTTAATTAAAATATATTTAATTAAAATATATAATATAATATAATATAATATAATATAATAAATTAAATTAAATTAATTAAGATAAAATATAATTAATTAATTAAAATATAATTAATTAAGAAATAAAATAATTAATCAAAATAAAATCTCATTAATTAATTAAAATATAATTAAAATCTAATTAATTAAGATATAATTAAGATAATTAATTAGTTAATTACAATGTAATTAATTAAAATATTATTCATTAATTACTTAAAATATAACATCATTTACATTATTAGAGGAATGTAAATTGTATTAAATTATATTTCTTGATTTTACTATAGCAATGAAATGATAGATATTATAGTTGTGTCGATAAATTGCACAATATTTTGGATGATTAAATTATATTTTGAGGATATTATGTAACTAATGATATATTAACGCATGAAAATAATAGAGTATTTTTTCTTCAAGAGCTATTTAAAAAGAAAACCGCAATATACTTGATTTTAAACATTCCGTCGTTATAAATAGGGTGTATAAATTAAAATAATCAATTAAAATATATTTAAAATTTGGTATAAATAAAATTTTGACAAATTTTTATTTGTCAACATTTTAACAAACTAATCATCATTAATGGTAATGGTAATCATTTCTTTATCTTAACCAACCATAATAATAATAATAATTATATCTATTCCTATTCTTCACTATATTCATTTCTATTTTATTCTCATTGTCTTTTGTAAAGCAAGTGCTCTTTTTTTCTAGGAAATGGTGGAGCAACCAAGGAGAATAAAATAACTAGTAATAAAGTGACAAGTAAGATAGCAACTAGCCCAATCTGAATCATATATAATATGCATAAAGATGAAAATCAATCTTTAAGGGTAGAAAAATACTTTGGGTAGGAGTAAATTTGAAAAACGCAAGATGCGAAAAGCTACGACCTGAGGCCTATGTCATGACTAATTTAAATTGAGACAGAATATGGACTGAATAAAAAAGTTCTAATAAGGTGATGGTTAAATATACGAGTCTCCCAACGAAACAACGATACACACTAGGATTATCAAGCAGAGCACAATCAACAAATGCTAATTTGTGATTCTGCTCCATGAAAAATAATATAAGTTTTGTACGAATCATACCGACCTCTTACAAAAGATGCAACGTATATTTCCATTGAGATAGGACAATACCCTTAGGAGAGACCCAAGGAAGTATTTAAGGGGACTGATATCTTTAATGTGATACCAAGCACCCAAATAACTTTAAGAGCAAAAGTATGATTGGTGTTATTTCTAGTGATGATGACATTATCAATATATACAAGCAAGGCAGTAAAGGAGGTGCCCTTGTAGTATAAGAAGAGTGAAAAGTCTATCGTAAATTGAGTAAAATTAACTTGAAGAATTGCGAAAGAGAATTTTGCATGCCACTACCGAGACACCCGTTTTAAGCCATAAAGAGATTTATATAGTCTACATACATAGTGATCAGTAGAGGGAAAGTAACTAGTTGATGGTGTCATGTAAACTTCTTTATCAAGATTGCCATTTAAGATGGCGTTATGAACATTTATTTGATGTAATTCCTATCTTTCACTACTAATAATTTTTTAATGGCGATTAGTTTGACAACCTGTGCGAAAGTTTCAATATAATCAAGATCTTCCACTTACGTGTATCCTTTGGTCACATAACACGACTGCAAGAAATAAAATAAACAAAAATATAGAAGTTAAGGACCATATCATTGGAAAAGCTAATTTAATCACTAACCTATGAGATGTAGATGAATGAATTACATGAAAAGGAGCTTACTTCAACAAGAAGAGGTGATTTTTAAAGTCTCTAAGGAGAAGGAAAATTATATATAAGACCTATATAAGTGTGAGCGACGAGGATGAGCTATACACGGGAAGTGAGGCTATGAGAGGCGCAACTTTCTTTTAGCTTAAGCACTCCATTTTGAATTGACCAATTTGTGGTCCAATAGGAAGCATTCTTTTGTGTTATGTCTCTATTATTTTATTACTTTTTGTTTCCTAGGAGCATTGTGACTGACCCCCATGCAGATGAATAATTTTTGGTGATTGAGTTAATTATTCTCTTCTCTCTCTCTCTCTCCCTCTATGTGCCTTTGTGTGTGAGTGTATTATGTCATTTTAATAGCATATTAATGACTATTATCAAGTAAATTGCCATAACTTGATGCGCTTTATGTTTCAACAAAATTAGGGACATGTGGATTTATATTTACCTAAGAATTTTTTTTAAAACTTGTCCTTACATTAAAATTGAGTTTTATTTTTGTGTTCATTTTTTAATTAGATTTATAATTAAATGCATAAATCACTACAAGAAATCAGTATTTTACCGACGGAACTTACCGTCAGTAAACAAGAGATTTCCGTTGGTGGAATTAATCATCGACAGAATTTGGTGGAGCAAAAGTCGGTCGGTGAACTGGCCGAAGCTAAAAATATCGACCGACATTTTTCGTCGCAATGTTACGACGGAATTAACGACCGAACTATTATTGTCGGTATTTATTTAACGACGGAATGACAAGTAAGAATCTGTCGGCGAATTTTTTCTACGGTCATTTAGTCCGTCGATGATGCGAAGTTATCTTCCACAACATTTTCCGATGGTATGTTATACCGTCGGTAACTATGCTACATTTTCCAACGGACATTTGACCGTCGATAATAACTGATTATAATTTTTTTTTGACCTTTTTGTTGTTATAATAATAATAATATTATATATTAACTTTATTAATTTGTGTTGCGTTAGAATAATGAATAATGAGAAAATTAATAATTAATAAAACATAAAAAGAAATTAATTTATTAATTAAAAAATCAGTGTTAACAAATCTCTTATGTTTTTTAATTGAAAACACATGACAATGTTATGGTAATTATTGTCGTAATGATCATGGATGTTCGTAATCGTGTCCCCCCCTCTTTAACATTTCCATCTCCGCCTAAGCTTAGCCATCTCCTCCGCATGTCTTTGTTTGTCCTCGCCATCCGCTCCATCTCCGCCTCATCTTAGTAAGCCGCTCCATCTCCTCTCTCATCTTAGCTGCTTGCTCCATATGCTCCAACGACTCTTTGATCTTTGAAACCTACTCCAGCTCCGCTCTCAGCTGTTCTGTCATCTGCAGACTAATCTCCTCCCTCACCTTAGCTATGTCCTCCATATGCCGGTGATGTTGAGTAACCAGTTGCTCATTTTGATTAGCTAGCTGTTCCCTTAATGAGTCCATCAGGTCCCGGAGCTCTTTACACATCATGAGATTGAGATGGTCGAGAGTGATGTCTGCTGTACTAGAAAGGGAAGAACGCGAATAATGTGTGTTTGCATATGAGCCAAAGCCAAATATTCTTCCACGACGGTCCCAACCACCACGACATCAAGATATGTCTCGAGTCAATTCCATGTGTTGTTCCTCCCGAGATTGTCACGGATATTTTCAGATTTGATCATATTAGGAAACAATCTTTACATTAGTAAATAAGGTATAATTGTTCGAAATTATTAAAATATGTTAATTTCAATCGACATTCACTTCTACATCGATCGTTGATGAAGGTGACACCATCATGTTTCTTCGTAGGTGTGCACAATACCGTGATAGTGTAGGCTTCGTGCCCAATGCCTTTTCCTACACGTATAACTTAAATTGTCAGATGTTAACTAGTATTTAAAAAAATTTCGCTAGAGTTTCCTCTGTATATATGATATTTGCCCCCTGTTCAAAAATGAAAATAACTTCACACAGCCATATGGCACCAGACATTTATATCATAATCACATTCAATAGAGCAAAGCAAGATATATGGAAAATTGACATGAGAAATTAGATACTTACTAGTCTATGTGCATGCTCGTTGTGGGTAATTGATCCTCCCGTATGCACTGCAAGACTCGGGCCCCCCGACCCTCCACGTCTGTTGGCCGAATTACGCTCAGATATGGATATTGCCGCAGGTGATGTCCAATATTAAGTCCAATGAGTCCAAATTTCATCCGAAATATAACGCGGGCGTGCACCAACCTTGCGTATTTGATTAATTAAGTCGCGATAACGTATGCGAGCTTTCTTCTCCCATTGTTTATACATGATGGCGTCGAAACGAGAATCCCAAAGAAAATTCTTTTCAAATAAGATGAGTAAGAATAACAAAAAGTTAAAATGTTGTATGAACATTATGAATATAAAGCAATGTAACAAGAAAATAACTATGATTTCTACCTCAAACTCTTGAAAGTATAATTGCTTTGTGGTGTCAGCTAAATTTTTCCACACATAACCCTCTGGTTCAATTCTTTGCTTGAACGAGGAAGTCATATTTCTTGAAATTGGTCCAGACGGAACCAACCTAACATGTAAAGTGATGTTATCCTATGTACATATTGGTAAAATTCCATGTTGATAATAAGCAAATAGTGAAGTGCTTTGAGTTCACTTACTGGTCATTGACAATAGAAACAAACTTTCTTCTATCAGGTCCCTCAGTGCCAGGCTGACGGACATCTCCTGCTTCCGGTTTGCAGGTGTTGGACGATATATGCGTTGGGGAAGGGGATGGTGTAGGCTGAGAAGCAATTGGTGATGCCTCAACTGCAACTCCCGGCACAAGAGGTGGAGAAGGTGCGGTTGATTGTGACGAACTACCTTCACTGTAAGTTCCCCCCAACATGGATCGAAACCTGGGTCGTATGACCTCACGTTGTCTCTTCGGTCCCATTCTTTTCTTGAAATTCAATTTCGCACAATTCTCTACATGTACAACTAATAATTTGAAAGCAATATCAAACACAACACATACAGAAGAAACTATGGCAATAAATGAAGGTTAACAAATTGTTATCAACCATAAATGAACGTTAACACTAATATCAAATATGCACTATTTAACCTTGTCTTACAGATACAACAATAAATCAACGTGAAGGCAAAGTGTAATAATGTCTGGTAGTACAAAAGCACATTGATCGATTCAATTTTTTTGATTCCATATAACATGGGTGTCGGTAAAGGTGAAAGAGTCCCCAATGTTTGGGTTCCCGAGAAGAGTTGTCGCACGTTCAAACGCACCAATGGAAACAGTGAAACTTCGTCCACCTGTTGTGCGTTGTTGATCACATTCTTGCAATAACATTGCAGCTATGTCTATATTTGTTGAGGAAACAGTAAATGAGTGCCCAGTCTTAGAATGGAAGACTTCTTCTCCGGATGAACTACTTACAGGAACAAATCTACCTAAAATGTAATCAGTGAAGAAATGTTGAAACCGTGATATGAAAAAACCATATAAGTAACGAAAACGGTGAGGTTTGCGGTATAGTAGAGGAGTTGACAATACTCGATCTTCCTATTCCGTTATAAGCTGGCGTGACATTGTAGTCACCTTTATCGGCATACATGTCCTCTTTGAGTTTATAGGAAGCTTAAACATGTAAGATTGACAATAAAATGATAATATATTTGATAACTTTAATAAATGTTATTAGAGGTTCAAAACACGAAAAGAGTCGACGCGCAGATCATACTAAAAACCTTCAAGTAACAGATCGGTCATCGAAGGCAAATGATTGGTAATATATGATGGAGCGAGATTTGAAATAGTTTTGCTTCCATGGGATGGGACAATTTTGCCACATTCCTCCCAACTGAAAGAATTGTTGCCGTCTGGAACCAATCGTCATGTCGACATTCCTTTCCAAAGAAATGCAGTGAAAACCCAAACATAATATAATTTAATGAAAAAAAGGTTACTATTTAAGTTCAAATATGCAATTACAAACACAAGTCATTCGCTATCAACACTTAAAGGTAAATTACAATCATCTTCTTCTTCAGAAGAATAAGAATCAAATTCCGGCTGCTCGTCGGATCGCATACCCTCGTCATCCTCTCCGGATGAAATATCGACAAATTCGTTTGATGGATCGTTCAAAGGTTCATTATCGTCAAACGTAATAGATGCAATGATAAATGTCACATCTTCCTGAAACGCCTCACTTTCAAGACTATGCTCTCCTCTTCTATGTGACTCGTAAAAACCTCTAGGTTTAACTTTGCAAACCGCTAACCAATCTGCCTTATCTCGTCAGAAGCTCTAAAAGGGATGTAACAAACCTGTTTAGCTTGCACAGCCAAGACGAAAGGTTCAAATTGACGCAATCTTATTCGGTTATTGATTTCAACTAAATTGTATTGTGTATGCACCTTTACTCCAACATTTGGTGTCGGGTCATACCATTCACATTTAAATATCACACATCGCTTGACTGGCAGTGCAGGGTATTCAACTTCCAATATTTCTATAATTTTTCCATAGTAATCCATCATTTCTCCCTGTATTGCAACCCCACTGTTTATTGTTGACATGTTATGTCCATGACATTCTGTATGATATTTGTACCAATTAATGAAATACACCAGGTACGATTTAACAGTTCATAGAGGTCCCTTTGCAATATCAGCAATCATCTTGTTCTCGATTGGATTGTCTAAAGCCTAAAAAAAAAATTTGGCATTGCAACGAATTTAGTTTCATGAAAAAAGTAAAATATAACTTCAAATTATAATGAAGATGCATTGTAAGTGAGAACTTACATATCTCTCAAACCATCGAGGGAAGTGTTTCCCAACTTTTTTATTTAAATCATCTTCGGTCATACCCGACATTATCTCCCGTAATAATGTCTCGTACAATCTAAATACAGAATGACTATTTTAAGGGATGAAGATGACAGAAAGGTAAATACTGAAATATTCATGTGCAACTTACTGCATGAAAGGCAAAAGCTCTTCATAGTTCAATACAATATAACCATGTGCAGCCTCGATCTCTTCCTCAGTTAACATTCTTCTTGTCGCACGCCCAGATGTTCGTCCAGAATATGAAAAGATGGACAAGTTTCCATCCGCATGAATTGTTCGTCCACCATCGTCATTACGAGAAACTTTTCTTGCTCTTGTGTTCACATGCGGATCAAAATAATACCCACAAAACATACTCGCTTCCTCCACTAAATAGGCATTACATATGGAACCTTCAACTCTAGCTTTGTTTTTAACATTTTTTTTAAGTGATGCAAATACCTACAAGAACCAAATTACTTATTAGAACACATTTCACAAAGCTTGTAACTGGAACACGGTAAGTAATATTTGTCTACTTACCGCTCAAATGGATACATCCATCGATATTGAACTGGACCGGTAAGTTTTGCCTCGTGCGCTAAATGCACAAGTAGATGCTCCATACAGTCAAAGAAGCTAGGAGGAAAAATGCCTTCTAATTTACACAAAATTACGGGAATTTCATGTTCTAATTTTTCCATCTCACCAATGTTGATTTCAACCGAGGTTGCTTTTAAAAACAAACTTAACTCGTTATAGCTTCCCATACCTTAGAAGGTAACAACTCTAATGCAATTGGGATAAGCCTTTGCATAAATACATGAGAATCATGACTTTTCATCCCAAATAATTTGTACTTTCTTAGATCCACACACCTAGCCAAGTTTGAAACATATCCATCAGAAACTTAACACTTTTCAACCATTCACATATAACCTCCTTCGCCTCCTGTCCAAAGTGTAACATGCTTTTGGGTATTTACTCGCGAAGATCTTTATGTAACTCATTTCTTTTGCAAAAAGTTACAAATCACTCGTGATTTTGCATTGTCTTTGTCCTCCCTCAATGTTCATTATGGTATTGAACAAGTTGTCAAAGATATTTTCTCAATGTGCATCACATCTAGATTATGACGAATCAAATTCGCTTTCCGATATGGCAAATCCCAAAAATACTTCGCTTCGCCAACCAAAGTTCGACTAATGGTTGAATTAATATCATCGGCCTCTAATTCGCCACTTTCAAAGAACCCTAATTCTTCAATTTCTTGCAAGACCTCTTCACCGGATGTTATCGAGGAGGCGGGTCGTGAACCCGCCCTATTTTTCTAAACTTATATTTATTGCGCCTAAACGGATGATCTGCAGTAGAAATTTCCGTGATTGTCAAACCAACATATTTTCCTCCATTAAGCGATAAAACGCATCGTAATCATCATGGATAATAAGGATTAAGTTAACGTCCCCCAGAATTGACCATCCAGATAACATGGCAAATGCTGGGAAGTCACTAATTGTCCACATCAAAGCTGCTCTCAGCACAAAATTCTGTTTCTTAGATACATCATAAGTTTGAACACCATATTCCTAAAGGTGTTGCAATTCAGATATCAATGGTTGTAAGAACACATCTATTTTTTGCTTCGGATTTTTTGGACCTGGGACAATCACGGTCAAGAACATATATGCCGCTTTCATACACATCCAAGGAGGCAAATTATAAGGAGTTATGATAATTGGCCACGAAGAATATTGCTGTCTAGATTGACCAAATGGTTGAAATCCATCTGTTGACAAACCCAACCGAACATTTCGACTGTCAACCGCAAATTCCACATGCGTGTCATTAAAATGTTTCCATGCCAACCCATCTGATGGATGAGTCATTACTCCATCTTCCTGTTTGTGTTCAGCATGCCATCTTATGTGAGACGCAGTCACACCAGAAGCAAAAAGCCTTTGCAACCTAAGAGTGAGAGGAAAATAATACATTCGCTTCCAAGGAACTAATTTCATTTCAGAGAACGTGTTTCGCCTTAAACCTAGGTTGATCACAAAATTTGCCTCGCTTTTAAGTTAATATCGCCTCCCAATACAAGATACATCCCAATCGACAACAAATCAATTTTTCCACCGCAACCCAAGACCACGAATAAGTTTCTTCATGTTGTAAAAACTATCAACCATTGTATGATCAGCTGGCAATGATTCGTTGTACCACTCAAGAATTTTATCAAAACTGCGATCCGAAATATGACCTTCACTCTTTATGTTCAATATGCGAGCGATTGATGACAATCGAGTCATTGTCTCACAATTTGGCCACAATTCTCGATCACCGATCGTAGTAAGTCGAAGAATTGTTTTGCCTGTTGGTTAGGTTCTTCGTCAACATTGTCCCTATTTGTCTCAAATGTATGACCGAGTCCATCGTGCACCATTTGCCTGTAAGAGTTTTCCGGCCCATCACCAAAATGTCTTCCATATCCATCCTCAACGTCTTTCTCATTTAAGTTCATAGACATAGGTTCTTCAATTCTCCTTGAAGTGCTAGCAACCAAGGGTTCCCCATGTCGGGTCCACTGAAAATAGTTCGAAACAAACCATTTTCTCAACAAATGCAATTGAACTTCGTCAACCAACAGGAAACATTTGTGCTTGCACTTTTTACATGGACATATGATCTTTGGCCCATCCATATATGCACGTTGCGAACAAGCATAATGAATGAACGCATCAACTCCCACAACAAATTCAGGATTAATGAAACCATCGCCGGTTAAACGTCTATACATCCAAGATCTATCGTTGGAACTCATAACTGGAGAGCTGTTATTCTACAAGATCAAATCCAAAGTTATGCATCTAAGTTAGGCACATATCTACAAACCAAGTCATAACAGACATGTGTTATAACATGAGTCCCTAACGTTTCATGTCGGAGCTAAGCTACGGAAATATTTATACTTTGAACACAACATATATGATCATAGATATATATGTAATCACATTGTGGTTGACCACAATGTGATGTTCAATGGATAGTCAATATGAATCAGGCAATAAATTTAGTAACGAAAGCATAATCATTGACCGAAATTGAAATGCGAAGAAATGTTCCTGAAAGATGATAGAACGGGCAATGTAGAAAGACACGGGCGATGAAAATGATAGCGCTGTAATGAAACCCTACAATACAATCTGTCAAACCTTGATTGGACATATTTTACGCAAGGCATGACATAACATACTTAATGCTAAACATTTATCATCCTCACATAATTACACTAACGCGCTCATGTTCTAATTTAAGCTCTTTCAATAGGACGAGGATCCTATTGAAATTTTGGCAGCATTTCTCCTATAATTTGGACACCCCCTTAAAAAATAAGGGTCCCCTGAAAAAGAAACACACTTCTATCTCAACCAGTAATCACACCTCAAATTCACTATCCGGCCAACATGTGCGTTTTCAAGTTTCACGCATTTGCAGGACATCAATAAACGGTTCAGGACATGCGGTGGGAACAAGATTTGCCGATCATTAATTGCCGATCATTAATCAAGCGATAAAATTACTAACTACAAGATAGGCAATCGACCGTAATTCAAATGCGATAAATGTTCTGCAGATATTACCACCAATGCACAATGTAAGGGGCAATGAAGATGATAAATCTGCAATGAAATCCAACATTAAATTTCTTCAAACCGTTTTTTTAAATTAACTATTACACAAGGCATGATATATTATACTCAATGCATCTAGTTTATATGCAATGGATAACCCAAAAAAGGTTACAAGCTTTCATAAAAGATTCAAGGATTTATATGCAATGGAACTCATTTCAATTAAACATATCCGAAGATTGGCAAACTTCAATCTTCAATTTAAACTGAAATTTGATACGTTTTATAAAGTGATTGCCAATGTCTTGGTGGCAAAAGGTGAATATATAACCTTAAAGAATCAAAACTAAAAATTGTTAAGAGATGTTACATGGAGATGGTGGTAGTACTACATTATCTTCATGTTTCATGAGTTTACCTATTAAGATTCAAGTTTGTGGTCTGCATAGATAATATTGGTAACACTTCTTTTAGGATCCAACAGAAGTTATCTATAAAGTAAACCTAGTGATAAGAGTTTCTTGTTGAATATGACAATTTGTGTGAGTTAAAGGTAGAAAGACATAACAAAGTAGCTGATGAATTGAGTAGAAAAAAGTCTTTGTAACTTTGAATATTATCACTTGAGTATAGTCAGAATTATTGGGGAAAATAATAGCAATGATGCCTTTATATGCCACCTAGAGTAATATAATTTAATAAGTCAAAGATGATGTTATACAAAGATTTTGGTTTGATGATGATAGGTCATTGAATCAAATAAAAGTAGCTAAGTTGCTTCTTAGTTCAGACATTAGAAAATTTTAAGTTTTAGGAATAATTACATATATGTATTCACTATTAAATGTCTGACTCAAGTTGTAAATGTTAATTATATACAAATTACATATGAAGGACCATAAACTAACTTACACAATTTAAAGCCTTCAAAATGACTTAAAAAGGTAAGTTAATAAAAATTAGATTATTACACCTTTTTAAGTTACGGTGAATGTTAATTAGAAGACATCAAATACAATTTCAGGAACATGTCATACTCAATGCACGACATTTATCATCCTCACAAACTTAAACCATCAACTAATATCCTAAATGATTTTCATAATTGTAAGTCACTTCCAAAATAAGATCAGAAGTTAAAACTAATGAGCTCATATTCTCATTTAACCATTTAACCATCATGTACTACGATGATCCTATTGAAATTTCGGCAGCACTTCCCCTATAATTTGGACATCCCCCTTATGATATAAGGGTCCCCCTGTAATTAACAAACAATTCTATCTCAACCAGTAATCACAACGCAAATTACCTCTCCATACTACATGTATGTTGTCAACTTTCACATCATGCAACTCATCAAATACACGATTAAGGGAAATGCTATGGGAAGTTCATGTACACCCACATGAATCAAGAGCAGATAACAACAAAAGAAAAGCGGTTAAGCAATGACCTCAATCAAGTGCGTAGAAGTTCTCATCAAGCACGAATCGCAGATGAAGATGATCGCTCGCAATGAAAACCAACAATAGTGTCATTCATTGCTCAATTAGAAAGCAAAATGAATATTGCTTAAGATAGGATTAAGCAAGGTTTAAGGTTCAATTAAATGCACAACCACTTTCGGCGACGGTAACGCTATTTCGGTCAGTATTTCCAAGATTGGCAAATTTCAATCTTCAATTTAAAGTGAAAATTGATACTTTTTGTAAAGTGATTCGCAATGTCTTGGTGCAAAAAGGTGAATTTATAAGATTAAAGAATCAAACCTAATAAATGTTAACAAATGTTACATGGAGATGGTGGTAGTACTACATTATCTTGATGCTTGATGAGTTTACCTATTATTGGGGAAAATCATAGCAATGATGCCTTTATATGACACCTAGAGTAATATATTTTAATAAGTGAAAGATGATGTTATACAAAGATTTTGGTTTGATGATGATAGGTCATTCATAAAAAAAATGTTGCTAAGTTGGTTCTTAGTTGAGACATTAGAAAATTTTATATTTACCATTCTCGTTAATAGTTTTGATATTTTATCGTATGTTTAAAGAATAATTAACGATATGTTATCACTTCTAAAATTTTATAACAACTCAGATATATTCTTAATGCTTTGATATTTATAAATTAATCCTTAATGTAAAATAAAATAAGAAATCATGATACACAATGTTAGTTCTAAATTGAATTGTCAACTAAAACTAACTAACCCAATCGATATTCAATAGAAACAAAAGCTAGTTTTTATATCTTTTATCCATGGCTCTTTAAGAAATTTCAATTAAAGGTAAGAAATAACAAATGTAGTTGAACTTATGTTATTATAATATATATTCACATTATAATATAAACTTATTTCTTGAATTAGATTTCATCTTTCTATTGTAAGAATTTACATCTATCATTATTCAAGCCTTTGAAGCATTAATATTAACAAGTAGAAATATGGATTGTTATGGGGTAAAAGTATACGAACAAGTGTGAAACTTAAATTTCCACATGAGAATACCATATCCTTTTTGTTATGTTTTCCATTTTTAATATCATGAATAAAATGTTTGGTTAAATTCCAATAAAGAAATGAAAACTTATATATGATTATCAAGATGTACGAAGAATAATACTTTACCTTTTGCACATAACAAAAATATTTACTACTAAGATTAAAACTAAAGTGTGAGATACAAATTCATAGTTGTCCTTCTCGACATATGCAATCACATCCTATTGTTTCATAAACATGAATGACTATTTGTTTTGCGAAAGATAAGAGGACAATTTTAGAAAATTTGTGTGTTGGGCACTAGTTATGTGTGTAAAAAAATTTAAGGTTTCAAGTAGTTATGGTGATTGTACATATAAATGCAATATGTAAAAATAGTCCAATGACGACATTTATTTGTCAATATACTATAAGATCAAGTTAATTGGGACTCTTGTAAATGGTCATAAATGTCTTCTTATCATGGTTGTAATATTATGAAATCGATAATACTATTTAAAGTTAAGATATTTATATTGTAATGTTCAAAATACTAAATTAATGATAATGAAATTCAATTTGACATAATTAAAATATTTCAACATTCCATTTTGTTGTGTCAACTGAAAATATATAATCATGCAATATGATAAACATATGTTGAGGCAAACTTATTTTATCAATTTTACATTTCATATGATAAGTTCTATTATTATGAATCCAATCCCATAAAATAATATAGGAAAAGTGTCTATATAATGCTCACATTTAATTGCCTATTAGATTATTGTATATCATGAAGTAAAGGATGTTCATTGAAACCTACACCATAATGCCAACTGTCATTCACCTAAATTTTAATCCAAATTTCTAAATATGGAAATAATATATAATTTTAATTCACACACACAAACACACACACCAATTTTACACCGAGAATATATAATGATGACTAAATTTACGTAAATATATGTACTAAAAATTTAACCTTTACCATAATTGTTATAATTCCAACATAAAAGTTCAAAATCAAAATTTATATGACAAACCCACTTGATTACATCAATTAAATACAAGAGAAAACCAACACACAATTACAATTTCCATAATGACAAAATCCATCTTGCACTATAATTCCAATATTCTGAAGCCAACAAAAATGTAAGTTAAATAATAAAGTTACAAAGCTAAAACTTAAAAAGAAATTGATATTTATACGATACCCGATCGAAGTAACGAGAGGGGAAGGAGGAGAAAGAGGAGTCGGGAGAAGGGCTTACTGTTTGAGACCGCCGGCATGGCGTTGGAGCTCTCCACTCGGCGACAGGCGGCAGCGATGGAGGAGAAAGGTGGAGGAGGAGTCGCGCAGCGGGGAGAGGAAGAAAGGAAGGACGCGCGGGAGAGGAAGAAGGAACCCTGCGTTATGTTTAATAAGTTCTCAAAATGACGTCGTTTTGAAATAAACCAAAACGATGTCGTTTTGTTTTAACTGAGGGGCTGCAATCCGACGATTTTTCCGACCAATTTACCGACCGAAAATTTGGTCGGTAAATTCCCTCCCTAACATTCAGCGACGGAATATTGTACTGTCGCAAAACTTCTTCTCCACAACAATCTTCCCTGACGACTGTCCATTTTCGATCGGTAATTGTAACGGTTTCCAGACAGTCGGTGATTTTCCGTCGCCAATAAACATCTTTCTTGTAGTGAATGAAAGGTAATTTAGTTTTTTTAAAAAGTCTAAAACTCAAGATAGGTTTTAAATATAGATAAAAATATTATATTGAACAAAACATGCTTACTTTATTTGCAAAGAGATTTTGATGTGAAGAAGAAGAGACAGATAGAGTTGTTATCAATTTCATTGGTGACATCTACATCAATCTGCATATATATATTTTAAAATAGCAATAGGGAAATGCAAAAGGGTTTTTTTGAAGCTGTCATTTATGCATTTAATTATTAATAAAATTTTTATTTATTATTTATGAATCTAATAATGGTGTTATGCCTTAAAGTGTTAGACTAGTAAATAATTCAAAGCCAATTTAAGAAAGACAAAATGATGGTTAATCAAATGATGCATGGTATACGTTGTACTTGGTTTTAGTAATTTATTTTTGGCATTTAAAGTGACTTTGATTTGTTAGAACTATGTGTAAATTGTTTTCTCTAAGATTTGTTATTGTTTTCGACTAATGTTGTGACAAAGAGATGTCAACTTTTTTTAAGTTTTATTGTAATATAATTGGCCTTATCTTCCTTTTTAGACATGACATCTTTGTTCAAAATGATTTGTTGATAAGTCAAATTATTTGTAGACGATCTTGGGATGATTTGGAATTAATTTAACTTATTTCCTTGTGGATTTGAAGTTTTATTCGGTTAATTCTCTCACATTCCAATTGTGTTGCTTGACAGGTACAAACGGTAGATTGTGGAGTAAAAGGCATAACTTTCCTTGTAGATGCCGGATCAAAGCCACTCAAGGATGATTTCAAAGATAATTCCGAGCTCTACAACTTCTAAGAGACTCCGAGAAGAAATTATGTCAAATGGAAGGTCAAAGGCGTGAAATTGTTGAATTGGGTTATGTCTGTTTAACGGACATACATGTCTGTTTAACGGACATCACTTGGCAAGATGAACTTCCAGACCCGAGAAGGTCCGTTAAACAGACACTCATGTCCATTTAATGGACATCACCTGGCAACACACCATTTCAGACCCGAGAAGGTCCGTTAAACAGACATGCATGTCCGTTTAACGGACATTGGCAGCCAACACAACCTGTTTTCCCCTGTTTAGGAAAATTAGGTTTCTTAGGACAAGAGGACTATAAATACTTACTGTTTAGACCTAGGAAAAGGGGCTACACACTAAAAACAAGGTTACTACATTTGGGAGGCACAAAATAAGAGGAAGATAGGGAATTTTAGGGATTCCCCCAAGGATTGGGAGCTACAACTCTTGTGTTTCTGCTACATTTTGTTTTCGCAAAAGGACGGAGAAAAGTTTCATGAAGCTTGGGAATGGTTTAATGATCTCCTTAACCAATGCCCGCACCATAGATTCGACATGTATTCATTGACTCAGTTTTTCTACTATGTTCTCACTGATCATAATCAAACCTTAGTGGATTTGAAAGCTGGGAGAAAAGGTTGCCGAGAACTCACATTGCAAGGTGACTTGGAGCAAGGTTGTAACTTTAAATGAAGGGGGTTCCAAGTCAGACATGGCATACCAAGGCGATGAAATTAATAAGAAGTTGAATTTGTTGATGAATGATAACAAGTCTAGTAGAGACCCATGTACTTTGTGTGGGAGATTTGGGCACTCAGCAGCGAGTTGTATGAACATTGAGACAACCTTGTCAGAAGAAGAGGTAAGCTATGTGAACAATGGTAGGCAGGGTTAGAGGCTAGATCCTTTCTTGAACACCTATAATGAAGGTTGGAAATTCCACCTGAACTTCTCCTGGAAGAATCAAGGGGCGGCAAAACCAATGGGGCCACTAGGGTTCCCAACACTAGGAAAGCAACAATACTCAGCCCCTTCATCTTCCGCACCACATCAATTTCCCTCTCCATGGGAGAAAAAGGTAGACCGGTTTGAGGATATGTTTTCTCAGCTTATGGGCAAAATAGATTAAAGTACCCAAGCCAGCTCTTAAGCAATGAATAGAATGGAGCAGAATATTCAATCAAATCAAGCAGTAATTAGGAATTTAGAAGTGCAAATCAGTCAAGTGGCAAAGGAAGTTAGTGAAAGAGGAAGGGGGAAGCTGCCTAGTAACACCCAAGTGAATCCAAAACAAGATTGCATGGCAGTTATTCTAAGAAGCGGTAAGGTCATAGATGGTGTAGTCCCGAACATGAAGGAGTTTCAGGATGTAGAAGAAGAAAAGACGGATGAAGGGGAAGAGCCTAAGGGACCCACTCAAAAAATTGAATCATCATCTAGGTCGGACCTTACCTTTGTACCACCCATATTGTATCCCCAAAGGGTGAGGAAGTGAAATGACGGTTCTAAACTCTAGAAGTTTCTCGATCTGTTCAAGAAAATTCACATCAATATCCCTCTTACGGAAGCTCTTGCGGAAATGCCTGTGTACACCAAGTTTTTAAAGGAGATCATTTCCAACAAAAAGAAGCTTGATAACTTCGCTACAGTCGCCTTAACTGAGGAGTGTAGTTCTATTTTGCAAAATAAACTGCCCCCTAAGTTAAAGGATCCCGAGAGTTTCACTATACCTTGTCACTTTGGCGAATTTAACATTTTTCAATGCTTATGTGACCTTGGTGTAAGTATTAATCTTATTCCATTGTCTCTATATAACAGGTTGGGAATTGGTGAACTCAAACCAACCACAATTTCATTGCAGCTTGTGGATAGAACAATTCGATATCCTATCAGTATAGTTGAGGACTTATTGGTAAAAGTTGATAAGCTTATAATTCCGACTAATTTTGTTGTGCTTGAAATGGAGTTTGACATGCAGGTTCCCATAATTTTTGGAAGACCATTCCTAGCCACATGTGGAGCTTTAATTGATGTCCTGGATGGTAAGCTAACCTTGCGGGTAGGTGACGAGAAAGAGGAGTTTAATATTTTTAAGGTATTAAGAGGTCCCTCTTTTGATGAGGTCACTTATCAGATTGATGTAATTGATTCTCTCATGTCTGAAACTGCTCCTCAACTACTGTGTGATGATGTTTTAGAAGCATGCCTAACCCTAGGAATAGAACCAACCGAATTGGATAATGAGTTAATGGAATGTGCCTACAGGTAGCAGGGTAATGATTTTAGGTATAGACCCCAAATTGAAGAATTGGGCCCTCCGAAACCTAAACTGTTGCCTTCCATACTAAGCCCACCAAACCCCGAACTTAAACAACTTCCAATTCATTTGAGATATGCATTTTTGGGAAAAGAAAATACATATCCAGTTATCATTTCTGCTTCTTTGGACTCCTCTCAAGAGGAGAAATTGCTAAGGATATTGCGTGAACATAAATTAGCTATTGCTTGGAATATTGCTGACATAAAGGGGATCAACCCTTCTATTTGTGTTCACAGGATCCTAATGGAAGAGAACCACGAATCTAGCGTGGAAAGTCAAAGACAGCTCAATCCTAACATGAAGGAAGTTGTGCAATCCGAGGTACTTAAATTACTTGATGCAGGAATTATTTATCTTATTTCTGATAGCCTTTGGATAAGTCCAGTGCAGTTAGTGCCTAAGAAAGGTGGCATAACTGTCGTTTCAAACGATAGGAATAAACTGATTTCTACTAGGGTTGTGACGAGATGGAGGGTATGTATAGATTATAGGAAAGTGAATGCAACCACTAGGAAGGATCACTTCCCTCTTCCCTTTATTCATCAAATGTTGGAGAGATTAGAGGGGCATGAGTATTACTATTTTCTAGATGGTTATTCAAGTTATAACCAAATCCTGATATCCCCGGAGGATCGGGAGAAAACCATATTCACATGTCCCTACGTTACATTTGCGTTTTGTAGAATGCCCTTTGGGTTATGTAATGCTCCTGCCACTTTCCAACGCTGCATGATGTCAATATTCTCTGATATGATGGAGAATATAATTAAGGTATTTATGGATGATTTTTCTATTTTCGGGTCATCTTTTGATGCATGTCTGTTCAACTTAGAACAGGTTCTGTAAAGATGTGACGACACCAATCTGGTGCTCAATTGGAAAAAAGTGTCATTTTATGGTACAAGAAGGAATCGTCCTCGGCCAAAAATTTTTCCAACAATGGGATTGAAGTGGATCCCGCAAAAATTGAGGTTATCAACAAGTTGTCACCTCCCAGTTTAGTCACTACAATACGAAGCTTTCTAGGGCACGCCGCGTTCTATCGCCAATTCATCAAGGATTTTTCAAAAATTTCGCGACCATTATGTGCTCTTTTGCAAAAAGATGTTCCTTTTGAGTTTACTGATGTGTGCCTTTTTGCTTTTGACAGGTTGAAGAAGGAACTGACGTCAGCTCCTATAATAGACAACCAGACTGGCACCTCCCATTTGAATTGATGTGCGATGATAGTGATTTTGCACTTGAGGTTGTCTTGGGGCAGCGACAGGATAAGAAACTACATGTCATTTATTATGCTAGCAAGATTCTTAATGATGCTCAATTTAATTATGCAACCACCGAGAAAGAATTACTAGCAGTAGTTTATGCTTTCGATAAATTTAGATCTTACCTGGTCAGTTCCAAAGTTATTGTTTACATTGACCATTCTGCGCTAAAATAGCTTCTCACAAAGAAAAATGCAAAACCGAGATTGATCAGATGGATTTTACTCTTGCAAGAATTCGGCTTGGAAATCCGAGATAAGAAGGGATCGGAGAATTTAGTAGCCATCCATTTGTCACCACTGGAATAGGGGGCGAGCCGGGAGAGGAACCAATCAATGATACCTTCCCTGATGAGAATCTGTGGTCTGTGAAGGACAACATCCCTTGGTTTGCAGATTATGTCAACTTTTTGGTGTCCGACATTATTCCTTCGGACTATTCGTACCATGGTCGAAAGAAATTCTTAGCTGAGGCGAGACATTACTTTTGGAAATATCCATTGCTCTTCTGAAGAAGTGTTGACGGGGTGATCAGGAGGTGTGTGCCTGATGAAGAAATGCGATCAGTTCTGCATCATTGTCATGCTTCCCTGTATGGAGGACACCACGGGGCCAACAAAATAGTGGAAAAGGTTTTGCAATCCAGACTCTACTGGCCAACTTTATTCAAGGATGCTAGGACTTTCATCATGACTTGCGATAAGTGCCAGAGGGCCGGAAATATTGGTAGGAAGCATGAGATGCCTCAATCTGGGATTATAGAGGTAAAGCTTTTTTTATGTATGGGGCTTGGACTTCATGGGACCGTTCCCAGTATCCTTTGGAAATGAATATATCCTCATGGCTGTGGATTACGTATCTAAGTGGGTGGAAGCTATAGCAATGTCGAACAACAATGGGGCCAGCGTAGTCAAATTTGTCAAGAAGCACATATTCTCACGGTTTGGTGTCCCAAGAGCTATAATAAGTGATAATGGTGTACACTTTTAGAATCACCAATTTAAAGCGCTATTATCCAAGTATGGGTGTCATTTCTGGTTTGGAACCACCTACCACCCTAAAACTAGCTGGCAAGTCGAGGTATCCAACCAAGAAATCAAGCAAACTTTGGAGAAGACGGTTAATACCTCAAGAAAGGATTGGGCATTGAAACTTGATGACACTCTATGGGCTTATAGGACAGCCTACAAAACTCCCTTAGGGATGTCACCTTCTAAGCTTGTCTTTGGGAAATCATGCCATCTTCCTGTTGAAATTGAACACAAGGCATTATGGGCCATCCGGAAGCTGAATTTTGATCTCAAAGAAGTAGGACAGAGAAGGCTACTGGAGCTGAATGAGCTGGATGAATTTTGCCTTGATGTTTTCGAGAATGCTCGCATATACAAGGAGAGAACCAAGGCTTTTCATGACAAGCGTATCCTGTGGAGGGAATTCAAACCAGGCCAAAAGGTGTTGTTGTTTAACTCTCGCCTGAAAGTATTTCCAGAAAAACTAAGATCAAGATGGTCAGACCGTCAGAATAACAAGACATACCAGAAGCGCCTCACCGTAGGGTACAAATCGACGCCAAGGTCGCCCACACGTATCCTACGATAAAGGTGCACTACCAGAAAATTCTGCTAATAGTCCACATGGCATCGCAATAATTAAAACCATAATATATTAGTAATCAGTAACTTTTAAAATCCAAAATAATCTTGATACAGTCATCCGAAATCAGAATAGACAAGTCTATCAGTCCCCTAAACAAAACCAAAAAGGAATCTGATACAAGCATCTATCCTAAGTCATCCACAAAAGTCCAACCCAGCTGACCGACCTGTGATGTAGCACCTCCATACCATAGGATATGTATCGGGACGCCCGTAGGTCATTTCGACACACACCCTACGATAAGGGTGCGCCATTTAACAACCACTAACACTCCACATGGCATCAAAATCATAAAGCATTAATATGAAATCCACTAATTTTTGAAACCATAAATTCTCATTTCATAACCTCAAAGCATAAATTTACACAACCGGTATGTTCAGACATTACTCCAAAAGAAAATCAAACAAAAGCTAGCTAGGTCATCCTCAAAAGTGCCGGTGACCGACCTGCGTGCCATGACTTCTCTGCCAACTCGATCTACACGGCAGAAAAGTCTCTAGAGCTATGAGTCTACTCTCCGGTCGTGAAAAATAATTTGCAATTTGGGTGAGTTCATGAACTCGGTGAGGAACCATCATCGATGGTTCACCCAATTCATGCATATACACATACATAACACAGCCTACGCACAATTATCTCATCAAATCACATTTAGTAGTACCACATAATTTTCATACCAATCCAAAGAATCAATTCAAATGCACATGGAATGTGTATGAGACGCTTTTCAATTTATTACGTTGTTGTGATCGCGCTACAAACCGTCCCATTAAGGTGCATTAAACGGTGAGCCATAGGCTCGAATCACTATGGGCTCAAGGCCCAATCACGTTGAGCTTTAAGCTCGCTATCGCTTCCGTCACAATCGCCATCATCGATCATGCAATTATGCATGATGTGCATATGTCCAAATAAAACAACACCAACATCATATCGATCCCAATTCAACATGTACACATAAGTCTTGTACAGTAATCGCAAGAAAATCACATATGACACTTCTATGTCGAATTCCCAATCCATCGGACATTCGGTCCGCAATCCGTGCACAAACAAACACAATTTTCTCACCATTATTCTCCACAGGTTCTAAGTGCGTAATTATAAACACTTACTAACCGAGGAACCATATAGGTTACTCACCTAATAACTTCCGAAGCTAATGCCGAAGTCTCGCAACATCCGTGGGATGACGCTCCAACCGAGCCTCTATAACAATTAAAATAAGTAAACATTACCAACTGAATAGTTAAAATATCAAACAATGCACATGGAATAAGTAAACGTGTATAATGCATGTTCATGGAATTCCTACCTAATCCAAAATTTTCCTATAAAAATCCGCCTAAAATTAGAAACCTATTGGCCGACGGTATGCATAATTCGGACCTCTATAGTCCCCAATTAAACAAAATAAATGATTAAAGGCTCACATTCAGGGGCCACGCCAATTTTCCGTCCAAAATTCCCAATTTCTCACAAATGAAATTAAATGTTCTACTTAATCTGATGCCTTAAGAACTGTGTCAATCGGACTTGGACAAAAAAGAAATTGACAAAAGAAGCATAAAATCACAAATTACCAATTAACAAATAAAATAATAATAAAAAAGAAAAGACCAGCCTCCCTGGGCGACGTCTCGCCAATGGGCTGACTTATTCGCCTCGTCATTAGGGCGAAGGCGTCGCCTAGCGACGCGCCCTTTATCGTAACATCCCATCTCCCATGAAAAGGTTTATTGGTAATTGGGACGGTCAGACTTCAATTATAACGGCATGAACATCCATTATATAGCCTCTATAATCGATGATTGTTTTGCACATGCACACAGATACATGCATTCGTGACATTTCCGCTTAGGTTTCAAATTGCGATTCTTTGTGAAATTTATGGATAATTGTATTTGAAAATTATTTGAGCGCCATTAAATGTTTTACATTTTGGGGATTTATGGAATTTTTCTGAATTTTTTGGGGTTCGTGTCGGACCGAAAATTCCAACGGTCGACCGAGTGAGCTTTTCTGTGCTAAAAGGGGCTGCATAATGGCATAAGATTAGTGGATAAATGAGGTTAGGATAATATTCTAGTGCCATGATTAGAGATTAATTGGAATTAGTACTAAATTAATTTGGATTAGGATAAATGATATTTTATTACACTTAAAGCCAAGTGTCCCATTTCATTAATTAGCTTTGTCTTATTTCTTCCTCTCATACGATCTTTTCCTTGTTTCTTTTAACATTTGAATCACTTAAAAACCAATTCTCCCTTGCATCATCCAAACTTGCTTCTTCCTCGTGTGTTTGTTTTCCTTTTCAAAAGCTTCTTATCCATCCTTTATAAGAGACTTTTCTTTGCTACTTGCCTTGCCTCTCTTTATTCTCTATCAAGATCAAGTGAAGCCTTGTGAAGATGATGATTTATGCTTGGTTGGTATGGTAGCCGAGGTTTTGAGAGAGGTGGAGAGGTGTAAGTGATTTGGAGATTTGAGAGCTTACAACTTGTTTAAGGTAAGAGTTGAGTTTGTATTTATTCTTTTGGTTGTTAAAAGCATTCATGGGGATCATTAATGCATTTCTTTGATTATGGAAGTGGTAGGTTTGAATGGGTTTAAATGT
Source organism: Erythroxylum novogranatense (assembly GCA_029891385.1). Classification (NCBI taxonomy): domain Eukaryota; kingdom Viridiplantae; phylum Streptophyta; class Magnoliopsida; order Malpighiales; family Erythroxylaceae; genus Erythroxylum; species Erythroxylum novogranatense. Next base: position 29,389,667 of record CM057229.1, on the reverse strand, counting down.
ATACTTAGTTATGGATGAATGAATGACTATACTTCTTATTAATTTTAGCTTGGTTTTGGATTGAGTTTGTAAGGATAGATGAATAGAAAACTTAGGAAGATCATTTGAGTAGGTGCTGCCAATTTTTGTGTCATTATAGAAGTGTATGTTGTGATGAATTTGTGGTTGAATTAGAGGTAGGAATGGATGCTTAGTGATGTGTTATTGATGTTAGAAGTGATAGGAGTTAGGGTAATGTTGAAATCTAGAAAATTGGTGTTTGACCAGTTGGAATGTTTTGATCATAACTAATTGTGTAGGTGTGCAAATGAGGTGAAGTTTGTGCCCAATGAACCTTTGGGATGTTGGCTTCAATTTTGTGTGAAATAGGTGGTGTTAAATTGTAATGCTAGAAGGGCGAAATTTTGCATGGAAAGTTACTGTTTTATTGCCTGTGAACAGTAACCGCATGTATGACTAATGTGTTTTGTTGATTTTTCTAAATTAATTGGTATGGAACTAGGAAAAATGGTCTTTATGAAAGTTGAGGCATATTGAGTTAGATTTCCATTCCAACTGATCTTGCTAATTTTCGAGTTGTATATTGGGAGATATGAACTGATTACTATTGCTTGGTTTTATGCTTTTTGGAGAAACCTAGTCAAAGTGTTGATTTTGTGAGCTTTCTGCTTGGGAGCAATTTTAGAAATTTTTGTGGACTGAATTGGTGTGAGTGATCTTCTGTAAAGTTGTAGAGGAAGACATTATCTTGAAAATGATTTATGGTGTGTAATTTTTAGAGGTCAGAGTTGGGAGTTATGATTTTGCAAAAACTGACCCTGCATTAGGTTGCGAATTGCTGATAATGGCAGTAACTTCCATAACAGTTTTGAAATTGTTAAAAATCGAATTGGAGTTTGTGTTCTTCATGAAAATTGAATTTTGAGATCTTGTCTTTTCAGGGATATAAAGTAATGAATTTTGTGACATTTGTGCTAAGAGAATTACTGTTTGAAACATCACTGTCCAGATTGGTTGATTTCAGAGGGTTGATGCTTAGGTGAATTGTTTGACCTAGTTAGTAAGTAAATTTGATTTTTAGTTGTTCATGAAAGTTGGAGATAACATTGTGAACTTACTGAGCATATTTATTGTGTTATTTTTGACTGAGGAAATGAGTAGTTACTGAATTTGCAAAGTATTGCACTGTTTGAGAGGTTTTGTGTAGACAGTAGCTTTGATGGGATATTTGACACCCTTAGGGGTGAAATTGATTTTTATGGTCTTCATGAGAATGGTAGAGCTTTTCATTATCTTTCCAACAAGCTATGGTTTGTATTTTTCTGATTTGTGTGCTAAGAATTATTGTTGTTGGAAATTCGGATGAGAATATGAAAAAAAAGGAGGGTAATGGATTAAGGCCCGTTCACTCAGGCGACGCGTCGCCCCTAGTGATGCGGGGTATAAGGTCGCGCGTCGTTAGGCGACGCGTCGCCTAGCGACGCCATTAATTAGTCAGCTCGCTGGGCGAGACGTCGCCAAATGAGGCTGAACGCTTTATTTATTTATTATTATTATTTAATTGGTAATTTGGGATTTCATTTTGTCAATTTCTTTCCGTCCGACATCCGATTGACCTGATTCTTGAGGCATCGGATTCAGAGAATATTTAATTTCATTTTGTGAGAAATTGGGAATTTTGGACAGGAATTGACGTGGCCCCGGTAACGGAGCCTTTAATCACTATTTTGCTTAATCGGGGACTTATAGAGGTCCTAATCATGCACCGTCCGCCAATAGGTTTCTAATTTTTAGACGGATTTTTATGGGAAAATTTTGGATTAGGGCCGGAATGCCATGAGCATGCATTATACACGCTTTTACTTATTCCATGTGCATTGTTTAATATTTTTAACTATTCATTGGTAATGTTTACTTATTTTAATTATTATAGAGGCTCGCTTGAACGTCATCCCACGGACGTTGCAGTAGACTTCCGCATTAGCTTGAAGTTATTAGGTGAGTAACCTAGATGGTTCCTCGGTTAGTAAGTGTTTATAATTTCGCACTTAGAACCCCGTGGAGAATAATGGTGGGAAAATTGTGTTTGTTTGTGTTTCGATCATGGACCAAGGTCCGATGGATTGGAAAATTTGACATAGAAGTGTCACATGTGATTTTCTTGTGATTACCGTACAAGATTTATGTGTACCTATTGAATTGGGATCGATATGATGTTGGTGTTGTTTTATTTGGACATATGCACTTCATGCATAATTGCATGATCGATGAATCGCGTTGTGACAGAGCGACCAACGAGAGCTTAAAGCTCAACGTGATCGGGCCTTGAGCCCATAGTGATTCGTGAGCCTATGGCTCACCGCTTAATGCGCCCTTAATGGGACAGTTTCAGCGCCACCACAACAACGTAATAAATTGAAAAGGCCTCATACACATTCCATGTGCATTTGAATTGATTCTTTCGACTGGTATGGACATTATGTGGTACTACCGAATGTGATTTGGTGAGATAATTGTCGTGAGTTGTGTTATGTATGTGTATATGCATGAATTGGGTGAACCATCGATGATGGTTCTCACCGAGTTCGCAAACTCACCCAAAATTGCAAATTATTTTTCAGACCGAGAGTAGACTTATAGCCCAGAGGGACTTTTCTGCCGTGTAGATCGAGTTGGCAAGAGAAGTCATGGCACATGTGTGGTCACCGCACTTTTGGGGATGACCTAGTTAGCCTTTTTGTTTGATTTTCTTTTGAGTATTGTACGTAACACACCAGTTGTGTAAATTTATCGCTTGAGGTTATGAAATGAGAATTTATGGTTTCAAAATTAGTGGATTTCATATAAATGCTTTATGATTTTGATGCCATGTGGAGTGTTAGTGGTTGTTCAGAAAGCACCCTTTATCGTAGGGTATGTGTTGAATGACCTACTAGGCGTCCCGATACATATCCTATGGTATGGGGTGTTACATTTACGCCTCGTCACTAGATGGTAGGCGTCGCCTAAAGGACCCAGGCGTGATTCCATTTCCATTTCTTTTTTTTTTCCCCTGATTTCCAATCCAATTTTCAACACCAATAATTCATTGCACACAATTCAGAAAATTTCCAACTATATCTCGTTGGAAAGATCATGAAACCCTCTACAATTCTCTAGAAGACCATAAAAATCAATTTCACCCTTAAGGGTGTCAAAAATCCCTTCAAAGCTACTGCCTACTCAAATCCCATTAAAACAGAACAGTACATTACAAATTCCATAACTCTCTGATTCTTCAGCCAAAAATTACCACATAAATAGGCTCAATAAGTTCACAATATCATCTACAACTTTTATGAACAACCCAAAATCAAATTCCATAACTAACTAGGTCAAACAATTCAACCAAGAATCAGTATACTGAAATCAACTAATCTGGACAGTAATTTCCCAAACAACATATCTCTCAGCACAAATGTCACCAAATTCACTACCTTATACCCCTGAAAAGATAAGATCACCAACTTCAAGTTTCATGAAGAACTCAAACTCCAATTCGATTTCTAACAAGTTCAAATCTATTATGCAAGTTACTGCCATTATCAGCAATTCACAACCTAATGCAGGGTCAGTTTTTACAAAATCATAACTCCCAACTCTGACCTCTAAAAATTACACACCATAAATCATTTTCAAGATAATTTCTTCCTCTACAACTTTTCAGAAGATCACTCACACCAATTCAGTCCAAAAAAATCGCTAAAATTGCTCCCAAGCAGAAAGCTCACAAAATCAACACTTTGACTAGGTTTCTCCAAAAAGCATACAACCAATCAATAGAAATCAATTCATATCTCCCAATATACAACTCTAAAATTAACAAGATCAGTGGCAATGGAAAGCTAACTCAATATGCCGCAACTTTCATAAAGACCATTTTTCCTAGTTCCATACCAATTAATTTAGAAAATCAACAAAGTAATCAGGTCATAACTGCGGGTACTGTTCACAGCAATAAAACAGTAACTTTCCATGCAAAATTTTGTCCTTCTAGCATTACAATTTACCAACACCTATTTCACACAAAGTTGTAGCCAACATCCCAAAGTTTAATTGGGCACAAACCTCAACTCATTTGATCACCTACACAATTAGTTATGATCAAATCATTACAATAGGCTCAACACCAAAATTTCCAGATTTCATCTATACCTCATCCTCTTCCATTCTATCACTTTACCTACATTAATATACATTCATTTACACCTCCAATTCAGCCACAAACTCAACACAATATTTATTTGTATTCTTATACAAAAGTTGGCAGCATTAATTCCTCAATTCCTATGCACAATTCATCATCAACATGCAATTACAATCAAGCTAAAATCAATAAAAGTATAGTCATTCATTCATCCATACACAAGCACACATTTACTCCCATTCAAACCTACCCTTGTCATGTTCAAGTACATACATAAATGCTCCATGAAAGCCTCTAACCACCAAAAGAAGGAAAACAACTCTATTCCTTACCTTAATAAATTGCAAGCTCTCAAATCTCCAAGCCTTTAAACCTCCCACACTTCTTACCTTAATCAAGCTACAAAGTCTCAACACTTAGACAACACTCACGGCTCTCTCCTCTACACATGCATATAATCATCCTCTCAAGGCTTAAGGAAAGACTTGGCTGTGACTAGTGAAGAAGCAAGCAAGGGACAAGTGGAACTTTGATGGAAGAAGAAGGAACTAGTCGAAGGAGGAGAACAAAAGTGAAGAGATTGCAAGCTTCGGATGAGAGAAGATTTATGAGAATAATAATGCTTTCAAGTGATCCCTTTATTGAAAAAAAACAAGGAGAAGTCGTATATGATGATAAGAAGAGGACAAAATGCATTAAGAAAAAGGGGACACTTGACTTTTGAAATGGAGAAAAGACAAAATAACTTAAGTAACATAATTTAATCATAATCTAATCTCATTTACTCCCACTTAAACACTAATCATAACTCTCACACAATTCCCACAATTAATTTATTCCATAATCCTATGCCATTATGCAGCCCTTTTCAGTTATAGAGAAGCTCACTCAATTTTGTTGAATTTTCCTATCCGCACTAACCCGAAAAATTCCAAAAATTCTCATAAATCCCTAAAAATATAAAACAATTTATGACACACTCCAAATAATTTTTTAAATACAATTATCACACAAATTTCACAAAAAATCTCAATTAGACACTTATGCCGGAAATGTCATGAATGCATGTATACCATGTGCATGTGCAAAACAATCATTAGTTATAGAAGCTATATGTTGTATGAGCATGCCGAGATATAATCCAATTCTCCTACCCGTCCCAAATTACCAATAAACCCTTCCTATGGGAGATGGGATGTTACATGTGAGCCATCGCTTCTCTTGCCAGCACGCTCGCACGGCAGAAAAAGACTATCTCCGAAGCTAGGAATCTACTCTAACAGTCCTGAAAAAATAGGTTGCAATTTTGGGTGAGTTTGCGAACTCAGTGAGAAACCATCATCGATGGTTCACTAAATCATGCATTACGCAGATTATGACAAAGACGCAAGACAAGAAGATACAATTAGTGTATAACAATTTACAGTAACCTATAGCAGTTTGCAGTATCAATTAACAATTTACAATAGCACATAACAATTTACAGTATCATAACGCAATTTACAGTGAATCATGCCATCACGTAATCAGTCAGTGTCACAAATCAGTTAATCATGAAGTTGCAATGCATATGAGACTCTTTTCTAGTTATTCAGTATTGTGCCCAAGTGCTCAGTCAGTATTTAGTGGGGGACGCGTCAGGGATTTCTCCCCTCGGGCTCGAGGCCCGGTCAGTACAGTGTTCGAGCTCGAGGCTCTTTTCAGTGATAATAGCAACTTGGGTCACATGTCCATTATCTAATCATGCATTTATGCATGTAATGCAGTGTTCAGTAATTCAGTGTATGGCTATAAAAGCCCAGTATTGCATTTCTCAGTGTCATGCAGTAGTCCAATCCAATACAGTAAAAGCATGCTATTCGATCATGTACATTTCAGTAATCATGCAATTTCACATTGGCGGGTAAATCACATCGAGCATTTAGACAATCAGAATTTGAGAAACCAACTAGGTTACTCACCAGAATCTCCGAGCACGCTCGAAGTCCCAGCAATGTCCGTGGAATGACGATCCAATGGCGCCTCTATAGCAGTAAAATACAGTCCCATTACTAGATGCTCAATTAAACAATTCAGTGATGCATATGTCTCGATGAAATTATGTACAATGCATGTTCACGATTTCCGGCGCTAAAACCCAATTTTGAACTCTTAGGTCCAACTCTAACTCTTTGCTCAATTGATCGATAATAATTGATCCAATCCTAAAATCCAGTTCAATTTCCTCAATTCAAACTCCCTATAGCAATTCCATAACCACTGGGTTAAGATCTCTATTGAAAATCCCAATTAAAACTCCAATTGTCCCAATTCAATACTTAGGTCATATTATGAACCATAATTGACCTTATTCTCTATGAATCAATACCATTTAAATTAAATTCGAACTTCCATAATTATCCTCAATAGTAAACCTCTTTCCCTAGTTCATAACGAATCAGGAATCACCTCAATCGGAGGTCTATACCATCAATTATGCCCAATAAACTAACACTCATTCATTCAGAATTTCTATCCCTCGTCGCGACCTACGCCCCTTCTCCGCAACGTGGGAAGCTCGTTCGTCGCAACGTGGAGACCGCTCGTCGTGACAAATAAATCCACGCTCGTCGCGACGTCCAACCGAGCTCGTTGCGACAAATAAATCATTATTCGTCGCGACGAAGCCCTCACGCTCAAGGTTTCGTCGCGACGACGCGAAGGTCTGATCGTCTTCTCCGATCGATTTCTGCCATTAATGCTCTTTAATGTCAACATTTAACACCCTAACTACTCAATCAACCATGATAATTTCCATAAATGCATGGAACAACCATTAATAACAACATTAAAGCCATAAAAACTTACCAATCGAAGATCAAATTCCACAATCTCTCAAATCACCGTAAACCCTAAAATCTTTCAAATCAACGATAAACCACTCTCAAACCTTCTCAACCTTCATCAATCACAATGACAAGTTAGCTTAGCACAATGAGAAGAAAACCATAAGAAAAGATCGAAGAATCCTCACCGATGGAAGAAATCGAAGAACACCATGGGAGGAGGAAGAGAAGAAATGCTTAAGCATTAGGGTAAAATCCCCAAATCTCAAAATCAGTCTTTAAATTTTGATGGCTCAACATTTTATTCCCAAACAGTATAATTCTAATTTTTTTCCATTGCCATTAGACAATTCTTTCAAGATTATACAATCAATCGGTTCATTACTCCAAAATTTTCGGTCTCAGGCGTTTCTCCCTAATTTCGAAAATTTTCTATAAGCCAAGATCAATAGCCAATCACTCTTAAACTATACTAAATCAGTCATTCAAGCCCACTTACTCCTAATTTCTCAATCGATTGCAATCCAGTCAGTTCAGTCAGTTTCCAATTCACAATCCAATCAATTCATACTTACAATTAAAATGCCGAAAAATCATGAATGCATGTACCTATGAATAAGTGCATATGCAATAAACCTGTTTCTCTATAATTAGAGGCCAGTAACATGCTCAGTCAGTGAATGTAATGAAACCTATCAGTCCGACCCAATATTATTATATTGCCCTTGCTATCAGTAACGGGATGTTACAATTCACCCCTCCTAATAAAAATTTCGTCCTCGAAATTTAATACCTGTCCGATCGAATAAATGAGGATACCGACACTATATGCTCCTCGGCCTCCCATGTAGCTTCCTCGGAAGAGTGGTTCTTCCAAAGGACTTTCACTAATGGAATCACCTGTTCTCCTCACCGCTTGACTCGCGATCCTATAACTGCATCGGCTCCTCAACATAACTCGATCATCGCTCATCTCAATCTCCCGAGCCGAATCACATGCGTCAGTCGGAATGGTACCGCTTGAGCATACTAACATGAAACACGCCACGATCCGGGACATCTCACTCAGAACACTAATCAGAAGCCAACGGTCCTATCCTCTTAAGGATCTCATACGGACCAATGTACCGAGGGCTCAACTTGCCCCACGGCCAAACCTCAAGATTCTTTCCAAGGTGACACTCGAGAAACACTCGGTCACCTACACTATACTCCATCTCTCGCCGATGTCGATCCACATAGCTCTTCCGTCGGCCCCGAGCTACCTTGATGCGAATTCGGATCAACTGTACCTTATCCATCAGATCCTCGAATCACCGGGACCCTCAATCGATCTCATATCCTCTTCATCCCAATATACATGCATCGATACGGCCTCCCATACAAGGCCTCATACGGTGCCATCCCAATACTACTCGACATCGGTTATTGTATGCAAACTCGATCGGTGCAAACATCGATCCCATGATCCTCTCGAACTCCAATACATAAGCTCAAGCATATCCTCAATAGTCTTAATCGCCCTCTCGCCTCATCCATCTGTTCGAGGATGAAACGCTGTACTGAAGTTCAATCGAGTACCCATAGCAGTCTGTAGGCTCTTCCAGAACCTCGAAGTGAACCTGGGATCCCAGTCTGAGACTAACGACAACGGAACCCCATGCAACCGTACAATCTCTGCTACATACTTCTGGGCCAACTGATCGAGAGTATTTCTCTCCCTCACTGGCAAGAAGTGAGCCGATTTAGTCAACCGGTCTACTATGACCCAGATAGCATCATGCTGCCTCGGTGTCCTAGGCAACCCCATCACAAAATCCATGGTAATTCGCTCCCATTTCCACTCCGGAATGGGCAACGAATGTAACTTCCCCACTGGAGCCTGATGCTCTGTAACACCCAAATACCCCCTGAGAGGATATGTGGATGCCACTCAAGACAGAACAGACAAAACCAAACATCACACTGATATTTATTTTATTTAGTAACTCAAACCCACACACATATCTTACATATTGGAAATCTCAGCATAGAAATCCAAAGAATATGTACAAGACCAAACAAAGGAAACAAAATACATTGTCAAAAAGTGCTTACAATACATCACATCATACTGTCAGAAATAGAAATTCAAAGTTATTACAGGCCCAAAAATGTTCACTAAAAACATGTTCAACAATACAAAAACAGACTCCTTTCACAATGCAATTGACTCGTCTCATTTTTAAACTCTTCGCTTAAACCTACACGGGCAAATCCACCGTGTTAGCATATAACTTAGTGAGTAATAACGAATCTATATTAACCGATTTCGTAAAATGTAAAGAATGCATTTCGTAACAGATTTTATACTAAATGTAATCGACAAAACATGGAGATCCTTCGTAATCGTAATAATCAATCAAATATCGTAATATAGAACAAATCAAACTAGAAAGCCATGAATGTAGTGGGTAACGGACTTATACAGAGATACCATAATAAGTATCGCTAGGAGAGACATATGTCTCGATATCGAGACACCAAAGTGTCAAACAACAGAGCATTGCAGACCCTTCTAGGCATGCCTATTTACCCATTAACTAGACTTAACAGCTTGTAAAATGTAACAAGGTCATTTCACCATTTCATGTGCAGCAAATAGCACTTCTAATAAATCAATCCTAGACATCATCTAGTGTACCTAAAGTACTTACATCAAATTTTCTACCTATATTACGTCGAAATTATCGACCAGATTATTTATCAAATTATTGACATTATTGAAAGTCCTAATTATCGACCTTAAATCGCTTCTTACTATTTATTGCCTCAAGTCCCTAAGAATATCCGGCAAATGGTCGTTCCTCTATTATAGGAACACGATACATGATTATGATTGTGCATAATTACTTTATGATAAATGAGTATGATGCATGTTCATGCAAATTTTCGGATTCTTCTATCGTTTAAAAATACGATTACTATTCACAATACGATATTACCGCTCACAAATACGCATTTGATATTGTTCACTATTAACTATTCACTGTTCATCACTATGCTGCACTGTTCATCATCTTCTTCGACTTCCGAAAATTTCTTCTTTTCTTTTTACTTTATTTCACTTTCCTTTCTTTTCTTCTCAATTCTTCTCAATTCTTTTATCATCATCACTTAAAACTAACCTATTTAACAAATCTAACATATTAGAATCATCCAAATCACAAATATTATAGATCTAAAATTTCTTTTACCAATATCGATCTTATCCGACTATCTTTATAAAAGACAAGAATGTAACTATAGATTCATTATCAAAGGACTAACCTCGTGATCGCAGCAGTAAAAGCAGATCGAAATCGATCGACAGAGCCGTGGAACAACACCGATGAACGCCATCTGCCTGCCTCAAAATAATTAATCAACCTTATATATTCGCCCACTTATTCAATTAGTAGTATTCGATGAATAGTTAATTACCCAAAACACACTTATGAATTCTTGAACAAACAAATACCTGTAATTTCCATACTTCCAAAAATTTACCAAACATTCCGTCATAAAATAATGACTTCCAAATAATTGTTAAAAAATACTAAATACGCTACCAACAATTTCTAAAATCATCAAGTATCCAAAATTACTAAAATTATCTTAATACAAATCCAATCAATCCAAGTGTCATTAAACCAATGTATTCAAAATGCCATGAATGTATGCCAAAATGTCCAAGAGACATAACATAAATCGGACTAAATTTGCTTCATATGCTAACCCCTAATTTGGGACGCTATAATGCTTCCTCCTTAAGGAATTTTGTCCTCGAAATTCAGGATCGATCCAAGAATCATGGATACCGAGGTAACGACTAGTATGTAACGGTCATGTAACGGTTAACAAAAAAAAAGGCTAGAGAACGGTCATAAACGGCTAGTTAAGTGCATAAAATGTTCTATAATAGAGACCATTCCTTCCTCATTACTTCATCCCTCCACATTCTTTCTTTCTTACCTACCTCAAAATTTCTTCTAACCAAATTTCAAATGTTATCCGCTATCGCATGCTTTTGTGTAAGTCTTATCATTATGTATCTTTATCTCGCTCTTAGTGTTAGTGTAGAGCTAAATGAAGCTTGCACTTTTTTTTTCTTCTTAGCATTTCCTATGATCCTCATTGTTGTTTATTGGCATAGCCTTTGAGAAGGCATGTATTTTTTTCATAAGGAAAAATAAATGTTTTACTTTCACTTTCTAATCAATAACGCATAATATAACCAAACGCATCTAATACCACCAAATATCATAGCAAAGCACTATAGCCACAAAACCAATGTTTCTTCACATAGTTACATAATCATATCACCAATGATCTCATTTCATAAGGAACATCATATGAACCAATCATCGCTTAAAGGTTCAATTCATATCTTGCGATCATTAATCTCATCTTTCACGATTCCCTCTTGTAAAATCACGCAACAATGTGATCAAAGAAACCTAATATCGATAACTCGTCACCTTATTCCACCAATTTCACGACATACACCACAGCATCTCCTCCAACACATTACATTCACATCGCTACGGTGGTAATACAATTAACTCATGTGTCTTCTATACAAAGATCGATACACACAAACGCATCAGATAGTACTCATTCAAACAATTCATAAACCTTCGGTTCTTTTATTCATTGACTCAGATCATATTCAATTCTATCACTACCGCAAACTATCCGACATGTGTCACTACACCTACTGTGTCTCCAAGCTTGCAAAGCTATGGCAGAAGTTTTATCAACTAATCACCTCGCGACATCATTTGTCTCTATGCATACAAAATTTTTTTCTCGTCATTCCCGCAATACATGAATGATTTCACCCAAGTTCACTTATCAACATTTGTTCTCAATTGCTCTTCGACAAGACTTCTACATTCACGCAAGTCGTAATAAAATTTCAATCTCTCCCACTTAGAAAGCGAACCATTCCAATCTTTTGCCACAAATTTGCCAATATATCAAAATGCACCAAAATTGATCTTAAAATCACACTTTCAAACTAGTATTCTTATTTTTAACTTTGCCATTATTTTTCTTTTCTCAAAATCGAAAGATAACTAATTGTATTTTATCCAAATTTAAAAATCTGCAATGATCAAACGCACTTCTATAATGCTCACACAATAACCGTAATCATCGGACCTCCGTCCGAATCCAATATCAATGAAACAACGCAATGCTATACCGAACACGTTATTTGACATCTTAGCTTCTCGAGCTAAAATACATATCGAAAATCAAACTCGCATTTCGAACATAATGACATAGAATTCATTACGCATCTAACTCCGCCTAACCATAATAAGCATGTGTACATGCATCGCTCAATATTTCACCATGTCTCGAATCACATCAATTCGTACACTTACGATATGTAACCATCATAACATTCTAATATCGAACCCATTCTTATAATCTTATCCGTAATCACAAATTCTCAACTACCTCATCAACAGCCTTATGAATCTTTTCATACGGACATTCTAGAACCAAAATATGGGACAAACCGCATTAGGCGTATAATAACTCTTCTATTCAAGTACAGCGATAGTTAAGTTACCGTTAAACCGTAATCGCCTAAACCATGCTCTCGATACTAAAAGATGTAACACCCAAATACCCCTAGAGGATATGTGGATGCCACCCAAGATGTAATGCATAAAACCAAACATCACACCGATATTTATTTTATTTAGTAACTCAAACCCACACACATATCTTATATATTGGAAATCTCAAAGATAGAGATCCAAAGAATATGTACAAGACCAAACAAAGGAAACAAAATACATTGTCAAACAAAGGCTTATAATACATCACATCATACCGTCGAGAAGCAGAAATTCAAAGTTATTACAAGCCCAAAATGTTCACTAAAAACATGTTCAACAATACAAAATGACTCCTTTGACCAATGCAATGACTCGTCCCATTCTTTAAACTCTTCGCTTAAACCTACACGGGCAAATCCACCGTGTTAAGCATATAACTTAGTGAGTAATAACGAATCTATATTAACCGATTTCGTAAAATGGAAAGAATGCATTTCGTAATGTATTTTTATACTAAATGTAATCGACAAAACACAGGAGATCCTTCGTAATCGTAATAATCAATCGATATCGTAATATAGAACAAATCAAACTAGAAAGCCATGAATGTAGTGGGTAACGGACTTATACAGAGAGATACCATAATAAGTATCGTAGGAGAGACATATGTCTCGATATCGAGACACCAAAGTGTCAAACAATGTGAAGCAACAGCAGACCCTTCTAGGCATGCCTATTTACCCACAACTAGACTTAACAGGTTGTAAAATGTAACAAGGTCATTTCACCATTTCATATGGTGCAAATAGCACTTCTAATAAATCAATCCTAGACATCATCTAGGTGTACCTAAAGTACTTACACCGAAATTTTCTACCTATATTACGATCGAAATTATCGACCAGATTACTTATCAAATTATTGACATTATCGAAAGTCCTAATATCGACCTTAAATCGCCTTACTATTTATTGCCTCGAAGTCCCTAAGAATATCTGGCAATGGTCGCCTTCTATTATAGGAACACAGATATGATTATGATTGTGCATAATTACTTTATGATAATGAGTATGATGCATGTTCATGCAAATTTTGGGATTCTTCTCTGCTTTAAAAATAGGTATTACTATTCACAACACGATTATTACCGCTCACAAATACGCATACGGATATTGTTCACTATTAACTATTCACTGTTGATCACTATGCTGCACTGTTCATCATCTTCTTCAACTTCCGAAAATTTCTTCTTTTCTTTTTACTTTATTTCACTTTCCTTTCTTTTCTTCTCAATTCTTCTCAATTCTTTTAGCATCATCATTTAAAACTAACCTATTTAACAAATCTAACCTATCGTAATCATCCAAATCACAAATATTATAGATCTAAAATTTCTTTTACCAATATCGATCTCATCCGACTATCTTTATAAAAGACAAGAAGACCATAGATTCATTATCAAAAGGACTAACCTCGTGATCTGCAGCAGAAAAGCGATTGAAATCGATCGACAGAGTCATGAACAACACCGATGAACGCCATCGGTGCCTGCCTCAAAATAATTAATCAACCTTATATATTCGTCCACTTATTCAATTAGTACTATTAGGATGAATAGTTAATTACCTAAAACACACTTATGAATTCTTAGAACAAACAAATACCGTAATTCCTGCACGACTTCAAAAATTCACCAAAATTCCGCCATAAAATAATGACTTCCAAATAATTGTTCAAAAATACTAAATACGTCACCAACAATTTCTAAAAATCATCAAGTATCCAAAATTACTAAAATTATCTTAATACAATCCAATCAATCCAAGTGTCATTAAACCAATGTACCGAAAATTCCATGAATGCATGCCAAAATGTCCGAGAGACATAACATAATCGGACTAAATTTGCTTCATATGCTAACCCTAATTTGGGGTTACATGCTCGCCTTTAACTCACGACAAATCGTACACCTGAGACACACTCTATCACTTGCCTCTTCATACCAGGCCACCAGAAATGTTGTCTCAGTGAATTATACATCTTGGTCGAACCAGGATGCATAGCATAGGCAACTACATGTGCCTCCTCTAGATCTCCCGTCTCAAATCATCAACATCCGCACACATGCCTCGTCCCATCCATAAAGTCCCATCTCTCAACTCAAACTCAATCAAGCACTGCCCGACTCTCTCAATGGCCTCACTAACACTGGTCTTGATCCCGAACTCTCCGGATCCTATCACGCAACATCGCCTTAATCTCGGAGTAGCAATCGAGCTCCATCTCACCCAAATCCATCGTGACATTAAGAGCTCTCAACCAATCGCACCAGTAACCTCGAAACTCGAACTCGAGCCGCACTCCCATGCTATCTCCTACTCAAAGGCATCGGCCACCACATTGGCCTTCCTCGATGATACTCAATCGCATGCGGTCATAGTCCTTCAGAATTTATCCATCTCCTTGTCTCAGATTGAGCTCTCTCGACTCAACAGATATCCGAGACTTATGATCGATGAAGATCCGAACGCCTCCCATACGTATAATGTCTCCGGATCTTCAAAGCAAATACAATCGCGCCAACTCTAAGTCATGCATCGGATAATTCACTCGTGAGACCTCAATCGCCCTCGAGGCATACGCTATAACTCTCCCATGCCGCATCAATACATCCTAATCCTCGATGCGAGGCATCATCAGTAAACCACAAAGCCTCCAAGCATCGTAAGGAATGCTTACACTGCTGTTGTCGCCAACCGATGTTTCAGCTCCTCAAAGCTCATCGGCACTCCTCGGATCATCTGATTGTAACACTTCACTCCGAGAGTGACCCAACCCGATATCGTTGGTGATATCCGAGTCCGTGCCCGCGAGGGTGGCGATTACATCATCGATTAAAACTCAAGATACTTTTTTTTTTTGAAGCCATTGATTCCACGTTAGCGGGTAAAAATAAAGAAGTAACTAACACCCATGTTCATAATAAACCAGTTTTGGTTATTACGGTCATCCGAGAATAATTTACAATCATCAATGAGTAAAACATTAGAACCAATATGGGCTCAAGAGAAATATAAAGCATTGTTATACAAGTGGTGATTGAACACAATTTGATAAGACACTAATGCGGATACGGACCGATCCCGACCTCAATCCTTTATCCGCCTACAGAGACATACTCCCGTGTCAAACGGGTATTCTTCAAGACCTGAAAAATAGATGCAAATTTTGGGTGAGTTTTATGAACTCGGTGAGTGACCATCATCGATGGTCCATCCAATCACATAACATATAACACATACTTTCATTTTCCATTAAGTCACATGTCATATTCCCTATCATACCTCACATTCACATACAGATTTCATATTTTCATTATGTCGATACAATGTCATCTTCAATATAATCAAATCAATCATGTTATGCATATGTGCATGAAACCCACTTTCCATTTAATTACTTTGTTGTGACCGAGTGTCTAAACCGTCCCTGCACTAATAGATATCGGGCTCATTGAAACCGCCCCATATAGGGCTCATTGTGAATCGTCCCCATAAAGGGCTCATTATAAATCGTCCCATAAAGGCTCATTGTAAATCGTCCCATAAAGGGCTCATTGTCGTTGAGCCCGAGGCTCAATCAAGATTCGAGCATGAAGCTCTTTACTCATTGTTGACTACTCGGTCACAACTCTCATTATCTTTCATAAATTCATGCAAAGGAATGTCTTATGCATATTTGCATGCACTCACCAATCATAGTTACTATCATCGGACCGTAGTCCCAAGATTCACATCAATTAAGAAGTCACATTTCATTTATGTGCAATTATGCATGCAAGACATTTTAACAATCTCAATATATACACTTAGGTCATCCCATTCACATTCAAGGAGCACTTCAATAACGCAATTCCAAATACTTAATTACTCACCGACCTCCGTCGGAACCCATATTTAATCACAATTAATAAAATAAATCAATACTCATTCAACATATAACAAAAGCAAATAACCAATAAATAAGACCATCTAGGTCTACTCACAAGATTTCCAGATTTGCATTGGTTTCCAATTTCGACAATGCTCGAAAAGGACATTTATCCCAGACTACAAATTTATGCCATATGCACACATTAATCACTTTGCATTCTCATTCATGCACAAATATAGAATAAGGACAATGCATGTTCATGATATTCCTGCCTTAATCCAATTTTTTTTCAACAATAAAATCGGTAGAAAATTAGAAATTCAATGGCGCCGACGACGCTCAATTTGGACCTCTATAGTCCCCAATTGAATAAAATAGTAATGCAATCCCATTTCCGAACCCCGCCAATTTTCCGTCCAAAATTCCCAATTTCCCATGAAATGAAATTCAATATTTTACAAATCCGATGCCTCAAGAATTAGGTCAATCGGACGCCGGACGGAAAAGTTATACATCAAAGAAATCAGAATCCAAAATTAAAATAAAATCCTCTCAGGCTCATGAGGCTGATTTGTCGCCTCGCGAGTCTGGCCGTCGACCTCATCTCATGGCGAAGAGTCGCCTCGCTGAGAGGCGAAGTCGTCCCTCGCGAGGGCTTAGATTTCAGCTCGCCTCGCCTCATGAAGTCGTCGCCTCATGAGGGGCGAGATTTCAAATGCCTTCGCCTTTTTTTTCTTTTTCCAAACCAACTTCAATCATTCATAACTTTTCCCACACAATTCAGAAAATTACAAACCATATGTCGTTGGAAAGATTAAGAAAAACTCTACAAGTTTTATGTAGAGCACAAAATCAATTTCACCCCTAAGGGTGTCAAAATCCAGTCAAATCCACTGCCTACTCAAATCCCATTAAAACAGAACAGTACATTTCAAATTCCTTAACTCTCTGATTCTTCAGCCAAAATTACCACATAAATATGCTCAATAAGTTCACAATGTCATCTACAACTTTCATGAACAACCCAAAATCAAATTCCATTGCTAAAAAAGTCAATTAATTCAGTCAATGTTGCTGTCCCTGAAATCATTCAATTTGAGCAGTAAACTTATAACAAGCATAACTCCCTGTACACAAGTCAGACAAATCTGAACTTTATATCCCTGAAAAGATAAATCCTCAAACTTCAATTTTCATGAAGAACTCAATTTCCAATTTAATTTCTAACCATTTCAAAACTGTCATGCAAGTTACTGCCATGATCAGCAATTCCTAACCTAATTTAGGATCAGTTTTTGCAAAATCATAACTCCCAACTTTGACCTCTAAAAATTATATGCCATATTTCATTTTCAAGATAATGTCTTCCTCTACAACTTTACAGAAGATCACTCACACCAATTCAATCCACAAAAATTGCTAAAATTGCTCCCATGCAGAAAGCTCACAAAATCAACACTTTAACTAGGTTTCTCCAAAAAGCATAAAACCAATCAATAGTAATCAGTTCATATCTCCCAATATACAACTCGAAAATTAGCAAGATCAGTAGCAATGGAAAGCTAACTCAATATGCATCAACTTCCATGAAGACCATTCTCCCTAATTCCATCTCAATTAATTTAGAAAATCAGCAAAGATCATTGGTATGGTTTCGGTTACTGTTCACAGGCAATAAAACAGTAACTTTCCATGCCAAATTTCAACCTATTAGAGTTACAATTTGACCACACCTATTTCACACAAAAATGTAGCTAACATCCCAAAGTTTAATTGGGCACAAATCTCACCTCATTTACTCACCTATACAATTAGTTATGATCAAAACAGTACAGTAGGTCAAATATCAATTTTCCAGCTTTACTTCTCAAATCAATTCCTTTCTTTCCAATGTCTATTCTACTTCGCTTAGCACTCAATTTACCTTCCTATTCAACCAAAATTTCATCAAACACTTCACCTCAACATAACCTATAAAATTTCAGCATCATAGTCAATCATTTTCTTTTAAGTCTTATTCATCTAATATCACTACAATCATTTGAAACTATGACATTCAAACACTATTCATCTTCAACCTCATTAATTCTTCTATAAACATGCCCAACAATTCAAACCATATGTTTCATGTCATTAATGCATCATACATCATATTTCATAAACAATCACTTCCAATTCATGCAATTAACTATGAATTCATGCATTAAATACATAAGTAAAACTTAAACCATACACTTACCTAATCTCCAACTATTTTACTTCTTCTCCATCCCATGCAAGGTTATCATCAAGGTAAGAAGGTAGAAGCTTTAAGTTTGCAAGCATCCATGAAAATCACTCAAGGTTGGAGGAAAACAACAATGAAATCAAGGAAAATTTGAGAGAAACCGGATGAGAGGCTAAGGAGGAGGGTTTTGATGCTTTGGTTGTTTTTTAAAAGCAACTCTCATCTTTTCATCCCTTTATAAAGAATTCACCGAAAATGCATGGATAACAATGCATTAAATGAAGGAACACATGGCAATTGGAGGAGAATATAAGGAAAAGTCAAAAGATTTCAAATATTATACTTTAATCACTTTAATCAATAAATATCCAACTTATACACCCACAATTTCGTTACTACATGGTTTAAGGGTCTACTTTAGGGTCCCACCAAAATATGCAAGAGTTTTAAGATCAAATAACAGTAGAAATTCAACCGGTTCGCCACTTGGCGTATTTTTTTTTGGTCTGGAATTTTCTCCGAAAATTTCAGAAAATTCTATAATTTCAAGAAATAGAAAACAATTTATGGCGACTCGAATAATTTTTCAAACCCATTAACCACGTTAATCCCAATAAAATTATGTTAGCGCAGAAACCGAATATCATGTATGCATGCACAAGAATTTCATGTGCACAATTGTGACTATGTAGCAATCCTATTATGCATGAAAGCAAATCCCATGAAATCCCAATCTAGCACATCCTATACCAATTTACTATTCTATCCTTCCAAGAGGGGTGAGATGTTACAATTCTCCCTCCTTATAAAATTTAGTCCTCGAAATTCTCAAATAACGATTCACTATGACAAGATCAAATGTCGATACAAATTCCATACATTTTTCCACTCATGATTAAAGAATTACATTTAGTCATTGTTCACCACTTATTTCGCTAACTCATTATCACTCATCACAAGAGACGGACTCAACAATCTTTATCGGTTGGCATGCATCTCACTATCTTAACTATCTCACTTGCCAATTCCAGAGTAACCACTACCTTTAGTTCCGATGCTATAAATCGCCCATTTCGCTCACTTATCATATTTTCTCAATCCAATACCTTTTTCGCCAAGAATATGTAAACTAATTCGTGTTCCACCGATACCCCTTTTTATCACTTCGAGTACATCTTGTCCAGTGATACTTATCATAACCTCCTTTATCTCGTCCCCGACGACTCACTTTCCTTCTGCACCAATACGGTGACATTTAGATCCATTTCGCTATAACCAAAGGATAATCTACCTAATGCAATCATTCTTTATAATCCATTGTCTCTCTGCTCAAATTCAACTCTTTAGACAATTCATGCAAAGGTAGCAAGATATTCCTACAAGAAATCGTAACTCTATAACACGATCATACTCAAGCATTTTTCCCGTTGAACATTCAACTTTAATCAATAATCACTTCATTCTATACCCACAATTATTCAATTTCACTTTTCGTGATATGATTACTAGAATGTCTAGCTTCGATCGCTCAATTTCTTTGCTCATCAATTCCTTTGTTCAATCCCTTACACATGCTTATTTTTTTTTGAATCATTCAATACCATTCTCCGATTACACTTGACTCTCTGATTCGGGATGGGAAATGAGTTTGCTTCTAACTAGTAACCTTTCTTACCTCTATCCAAAGATCACTAGATCTACAACCTTAATTTTCCAAGAATACTTCATAATTACCCGATAATCTACTTGACATTCTTTGAAAATCCCAATATCTGTAATTGATCCGCTCATTGCAGCATTATCTGCTCACTATTCGAGCTTAGTAGTCGTAATTGTCTGCTTATTTCAGAGTCATTTATGCCTGAGTCTTTTTCCTCGAATAAGCACAAGGTATCCTTATAGGAATCTAAAGTCTCCAAGGCTTTAAACAATTTCGATCATATAACCAATACCATTTATCAAAATCAATTCAATTTATCTTATACCGCTTTTAACATATTGTCTCATTTCATCACACACGCCCACTCTCCAAGGATATGCTTATCATCGATCAAATTCCTCAATTATACATAAAGTATATATATATATAACACTACATTACGTCATTGTCGGCTTTCCTTAGGACTTTTGTCTCTATTCATTTCTCTTTTCAATTGATTTTCTGTCATCCACATCGATGTATGCCAATACCTAGTCATCCGCATTTGACCTCCATAAATTTCACTTCATTTCGAGTATTTCACTTCACGCTCGGGACTATTTTATTCTTAGTTTCAAATCTAGATTTTCCAACAGCTTTTACATCACATATGGAGCTCTATTCACTTCACATTGCAATAAAATCATCTCAAACTAAAATTTCACTCATGTTATTGGATACTTTACATTTCCATATACACAATCTGAGATAACTTCAGTAGTATGAGATATGACTCAATTTTACTTTTAATTTTGTCCATACATCTTCCGTTAAACCATTCGCCTTGCTACCATCTTTATATCGTTCATGAGAGTCTCATCACCAATTAGTGTCCCTAATTGCTTTAACTTTACGCACTATCTCACCAGAACAATTTTATGCCATAATTTAAAAGATCGTAATATTCCTCAGACTAAGGTTCCATGTGATACCACCTAAACACTTTCTTTCACACTTATTCAAGAATCTATACCTCAGATTTTATCCGAAACCAATTAGTAACCTATACAATTCAGACTTCCATAAGACTCCTTTCCGCTTATGCTAATTCTCAAATAAATAAATGATGCCATAATCATTTCTCATTTCCTCTCATAAAGGTACATTCAGTCCTCCTATGTCTTACTTTAACCTAATTTAAACTTTACATTTATAACCACTCATAGAAGCACATATTTAATCATTCATCGATCATTTCCTCCATGATTTCCATGTATCTTTCACATACATTTCATTAATCATGATCAATTTTACTTGTCCAATAGGTACTCCCAACGTAAATCGACTTGAATGTGACAACTCTTTTCATATCACTATCATTGTTCCATTTATTTATTTTTTCATTTCCTTTGTTTCATTCCCATAGTATTCATGTGTCAACTTGACCTTTTAAGGTCATATCCACTTGGCTTATACAATATCATCTCCTTATTGCTACGTATCTCTTTATTTTCCTCAAACAATCTATAATAGGCATTCAAATTCCCAAAATATTTATTAAAATCGTTGATACAACTCCATTGTATCTCTATCTATTTACCCATCCAATTACCATTTCAGTATCTATATACATCTTTTCAACCAAATCTAGAATTTCTCGATACACAATCAAGAGAAAATTGTCACCGTCTTTTCCCTTACCATCCTTTGATACTAGTTTCCAAACTCTAAGCACAATATTCAAGATAACCATTTCAGTCTCACGCTAGGTGCTCATAATCATAACCGCTTCCCCAATTCATTTCAGTTTATCTGCATACACTTTTATCTCACCATTTCTACTTTTTCTTACCCTACTAGGCACTTTGCTCTTTTCAGCTTTTTTTCAGTTCTAGTAGATCGTTACGGACAATATTGACCTTATTACAATCTCGCTATCTTCATCTACCTATGATATCTATCGATATCAAACACAAATGCAGCACTCAATATCCTACCGATCGGATCATCTACGCTTTTACTCGGGCCCAATGTTTCCCATTTCATCGCATATACAATGAGCTCTAATTACTTCGTCATCCCGACTTTTAATCACACTTAGCCTACTATAACTATTATGCTTCTCCTATCTCCAATGGCCTTCCAAATTCTAGACATATTCATTTTTCTGTCACCATAATATTGCCATTTTAATCCGGAATTCATTAATATCACTTCTTTCCTTAATCACCAGCCAACACAACCATTCTAACCACAAGACAATATCAATCTCCTTATCCAATTTTCCTTTTCCTTTCCTAATTTCTTATACACTTCCGTGGGTTCATCCTTTAACACAGCCTCATTTTTTCTCACTTAATCACTGACACGCATTTTACACGAGGATTTCTACCCGCGACTCAAACTAGGGATCGCCACCACGGTCCGCAATAACACGACTCAAATGCATGCACCCTATGTTTTGATCGTGCCTGATACATTACGCATCACTGGCTCGATACACCTAAATGTAACACTTCACTCCCGAAAGGACCCAACCCGATATCGTTGGTGATATCCGAGTCCGTGCTCCCGCGAGGGTGGCGATTACATCACGATTAAAACTCAAGATATTTTTTTTTTTTTTGAAGCCATTGATTCCACGTTAGCGCTGCAAAACAAAGAAGTAACTAACACCCATGTTCATAATAAACCAGCCAGTTATTACAATAATATCCGAGAATAATTTACAATCAACAATGAGTAAAACATTAGAACCAATATGGGCTCAGAGAAATATAAAGCATTGTTATACGTTGATTCATGAACACAATTTGATAAGACACTAATGCAGTACACGGACCGATCCCGACCTCAACTTTATCCGCCTACAGAGACATACCCCTGTCAAACGGGTATTCTTCAAGACCCAAAAATAGATGCAAATTTTGGGTGAGTTTTATAACTCAAATGAGTGACCATCATCGATGGTCCATCCAATCACATAACATATAACACATACTTTCATTTTCCATTAAGTCACATGTCATATTCCCTATCATACCTCACATTCACATACGCTTCATATTTTCATTATGTCGATACAATGTCATCTTCAATATAATCAAATCAATCATGTTATGATATGTGCATGAAACCCACTTTCCATTTAATTACTTTGTCAGGACCGAAAGTGTCTAAACCGTCCCTGCACCTAATAGATATCGGGCTCATTGAAACCGCCCCATATGTGGCTCATCAGGAATCGTCCCATAAAGGGCTCATTATAAACCTGTCCCATAAAGGGCTCATTGTAAACCGTCCCATAAAGGGCTTCATTGTCGCTGAGCCCGAGGCTCAATCAAGATTCGAGCATGAAGCTCTTTACTCATTGTTGACTACTCGTCACAACTCTCATTATCTTTCATAAATTCATGCAGTGGAATGTCTTATGCATATTTGCATGCACTCACCAATCATAGTTATTTATCATCGGACCGTAGTCCAAGATTCGACATCAATTAAGAAGTCACATTTCATTTATGTGCAATTATGCATGCAAGACATTTTAACAATCTCAATATATACACTTAGGTCATCCCATTCACATTCAAGGAGCACTTCAATAACGCAATTCCAAATACTTAATTACTCACCGACCTCCGTCTCGAACCCATATTTAATCACAATTAATAAAATAAATCAATACTCATTCAACATATAACAAAAGCAATAACCAATAAATAAGACCATCTAGGTCTACTCACAAGATTTCCAGATTTGCATTGGTTTCACTTCGACAATGCCCGAAAAGGACATTTATCCCAAGACTACAAATTTATGCCATACGCACACATTAATCACTTTGCATTCTCATTCATGCACAAATATAGAATAAGGACAATGCATGTTCATGATATTCTGCCTTAATCCAATTTTTTTCAACAATAAAATCGTAGAAAAATTAGAAATTCAATGGCGCCGACGACGCCAATTGGACCTCTATAGTCCCCAATCAATAAAATAGTAATGCAATCCCATTTCCAACCCCGCCAATTTTCCGTCCAAAATTCCCAATTTCCCATGAAATGAAATTCAATATTTTACAAACTGATGCCTCAAGAATTAGGTCA
The DNA here is from genome assembly GCA_029891385.1 of Erythroxylum novogranatense. Lineage (NCBI taxonomy): Eukaryota > Viridiplantae > Streptophyta > Magnoliopsida > Malpighiales > Erythroxylaceae > Erythroxylum > Erythroxylum novogranatense. Next base: position 29,365,151 of record CM057229.1, on the reverse strand, counting down.
ATCGGACGCTGGACGGAAAAGTTATACATCAAAGAAATCAAATCCAAAATTAAAATAAAATCCTTCGTGGCTCATGAGGGCGAGCCGTCGCCTCGCGAGTCTGGCCGTCGACCTCATCTCGCGAGGGCGAAGTCGTCGCCTTCGAGAGGGCGAGATTTCAGCTCGCCTCGCTGAAGTCGTCGCTTCCGCGAGGGGCTAGATTTCAAATGCCTTCGCTTCTTCTTTTCTTTTTCCAAACCGAACTTCAATCATTCATAACTTTTCCACACAATTCAGAAAATTACAAACCATATGTCGTTGAAAGATTAAGAAAACTCTACAAGTTTTATGTAGAGCACAAAATCAATTTCACCCCTAAAGGTGTCAAAATCCAGTCAAATCCACTGCCTACTCAAATCCCATTAAAACAGAACAGTACATTTCAAATTCCTTAACTCTCTGATTCTTCAGCCAAAAATTACCACATAAATATGCTCAATAAGTTCACAATGTCATCTACAACTTTCATGAACAACCCAAAATCAAATTCCATTGCTAAACAAGTCAATTAATTCAGTCAATGTTGCTGTCCCTGAAATCATTCAATTTGAGCAGTAAACTTATAACAAGCATAACTCCTGTACACAAGTCAGACAAATCTGAACTTTATATCCCTGAAAAGATAAATCCTCAAACTTCAATTTTCATGAAGAACTCAATTTCCAATTTAATTTCTAACCATTTCAAAACTGTCATGCAAGTTACTGCCATGATCAGCAATTCCTAACCTAATTCAGGATCAGTTTTTGCAAAATCATAACTCCCAACTTTGACCTCTAAAAATTATATGCCATATTTCATTTTCAAGATAATGTCTTCCTCTACAACTTTACAGAAGATCACTCACACCAATTCAATCCACAAAAATTTCTAAAATTGCTCCCATGCAGAAAGCTCACAAAATCAACACTTTAACTAGGTTTCTCCAAAAAGCATAAAACCAATCAATAGTAATCAGTTCATATCTCCCAATATACAACTCGAAAATTAGCAAGATCAGTAGCAATGGAAAGCTAACTCAATATGCATCAACTTCCATGAAGACCATTCTCCTAATTCCATCTCAATTAATTTAGAAAATCAGCAAAGATCATTGGGTATGGTTTCGGTTACTGTTCACAGGCAATAAAACAGTAACTTTCCATGCCAAATTTCAACCTATTAGAGTTACAATTTGACCACACCTATTTCACACAAAAATGTAGCTAACATCCCAAAGTTTAATTGGGCACAAATCTCACCTCATTTACTCACCTATACAATTAGTTATGATCAAAACAGTACAGTAGGTCAAATATCAATTTTCCAGCTTTACTTCTCAAATCAATTCCTTTCTTTCCAATGTCTATTCTACTTCGCTTAGCACTCAATTTACCTTCCTATTCAACCAAAATTTCATCAAACACTTCACCTCAACATAACCTATAAAATTTCAGCATCATAGTCAATCATTTTCTTTAAGTCTTATTCATCTAATATCACTACAATCATTTGAAACTATGACATTCAAACACTATTCATCTTCAACCTCATTAATTCTTCTATAAACATGCCCAACAATTCAAACCATATGTTTCATGTCATTAATGCATCATACATCATATTTCATAAACAATCACTTCCAATTCATGCAATTAACTATGAATTCATGCATTAAATACATAAGTAAAACTTAAACCATACACTTACCTAATCTCCAACTATTTTACTTCTTCTCCATCCCATGCAAGGTTATCATCAAGGTAAGAAGGTAGAAGCTTTAAGTTTGCAAGCATCCATGAAAATCACTCAAGGTTGGAGGAAAACAACAATGAAATCAAGGAAAATTTGAGAGAAACCATGAGAGGCTAAGGAGGAGGGTTTTTGATGCTTTGGTTGTTTTTTAAAAGCAACTCTCATCTTTTCATCCCTTTATAAAGAATTCAACGAAAATGCATGGATAACAATGCATTAAATGAAGGAACACATGGCAATTGGAGGAGAATATAAGGAAAAGTCAAAAGATTTCAAATATTATACTTTAATCACTTTAATCAATAAATATCCAACTTATACACCCACAATTTCGTTACTACATGGTTTAAGGGTCTACTTTAGGGTCCCACCAAAATATGCAAGAGTTTTAAGATCAAATAATGTAGAAATTAACCGTTCGCCACTTGGCTATTTTTTTCTATCCCGAATTTTCTCCTAAAATTTCAGAAAAATTCTATAATTTCAGTAAAATAGAAAACAATTTATGGCGCACTCGAATAATTTTTCAAACCCATTAACCACGTTAATCCCAATAAAATTATGTTAGCGCCAGAACCGAATATCATGTATGCATGCACATGAATTTCATGCACAATTGTGACTATGTAGCAATCCTATTATGCATGAGCAGTCCCATGAAATCCCAATCTAGCACATCCTATACCAATTTACTATTCTATCCTTCCAAGTAGGGGTGGATGTTACAATTCTCCTCCTTATAAAAATTTCGCCTCTAAATTCTCAAATAACGATTCACTATGACAAGATCAAATGTCCATACAAATTCCATACATTTTCCACTCAAGATTACAAGAACTACATTTAGTCATTGTTCACCACTTATTCGCTAACTCATTATCACTCATCACAAGAGATTTGACTCAATAATGTCACTACCATGATCTCACTATCTTAACTATCTCACTTGCCAATTCCAGAGTAACCACTACCTTTAGTTCCGATGCTATAAATCAGTTCATTTCGCTCACTTATCATATTTTCTCAATCCAATACCTTTTTCGCCAAGAATATGTAAACTAATTCGTGTTCCATCGATACCCTTTTTATCACTTCGAAAGTACATCTTGTCTGTGATACTTATCATAACCTCCTTTATCTCGTCCCCGATTTAACTCACTTTCCTTCGGTACCAATACGTTGACATTTAGATCCATTTCGCTATAACCAGTGATAATCTACCTAATGCAATCATTCTTTATAATCCATTGTCTCTCCGCTCAAATTCAACTCTTTAGACAATTCATCGTGCAAAGGTAGCAAGATATTCCTACAGAAATCGTAACTCTATAACACGCATCATACTCAAGCATTTTCCCGTTGAACATTCAACTTTAATCAATAATCACTTCATTCTATACCCACAATTATTCAATTTCACTTTTCGATATGATTACTAGAATGTCTAGCTTCGATCGCTCAATTTCTTTGCTCATCAATTCCTTTGTTCAATCCCACACACGCTTATTTTTTTTTTGAATCATTCAATACCATTCTCCGATTACACTTGACTCTCACAGATTCGTGGATGGGAAATGTAGTTTGCTTCCTAACTAGTAACCTTTCTTACCTCTATCCAAGATCACCAGATCTACAACCTTAATTTTCCAAAGAATACTTCATAATTACCCGATAATCTACTTCGACATTCTTTGAAAATCCTAATATATCTGTAATTGATCCGCTCATCGCAGATTATCTGCTCACTATTCGAGCTTAGTAGTCGTAATTGTCTGCTTATTTCAGAGTCATTTACGCCTGCCTTTTTCCTCGAATAAGCACAAGGTATCCTTATAGGAATCTAAAGTCTCCAAGGCTTTAAACAATTTCGATCATGTAACCAATACCATTTATCAAAATCAATTCAATTTATCTTATACCGCTTTAACATATTGTCTCATTTCATCACACACCGCCCACTCTCCAAGGATATGCTTATCATCAAGATCAAATTCCTCAATTATACATAAAGTATATATATATATAACACTACATTACGCCATTGTCAGGCTTTCCTTAGACTTTTGTCTCTATTCATTTTCTTTTCAATTGATTTTCGTCATCCACATCGATGTATGCCAATACCTAGTCATCCGCATTTTGACCTCCATAAATTTCACTTCATTTCGAGTATTTCACTTCACGCTCGGGACTATTTTATTCTTAGTTTCAAATCTAGATTTTCCAACAGCTTTTACATCACATATGGAGCTCTATTCACTTCACATTGCAATAAAATCATCTCAAACTAAAATTTCACTCATGTTATTGGATACTTTACATTTCCATATACACAATACAGATAACTTCAGAGTATGAGATATGACTCAATTTTACTTTAATTTTGTCCATACATCTTCCGTTAAACCATTCGCCTTGCTACCATCTTTATATCTGCTCACGAGTCTCATCACCAATTAGGTCCCTAATTGCTTTAACTTTACGCACTATCTCGCCAGAACAATTTTATGCCATAATTTAAAAGATCGTAATATTCTCAGACTAAGGTTCCATGATACCACCTAAACACTTTCTTTCACACTTATTCAAAGAATCTATACCTCAAAGATTTTATCCGAAACCAATTAGTAACCTATACAATCTGCACTTCCATAAGACTCTTTCCGCTTATGCTAATTCTCAAATAAATAAATGATGCCATAATCATTTCTCATTTCCTCTCATAAAGGTACATTCATCCTCCTATGTCTTACTTTAACCTAATTTAAACTTTACATTTATAACCACTCATGTAGAACATATTTAATCATTCATCGATCATTTCCTCCATGATTTCCATGTATCTTTCACATACATTTCATTAATCATGATCAATTTTATCGTCCTAATAGGTACTCCCTAACGTAAATCGACTTGAATGTGACAACTCTTTTCATATCACTATCATTGTTCCATTTATTTATTTTTTTCATTTCCTTTGTTTCATTCCCATAGTATTCATGTGTCAACTTGACCTTTTTAAGGTCATATCCACTGGCTTATACAATATCATCTCCTTATTGCTACGTATCTCTTTATTTTCCTCAAACAATCTATAATAGGCATTCACAAATCCCCAAAATATTTATTAAAATCGTTGATACAACTCCATTGTATCTCTATCTATTTACCCATCCAATTACCATTTCAGATCTATATACATCTTTTCAACCAAATCTAGAATTTCTCGATACACAATCAGAGAAATTGTCACCGTCTTTTCCTTACCATCCTTTGATACTAGTTTCCAAACTCTAAGCACAATATTCGATAACCATTTCCAGTCTCACGCTTAGGTGCTCATAATCATAACCGCTTCCCCAATTCATTTCAGTTTATCTCAGACACTTTTATCTCACCATTTCTACTTTTCTTACCCTACTAGGCACTTTGCTCTTTCATTCTTTCATTTCTAGTAGATCGTTACTTGCATAATATCGACCTTATTACAATCTCGCTTATCTTCATCTACCTATGATATCTATCGATATCAAACACAAATGCAGCACTCAATATCCGCCTCGATCGGATCATCTACGCTTTACTCGGGCCCAATGTTTCCCATTTCATCGCATATACAAATGAGCTCTAATTACTTCGTCATCCCGACTTTTTAATCACACTTAGCCTACTATAACTATTATGCTTCTCCCATCTCCAAATGGCCTTTCCAAATTCTGTACATATTCATTTTTCTCACACCATAATATTGCCATTTTAACCGGAATTCATTAATATCACTTCTTTCCTTAATCACCAGCCAACACACCATTCTAACCACAAGACAATATCAATCTCCTTATCCAATTTTCCTTTTCCTTTCCTAATTTCTTATACACTTCTGTGGGTTCATCCTTTAACACGCCTCATTTTTTCTCACTTAATCACTTGACACGACGCACATGAGGATTTCTACCCGTACGCACTCAAACTAGGGATCAGTTACCACGGTCCTGCAATAACACGACTCAAATGCATGCACCCTATGTTTCAGATCGTGCTCAGATACATTACGCACCATCGGGCTCGATATCACCTAAATGTAACACTTCACTCCCGAAAGTGACCAACCCGATATTTGGTGATATCCGAGTCCGCGTTCTGCGAGGGTGGCGACTACATCAACGATTAAAACTCAAGATACTTTTTTTTTTTGAAGCCATTGATTCCACGTAATAGCGCGTAAAAAAAAAGAAGTAACTAACACCCATGTTCATAATAAACCAGCCAAAGCTATTATAAATATCCGAGAATAATTTACAATCAACAATGAGTAAAACATTAGAACCAATACGGGCTCAAGAGAAATATAAAGCATTGTTATATGTTGATCATGAACACAATTTGATAAGACACTAATGCGCATAACCTGACCGATCCCGACCTCAACTTTATCCGCTTATGAGACATATACTCCGTGTCAAACGGGTATTCTTCAAGACCTGAAAATAGATGCAAATTTTGGGTGAGTTTTATAACTTCAATGAGTGACCATCATCGATGGTCCATCCAATCACATAACATATAACACATACTTTCATTTTCCATTAAGTCACATGTCATATTCCCTATCATACCTCACATTCACATACGCTTCATATTTTCATTATGTCGATACAATGTCATCTTCAATATAATCAAATCAATCATGTTATGCATATATGCATGAAACCCACTTTCCATTTAATTACTTTGTCGTGACCCGAAAGTGTCTAAACCGCCCTGCACCCATAATAGATATCGGGCTCATTGAAATCTGCCCCATATAGGCTCATCAGAATCGCCCCATAAAGGGCTCATTATAAATCGTCCCATAAAGGGCTATTGTAAATCGTCCCATAAAGGGCTCATTGTCGCTGAGCCCGAGGCTCAATCAAGATTCCAGCATGAAGCTCTTTACTCATTGTTGACTACTCCGTCACAACTCTCATTATCTTTCATAAATTCATGCAAAGGAAT